>CM040102.1:16523954-17910829 GCA_022496805.1 Pohlia nutans | reverse complement strand
ATTTCCATCTTGAATTTCCACAAGTGGAAGTTGACGCCATCGAACTTGTCTACAACCTTAGCACCTTCACCCTCAAATGTAGCCATATCCTTGATTGAAGGACGTACGCTCACAAAATTCAGCCCCTAGAAAGCTAAGAAAAATTGTTTTTATGATTTTTTGACAATTTTGTGATTTGTGAGGCAAATTGCACACGTACGTGCTTCTAATGCCTCCAAACTAATTCCAAACACTAAATCAGCACCTTTGTGCTACACATCAACCTCACAACACTCAATCGTGATGGTTCTTAGTGAATTTGCACAAGATCATACCACAACACCCTAACTAGGAGAATTGCGCACTCGTTGGCTCAAATCCACTCAAATCAGCACCCTTGTGCTTCACAACACGTAATGCACCCTATGGACACCCTTGTGCCTTCCAAGGACTCTAAATCAATGCAAATTCAGCCCCTTCAAGTCCTAATTGCATTGAAATTCATCAAATCAGCCCCGTTGTGCATTCACTAACCCAAACTCTAATTTTGAGCACTCCAAGGGCATAACTCACATTCCAAACCCTTGTGCAAGAATTGCAATACCAAAATCAGATTGTAGACTCACCCCAAGAGCCTCAAAGCATAAAAGTGCCTTGCAACAACACAAGTGCACAAATTGAGCACAAATTGAGCCAATAAGCTCCAATAAGCTCCAATCAGCTCCAATATACTCCAACAAGCACCAATAAGCTCCAAAGCTCCAATTCAGCCCTTGTAGACGTGTATAAACTCCAAAAGTGCTCTAAAGTGCTCCAAAAGCTCCAAATCAACAAATGATAGCTCCAAAGTGCGAATTCAGCCCTCCAACACGTAGATCAAAGGTAGGAAGATTGTAATACCTCCCAATGTCGAAATCAGCCCACCAAAGCTCGAATTCAGCCCTCCAAAGTTCCAAATCAGCGCTCCAATACTCCAAAATCAGCGCTCCAACGCACGACCTCCACACAATGAGCAATCTAATCTTTGACTCACGCAAAACACATGAGTGGGCCCATAACCTATTGAAGGTTAGATTAGAATGCCAAAGCCTCACACAAACACTTGGAATGCATAGGAAAGAGATGATCTTTACTCATGGGCTGCCCCTCTTAAGTAGCACACCCAAGGGAGTCCCCTTGGCAAACCATATGGGACATCAGCCCATACTCCACTCCTAGTACACTAGGATCAGCCCATATCACTTGGGAGACCCAATTCTCATTACTTCTAACTAGTACCACTTCTCTAGTTGCAAGTCTAGCTCATTCGCATCATCTACTCTAGCTAATGCACATGGCTATGAGCAACTTCAGCCCACGCAATCATCCTACTTCAACATTCTGTACATTTGCAGCAATCCTCTGTTCTGTTGGCGCCGCCGCAAAGGGTAAGTAGGCTACTGGACTCTCTCTACCTGCAATTGATGAGCATTAGCGCCGTGTACGTGTATCAATGTCGTCAGATGCTAACCTAAGTGAACGCAGGAGTGGAGTTAGTTTCCGATAAGTCTCACCAATTCTAACTTCGATTCGGGTGTGAAGGGCGCTGACGGCGAGCGCGCTGCGGACTTGGAAGCATGGCTGCCCATCACTGCCGCAGACCGGCACGCTAAACATACAAAGAAAGAAAATGATTTTTTTTTTGAAACGTAGCGAGAATGCTCATCATGATATAAATATGTAGCAACTTCATGAGGTGATATTCGCGGATATCATCATGGTATCACCTTAATATATCAAGGGTATTGCCGGGTATTATAGAGGTATCGTGAGTATTGTATGCACTGGGTAGCAAAAGTAGATATCATCTATGTGGGAGGTCGCATAATGTTCTAAACGTCATAAAGTGGTTCTGGGATCACTGGTTGGGAGTACTTAAATTTATGCTCCAGCTTATCAACTGTTTCTGAAAATTTGATATGATCACCTCCAGCTTGAGGCATATGCATACGGAAAACAGAGGCATGCTTGGCACCACCGTATTGTGTGTACGAAAGGGTGATAAGGTCATTATAATTGGAGATGGGCAAGTCACCTTGGGCAACGAAATTATCAAGCCAAATGTCCGAAAAGTCCGCAGGCTTGGTGCCAACGTTATCGGAGGATTTGCAGGTCAGTTGATGTTATGCTGAAATTGTGTGGTATGATTGGAACTTCTCTACATAAGTAGTGATGCTAATTTTTTGGGTGTGTTTTGAGAGAATGGAACACGAAGATTACGACATGCTAGGATATTTTTCTGCGAAGTTTAGTGTCAGTTCACAGAGCCCTCTGTCGCAGCTTTGACTAGCAATGCAGTTTTTTATAGGGCATGAACTAGTACTTGAGGATCTCTTTTGCTTGGACTGGTGATTGCTAACGATGACAGGGGTTTTTTTTTGTAGGCGGTACTGCTGATTCATTTACTTTGTTTGAGAGACTGGAGTCTAAGCTTGAAGAACACTCTGGTATCTATCTTGCAAAACTTTTAGTCTTACACGTTCATGTCACCCTCACTTTTTGACAAATAGACAGAAACTGAGTACACTAGATCTATGTTATGCTCTTTCCATTGAAGACCTTTTTTCTTACGTGTTACGAGTTCATAAGGTCAGGGAGAAGTTTGACATTGGCATGTCCATCCATCCAGTATGTTATGCTATATAGCTTGTTCATTTTATGGCTGAATAATATTACGCTGGTGTTGGTTGCAGGCCAGGTATGAGGAGTGCAATGGACATGATCGTTGCTATCATCATGTTTCTTATGTCATGTTGTTTGCTGTTCCTAAATCCGTTAGGCCTGCATTTGTTGCTCTTGATGTGCCAGTGGAGTAGCCAGGGGATGGGGAAACTGGCACGTTGATTTCTTTGACCTGGGGGATCTGATGGCAGCTGACGAGAGCTGCAGTGGAGCTCGCCAAAGCTTGGCGTACGGATAAGTTTCTCAGGCGTCTTGATGTATGTCTCTTTTTTATCTACGCTCCTTGGTCTTTTCTTTGGATGTTATGTTGCGTCTTGCACACTGCTGTAGCTTTTGGTGGAAGTGCGAGGCTGCTAAATATGCCTTGAGAGTGGGTTTGGGTGCAGGCTGTTATGATCGTTTCAGATGCTGAAATCTCATTGACAATTACTGGGAATGGAGATGTTCTAGAGCCCTATGATGGTGTCATAGGTATGAAGATGCTCTACTTGTTCCGCATGCAATCTTCTGCGGTGTTTACTACTCCCTCCGTCCCAAAGTTATTGTCCAACTTGTTTGCTTGGTATTTCTTTGAGCCAATTTCATTGATCATATTGTAAGAAACATGATTAAAAAAGGTTCCAAATTATGTCACTAGAATGATTAAAGAACATTGCATGTGTTCATTGCAACCTAAATAAAATTAGCCACAAGGAAGTATTTTTTTGACCTACTTAAAGAAGCACTTTCAAACATGGCAATAACTTTGGGACGGAGGGAGTATTGCATTGCAATCTACTACATCCCGTTAAATTGAGTTGTACTCCCAATCTTCTTGTTTCTTGGTCATATCAAAGTAGTCATATTGAGTGTATGTGTTAACCCTTCCCCTTGGCTTATTCCAGGTATTGGGTCCGGAGGTTCATATGCCTCAGCAGCTGCAAGGGCTCTTATCGACTTGCCTGACTGGGATGCTGAAGCGATTGGTGAGTACTTGGATGTTAGGACGGGTCTTGAGTTAACATTTCTGGTTCTATTTGGTGCAATGATGCTCATGTACCAATTCTCCCTACAAATTACGCTCTCAAAAATCTGAACTGGTATGTTGATTGTTGTGTGGTGGGGATTTTCAGCCAGGAAAGCTATGAAGATTGCTGCAGATTGTTGCATATACACAAACCATAACTTCACAATTGAGCAAATCGATGTTGCCCGGAGGAGTTTGGAGGATGTGAAGCAGGCGGCCGTTCTGTCTGCCTCAGAGCCTTGCTCTACAAGCAGTTAGTAGGGCAGTTTCTCTGAGTAAGAGGTCCATCATCGTGCTTCTGAGTCCAATTTTGATTTTGGAAGAACTGTGGATCATCAACGCTGGAATTTGCATTCCTGAGTCTTAGCTTTGGCTTTCCGCAACTGAAGTGATCTCCATAAATGACATCATCCAGAGACAGCCTTTCAATTTCTATGCAACAAGTGAGAGCTTACCAAAGGGAGAATTGGAACTATTTACATTTTGTTCGACTTCTTGTATCATGTGTCGAATAGGGGGAGTTGTTTTTGCGAGAAGTGGTTCCTTGTTTGCAGGTCAGGAACGTCGATGAGAAGTTTTTTGTTAGCTTCTTCTGTAAACACCATCAATAGCTCTTGTGGGCACGTTACATGTGAATACTTGGTTTACTTCGCTATCATTGATTGAAGTTGGAGATATGATGCTGACCTGTTTATGATGGTTAATATTTTACTGCACGGTCGAAAGTTGGTACTGTGAACTGGTTTGGGACGTAATCCTTGCTGTGGCTTCTTTCTCTACTTGGGAACAAGTCTTGTGAAGGTGCACTGTGGCAGTGTATAGTAGGTTGTGAGCTTGCAAAGATGAAGAATGATTGATTCTCTGTATGGTGAAAAACTGTGAAAGGAACTAGCTGAGGCCCTCTTTACACTACAGGCGAGAAGCCGTGGAGAAAACCTCACAAGGGCCATGGCTCATCTTTGAGAAGCCAACCTGTGAACTTGACGGCCTTTGGATATAGTGTAAAGTGAGAAGGGGCTACAAAATAAAGTACCGGTTTTAAAAAGTAAAGTTCTTACATATTCCTTAAAAAATAAAAAATAATTGGTTGTGAGAATTTGGCTTGATGGCCCCCTGGATTTTGCGTTAGACCCACCTCTTGAGGTGGGCTTGACGGAAAATCCGGGAGCCTTCCAAAATGTCTATTTTTCCTGCCACTAAGGACAAAAGTGTTGTCCATGTCATTTTCTCCTCCTTTTGTCCCTTGGGCTGAGAATTTCGGGTGTAAAGTGACATTCTTTGGTCTTCTCGATTTTTAGGCCTCCCATTGGTTGAAATTTCTCTCTTCACGGCTTCTCGCCTCTAGTGTAAAGAGGCCCTGAGTAACAGTGCTTGTTCTGATAATGGTGTCATTATCTTTGCTTGTCATTAGAGTTATCCTAGAATGTGTGCAAAAGAAGTTCGCTGACCTTGTGTCAGTAGAAGGCAATATTGATATTGCCTGATTTCAGTACAGAAGGAGGGGTCTATGACTATTTAAATTCAATGACATATGTACTTAAATCTGTACAAAGGAGGGGCCTATACTTAAATTCAAAAAAGGGCCAAATGCCTTTGAATTGAACCCTTAAACGTCCACACTGAGGGCGGACTTCCATGTAAGGGGGGCAGTGGGTGGAAGGCACTAGAAGACAAGAATTGAGGTCTCAAGAACCACCGATGCTCCATCCATTTCGGTACAAAGGAAATTTATACTCTAGAATCCTCCTGTTTCCACCCATATCGGTGGAGCTTCCTCCTTTTGAGGACCGGCCACCCACTGCCCCTCTTGCATGGAAGTCGGCCCTAAGTTACCTTGTCAAACCTCATCAATTCTTCACATTCTTAAATATATTATACTTCTCTGGTATTTTTCAAATATAATTTGTCATTAAACCAATTTTTCCTGATTTTTCCATAACCATTTAGATAAAAATGAATTTTATAAGCATTTAAAAGATTTTTTCTTAAGAAAATCATAGTAATTTAAATTTTTCTTAAAATAGTACAATTTTTTAAAGAAAAATGTAAATAATAGTGATGAACAACAAGATGTAAGTTGCATGCTTCTTGGTTTACATAAAAAGAAATTTACATAAAAAGAAATTTTATAGAAAAACATTTTCCGTAGTGTATATTGGAATTTTAGGGTTTTGAGCTTTTAAGTGCTATAAAAAATTGCAATTTTAACAATTATGAAGAATGGTAAATTGAATTAGAAAATAGAAGACAACCCCCACACTTTTTTAGTTGGGACCATTTTTGATTGAAATTAAGAATGAGGTGAAAATTAGTGTTCGACTAAAATAAGACCAAACATGGCCCAATGGGGCTCCTTGTATACTTAAGGGTTAAGTATAATTCTATTGAAGTGTAGAACTTGTCTTTTTGTGGTAGATACGGTAAATAATGTCATCCAAACTTTAATAATTAAGAAGTGTTACCCTCATAATTTAAAAAATATTATCTTCATAATTAGGACCTTATCATATAGCATACCATTTGTTTATAATGATGGAGGGTCTATTCTCTTTGATTTTGGGGACTTTTAGGCAATATTTTTGGAAGAGTTCTTTTTTCTCTATATAATCACATTTAGAATCACATTAGGTTTCATTGTTATCTTACCTTCCAATTTCACTCATGTGATAGTCACTTCCTTTCAACAACCAATGAGTACTCTTGTTTTTTGGATTATATAAAACTAAATCTTCTTTGTAGTAAGGCCTTTGATATTTTATGTTTTGTGCAATTTATAAGCAATAATTACAAAATCTTAAAAGTTGTTATACTATACAGTAGTGTAGAGTCTCTCCTTGATCATGGGTAAATAGTCCTTGTACTACTAGAACCCCGTCATAAAGAATCAAGAGATGAATGTAAGGATTTATCTTTTATGAACCAACATCACCGTTAACCTTAAACGACAATTCCTTTCCTGATACCACACCCAAAATCTCTTTTAAATTCCATTTAAAGCATGATTCTGTGTTTAATTTACTTTAGCTTTATTCTAAAGAAGTATAGATCTCTCTAAGGTGCTCGGGTTGGAATTTTAAAAATCCCATTTGGTGCAATGGTGTAGAAGTTATGAGCAAGATTCTCCCAAACTAAAACCAAGCCCATGGGGTTGGCATTGTCGTTTAAAGGTTAACCCTTAAACATTTTCACCCTTTTTAGATTTGGCAGTTTTTCAAAGATGCATTAGAAAATACAACTAAGAGGGATATTTTCAACTTGATGAAAGAATAAAAATTGTACATTATGAATTGTAGATTCTATCCATACAGTTAGATTTGCAATTGCTATCTTCAATGTTTGTGTATAAAATTTCAAACTTAACATTTTAAATTCTTTTGTAATATGATTACAAATAAGATATTGATAGTCTAATAATGAATTTTTTTGGGATAAGTTGAAATGTAATACTCTAAATGTAGTGATTTTTGGAGATTTTTTGGTTGCTTGATTTTAGTACTTGAATTTTCCAATAGCACTTTTAGACTAAAATCTTCAAAATTTTGGGTGGAACACTACAACGTGAAATGAGGCATAAAAATTTCACAAATCATCCGCTTTCTAATCGGATCACACACGCACAAAGCTAATTTCCCATAAAAGTTTCAGTAAAAAATCCACACTGCAAAAACTGCATGATGGATGAGAAATCGGAGTTCAAATCCGTACATCATGCAAAATAGGGAGCAAAATGGTTGGGCGCTTAGGAGTTAACCCCTCAAGGACCAAGGCTAATTTTCCAAATTCGGTCAACTCACTGCAGAATGAGTATTGATCCTCAATTCTTGAGATTTTTGGTGGTGATTCTACTCTTTGTAACGAAGATGGGATGGTAATTTGTGTACGTAGGTGATGTATAAATCAAAAGATACAATCATATAAAGGTGAAAAACCTAACTGTGGGCAGCTCCTGAAAATTTTCATATAGTGAGCTATGCATCTGAATTTTTGCACACAATGAGCTAACACCCTCATGCACACAATTGCCAAATTCATTTTACCAAATTTGAGACTAAACTTTGCATTTTCAACATTTCCAAAAAGTTTCAAATATGGGCAGCATGCCAAAAAAAAGGTGCAACCAACTTTGAAGCTTATAATGTTACTATTAAAGAACTTTGAACGGTTGAAATTTTGTAGGTTGTAATAAATTCAAGTTGCTTGAAATAACCTACGATTGGATTGGTAAAAAAGGTCATAGATCAAAAACTATTTGTCTTTTTATGAGAAGGGATATTTTGGAGTGTTTGGAGATGAACATAGTTGTGGTCCTTTAGGGGTTAATATGAATTCAAAAGAAATAATATGGTTGTAAAATATACATTTCATCTTCTATTAGTGATTTTTCAATATAACATACATTTTCAAATATTGCAATTTTAATGCAACCATTAATCAATTGTAATGCACAGATCATGTAGGATGGAAATTGAGACTTCATGCCTTGAATTTCACAAAAAATTATTTATCCTATGCACTTTGTTACATCTATGTATTGAGATAGGTTGTTTAATTTGTTTCGTTTCGTTTCGTTTTTTTACATTGAGATCTTTGTGACCGTGCGCCCAACGGGTGTGTTATTTGCACTGTCTGAAAAGCTCTTGACAAGGACGGGTGTACGGAGTTCGGTTTGTCGCGCTTAGACTTGTGGTGTAAAGTTATGGATTTTTGAGTGATTTTTGTCACAATAAATTGTATTAAATTATGAAAAATTGAATGAGAGTGTTTTTGATGTCATTCTTGGCCTTGTTGGAAATCTCTCGACAAGTAGGGGTGCATCAAAGTTGTTTTGTAGTTTTTGGACCTATGGTGTGAAAGTTATGGATTTTCAATCAAATTTCATCACTATAAATTGAATTAAAGTTTGAATAAATTATTCTAAAAAGAAAAGAGAAACAAAACACAAAGAATGCATGGGAACACAGAGAATACACAAAAACATATGGAATAGGGGGAACATGGGGAGCTCGGGAAGCATAGAGAGCATAGAAAGCATAGAGAACACGGGAAGCATGGAGAGCATGGGAAGTACAGAGAGCATGAGGAACATCTGGGCCTACGACACAAGGCTACAATAGCTAGTATTAATATATGTGAAATCAATTTTTTGAAAGGATATTCAAAGTGGGTCGTAAATGATTACTTCCTATATCCAAAAACAATTGTCTTGTTTTTGGCATTTTCTGTCCCGGAATAATTGTCCTATGCTCTATACTTCAAATGTGAGCCGTGCACACTTTAAATAGGGCGAACTATTTTGCAACTCATAAAATTATCAATTGGATTTTATCTTGAATTTTTAAATTAAGAATTTCAACTCGTAAGAATTTTGGATTTCAAATGAATTCAAATCTTATTTGTTGTAGTTCAGAATCATTGTTTTTGAGAATTCATATGTGTTCCATCATGAATATTTTTCCACAAATAGCCACTCCTAAAGGTAACATTATCAACATCATGTTCACTTTTCAAGTATTGAGATGTCTTTTTTGGAAAAAAATAATGTTATAGTCAAACCTCTTTAAAGGTTACCTCATGTATATTAGGGGCGGTTTACACTAAGGACCAAGAGCTATGACTATGGAATTCTAAAATCTGTGATTGGCCCAAAAAGAGCTCTTGGTCCCATTTGACTTCACACTACCTTGAAAAAAGGAGAATGACCACTAACTTTGAGGTCCCCAAAAACTACTAAAATCTGCCATTTGAATAATGTGCCATGGTCCAACGGGTTTTCCGTTGAGTTGAGGCAAAATGCTCGACTCAACGGAAATCAAGGAAGCCGTAAGGCTGAAAATCAGCCATTGGCCAAATTTTTTTATTTTAATATATTTTTTTTCCCGATTTTTTTGACGTTACTGTAGATCGTTGGGATTTATATTAAAAAAATCAGCCCGAAGTTGTCCCGGTCCAAATCCACTTTACACTACAAGAGTGACCAAGCCACTCAAAAATCCATTTTTGATTTTTCATGGTCACGGCTCTTGGCCAAGAGCCATGACCATGAAAATGGTTTAATTATCTTGGTCATGGCTCTTGGTCCTTAGTGTAAACCACCCCTTAGTTAACTTTTTGTTACTCCGTCAAATATTACACTAGTGATGGCCCGAGTAATGGTTAACCCCTCACCGCCCAAGGGGACGAAAAGTGTCCTCTCATAGTCTCGCAGTAAAATTCAAAGTGCTGTAACTTTTGCATCCAATGTCCTAATTCAATAAAACTTGTTGGGAAAGTTGCGCATATTAGTCTAGTTTTAGTGGTAAAATTTTCAGATCAATCCAAGATGTACTGAGTTTTTGAGAGCCATTCGAAGTTCACAAGTTCAATTTGAGTTCACCTCACTGCATTATGATGGCTGCAACTTCGGGGGTTTGTATCTTTCTCATCAAATGTTCGTTTTCAATAAAAATTGTTGGGTTTTGTTTCCAATAAAGCCTAGTTATTGTGGTGAAATTTTCATGTCAATCCAAGTTGTTTTGAATGTTTGGGAGCATTTCGAAGTTCAAAATCCAGACATTTTTGAATTACAATGAACTTCGGCAGCTTATAACTTCTTCATACATGGTCCGTTTTCGATAATTTTTGTTGGAAAAGTTGCGCATACTAGTCTTGTTTACAAGAATAAAATTTCATATGAATCCAAGAGGTTATGAGTGACTGAGAAGCATTTTAGTAGAGGGAGGTTCATACATAGATGTGATTTTTTGCTACTTTTTCATTGTTTTCTGACATTTCAAAACAATTTTGCGAACACAATGAGTCAATTGAATGAGATTTTTTTTCACCAAAGTGTTTGTCTTTTGGTTTCAATCACTTTGAAGTTTAATTTTTTTTCATTTGAGTAGGTTTAGAAATCGAATTTCACCTCCAAATGTGTTTTAAAAAAAAATTCAGCATCTTTTTTCAACACTAAAACATTATAATCTTTCAATCTATACGGTCAAATGACCCCAATTGTTTTTCACACCATCTACAACATGCACACTACAATATTGTACGGTTGAGATTTTCATACCTCACTGAGATTTAGACTTATAGGACTTGAAAAGCAAGTCAGCTTTTACACATGTTTGGACTTCAGGCGATGAGGGGTTAAGTTAGTGTTAGATGGTTAATCTTTTCTACTCCCTCTAGTGTTAGCTCCGCATCGATAAATGTTAACGTGCCACTTGGAACGACACAATAGATGGTTCATGCTATTACCTATCACAAGCTGTCATTCATAACATCTAATTCATACAATTGGTAATAAACTATGTGGTCACAAGATGTTATTCATAATAATTATTTGTCAACTCATTAGAGTTATCCGTAAAGTAAAAAGGGGGTACTTTGTTTGTAGAGCACGAGGATTGGTGTGGAGGCACAGATAGATTCCCTTTTGGAAACTTGAATGCAGTGTGGGGGAGCTTCTGTTGCATTGGTGAGGTGCAAGGTTCGAATCTTCTTAACAACACAGAGCCTTGTGATTGGTCAAAAGAAAAAGAGCTAAAACTTGTTTCCGTCGCCTTTCAAGCTAACAAACTAGATTAGCCTTGACTTTCTTCTTGAGAAAATGTTTTGCTCCATTTTATGGATAACTCTATTAACTCATCATGTGTATTGGTTAGCTTTTTGGTACTCCCGAGGCATAACTTTTAAAGAGGCTTGAGTGTAACTTGATTTGAAACAAGTAGCCAGTCACATAGTCTCTGCCTAAGTATTTACCCTAAATTTACTTTTACAGCTTGTTTATACTGTTCAACCATATAACTCCTTGAAATCAAAGCGTGGGGCTAATACAATACAGTAAAATAAGAAAGTTGTTTCTGTACAGAGTGAGTATTTTAGAATCCAAAAGTCCCACACTCCCACCACAATCTCACCCTCCCTCCCACAGAAGAGGACCGGAATGGAACTCTAAAATCGCTTCCATCTGACACCCCACCCCCTCACGTATCCGTACTGTACACCAAGCCTTCGTATTCTCCCCTTTGAATGCTCGAAGCAACGGACCCAATGCACAAAAGTCTCGCCAAAGACCCTCTCTCTGTCTGTCTCATGGCCCATTCACACCAGCCCCCTGCCACTCCTGAAAGCCTGGGAGGTAAAATGAAATTTTTATTTTTTATTTTTTACAGCTTTATCCTTTCCTGCTTCAACTATTGTTGAACCATTGTGCAACTGCGTTAGAGTGCCACAATTGTAGACATGTACAGTTTTTGCATTGCGTTGCTTCCTAACATGCGGTGGAGTAATTCCTCTTTACATATTTTATATTTTTTTGACCTCACGATCCTTCAAAGTTATAGAGTGGGTGGATTAGAATGGGCCTTCAGCAAGAGGACTCAACTCTGTTGCGGAGCACCAGTCGAGCTGATGATGAGCACTTCTTTCCTGCACTGCAATATAAGTTATGCTACCTTGAACGCTTGCATTGTGCTCAATGAAGCTCCAGTAGCAACATCTTCGCAACAACAAACGACACCACTACATCACTTTTAGACGACGGCATTCATTTGCATTCTCGTCAACACCTCGAATAAATTTTCAAGGAAACACCCTCCCATCACACTCGGACCGCTCTTCCGTCTGCACGCGCATGCCTTCATTCATTCCACGAACATCTATCAGTGCCAGATCCTTCGACTGCGGCTCAGACGCGAAAACATGTCTACAGTAGTATTGTGTATCGAGTCTAAAGTTAGAAAACCTAGATTATCATATTCCCGATCTCTCAGGTCCACTCCTTGCTTTACAGTACCTCGGTGGGCTGATTATTGCCATCCCGCATTTCTGGAAGACATGCCCCTCTTTCGTGCTTCCGGGTAGCCAATTTCTGAGCGTCCATGGGGAATCGGGAAACGCCCGATTCGGCCATCGCGTGAGCTCGTGTAGCGAGGGCGGCAGCAGCTGCTGTCCGTCGACAAGGCAAGGGTGAGGTGAGGTGCGGGAGGAGATGGCGCTCGGGAGGATGGACTCCACGCTGGATCCTTACAACATCGAGCTCCAGAAGGTGAGTGAGTTCGCGCCCACCGCACAGCTTCATTGATTGAATCGCGCGGCCTACTTTTAACATTCAAATTCGGTTCGTTTAGATCACGCTGTCCGATCAGCTTCAGATTTCCACCATTCAGCCGTTTCCTCGTGGTTTTGATCCGGCGTCCGCTGGCTTGCTGTGGAGCTTTGATGATTTCTTTTCTTCCATTTTCACTCATTCTATGGCATTTCCGACTCTCTGAGGCTTGGGGGTTTAGGTGTGGGTTCGCAATTTAAAAGTCTGGATTTCTCTGTGGTCTGTTCATAAACAAATGCCGTGGTCCAAATAACTTCCCCGCTCAAAGTCACAGTAGAAAACGTACTGTATACTAACACCCGGAATGATGAATTTTTCTTTTTTGGTGTGGAATTACTGGACCCGATTTTGTTTTGTCGTTAGATCGCTGATACAGTCGTGGTGTTCTGTACATTTGCAGCAATCCTCTGTTCTGTTGGCGCCGCCGCAAAGGGTAAGTAGGCTACTGGACTCTCTCTACCTGCAATTGATGAGCATTAGCGCCGTGTACGTGTATCAATGTCGTCAGATGCTAACCTAAGTGAACGCAGGAGTGGAGTTAGTTTCCGATAAGTCTCACCAATTCTAACTTCGATTCGGGTGTGAAGGGCGCTGACGGCGAGCGCGCTGCGGACTTGGAAGCATGGCTGCCCATCACTGCCGCAGACCGGCACGCCAATTGGAAGCACGCGGCGTTCCACAACGTGACGGCCATGATGGGGGCCGGGGTTCTGGCTTTGCCCAACGCCATGGTCTATCTCACATGGTAGGTACCTTCCCGGGGAATCATCACTGCATTCATTCAAGAGGATTCCGCTGGGCCTCATGTTTTGTGTTTCGCACCTTCGAGTGGGTCGTCCGGGGACATTCGCTTGTTTAGTCACTGATTTCTACCAACACATGCAATGTTCTTCATTGACGGGTGGTGATGGAAAATGTAGCCCCGTACGTTTTTAGATGACGAATCCAATTGCTACGTAACTTGCGATTTGAAAGTTACATAAGAATGAATGATGCGCGCAAGGTAACTCAGATCGGTCGAGGGATTTGCCATGCATCGTGTGGTCTGACATCCATGTACATGATGTTTGTTGGATGGGATTGGATGATGGGGTGTGTGTGCCTACTGCAGGGGTCCCGGGCTGTTGATGCTCATCTTGTCATGGGTGATCACGCTGTTCACGCTGTGGCAGATGGTGGAAATGCACGAGGCTGTGCCGGGGAGGCGGTTCGACAGATACCACGAGCTGGGGCAGGAAGCGTTCGGGCCCAAGCTGGGGCTGTGGATTGTGGTGCCGTTGCAGTTGGTGGTGGAGGTGGGCGTGGACATCGTGTACATGGTGACGGCCGGCAAATCGCTGGAGCACGCGTACTCCATCACGTGCGGCCAGCATTGCCACTTGCAGGATAACATCGTGTTCTGGATCTTCCTGTTCGCCCTCGTCCAGCTGGTGCTCGCGCAGCTTCCCAACTTCAACTCCATAGCCGGCATCTCGCTCGCAGCCGCCATCATGTCCATCAGGTAAGTTCCCCACCCTCTTAATGGTCATTTTCACGCCAGCCCACTCCCGTTTAAGTGCTCCAGTCAATCATTCGGAAGCTAACAGTCAACTTTACAGCAACTTTCAAAACAAATTGCTATTGTTCAAAAACGTTCGAAACCCGGGTATCTCTATTCATTGTCCTAAGAATGTAGGGTACTATTTTTTCTTTCCATTGGTACATTTATTACAACGTTCGCTTCCTGTCGATTTTTGAATAATCATCATAATCAGTAACTTGGTAGTTAGCGTTGAATTGTTACAGCTATTCGACCATAGCGTGGGCGATTCCAGCTCACTACGGCCACACGCTTCCAGGAGGCATCCAGTTGCTGCGGCCGGTGAGCTACGGCGTGCCGCAATTCACGCCCGTGGAGATCGTGGCTCCCGGGGGCGCGAAGCTGCAGGCAGTTCCCGACGACTTGACGAGTGCGGATCGTTGGTTCGGGGCGTTCACGGCGCTGGGAACGATGGCCTTCGCGTACGCAGGCCACAACGTGGTGTTGGAGATCCAGTCCACGCTTCCGTCCACGCCCCAGGAGCCATCAAAGGTCGCCATGTGGCGCGGCGTGAAAGTTGCGTACGGGGTTGTGGCCGCGGGATACTTCCCAGTGGCCTTGATCGGGTACTGGGCTTACGGGAACCAAGTGACGGACGACATCATCACGTTCGTGTCGCGACCCACTTGGCTGGTGGTCATCGCCAATTTGATGGTGGTGGTTCACGTCGTTGGAAGCTACCAGGTCAGTGCCGCGCATGCATGCATGCATTCAGATCCATTCGAACTACCGGTTTTCTTTACAGTAGTTCCATCAGAGGTTCGCGACTGACATGTGAGCTACGGCGCGCGATTCAGGTTCTGTTTGAACATTAATTCTGAACAGTATTTTTGAGGTTGCAATTCACGTTCCCGTTGATGAATGCAGATATACGCGATGCCGGTGTACGACATGCTGGAATCCACCCTGGTGGGGCACTTGAAGTTCAAGCCGTCCACGCTTCTTCGACTGGTCACGCGCTCTATCTACGTCGGCTTCACGATGTTCATAGCCATGACGTTCCCGTTCTTTTCAGCTCTTCTGGGATTCTTCGGGGGCTTCGCTTTCTCTCCGACCACTTACTTCGTACGTAGACTCCGTTGACCTCGCTCCCACCTTTTTCTTTATTCACGCTAGCCTCGCTGGTGTGATTGATCACATCTGATTCTAATCACCCCCAATCAACTGCATTCAGAATGTATGCGTCTAGTTTTGTTGTCTTGCAGTCCGAAAATAATATCAAGAATTTTCAGGGACTGATCCTACTGAGTAATGTACTATGTGGTGTGCAGTTGCCTTCAATCATGTGGCTGATGATCTATCGGCCGAGTCCGTTGAGCCGGACTTGGATCCTGAACTGGGTACGTAATCTTGCTAGCTGACGTATCGGCTTTTAATTTCCCGAATGGGTTCAACAGCGTAGGTTTCCTGTTCAATGTGATTATGGCAGGCCTCAGTGAATTTGTTGTGGTAACTATGAGATCAACATGTAGAGTGAGGAAGTGTGGCATCGATCATTGACTGAAGCTACGATCATTGATTGGAATGTAAATGTGCAGGGAGTGATCGTGTTCGGTGTGATTCTGATGGTTTTGTCAACTATCGGTGGCTTTCGGTCGCTGATGGTAGAAGCAAAGGGATTCCATTTCTATAAAACATCATGACCGTGCCTTACATTTTCTATATCTCCGGGGTACGGACGGGTATGCATGCACAAGTTTCTTTGTTTTTCTTCATGTTGTGGCACGTTTCCAGGCGATTACAGTGTAAAATATGAGTCATCTGCGTTGAATGAAAGTGGGGCCATGAGCTGTGCTGAGCCATCGCAACAGAACAACGAATTCGAAGAAGACGGATTGGAGTTGTTCTTCACCAAAACCCCCTTCCAATCAGTTGGCATTTTCTCTGACTTCGTGTAGATTGGTGGTTCACACTGAAAACTAAGCTTCATGAATGCATTGTAGTTTTGTACTTGGAGACTCATCTTCATGTTGTCAATGATCGAAACTTTTCTGCCTCTAGTTAAGAAATTGAGAGAACGTAGGGTTTAAAAGTAATACTCAACACTTTGAAACTATGGCTCCTGGTCCTCCCATTTTAATCTAATGTTGAAATCACTCGACATTTAGTGTTGTCAAAACTTACAATTTATAACTGGCAGTGTTTCTCCCCAAGTTATTGAACATGTTGCTGAGACATAAATGATCCATGAAGTGAAGTCCTATTCATTCCTATGAATGGTCTTGCACGTTGTTCTTCTTGTGTGCTGTTACATGATACCTTTGTCCTCATGTTGCACTGGATCCTTACGAAGATAATTTCTTTGTTTACATGGACTGCAGTAAGGAAGCTGATTAATCAAAATCACAGGTCTTCAAACAACTCCAAGACTACAACTTCAAGCTCGTTAGGTCTAGGCCATTCAGTTTGGGCATCATGGGGTACTTTTTTGTTCAATATATGGGCCCTAGTGACACTTAGATTTTTTTGACATCACCTTCAATAAATTATATAAACTATACATGATGTTGGAAAAGTATGATTCCACTTGCTATGAGTTTGCGTTGTAATTCCACATTTAGTAATTTTTTTTTAACCTTCATTACATTTTCAAGACGACGGAGCTAAAATTGTACCACAAAAGGGTGCATTAATGTATGGCTAAGTTGGCAGCACTTCCTCCAATAGACTCTTCATACACGCTAGCCCTACAGGGCAAAGTTACTCTTTCTCTGCACTAGTGCAATACATTGTTATATTTCTAAATAGTGCATTGCATTGTTAAAGACCCAACCGTGATATTAGAGCAGATTCAAGATGATACTATCAAAAATAGATTGGATTAAATTTGAAAGTAACCGTACAATTGTATTCTCAACTGGAGTGGAGACAATTTGTCAAAATTAGAGAATCATTCAATGGTGAAATTGCAAGATTATAGTATGTCTTTGAACCATATAATGCACACTCAAAAATGAGATTTTGGAGGGTGTGTAACTTCAAAGTTAGATATAATTTGGATTAAATTTTCAAAAATGAAATTGACGTGGTTCAACAATGCCCTACGTATGTCAACACCTCTCCATTGCAATCTTTCATATCCAGAACGGACTCACACATAATTGTTGTGAATTTTATAAGTGAGAGTGACTTATTCATATACGATTTAGGACAAAAATTAATATGTTAAAAAATTGAAATCTGAGTTGGTAAATTGATCAAGATCCGAATACATACACTACTAGAACGTGAACAAGAGAATACAATCTAAAAATAAACGAGGTAACAAACTTCCAAACACTAAAAATACAGCATAGTACATGTGCACATTTGTACGTATTTTGGTGTATTTTGAAGTATATGCAATATTTTGGTGTTTTGAACATATATATTTGGATAGTTGCACAAGTCCAAATTGAAATTTTCTTTTTCAAAAGATGTGTATTATAAATCTCCAAATCTGAATTTCATAATTCAAAATCCAATTCTTCACGGATTTTCTTCACGTTTGCATTCCTAACACTCCAGTGATTAGAATCTGGTCAGCTAGGCACTAAAGGGTTAACGCCGGATTGCTCCTTTACCTTTGCATGTAACCTGACATCCCAACCCACTACCCTTGGACATAACCTGATATCCGGGTTGATATCCGGGCTGATATCCAAGCCCTCCATCCTCGGGCTGTGATATCGTGTTACGTCCTCAGGTGGAAGCATAACACTGTATTTTGTTTTGTTCTTTTGCATAACTTTTTAGAGGCGATGGATCTCTGCAGGAAGTGTCTTTACCCTCCACGCATGTGTAAGAGGATATATTCTTCATGTGAAACAAAAATTACAGGACAATCGTTGACAAAAATGACAAAGCATTGACAAAAATTGCAGGACAATTATTGACAAAAATGACAAGAAAAATTTAGGAGATCAAGCTAGGTTGAAAATTTTAGTTGCTTTCAATCACTTCACTATATTAGAGTTAACCGAAAAGAAGGCCATGGAACATGCCTTTTCAACCTTCTTTCAAGCGCTCTTTTGAGCTCCCTTGAGCTATGTTTGGGTTGAATAGTGTCGTGTCATAACTTGTCCCCTTGTGGGCCATGGGCTTGGAGCTTTGGTAGGAGGTGTCGAAGTCATTGCGAGGTGTGGAGAATAATGACAGTGGCTTGCTTTAGATTGTCTTCCAACTCCTCTTGAACTAGTTTTCGGACTATTTATATTTCAATATGAGTTCAAGAGGAGTTCAAGAGGAATTTGCTAAAACTTTCCTCTTTGAACTGACTTTTTGGTTAATTCTATTAGGGGATAAAAAAACAAATGCACCGACCGGGAATTGAACCCGGGTCTGTACCGTGGCAGGGTACTATTCTACGACTAGACCTCAAAACCCAATTTGGGGCATTCAATTAAAAGAGGGCCAAAGCCCAAGGGGGCAAAATGCCTTGATACAAAGCAGACCGGGAAACCCAGCCTAAGGGGCAAGAGCCCAGAGAAACCAGCAGTAACTACAAGGAAAGGTCAACAAAAAAGCAGACCAAGGGCCACGGAAAAGCCAAAGAACCAAAAGAAGAGAACAAGCTCTTGAGGGTGAAACCCAAGCTAACAGAACTAAGAGTAATTAGTCCAAACAAAATTTTGATTGCTCAAAAAACGTGGAGAGAGAATCTCATCCGGAAAGAGGAGTTGGTCAGCCAGAGGCGCCCTTCAAGGGGTCGGAGTGTTCGCATCTAGATCTTCTAGATCGACTTCGTCTTCGAAATTAGCCATGAGCTAATTGATGATAGCCTCAGCAAGGTCATCAACTTCCTCCTGAATCCTTGAGTGAAGAACATCGCAGAAGACCCGATTGGCTGAGTTCCTTGAACTTGATTGAGTAGAAGTTGAAAGTTGGAACGCCTCGTTCTCGGCAACAGATTTGTGAATCCTAATAGAGGCGAAGTGGTTGGCAAAGTCCGTGATGAGGAAATCGTGATGAGGGGTTGGGATCCAAGAAGGTATACCTCCTTTGCGGTAACAAAAAATATTGCCTTGACACCAGATCTTCAGAAATGCCGATTCCATATCAACATCTTTTGATGGATCACGTGTCTTGCGAAAACGTTGCAGTTGACGCCAAGCAGTCATACCAACCTGTACAGTACATTGCCAGGCTTTGTAGAGGGCAACACCAATGTGAAAGACTCCCTTACGAAGATCATGTTCGGAGTGTTAACACCACAAATACTAAAGCAACGCGTATCTTATGACTAGCCACAAAGTGCCTGAGTTGATGGAGCAAGAGGCACATGCGTCCCATGTGATGTCATCTTCCAGGTCGATCATACCCGGACTAGGGCCTCTGGCTTGTGGCCTTCCAAGGTTCCTGCAAAGAACGTCATGCTAGTTAAACAGAGGCCTGTTGAACTGAGCCGTAATAAAGAGATCCCTAAGGTTCTCCTAAGCAGGTCTCATGGCTTCGCAAAGGAAGAGACTGTGTTCCACCGTCTGGATGTGGTTACCTGGGCATAAAGGAAAAATACCAGTGTGACCAATTTTGATCCTTCAGAGACCTATTGGCAATCCCTCAGCAATAGTTAACCATATCATAGATGACATCTTACGTGGGAGCCAGGGATGCCAAAGTTTCTTGAACAATGATTTTTGTTGTTGATTTGAATAGCCGTAGTCCTCCATCCATTTATCAAACTCCAATTGTTGATGCTGCAATTTGACTATAATCCTGTAGCCTTGTTTAGTTGAATAATCGAAGAAATCTCCTGCTTTTATCATCCCTTGTCTTCTCCAACGCCATTTTTTCGGATCAAAAGGCAGTAACTTGACTGTACCATCTCTATAGGCCTAGACGGTAAATTATGGTTCCACATGTTCCTGGGGGTTAAAGGAAACCACCTTACCCGAAGGGGACTTCATTACCACTTGTGCTTCAGTTACTTGACCGAGGGGCAAAACTGAAGGTGGGCCATCTTCTTTGAGCAAATGGTCAGAGAAAGGAACCTTGCGGTATGTCTCGACTAGCCAAGAGTGAGACACGTGACCGATCATATGATAAAATATAGATGTCAATAGAGGGTCGTTTGCATGTAACCACATGCTAGGAATAATGTGCTCCGGAAGTGAGAAGTCCCAGTCATCGGATGCTTGAACAACACGCCGACACATACTCTCTAGGTCACGGGATTTCGTCATCCTGTGCAATGTGGGAAGGTCTAACCACCGCGAATTATATGCAGATCTCAAATCAGCAAGTGTGTTGACGCCTTTGCACGACTAGTTCCTAAAGAGAGATTGTCGCTCAACTCCCAAAGGAAAAGAATTTTTTAGAACTATCTTAGGATTCAAATATAAATGTTGTCAAAGTTGTTTTGCTTAGGATTCTACCTTTTGTTTGTGTATCTCTGGTTTGACTACTGACCATAAAGCACATATAGCTAGCTATAATAGGGAGCATGTAGGCTTAATTTTAGAGGGCGCACCTAACCAGGCTGCTGATTTTCCCCAATTGCCGTCTCTTCTTAACTCGAGATTATCAACCCTATGTTTAATAAGGGACTTTCGGGGTTTGTACCCCGGGGCCATAGCTCTTACTAGCATTTTAGCCAGTAATGCTTGAGTTTGAGCAAGGGGATCAAAAATTTTAATACGACCTTTGATGTTTGGGATGATAGCTGTGTTCCAAGCAACCTTTGCTATGGGTTGTCCATCCATCTTTCCGCTCCATATAAAATTACGGACAAGTGCTTTGACCCAAAGTAACACTCCCCGTGAAAAATTGCAATAACTTGCGAGATACCAGATATTGGCCAGGATAACATGGTTAGATACTAGGACTCGAGCAACTAGAGAAAGAGACCTATTGGACCACGTGTTCAGCTTAAATCTTATAAGCTGAAGCACCTTGGCGTCTTTGTCAGCTTGGATCAAAGTGCTCCCAAATGGGAAGCCTAGATAACAAGTTGGTTGACCTTCATTGAGCCATATTAATCCTTTATGTTAGTCCCAATTCCAAGACTTACTGTGGTTTGAGACCCATAGCGCACAAGATTTGTGTCAGTTAAGTTTTGCCCTTGAGGCTTGACAAAATAATTTGATGACATTATAAGCTCTTTGGAGATTATCAAGACTACCTTGTAAAAACATAGTTGTATCGTCAGTGAAGCTTTGGATCCGAACAATAGACCCATCCGGAAGCCTCAAGCCTTGAATGTTATAAACATGATCATTTACCATATAGCTGAGGACATCAACAAAGAACATGTAGAAGTAGGGCGCCATTGGACAGCCCTCCCTTACTGAATGTTGTACTGGGAAGGGAAGGAGCTTCTTGCCATTAACTAAAATGTAAGAATAAACATCATTGTAAAGAGCAGATGTCCATGAGACCCATTTCTTCAAGAACCCGAGTTTTATCATGGTTGCCTCTAGAAAAGACCAATTTACTCAATCGTAAGCCTTTTCAAAGTCCAATAATAGAATGACAGTATCTTGATTGCTTTCACAAGTATAATAGACAGATTTCGTAGCCAAAAGGACATTATCTAGGATATTCCTTTCTTTTACAAAATTTCTCTGTGTATCTTGAATACAACTAGGGAGGATAGGCTGGATCCTATTAGCAAGAGTCTTAGCATTCAATATATAAGTGGTTGAGAGGACTAAAATGGGTTGGAAGTTTTTAATGAGAGTTAAAGTACCTTCCTTAGGAATGAGAGATGTCAATCCATACTTTATGGATTTTGTGATCTCTCCTTTGTTCAACGCCTCACGGATGAAGTCCAATAAGTCCTCCCCTATGTCGTCCCAAAGCTCTTGGATTAATTCTTTTGGAATAGTATCGTGACCTGGCGCTTTGTCAGTGGGTATGTCTTTGAGCGCAGTGGAGACTTCAGAGATAGAAATCTCTAAGATTAACTTGTCATTCATAGCTTGCGTCACCCGGGAGGGAACGCTGGAGAGAAATTTCTCTCTGGCTTGAAGGTTATTGTTGAATATGATATCATTAGTATAGAGGCTCACGTAGTACGACTGTATGTAATTAATGATGTTTGCTTCATCTGTAAGGGATCTCCTAGAGTCCATGAGCTCGAAAATGATGGTCTTTGCTTTCCTGTACTTGTGGAATTCAAAGAATTCCTTCGAGCATCGGTCTCCAACTTGAATCCATTTGGCAGCCAAAGCATTCTTGGTGACCTCAAGTTTTTGTAAGCGTTGGTCCTCAAGAGCCGTTTGGGCCGCATAAAGTTTGGACCAAGCCTCTAAATTGGACCAATCTAATTGAAGGTTTGCTTTAGCATCCTCCACCGCCTTAAATTGGTCCGCATATAGAGCCCTCGCTTTCCTTTTATTATCTTTAGAAATTTGGTCATTCACTCTTCTCACATGTTCAAGAGCCACAGTAACCCGAGTGCCTATGTAATGATCCCCTGGAAATTGCATCGCGTCTTTCCAGGCTTTGGAGAACGTATCCATGGCCTCCTCATTGCCAAGGAGGCTCTTATTGAAAAAAATATGAGAGGAAAAAGTTCTTTTCCGAAAAGGGATCGACAAAAAAATAGATGTGTGATCTCAGATGTGGGCTAGATGTGGCCAGGTCCCGTGTGTGCCTCCCTTGGCTCGGAGATTGCCTGAGGTATAGTAACGATCGAGTAGTGACCAATAGGGAGTATGGTTCTCCCTGCACCAAGTGAAGTACTTGGTGCCGATCTTTCTATACTCCTGGGCATAATAAACATCCTCACTCCCAACAGCATAGCTAATCTTGACCATGCGTTTTGTTCTCTATTAGTCATGTTTTTAGAGTTAAAACCTTGACTTCTATCCCCTGGGAGTTCCGTCATGTTGAAATCACCAGATACTATCCACTCCGCAGCAGGAAAATTATATAGGCCACTTGATTCCAAAAGTTTGTTCGTTTGCCAGTTGTGGTAGGAGCGTACATATTCAAAATACCTACGAGGGTGCCATGAATTTTAAAAATTACGTACTGTGTTCTCCCTTCTATAAGCACAATGCTATCAACCAAGAGGTTGGAGAGGTCTCGCTAGATAGAGATCCGCGTGCCGCCAGAGAATCTGGCTCCATTAGCATCATAGCTAGAGAGCATTATTCCAAATGTTGGATCCACCTTTGAACTGTAGTTGCATTGTTTGCGACAAGCAATCCTCCATTGGATAGTAATGCTCTTGAAACAAAATAATATTGGGTTGTGGAAGAGCTCTATGTAAGAAATTCCAAATCTCACAACGCCTTCGGATTCCTTGAACGCCCTGCCCTAGGGTGCGGACTTTCCAGGAGGTGAGAATTAAATTTGTGACTGTCATTCCAGTCTAAGAAAGTTAATGATGTCATAGTCTAATTAATTGAAGCATGCATTTTAGTTAGTTGCTTGGATTATTACTCTGATTTAATTCAAATTCCTTAATCAGCAATTGGGTCACACAAATCACATTTAAGGGTGCCAGATGGTCTTGCCAGATGAGTTTAGGGTGATCTAAATCACACAATTTAAGGCCACCAGATGATCCTGCCAGGTGATCGAGTTAGGTGACCAGATGGCCTAGTAGTAGGCTCATAGGTTGTTATGTTTTTCCAACGAGAAATTCCCATAGATTTCCTCACTTCATAGACTCACATAGAGGTGATCGCCTAGGCGGCCTAGCAAGTTTGTTAAATCAGCCATCAGTGAGTCGGGGAAGTGTAGAAAGCTTTCCCTTTTGCCGTTGTAAGTATATGGGATTTAAGAGCCGGAGGAATGTGCATCCACTTATGACGTTCCGGTTTTGTAGGGATAAATTTTTAGTAATGAGAGCTACAAAGGGAATAATCACAGAGTGGCTACCCCCCTTTCCATCATCAAGCCATTTAAAGTACCACGTAGCATCCTTCCATTGACGAATGGGATTATATTGATTGTGCTTATTAACGATGACATTTCTCAAAGAGAGGGAAGTCTCATTAATAAGTAACTCCTTTGCCTCATCTGAATTCTAGTTGGCTTGACTTTCCAGAACCGTTAGCTGACGCATACTGTAGCTACCGGATGCTTTAAGGGAGAGTCACTCTCGGTTAGAATTCTGATAGCTACAAAATTCTGAGTGGTTCCGACACATGTTAGGAGTGATGGAAAGATCCTACCCCTTCTAACTTGGGTGTTAAGGAGGTGGAGTAACTCTGCAGCTTTCCAAAAAAATCTGGAAATAGTGGAAGCCTTATGATCCCACTGTGGCAAATTTTGAAGAGAGTTAAGTAGGTCAGAAGAAAGTTTTCTTGGCTCTACCTTAGACGGCTGAGAAGGATTTTTATACCAAATAAATGAAAACTGAGATCCCTCCTCCGTGGGCTTCACTAATTGTTTGGAGGAGGTGGGATCTCAGTTTTCACTTATTTCACTTAATCGGGCTGCGAGATAAAACCTTTTGCACATCAGTTTGGCTATCAAATGAGCCAAAAGTGAAGGATGGTTGTAATGGGTTGCTTTCCAATTGAGGAAGATTCTTTCCTGGAAGGGTAGAATAAACCAACAATGGTGGAGTCGAAGAAGAGTCTAGCTGTGCTTGACTAAAACCATGCAATAAGGGACTATTGATTTGAGCCTCTTGATTAGATTCTTGAGGTTGTACTGCCACTAACAGGATGGGAGCGCATAAGATCGGCCTAGCAAACAAGCCTACAAGGGGGTTGTCCTTGCAAGGGGGCGTGGTTGAGGAAGATTTAGAGCCCTTTTCATTCAATGGTTGAGGAATTGAATTAACTTCTTCAAAATCGATGTGTGCTACTGGTGGTAATATCTTTTGTTATTCTTTTTTCTTTCACTGAAGGTCAAGCTGAGTTTTGGTATTTGCAGATTTGCCAAGATCCGATAGAAGTCATCTTCTTGGGTCACGGTGTCTGGCTAAGGTATTGGCGTTCTGGTTAGATCGAATATCATTCTAATCTCGTCTACGCAGAGAGACAAGATTATGTTTACCTTGAGAACGATTGCGATCCCTAGGATGACCTTTGGATCTGTCCCTCTAAGGGGAGATAGGACGCTCATGAACGCGATTATCGTTTTTTGGTTGCGGGTTATTTCTACAATTCTTTGCTGAGTCAAGAACCATGTCATAACAGTTCTTTGAGTTATGCCCCGATTTTCCGCACTTGGCGCATTGATTGGAGTTTCCAGTTACAAGAACTTTATGTTCTCTGAAGATACCAGGAGCGTCACCCCTTAAATGGATTCTATCTGGTATGACCATAGAATCTTTGACAAAAACCTTGTTGCGAAGCCCGGAAGTTTTGCCAACATAGAAAAGAGAATCTTCAAAGAAGATGACTCTACCATATTTACTGCCAAGAATGGTGATACAAGATTCATTCCTGTATGGCAATGCTAGACCCAAAAATTGAATCTAGACTGGATGTTTGAGGGTTAAAGAAGAGGCCGGGTTCTCCGATGAAAAATTTGGATTCTTAGGGGAGAAAAGAACCTCTCGACCATCCAAGAAAAATGCTCGAAAAAGAGCGTGTTGAGTGCCCTCCTCTGTGTGAAAAGAAACTTTAAAAAATCCATTACCGATCAGAGAGCAAGCTTTGAAAGATTCATGGAGAGAGGACTTGGCCCACTCTATAAGAGCGGAAAAACCAGGGCTAGGTCTCGGTAACTGTCCTAGGACTGTAAGCTTAGTAGCAGCTACTTGGAAAGAGTCGAAAATCGCTAGTTCTTCTGAAGAAAGTACCAACTCCGGAATCTCCTCGCATGTTGACTGTGCAGTAACATTCGTGGGAGTAAACCCGTCCCGAATAGATTGCGCGTGCGTCTGGTCACCCTTAGGAAGCGCCTCAGCAGATCTTTGTATTGGGAGTCATTCAAGTCTATTGTCATTGTCAATTGGCTTACTCAGCAATATTATTTGTATTCATTAAATTTGAGCAAAAAAGTAGCTAAAAGTTTTAATTTGGCACGTAACATTTTTTTAATATTAGAGTTAACCGAAAAGAAGGCCAGGGAACCTCCCTTTTCAACCTCCTTCTAACCTCTCTTTTCAGCTACAGTTGAGTTGAATAGTGTCGTGTCATAACTTGTCCTCTTGTGGGCCATGGGCTTGGAGCTTTGGTAGGAGGTGTAGGAGTCATTACGAGGTGTGGAGAATAATGGCAGTGGCTTGCTTTTGATTGTCTCCCAACTCATCGTGAACTAGTTGTTGGTCTATTTATATTTCCATATGAGTTCAAGAGGAGTTCAAGAGGAGTTTGCTAAAACTTTCCTCTTTGAGCTGACTTTTCGGTAAACTCTATTGATTAGAATAGGAGGACCACTAGCCATGGTCTCAAAGAATTCAGTAGAACTTTCTACTCCTAACGTCCAATCGTCCAGAAAGTGAACAATGTACAAAATAAAACACAAATTTCTCATCCATCATTGATTTTTTTTGCAGTGTGGATTATTTATCGTATATTTTATGGGAGGTTAACTTCATGCATGTGTGATCCGATTAGAAAGGGGATAATTTGTGAAATTTTAATGCCTCATTTCATGTTGTAATTACTTACCCAAAAATTTGAAGATCTCAGTGTACACGTGCTCTTAAAAAAGGCAACTCATAAAATTAAGCAACCAAAACATCTCCAAAATCACTACACTTTTCAACCACTTCAACCAATAGCATCAAATTTCATTCACAAATTGTCAATATCTTACTCGTAATGGACATACAAAAGAATTTTGAATTTACGTTTCAAATTTTAAACAAAATCATTGGTAGTAGCAATCATAGAGCTAACCATATAAATAGAATAAAAATTCATAATATACAACTTTATTTATATATCAAGTTCAAAATATCTCTCTTAGTTACATTTTATAAGACATCCTTGAAATTCTCAAAATCTGGAGAGGGGTGAGGACGTTTAGGGGTTAAACCCTACGTTCTCTCAATTTCTCATTTTCTTAAGCAGAGGCAGACGAGTTTCGTCCATTGACAACATGAAGATGAATCTCCAAGTACTGTACACAACTACAATGCATGAAGCTTACTGAACAGCACAGCACAGCTCATGGCCCCACTTTCATTCAACGCAGATGACTCATATTTTACACTGTAATCGCCTGGAAACGTGCCACAACATGAAGAAAAACAAAGAAACTTGTGCATGCATACCCGTCCGTACCCCGGAGATATAGAAAATGTAAGGCACGGTCATGATGTTTTATAGAAATGGAATCCCTTTGCTTCTACCATCAGCGACCGAAAGCCACCGATAGTTGACAAAACCATCAGAATCACACCGAACACGATCACTCCCTGCACATTTACATTCCAATCAATGATCGTAGCTTCAGTCAATGATCGATGCCACACTTCCTCACTCTACATGTTGATCTCATAGTTACCACAACAAATTCACTGAGGCCTGCCATAATCACATTGAACAGGAAACCTACGCTGTTGAACCCATTCGGGAAATTAAAAGCCGATACGTCAGCTAGCAAGATTACGTACCCAGTTCAGGATCCAAGTCCGGCTCAACGGACTCGGCCGATAGATCATCAGCCACATGATTGAAGGCAACTGCACACCACATAGTACATTACTCAGTAGGATCAGTCCCTGAAAATTCTTGATATTATTTTCGGACTGCAAGACAACAAAACTAGACGCATACATTCTGAATGCAGTTGATTGGGGGTGATTAGAATCAGATGTGATCAATCACACCAGCGAGGCTAGCGTGAATAAAGAAAAAGGTGGGAGCGAGGTCAACGGAGTCTACGTACGAAGTAAGTGGTCGGAGAGAAAGCGAAGCCCCCGAAGAATCCCAGAAGAGCTGAAAAGAACGGGAACGTCATGGCTATGAACATCGTGAAGCCGACGTAGATAGAGCGCGTGACCAGTCGAAGAAGCGTGGACGGCTTGAACTTCAAGTGCCCCACCAGGGTGGATTCCAGCATGTCGTACACCGGCATCGCGTATATCTGCATTCATCAACGGGAACGTGAATTGCAACCTCAAAAATACTGTTCAGAATTAATGTTCAAACAGAACCTGAATCGCGCGCCGTAGCTCACATGTCAGTCGCGAACCTCTGATGGAACTACTGTAAAGAAAACCGGTAGTTCGAATGGATCTGAATGCATGCATGCATGCGCGGCACTGACCTGGTAGCTTCCAACGACGTGAACCACCACCATCAAATTGGCGATGACCACCAGCCAAGTGGGTCGCGACACGAACGTGATGATGTCGTCCGTCACTTGGTTCCCGTAAGCCCAGTACCCGATCAAGGCCACTGGGAAGTATCCCGCGGCCACAACCCCGTACGCAACTTTCACGCCGCGCCACATGGCGACCTTTGATGGCTCCTGGGGCGTGGACGGAAGCGTGGACTGGATCTCCAACACCACGTTGTGGCCTGCGTACGCGAAGGCCATCGTTCCCAGCGCCGTGAACGCCCCGAACCAACGATCCGCACTCGTCAAGTCGTCGGGAACTGCCTGCAGCTTCGCGCCCCCGGGAGCCACGATCTCCACGGGCGTGAATTGCGGCACGCCGTAGCTCACCGGCCGCAGCAACTGGATGCCTCCTGGAAGCGTGTGGCCGTAGTGAGCTGGAATCGCCCACGCTATGGTCGAATAGCTGTAACAATTCAACGCTAACTACCAAGTTACTGATTATGATGATTATTCAAAAATCGACAGGAAGCGAACGTTGTAATAAATGTACCAATGGAAAGAAAAAATAGTACCCTACATTCTTAGGACAATGAATAGAGATACCCGGGTTTCGAACGTTTTTGAACAATAGCAATTTGTTTTGAAAGTTGCTGTAAAGTTGACTGTTAGCTTCCGAATGATTGACTGGAGCACTTAAACGGGAGTGGGCTGGCGTGAAAATGACCATTAAGAGGGTGGGGAACTTACCTGATGGACATGATGGCGGCTGCGAGCGAGATGCCGGCTATGGAGTTGAAGTTGGGAAGCTGCGCGAGCACCAGCTGGACGAGGGCGAACAGGAAGATCCAGAACACGATGTTATCCTGCAAGTGGCAATGCTGGCCGCACGTGATGGAGTACGCGTGCTCCAGCGATTTGCCGGCCGTCACCATGTACACGATGTCCACGCCCACCTCCACCACCAACTGCAACGGCACCACAATCCACAGCCCCAGCTTGGGCCCGAACGCTTCCTGCCCCAGCTCGTGGTATCTGTCGAACCGCCTCCCCGGCACAGCCTCGTGCATTTCCACCATCTGCCACAGCGTGAACAGCGTGATCACCCATGACAAGATGAGCATCAACAGCCCGGGACCCCTGCAGTAGGCACACACACCCCATCATCCAATCCCATCCAACAAACATCATGTACATGGATGTCAGACCACACGATGCATGGCAAATCCCTCGACCGATCTGAGTTACCTTGCGCGCATCATTCATTCTTATGTAACTTTCAAATCGCAAGTTACGTAGCAATTGGATTCGTCATCTAAAAACGTACGGGGCTACATTTTCCATCACCACCCGTCAATGAAGAACATTGCATGTGTTGGTAGAAATCAGTGACTAAACAAGCGAATGTCCCCGGACGACCCACTCGAAGGTGCGAAACACAAAACATGAGGCCCAGCGGAATCCTCTTGAATGAATGCAGTGATGATTCCCCGGGAAGGTACCTACCATGTGAGATAGACCATGGCGTTGGGCAAAGCCAGAACCCCGGCCCCCATCATGGCCGTCACGTTGTGGAACGCCGCGTGCTTCCAATTGGCGTGCCGGTCTGCGGCAGTGATGGGCAGCCATGCTTCCAAGTCCGCAGCGCGCTCGCCGTCAGCGCCCTTCACACCCGAATCGAAGTTAGAATTGGTGAGACTTATCGGAAACTAACTCCACTCCTGCGTTCACTTAGGTTAGCATCTGACGACATTGATACACGTACACGGCGCTAATGCTCATCAATTGCAGGTAGAGAGAGTCCAGTAGCCTACTTACCCTTTGCGGCGGCGCCAACAGAACAGAGGATTGCTGCAAATGTACAGAACACCACGACTGTATCAGCGATCTAACGACAAAACAAAATCGGGTCCAGTAATTCCACACCAAAAAAGAAAAATTCATCATTCCGGGTGTTAGTATACAGTACGTTTTCTACTGTGACTTTGAGCGGGGAAGTTATTTGGACCACGGCATTTGTTTATGAACAGACCACAGAGAAATCCAGACTTTTAAATTGCGAACCCACACCTAAACCCCCAAGCCTCAGAGAGTCGGAAATGCCATAGAATGAGTGAAAATGGAAGAAAAGAAATCATCAAAGCTCCACAGCAAGCCAGCGGACGCCGGATCAAAACCACGAGGAAACGGCTGAATGGTGGAAATCTGAAGCTGATCGGACAGCGTGATCTAAACGAACCGAATTTGAATGTTAAAAGTAGGCCGCGCGATTCAATCAATGAAGCTGTGCGGTGGGCGCGAACTCACTCACCTTCTGGAGCTCGATGTTGTAAGGATCCAGCGTGGAGTCCATCCTCCCGAGCGCCATCTCCTCCCGCACCTCACCTCACCCTTGCCTTGTCGACGGACAGCAGCTGCTGCCGCCCTCGCTACACGAGCTCACGCGATGGCCGAATCGGGCGTTTCCCGATTCCCCATGGACGCTCAGAAATTGGCTACCCGGAAGCACGAAAGAGGGGCATGTCTTCCAGAAATGCGGGATGGCAATAATCAGCCCACCGAGGTACTGTAAAGCAAGGAGTGGACCTGAGAGATCGGGAATATGATAATCTAGGTTTTCTAACTTTAGACTCGATACACAATACTACTGTAGACATGTTTTCGCGTCTGAGCCGCAGTCGAAGGATCTGGCACTGATAGATGTTCGTGGAATGAATGAAGGCATGCGCGTGCAGACGGAAGAGCGGTCCGAGTGTGATGGGAGGGTGTTTCCTTGAAAATTTATTCGAGGTGTTGACGAGAATGCAAATGAATGCCGTCGTCTAAAAGTGATGTAGTGGTGTCGTTTGTTGTTGCGAAGATGTTGCTACTGGAGCTTCATTGAGCACAATGCAAGCGTTCAAGGTAGCATAACTTATATTGCAGTGCAGGAAAGAAGTGCTCATCATCAGCTCGACTGGTGCTCCGCAACAGAGTTGAGTCCTCTTGCTGAAGGCCCATTCTAATCCACCCACTCTATAACTTTGAAGGATCGTGAGGTCAAAAAAATATAAAATATGTAAAGAGGAATTACTCCACCGCATGTTAGGAAGCAACGCAATGCAAAAACTGTACATGTCTACAATTGTGGCACTCTAACGCAGTTGCACAATGGTTCAACAATAGTTGAAGCAGGAAAGGATAAAGCTGTAAAAAATAAAAAATAAAAATTTCATTTTACCTCCCAGGCTTTCAGGAGTGGCAGGGGGCTGGTGTGAATGGGCCATGAGACAGACAGAGAGAGGGTCTTTGGCGAGACTTTTGTGCATTGGGTCCGTTGCTTCGAGCATTCAAAGGGGAGAATACGAAGGCTTGGTGTACAGTACGGATACGTGAGGGGGTGGGGTGTCAGATGGAAGCGATTTTAGAGTTCCATTCCGGTCCTCTTCTGTGGGAGGGAGGGTGAGATTGTGGTGGGAGTGTGGGACTTTTGGATTCTAAAATACTCACTCTGTACAGAAACAACTTTCTTATTTTACTGTATTGTATTAGCCCCACGCTTTGATTTCAAGGAGTTATATGGTTGAACAGTATAAACAAGCTGTAAAAGTAAATTTAGGGTAAATACTTAGGCAGAGACTATGTGACTGGCTACTTGTTTCAAATCAAGTTACACTCAAGCCTCTTTAAAAGTTATGCCTCGGGAGTACCAAAAAGCTAACCAATACACATGATGAGTTAATAGAGTTATCCATAAAATGGAGCAAAACATTTTCTCAAGAAGAAAGTCAAGGCTAATCTAGTTTGTTAGCTTGAAAGGCGACGGAAACAAGTTTTAGCTCTTTTTCTTTTGACCAATCACAAGGCTCTGTGTTGTTAAGAAGATTCGAACCTTGCACCTCACCAATGCAACAGAAGCTCCCCCACACTGCATTCAAGTTTCCAAAAGGGAATCTATCTGTGCCTCCACACCAATCCTCGTGCTCTACAAACAAAGTACCCCCTTTTTACTTTACGGATAACTCTAATGAGTTGACAAATAATTATTATGAATAACATCTTGTGACCACATAGTTTATTACCAATTGTATGAATTAGATGTTATGAATGACAGCTTGTGATAGGTAATAGCATGAACCATCTATTGTGTCGTTCCAAGTGGCACGTTAACATTTATCGATGCGGAGCTAACACTAGAGGGAGTAGAAAAGATTAACCATCTAACACTAACTTAACCCCTCATCGCCTGAAGTCCAAACATGTGTAAAAGCTGACTTGCTTTTCAAGTCCTATAAGTCTAAATCTCAGTGAGGTATGAAAATCTCAACCGTACAATATTGTAGTGTGCATGTTGTAGATGGTGTGAAAAACAATTGGGGTCATTTGACCGTATAGATTGAAAGATTATAATGTTTTAGTGTTGAAAAAAGATGCTGAATTTTTTTTTAAAACACATTTGGAGGTGAAATTCGATTTCTAAACCTACTCAAATGAAAAAAAATTAAACTTCAAAGTGATTGAAACCAAAAGACAAACACTTTGGTGAAAAAAAATCTCATTCAATTGACTCATTGTGTTCGCAAAATTGTTTTGAAATGTCAGAAAACAATGAAAAAGTAGCAAAAAATCACATCTATGTATGAACCTCCCTCTACTAAAATGCTTCTCAGTCACTCATAACCTCTTGGATTCATATGAAATTTTATTCTTGTAAACAAGACTAGTATGCGCAACTTTTCCAACAAAAATTATCGAAAACGGACCATGTATGAAGAAGTTATAAGCTGCCGAAGTTCATTGTAATTCAAAAATGTCTGGATTTTGAACTTCGAAATGCTCCCAAACATTCAAAACAACTTGGATTGACATGAAAATTTCACCACAATAACTAGGCTTTATTGGAAACAAAACCCAACAATTTTTATTGAAAACGAACATTTGATGAGAAAGATACAAACCCCCGAAGTTGCAGCCATCATAATGCAGTGAGGTGAACTCAAATTGAACTTGTGAACTTCGAATGGCTCTCAAAAACTCAGTACATCTTGGATTGATCTGAAAATTTTACCACTAAAACTAGACTAATATGCGCAACTTTCCCAACAAGTTTTATTGAATTAGGACATTGGATGCAAAAGTTACAGCACTTTGAATTTTACTGCGAGACTATGAGAGGACACTTTTCGTCCCCTTGGGCGGTGAGGGGTTAACCATTACTCGGGCCATCACTAGTGTAATATTTGACGGAGTAACAAAAAGTTAACTAAGGGGTGGTTTACACTAAGGACCAAGAGCCATGACCAAGATAATTAAACCATTTTCATGGTCATGGCTCTTGGCCAAGAGCCGTGACCATGAAAAATCAAAAATGGATTTTTGAGTGGCTTGGTCACTCTTGTAGTGTAAAGTGGATTTGGACCGGGACAACTTCGGGCTGATTTTTTTAATATAAATCCCAACGATCTACAGTAACGTCAAAAAAATCGGGAAAAAAAATATATTAAAATAAAAAAATTTGGCCAATGGCTGATTTTCAGCCTTACGGCTTCCTTGATTTCCGTTGAGTCGAGCATTTTGCCTCAACTCAACGGAAAACCCGTTGGACCATGGCACATTATTCAAATGGCAGATTTTAGTAGTTTTTGGGGACCTCAAAGTTAGTGGTCATTCTCCTTTTTTCAAGGTAGTGTGAAGTCAAATGGGACCAAGAGCTCTTTTTGGGCCAATCACAGATTTTAGAATTCCATAGTCATAGCTCTTGGTCCTTAGTGTAAACCGCCCCTAATATACATGAGGTAACCTTTAAAGAGGTTTGACTATAACATTATTTTTTTCCAAAAAAGACATCTCAATACTTGAAAAGTGAACATGATGTTGATAATGTTACCTTTAGGAGTGGCTATTTGTGGAAAAATATTCATGATGGAACACATATGAATTCTCAAAAACAATGATTCTGAACTACAACAAATAAGATTTGAATTCATTTGAAATCCAAAATTCTTACGAGTTGAAATTCTTAATTTAAAAATTCAAGATAAAATCCAATTGATAATTTTATGAGTTGCAAAATAGTTCGCCCTATTTAAAGTGTGCACGGCTCACATTTGAAGTATAGAGCATAGGACAATTATTCCGGGACAGAAAATGCCAAAAACAAGACAATTGTTTTTGGATATAGGAAGTAATCATTTACGACCCACTTTGAATATCCTTTCAAAAAATTGATTTCACATATATTAATACTAGCTATTGTAGCCTTGTGTCGTAGGCCCAGATGTTCCTCATGCTCTCTGTACTTCCCATGCTCTCCATGCTTCCCGTGTTCTCTATGCTTTCTATGCTCTCTATGCTTCCCGAGCTCCCCATGTTCCCCCTATTCCATATGTTTTTGTGTATTCTCTGTGTTCCCATGCATTCTTTGTGTTTTGTTTCTCTTTTCTTTTTAGAATAATTTATTCAAACTTTAATTCAATTTATAGTGATGAAATTTGATTGAAAATCCATAACTTTCACACCATAGGTCCAAAAACTACAAAACAACTTTGATGCACCCCTACTTGTCGAGAGATTTCCAACAAGGCCAAGAATGACATCAAAAACACTCTCATTCAATTTTTCATAATTTAATACAATTTATTGTGACAAAAATCACTCAAAAATCCATAACTTTACACCACAAGTCTAAGCGCGACAAACCGAACTCCGTACACCCGTCCTTGTCAAGAGCTTTTCAGACAGTGCAAATAACACACCCGTTGGGCGCACGGTCACAAAGATCTCAATGTAAAAAAACGAAACGAAACGAAACAAATTAAACAACCTATCTCAATACATAGATGTAACAAAGTGCATAGGATAAATAATTTTTTGTGAAATTCAAGGCATGAAGTCTCAATTTCCATCCTACATGATCTGTGCATTACAATTGATTAATGGTTGCATTAAAATTGCAATATTTGAAAATGTATGTTATATTGAAAAATCACTAATAGAAGATGAAATGTATATTTTACAACCATATTATTTCTTTTGAATTCATATTAACCCCTAAAGGACCACAACTATGTTCATCTCCAAACACTCCAAAATATCCCTTCTCATAAAAAGACAAATAGTTTTTGATCTATGACCTTTTTTACCAATCCAATCGTAGGTTATTTCAAGCAACTTGAATTTATTACAACCTACAAAATTTCAACCGTTCAAAGTTCTTTAATAGTAACATTATAAGCTTCAAAGTTGGTTGCACCTTTTTTTTGGCATGCTGCTCATATTTGAAACTTTTTGGAAATGTTGAAAATGCAAAGTTTAGTCTCAAATTTGGTAAAATGAATTTGGCAATTGTGTGCATGAGGGTGTTAGCTCATTGTGTGCAAAAATTCAGATGCATAGCTCACTATATGAAAATTTTCAGGAGCTGCCCACAGTTAGGTTTTTCACCTTTATATGATTGTATCTTTTGATTTATACATCACCTACGTACACAAATTACCATCCCATCTTCGTTACAAAGAGTAGAATCACCACCAAAAATCTCAAGAATTGAGGATCAATACTCATTCTGCAGTGAGTTGACCGAATTTGGAAAATTAGCCTTGGTCCTTGAGGGGTTAACTCCTAAGCGCCCAACCATTTTGCTCCCTATTTTGCATGATGTACGGATTTGAACTCCGATTTCTCATCCATCATGCAGTTTTTGCAGTGTGGATTTTTTACTGAAACTTTTATGGGAAATTAGCTTTGTGCGTGTGTGATCCGATTAGAAAGCGGATGATTTGTGAAATTTTTATGCCTCATTTCACGTTGTAGTGTTCCACCCAAAATTTTGAAGATTTTAGTCTAAAAGTGCTATTGGAAAATTCAAGTACTAAAATCAAGCAACCAAAAAATCTCCAAAAATCACTACATTTAGAGTATTACATTTCAACTTATCCCAAAAAAATTCATTATTAGACTATCAATATCTTATTTGTAATCATATTACAAAAGAATTTAAAATGTTAAGTTTGAAATTTTATACACAAACATTGAAGATAGCAATTGCAAATCTAACTGTATGGATAGAATCTACAATTCATAATGTACAATTTTTATTCTTTCATCAAGTTGAAAATATCCCTCTTAGTTGTATTTTCTAATGCATCTTTGAAAAACTGCCAAATCTAAAAAGGGTGAAAATGTTTAAGGGTTAACCTTTAAACGACAATGCCAACCCCATGGGCTTGGTTTTAGTTTGGGAGAATCTTGCTCATAACTTCTACACCATTGCACCAAATGGGATTTTTAAAATTCCAACCCGAGCACCTTAGAGAGATCTATACTTCTTTAGAATAAAGCTAAAGTAAATTAAACACAGAATCATGCTTTAAATGGAATTTAAAAGAGATTTTGGGTGTGGTATCAGGAAAGGAATTGTCGTTTAAGGTTAACGGTGATGTTGGTTCATAAAAGATAAATCCTTACATTCATCTCTTGATTCTTTATGACGGGGTTCTAGTAGTACAAGGACTATTTACCCATGATCAAGGAGAGACTCTACACTACTGTATAGTATAACAACTTTTAAGATTTTGTAATTATTGCTTATAAATTGCACAAAACATAAAATATCAAAGGCCTTACTACAAAGAAGATTTAGTTTTATATAATCCAAAAAACAAGAGTACTCATTGGTTGTTGAAAGGAAGTGACTATCACATGAGTGAAATTGGAAGGTAAGATAACAATGAAACCTAATGTGATTCTAAATGTGATTATATAGAGAAAAAAGAACTCTTCCAAAAATATTGCCTAAAAGTCCCCAAAATCAAAGAGAATAGACCCTCCATCATTATAAACAAATGGTATGCTATATGATAAGGTCCTAATTATGAAGATAATATTTTTTAAATTATGAGGGTAACACTTCTTAATTATTAAAGTTTGGATGACATTATTTACCGTATCTACCACAAAAAGACAAGTTCTACACTTCAATAGAATTATACTTAACCCTTAAGTATACAAGGAGCCCCATTGGGCCATGTTTGGTCTTATTTTAGTCGAACACTAATTTTCACCTCATTCTTAATTTCAATCAAAAATGGTCCCAACTAAAAAAGTGTGGGGGTTGTCTTCTATTTTCTAATTCAATTTACCATTCTTCATAATTGTTAAAATTGCAATTTTTTATAGCACTTAAAAGCTCAAAACCCTAAAATTCCAATATACACTACGGAAAATGTTTTTCTATAAAATTTCTTTTTATGTAAATTTCTTTTTATGTAAACCAAGAAGCATGCAACTTACATCTTGTTGTTCATCACTATTATTTACATTTTTCTTTAAAAAATTGTACTATTTTAAGAAAAATTTAAATTACTATGATTTTCTTAAGAAAAAATCTTTTAAATGCTTATAAAATTCATTTTTATCTAAATGGTTATGGAAAAATCAGGAAAAATTGGTTTAATGACAAATTATATTTGAAAAATACCAGAGAAGTATAATATATTTAAGAATGTGAAGAATTGATGAGGTTTGACAAGGTAACTTAGGGCCGACTTCCATGCAAGAGGGGCAGTGGGTGGCCGGTCCTCAAAAGGAGGAAGCTCCACCGATATGGGTGGAAACAGGAGGATTCTAGAGTATAAATTTCCTTTGTACCGAAATGGATGGAGCATCGGTGGTTCTTGAGACCTCAATTCTTGTCTTCTAGTGCCTTCCACCCACTGCCCCCCTTACATGGAAGTCCGCCCTCAGTGTGGACGTTTAAGGGTTCAATTCAAAGGCATTTGGCCCTTTTTTGAATTTAAGTATAGGCCCCTCCTTTGTACAGATTTAAGTACATATGTCATTGAATTTAAATAGTCATAGACCCCTCCTTCTGTACTGAAATCAGGCAATATCAATATTGCCTTCTACTGACACAAGGTCAGCGAACTTCTTTTGCACACATTCTAGGATAACTCTAATGACAAGCAAAGATAATGACACCATTATCAGAACAAGCACTGTTACTCAGGGCCTCTTTACACTAGAGGCGAGAAGCCGTGAAGAGAGAAATTTCAACCAATGGGAGGCCTAAAAATCGAGAAGACCAAAGAATGTCACTTTACACCCGAAATTCTCAGCCCAAGGGACAAAAGGAGGAGAAAATGACATGGACAACACTTTTGTCCTTAGTGGCAGGAAAAATAGACATTTTGGAAGGCTCCCGGATTTTCCGTCAAGCCCACCTCAAGAGGTGGGTCTAACGCAAAATCCAGGGGGCCATCAAGCCAAATTCTCACAACCAATTATTTTTTATTTTTTAAGGAATATGTAAGAACTTTACTTTTTAAAACCGGTACTTTATTTTGTAGCCCCTTCTCACTTTACACTATATCCAAAGGCCGTCAAGTTCACAGGTTGGCTTCTCAAAGATGAGCCATGGCCCTTGTGAGGTTTTCTCCACGGCTTCTCGCCTGTAGTGTAAAGAGGGCCTCAGCTAGTTCCTTTCACAGTTTTTCACCATACAGAGAATCAATCATTCTTCATCTTTGCAAGCTCACAACCTACTATACACTGCCACAGTGCACCTTCACAAGACTTGTTCCCAAGTAGAGAAAGAAGCCACAGCAAGGATTACGTCCCAAACCAGTTCACAGTACCAACTTTCGACCGTGCAGTAAAATATTAACCATCATAAACAGGTCAGCATCATATCTCCAACTTCAATCAATGATAGCGAAGTAAACCAAGTATTCACATGTAACGTGCCCACAAGAGCTATTGATGGTGTTTACAGAAGAAGCTAACAAAAAACTTCTCATCGACGTTCCTGACCTGCAAACAAGGAACCACTTCTCGCAAAAACAACTCCCCCTATTCGACACATGATACAAGAAGTCGAACAAAATGTAAATAGTTCCAATTCTCCCTTTGGTAAGCTCTCACTTGTTGCATAGAAATTGAAAGGCTGTCTCTGGATGATGTCATTTATGGAGATCACTTCAGTTGCGGAAAGCCAAAGCTAAGACTCAGGAATGCAAATTCCAGCGTTGATGATCCACAGTTCTTCCAAAATCAAAATTGGACTCAGAAGCACGATGATGGACCTCTTACTCAGAGAAACTGCCCTACTAACTGCTTGTAGAGCAAGGCTCTGAGGCAGACAGAACGGCCGCCTGCTTCACATCCTCCAAACTCCTCCGGGCAACATCGATTTGCTCAATTGTGAAGTTATGGTTTGTGTATATGCAACAATCTGCAGCAATCTTCATAGCTTTCCTGGCTGAAAATCCCCACCACACAACAATCAACATACCAGTTCAGATTTTTGAGAGCGTAATTTGTAGGGAGAATTGGTACATGAGCATCATTGCACCAAATAGAACCAGAAATGTTAACTCAAGACCCGTCCTAACATCCAAGTACTCACCAATCGCTTCAGCATCCCAGTCAGGCAAGTCGATAAGAGCCCTTGCAGCTGCTGAGGCATATGAACCTCCGGACCCAATACCTGGAATAAGCCAAGGGGAAGGGTTAACACATACACTCAATATGACTACTTTGATATGACCAAGAAACAAGAAGATTGGGAGTACAACTCAATTTAACGGGATGTAGTAGATTGCAATGCAATACTCCCTCCGTCCCAAAGTTATTGCCATGTTTGAAAGTGCTTCTTTAAGTAGGTCAAAAAAATACTTCCTTGTGGCTAATTTTATTTAGGTTGCAATGAACACATGCAATGTTCTTTAATCATTCTAGTGACATAATTTGGAACCTTTTTTAATCATGTTTCTTACAATATGATCAATGAAATTGGCTCAAAGAAATACCAAGCAAACAAGTTGGACAATAACTTTGGGACGGAGGGAGTAGTAAACACCGCAGAAGATTGCATGCGGAACAAGTAGAGCATCTTCATACCTATGACACCATCATAGGGCTCTAGAACATCTCCATTCCCAGTAATTGTCAATGAGATTTCAGCATCTGAAACGATCATAACAGCCTGCACCCAAACCCACTCTCAAGGCATATTTAGCAGCCTCGCACTTCCACCAAAAGCTACAGCAGTGTGCAAGACGCAACATAACATCCAAAGAAAAGACCAAGGAGCGTAGATAAAAAAGAGACATACATCAAGACGCCTGAGAAACTTATCCGTACGCCAAGCTTTGGCGAGCTCCACTGCAGCTCTCGTCAGCTGCCATCAGATCCCCCAGGTCAAAGAAATCAACGTGCCAGTTTCCCCATCCCCTGGCTACTCCACTGGCACATCAAGAGCAACAAATGCAGGCCTAACGGATTTAGGAACAGCAAACAACATGACATAAGAAACATGATGATAGCAACGATCATGTCCATTGCACTCCTCATACCTGGCCTGCAACCAACACCAGCGTAATATTATTCAGCCATAAAATGAACAAGCTATATAGCATAACATACTGGATGGATGGACATGCCAATGTCAAACTTCTCCCTGACCTTATGAACTCGTAACACGTAAGAAAAAAGGTCTTCAATGGAAAGAGCATAACATAGATCTAGTGTACTCAGTTTCTGTCTATTTGTCAAAAAGTGAGGGTGACATGAACGTGTAAGACTAAAAGTTTTGCAAGATAGATACCAGAGTGTTCTTCAAGCTTAGACTCCAGTCTCTCAAACAAAGTAAATGAATCAGCAGTACCGCCTACAAAAAAAAACCCCTGTCATCGTTAGCAATCACCAGTCCAAGCAAAAGAGATCCTCAAGTACTAGTTCATGCCCTATAAAAAACTGCATTGCTAGTCAAAGCTGCGACAGAGGGCTCTGTGAACTGACACTAAACTTCGCAGAAAAATATCCTAGCATGTCGTAATCTTCGTGTTCCATTCTCTCAAAACACACCCAAAAAATTAGCATCACTACTTATGTAGAGAAGTTCCAATCATACCACACAATTTCAGCATAACATCAACTGACCTGCAAATCCTCCGATAACGTTGGCACCAAGCCTGCGGACTTTTCGGACATTTGGCTTGATAATTTCGTTGCCCAAGGTGACTTGCCCATCTCCAATTATAATGACCTTATCACCCTTTCGTACACACAATACGGTGGTGCCAAGCATGCCTCTGTTTTCCGTATGCATATGCCTCAAGCTGGAGGTGATCATATCAAATTTTCAGAAACAGTTGATAAGCTGGAGCATAAATTTAAGTACTCCCAACCAGTGATCCCAGAACCACTTTATGACGTTTAGAACATTATGCGACCTCCCACATAGATGATATCTACTTTTGCTACCCAGTGCATACAATACTCACGATACCTCTATAATACCCGGCAATACCCTTGATATATTAAGGTGATACCATGATGATATCCGCGAATATCACCTCATGAAGTTGCTACATATTTATATCATGATGAGCATTCTCGCTACGTTTCAAAAAAAAAATCATTTTCTTTCTTTGTATGTTTAGCAGCCCCATTGTTTTGGTAGAAATCCAGCTAATTTAGCCAGTTTTGAGATCACTGCTCCCAACCCGTAGTGTATAAAACTAGTGGGACCCGTGCCGTTGAGCACATTAACAATCACTTGTTTTTGAGCTTGGGTTGTCTCCTCAACGGATTCCGGCGCGGAACGGTCGAGTGAGACAAAGCGTCCTGTATTGTATAATAGATAGGTCAGTGTGAACCGCTCGAATAACATAATTGACAAGAAGACCCTCCCCAACTGATTATTAATTGTTTCAGTGGTGCTTCAATAAGTTGAAGGGTTAATATTGTATTAGTGTCCTTTCAATATTTTTTGTGTCTGTCTAGTGCTTTTTTAATATTTTGATCTTTAAAAAAACACAAAAATGGTACTTAAATTAGTCTATTTAAGTACCATTTTTACTTCAATTACTTGGAGCATCACTACTGAAATTGAGGGACTATCCACGAAGGTTGCAAGCTCAGCCCTAATTTATGGACAAAAGTCATGCAACATATTGATCATCGACCTCGACGATGACCTAAAAACCTAAAAGCAATAAATTCGAAAATTCCCTATCAACCCAATGCCATTGATTCACATATCCACAACAAGAGAACAGACCTCTGATTCAGCGCTAAGAAATTCGAACCATAACTCCAATTCTGCATTGAGCTTCCATCCAAACCTTGCATTCTCCGTCCCCTTCCATATCCTGCAAGTTCGTAACATCAGAACACCGAAAAAAGGATAAAAACCGAATGCAACGCGACGAAACCGTTCCCGGTAATCGTCGTCGAAAGCATCCCAAACCTAATCCACAGACAATGCAATGTGATTTCTGAGTGACGCGTCTCGGAAAAATCCCACGAGGGCAATTGCAAACAGAAACGAACATCGACGCCCCGGTGAGGAAACAGAGTCGTACTGGCAAGCGAGAGGAGATGACGAGCGGCCATGATGCCCACAGTGGCGAAGAAGCTGGTGCAAGTGTTGAAGAACTGCAAGCTGGTGCAAGGGTCGGAAACAACGTGATGAAGCTCCCTGTACAAATTATTTCCATTAGAGCATCTACACCAAATAAATAAATTAGGGCATTATTATTCCCAAGGGAATTTCACATAGCGTAGCAGTGATCTCAAAACTGGCTAAAATTAGTTGGATTTCTACCCAAAAAATGGGGCTGCTGAACACACAAAGAAAAAAAATTAATTTTGAAATGTAGCGAGAATGCTCTTCATGTTATAAATATGTAGCAACTTCATAAGGTGATATCCGCGGATATCATCATGGTATCACCTTAGTATATTAAGGGTATTGCCGGATATTATAGAGGTAATGTGAGTAGTACATTCACAACGTAGCAAAAGTATCTACCACTTATGTAGGAGGTAGCATCCTGCGCTAAATGTCATAAAGTGGTTCTGAGATCACTGTAGCGTTGTAGAGCAATGGGGGGACACATGTAGTATCGGGAACCTCACCTCGGCAAATGTACCCGCTGGCTACATTCTACACGAGATTTTACAGGGGAGGTTCCCGATACAACATCCTAGCTAGCAATGGGAGTCAACACCATTTTGTAATGGGGTCACACTCTAATTACAATTAAAAACTAAGTTCCCGTGGCAATGACACGGTAGTACTAGAACTCTTGGAATATATGGGCAGTTTACACTACGGATCATGAAGATTGACCAAGAGAATCAAAATCATTTCATGGTCACGGCTCTTGGTCTAGAGCCGTGACCATGAAAAATCAACTATTTTTTAAATGTCTTGGTCACTTTTCATAGTGTAAAGTGGATTTGGACCGGGATGACTTTGGGCTGAATTTTTTTTAGTAAAATCAGTAAAATAATTGAATTTCGGCCAATCACTGATTTTTTGCCCGACGGTCCCCTTGATTTCCGTCGAGTCGACCTATTTGCCTCGACTCGATGGAAAACCCGTCGGACCATAAAACATTATTCACTCGGCAGAAAATAGCATATTTAGGTAACCTCAAACTTTGCGGTCAATCTCCTTTTTCCAAGGTAGTGTAAAGCGAAGTCGGACAGGGACGACTTTCTTGGCCTATCACAGATTTTAGAGGACCGTGGTCAATCTCCGTGGTCCATAGTGTAATCCGCCCCACAAATGGTATTCCTTCATTATTTCAAAAAGTGGATCTAAATGAAGATTCTCTTTTGATTCAGTTTTCAAAAGGATTTTTCATTGCACTACTCTATTATGGGTATGCTATGAGAAAGTTTCATCTCCACCAAATAAATTTATAGTTAGGACATTAACCCCTAGGGTAGTCCATAGAATTGACGATTTGAGAAAAATCATCATAAAGTACTATTTAGAAGAATAGTTTGGAATTGTCATGCAAATGAAAGTTCTAGATTTTTAATTTTAGATCCTATCCGTCCCGCTATCCGTACAGTTCAATTCACCAATACTATCACCAATATTTTTTTATAAAATTTGAAATTCAATATTAAAAATTCCTTCTAAATTTGATTATAAACAAAAAAAATTATAGTTTTGAGTAAATTTTGTTGGAATGGATTTGAAATGAGAGACTTTTCAGTATGGTGAATTTTATAAATTTTTGTGTTTCTTAAATCTATGACCTCATCTTGCAAGGCCACTTTTGAATTACAATCGATTCAATTTTGGCTTGGTTACCAACTTGATATACTTCAAATAATTTAGATAACATGCAGCCTCAAATTACTTTACGCCAACTTTTAGCAATTGCACCTAAGTGTACAGGCGAATTGAGTTTTTCACTTATACGAAAACGTGAACGGGCTGTTGACGTAAACGACATTTCTTTAGATCCCGACGCAGCCACCATTGAGGTGATGATCGATGAATCTCTAATTTATGAAGTTCAAATCGACAGTGGTTCTAGTGTTAATAATATGAATTATGACACTACAGAGGAATTGAGATTAACTAATATGACCTTTATTCCCATTATATTAAGAATGGCAGACCAGAATAGAGTAAAACCTCTGGGACTACTCTCTCAAATACATACTATTGTAGGAGGGATAGAATATAAAGTAGACTATATTGTCTTAAAAATTCATAATCTATATCATCCTATTCTTTTCTTTTTTTGGACGAGCTTGGTTATATTTAGCTAAAGCTAATGAAAATTGGAGAAAAGGTACCCTTACAATTAGAAAGGGTAAGAATAAAATTGTCCTACACATGTGTCCTTCTATCTATCGTGGAGAAACCCAAAAGGAGGAGTCTAATGTCATATCCCAAAATTCTTATGGGTTAAACTATGAGAGTGATAGGGATGAGATTATTAAACACGTGATTAAAGACAGTCTTCCCTCTTTTAAATGCGTAGGACTTGGGAAGTATTTTACACCCCTGGTTGACGTTGAAGATTCAGATGATATTATTTTAGTTTGGGAAAACTCAAGGGTTTTTAATATAAACATAGAACCTGGCGTTGAATTTGACTTAGAACCTGAGACTGGTTCTGAGTCCCAAGAATTAGAGGATAATTTAATGAATGATGACCACACACCTTTGTATAAAGGAATTTTTACACATCCTTTGAAAGACACGAATTTAGGCACGGAACAACATTCTCAAAATATACGAGTTTACTCAAACATGACTACCAAAGAGTCAAAACATTGGTTTCACTTTTTTGAATGGTACAAAAGCGTGTTTGCATGAACTTGTTTAGATTTGAGAGGTGTACCGGCCAAGATATGTGAGCATCGAATAATTTTAAAAGATAATGCAAAGCCAATAAGGAAACGTCTAAATCACACAAACCCTAAATATTCTTTAATGGTTAAGAAAGAAATTGATAAATTAATTTCTTCTGGATTTATATTCTTTGTAACCCATAGTGAATGGGTATCTCCTATAGTTATAGTACCCCAAAAGACAGGAAAAGTTAGAATTTGTCAGGATTCCCAAAAATTAAATAGCGTAACTAAAAAGAATTATTCTCCTTTACTTTTTATTGATACTCTTCTGAATAGTGTAGCAAGATATGAATGCTACTCTTTTCTAGATGGATTTTCCGAATATTATCAAGTTAAAATTGCAGAACCATATAATCTTCTAACTGCATTTACTGCTGATTGGTGTATTTTTTCTTCTAACGTAATAACTTTAGGCCTATGTACTGCACCGGCCACTTTTCGGCGTTTGATGATTTTCGTATTTCAAGATTTACTTCGTAAATTTATGGAAGTCTTTCTAAATGATTTATGTATTTTTAGTAGTCAACAAGATCAGGATCATATTAGCTGAATGTTTTGATCGATGTTTGAAATATGAAATTTCGATCAACACAGTTAAATCCTAATTTCACGTCCCATTTAGACAAGTAGTCGACCATATTCTCTCTGCTCAAGGAATAGCAATTGATTTCGATAAGATTGTTGTTATTCTTAGTTTACCTCAATCTAATACTATCTCGAAAGTCCAAGGTTTTTTGAGACATACATGGTATAATCGTTGTTATATATATAGATATGTTGTTATTGCAATTCTTTTAACTGAATTAACAAAAAAAACTAATGAACCTCCCATATGGACATCGGCTTGTACACAAGCCTTTGAACGATTAAAACAGAAATCAACTATCGCCCCAATTTTAAATCCTCCAAATTGAGATAAAGATTTTAAAGTATATGCAGATGCTTCAAATGTAGCCCTCGGGAGTGTTCTAAGTCAAAAATATGAGAATAGGCATGATTGGCTTGCCGGCAATTAGTTGCTGCTGAGAAAAATTATACTCTTACAGAACGAGAGAATTTGGGAATGATATATTCCGTTCATAAATTTAGACATTATTAATTTGGGTATAAATTTACTTTTCACATAGATCATGATGACCAAAAGTATATGATAAATAATCCCCAATTGAGCGGACGTATGGCCAAACGGGTTCTTTTACTTCAAAAGTTTAATTTCACAATTCAACTTAAACCTTGGAAGAGTCATGCAAATTCTCATCATTTTTCTCGGTTGAGTGAAGAATTAGGGCATGAATCCCTTGATGATAATCTTCCTAATGCCAACTTATTTCAAGTTGACATTATATCCAAAGAATATGCAGACATTATTCATTATTTGTCTACTAATCAATTTCATTTAAATAATAATAAAAAACAAAAGCGATGCCTTATGTATAGAGCAAGTTCAATTACTATAATCGGTGACGTCCTTTAAAAAAAGGCGAAGATGAAATCTTGCACCGATGTATCTATTCAAGTGAAATGCCTTTGATTTTACAAAACAATCACATTGATGAATGTGGTGGTCATTTCACCAAATTTATCACTGCTCAGAAAGCTTTACATTCCGGTTATTGGTGTCCCATTTTATTTTGTGATGTCATTAAGCACGCCAAAAGGTGTGATCTTTGTGAAATGGTGGAAAACCCACTCTTTCTTCTGCTATGCCCTTAACCCTTAAGTATTTTAGTATAAACATCTTTTGAGAAATGAAATATTGACTTTGTCGATCCCATTAAACCCCTTAGTCATAATGGTCAAAAGCGATATATATATATATATATATATATATATATATATATATATATATATATATATATATATATATATATATATATATATTGATCGCAATGAAGTATATTACTAAGTGGGCTGAGGGACAAGCCACTTGTACAGACGATGTTAAAACTGTCGCAAATTTTTTATATGGGAATATAATTACCCGTTTTAGATGTCTTAAAAAATTGGTAAGTGATTGTAGCACCCATTTTGTTAATTCTACAATTGCCAATCTCACCAACAAATATTCTATAAAACATTGAAAGTCCACACCTTATCACCCTAGGGCTAATGGTCAAACCGAAAAAATCAACTGCATTTTATGTAAAATCATTATTAAGATTGTACAAGGTGCTAATACCGAGTAGGATGAACGTCTCTTGGACGCTCTATGGGCTTATCGCATTGCTTGTAAAGTCACTACTAAGAGTACTCCATTTCAACTATTCTATGACCAAGACCTCATTTTATACATTGAATTGGAAATTCGTTCGTTACGAATAGCCTATAATCATCAATAAAATGACACATAATCCCTTGCATATCCTTCAAATATACTTGAACAATTACACAAAGTACTTGCCCAAATATATTTGAATATTGTTGTTATTCAAACTCGTTTTAAAACTTTTTATGATAGTAATTAAAAAACCAATTTTTTTGAAAGTTAATGATTTAGTCTTGCTTTATGACAGTCGGTTTTAAAAATTTCCTAGTAAATTTCGTATGCGATGGTTTGGATCCTATAAGATTTTACATAGTTATTCTAACAGTTCTTTTGAATTACAAGATTTTGAGTGCAAGACCCACCTAACCCGCTATAATGGCAATTGGTTAAAATTTTACCATACTGACTTTGGGGACAAATCAGACATTAGATTCTAGGGGGGAGGTTAGAGATTGTTAACCCTCATTTATGCACTATGTAAAATTTTGTATAATGTATATTTTTGTTTTTTTTTTTGTTTTTTTTTAATTTGGATATTATATAATAAATTCTTTAATTATTTGAAAAAAATCAAATAAAACAGAACATAATAATATAAACATAGCGCTTGAGAGCGAGAAAATTTGACGGTTTTCAATAAAAGCTTAAAGTTGTAACGAGTATAATTGATTTAACCAGGAATTCAATGAGTATGGATAGATCATACCCATTATTACCATTTATCCTGCTAATAAGATCCGACCTCAACGTTATTTCCCAGTTTCTTGCAAGAGTGAAAATTGTTTAAAGAAGTGGGGCAACAAATTGGTGTGTAGTTGTTACTCCTGTTGCTATTACAAGTTATTGAAAAACTATTGCTTGAAGCGGTGAATCAGTGATGATAATTCATTTGACATTGTTCGATGTGGATGAAAGACTATGTCTTGCTCCTAGTAGCTACTTGTTTTGATCTTGAATCAATTATACAAATGGTGAGGTTTATTAAAACGATACAACTGCGGACTATTTTCTACTTTAATACTTGTGCATTCAAGGCATCATTAATTTGCTAGGAATTTCACACTTACAACACTCATATCATTCTTTATTATTATATTATCTTTTGATATCTTTATCGATACCTTTATTTAAGCTCCTTTTATAGTCTTTATCGTTAAAGAAAAATAAATGAAGGAATAAAAAAACTAAATCATCAGTTGAGTAATTTTCTTTCCATTACAAGAACCTAAGTGCGAAATTTAATATGTAAAGGGTTATCAATTTAAAAAATTGTAATACACATAATAAATGGTTTTATTTTAAAATAAAATCGTTATATAAAAAACTCAATAGAAATATTTATTCTTATTTTTTAAAGTATATAATAATAGTATGTACCAATACATTTTTTATTATTTTTTGATGAGTTTTTTTCTATCTACAGATTTAAGATCTTATAAACATAGTCTTGTGACATTATAAAATTAGGTCCTATACTAAAATCACATTTCAATTATTAATGATGAATTTGTATAACTTCATTTAAAAATACTTGTATTAAATATATTGTTTTTAATTCTATAAATTTTTATATAAAATGCGTTTATTTATTTTTTAAATCATAATTTACTCATCCAAGAATCAAAATAAGTTAATACAATTATTGTAGAAATTTATGAATGGTCCACTTTTATTGAAACATTTATTGTGATCTAATATTAAGAAACCAAAGAGTGTGTTCTATTTTGTTAAAAATTACCAGTATATATATATATATATATATATATATATATATATCTATATATATATATATATATATATATCTATATATATATATATATATATATCTATATATATATATATATATCTATATATATATATATATATATATATATATATATATATATATATATACACAATAATGTAAAATATATATTTTTATGAAAAAATTCCAAGATTGATTTTGAATTATAAACAATATCTCAAAATCCCAATTTTTATAATAGTATGATAAACATAATATATTCAGTAAGAATGTATATTAAAAACAGGTACAACTTCAAATTAATGATGGTGAATTGTATAAAAAAATCATTGTAAAAATGTAAGGACTTTTATTTCACAACTGATTACTATTGTATGTTATTTTCAATTCATATTATATAAAAAAATTATAAATGAAAAAAAATCTAGTTGCATATTGTTTATAGACAACTAATATTGTAATTTCAATTCAATTTGTTTTAACTACTTGCATTAATAACTTGAAAATTGTACAAAGTAATGATATTAGATTTAAATAAATAAAATTTTATTTCAAAAGTTATATTTAAAATTGTAATAAATTATGAAAACACCAATAGCTTAAGCTTAATTTGATTAAAAACTATATATCTAATTTTATTGTACAACTCGTTTTTATGTAATAAATAATGATATTGATGTAAATTAATTATTTGATTTCTAAACAATCACATGTTTTCATAAAAAAATCAAAAGTATTTTTCATATTTTTTTCTTAATTTACATACAATATAGAGTTCAATTTACATACAATATTTACATTTAATATGTAGTTCAAGTAGTATTATTATTCGTTGGTATTTTTTGCAATGACAATTTTAATTTTAATAAATTGTCATTTATCGTTTGTGATGTTTGTTGAAGATTATTATCATATTATCGATGTAGAAATTAAACGATAATAAATAATTATGTAAACATTTAATACAAACATTGGGATTTGATTTGCATTTAAAAAGTGTTTAAGTTAATGAAATAATCGTTGAAGAATTTGTAATAAAGTTGAGAGTTTGCTTTAAGTTGTAGAGATTTTAATAGTTATTAATATGATTTATCAATGATGTTGCGAGATGTAAATCTTTAAGCAATACGACATTTAAAAGGCTGTTATAACATCCATTTGGTGAATGTGATAATCGTATTAAGTTCTAAGTGCTAATAAGATTATGAGTGAGGTCATTTTAATTGCTTAATAGAATATATCTACGTGATTGAATCCTTACAGTCGTGTGAAGCCTTCAGCAACAAATTCTATAGGAATAGAAGGATTTCTTACAAAAGTGCATCAAATGCACATTTCCAAGAATTCTTACATCAAGCCTCATATAGATAAATATGATATGAATGCTTCTTTAATTTTCTGGTTCACAAAAGGAAATCCAAAAGAAGGCAACTTTGGAGTATTTCACCAATGTTTGAAATTTGATACAAATAATGGAGCTAGAATATTTGTTCGTAGCAAATATTATACCTATGGAAAATTACAGTTTGAAGACAAATTATTGGAGCTTAATGTTTATAAAATAGGGGTAGCACTAATTAATAAGCAGCAATTAGTACAAGAATTAAAAATCAATTACGAGAGGGGGCTGCACTGACGTGGAGAAATAATCATTCACATACTGAATTGAATGATAGTTATAAGTAAATCCTGTAAATAAGTAAATAAATGATCATATTTATATACTTATAAATATATATATATATATAACATTGTATATGTTTTTCTTCATATATTTAATCATTATTTAAATTAATTTATATTTAATCTGCATATAATTGGATTTTTTTTGCTGGCCTAGCCAAGTCAATTGAAGAATATCTTTCGTCTAATCTTTGGTACAATACTCACCAGCTTTTGCTAGCTGTTGGTACAACTCCTCAACACATTTGGCTATGTATGGTGCAAAATCTTTGAAACAAGATAAGGTTTCAAAATTATTAACTTTTTTATTTATTAAATTATGCATTTTTAATAATAATTTATCGATTAGGTGGACGATAAACAAATTTTAAGGTTCTATATTTTTTATTAACGGCTGGATTTCTTTGTCCAATTTTTTTTAATGAATTGAATAAAGTCATTACTTTTTTACACATCATATAATTTACAACTTAAAAATGATAAAAATAAAAATTATTGAAATTTTTACTTACGATATTATATCATTATTATAATAATTACAACATATCTCATTATTATATAATCACAATAAATATGAAAGTACATGTTGTAATAATAAACTATCAAAATTTTGTATTGATTTTTTTGATATTTATATAATGTACATAGTGTATTCCTAAAGTTGTAATTTATTTTGTTTTATAAAGTTGAATCTTAAATTATGTTTATGACGATATCCTCAACCCTAAACCCTAAACCCTTCTCACGCTTAATACTTCCTCTTTCATTTGTGTTTTCCACTGATGAGCTCTCTTTGCTGTAAAACAAAACTAGTTTGGATATAAATCATTCTTTATGTTTGAACGATATTGTGCGTACTATCTCCCTTTCTCTCTAAGCATAGCATAGCGCTTTTGCTTTAAACTCTCTGTAGTTTGTTTTTTGTTGTAGTTTGCTCTCGTCGTGGTTGTTTTTTAGCATCCCGCATTCTAAACTACTTCATAGCGCTCGAGCCTCCTACCCTGATGAGTTTTTTCTTCCTTTTTTAGTTTGTTGTGAAAGTGTGCTATAAAAACCTAATAGCACATCAACCCATGTTAGGACCCTGCTAAACCCTAATCCCTGCTAAACCCTAACACTTACAAAACCCTAAGTCTACCAGAGCTAGCCTTTTCTTTCTTCTAAACCCTTAAATTCTACAGTGAGAAGAGGATTCATCAAAGCGGTAAGCCTAGTTTCAAAGTCGGGTCGTTGCTTTTGGAGTTTGCCTTTCAGCTTTTGAAGGCGTGACTCTCCAGCTTTGATGAGAGCTTCAAAGCATTGCAACCGATAAGCGGAAGTACACTCGACAAGACCTACATCTAGGGCTGATTCTGCTTCCGAGTCCGGGTCAGGGACTTTGAGATTAGAAGGCTTCATACGGAAACTATAAGGAATGGTGTCATTCATGAGTTGTAAACGAAGGTTTCCAAATGCTTTCCGCATTTATCGACCGAAGTTTTGGTTTGCTTCCAGTCTTTGACAGATTGTTGAAGGAAGCGTGTGAGGTGGGAAGGCATGAGAAGATCCAGCCCTGTCGAAACCTGATCGACAGAGTTAGATGGTCCTGCAACGTCCGTACGCGGACGTTTACTGCGAGCTTGTTGCGCCATAACAAAAGTTTTATCAATAGTTAATTATACTATTTCTTCAAATATTATCATGTTCATACATTAATTAAATTTATCAATAAAATTCAAAAAATTTAAATTATATTTGTTCATATAATACATGTTTACCGGTATTTTATTTATGTTATTGCGCAATAAAAAATAATTAAAACATTTTCATTAAAAATTAATTAAACGAATAAGTCATTAACATGTAATAAAAAGTTATAATTACAAAGAAATAAGATATTATTATAATTTATACAATGTTTCAAGAAAAATATATCGGGAGGTTTCCCGCGTACCTTGTATGCCATGAAGAAAATTAATTGTCATTTTAGAAGCTTGGTTAGAATAATATTCAATTAAATTTAGAATTAATATAAGAATATAAAAAGTAGAATTGAACATCATTGTATACATTTATTACTATGAAATAAAATTATTGTTATTATTGTTATTTTTAATAATAATGATATTATTATTATATCAAAATTTATCTATTTGAGCCTGAAAGAGAAATTGTAATGTTGTTTCAAGATTTAGATTGACATTAATCGAGCATTTTTCAAAATTACATGATAAAATTCTAAGCGCAACCACAACTATGTGTAAATTTAGATTTGGTTTTTTTGTTACAATTGTATATTAATATCTTCAAGACCAATTATGACTTGTAGTTTAATACTTATAAGATCAAATTGAAAATAATAGATTATAAACATGAAAAATGTGACATTTTTTTTTGTTTTGTAAAAATTTCATTAGAATAACATTAAGATTATTATTTTTTTCACATTTAAAGACAATGTTTTTTGTAATCTTTAGAGTATTTTACTCTTATCAACTAATTGCACTACTATATTTAATGGATGCAACATTTTTTCATTTTTTAAGACTTGTAATTTGCAATTGTTTTGTTTTTTTCTTCTAAAAATATATAAGAGAAACACATATTCAAGTAAAAATAGCGCAAAAATTTTATATGACTATTTTATTTCAAATTTGATTTATTTAATGTTTACAAATCAATTAATTTTGTTGTTTGTAATAATTAATTTAAATTCCATACAATAAAAGCAAACATAGCTGTCGAAAGATAAAATGTATATTGATAAAGTAAAACATTTATAATAAAATATATGTAAAGTAAAACATCTATTGAACAATTCAACATGGTTTGTCTCACTCGACAATTATGTGGTGGAATTTGTTTACTAGAAGTCAGTAGGTTCACAATTTCTTGAGCATATAGGCCATATTTCTCTATACACTTGTATATGAGGAGACCAGCCTAGGAAAATTTAAAATTTGGCATCTTTTAGATGGTAGGATGCTCGGTCTCTTCACTTGCATTAAGTAACTTTTTGTATTTTTTTGTCTTCACCATTTGGAGGTTTTATGGTTATTCTACACATTCTCAATGTTTGTGCATCAAAGACTCAACTTTGAGCTAATTTTAGAAAGTTTCAAACCATAATCTTTCAAGAATCAACTATATTTTCTTAATCACTAAAAAAATGGCCACTTATTTATGGACAATGGGAATATGTCATATAATTGTATGGTGTACATCTTTGAATTAACAAAAATATTGGTGTTTTTTAGGTCTTACACTAGGGATCCTAATAAGAGGCATAGGAGTGTCTTCCACAATTTTTCACTTTGACTAGGAATTTTTAATAATTCTCTTTTTCAGGTATTATTTATGAGAATTATAGTATATACCTACATTTATAGAATGTACATTATTTCTATATTTTGAGAATAAAAATATTAAAAAAAAATCTCTAAATTAAGGATAGAATTTTAAGGATTGATTGCAAGGTTTAAAACTTCAAAATGAGTTCTTGCTCAATTTTACACAATTAGTACCATATCTAACAGTCAGGGTTGACATGTCTTGTCAAAAAATTAATTTTCTTGGAAAATTTCTATTGAAAAAATGCCAAAGTTTGCAAATGTTTTTAGATTCTCTTCTTCACTATGCGAGCACTATGCAAAGTGGAAGCTTTTGAAAAAGTAAATTTTTGAAGATTTGGAATTTTCTTTATATAATTATTTTTTGTAGATGATGATGGTTGACTATGGTAGCAAAAGTAAATTGTAAAGTTCCTACCTCGCTTGTGTAGTTCTAGATTGAACTTGAGATATTATCCTCAAGAAAAGAGGTCAGTCCATCAAACATTTTTAAACTATCTTAGTCCAATCCCCTCCTTTTTTTTAGTGGTCCCTTTTTTTAATGAAATTCTTTAAATTCAAGGTACACTATGTTATTGTGGAAGCATCATTATTTATTGTTCAATAACGGTATTGTTAAGAAGAAGTGATTCATACATGAAAGAAGAAGTTTTAGTATGTTATATTAATGATGAATAAAACGGGTGTACAAAGTTTATCTAGGCTTCTTAGGTGAAGGGTTGTGTCCCTTCATTATATTAGAAGCTAAGGACTATCTAAGTAAGAGTCTAAGTTAACACTCCCACTTAGGACTTAGGTTCTAATATGTAAATTTGCTCCCACTTAGGAATGAGATACTATCTCCTCCAAACACGCCTAGTTGTTGTAAGAAATAAAAGTGTTTATCTCTTCCTAATGGTTTTGTCATTATATCCGCAACCATGTCTTGTGTTGAGCAATGTTGTACTTTGATTTGTTGTGAAGATAGTTGTTCTCGTACAAAATGGTATTGTATATCAATATGTTTTGTACGGTTATGGAATTTATTAGTGTCTAACATAGCTATAGCACTTTGATTGTCACAAAACATTGTTGTTGGAGAGTTGATTGGAAATTTTAAGTCATTTAAGAGTCGGCGAAGCCAAATAGCTTCTATTGTACATTTTGTAAGTGCCATGTATTGAGTTTATGTGCTAGATAGTGCCACAGATTTTTGTTTTGAGCTTGACCAGCTTAGAGCATGCCCAGCAGAGCAAGTCCAAACGCATGGGGCCAACGCTTACCTGTTGTGAAACTACGTAGCTTGTAGGAGTTGTGAGCATGCGTCCCCAGCAGCACATCCCCTTCATGATCTATGAACAGTTACTGCGGCACCAGGCTTAAAGAGATTCCTCATTCAACGCACTGTCAGCATGTCACGGCGCATGCATCAATCATCCTCAAGCTACGGAGGGAGCCCATTGTGCCACGTGGCACCACCACCGCTTCCCACTGCTTCCCGGTCCCCACTACTTGCTTCCATATTAACTCAATTTCGTCCAGGACATTCCACATTCAAGAGTTATCACTCCAGAAAATTTCTTGAGTCCATACAATTGTTGATAGACATTCCACACATAACGTTTAGAGACTTGCTTTGTTGCACAAATGGCTTGTGCACTCTCCTTCATACAGTAGAGTTTTTTTTCTTCTAACTTTGTATCGGTGGCTAAGTTGGCAACACTTCATTGAATCGACTCTTCATTCATAATGGCACTCCAAGAGTCCCATTGTTACTCTTGCTCATTCTTTGCATAATTTTTTGTACTAATTTTTTGTAGAGTTTTTGTGGATTTTTTTGAAGAGGTTTTTTTGTAGAATTTTCATATAGAGTTTTTTTTGTTAAGTACTTTGGAATTCTTTGCAAAGTTACACTCTCTCTTTTTCTACAAAGTTTTTATGAAACAATTATTTGTAGAGTTTTCTTGTAGAGTTCTTTTGTGGCGGTTATTTGTGTACAAGGGTTACTATCTCTCGTTTCTTACTATAGTTTCTCTATCTCTCTCTTTTTATTAGAGTTTTTTTGTACAGTTTCTTTGCAATGACATATGAATGGAAGGCAAATCTTGATGCACAAATACAGACAAACTTGTTTGAGTCGGATTCCGACGAAGAGTTGTTGATGGACATTCTTCTCCCTCAGTTGGAAGAGATTGCCAATGAGGTGGATGAATGTAAGCAGTGGGGAGGATCTACACTCGGACGGTTGCATGGTGTCAAGAGGGACCGCATCGGAGGCCACGAGCGAATCATACAAGATTACTTCACCGAAACTCCCGTCTATGACGAGCGATTCTTTCGGCGGCGCTTTCACATGAGAAGGTCATTGTTTTTGAGGATTATGGCTGCTGTTGTTGCGTTCGATGATTATTTTTTGAAGAAGCCATATGCAGCCGGGTTGATGGGTTTATCAAGCATTCAAAAGTGCACTGCCGCTTTGAGAATGCTTGCGTATGGAATTGCAGCAGATGCAACTGATGAGTACGTACGATTGGGCGCCAGTACGGCCATGTTGAGCATGAAACGATTTTGTGCTGCAATTCATGGTTGTTTTCAGTCCAAATACTTAAGGTCACCTACTAGAGAGGACTTGGAGAAGCAAATGGCAATCAATTCTGATCGGGGTTTTCCTGGGATGTTCGGCTCTATTGACTGTATGCATTGGGATTGGAAAAATTGTCCAGTTGGTTGGCAAGGGCAATATCAAGATAAAGACGGCAGCAGAAGTATCATATTGGAGGCTATCGCTGACCAATCGTTGTGGATTTGGCATGCCTACTTTGGCTTGCCTGGTTGCAATAATGATATCAATGTACTTGATAGATCACCGATGGTACGGGACATGCTGCAAGGCTCACGGGAGGATGTGCAAATTGTGGTGAATGGGACCATTTATCCTTGCTATTATTTGCTTACCGATGGGATTTACCCCAAATGGTCATGTTTTGTACAAACAATTCACGAGCCACAAGATGAGAAGCGGCAACACTATGCTATGATGCATGAATCGACCCGTAAGGATGTGGTGCGAGCATTTGGTGCGCTCCAGTCACGTTGGGCTATCATTGCCAACCCTTGCAAGCAATGGGATTTGGCAACTATCTATGATATTATGTACGCATGTGTAATCCTCTACAACATGATTATCGAGGATGAGGCTGACACAAATATGGAGGTTTTGGCCCCTCTTGCTCGTGTAGAGATCCGTCGAGGTTTGATATTCCAAGATTTGATGGAAGGCACTCAAGTGATTGAGAACTACGAGTCGTATTTCAAACTCCGGGGAGATTTGGTCGAACATCTTTGGCAGCACAAAGGCGACACTTACACGTGATTAGAGTTTAGGAGTTTAGGAGTTATTGCATGGGATTTTTGTACTAATGTTCATGGTTTTACACCATAGCCAAAGTATTATGATATATATTAAAAATGTGTATTGAGTGTTTTATTAAAACCTTGTCTCTTACTCAAACATGTTGTTTACTTGAGAAATGCTATTTGTTTCAACTTCTATTTATTTAATCCTTAAAGTATCTTGAACAACTTTGCTCACACAACACATAATGATGCCAATCCTAATTCCTAGGGCACATTTTCAAAAAAAGAAAAAAAAGAAGGTATTTTCCAAAATCCAATTGATCGTAGAAACTTGTTATTTAATACCAAAGGAATGTGAAGAAAAAAAAACCCACAATATTTGACAATACAAATTAGAAGATATGTGAATTAAGAATGTGTGAAAAAATGAAAACTTGCCCTAAATTCCTAACTGCGTGTTTTTCTTCTTATTCTTGTCGCCATTCACTTTCACAATCTACACAATATTAGTTACTTGTATACCAAAATCAATTAGTACGAAATTGATTTTAACATATTATCAACAATACTACAATTGAAAGAGCTGCAAACCATTGCCAAACACATTTTGATTTATTGTGAAATTGGATTCGTTTAATATCTCAATCCAAACAATAAAGACAATTTAGATTCTTCTCTCTTTTTGAAGTAGAAATAGAAATTACAAAAAACTAGCAAAATCTCTCTTTTTTATTTTTAAAACGATTAATTTTTTTCCTACCGTGCCTGACCAGGCTATAAATGTCGGACTCTTCTTGGAATGCCATTTTGAACAAGGGAGGGGTATTTTTTTCTCATTCCAAATCTTATTTTGTCACTGCTTGCTTCCTTGTAAAATCTTAGAGCTATTGTAGTAGTGTAGCATTTTTCCCAAGATGCCTAAACTCGCAAAAAGAACGGCTTTGGGCAACATAAGTTTCCCTACCGATGTCTTGTGGGCAAAAAATGATATTCTCACGAAGCTCTTGAAATTCCTTGGATTCACATTAACCCCTAAACGTCCTCATCTCTCTCTAGATTGGACAGTTTTGCAAATATTTATTATAAAGTGCAACTCAAAGGGATATCCTAAACTTGATGTATGAATAAAAGTTGTACATTATGAATTTTAGATTCTATTCATAAGTTAGATGTGCTATTGCTATCACCAATATTTTTCTATAAAATTTGAAACTTAAAATTCAAAATACCTTTGTAATTTGATTATGAATATGATATTGACAATCTATGAATAAAATTTGTTCCAAAGGGTTTAATCTAATACTCTAAATGTAGTGATTTTTGTAGATTTTTTGATTGCTTAATTTTATGAGTTTGTTTTTTCAAGAGCATATGTACACTAAAGTCTTTGAAATTCTTGGTGAATCACTGCAACATGAAATGAATCATAAAAGTTTCATAGATCAACATAATAGTTTCATAACCTATTGTGGTCTAGAGGAATGTTCAGTTGGTGTGAGAGTACACACATAGTATAGTGGATACAACAAATTTCTTTAATTTCATCAATAAGCAACATCTTGCAACAAATCCTTAATCATTTTCTCAAATCCCAAAGTCCCGTGTAATGTGGGACAGAGGGATTATATATAACAATGTGGATGATCAACCACATAACTATATATGATATTATTTGAACTCTTCATGGTAAATTCTATGTATGCCTTTTTAAGTTTTAACATCTATTACATATACAAAAGGGTGCTTATTAATTAAATATTCAATGAAAAATTGTTACACACATTAGACATAATAAATTTCAAATAAAAACATATAAATAGATATAAAGTTGTATCATTTATGATTGTATATACATAGTTCTATATTCTAAAAATACAAACAAGCAATGCATTTTATAATGTCTTTTCAAGTGTGTCTAATGTGGTTGGAAGATTGATGAGAAAGTGACTTTCTAAACTTGCAATCCATAATATGTACTCAAAAAATTTGAAATTTCTTTTGATGATAAGACAAAAAATATTCATATGAATAAACAAATTAGCTTGATGAATAAGTTGCATAAAACTCACACTACTGACTTATTCAAAATATTCCTTGTTAAAAAATCACAAATTGAATATAGTGTTTCTTTTGATGTACATGAGTTGTTTTCTCTCATGCAATTCTTGTAGAGTGGATTTTGTAATGAAATTTTTATGAAAAATTACCTTCATGCTTGTGTAATCTGATTAGATAGGGGATGAAGACGTAAGACTTATTAGATTATTCAAATAGCACAAATTGCTTGGAGTTAACCCCCTAAGTGCCCAAGGGTTTTTTTGAAATGCTAGATGTGCCATAATCCATTTTGCTCAACTTTTATGAGCTTCAACTTTTAAACATACGTAGAGCTCAATAGTAAGACAGCATCCATACGGTTAAATTTGGGAAAAATGCTATGGATTATTTATAAGAATGTTCTTAGAAAATTCATGCAAAATACATGTTTAGTCATTTTGACTTGGAATCAAGTATGATAGGTTGAAAACATTGCTTTTATATGGTGGTTACCTTGTTCATGTTAGAACTAATATTATTTGGTATAAAACTTATTAGATTATTTGGTATAAGACTTATTAGATTGTGTTTTGCAAAAGTTAAGGATGTTTAAAGTGGGTTGCACTTTTAATAACTCTAAAATTTTGGATCGACCATATATGGTCAATTAGGTAGTTAGGGATTAAAAGAGGAACAAAGAAGTCTTTGATATTTGGAAATCTTGAGAGAATTTTAAATTGCTTAAACTCAAAAGAGCTCTTTGAAATCCTCTCAAATATAATACAAGATAGAGTGTTGTTTTTTTAATTTGTTAAACATGGTAAAAATTAGGACTTTGCTTCTCTTTGTACTAGGTAACAAAATGAAAGGTCATGAAATTGAATAAGATGTAAAAGGCTAGATTACTTCACATAATGGTTTTTGAGAGCGGAATGGAATAGTTATCGGAAGACCATCAAAGGATGTGAAAGGCTAAATTACATCTTAGAAAACTCCTATTGACTTGCGGCTCGTCGACTCACTTACAAACCCTACAACCGTTTGATAGCCACAAGTGGAACCTATAGTTGAAATTTAAAGAGGACTTATTGACTTGCTTATAAACAACCAACATTTGACCCTCAATATATTCCGTGTTATTATGCTAAATTAGCCAAATAGACATTCTATCTTCAAGTAAATTTTGATAGAATTCCAACAACTATAAGTTTTATTTTATTTTATTCTAAGTGGTTTGTATGCTATGAACATATGAAAATTGGTATCATTTAACCCTTGAAGGTCACATAGTGTCCCTTCAATTAACGAATTGAGAAAAGTCATTATGAAATACTATTTCGAGGAATGTTTTGGAATTCATAATGAAAGTTGTAGGTTATGAATATTAAATTTCATATATACGGTTAAGTTCACTAATGATGTCACTATAATTTTATTATAAAATTTTGGGGCTACGATTTCAAAAATTCTCAAACTTTGATTACAAACACAATAACAACGTATTTTGAGTAAGATTTGTCGGAATGGATACGTAATGGGATTTTGTTGACATGGTGTTGTTTCAAAATTTGTGGAGCTCCTTAAATGTATGACTTAATTTTTGCAAAGCTACTTATGAACTAAATCCAATGGAAGTTTGGGCTCGCTCAGAATTTCACATCATATTACGTTTGGGATTTTAGAGAAGTATGTACTCTAATGACATGAAACTCAACCAGTGGATACGACAACAAATTTGATGAAGTATCTCCGAGAGGTTCATAACTAGGAGGATCCAAAATTGCAATTGATCAAGGCGGGTCGGTTGGACCTTTGGGGGTTAAGTTGCAAAAAGAGAAATCCAACATTGTCAAGTAATATAGGATTGAGGGAGTATTTGCTTTAAAACACTCGAAACTTTTTAGTATGACCATGTCTAATATAAAAATTTAGAATATCCTACGCAGTTGCCACCATTCAAACTATATCACAATGTAAAAGTTGGGACTTCAAGTGGCACACTTAATTATTCCCTATATGCCTACATGTTTTGGGCAATACCTAAATGTATCATAAAAAGTGGCTGGTTTAACTTTTTGGACATCAGCATTAGAATACAACGGTTGAATTTGGAATAAAACACCTAGATATTTTCAAATGCATTTACATGAAAAAACTTCAAAAGTGCACCAAAATTACAATTATAATAATCTCATCTTGTAGTTCAATATGATGGGCTGAAATCATTATGCTTCAATATTGACAAAGTTGTTCACATAAGATTTATTATGGTTTGATAGAGTGGGCATGACATCTCTCTGTAAGCAATCAAAAAATAATTTTACAAGTTGTAATACAGCACTTTATGAAAAAGATGATTCAATTTGGTACATTATGCAGTCATGCACTTTGGTCAATCAATCCAAAATTTATAAGATAATTAAATGTTTTTGAAAATTTTATATAATTAAAACGATACTCTAGTTTCAAATCAAATTTAAACATATTTCAACACTATTGCTTAATCCAACCATATAGATGTTATGGAAAAGTCATCATCTACAACATTCATTTGTATGTGAATGCCAAAGAATAGATTTGATACGCATTTCAGCGTCTCAAAAACCTGAAAGTTTTTTTGTTGAAATGGGTGCTCATATGGAATGGAAGGAACTAATATATTCAATTTATATTTTTTTTTTAAAATTAAAAGAATATATTCAATTTATATTGTTTTTTAAAAAATTAAAAGGAAAAGATAAGATAAATCTTGAAAAATGTATAACAATAAAAATCAAATAACAATTTTGGGCTTCTTTTTTTATAAATATTTTATCCCATCATCACAGCCGGATATGTAATTGAATTTAAAGAATAAAGGATTGTGAGGGAAATTACTTCAGTTGTGCATTGGGTTACTGGTAATACTGGTACCATCATCATTGATGGATTTAACTATTTAAGGGAATTTTTCTGGGCAGTTCCGATGTACATTATCATTGCTCATGAAATAGAAGAGTGTTTTTCAGTACAAATAATTTGAAAGGTTTAAGATTTCAAGTGTCATTTTCATGTAAACAACCTATCATTTTTTCTAATGATTGGTATCTATTGCAAGGAACTAAGGCAGTAATGACCTTTTGTCTAATGGACAATGGGTCATTGTCATTACTAATAGACACGAAGAGGAGAGGACCGGGGTTTCTATTTATTTATTTGAAATGAGAAGTTCAACATATGTTAAGTCATTAGTGCTTATTCTGTTGAAATGAAATACCAGTACATGAACAACATATGATGTAATTGGTAACCTAAAGAAATTATTGTACCAAAGTGTATGTAACATGATTTATTTATTTATTTTTAATTATTATTATTTATATACATATGTATATATATATATAATATATATATATATATATATATATATATATATATATATATATATATATATATATTTGGAACATTAACCCCTAAGGGTCCCTAGCTTTTTTGAGCTTAAAAATACCACCGCTTCTGATGTGTTATAGCTCTAAATGTAAATGAGGTAAAGAAATCTCAACCGTACAAACTTGTAACATACATGTTGTAGATCATGTGGATCAATTTTGGGGTCATTTGGCCATATAGATTGCAAGATCGTAGTGTTTTAGTGCTAAAAAAGAATGCTGAAATTTTCCCAGCAACACAGTCAGACGTGAAATTTGTTCTCAAAATTACTCAAATGAAAAAACTATCAACTATAAAGTAGTTCAAAATCATCATATAAACACATTGGTACCAAAAAAGCCTCATGTAGATTTTTAATATGCCCTAAAATGGCATTGCAATGTCAAAAAGTAGCCCAAAAAGTGACCCATTTGACCCAAAAAGCAAAAAGTGTTCAAATTAGACCCGTGCACTAAACTGACTCCCAAATATTCACAACAACATGGATTGACCTGAAATTTTTTCCATGATAACTAGACTGCAAGGAGAATCCAACCCAACAAGTTTTTATTGAAAACGAACTTGGGATGAAGGAGATACAAGCCCCTGAAGTTGCTGCCATCAAAATTCACAGAAACTGTCCAAAAATGAGATACCTACTTTAAAATGATCACCAAAAATTCAATTCAACTTGGATTGATCTGAAATTTTTACCACACATTCCGTACATCATGTGGAGGGTTCTCTCAAAATCTCAACAAAATCAAACACAATTTGCAAAAGTTACAGCTCTTCAAAGTTGGCTGTTTCTCAAAAACGTTCAATATATGGACGCAGGGACGCTTAGGAGTTAACACCTTCTCCGTCCTCATTTCACACAAGAACATTTATAGAGATATGGCTACACAGCTCCAAATCTGTAAAAGAGTGTCCCCAAGTAAACTAATATACATCACAAGGAAAGAAATATGAATTTATACATCAAAAGGACAAAACTCTGAATTGAGGTCCAAAGAACGGGGAGAATCCTCGTCCAACCGGGTCTCATATTGCACCTGTGTGCCATCAGGGCTATGGGATTCTACCTCAAGGGGATTAGTGATGATGGGTGCAACAAAGGCCGAACATCCCGCGGACCGCACTGGTAGATCGGCGTAAACAGATGATGGTGTGGTTGCAGACGGCGGTACGGCGGCTGCATGAGCAACAATGGGAACGGCCGTGGCAGTAGAGCGTGCAGCTGCCATCACCGCATCGTCAGCCTCAACCCTGCGCCTCACTTTGTTGATCTCTTCGCGACGGCGAAGAAGCAAATACTCACGGGTATCCTCTCCCACCACAGAATCCACTGGCAGGCTGAACAACTGCAATGCAGATTGATCTGCCATCAACCGCACCTTCTCCTTGTTAGTCTTTGCAATATCAGCAGTTGCTTTGGCTTGGATGTGGGCTAAATTCTCTCGGGAGCGAGAAAGACGGAGTTAGTCCTTTGATGCACGCGATCCAATCGGCGCGCACTCCTCGCAACACCGGTTGGAGTCGGCAGCTCTAAACCGTGATCAGCGTCGATATCGGACTCGCATGCGTTGCCAACACCTTCCACGGTGACAGCAGACACGTGTTGGCCCCTCGCACCCGGAGTCGATGGTGAGGCCCCGCCGCTTCTGCCGGTTGCCATGGTGTCCTTGTTGCTTTTCCGCTTTGTGGTCAATGATGGCGTCACAACTCCGACCTTTGTCGCATCGACGGGCAACTCCTGCCAACGAGGAACTTCGCGCAACACAAACCAACAATGCAAGTACAAAAAATCGGGTTTAGCTGCATTCTTCAAACGATATAATGCAATGGATTTTTGAATATTATCGTCCATGGATGTACCCGATTCTCTCAGCGCAATCACCTGATCGTAGCAGCCATTGAACTTTGCCACATCATGTCGAATGTGACCCCACTTTGTATCTAAAGATTGAGCGGACCGATCTGGGTAACCCTCGGGCTTGTGATGGTTGTAGTGAACAAAGACTCTATCCCAAAACACGGTGGCCTTCTGCCCCACGCCGGTGATTGGATCTTGCGAAATGGCTAGGAAAGAACGGCAAACTTGACGTTCTTCATTATCTATAAAGTTCTTCTCCTTTGTCGCGCGCGGCGTTGCAGCTAAATGAAATGTTGCACAACCAGACGGAAGCACAATTTAGTAACTACAAACTACGATGATTATCGAATAGTTCATACGATTAAAATTATATTTGTATAAACATGATTAAAATGTAACCTTTCTTTGTATGTATTTTTTCTCCCAAATATGCATTCAAAGTACAAGAATTTCAAAGACTTTAGTGTACATATGCTCTTGAAAAAACAAACTCATAAAATTAAGCAATCAAAAAATCTACAAAAATCACTACATTTAGAGTATTAGATTAAACCCATTGGAACAAATTTTATTCATAGATTGTCAATATCATATTCATAATCAAATTACAAAGGTATTTTGAATTTTAAGTTTCAAATTTTATAGAAAAATATTGGTGATAGCAATAGCACATCTAACTTATGAATAGAATCTAAAATTCATAATGTACAACTTTTATTCACTAAAGTCTTTGAAATTCTTCTAGCGTTTTGCCATGTGGTTGTTGAGGTGGTTGTAGTGAAGAGACCATACAATTAAATTCTATGTTGTACAATTCCATGATAGATAGATAGGAACTCCGAGCCTCTAAGAGGTCGGCGTCAATAAAGTTTCTGTTCGTAATGTTAATGATCTAGTGCCTCCCAGACAAAAGGTCATTATAATTCCATGACACTTCTATGCAACAACGTAAGTATAATAGAAGTGTCGATTGAATTCTATGTTGTTGTGTTTTTGCTACATAAGAAATTAGGTTTTTTTTCAAAACTAATCTCTACTTACATTAAACCAATTCCACTATTCAAGTAGACCAATGGCACGCCAAACATTGTGAAGAAATAGTTGGTGGTTTTGGGTATAATTATGAGTGAAAGTTAGTACCACATGGTGTGGACATGGGGAAACCTAGAGGTTTGATTTGGACCACAAATTACTTTTTGCTTTGGAATTTTGTATAAAATTGACAAATGCAAATTAGATGTTGCAAATTTTTGCAATCCTCATCAAAACCTATTTCAAATGCGGTCATTTTTTTTTCAAATTTAGCACTACCAAAAATAGGCCAGATTGCTTAAGTTGCTGGTTTTAGGAATTAGGACAATCAACATTACAGATGGCCTGGCCTGGCCTGGAGGAACGAAACCAAATTCAAGGTCCCACAAGGCCAGAGAGAGGAGAAAGGTTCTACCACCACCAAAGAAGAAATTAAAAAAATAAAAAAAAAAAATAAAAAAATAAAAAAAAACGTACCTGGTTGTCCTGCCATCGCTCCAGTCGGAGGAGCAATTGCTTCTGGCGCTTGATTATGAACTTGATTATCAAATTTAGGCACTTGATTATGAACTTGATTATCAAATTTAGGCACTTGATTATGAACTTGAACAGCCGCCGCACTGCCACCGGCCACACTGCCGGATTCTTGTTGAACTGCCAAAAACAATGACTCCCATGTTGCAGGAGGTAATTGACTCATCATCACTCAAGTTTAGCGTCAGTAATTCACTGCGCCAAAGGAGCCAAGCTTGGTGTGGAAATGCCATATAATTCTGACGCCAACCTTTCCTTGGAGTTGGTGACCCTGTTGCTAGGCATAGATTTCTAGGAGGCGCCGCCAACAGGCTTCTCATTTGGCGTTAGGTCAACAGTTTCTTCCACTGCTGGGCATGCTCTTATAGCACCACCATTTAGAATAAAGCTAAAGCATGAGGTTGATCTTCGGGTGTCTGGTTGCCCTCCCCAATCAGCATCACTATAACCGAGAAGTGGTTGTGGATTTGGTGTTTTTGTATATTGTATGTAATAGTCTAATGTTCCTTGAATATACCTGAATAGTCTTTTGATTGCTTGCCAATGTAGTTTTCCGGGATTAGCCATATATTGGGAAATTATTCCCACTGAATATGTTAAATCAGGTCGGGTATTAATCATAGCCCATGTGAATGACCCGGTGGCTTCTTTATAAGGTATATTAACTATAGCTTGTTTGTCTCCATCGTTCATAGGAGAGGCTTTAATACTAAGTTTAAGTGAGGTTTCCATAGGTGTGCTGATTGGACTACACTCATGAAAGTGAAATTCTTGCAATTTTTGTTGTAAATAACGTGCTTGGGTTATTCTTATATATCCTGCTTGTCTATTTCTAGTAATTTCCAATCCTAAACAATGATGAATTTCACCAAGATCTGACATTTCAAATTCAGTATTAAGAGTGGTTTTAATATAATGAAGCAATTGATTACTATTTGTAGCTAGGATAGTATCATCCACATAGATAGCTAGAATAAGAAAGGCATTGTCAGTCGAGTAAATATAAACATTTGGATCTGCTGTGGATCTTATGAAACCAATTTTGATAAGATAACTATCAAAACGTATGTACCACATATGGTTGGATTGTTTGAGACCATAGATGGAGCGATTTAATTTACAAACTTCGTGTGGTCGAGCGGTTAAACCTTGGGGTATTTCCATATAAAGTTCTTCATCTATATATCCATTAAAGAATGTTGTTTTAACGTCTAATTGATGTAATTCCAAGTCATATTGAGCCGCAAGGACAAATAAAACTCTAAGAGACTGTAGTTTTGCAACAAGGGAGTAGGTTTCATTATAATCGATGCCATATGATTGGTGGTAGCCTTTGGCTACTAAGCGAGCCTTGTAACGTTGAACACTACCGTCAAGGTTTTATTTTATTTTATATACCCACTTGCAGCCAATAGGTGTTCTGCCTGGTGGTAAAGTTACTATTGTCCATGTATTATTTTTATGCATGGAGGATAATTCTACTTCCATAGCTTCTTTCCAATGAAAGGCTTCTTTAGAATTGAGAGCTTCAAAGTAAATTTTGAGTTCTATTAGAATTGAGGTTTGTGCAATCAAAGCTCGTTTTTTGGTTCTTTGTCTTAATGTAGAATCTATTGTGGGCGACATATACCTAGGATTAGGCTTCGGAGTTCGTTGGCTACGCCTGGGTGGTACAAGTGTATTGAAAGGTTGGGAGGTTTCTTCATCAGAGGAATTTAATTGTGGAGTTATTTCTAATGATGGAGTACTTGGTGGAATAGGAGATTGGGTGAGTTGTGGTTCTGCATTTAAAGGTGCTGGTAATATTGGTTGTTGATGTAGAAGTGAATGGAGTTGTGGAGCTGATGGTAGATCAAATTGAGGTTCATTATTTTTGGGACTAGTAAAAATTTGTTGAAAAAATGTAAGGTCTGATTGTAGTTCCGCAACAGTTAAATGGTCTTCGCCAGAGGTTGTGTGGTCATTGGAGGGTGTGAGTATCTTCTATAAATTTAACATCACAGGCAATGATAACCCGACGACCTTTGATGCTTTCTAGTTTATATGCTTTGGAACTATCACTATATCCAAGAAATCGACATTCTTGAATTGTTGGATCTAACTTAGAACGTATGTCTTTATCTATATGAGCAAAGGCTTTACAGCCAAATACTCTCAAATGAGCTATATTGGGTTTGGAGCCATACCAGAGTTCAAAGGGGGTAAGATGTTGGGAGTAGGAAGTAGGAAGTCTATTTTGTAAATAGTTAGTTGTTAAGATAGCTTCTCCCCAATATGCTTTTGATAGATGGGAACATGGAACAAACGACATTCATAAGGGTTAAATTCTTCCGTTCAGCCACACCATTTTGCTGTGGAGAGTAAGGGGTTGTGTATTGTCCATGTATGCCTTGTTCAATACAAAATGTATTGAAAAATTTAGAAGTATATTCTCCTCCGTTGTCTGATCGGAGAATTTTGATTTTTTCTTTGAATTGATTTTCAATATAAATTTTCCATTGTTTAAATGTATTAAAAGCATCAGATTTGTTTCTTAATAAATAAATTGTGCAGTATCGGGAATAGTCATCAATTAAGGTCATAAAATATACAAATCCAGAATGAGTAGGTGGTTTAATGGGGCCACAAATATCGGAGTGGATGAGTTCTAAAATTTCTAAAGCTCGTGTAACACTAGTCTTTGGAAAAGGAAACTTTTGTTTTTTTCCATGAATACAGTGTATACAATGATTTAAGTCTTTAAAGCTGGGTACTAATTTTATGTAATCCTATAACCATGCTATAGTTTTTAAGTTGTTGTAGTTTTTGCATTCCAATATGTCCAAATCGGCGATGCCAAAGTGTACCTTCTAAACTTGTTGTGGCGGGATTGGCTACTATTAGAGGTGGACTATAATATGATTCTCCAAGTTTATAGAGGTCATTGTGTTTGTGACAGATTGCTATGAGTAGGCCTGATGAGTCCTTGAGAGTACATATTCCTTTATTGATGTGAATTTCGCCATTATTGTCATCAAGATGTTTGACTGAAAATAGATTTTTCTTCAAGTTTGGAATGTGTAGTACATTACATATGCTGATTAATTCACCTTGAGGTAAGGTTACGTAAACATCACCTTCTCCTAGAATTTCTTGAGTAGTATCATCACCAAGATATACTAGTTCAGGTGGGTTAAAGTGTTTATATTTAAAAAAATAGATTTTTATCGTGAGCCCTGTGATGTGTTGCTCCTGTGTCTATATACCAATTATTATCACATTGAGTGTGGTTGAAGTAAGCACTCGTTGTTAGAAGTCTCCTAACCGGTTTGTCATTGTAGAACTTAGCTCTTTTTTCGGCAGCTATACGCTTTCGACAGTCTCTAATATGGTGACCCATTAATTTACAATAAAAGCATTTAACTTTTGTTGTGTTTGAAGAATTTTGGAAATTATGTTGATTATGTTGATTATTTTTACTGTTGGTCATTGGATTACCTTGGTTGGAGTAATTTGATGTATTTGCATTATAATGGTTTAATGAATTATTACGAGCATTATGGCAATAATTATTATGAGCATTATGGCAATAATTATTGTTATTCTTTTTTTTAAATTGTACATTTAGAAGTGTGGTTGATTCTTGTTTGTCGGTGAGCTTCATCATTGTCTCCTCCTGAATAAGATATGTGATAAGTTGTTGTAGAGTAAGTGTATGGTCACCTCTTAAGGGTGTAAGAAATGTCCTATAACTTGAGTGCATACTTCGCATAAGAGCTAGTTTTGCATCCACGTCACTTGTAATTATTCCACATACAGTCAATTGAGCTATAATAGTACGAAATGTTTGTATATCTTGAATGAGGCTTTCTCCTTCTTTAAGTTTAATAGTAGCTAATCTGTCTTTTAAAAACATTTGTGTGACGTGGTCATCTGATTCATATAATCTAGATAATTCACTCTAAGCTTCAAAGGTTAAAGTGGTGCTTGAGATATGTGATTGTAGGCTATTCTCCAAGCATGCTGTGATTATGGATAAGGTATTAGTGTTGAATGTGTCCCATTGTTGTTTGCTCCCTGCACCAGTGGCAAGAGTATGAACTGGTGCTTGACTAGATGTAGGTATTGGTGTCGAGGGTCTTAGTTTTGTGCCTTCAACAATTTCTTTTAAATTTTCTGTAGTAAAGAATAATATTAGTCGACGCTTTCATGTATGGAAGTATGTGCCGTTGAACTTAGGTAAATCACTTACCTTTAGAATCCAGTCATATTAAAAATCTTCTGTTTTAGAAGATAGAATTGCTTTTATAGCGATAATTCATAGAGAAAATGAAAAAGGTAGAGATCATTGAGTTGATTATCTCACTAAAATCTTCACCTTCGGAAGAAATGAGAAATTTTTCACCAATGGAAAAATTTGTTTATTTGAATTTGATTATACAATTAATAGAGGTATTAATTTTGTGTAAATAAAACCAATATATATTACTATATGTTTTGTTTATATTTTATATTTTATTTATTCGAATTTTTCCAGCGATGCAAGGCGTCCCTTGTATCAACAATTATGGCGTTCCTAAATTGTTTGTGGATTATGTAGAATAAATAAACCACATATTGATCAATTCATCTACAGCTTTTTGAATTTGTGAATAATAGTTTGTTTCTATTGTTTGAGACACTGCTATTTGTTGTGGTGTTTCATCTTGTATTTCTAAATGAGGTTTATGCTCAATTTCTTCATTTGTATTATTAAATGTTAAATCCTCTGGCGAGGATTTAATGAAAAAAACATGATTATTTAATGTTTTCGCTCTGATACCATGTTAAGAAGAAGTGATTCATACACGAAAGAAGAAGTTTTAGTATGTTATATTAATGATGAATAAAATGGGTGTACAAAGGTTATCTAGCCTTCTTAGGTGAAGGGTTGTGTCCCTTCGTTATATTAGAAGCTAAGGACTATCTAAGTAAGAGTCTAAGTTAACAGGTACTTCTATACGGAGTAGTTGTATTGTAGAAAAGAAATCTAAAAAAAATTAGCTCCAATATGGTCAATGAATCAATGGCGGGCAACAAGGCCATATGATCAATGATTGAATTTTTGCTCTTAATTCTCAAACTGTGTATTAGTTCTTTTAGCCTTGTTGATTAGTAGGGCTTGCATTGTGCTCCATGGTCCATTCAAGCTAATACGAGCCTTTGGAGAGTCGTTAGGGACAAAAAAGTCGTGATTTTCATTCAAAGAACAAATTTTTAATGTGTTTATTTAACTTTTCATTCACATAATCATTTTCATTTTATTATCCAAAAACTTATACTAAAAAGTGTTATTTATCATTTAGAAAAGTCGTTAATGAGTCGTCAAGGTGACTAATGACAAAACTATTTCAACGCTTTTAATACCCAATTTTTTACAATATTGCTTTCATCTTGTACTTTGTGTTTTATATACATGTTGCAAAAATTGACATATTACTTTCTTTTCTAATAACAATTTAAATCAAACATCACATTCAAAATGCCTCCAAAAAAGCAGTGAAAAAGCATTGTTGACAATTTAATTGATTTGTATTAGCCTCAATGGACCCTCTATACAAAAGTAAATTTTAATGATGCCTTCATCAATGCTTTTTTAGTATAAGATTATAGAGTTTTGGATTTAAAAACCCACATGAAAACCTCATGGTGTTTTCCACTCTCGGGGAGTGCACTTAAAGTTAGAATTAGGAATACACGTGAGTGCGTTTTAACCCCTAAGTGCCCAAGGGTTTTCTTGAAATGCTAGATGTGTCATAATGTCCATCTTACTCAACTTTTATGAGCTTCAATTTTTTAACATGTGTAGAACACAACAGTAAGACAACATCCATACGATTAAATTTTGGAAAAATGCTATGAATTATTTAATAATAAATTTTAAAGAATTTTCTTTGAAAATTTATAAAAACTACATGTTTAGTCATTTTGACTTGGAATCAAGTATGATTGGTCAAAAACATTGGTTTTATATGGTGGTTACCTTGTTCATGTTAGAACTAATCTTATTTGGTAGAAAATTTAAAGATTCCATTCCGGGCAAATTTTCAAAATTGTGACAATTTGAGATGCTGTCACTTTGAGGGCTTTAGAGGAAAATTGGTAAAAGTTTTTTTAAAATTTCTTTCTGGAAAAGATGCTCAGTTTCAATATCTACAAGTGAAAAAAAATTACGCTCAAAAATTGTTATTTTTGCAAAATTTTGGGCGTTTTAAAAGGGCTGAACTTTTTTTTAACTCTGAAATTTTTGAGCGACCATATATGGTCGCTCAGGCAGTTAGGGGTTAATAGCATACCCCCTACAATACTTGGCCTTAAAATAGTTTTTAAATTACGATTTTTTTAGGTGCTGAATCATTACGTATACATCTATCATTTGGTAAAAATTTCAGACTCAAAAGTTTTTTAAATCTTTTAAAAAAAAATGATAGAAGTTTACACTTAAATGTGTTGTTCTTTGCTTCAAAAATCAATTTAAAAATATTTACATATGATTATTTTTTGAAATTTATACAACAAAAACTTTAGATTGTATTCAACAGCTTCATATCTTTTTTACAAATTTCAGATGATTTTTTAGTACATACATATGTGGGTCAAAAGTACGCACTCACATGATTCCTAGTCTCAACTTTAAGTGCACTCCCCGAGTTTCCACTTTGGTAACTTCAATTGCTATGGTCAAGTAATTCTTAATACCAAATAATATGAAAATTTTAAGTATAAACCACACTTTGAGATATGGTTACTCTTCCATACAAGTGTTCACTTTACTTGTCCTTGTCTTTTTCCAAAATAATATTTGTAGATCTAAAATAATAGAATTTTGAGGTATGAGAGGTTTAGACCATTAGGGGTCAAGAGGATTCATAACAAGTGTTGATTATAGGTACATATACCTTAATCTTGTCAAAGGACATTCAAGCAAATTACACTTAAGTAGTAGACAAGATCCCGGAATTTTTCATGACAGCACATTACATTCCTTAAAATGAAAATTTTGAATGTTTGTTGGGAGAATTTATCTCTTATTAGAGATTGACAAATTAAAATTGAAACTTGAATGTTTCTTAAATATTCACAACAAACCAAATAGACTACTTCAAAAAAACCGAGAATTTATACACGATATCCTAAAAAATAATTGTTAACCTATAAATTTCTTTTAAGCCAAAATACGGTTTTTGTTGATTTAGGCATCAACACGTTCTTGCGAATGCAATTTTATTTTATTTTTATTGTAATTGTTTCTGGATGTAGAGATTTCAAGTGGCTTTTAAAGGAGCCACTTTTCAAACTAAACAAGTCCGCCCTTGGAGAGTAATAGACTTTTTAAGATTTTAGCCAACATTAGAATAACACATGCATGGCTAAAACTTTCTCAAATCATTTTTTCAAAAGAAACTAAAAATACCAGCATGTTGTGTAGAATCATATATACCTAAGAAACTTTGATATACTTCATTCTCATAAGAGAGGTTAAAGGTATGAAAAGTCACTCAAGCATTTAGGGCAACTCTAAACAAAAAACACTTTGAAGTGCCATTTTGAACTTAATCTTAACAATTTTCAAAAAAATATATATGCAAAAAATTTAGGTTGATTGTTGTAATAGTCTCATTGTTGACATGATTGAATTTCACGTTAACATAATTAGTGAACCGGTTTTACTATAGTTCTAAATTTGTCTATCTACTTCATTTATTTGGGAATTAGAATTTTGGAAAATTTCTATTAATTATTTTTAATGAAATCTTAACTTATTCTTTCATCACAATATGTAGAGCTTCAATTGAAAATATATGTATTAATTCAAATACGTTGTGAGAGTAGAAGCCTCTACAAACCAACATTTATCAATATAAATAATTTGATGTGAAAAAAATTGTATACTTTCCTATAAAACTTTTTTATTTGTTTTTAGTGGTTATCAAATTTCATATATTTTTCTAAAACCTTCCGAAGTGAACACAATTACTACTCAAATCATGTCTTATAAATTATCTAGGACTGTTAATGAAGCATGTTTTTTATTCCATCAAGGATCTTTAAACATTATTCAAAAAAAAAAAAATCTTCACATATTATATATATATATATATATATATATATATAGATATATATATATATATATCTATATATATATATCTATCTATATATATATATATCTCTATATATAGATATCTATATATATATATATCTATATATATACATATATAATTTATGATCTTATCTTTTAATTATCGTGATGAGTTTTTTGAAAAAACAACCATATAACAAACAAGCACCAAGACTATTTTGAACTTAGAAAAAGTTGTACATTATCAATTTTAGATTCCATTCATACGGTTAGATCTATGATTGTATAAAATTTGAAACTCAAAATTCAAATTCTTTTGTAATTTGATTATGAATAAGATACTGACAATCTATAGATGAATTTTTTTGATGGGTTGAAATGAAATACTCCAAGTGTAGTACTTTTTGGAGACTTTTTGGTTGTTTAATCCTTAAACGTACCAATGTGTCTCTAGAATTGACGACTTGAGCAAAATTAACATATAGTACTATTTAGAAGTTAGAATATTTTGGTCTTCATATACAAATGAAAGTTCTAGATTTTGAATTTTAGATCCCAACTGTACAATTCAATTCATGAATACCATCACCAATATTTGATTATGAAGTTGAAAGCTAAATTAAAAATTCCTTCTATATTTGGTTACAAACCAAATTTCAATATTTTTTGAGTAAAATTTGTTATTATGGATTTGAAATGAGGTTCTCTTAATGTTCACAATGATTACTTGAAATTTTTGTGTTCTTTAAATCCATGACCTCGTTTTTGCAAGGCCACTTTTGAACTACAGTCAATACAATTTTGACAACTTGACATACTTCTACATTTGTAATTTTAGAAAAACATGTACCTCACATATCACAAAATCCAATCATTGGATAGAACGACAACTTAGTGAAGTATCTCCAAAAAAATGGATGACTTTCATCCATACATTGATGAGAACGTACAATGAATTTGGATCTATTAGTTGTCCAGAAACTGAACCTTGTGACATTTAGGGGTTAATTTTATGGGTTGACTTTTTCAAGAGCATTTTTGAACTATTTTGAACTAAGATCTTAGATTTTTTTGATGAATCATATCCTTTGTAATCTTGGTTCACACATGCCCAAAGTTAACTTTCCATCAACTCTATAGTGAAAAATATACTTTGCAAGAAGTGCATGATGAATGTCTGAGAAAATGTGGATGAAATCTGTACATTGTCCAAACCAATGGACGCCTAGGCAGTTAAGGGTTAAGTACTTTAAAAAATTGATCACTTCATGGACATAACTATGCGTGAAATTTGAACCATTGGTTCCTATGAGTATTATTGACCGCTTCTCTGTAGCACCTTCCAAAAAAAATGCATCCAAGATAGGTATTTTCACATTTGCACTTCAAAAAAAATAGATTAAAATTTGGCCTTTATTAAATCTTTATTAGCATGGATATGCACCAAATAAAATACCACAGTAATAAAAAAAATTGTGTTCAGAGATGCATGGAGAAGGAAGTCTATTTTGCAAACATCAACATGGCCAAAAACCGCCTACAAACACTAAATAACACTCTATTAGGAAAGTGTTCCTCCAAATTTTAACTTCAAATTTCGAAGTGTGGATACTCAATAACACTCTCATACTTGTAAACTGCATGTGGGCCATGTTTTATTGGTATATTTTTTAAAATTTAAACATGAAAAATATGGTTATTCCCTATCTGCCCAACTATGCATAATTTGCATGATGTACATATTTGAACTCCATTTTCTCATCCATCATGTATCTCCTTGAATGTGGACTTTTTACTAAATTTCTTATGGGAAGTTAGCTTCATGCATCTGTGATTTGATTTGAAAGAGGATGATTTGTGAAAATTGTATGCCTCCTTTCGAGCCACATTGTTCCACCAATTTTTTTGAAGATTTTAGTGTAAAAGTGCTTTTGAAAAAGTCAATTTATAAAATTAAGCACCCAAATAATCTTCAAAAATCACTACTCGTAGAGTATTATATTTCAACCCACCACAACAAATTTCATTCTTAAATTGTTAATATCTTATTCATAATCAAATTACAAAAGAATTTTGAATTTTAAGTTTCAAATTTTATAGAAAATATTGGTGATAGCAGTCGCAGATTCAACCATATGAATAGAATCCAAAATATACAATGTACAACTTTTGTTCATACATCAAGTTCAAATATCCCTTTTAATTGCATTTTGCAATGCATATTTGCAAAAATGCCAAATCTAGAAAGGGTGAGGACGTGTAGAGGTTGAAGTTGGCATACATGTATCAGATCATTAATTATGATATTGTTCTTCAAAATTAGTTTGCATTTGTGCAATATTGTTCTTCAAGAATGAATTGCATTTGTGCAGAGTTTGTTTTGTTTTATCAATTATTCCCCAGGGTTAACCCCAAAATGCCCATATCCCTCTCCAAATTTGGAGAATTGCAAAGATGCATTATAAAATGCAACTAAGAAGGGGTATTTGGAACTTGATGTACCAATAAAAGATGTACATTATGAATTTTAGATTCTATTCATATGGTTAGATTCATGATTGCAACAACCAATATTTTGTAAAAAATTTGAAACTTAAAATTCAAAATTATTTTGTTATTTGATTACAAATAAGACGTTGATAATTTGTGAATGAAGTTTGTTGTGATGGATTGAAATGCAATACTCTAAGTATAGTGATTTCACCCGTTCTAATCTTGCCATAAAGTTTTGTAATATTCTTTTTCTTACAAAAAGTGGCTTGATGAATGAAATCTTACTGTGATTTATTATTCACCATTGAAAATAGGATTTAGGGTGCAATTACCCAAAGACCTAGGGATTAATTCTTTGGTTTTTGAAGAAATGCTAAAGTGGCGACATAAGATAAAACGCTGTGACCAAATATTTTCATATTCATTTATATTTTGGGTATAAATATCTTTTCATCCACATATTTGAATGACTTTCATTCAAAACCAGCAATTTCATCCACTTTTTTAAAAAAACTATTGGAACCATCTGGCATTTTCATTCATTTTTATTGCAAATTTTTCCTTAAGGCTATTTGTACGCCAATTCTTTTTGGTGTTTCTTGGCATTTAAATGCCTAAAATAAATCAGAGCAAAGACCATATTGTTCAAAAAAAATTCTTCAAGTTTATTTAACCCCTAAGTGATAGAGAGGGCAAGGGAAAAACCTAGATGTGTTATAAAATGTTACTTTTGCAACTTTGATGAAGTTTGGTTTTAGAGAAGTCATTGTCAAGAATTTAAATAACTATGAGAGAACAAATATAGGGTATCTTTTATTCATTTGAGATAAAAATCATAAATTTATAGAAGTAATATAGAATGTTTTAAAACAAGTTTGGGCATATTTTGGAATATATTAGAATATATATGGAATATGCTATAAATTGTGGAATGTTCCAATTATTTCATAGCCCCCTACTAAATACCCTTTGTTCGCTCATGTGTACCCAAAGTTCACACTAAGCGACTTCCCTAAGAGCGAGCCCAAGAGTTTGGTTCAGAAGAGAAAACAAAAAGTGTGATGTTTAGAAATTATCTGCATGGTCAAACTTTCAGAAAATGTTTTAGGCATTCATTTGATAAATTTAGAATGATTTACCATTTGAAATTTATTTTTGGAATTTCAAATTTGGCATGATTGGTTAAACTAGACATTCTACTTTAAAATTCTAAAATGCAATTTTTTCAAAGGAGATATTTAGATTTCATGAAATAGTAAATTTTATAATACTAGGAAAATATTGAGGTCTTTTCTTTGAAAAATACTCCTCAGTGGAATTTAACCCTTTAACGTCCCAATTCAACATTGTTTTCAAAGATTTTTTATAAAATGTTTGGATTCATCATTTCTTATTGATATTTTTAAATTAATTTTGCAAAAATTTCTCTTGAAATTATATAAAAAAACCCAAATCCACACCAAAAAAATAAAAAAAATAAAAACTGTAATGAGAATTGAATGACATGCACTACAAAATAATATGGTTTCCATTATTTGATTCTAATTATTTTGGACAATCACGTATATGGTCTCACTTTTTCAACAAAGAAAGAAATTTTGACATAAATCAGTTGTGTTTTTTTTCAAAAGATCTTATTTTGAAGATCCATACCGTACAAATGATAGCCAACTAGCACAAGAACCAAGAGAAATTTGGTTGGATGAAAAACTATACATGATGTAGTCAAGGAAAAGGTTGTAATTTGTTCGTCGTTCATTATATGAACACAAGCACATCAAAGGATTAACTCATATTGTCGTTCATGATTCAAAATTGAGTTGGAAAGTCAACTTAATTTCCTATTTGAATTTTTTTTTTTTACTTTCAGTAAAAGAAAACATCTAGGTAGCTATAGAGAGAGGAGCAACTATAACCCTTTAAGGTCCCGATTCAACACTGTTTTTAAAGATCCATTATAAAATGGTTGATAAAAATAAAAAATGGAGTGAATGAACAAAGCAAAGTTGTAAATGTCAATGTGAAGATCACATCTCTACGGTTGGATTCATCTTATTTATTATTAATATTTTTAATTAATTTTGCAATGTTTTCTCTTGAAATTCAATTAAAAATCCAAAATTAACACAAAAAAACCTAAAAATATTGTAATGAAATTGGAATAACATGCACTACAAGATGGTATGGTTTCCATTATTTGATTCTACTTATTATGGAAAATCATATTTAACGTCTCACTTTTTGAACTAAGATTGAAACTTGACATAAACCACTTTTGTAATTTTTCAAAAATTCACATTATCTTATTTTGAAGATCCATACCGTACAAATGGTAGTCAACTAGCACAAGATTTAAAAAAAAAATTGGATGGATGAAAAACATCACTATTTGAGGTGAAAAGACGCGTCAGAAATCATCGAGCGTCCAGAATATGGACACCGGCGCGTCAAAGGGATAAAAATGGTCGTTTGGTCACTTAGGGGCCGATACTTTTTAATTTTAAAATATTATCCAAACTATCCCCAGAAATAAATAGTGTGGAATACTACTTTCTACCGTAACAAACTTTACCAACCTAATTGAATGCAAAGTAGACAGTCAGTCCATTGAAAAGCACAATGATTTTACAGAATCTGGCATTCTGGTAACACAGGAACTGCATTTTAGATCGATCTTCAGTTGTGTTTTCAGAGTTTGTCTGTATTAAAAGCTTGGATAACAGTGGACAGTACCAAGTACAAAGCTCTGCAAAGCACAGAGTCAGTCCCGATTTGAGCTTCCAAGTGGTCTTTCAAGTCTGCAACATTTGAATTTGCACAGATTTCCGCAGTCGAATGACGGCCCGTCACTCAGTCTCACTCCAAGATTATGGCCCTGATGATCGAGTGGCTGATCAATTCGTACTGACTGGGCGGCCATGCATACCGTATACAGTATAATTACGCACAAAAACTGCATGACATTCAGTACCATGTGTTGGGTATGCATCCAATATACAGCCCACCCTCGATAAATGTTACACTTATAAACGTTAACTCATTATATTTGTTAACAAAATCGTACTCCCCTCATATTGCTAACTAGAATGTTAATTATGTTAAATGTTAACAATAATTTACTTTCCTCTTTGTTAATTTGCTACTTATAAATGTTAACATACGAAATACATCCAATATTGAGTGATGACATCTATTATTGTGATCAAATTATTCATCTGAACAATATTGTAGAGGGTACCGTATGAATTTATATTTGTTAAGCATTCAAAAAGCTCCCTTTATAACTGTTACAACATTAACTCACTATAAATGTTAGGAAAATTTTACTCCAGAGCCTAACATTTATAGAGGGTGGACTGTACATAAAAACTCCGGTTCCGTTAGGGGGCCGATGTGAATAAAGTGTCTATTTGTAGTGATAATGACCCGGTTAAAATGAATGCAGCACCAAGACTTCCCGGGAGGTCACCCATCCTAGTACTATTCTGGCCCAAAAGCGCTTAACTTCAGAATTCTGATGAAATTTGGTGGAGTAGCCTTGGTATGACCGCATCACGTATGCATCCAACAAGATAAGCAATGTGGACGAGCAGGAGATGGAGAGGGAATGAGATGGTGAACACATGACAAACATAAGATGTATCAACGTTTTTCAACAAAAGGAACTACATTCATTACTCCCATCCTTACAAATGAGATGGTGAACACATGTGCAGTTCATTTACAACTGTAAGTTCTCAACTCCTTGTTAAACATGGGTAGCTACCGATTTACATTGTCCAAATTTGCAAAATATGCTGGAGATTTGTTGGGAGTCTAGTGATGACAGAGCCAAAATTTCTGACTGAATGTTACGTATAAGGTAACTATACCTAAAAGGAAGCATTTACCTTAAAGCATGCGCACCTATTACAGTGTGATATTTCAGCTGTGAAATGTCACACTGCAATAGATACACACGCTTTGAAGTAAATGCTCCCTTTTACGTATAGTTACCTTAGAGGCTCATGTACATCAGTCAAGGGTAGTGATGAGCTAGTGAAAATCATGTCACAGTTTTTTGTCTCCCCACGAGAGTATGAAGCAAGCGTCTTCAATTCCATGTCGAAGGACAGACCGCGTGGAACATATTGCATTAATTAATTCTCTATTGGCTCACTCAAGAATGATGGACTATAAGCATGTATCATAAGCTTAGTTCATGCAGGTTTTGTAAAGCTGGTGTGTAAGTCATGTGATCAGTAGCTTCTGGTTTCAAATGAAAGCGTAAAGTGCAAGGTATGAAGTACACGTGCACTCAGGCCGCATGAACTAAGGAAAAAAGTAATGTATTTTAACTCTTGCAAAATATGACTGTTAAGTTCATTGTAATGATCAGCGTTTGAATCTCTGACTGAGTGTCTCTCTCTGTTGCAGACGTACTTCCAGCTGCTTGCTTACGAAGGAACAATTTGTTGCCACAAACTACTGTACCTTGAGTTTTTTTGCCAGAACTTCGATTGCCTGCACGTTGCCAGTCCCTCCGGGGCTCTTCAAATTCGAATGAAAAGCACTGGCATTTTTCATGAAGTGCCAAAGTGGTGATATAAAATGTTACAATGGTGCTCCATATTTCAATATTCATCCACATATTCAATACTCGATTCGATATAAAATATCATGTATCCATAATTTTGTATTATTTTCATCCACAATCTGGAAATTCCATCCAAGATGTTCTTTTAATTTGATTTTCTTTGGCAAAAAATCTTCATGGTTTTTGGTCATTTTTTTTAAGTCAATTTACTTTTTTTTGGTGCAATCTGGCGATATTTTGTCTATAAAAAATCCCTTGTAATCGCTCTAGAGGAAGGAAACAAACCATATGACTGTAATGCATACATCTACATTGAATTCTCTAAATCAGTGCTACCAATGTGGAGTTTTATTGTCCCCCATTAAAAGATTACCCACTCTTTTGAACTTGTGTAGGGCCCCAAAATTCCAAAGGGTGTCTCCTTGTGAAATTCAGGTTGTAGGTCCCAATTTTGAATTCAAAATTTGGATAGTTTTCTTCTGGTTCTTCTTTTATGAAGATTTTTTTTGGGATTCAGATAGAGCATTAAAGGGGGATCATGGTACATGCTGACTGGCTACATATCTTGGTAAGCAATTTACCTGGGAACGGTGATGCAGAGTACTACTTCTGCTTGTTTGCAGTCTGGAAGTGGTATGTACAATAATTTAATATTAATTGTCCTGCCCCAAGTGAGTGGCAGTGTGAAAGATACTGTATGGCCAACTCAAGGGGTGAAAATAAAATTCAAATTCAGTTCCCCGATGACGGAGACGTACCGTTCTGTTTTCTTGCCAATAACGAAACTTCACTTTCATGATTTGTGCCAAAAGAAATAAAAATTCAAATTCAGATTTGCAAAAAGAATAGATGACAAATGGTTTATGTAGAGGCTTCTGTTGCAAAGCCAGTCGGTGCAGAGGGTTGTGTACCATAATTCAACTGAAATCATTTTCAATGTCATAATTGAGTGGAAGGATCAGGAAAAAAACGAGGGGAAAAAAAAAAAAAAAAAAAAAAAAAGAGGAAAAATGAAAACCACCAATTTAACCCGTAAAGGACCACAACTATATTTCTCTCCAAAGTTGTTTAAAATTACACCTTCTCATAAAAAGGTAAATAGTTTTCAATCTAAAACCCTTTTGACCGATTCAATTGTAGGATATTTCATCCAACTTGAATTTATTAACACCTACAAATTTTCAACCGTTCAAAGTTTGTCAATGGTAAGATTATAAGCTATAATGTTGTCTGGACTCTTTTTGGGGCCTACTGCCCAAATTTAAAACTTTTTGAAAATGCCCAAAATGCAAAGTTTAGTATCAGATTTGGTAAAATGAAATTGGCAGTTGTGTAAACGGGTGTGTTAGTTCATTGTGTACAAAAATTCAAATGCATAACTCCTGAAATTACAAAATTTTCAAGAGTTGTTTGCAATTAGGTTTTTCACCTTTGCATTGTTGCATCTTTTGGTCTATATATCACCTACGTACTCAAATTACCATCCCGTCTTTGTTTTAAAGAGTAAATCATCACAAAAACCTCAAAAGTTGAGGATCAATACTCATTTCACATTGAGTTGTCCGAACTTGGAAAATCAACTTTGGTCCTTTAGGGATTAATATATGGTACAAGTCGTTTGACACTTGAATCTCCATCAAAACGGTTTATCATTTAATTGAATAATCAAGTTTTATCACCAACCCAATCTAAAAAGGTGAATATTGTTTTAGATTTTGAAACCATAAAAGTAAAATCTATTTCTATATTCCCCAATAGGCTTATATGGAAAGTGTAAACAAACTCTAGAATGAAGAAAGAGTTCTTTGTTTTGTTTTTGTGTGCCAACTATTGAATTTGGATTGAATTGGTACCTTAAAATAACCATTAGTGTTATTAATATCATTGTGAACATTTGCATAGTGGAAACTCACTTTAAAAAAAACCCAACCTCTTTGTAAAGGCAAAAGAAATAGAGAATATGTTATTCCTATAATTCTAGGTAGAAATATTGAAACACATTCTACTTTTTGAAAAGAAAATTCTATATTATGTTCCCTTCAAATTATTCAATATATTTTTTCATAATTGATTTAAAGCTAATATCATATATCGTAGTAAACTATTAATAAAATAGGTCTTCCAATGTACTAGAATTCTAAATGTTTAATATAAATTCAAATATTAGAGTAGTTGAATGCAAAAGTATTAAATAGTTGCTAATAATAAAAGGTAGAGAGTGTACAGTACATCACGTATTTAACCTTTAAACGTCAAGATTAGCCCCATGGGTGTATTTACAAGAGTATAATGGAGAAAAATGTGGATTTTCTCAACCAAATTTGAAATAGGTTAGTGTTGTGCAAAGTTGATGAAAAAGAGACGCTAGATTTCGAACTTGCACCATAAATAAACAAGTGTGGAACGATCCACAATCAAACAAAAGAACTGGAAGGAGGAGGAGGAATGGTCGGACTGCAGCTGTCTACTTTGAGCTCTCAATATTTTAATTAAGAATTTTAGTTAGTGAATGCGCCCGCTACAGTTGGGGCATCCACCCGGTGCACACAGAGCTGCTTCCGCTGCAACGATTGGTTTTTAATTTTTAATTTTTTAAATTTATGACTTATGCTTACATCTTAATTTTTGAGATGCCTTTCGAGTTGCCCCACCTAAATCCCTCTTAATGTTTAAGGGTTAAGGCAGTTGTTCGACTTGCCTACAACATTATATCTTACATTAATAAGAAAATCTAAATTTTTTTAGTGAAAGTTGATAAAATTTTACTCAATAATAAAAAAAAATTAAGCAACATGTCGACCAATCATAAATCAATGCAATGACATGGAAGAATTTGTCTACTACTTCCTTTAGGTTTCCAAACTTTGGACGTGTCAAACTCAACACCCATTTTTTGAGCCCTTCACTTTTATGATTAAAATATTTGTATGTATGTTGACAAACACATGTCTTTTAATGCTTTCTTCGTCACGTATCTATTATGTGCATGCATATTTTAGACCACTTCTCCTAAATAATCCACAAGACCACTTCACCTAAATAATCCACAAGTGTCGATTGACAAACTACAAGGGCCACAAACGCAATTTAAATGTTTAGAACGGACCAATATGTCATTAACCCCTAACCATCAAGGCGTCCATATTTTGAACATTTTAAGGGGAAATTCACCTTTGAAGAGCTATAACTTTTGCAAATTGTGTCTGATTTTGATGAAATTTTGCAAAAACATGCTAAATGATGTATGGAATGTGTAGTAAACATTTTAGATCAATTCAAGATATATTGAATTTTTGATGATCATTTGAAAGTAGGTATCTTTTTTTTTAACAAATTCTGTGAATTTTGATAGTAGCAACTTTGGAGGCTTGTATCTCCTTCATCCCAAGTCCGTTTTCAATAAATATTGTTGAATTGGATTCCCCTTGAAGTCTAGTTATCATGATAAAATATTCAGGTCAACCCATGTTGGTATAAATGTTTGAGAGTCATTTTAGTGCACGGGTCTAGTTTGGACGCTTTTTGCTTTTTGGTTTAACCCTTTGACGCGCCTGCGTCCAATATATGGACGGCGAACAGATTGCAACCTTTCCCATCACTACATCATGTACAATTTTTCATCCATCCAAAATTCTCTTGGTTCTTGTGCTAGTTGACTATTATTTGTACGATATGGATCTTCAAAATAACATATTGTGATTTTTCGAAAAACAACAGAATTGGTTTATGTCAAGTTTCATTCTTAGTTCAAAAAGTGAGACCTTAAACATGATTTTTCAAAATAAGTAGAATCAAATAATGAAAACCATACCATCTTGTAATGCACGTTATTCCAATTTCCTTCCCAACTTTCTTTTACAAAAATGTGTTAAATTTGGATTTTTAAATGAATTTCAAGAGAAAAACTTGCAAAATTCATTAATAAATGTTAATAAATAATATGATGAATCCAACCGTACTGATGCAATCTTCACATTGACATTTACAACTTTGCTTTGTATATCAACTCCATTTTTGTTTTTCATCAAACATTTTATAACGAATCTTTAGAAATAGTGTTGAATCGGGACCTTAAAGGGTTAAACGGCCACTTTTTGGGCTACTTTTTGACATTGCAAGGCCATTTTAGGGTACATTGAATTCTTTCATGAGGCTTTCTTGGTACCAATGTGTATACATATGATGATTTCAAACTACTTTATAGTTGAGAGTTATTTCATTTGAGTAATTTTGAAAAAAAACTTCACCTCTAACTGTGTTGCTAGGAAAATTTCAGCATCCCTTTTTAGCACTAAAACACTATAATCTTGCAATCTGTATGGCCAAATGACCCCAAAATTGATCCACATGATCTAAAACAAGTATGTTACAAGATTATACGGTTGAGATTTCTATACCTCACTTACATTTAGACCTTTAACACATCAAATTCGCTGATGATTTTAAGCCCAAAATAGCTAGGAATCCTTAGAGGTTAATCCTTGAGCTCCCAAGAGACCATTTTGTGGTCATTGCCCTTTTTCCGGGCTGCCCAAGCCCTATTTTTAATCAATTTTCAATACCAAAAATTTGATGTCATAGGTAAACGAGTCTTCTTTCCAACCCATTTAGAATTATGTCCATCCAATAAAAACTCCTAACTTACAAGATTTTTTCAAAAAAAACACCTCACTGTTGAAAGGCAGCTTGAATGCTATAGGTAGGCTTGCAAAAAAATCTAAGTCAATGAGATTCATTGGGCACCTCAAATAAACTTTTTGTTCAGCTCACATGGATTACATGCCATCAGTTGTGGGCTCTTCTAATTAGAGGAGAGTTGAAGGAATATTTAAATTTAGCTAAAATCTCTTGTTTTCTTTTATACCCCCATCCATTACGAGGTCTCTAAAAATTTGCGAATGAATTGAACATCTCGTTAAATTGAGTTATTTATCTTGTTAACAATCTCATCTTGAGGATGGTTCAAAATAGCACATCATTTTTAATAATGGATTTGAAAGCCCTTCAAAGCAAGGGTGCTTGGATTTTTTAGGGCCTGAAATTTCAAAATCTCAACTTCATTTGCTATTGTCTTCACTTCCGTGCAGAAAAGGTTTTGGAATTTTGGGGGATGATTTATAAGTCTTAAGAGTACAAGATCCTACGGTTGGAAATGTGAAAAATGGCTTTTGAAAAGCATTCAAGAATCATCAACAAAAATGTCCAAAATGAGGCAATTTTGAATGGGGGACTCTCCTCAAGCGTTTAGAGAAACCACTTGAATGATTGTGTTATTGGCACTACATGTTGGACTCCAACCATGAGATTAGCAGTTTCATTCCCAATGATATTTGTAGCCTTAGTGGTATGTGTAGCCACTTGAATTGATGGGAAAAAAAAACGACTCCCACGATTTTGTGCATGTTGGGGGTCACCTTAAAAATTAACTCCCTTTTCCAAGGGTTCAAAATTCTCGATAGGATATCCAAAGACTAAAGTGGCGTAAGTCCCAAATTTGCAACAATAAATTGCCCAAAAAAGTTCCTAGGGTGCTCAAAATGGAAATGTCAGAAAATGAGACCCATAGATGAATTGTGCTTGCATTTACATCAAGGGGGATATAGAGTCGGGGCCTTTACTTCAATCATTTGAGTTAACCAAAATCAAAACATGTAATTTGACCCCCAAAATATCAAGAAACTAAAGTCTATGTCCTCTTTAAGTGTAACCAAAATCAAAGCAAATAGTGAATCCAACACCCTCTAACTTCAATTTTAGGTATGAGCTTTGAAGTTGTGAAAGCCACCTAATCAAACTAGTCACCTAATTATATCTCAAGTTTGTCACATGCCTTGCCATTATCTCAAATTGAAATGACCATGTACCAAAAAGTGGATGTGATGATTTATTTAGTATATGTTAAAAAATGGCAGTTTTGGGAAAGAAATTAATCTTTTGTTTTCTTTTGAAATTGCTCATTAAAATAATATTATAATGGCATTTCTCTGCCATGGGCCCTTGCTTTTTCTACCAGACCACCTATTTTGCCTCTCTCAATAGAAAATCTGTTGAACCATGTCAGTGAATAATGTAGGCCTTAAATATTGTTTTTTGGGGACCTCAAACCCTCTGTGGCCACTCTGACATTTTTTCCTTGGTGTAAACCGCAATGTTCCTAGGACGAGTTCAACATCCAATCACAACTTTTAGAGGGTCGTGGGAGGAGTTCATGGTCCATGGTGCAAACAGGCCCTCAGTTTCTCATATTGGGAGAAAAGGATTTCAGCATTGCAGGTCCTTAGGAATGGATTTCTTTCCTAAAAAAAGAATTCCATGGATTTCACCCATTGCCAGCTTGAGCTTTGCGGGAGGGGCAGCCTCCTCTCAAAACTGGGAACAAATCCCTGGCACTGCATACAGGCTGGGGCAAGTTTTTGAGTTCAGAGTGCATTGACTTATGGGTATGTATAAGGAATTAACTTAGCAACATACATAATGACAAGTTTAGTAGGAATGCCTCACCTGACCGAAGTAATACATTTGACTAAGCTGTCCCAACTCCCAACTGAACCTGGGACTTTGGCCTCTTGGGATCTGGGAATGAGAATTCTGTTAGGACCTAGGAACTTGGGATTTAGGTTACCAAGTTATCAAGTTGAACAAACACGCAGCTCAAGACCCTCACTCCTCACATGTTGAACAAAGCAGCTAGTCGCATGGTCCCTGCCTTCATATTTACCCTACATTTATTTTTACACCTTGTTTTGTTTTGTTCAACCATGTAACTCCTTGAAAATGAAGCATTTCCGTAGTCTCTCCCCTGGTGGGGCAGAGACAACAAAGCGGCTAGTCACGTAAGGTAGAAATACCATGAACTGCGAAAGTAAGGAATTTTGTATATTAGAAATGGGAGTTCGGTCAAAGGCTTAATTTTCCAAGATGAAGAAGAAGAAATAATGAAGAGGCAAAGTAATTTCATATTTTTTAACCCTTGTAAATTTTTTTCTAATTTTTTTCAAAGTAGAAAGTTTGTCAAATCTTCTAGTGGTTACATAGGCTCATCTTAAACGGTTACTAAGGTTGATCTTAAAATCAACAATGGGCTAACCCACTATTCTACCCAAAAGAGAGCAAATTTTAAAAACCAATTGGTTGGTATAATTTTCCAAAAACGTCATTTAAAGTTACTCACTTCTTTGTTTCACTATGACGGTCTATTGCACCATTGCATGGTAGGTAACCGTTTATAGTATTTCTACCTTAGTTTGTGTCTAAGTCTTTACCCTAGATTTGCCTTTACAACTTGTTTATATTGTTTAGCCATATAATCTTGAGAATCTCCACTAGCACTCTGAATTGCACCCTGAAGGTCATTCAAAAAATTAAACCTTGCCATGTAATTAGTTCCCTAGAAATATCACTCAATTAGACTCTCAAAAATAGTAAGTGAGCCACTCACAAGTCACCACGCATGAATTGTGCGATCATGATGTGCAATTAAAAAGAGAAGATACACTTGATTTAATGACTTTAAGGGCCGTAGACTTCGTTACATTTTTTTGTGTCACAATCCAAATAAATTGTTCACCTACCCATGTACATCCATTTTTTGATAGCCGCAGTGTTATCCAAAGTGCTAATAGAGATGCTCCAACCCCTGGAAATGAAGCATTTTAGTACTATATGTGAGGGTCAGATTCGGACAGTATCGTGTCGAAATTTAATTTCCACGTCATATTTTTGAGAGGTCCACGTCACCATAAACCAGTCACAAGATGACATGTGGCACTTTTGGACAATAAGTAATTAATTAATGTCAAAACTGACCACGACATATGGTAGTCTCTCCCCTGGTGGGGGCAGAGATAACAAAACCTATACCCATCATACCAGACTATTTATTACTCCAGTATGAGAGGTACCATCATGTGCACTCTCGACTCCTTATTATCACACATTCACACTCTGCACTATTACATTCCCGCATCTACACATGTAGTCTGAATGCCCTTGTGTGTGCATGTGATTGGACACTAGGTGTGAACATTGGCCACCATAGGTGTGATATAAAGGAGTTCTCTCTAGATGTCTCAATTTTAAATGGCATGTTGGTACAGGAAATTAATTTTGTTTTTTTTTCTTTTATATATATTTTTGGAAAAATGAACCTTTTAACAATATTCCACTTCCAAAGAACCCAAAACAACAGCCATGTAACCATGGTCACTAATTTAGTTCAAATGTTTCTAAGAACCATTGAACCAAACGTCCATACAATAGAGTTAACCGAAAAGAAGAGAAAATACATGTTAGGTGAGGTGAGTCTGACCCGTATCTAAGGCAGCCAAACAAACTGGCATGGTTTCCAAAGAATTCAAAATAGAAAGCAGTGTGAACTAGTTTTGCCATCAAAAAGACTGCAAAACTCATTCTAAGGGGAGTTTTGTGTCAGTAGCTGCGTTGGCTGAAAGAAGCCACTTACTAGTTGCCTCCCTCCTCCACTCGGCAGTTTATTTTATCCCAGCTTGATTATTGTCGCAGCTTCATTACTTTAATTACATGTACAGCTTTGGACCACTCGCAGCTTGATTACTTTTAAAAAATGTGTACAACTTGATCACTGTCGCAGGCGCAGTCAAACCAGGCCATCACGCTTGGGACCACTCTTATTATGGGATTCTAACAGTCCCTATGTTCATGGAGAAATGGAGTTTTAGAACCTCACTTTTGTTTTCAGTTACACTCAAACACCACATGGATTTCCATATCCACGATTTTAGGCCCTTCAAACACATCATCTGTTTTCGGTTAACTCTAATAGCACCTATACATTGTGTGGTTAACTACACCTGAAAGTTGGTTTGAGTAAACATCTAAGCATGGTTTCTGTTATCAGGCTATCTTAGATTTTGCTGGATCTTGCTGGCAATTGAGAGTAGATTCAACAATATTTTAACCTCTAAAGGATAAAATTGTTCATTCAACCAAAAAAAAATAGCAAATGAATGTGGGTAGGTTATTATAGTTATTCCCAAAGTAGAGCAAAGCATTTCTTCAAGAGGAAAGACAAGGCAAAATTGGTTTTTTAGCTTGAAAGGCGGCAAAAACGAGTTCTAACTCTTTTTTCGACCAATCACAAGGCTTTGCATTGTCAAAGAGATCGAACCTTGCACCTCACCAATGCAAGAGAAGCCCCCCACACAAACCCTCATGCTCAGTCAAAGTAAGTGTTTAGTGGTTTGTGACTGGCAAGTACAAAAAATACTATTTGAAGATTGGAAACTCCATCCAACAGAAAAAGTACCCCCCTTTCACTTTATGAATAACTCTATTACAAAATTAATTTTGAATTAATCTTTTTGGAAATTTTCAAGAAGATTTAGGTTTAAATAATTATATTATATTATATTATATTTTTTCATTAAAGAATGGGCTCAAAAGTTAGAAGACCTAAAACTCTAAAGGTCGGTGCTAATAGAGGGGTGAGTTGTCGGGCAAGTTGCAATTTTTTTCACCCATTTGCTTTCACTTTGATCTCTAATATTTCAAGATTCATGAAGGAAAATGGTCTTGATTTTTTTGGCACATTTTATAGTTGTCAAATACAAGACCCTATAGTTTGGCGTGTGATATGCCAATTGGCTAGTGACCATGTTCTTAGACTAATCTAAAAGCACCCATAATAAAGAATACACCAAAAACCGATGTGTAGACCATCCTATAATGGTTAACCTCTAAAAAGCCAAGGTTGATTTTTCAAGTCGGTTGGCTCAATGTGGAATGAATTTGTTCTTGAATTTTTAGATTTTTTGTGGTGATTCTAAACTTTGTAAAGAATATGAGATGATAATTTGTATGCACAAGTAATGTAAGGTCGAGCCACCCATAACTGACCACTTAAGGATTTTAGCATATGATATTAAGGTATATAATTTGTTTAGGATTTTTCATGTGTGCAAACATAAGGTTCTTGTTGAATGCAAAAAGTTCCGTGATTTTATTCCCACTATTCAAATAGTTATAATTATTTGAAGTGAAAAGTACTTCGGGACCCAAAACCGATCATATGCTCAAATGTACAAATGAGGTACATCTGTTCTTTCACAATCTAGAAATTAGGCCTGATCGGTTTTGTGTCCCTGGTTGGTAATGGGTGGCTCGACCTTATAAATTGACAAATATTGAATCATGCAAAGGTAAAAAACCTAAGTGCTGGCAATTCCTAAAATTTTGCATACAATGAGCTATGCATCTAAAATTATGCACACAATGAGCTAACACCCCCGTACACAACTACCATATACATTTTACCCAAACTATGATTGGAATTTGCGTTTTGGGCATTTTCAAAAAGTTTCAAACTTGGGTAGGGAGACAAAAAAAAGTGCAATCCACTTTGTAGATTATAATCTTAGCATTTAGAAACCTTAACAATATAAAATTTGTAAGTGCTAATAAATTCAAGTCATAAAGGTTTTAGATTGAAAACTATTTGCCCTTTTTTTGAAAGCGGAACTTTTAGGCAACTTTGGACTGATCGGAGATAAATATGGTTGTGGTCCTCTAGCGATTAACAACCAAATTCAATGCAATTGTGTAGAATTTTTTGTCAACCAATCAACTTCTCGTACTATTATCTATATTAATCAATTTCAATAAGGAACTTGGACAAGTTTGTGGAATCATATGTTTATAGATTTGGGATACCAATAGTTTAGTTATCGGTTTTGAATGATGACTAAATTTTCATTTCATTTTTTTTTAAAGTCGAAACTCCATTTTTTTTGAATAAAATTGTAGGAAAGCTACATTCGTTGTGATTTCTATTTTCACATGAAGAAAAAATACTATTCGCCTTCTACTCCTATCGAAACGGAGGCCAAAAAGCTTAAGTTATTGGTTATTGGTATCCAATGAAGTTAAAGTGAGCGAATTTTTGCCAAGTGGTTACGTTTGTATTCATGTGGCTGATCGCAACAAAGGAAAAAAATAAAAAATAAAAAAATCGCCTGATGCTTTCCACCGTCACGTGATCTGTGGTCTGATTGCCAGGTTGGCTGAATCTGCCCTAACCCTAGTGACATCCACCTCCTAAACCCTAAATTGCCTCATCCTGAGCCCAAGCGGATCATACATTGTACACAACCGAAGATTCAAAGTATGATTCAAAATTCAACATATGACCTTCGCCTATTGTGCTCTTGATAAAATCCACCACTGTAGCCCATTCATCATACTTCCACAAGATAGGCAGCCTTTGATATTCAACAAAAAACAAAATGACATCAGCCTTTGAGGCTCAGAAAATAAATTCCCATGAGCCTTTTTTTTCTTTCTATGAGCCACATATTCCCCACCTTCACTGTTAGTGTCTCTACCTACATCCAATTTTCTAAAAGCACTTTTAGGGTTGGATAATCTATTACCACCACCTCCCCCAATTATGACAGGTACAACTTTCTTGGAGCCACCACAATTGAGACCCAAAACCACCAATTTCACTATTCAAGTAGACCAATGGCATGCCAAGAATTGTGAAGAAATAGCCGGTGGTTTTGGGTTAGCTCATGAGCGGATCTAGGAACAACAAAGTGTGAACTTAGGAAATTGGTATGTGATGTATGGATAAAAGGTTACTTTCCACTTTGGAATTTTGTATAAAATTGACAAATGCGAATTAGATGTTGCAAATTTTTGCAATCCTCATCAAAACCTATTTCGAATGCAGTCACATTTTTTTTGGAATTTAGCACTGCCAAAAATAGGCCAGGTTGCTTAAGTTGGTGGTAATAGGTTATCCAACCTTAACACCAAATGTGAATATAACATCAAACATTCAAACCCCACAAAAAAATCTTTCATATTTTAAAATATAGAGTTAATAAATAAAATTCCAAAATAAGTTATTTGTGGGCATACAAACTTTGGCCAGAGTAGGTGGGTTGGTTGCAGAGGCCAGAGTCGACTAGCGAAGCATTAAATAAGTCCGACCTATTGGAGAGTGCTGTGGAGAAATAATGAGCAAGAACAGATTCGTCTAAAACAGGCCGGAATGGGCCTTTTTGTGTGGGGTTGTGTGCCAGTTTCGGCGTTCCCCTCTCTCATGAAATTTGGCTTTCTAACCTATCAGCCGAGCCTTCCCTCTTTTCACCTGTCCCCACACCCCCCTTGCAATTTTTTCAATTAGTTTTTTCTTTCTACCCATCCTATTCGGCATTAATCTCGCCCTGGAGTCAATCGCCACATCTATTTTTACTTTTTTTTAAAACATGAGGAATTCCATCCATTGCAAGTGTCAATCATAGCTGCTTTACCCTCCCATATACATATCACGCCTTCCAAACAGTGAAGTTTCTCATTTCCCCCATCTATATAATACATACTACACTACTTTTTGCTAATAGTGCAACATACACTAATTGATTTTAAAAGGTTATAAATTTTTACCCAACATGAATATTTTTTATCAACTATGTTTACAAAGTTCCTCCTACGTGTATAGTTTCAAAAAAAAAAATTCTTGATAAAAATATTAATGTTGTGTAACAAGTTATAGCCTCAAGTAAATAGTTGGCGTGGCTAGCATTATCAGCCAAAAAAATAGTGTAGGGGTTAGAAAAGGGTTAGGTACTCCCTTGGAAACGCAAAAGTACCTTTACACTTCTTCCCTAAGACTACAAGTATGAGAGAGTGAAAGCAACGGAAAATGAAACTTTATTTACAATGACCACCATGCAATCATCTTTCTTCTTTTTATACTAGGAGATTATCAAACTTAAACCACGTTGGACACATAATCCTCTCATTGTCGCATTGACTAGTCAAAAGAGGATTCTAATCTATAACCTTTTTCAAAAAAATTCTTCATTGGGGCCTTTTGCCCTTGGTTCACTGTGATGTTTCTTTTTTCAATGGAATAAAGCATCCTATTGTTTCAAAAGAAAAAAGAAAAAAGAAAAACCCATAACCTTTTCATTCATTTTCGATATTCAGATCAATTAAAAAGTAGAAATGTAGACATTTAAAAAAATAGACATTTATAAAAAATATTTTCATTAAACAAATGAAACTATACTTTCGCTACAAATTAAAGGAGAATAAGACTATCAAGCAATTTTGACATTTTTAATATTTAAAACAACTTAACATTATGTCCAATAATGCTTGTGAGCAGTATTTAGCTCATAATCTTTTAGAGTTGGAAAAAAAAAAATTCGAATTGTTTTTTTGGGATTATTCCACTTAACTTTGACTTTACCATTTGTGAATGTCTTTGATAATTTTGGGATTAATGAGCAACAATCAATGGCAGTCACCTACAAGCGCATTGATTTTGTGACTTCCCCAATCACAAACCTTACTTTTTCCAACTCCCAAGAGCATACGAGGACACAATCCTAACCCAGAATGAAGGTTTGATAACCCCTTCTCTTCAATACAAAACTTTTTAACTCCAATTTCAGACTTTAGGACCCCTCTCAGCTTTTCAAATCACAGCAGTTTCAGTTTCTACCTCCTGGTAAATTGCATCACCTGAGCGCACAAATTACAAAATTTTACCAGAACTTTCAAAACTTACTGAACTTGCTGGAACGTGTAGGCTCTGTAGCCATTGGGTGACTTGTGTATGAAACCTGCAGGAGTACTGGTGAGATTTGGCTTGCAGCTATGCTAAGCTAGCTGAGAAGCCGTTGGAGAGGCAAAAACTGAACTCACCGGTGGTCAAAACGTTTTGAAAAATTTCTGTGCATTCCAGTACAACAGTGCTACAGGAGGGATCGATATCCATCTTGAATAGAGGGGGACGTGGACAGTACCTTGAGGGGAAAGAGGGAAGTCCTCTTTAATGATCCGCTTGAAAGCTGCTGCTACATTCCTCCATCAGTTGGAACCATCGATCCTTTTTGTCCCTTGGACACTTCTGAATTGTTTGTTTCTGGGTCTTCGCGTTTGTGCGGGTGCCTGTGGAGCCCTTTATTATGATGGAACCTGGAGCCTCAGTCATTAACTCTAGACCTTCCTTCTTTGTATAGGACCAACAAACTTCTTACTTTTGTTGTACTATTAAGTTCGAATCCTGTCTCGTGCCTCGGCTCGGCTCTCATTCCCTCGCTTTGGTTTTTTTCAAAATAGCCCAGGCACTCCCTCTTCCGCATAGTAGGTTTGGATAGCTTCAAATTTTGCTTCTAGGGAGCTACAGTGCTTACAGAAGTTTGTGTCGACGTTGATGTTGCTCTCACCACACCACATCACTTTATTGCGTGCTTGAATCCGTTGAAACAGTTCTGGTTTCAAACATCGGCCATTTCTCAGGGTGTGAAGAATTCGTGGTTGACTTCCAAGCGGTAGAATATCTTTTTTTGTCTGCGATCGAAGAATTGGATCAGATGTAATAGCACTCGCTTCGTGAATCTAGTGCAAGTATGAGCAATGTGACATGGACCTGTGGTTTTGAAACAAAGATGATTTTCGAGTGGAGAGATCTGACTGCAGAAATTCATAGCAGCGGCTCCGGCCAATCTTCTCGAACCACTAGAAACGGTATGGCGGAAATGGAGATCTGAAGACTTACTGAAGCGAGGAAGAATTGGAGCGGCTATTACACGAGGGATTCAAGAGCTGTTGAAACGGGATGGCGGAGATTAGAAGACCAAGCTACAACAACAACAACAACAACCTGCAGCAAAGTACTCCTCGAATTGGAGGATGCACCGGCGCTTTCTTCAACCTCTTCGACTGGAATAACAGCAAACGCTTCGCTTCGACCAAGCGCCTCCCCGCAGGCAAGTCTCTGGCCATGAATTTTGGCCTGAGGTTCGGTTGCAGGGTTTTAGACGCACTCGTGATTTGAAAAGTGCCTGGTGTTCATGAGGCTCTGCTGTCCATAAATTTTGGACCCATTGTTTGGATTGGTGCTGATTGATTGCTGTTGTGATGAGCAGAGCGGCCCGAGAAACCGTTGGGAAGATCCAAGAGTTTCCGTGATGATCGCAGCAGAGGCTGCGTGTCCGAGCGCGGGGTTAGTATTTCCGAAGACGATGCGAGCTCAAGAGCACCCGTGGGGTTGGTGGCGCGTCTGATGGGATTGGAGTCGTTGCCTGAAGCGGCTCCCAGAAGCTCCAAACACCGACGATCACAAAGCGAGTCGGTAACTTCTTTGGACAGTCGTCCCATTGAGAGGTTAGCGCTGCGAGATATGTTGAAACAGGAGCATGAGGAAGCTTTCGAAACGACGTCTGGCTGGAACGATGCAATTCGTGTCGTGCCTCAGGTGGAGAAACGAAGCTCTGTGAGGAGCAAGGGCGATACAGTGCAAACACCGATCAAGAGTAGGGCTCTCGTGCCCTATGAGGATTCCGTCTACGCGCTACCGTATGTCCGTGACAACAAGGGTGAGAAGTCGCCGTTTCTTGCTCGCTTGCACCCTAGCCCCGTGCTGCAACCGTCCAAGTGCCACAATCAGTCTACAGTGACGACGACGGCGACAGGCTTGAAGAAACGCGCTTCATCTCGTTTCCTCGAAGCGGCTGTGAAGATTTTGGAAGAGATTTCGGACAATGAGCAAGGAATGCGCTCCGTTGCTGAATTTGCAGCTTCTAGCCCTGGCTCTGACCGGCTACATTGCCGGTCGATGAGCAAAATCGAGGGTGCGGAATCCGTTGGCAGTCGAAGTAGTCGATCCTTGATGAGCCGCGGCTCGGTTTCCTTCCGGGACTCCCACAGAAGAGACCGCGTTTGCAGAGATATCTTCGAAACTGAGCGCGCGCAGTCTGTGTCCCCTCCACGACGGCCCAAAGGAAGAAGGATTCTCCGAACTCAGGAGGCAGCGGTGGGAGATTTCAAGATCGACGTGAGAAATGGCAACAGGGAAGCTATCAATTCCAAGGCGAGCGTCCAAAGAGCGACACCGGTGCGAGAGAGGATTAAGAGTCTGCATTTCCAGGCTACACGAATTTCAAATGGCTTGGAGGATCACGATGATGCTTTCACGTCCGATGAGGAATCACCGCGCGCCTTGACTACGCGAAAGTTCAAGGCTCCTGGAGAAAAGGATCGCTCGAGTTTGAGAAAGGGCGCGATACAGTCTTCTTCCCCTGCTGCACCAGACTTTAGGGTTCCAAGAAACTCGAGGGAACGAATCACACAATGCCACGAGGATGCAATTGCACCATCGCCACAATTGCGTACGCGTACCACATCAGGAAGCTTATCTGACGGGTCGTGCAATCGGCAAGAGAATGCCAGGCTGCCAGTTTCAAGCAACCGCATGCTGTCGACTGAACGTGCCAAGTCGAGAAGCGCTGCGAGCTCTCCCAACCATAGCCGACGAGTCACAGGACAGAAGGACGATTTGAAGCTCGCAGTTCGCAGTAAGAAAGATGCTCCATCGAAACAGGGACGACCCGCAACTGAAAACTTACCTGCTCGCTCTCCGTTGCCAAGCGCTGCTCCACTGAAGCGAACAAGAAGAAAGGGCAGGCAGCTCCGAGAGTCTAGCTCGGGGCCTTCAAGGGGCGTCTTGAGGAGAACACCTCCAAGGCCGAATCTGCATGAGGAGCGCAGTCACAACTTGGAAACTACAAAAACCACAAGAAATCCTACAGGAGGGAATGATTCTGAAAGGAGACTTTGCAATGTCTTTCCTGACGTTGGTTCACGAGACGCTGGAAATAACGAGGTCGAAATGATCGACGCGAATTCTGATAACAGAGATGAGACTGGCGAAGCTCATCAAGAAGTCGAGCAAATGCAGGGTCCGGCGAGAGACTTGTTGCCTTCTCCGGGGACCGCTCAATGCAATGAGGTGCTCATACTTGGAATGGAGGATCTCCATTGGGATGAGCAACAAAGACAGAACTCTTCTCGTGCTAGATATTTTGAAATTCGTGCTTCTGGCGAGTCGTCGTTGCAGTCAATGTGCGGTGCATTGGACGAAGATGTCTGCAATCAAAGCTCTCCTTCGCCGCAGAAGGTAGATCTCCATTAATTAAATCTTGGTCGCATTCGTCTGCTTCTTCTCATGACCTTACGTTCATTGCGCTCTGGCTAATTTCATCTTTCTTGCACGTTATGCAGTTTGCAGGGGAATGTTCTGAAGCCGATGTCCACGACGAAAGCTCGAGTCCCGTTTCGATGAAGCGCTTTCTCGGCAAGCCATTGAGGTTGGACGTGGACATGGGAGAAGCAAGCCCTGTCTCTGTTTTAGAATCGCCATTTGGAGACGAGCTTTGCACCACGTCAGAATCCAGCATCACAGGTGCCAATCTCACCAGCTTATAGCTTCTCATCTTCTTCACCACTGTATCGTTCTTAGCTACCGGAAAACGGAATATTCCTGTTCTCACAATTTTTCGATTGTCTTGCACTCCATTTTTTCGACTCTGTTCTTAAGCTGTAATTACACATACTAAATTGACAAAATGATAAGATTGTTGCTGAATTAGTACCCGGAGAACGAGAATATCCCGTTTTCTTGTAACGAAGCTCCAAATCTTGATTTCATGTTGGTTCCAAATCTTGATTTCATCTGCATTATGAAATCACTCTCCGCTGAACAAATTGGCGACGTTGCAGAGTCAGAGCATCGAGCGGCGAGCGCTTTAGAGCAAACCGAGACGACGAGTTTCACGGAGGCTGTGGCTGAATGTGAAATTGACGAGGAGGAGGTCTCCACGCCGACGCCGCTTGACAGAATCCGGCAAGCCATTCTGGACTTATCCTCGTTCACGAACCGTGACCAAGAATGCAACCAAGGATCGCCACAGACAGAGAAGACGTTCGTGAGAGAGGTCCTGTCCGCGGCGCAATTGCTGTGCAGCCCAGGCCGGTCACCGAACTGGCACGAGCGCGACCTGGCCGTGGATCCGGCGCTCTTCGAGAGGCTGGAAGGCGGGGAAACAAGCTTCTCTTCGAACGGCGACTTCCGGTGTGAATCCGGCGGGATGTGGCGATGCGACCGGAAGCTTCTCTTCGACTGTGTGAACGAAGCGTTTTCGCAAAACGCCAGAGAGCCAAAGCAGCCATGGCTCCGGAGGCCCGTGCGCCACAGGCTCGTGGAAGAGGTGCAGGAGAAGATCAACGGGTGGCGCGAGCTCGCGTCCCACGCCATTGACACTCTCATCGGCATTGACATGAGCAGCCGCGCAGGCAAGTGGACCGATTTTAGCGAACAGGTTTCGGAAATCGGTGCCGAGATTGAGGGCATGGTTTGGCAGGTGATGGTGGAGGAGGTTGTGCTCGACCTTGCCGGATCGCTTCTCTACTGAATCCATTCAATTCCCTCGATCGCTGCCTGGGTGAATCATCGTTCGCTCAAGAGCGAGTAACCGTCTTGCTCGTTGCCTCGTGTATGTACTGTTAGAATCAGTGAACTAAGCAATGTAGACAATCTGCATCACGGAGAGCGAGAAGCAGAGTAACCGTAAAGCGCACACACACAAGTGAGCATTCCGGCCATTCCAGTAAGGAACAGATGAATGGATGAATACTTTATCATCCTGTTTGGTCGTATACTACTAATTCCATTCATCCTACATGTACAACATTCATGACCCGTCTGTCTTTCTCGGTGAAGCGTGTCGGTAGAAGCTTTCTCGGAGGTAGTTGCATAAACCCAGCCTACGTGCTCACGTTTCGGTCACTTAGTGTCTGAAGTGGAATAGCAAAAATCTAAAAGAAATTCTAAGGATAGTTTTTTGTGGTTCAGAACCTACTCCAGGTAATCAGGATCAGATGTGGCAGCTTTAGATTGGTTCTAAGTGGTATAGTTACAACCCGTAGTGTATTTTCTTATGCAAACAACCTTTGTAGTGTATTCCAAATTATTGTAGAGAACTCCTCATCTTTTTCTAATCTTAGCTTTCTATAGAGTACCCAAAATAAGACTAGTAATGTGTGACATGTGTCGTAGGCTATGTTAGAGTATTCCATGGGTGTGTAATGGGTGCATGCTACCACCTCGTTGCTTAGAAGGGTCGTTCACACATAGTGTTGCAAGAGCCAAGGACTTTCTTAAAACAAGAAAAGATGAGCTCCGATTTTCACGTCATTGTTGCAGTGGCTTGCACGTGTTAGTAGAAATCTACAATCATTTGCCTGCTGCATGAAGTGAGAATCAACTAAGAGATAGCATGCACCCGCTACATGCCGTAGTAGAGCCTATGAAGTAGTGTATTCTTCATCTTTTGGGAAAAAATATACATCACAATTGGAGCTTGGAAAGACCTCCAAATATCATCATTTACAGTCTCAAATTCATCCAAAACCACCATGTATGGTTGTGTATTTCTTGCTACCTTTTCGCTAGGCAACTTTTTGTTTATGAATGAATGCATGAATTGCAATCCTTCAAAACTTGGTGACTAACTGGACTTGATTGAATCCACCAATTATAAGCTGAGGTGTATAAAAATTGTATTGAAACCTTATGGAAAATTCATATTTCTACTTTGAAAATCAGCGAAAAGTGAATTAATATCATTAGTGTGTACAAGAGGTGTCTTTGGTGAATTGTAGTTTCATCATCATTATTGATTCAAAGGATCAAAAATACAAATTCTTAGTTCAACCACAAATGGTTCAAGATGGTTTTGTAATTTCAACACGTGTAAATCTTCAAATACTTGTTATGATTTTAGTTTTGCACCATTGAATTTTTGTTATTTTTATTTGGATGGCAACCAATAAAGTGTAGAACATATTGTATGGTTGAAGTCTATTAATAAATTTCCATGTTGCTAATTAAAGGAAGCAAAAAAAAACCTATTTTTTTTATTCTCTTCAGAAACGTCTTGGAGTTAATCTCTAAATGCATGAGAGGCCAAAATCTAGCTTTTCAATGTAACTCACTATTCAATTCCAACTGCTAAGGTAGAGGTGCCAGAAAGCGTGCAAATTTCAAGTTTTCTTACTTAGGACAGTGGTGGAAAAAGTTTAGAATTTTTTGATGGTCTGCAAAGTTAGTGCAGATCCATCCCCCAAAAAAAACACATTTTTCGAGTAAGTCTACAATTTCTTGTGAATTTTTGAGTGTGGACTCATAGAGTGGCTATAAACCGTTCATAGGGTCCTGGTTTTCATGACAGGTTGGATTCTCAAAATAAAGCACTTTTGCATCAATCAAAAGCACTCAATTTTTCCAAGCATGCACGGAATTAATGCACTCTTGGGCACTTTCTGCAACCAGGCTCGGTAAATTTATGGGAGTAGCCCTGAAGCCTACTGCACGGTTTTCTGACTTGCACGGTTTTCTGACTTGCACGGTTTTCTGCACCTCCACCTTACATGAATGATTTCCATTCAATTCTTTTTGTGAAGGGTTTTTATTAGTTCACCTCTTCAAGTTAAATAAAATCATTTAAGCTATAATTTTTGAATTTTGCAGGGGGTTTCAATTTCAAAAAAAGTTGTAAAAACGATTCACTATGTAGTGCCTTTTGGATTTTCAATCTTTTCTTGCTTAAAATAGACTTAGGCCATGAAAATGTGATTTTTTTGGAAAACTATGAAAATCAAGAGTTTTATTGGAGTTACAAGTTTGGTGAGTATTACTATGATGTAGCAAAAAAATTAAATTTAGATACACAAATGATTTTTATTAAATGTAATGTTCTTCATTGTAATTTATACCTTCAGTAAAAAATCGATTTTTTGAGTACTGTACATTTTGTAAATGACATGAATTTTCTTTGCAATCACTTAAAAAAATCATAGTAATTTCAAATTTTCACCAAATTTTATGGAAAAATCATGATTTGTAGTAGACACATGACTTCATCTACTAAAAATATAAAATTGAATAAATACCTATTTATATTGGCTACATTGAGTGTGATATATAAAACATGATTCTATGGTCACATGCCGAGGCATTCAAGGGTTAAAATGCACGAGCAATTGAGTAAAGGATTTTTGTCAAACAAAAGGGATTCAATTGCTCATGAAATATTTGGAAATGTTAAATTCCATTAATAGGATTCATTTGGGAGATGGTGCATGACGTAGCCTTGTGGTTCACGTTAGGTAAGATCACCGAAAACTAACACTGTATCTTATTGTAACAAAACTTAATCCTTAAACGACTATAAGCCTCCAAAGGGAATTCATGTTTTTTTTTAGTAGTTTTCAATAGATTTAATGTAGATATTTTTTTTGTTCAATTTTAAAAATAATAAAATCAACATATTTAGTATTCTTCATTAATTTCACTGATATAAAATCTAGTTCCATTTCAAATATATCTGTCACAATAGGATTGTTTAAATTTTTCATTTAAAAGCCATGAATCCTTGGTCCTTTCGGGGTTAAACCATGCAATTATTATAAAATACATATATGAGCATATCATAGAGCCCTTATTGTATGTTGACTATGGTCTACCTAGATTTATATTCTAGAATGATTATTGTTCATGAATTCTGTCGCAATTAGGTTCACTATCACTTTTTGGTACACCCACCTTAAAGTAACAGACACTCATTGATGATGTAGAAGTTATAGATTACTCAATCAAATTTCGTCACCATAAATTGAATTAAATTATGGATAAACTATTCTAAAAATAAAAAGTAAAGATAGCTAAATCACAAGGGATATTGGGCCAACGGCACATGGCCACACTAGTTTATACATTTATTTTGTATATTACTTTGAATCATTCGGATCCTAGGCGGCCATTTTTGGCATCTTCAAAAGGCTCTTGATGAGAAGGAGTGGACATAAATTATTTTGGGGCTTTTAGATTTGTGGTGTAGAAACTATGGATTTTTAATTGAATTTCATTATCATCAATTGAATTAAATTATAAATATATTATTCTTAAAATTAAATTAAAAAATGGCTAAATCAATGGGAACAATGAACCACTGACATAGGGCCACACTAGTTCATAATTGATTCTATAAGTGTCTAGTGTGGGCCTAGATGCGGCTTTCACTCGGGTTTCCATTTGTCTTTAAAGAAAAACCTAATGAACAATGTTTTCAAATTGTCCACTGTTGCACTCGGCGGAAACTGTGTCCCCCATACATCCGCGTTCCCCTCCAACAGGGTTCCTGAGGTAACTAATGTCGAGACAATTAAAACCGATCAAATAAGACATATACTTTATTTGGGATACATGAATCGATATTTTAAGTATTTTCCTCTTTTAGCAATAAGAAGTTTTCATATATATATATATATGTATTGATAGTTATTTGAATAAGTACAAATTTTCAAAGTGGAAGTTGTAGGTTTACCAAAAACCGATCATATGTTCTAATGTACAATTGAGACACATCTTCCCTTTCAAAATCTAGCCATTAGGCAAGAATCTAAGGTGGTTGGTTTTGGGTCCCTGGTCAGGAATGGGTGTCATGTGTGTGTGCCCGTGAGACCGGCTGCCCATGCGTGGAGACCAGTGCTCTCAGAACCACTTTATGACATTTAGCACAGGGTGCTACCTCCCACATAAATGGTAGATACTTTTGCTACCTTGTGAATGTACTACTCACGATACCTCTATAATATCCGGCAATACCCTTGATATATTAAGGTGATACCATGGTGATACCATAATGATACCCTTGCTACAGATTTATAACATGATGAGCATTCTCGCTACATTTCAATTTTTTTTTCATTTTCTTTCTTTGTATGTTTAGCAGCCTCATTTTTTGGGGTAGAAATCCAGCTAATATTAGCCAGTTTTGAGATCACTGGTGGAGACCCACGCCCGAGAACAGCCACTGTGCGCCACATCGGATTCACGTCACCGTTGGATGGGGGAGCGCCCATCAAGGGCGCAGATCGTTGGAGCCGGCAACGCAGCGGACTCTCCTTTGGCCATATCCGGCAACCCTGTCTACCATGTCGGCATTTCCAGTTGGCTGTGTTGCTAATTCCTTTCTGCCATCGCCGATTTGCCGTCTCTAGGAGCGCATGGAAATGCTTGCTCGCAGCCAGGCATGGGATTGATCAGTTCGGTGGAACCAAGGTTTGTATCTTTCTCTCTGCGCTACATTGCTTGTTGATGTTTTAGTTGAAAGAATTTAGTGTGTGTGACCGCTTCAAGTGAGTTCTGGCCTCAGCAATGTAACTTGTACTGTACAATGATTTTGCATCACGTTAGGGAGGCAAGGTTATGTAAGCGCAATTTCTTGTGGTGCTAAGGGGATTGTTGTAGTAGTATGGAAGGAAACAATTCTCTATGGAAGCCCTGAACAGTGAGTACCCAACCCTAATTCGAAACGAATGTGGTGGACTTAGTATTGATCGATGCCAATTCTTCGCAGCTCTCCATTAATTTCAGCTTTGATAGCTCCGTATTTCCTAATCGCTCTTATGGCCGCGATTAACTTACCAGAGAAGAAAAGCTTCTTAGTTTTCACGAAACTTAAGAGTGAAAAAATCCCCGCATCTAGTTTTGGTAAGCATAGGGTTTAGGGTTAGATGGGATCATGTTAGTTCTAGTCTGCCAGACCAGAAGAGCGTCATTCGAGGTGACGATTCGATTAACTGTGGACGTTCATAAAGCTTGACGAGGGTTTTCGAATTTGGCTTGGATATTACTGAAGACCGAACTTGGCCATTGTTTTTTTTGGGAATTGCGCTTTTCTATAAAAGTTTGGCGGTGCTAACGATGTTCTTGTTCGTTGCAGAGAGTTTGTTGAATTCCAAAATCAGCCATGGTTGTTGGAGAATTGAGGTTAGTCGGAAATTCGAAAAATGAAATACATGGGGATGTGGATGTTCCTCGAGGGCGAAGACAATGATATTCAGCTAGGTATGAAGTCCGATTAAAAGGCGAGCAAAGCGTGGGCTCTCCTCATGCTGAGGTAACAAAGACTCAGTCCAGCCAGTTATCACCTTCTGGCGTCTGTTGTGTTTAGATGCAAGTTTCTTTAGTCACTTTAATTTCTGGCCCTTGCATGGCTTGGGGCTCTTGCTGAGACGATCCGTGGGTAGTGACTTTGGCAGTTTATAAAGTAGCAAGTTGGAGGCCAAGTGCTCAGGTGTAATAATATCAAGTCACTTCGATTGCAAGTCAGTTCTGGTTCGGTTGCAGCAATGGCACGAAAGAGGGCACAAGATGTGGAAAGCACGAAGGAGGAGAGCAATAGTGATGCTTTGCAAAGAATCCAGAAACTGTTGCGGGTGATTCAGAAGTCTGAGTCCGGCGCAGCAAACAATCAACCTGCTTCCACAGTTCCGAACCAAGCATCACAAACAGAGGCGGCATGCATCTCCGGCATAGATTCAACAACAGTGCAAGGAGCTGCAGTGGGGAGAGCACATTCCTGTGAATATCATCTAGAATGGATGGACCCGTTGTTGTGGAGCACGTTACCATCCGAGTTGATAGAGCTGGTTTTTGGAAGGTTGTCCATTGCCAAGATCATTGAACTTTGCGCGCTCTCCATGCAGTGCTCCACAATGTGCAAATCCTTCAATTTCAGAAAAGTTTTCGCCGAAAGGCATCCGAAGCTGTTCGAACTTGTGGGGCGGGACAAGGTCGGTGACATGCTTTGTGACGTTGTTAATGACGTCAGGTGCATCGAGCCGACTTCTTCCCAAGCGACTGGCTGGGCTTCTCCCTTCATACCCTTCCCATTTGGGCCACCGGGGCAAGCGTTTGGGGTTCATCACTTGAGTGAGTACGTGTTTCCATCGAGACAGAGTGATGAAGGGCTGGTGTGTTTCGTTCCGCGCCAGAAATTCTTGCATGTTCCCATCCTGGTTGGCAATCCGTCAGCCGACGAGTGGAAAGCCTTGCCTTGCATACCTCTTGTCAACAAGAAGACGAAATGGGATCCCGTCCGGGTGCAGCTTGTGAACGGGGGGACAATGGGTAATCGAGTCGAAAACCGAGTAATTGTCGAGTACCGAGTGATTGTGGTGTTCTACCACCCTGCCACAAAAGCGTATATTGCCTACTGCTTCGATTCCAGAACAGGGGAGTGGAGGGCTGAGGAGTCTAGTCTACTTTATGGGGATGGGTGCAGCAGACTGTTGATGATCGGTGGGTGTGTTAACCAGTGCAATTTCGATCGCATCACAAAAATGCTCTATGATCTGGTTTACTGCTCTTCTCTAAAAGGTGTGGAGGCCAGAACATCCGCCATGGTCAAGGATCGCCTGTTTGTGCTCCATCACCAGTGGCCGATTGATCGGAGTTTGCATAGCCAATGATCCGACTGGGGCATGTCGAATCTCAGGTTAAAGGAACATTTCTTCACTTGCAGTGGATTTGATGATGTTTTGGCGGACAGTATGATGGACGCATCTGCACGTGGTTGGCGTAGCCTTCCAACGGGTGATGAACTCTGGAATGTATTTATGTGTGAACTGGGTGGGATGTTGTGCCATAAGCAGATCAGTTCAGAGTGCGGCGCAAAGCTTCAGTAGTTTGGACTCTGTCATTTTTGCAGTTTTCTGCTTGTAAATACCGGGTTTTGTGATGCTGTTTTAGTTTTAGGTCACATTCAAGCAGATGAATTGAGGCAATGTAGCTTCTCAGGGAGGAACCGATGTAGCATGGGAGCTAGCTATTATTCATACTTGTACAGGATGGTAACAAAGTTCAGGAATTATTTTTGAAAGCCATGCTTTTAGTGTTTGGTAACTTGGCTATCATGCACCTGGAAGACTTCAGAAGGCCTGTCTTTCTGATTGTTGTTGTTTACAAAAGGATCCGTTTGACCATATGAGTGCATGGTCGTGACCAACTTAACCCTTTAGTGCCCAGCAAGCCAGATTATGGTCACTGCAACGTCGGAAATGCAAATAACAGAGAATCCGTGAAGAATTGGAACTTCAGTTTTGAAGTTCAGATTTGCGCATACACATTACACACCTTCCAGAAAAGAATAATTTCAATTTGGAATTGTACAACTATCAAAATACCTATCAACAAAACGCAAAAATACTGCAAATACTTGAAAATACAGGAAATACTTACAAATACAACACATGTATTATGCAGTATTTCTTGTGTTTGGAAGTCTGTTATCTTGTTTTATTTTTTTGGATTGTGTTCTTTTCTTCATCTTCAATCCTGACTAATGTACCTACTCCTGTCAATTTTCAACGTATAAAATTTTGTCCTAAACCGTATATGGATAAGTCACTTTTACTTATAAATCTCACAATAATTATGTGTAAGTCTATTTTTGATATGAAAGATTGCAATGGAGAGGTGTTGACATAGGGCATAGCTGAACTTCTCTCTTTTCATTTTTGAAAATTTAACCCAAATTATATTTAACTTTGAAGTCACACACCCCCCAAAATCTCATTTTTGAGCGTGCATTATACCGTTCAAATACATACTATAATCTTCCAATCCCACCATTGGATGATTCTCAAATTTTAATAAAATGTGTGCTCTCCAGTTGAGAATAGAATTGTACGGCTACTTCCTAATTTAATCCATTCTATTTTTAGTAGTCTCAATCACAGTGAAAAAAACCACTAAAATCCAGTGCTGTTTGCTATAGTACCCTGGGCACTAAAGGGTTAATTAGATTTGCAGATCAGAATCTTGGTTCTCGCTGACCTGGCTAGAGGCTATGATTCGTTTTCTTTCTACTTCACCTACATTCAGAATATAGTTGGAATGTTTCCATGGAGTTTAATATTTCTGATGGTTTGTTCACAAGAGATCATTACAACAAAAGACAAGTATAAAATACCTAAAAAATATAACACATATTTATGCCAATGGATAGACTCAAACCACATAACATACAATAAATGGTTACAACAACGCGAACTATTTCCAATAAATCTACCATCAGTTATACACCATAATCTAAACCTACTTACAAAATATTACACATATTATAAAAACAAACAATATCAAAATATCATAAACACACAATTTACACCAGAACAAAACAGAGACACAAGATATATCCCACCTCCAACAATAATCCCCTACATTAAAACATCCACAATTGAATGTAACCTAGAAAGAGACATTGACACAAATAAATGCACCATTCAAACACAAAATGATAAAACTCACATATATAACGACACCGGTAATTATATCACCACCATCCCAACTACAAGAATAAAATGGTTATGGCAACAATATAACAACAATAAATACAACATCCACAGACTAATACCTGCTATACAACCATTTGAAACAGAAGTAGTCTGGTTATACCAAAGATATGAACACAAAAACCACAAAAAGAATACAGTTAAAACACCACACCATACCATCCCATCCACCATTCTAGACACAATAATAACAACATTTAATATAACACACTTGTACTTTTCCTCACCAATTACATGCTCCATGAAATCTACCCAATTCTACTCAACATTCGCCAGAGATAAGATATTTGGCTTGCTAGGGACAACCTTTCAATACAAATGGAAAGGTATCGGATATGCACACCCAAATGACGCCGAAACAGCACAACAAGCAATACACTCGGCAAGACTAGCAGCAAAACAAGACCTAGAAACTGTCACCATTTTAGCAATCCTAGACACCAACTGGTACCAAAATCTATCACCGTACAAAGGACCCTTCCCGGATATGCACGCCATTATACATTTTGCCGCGGACACGATCACATATGATGAACCAACAATACCACTAACACTCAACAAAACCAGAAATGAACCACTTGCAATGCACATATGGTGTATTCACCATCAAAACAATAACATTGGCACAATAAACCAAATAAACACCATAAACACAGCAATTGAAAACCTACAAATCTCGCAATACCATACACAAATAGCACCACCCACACCACCAGACATAAAAATTAACAAAAACACAAAATGGAACAAACTCATATACCCGCCCCATAATAATCTACAAAACATGTGGATAGACCCCCTTCCAAATTTCGAAATAAACACTACACTAAATTTTTTACCACAATACAGCTATTACACAGATGGATCCTTTTTACCACCAAAAAAAGCTGATGATGGCCATTGGAAAAAAGAAAAAGCTGGATATGGTATCTACAACTCATCTAAACCAGATGTACAAATATCAAAAAGACTGCCTGGACTACAAACATGCTTTAGAGCAGAACTAATGGCCATACATGAAACACTCTTAATAATCACCACTAAATACATAAATGAACCTGCACACATTTTTACTGATTGTCTCAATTGTATACATGTTCTAAACACACAACTAAAACACCCAACCCAACAAAACAACCACGCAGATAAAACTATACTACAAGAAATGGTGGAAATGTTAAAAAAGCGAACACAACCCACCACAATATACAAAGTAAAAGCACATGCCAAAATCAACGGAAATGAACAAGCGGATCAACTCGCAAAAGAAGGAACAATGAAAAGAGATTATCAATTTGCAGTAAATCCACACGAATTTGCACATACCACACCTTACTACTTCCAAAAAGACACATGGCCCGGTCGTATCAAACGACCAGATAAAGGCCCAGTTAGACGTTTGGAAGAATACATAAATAAATACGACCGTGAAAATAACCTAGAACTAATGGCAGAACATTTCCCCAATATCAACAAATGGACAACAAACCCCATCATAGATAACGAACTGTCTAACGACTTCTGGAAAAATCCAGAAATAACGGACGCACAAAAAACAAGCATACTAAAATTCCGAACCGGTCAGTATATGGGTAACGCCCGGAAACAACGATTTTTTGGCATACAAAGATTCCCCTCAAAAACATGCCCCATCTGTAACTCACAAGATGCAGATACATGGTTACATGTACTTTTAAAATGCAACCAACATCATATACACGCACTAAGAACCAAAAGACACAATAAAGCAGTATGGGAATTAAGAAAATTAATACTATCCTCAAACAAATCAAGATGCTACACTCTCATGAATGCAGGCACATTCAACAATAACCCACAAGAAAACACAGTTCCTCCATGGTTGTTAACATGTACTTGTAATCAACAAAGATGCCAATGTAATGCCAGATTCAAACCAGATATATTATGCATTAAAGGCCTCCCATACCAAAGCACACCGCCTCTAAACCCCAATGATAATCTAACCATACAATTCATAGAATTCACATACACAAATGACAGATTTTCACCAGAAACAATTGGCAGAAAACTTTTAAAATACCAACCTCTAATTAACAATATCATACAACAAGGCTGGAAAGTAGATCCCATCATAGTCATTACCGCTGGAGCCAGAGGAACTACACACGTCTCCTCAATGAAACAACTTGAAACAAAATTCAAAATCTGTGAAACCTCCATAAAACACACATTCAAAGCAATAAATACCATTGCCATACAATATGCCGGATCTATTCTTCTACATAAAAGGCGTATAGAAAATAATCAAACAATACCAACAGATGTAGTACATTAAAAGAGGGGGGGGGGGGGGGGTAATGGTGAAAACCACTGCTAGCCACTCTTTTCAAACAACTAGCTCAGCTTGTCTCAGGGGATAGGATGGGCCGGTTGGTTGGTACAACTTTCCTGCCATGATAACTCACTAGCAGCACCAAGTCATGTGTATCACACCACTGCTCAACGAGCCCAAATGGTTTCGAACCCGGACCACATAATTGTGATACAACGCCCTTCACCAACCAACCAAGAACTCATGACTTGGTGATAAAACTTAACACTAAACATACCTTTATTTCAAATTTACACTCAACCATCATTACTTTGCTCTTTTCCTTTTTGTTACTGTTACTATTACTTTGTTTTGGTTACTATAGTGTCCATCCTCGAAAGGGGAGAGTAGTATTGTTCCAATGTCCCTTTGTCCCGTGGGCATCGGGTCATTGACATTACGAACGGACACTTTATTCACGCCGGCCCATTTATTTGGGTTGGTGTTTCTATCTATCTATCTTCACAAGAGATCATGGGAAAATAACGATTGCTTCTGAAACAACTGAGTTTCTAACCCTTACAGGACAAATATGAGATTAGAAAGTATGGAGTTTTCACCTGTAAATATAGAAGTTATTTACATTCTAAAAATGGAAACACATACTATCTTTGTTATGGACGGTACTTGAAAGAGAAAATACTTTAAAATCCTTCTCCATTATTAGATATTTGTGGTCAAAGTGCTTTAAAAATGAAAAAAACCCAACTCCTTGGGTTGTGAAATCTGTTAAACTTCTAAATGTCCTCATCCCTCTTTGGATTGGGCACTTTTGCAAGGATGCATTATAAAATGGGCGTATTCATGGGGTTTTTTTAAAAGGATATACTTTCCTTTCCTCTTGAACTCCTCTTGAACTCATATGGAAATATAAATAGACCAAAAACTAGTTCACGATGAGTTGGGAGACAATCTAAAGCAAGACACTGCCATTATTCTCCACACCTCGTAATGGCTCCCACAACTTCTACCAAAGCTCCAAGCCCATGGCCTACAAGGGGACAAGTTATGACACGACACTATTCAAACCTACTATAGCTAAAAAGAGAGGTTAGAAGGAGGTTGAAAAGGGAGGTTCCATGGCCTTCTTTTTGGTTAACGCTATCGGTGCATGAATCTCTACCCTTTCAAAATTACAAAATTTCCTGTCGGATATATGTCTAGTACACACATTATAATATAATAGATGCACCGTTGGATGCATTTATGATTCTTGAAAAACAAGCATATTCCTGTACGGGCAAGTACCAAAAAATATAAAAAATTCAAGGTAGTAGGTCATTCAAAGAAAAAAAACCCCGTGAATACGTCCACAGTACCCCCATGGCTTCTACCATGTACATGTGAATACCAAAGATGTCACTGCAACGCCAGATTTAAACCAGACATTCTCTGCGTAAAAGGACTCCCATACAAAAATGACCCACCATCAAATCCAATAGACAACCTCACAATTCAATTTATTGAATTTACATACTGTCACGACAAATTTTCACAAGAAAAAATTGAAAATAAAAACCAAAAATACCAACCACTTATTAATAACATCGTTAATCTAGGTTTGAAAGTAGACCTTCTCATAGTCATCACAGTAGGAGCTAGAGGTACAACGCATGCTCCCTCAATGAAACTCCTCGAAGCAAAATTTAAACTACCAGAAACTTCTATTAAACACACTTTCAAAAATATAAATACCATTGCTAGACAACATGCCGGATCAATTATTCTACATAAAAGAAAAATAGAAAACAACCAATAGATTACTAAATAAAACAAACTAACAAGAAAAAGGGGGGTAGTGGTTAAGACCACTATTTATTTCTTTTTGTATTTTTCTGTTTAGCTCAAAGTAAGCATTTGTCTCAAGTAGATGGGACAGGGCCGGTTGGCTTTTACAGATTTTCCTGCCTATGATAATTCACTAGCAGCACCAAGTCATATATATCACACCACTGCTCACACGGACTCAACGAAATCAAACCCGCACCATATAATTGTAATACAACGTCCTTCACCAACCAACCTAGGAATCATGACTTGGCAACTTCCAACAAAACAAACACCAAATTATACCCTTACAAAATATAACCACTCAGTGCTACTGATGTTACTAGTACTTATCTCTGATCACTAAAGTGTTTATTCTTGAAAAGGGAGAGTAGTCTTGCACCAATTGCCCTTTGCCCGGTGGGCTGGCTCATTGTCAAGACGAAGACACTTTATTCACGCCGGCCTCAAAAGAGGACCGGAGTTTATATCTATCTATGATATCTATATTCATCTATGAAGTGATAAAAGACAACATACGATGTCAATGTACAAACTGTATGAAATATTGTACACAACCTCAAATATGATGAGCAGTAATGCACAACAATCAGATACCCTATTATTGATGGATTAATGCATAAATGGAAAAAATATTGTAGAACCTTATAGCACCTGCCCCAAATATTTGAATGTACTGGAAGTGACTAAGTTACATACATAGTCATCGTTTCATTCCCATCTTTTGTCTCAAAGTTATAGCACGCGTCCTTTTTTTTAACCCCTAAAGGACCAAGTGTCCTAATTAGGACATTTAGAGAATCGGGTAGGTTCCGGTGATCACATTTTTAATCGAATTTTGAAGGAAATTTAATAGTAGATTCCCCAATGTGCCACGAAAATGGGGATTCTTTTTTTTTTGAATTCCGACACCGTATGTGAAAGTTATGAGGGGAAATGTGTTTTTTTCGGGAGAAAGGGCAGCGGGGCAATAGAGAAATAGTTGAATTTTAGGGGGGGGGGCAACAAGATAGGCGGCGTGTGGAAAATGGGGTGGACTGTGGGGGGCAGAAGACCACCCCGTTTTCCAAACTCATTAAAAAAAATTAAAATAATATTATTTAAATATTAAAAATTAAATTTTTATAAATAAAAATTATTATTTTAAACTGAAAATTCAATTTCGCAATTAAAAATATTATTTAAAAATTTAAAATTTAAAATCATTTTTAATAATAAAATAAGAAATCGTCCAATGAGGGACTGCCACGTGGCAGTGTACCTTGAGAGTTAGTGGGGTCATGAACATTGAAATGGGTTGGCACTTCAATTCCCTTCCTCCACCCTTTATTAACCCCCAAAATTCTTAGAAAATATGCTACATGTCTTCTAAAACTTGGAGATTTACTTTTTTTTTCAAATTTTTTTCGCCATTCTGTAGAGGGTGGAATGTACTTGTGTTTCACCGCTCGGATTCGTATTTTAAATAAAGAAAGTCGAAAATATTGCAATTCCAAAAACATATAGTCTTTTCTGAACTTTTAAACCCCCAACAAGTGCAAGGTGTTATTCAACATCCTAAACATCTCCAAACGCAACGAAAATTGGTACACAACTAAGTAACATCATATAGAATGTGAAAGTGAAGTGCGACAAGTTTCGGTAGTGAGGTTTTTTTGATGTAGTTGTGGTCAAATGCATCTGAAAGTTTCGGGCATGTGTTTTTTTGGGGTGTTTTTTTCCATCAAACGCAATTATCTTGCAATCCGTGCGGTCAAAATCAACGAAATTTGTTGTGTATGTTTTTCAAATAGTTTAGGACAAGATCTTACGGTTAGAAGGTAAAAAATAACATTCTTTTGGATTTTTTGCATGGGGGAGTAAAAATGGCAGCATTGGAGTGTTTTTGGAGGAAAAACACTCCGGTCCTTTAGGGGTTAAATTGCACATATGTGACTATGGATGACCACCAAATAGAGTACACTCTGCAAGTGTGCAACATGCAAATATAGACTTGGTTGTGAACGATGTCATAACAGTCACATTTGTTCCCTGCTCTTAACCCCTAAACGCCTGAATGACCAATTTTGGCTGATCAGTTTTTGCTGCAGCTGAAATGCGATTTCGGCCATTGAAATGATATTTTTTGAATTTGAGCTCAACTAACAAAATGTAGCTTACGAAGTCTAGTTTCCACTCCATTTTGAAATTTTGAAAAATTCCTAAAATTGAATGATTTATAGCAATTACAAGTTCAGGGTCTATTACCGTGGCACCTCCACAGTGTTCCACGGTTTTAGGTTTTTCCACTGTATTTTTAAATTTAAAAATATTTTTTGAGCACGGTAAACAAAATAATGTTTTTCTTTGTAATTTACACATTTGGCAAGTTTTTTGTATTTTTAAAATATATTTTATAATTGATGTGAATTTTCTTTGCTTTTACCACTTTGAAAAATCATGATAATTTGAATTTTGCATTAATAATTTTGAAAAAATCATATATTATAGTTGACATTCGGTTTCATGCAGGAAAAATATGAAATTTAATTTTTTGTTCAATAATAATGGTGAAAGATAGCATACAGTCTAAAGTTCTTCCACCACGGTAATAGGGTCAGGCATTTAAGGGTTAAAGTCGGCTATATTGAACTGCCATTATAATTGCCATCCATAGTATGCTGAAAGTCACTGTTCCTTATGTGGCTACTCTAGACTTCCATGTACTTGCTTTTAGCAGGCTCGATAGTTAGGCCAACCTTGAATTGTTGATTTTGACACCTCTTTTAGTATTGCTCTGCCACCTCAGCTGAAATCCAAATGTTTTGACATTCAACAATAGAATTATCCGTAAAGTAAGCTTGTGTTTTTCACATTTTTGATTTGCACTATTCACACAAAATTGGAGAAACGCAAAGTAAGCCTCTGTAATTCCGAGGCATAAAACACAAGGCTGCAGAGGTGGTCTGTGTTTTTTTGGATGATGGAATCTGCGATCATCTATTGTTGACCGCGGTGAGGATGCAAAAACTGCTGGAATTAGGAGCTCGAATACAGTGGATTCCGTGAATGAGCCAATGGAGACTGGAGAGTAAGCCAAAGGGCCTGGTTTAGGTGCTGAATGAGCCAGGCTGTTGGTTCGAAATCGGACCATCGAATGAGCCCATGCCATAATGAGGCAGGCTGTTGGAGCCCGGATGATTTGACTAGTCCAAAGGCTCCTGATTCTCAAGGCGCGCTTCAAACCCGAGAGCAGAATTGTTTTTGGACCATTTCCGGTCGTAAGAAAAATTTGTGCCTATGTTTTTATTTAGGTATAGACACCTACTCCCGTTTTAGGGCATGATCCTGGATTTGCAGAATCCCAGGCCCAAAACCCTCTCATTTTTTGACTTTATGGATAACTCAAATCACTGGACATTAAAGGGTTAATCTAACTCATCCATAAAAGGAATGAGTTAAAACTCACAAAGAGCTTGCCTACACTATGTTCACTCTACTATTTAACTATGTTCTATGTAAGATTTTGGTGCTCAATTGTGCATAGCATATGACCTTGTTTTGAAAAGTGTTCAACCAAATATAAATTAAGAGCCTAATTTTTTTCCTTTTTTTATTTTTTTAATTGAACCTTTTATGCACAAGATATAGAAATATTTCAATACAAAGTTGTGTAGAAAGTTGAAAAGAAAAATTTGTTGTGATCAAAATTTTGGCGGTCAGTTATTCATTGTATACTAACCTATTTTGATTTTTTTCCATCAAAAAATGTTGCTCAATTAGTAAGTGTTTATTCTAAAAAAGAATTTCGTGATTGAAAATCTTCTTGTTTAAGTTTTGTATGATTATGTAGACTAATAGAGAGAGAAGTTTTACATAATTCCACATGCATTGGTAGCACTAATGCACTTCATTTTGTATAAAACACAAGGTTTTCCTCCAAAAATTCAAATTATAACATACTTTCGTAAAGTTTTTGATATGCATTTATATATATAATTGATAATTATTCATAGATTTACTAAAAAAAAAATTTCACTTTGATTATTTATCAAGAAAGTTGTCGCTCATCGCTCAACTTGAAGACATCCTATTAATCTGTTGTAAACCACCCTTTGAATTTGAATTACAAAAAGAATTATGTAAGTTACAATTGAAATTAATCATTAGCATCTATAATATTTACTAGTGTGGCCATGTGCTGTTGGGCCAAATTTTCCCGCGATTTAACCATGCTTTGCTATTTTTTTCGTCGACGAGAGTGTCTCGGAGAGGGTTTTTACCTTAGAAATTTTCAAAACCAAATTGTCAGCGTCGGCGTTGGGGTTGGCGTTGGCATCGTCGGCGTCGGCTTGGCTCCCTTGCCCGCCCCTCTCTCGCAGACACATAGTAGTTCAAAGATTTTGTCTGCATGCCATGGGATTTGCTAGCGGACACCCCGAGCTAGTGATGGATCGATAGGTTGGATTAGAGCCGCTGATTAATTGTCGGTGGTGTACGCAATTATGCAAGTTCAATGGATTTGTTTGTGTGTTAATGCGGTCTTTCTTTGAGTTGATTCCAGACTCACCGGGAAGTGGCCATACTTTTGAATTGGATGGGTGTGATTGCATGCACAATCATTGGGCACAGAGCTTGATTGTCTAGAATTCCCAGTCGGGTGATTTTTGCAATAAATCCATAACCCTTAATCCGTGATGGGCCTGATGGCTTGAATGTAGTATTGGGAACTCCTGTGTACTATCCCCTGTAGAATGTGGCCAGGGGGTACATTTGGCAAGGTGAGGTTCCCGATACTACATGTGTCCCATCAGTGATGATTTCTTCAATGCAAGCTCATTTGTCCATCTATCCCTAGCCAATTTGAAACGCGTAAATTTCATTTGTCTTAGCAAACTCTGATTGCGAGAAGAATGTTTTAGTAACCAGTGCCTGAAATTCGAAATTCTAAATTGCGATGTGGAAATTATGTTCAATGTGCATCGTGATCAGAAATTAGGGTTTCAATTGTTGGGCATAGAGATTGATTCTGCACTGACTTGCTTGATTTCGTGCATGTGGGGACACAAATGACGTCGAATTTGCGCAACTTCCCGTGAATTGAGCGAGCATTTTGAGCTCTAGCAAAGTGAGTATCATCGATCTTTCAGTTCACCCCCTTAATTGATGTCTATAGGTTTTATTTGTCGGTTTTGAATTTTTTGGCGTTGGAGTAGGTTAGAGCTAATTCTTAGATGTCGGTTTGTAATTGAGGCCCAGCTATGGTGGTACTAGTCCTCTAGAAGTTAATGAACTCTTGGAATTGGCGATAACTTAGGTAGCGCAAGAATAAGAGCATTGTAGAAAAAACGCACTGTAGAAAAATTGTTACTATACATATTGTTATATACATATTATCATGATTATTAATTTTACTTTGTATTGAAAAGTGTTTGGTCATTGTTATTTTGATGAAATACCATTGAATATAGAATATACTATACGTCTGCAAAGGGCTTTCAAGGCATTCAAGGGTTGATAATTGTTCATGCATCAGTCTAATTATGCAACGATACACATATCAAGACACATATATCATATGGCTAGGGCGAAACTACACCCATGCTAGTATCAACAATAATGTTTTTGGTTTTCACCTCATTTTGGGAAGTCTAGGTGCTACTTTTGGAAATTTTAATTCTATATTTGCAGTCTACGACCTCAGTTTAGTCTTGGCAGACCCACTATGTTCAAAAATAGGGGAAAGCTTTTTGTTTTGTATCTTCTTCGAGTATGAGCATTATTAGTGTAAGTTTGCCTCACTGTGTACCGTATCTAGTCATCATGATCCACAAGTCATGCCGCATAATTACTTTTCAACAAATGCTAAATTATGTAAATATTCTCTGAGATTCTCTTTTTCACCATAAAAAATAGGTTTTTTTTTGAAAAAAATAATTTCCTACAGATTTGGGCTTCTCTTTTTACAAATATATTTTGTTTCCGATCACAACGACAGACTATGGTACCATTGTGGAAATAAATAAATAAAGTGCTGGGGTCACAATCCTTCCCATAACATTCAATAGCCTTCGTATCCACCGCCTTTCCTTCATGCACTCTATTCGTTTCATTGAGCCTCCACCTGTCCACTTAGCTAGTGATGAAGTACTGTTGGGTGTGAAATATTCCACACCATCTATTGTAGAATTAAGGCAAAGACAGTACATGCTACTGAATGTTATACCTTTACAGCAACTGAACGAGCCTCATGGGCATAGTTGCAATGAAATACTTTCCTCATGTTTCACGGGTCCGCCTGTCTGGTCAATTGGGTGAATGCGCAAAGTAGGAGACAATGATTCGGTCCATTGCGTGAATGTGAAAAATAGGACACAATGATTTGGTGAAGTGAATGCAATGTCCGAATCTCATATGCTCAATACATTTTGATGGGTCCCTTTGTCATTCTTTCGACACCTTGTTCTAGAATATTGAAAATTTTGACGCGTTTTTTTTTTCCCTTTGCCGGCTTTTAATTCGACGAGCAAGATTTGAGAATGGTGGATGAAAAGCTCGAATCATTTCCACACACTATTTTTTGTTTATTTATTAAAAGTATGATCACAAAACGTCAATGACAATGTTAAAATTTCAACAACTTTGAAGGGTGTTTGTATGGTACGTTCCACTAAAATTCTTGTCACTATATACTCTTTTTAGGATCTTGAGAATTAAAAAATTCATTCTGAAGAAAGAAAAATATTTCTATGAAATCTAAAGTGATAGGATGGATTGTACTCATAAAAGAGAAAAAATATATTTGATGAATCGCACTCATCAAATCCAACCAAAAAATTGGTGAGTACAAAGTGGTGCCATTTGACTCCTTACAGTGTACAAAGATTGCTGGTACAAAGAGGTAAGCCAATGTAAAAACTCAGAAACTTAAAAAAAAAAATTAAAAAAATGCACTCACGTCGGAACTATCAGATCCGACAAAGTAGTTTTTGGGGTTTTCCATTTAAGGTGGTGTTGACCTGGTCTCATCTCCAAAACGATTGAAGCAGATTCCAATCCCCTTCACTGCGTCTGCTCCTGCTCCATAAGGCTCTTTCTCACCTCCCAAATTCTTCTGATAGTGAGGACGACAGGCCTATTTGAATTTGATTTGTCATTTTCCACATTGATTTAACAAAGAAGTGTGCTTTCATTGAGAGATCACTTTCGGTAAGGTAGAGGGCCTTAAAACAACAGGGTTCTCATTCCAACAAAATTTAGGCACAATAATCATCCTAGAAACTAAATCTAAGTAGACCATAGATAGCTTATCATTTTGATCAACATCCAATAAGAACTCTATGATGTGCCTAGATTTTTTTTTTAAATAAATGCATGATTTAGATTGTGTTGGAATTAAAACCCTGTTGGTTTTGGAGCCCTCTACGTTACTAGAGCCAAACTCTTTGTACATAAAAACATTCTCCATTTCCTACAAAGTGGGTTGTAGACCACTTGTGAAAGGAAGGGACTATTAGATAACTCAATTTCCATTCAAAGATCAATGCCCATAAATATCATGGTTACATCCAACCTAGTGTATTCAAAGAGATGAGTTTTTGTTGGTAACACGGCTCATTCAATAGACCATTTTAGTATCCTAATTAAGGTAATTATATTTAATTGTGATATTACCTAAAATTTTCCCCATAAATTCTTATCTAAAATGTACATGAGAGAGCCTCTGATTGATTTTAGTACATGGGTTACTCACACGGTGTTCAAAGAATACATGCTAAAATGTGTCGGAATGGTCTAACTTTCAATTGCACCCTTTGTATAAACTTACTTCAATAGCAGTTCAACAATCAAGGAATACACCAAAATCATTAGGTTGAGCACTAAGCTTGAATTTTTGACCTGCGGTGCAATTGTGCGTTGGCCCTTCTCCCTCCGCACCACCACCTCCACAACACAACCCAAAAGTGATAACAAACTATTTCTCATCCTAAACTCTAAAGAGATTGTTGCATTTATAGACTTTTTCAAATTGGAAGTTGAAGTCCATGTATTTATACGATAGAAAAGAGAGAAACAAAATAGTATCCTAGCTTCTTCATAAAAGCTCCAAAATGTGCTAAAATTCCTCATGCATCCAAAGCACGAAAACTCCCTTGATGATACATCACTAATTTGATTGAAGACAAAGGAATTTTGCGGGTTTTGGTACTAGAGAGGAAGCATGATTTGAGGCACTAAGGATAGTTGTTGAAGTTGCACTTGTCGCAACATAAGTCAAGCTCACCTTCAAATTCAAGACACACGTCACAAACGTAGCTCTTGCTATAGTCTTGACCGTGGTAAGCATTCACTAGTATTGAGTGGAAGAAAGATCGAAGCAATTGCAAAGGTATTCTTAGATATGGATCCCGCAACGCTACTATAGTACATAGGAATTGCAAAGGGTTGGTATCAAGTCATCAACCTCCTCAACTACCATGATATCCCAAGTTCATTTGTGCTGAAGTTTTAATTTATTTCCAACGGATCAATCAAAGGAATTGCACATTTTGAAAAAAAATGTGTTCTTGTAACGGATATTTACAATTCTCTAATTGACATTGATTAAAAGTTATAGGATAAAAATAAGTTAATAAAGTAATAAAATTATTTTTGAAGAGATTGTGTCCTTATGGACGCTTAGGGGTTAAGAGTCAAAAACATTTTGTCACAAATTTGGCATGTGACGGTCAATGACAAGTGTAAAAATGAATTCTAGGAATGATTGATAAGGTGAATAAAATAAGATGCACTGATTCCATTTCAAACAAACCCTCTAAATTTGAGAAATCTATTTCATTTCAAGTTCCATACTTCGTCACTGGTTTATTGAAGACTTCGTTATTAGCATTCAAAAGTAGGATTTTCTTAGAACTTCAAAAATTTCACCCATTTGGACAATTTTCATCGATTTGGATAAGTGTATCACTCTTTGAGGTAGTGTGCCCAATAACCGTTCAAATTTCAGATTTGGCTAGCTTATTGGAGGGCGGCTCAGGGAATCAATTTTGGTACATGTGCAAAGTATGCTGGAATCTAAAGCAAGTGGAATCATTAATTTTAGATACATCTTGAATTAGTTATGAATTTTGGAAGTAGAAGCCGTAGGGATACCAAAAACCGTTCAGTCTAAAATGAGCACGTTGAGTACATTCAAAATTCGAGGTGGGGGCTATAATGTACCTCCTGCTGAAATCAAGCTACTGCACGGTTTTTGGTGCCTGACGGAAATTGGTACCCGTACCTTATTTTTCACAATTGAAGGTGGGGCCATACACAGCAAATGAAATAGAAAATAATAAAAGGAAACATTTTACTGGTTTTCTTGAACAGTTGAACCTCAAAAGGACTGAGTTTTTTTAAGCATATAATCATATGTGTCTTTTGTGGCCAACCCTTTTTAACCCTTGAGTGCCGAGGCGACCTAAAAGTAGTCGTTTCAAAATAGATATGAGCTATGGAAAATGTAAAATGAGCTATGAGTGTCCAAATTGAGTGTTTCTTGGGCCTAACCTATTTAGAATAGAATTTCCTATAAAAATATGTCATGGATCGCCAAAATTGTGTTCATAAAAATTTAAAAGAAATAAAGAACGTTGGGTGGTGAAGATGTTGGAACAATTTACAAAAGTATCAAATTTATAAATGTGAGAAAAAAATGCATGATAAAGTATATATTTTGTATGAACGTACAAAGATAGATTATAAATTATGAATTTTAAATCAAATTTATGCAAATGGATTCCTAAAATTCATCATATACAATTATATACATATAATATCTAACTTATATACTTCCAAAATGAAAATAAAATACAAAATTAATTATTTATTTTTGAATTTTGGTATGATTGGCTAAAAGCACAAGGTTAATAAGATGCTTAAATACCCATTGGGATTTGTTTAATTTAAACTATTAATTCTATATTATTCTTACGTAGCCTTGTCGTTTAAATTGACATTTAGACAAATTATAAACTCTAAATCTTGGCAACTTCTATCTATGTGATGAACATTTTTACTTTTAGATAATAAAAATTTAATTCAACATAAAATATTGAATAATGTATTTTTATGAATATTCAAGTTTTTTCTTTTAAATTTTATTTATAAAAAACCTAAACGATTTTGATAATATTCAACCATAATTATAGATAAAATTTAGAGATTACACATCACAGCTTTCATATTTTACAAACTTCTAAAAAAATTCAAATAAAACACATACTGTAACACATTTAGTTTGTAACAAAAACCCTCAGGAACTTTAAGGGTTTAACTTGAGTTATTTAAAAAAAGATATATTTTTTAAACAATGGATTTTTTCTTATGCATTTTTAAAAGAAAAACTATGAATATACATATATACATATATACATATATGTATATACATATATGTGTATATATATATATATATATATATATATTCTTTTTATTTAGAACACATTTAATAAAAGCCAAAATAAGGTATAACTAAAATCATTGAAGATTCCTACACTTAGCAAGTTCTTTTGGTCTTTTTGGAACCGTGTTTTGTATTATAAAACATAACTCTACACTACAGGAAATTCTAAATTTTATAGCCACACATTGGCGCAATTTGTTATCCAATTCGATCAAGTTATAGAACTTCTACAATTGACATTCAAAAAACCAAAATATCATTTTTTGGTTGCTATGGTTAGTCCTTAAAGTGTTAGGAACAATGTTTGGATCAATTAAACTTCTTTTCCATTTCAAACTCTAAGTGTTTGGTATCATCAATATAACATTCTCAAGCCCTTGTTGGACCACACCCTTTAGCTTGTAGAGAAACTACAAATAACATAATCCAACTCTACAACCCTCGCTGCTTGCCCAAGTTGAAGTTAGAGAAAATGCTTTGCGATCTCTCCAATCCCTTAATAGATGCTTGAGATTCGAAGGTGCAACAATGGGCCTTTAATTAAAGAACACTATGAAAATGATAGTTTACAAACTTCATTTCTTAACTAATGGAAAGGTCATGTTTAGCCAAATATCTCTTATAACAATTTTTTGTTCCCAAGTTTACAATTTAAATACATGATTCTATTTCATCACGGTTGCTTCATGGCAAGTGTGGCCCAGGGGATTCTTGAATAGTTAGGGGCGAGTACTCTTGCACCAATGGTCTTTTGTTCAGTGGGCACTAGCTCATTGTCAAGACGAACAGACACTTTATTCACGCCGGCCTCGAACAAGGTCCGGAGTTTCTATCTATCTATTCTTGAACAATTGAACAACCTTGAAAATGAAAAGAGTTTCACATCTTTTCATTCTCATTAAAGTTAACCGAAAAGAGTTCCATGAAGAGGAAAAACTCTGCTTCGAAGAAAGCATAGACTCGTTTTTGAGTTCAGAATTGTCATCTTGTGTTGGCCCTTTGTGTAGTACTGTTAGTACACGTTTTGATTGTTTGTACTTAAGAAATGCCTGATATTCCAGTGTATCCAGTATCCACGTTGGGTGCCGAAAATCGTTGGTTGGAAGGACATACAGGAAGATCCTGCTGACGACAAGCCTGACTGTGTACATTTATTGCAGCAACTGAATTGAACATTCATTGAAAGGTGGATAGGCTCGACTCATTTAAGTTACTGTAAGTTGCTAGTAATTGTAGGCTATATAACTTTAAACACTCCACTGATCGAATTGCTCATTCATTGATGGGTGGATAGACCCAGACAGTGGCAAGCAGAGAGCGTACAACTTAAATACAGCAACGGAATTGAACATTCATTGATAGACACATTCATGAATACAGTTCACTAACTTAGTAACAGAACAGTGAGCTGCAGAGTGTGTCACTCATCCCCTTGAACAAATTGAACTAGAGTCCAACCCTCTAAATCAAATAGCGGTCTCTTCTAGACCGCTTTTAAAATATAATTATGCGCCGTGATGAGCCCTATACCATACACTGTACAGTCTTGGGATGAGTGAAGCAAGCCCTTGAGGAGAAATAGTGTGTCAACTCTCTTTGTCTTACTACTCTGGGTTACTATACCGTCTCAAGCTGTGATCGATTAAAGAATTAAATTGTAGTAATAGACCGTCCTAAGGTATGTTTGTGTGGAGTGTTCTCAGCATAGTGAATCTGTTTCTGCTAAACTCCTCTCTAACATTATTCTAAGTAACACCAAGTGAGAACATACTATAATGCGATTTTCTCACAATCTTACTATTCATTGTTTGGTCACTTGTAGAAACAAAAACAAGTATGTACAGAAGATCTAAATGCAAATTCTCACATCACATAACATTCAGTAGCCTTATAGGCTGCTGCCCTCTCCTGGATGGAACGATGTGGAATATCCCATATAATTTCATCCTCCCAATGAAATGATGTGGGATATTCCACATCAAATCAGTAGCTATGGGGGCACGTGGCATTAAGCAAGAGCAATCAACCATGGTGAGCAGTAATCAAAAGCACTCACTCAATCACTATCCAACAATGTTTTGCAATTGTTTATTTGATTGATTCACAACTCAATAGTGTTTTGTTATTGTTTATTTTGATTCCATCACAATTCAACAGTGATTTGTAATTGTTTATTTGATTCAATAGTTCATTCAATTACAAATCACTCGTCACTCCATATATAAAGGTGGATGAAACTAAAAGGCACCCTCTTGGATGGCTACTGAATGTTATGCAATCAAATAGAGCTCATGCTCATTTACACTCAAACTTCTAACTTTAATCTCACCATGTTGACTCCTTTCCTATGACATACTTTACATGTGACAAGTGTCACTACAAGCTAACCTGTAGTTTCTCATTTCACTACAAGGAGAAGGCGTCACTTTTCACTTGGTAGATGAGTCAAACAACGCCATTTTGCACTCAATTCCCAAGCGCTCGACTTAGTCACGTAGGACAAGTATGTACAGTGAACTTTGACACTGAGTGAGAAGCGATGCCTTTGCTAATAATGTTCCCAAGAGTCCGGGAAAGTATTGCTTCTCACTCAGGATCTCACACTATGAACTGTAGGCGCTTGTTCTATCAAGGTCACACTATGAACTGTAGACGCTTGTCCTATGTACGTGATGTTTCTGCAATCACCTCCTCTAACACAGTGAGAAGTGGCACGGTTTCCCTCAAAAACCAAATGAGAAACAACGACCCCTCAACAGTCAATGATTGATAGTGTTGCAAGACATTCTAGAATGTGATTGTAGAGAGGGTCATTGTAAAGAGGTTTGAGTGTACATTCCCGGCCTTCAAGCATCTGAAAAATGCAAGAACTGCGCCTAATGTGAACTCCAATTGAACTGCTGTTCGATTCATTTCCACGACCATCTGATCGAAAGGCCGGCTACTCTTTCCGAAATGCCAAACTCAGACCTTCCATAATATTACTTGTCGACGATGAGGTAACAGAGGCTGAGGATGGAAATGGCTGTTCCAGGTACACACACATCACACAATTGTTAAAATGCTAAAACAATTCATATGTTGCTCAGTCTCACATTTATATATAATGCCAATGCATAATTTTGAAGCGATGTGGCAAAGCTACGCCTTCTTGTCTGCAACCCATGAGATTCAAGTGCACAAGCTTACCCTCAAGGTCAAAATACAGTGATGAATTCAATTGAATTCTAAAACTAACTATGATTGTTGTGATCTTTAGCATACTTTGAATGACAGTTGAAAATTTGAATGTAGGACAAACATCATGACGTAATCTTTAAGATTCTTTTCATTGACTGGGTTTTTGCAAGAAATCCATCCGTAAAGAGAATTTTAGACGACGGAAGCACATTTTGGTTGTAAGTTAGAAATGCAATATGTTTGTATGTCTGGTAATGACAATCAAAACCACAATTATCAAAAATTATTTGCAAGGTGCAAAATAGCGAATGCTTTTAGTTTTGACAATTGTCTTAGATTGCCATTACCCACCATAAACTTCATTATTTACCAAGCCAAAAGTCTGCCATCATCAAACAAAATATGAATCTTCATGTTGTTAGAGCTTATATCCTCTAATGTACTAAGAAACAAAAGTTGAACCTCATGTATTTTTAGCATTTTGGAGTAGGTCCAACGTGGACTTCCTTTTGTTCACATTTATTTTTTTTTTACCAACACATGCAATGTTATTCACTAAGATATAAAATTTGATCCTTGGTCCTTTTTGGCCTTATTAAGAAAACAAGTGTACCAAACTTAGATTAGCAAGTCCATCAGGAAACGGATTCTCAGAAGACACCCCTTGTCCTTCACATAACCCGTAAAGAACCAAGGATTCATGGTGTTAAAATGAATCATATTGTGGAAAATATAAGTCAGTTGGGACCAAATTTTACATTACTGAAATCAAAGAACATTTCCTTTCTTGATAAAAAAGAAAAACAAATAAATTCAAACAAAACGAACTCCACATGAGACCTACTCAAAACTGCTAAAAAGAAAATACATGAGACGCAATTCAGTCTTCTTGGTCGTTTAGGGGTTAAATTGCTTAAGAACGTGATAGCCTAATTCATACATCACGGTTCCAAGTGAATTCAATGTATATTTATATGATCCTTAATAAACCGTCCAGTGAATTCCCCGGTGAATTCATGCATCATACAATGAAATGAAGCAGGTCCTTTAGGGGGTAAATTGCTCAAGAATGTGATAGCCTAATTCATACATCATGGTTCCAAGTGAATTCAATGTATGTTTATATGATCCTTGAGAAACCGGCCAGTGAATTCCTGCAAGTTACATCATACAATGAAATGGCGTACCTTGACGGTGATGTTGCAGATCATTTTGTTGAGAGTCTTGGTGAGGTTGCAACGGAGGACTTCCAAGCCGAGAGAGTCCATGGACTTCAACAGCGAGCTATGGAAATTGGGAACGTGCTCGCAGATCATCTCGATGTCGACAATGTCGCCCGTGGACAGGTCCGAATGCACGTAGAACCGGTGCACGCAATCGCTCAGGAACTTGGGCACCACGCCTCCTGATCCGCTGCTGCTGTCGATCAAGCCCCCCCCGGGCAGCTGGACGTCCAGATCCAAGCCAGCTCGCTTGCTGCCGGACAGCACTCTGGACGAGCCTGCCGACGTCGACTTCGACGCCGGGGGCCCCGGAGCTGATTGTAGTAATCTGCCCGGCTGGTGATTCAGCGGCGGATTCTGAATCACTGCCAGCGAGCCGATCTTCTGCACGATTTGGCTCAGCTTCACGCCCGGCGTCTGCTGTTACCACAATAGTTAGTCCTAGTATGTCGACACTAGTAGGAAATGTGTCGGTTTCTCACTTACTATAAATGAAAAAGGATGAAACCGCGCCAGGCACATGGGTTGTGTTAGTGCTGGTGATGTATTCTAGGATGTAGATTGCTAGCAGATGATCGATGTATTTATATCAGAGCTGAGAGGGGAGACTTCACACACACACTAGTAGGAAATGTGTGTTTTTCACTTACTATAAATGAAAATGGAATGAAATTGCACGAGGCACATGGGTTGCGTCGATGTTGGTGACTGGTTTTGATCACAAGAAGACAGAAATCTAGGCACAATATTTTGTCATTGTGCACTGTTTCCACAAAGTGGGGAATGAAAAACAACAGTTCTGCTACTAGTGCAATGTCAACTAGTTGGTTAATCTAGTCACCTAATTACACCTGTAATTAGATAAAGGTTACAGCGTTTGAGAATACCAAAGGTCATAAATTTTGGTACTCTCTCTTCGTCTTCCCTCATTGTTAATGTTACACCAATATATATACTCTTTATAATATATTTTTTTATGCAAATGTTGTGTATGCATTCATACCTGCGTCGCTGCCGACGCCACCGCCTGCTGCAGCTCCGCGCGTCGCTTCCGTGCCTCTTCCTTCCTATGTTGCAGACTCTTCACCAGCTTCATACTATCTTCCACTATCGTCGATCTGTCACGCTGGAACAACGCCCACATTCAACATTGCCACCGAGTCTCATAACAAACATCCCGGGATCATTACATATCTTTGCGCCATAGGACCATCTATTCATGAAAGTGATTCGATAAATTTCGAAGTGGTAGTCTAGTTGTTGATTGACCAAACGAAAACAAGAAAGCATTTGAAACATCGAAAGAGGAAATGGCCTATCGTGACAATTGACTGCAATTTAACTGTTAAGAGCGAGCGAGCAGGCAAGAGATTGAATGCATGAACGGGAGGGAGAGTTTGTGGAAGAGGAATTCACTTTGGAGCTGGGAGGCAGCAGTGACTCCAACGCCAGAAACTTGCCCGCCATGTCGTCTCGCCGCCATCGCTCGCGCACAATATGCTCCACCTTGTCGAAGTAGCGCGTCCTCTGCGTGCGGGTATTCGCCATTGGCTGCGCGTCCGGCCTGCGGCTTCGCTTGGGCGCGCGCTGCAAACACACTATGGGCTGCTGCGAGGCCTCTAAACCAAAGTTGCGCGGATGCGCAGCCACAGGCTCATTCGCTTTCACGGAGCTCGGATCCGCGGCAATCGCAGGCAGAATCTTCGGCACCATGCGGGCCACGGCGGGTGCGAACTGATTGGAGGGCAGCGGCGTCGCCTGCAGCACGGCAGGCGTGACTTTGGATTCCGCGACTTTGCCACGCCCTGGACCTTTTGCAGCCTTGCGGGCGCCGCGCCCCGCCTTGCGATTTGCCACCATCGTGACGGGCGGCAGCGGCAATTCTGGCCTTGCCAACACAGGCTGCTGCTGGTGCGTTGCAGACCTAGTCCTCGCCACTGTGGTCACGGCAGCTAATTCATGCACAGGATTATTTCCAGGTAGTAGAGATCCCATTGAACTCGGCCTGCTCCCTTGCGCGGGCGGGGTGGATGGAAAGACAGGCGATGACGCCACTGTCACAGCCGCGGTGTAGTGACCGTCCGGCTCAAAAATCTCCGGCAGGCCGTCGAAAAGCTTGTGGATGCTGTTGTCGAGCTCGCTCAGTGCCGATGGAAATGAATACACGCCGTCGTAGCCTGGGAAGTCCATTGTGGGTGGGGTTACAGTCCACGACGCGGGGTAGGCTTGGAACATTTCTTCACTCCTAGATCTGCTATCACCGGCGATTTCCAAGCTAATTCCCTTCACTAGCAATGTGCCCCGTGCGATTCTCCTGCAACACACAAAGAACGCATGCAGGTCCCCGTCAGGAGGTCCCTAGGGTTGCATCTGGATCGTCATTCTACACCAACATTTCAAGGGAATTGTGGAATACCGGAATGGACACGTAAAGAGCTAGTACGCAAATAGTCACGTGCGTGAAGCGCGGCTCCACTCCATTGGAGTAGACGACGTGTACTAACTAGTGTACTACAGAAACTCAAAAGCTCGAAACACTGTGGAAATAGTCTAAAGAAAAGGTAAACATCTATCGATACAACTAACTAATAATTTATGGAGACTGTTCAAAATGAACTGCAGCTAGCAAAGATGGACATCGCTAGTGTATTGCGAGTAGCAATTGCAACAACTTACTCACTCACTCACTGCACCATGGGAATACGAAACAATCTGTTCAAACGACTTGTGTGCGATTTCAATTAGAAACAGAATCTTCCTCATCAGTTCGCTCTCACAGACAGACAAGCCGCGAACCCCTCTGACTCCCAATTGTAACCACAACTTGTGAGACACCCACAAGAGAGCTAGCGCGATTTGTACTGTAAGACTCATGTCACTTTAATTGAAACGTACGACCAACCCATTCGATTGGAAGCTGCGACAAACCCACTGACTCACCCGGGGCCGGGGACCGACTACTCCGCCTACGTACGAACTTGCCCTCAAGCCGTTCAAAGTGACGTAACGTACACATGGTAATGAATGATGCTACGAGCCTCCAGAAGGCTGCGAGTAGAACAGCAACACTTGAAGATAAGATGAGCCAACTAGCCTGCACGACGCTCCAGAAATTGGCAAGCTAAGCAAGCTACAGTAGGAATATAACTTATGCCACACTAACTTACTGTTTCTACACCAGCGTCAGCAACCTTAGAGTAGGAATATATAAGCCACACTAACTTACTGTTTCTACACCAAGGACCCTACAACTCCTCAGCCCGTGATGGTCCAGGTTACAGGAGTCCTGCAGTCAGTGAGTGAGTGAGTGAGGGAGATCGGAGGTCACTCAAGGCCGGGGTGCAGAGCCGTGACGTGACGGGCGCTTGCGGCTTTTATATATATATATATATATATATATATATATATATATAGATAAATATAGATGTAAATGTAAAGCTGATGAGTGAAGGGCGGGATGGTTCCGCGTTTGAGGAGGCCATGCAAGCAGGCTGGCTGGAAAGTGGGGTTCGGTCGACCGAGCACGTGAGTGAATGAAGGAAGGAAGGCTCCAAAAGGCGAGGTGACTGATGCGTAGGGGCCAGAAGGCGGCAATGCTACTCTAATATCGAAACGAAAAGGAAAACAAAAAGCAGTGATTTCCTGCAGGTTTCACTTAATTTAGAGCGAAGTTCCCCACCAACATCATTCAATTAGTCTCTCACAAGTCATCACGTATGGATTATGCAATCATGATGTGCAAGAATTAACTCCTCAAGGACGAATGAATCCCGAAATTGGGTTTCACGTTATTTTAGCAGTTTTGAGTAGGTCTTTTGTGCACTTTTCCTCTTGAATGTTCAAATTTCATTATTTTTTGATCGACGTATACAATGTTCTTTATTGATTATGGTGATATAAAATTTGGTTCCATCTCAATTCTACTTTTTACAATGTGATCAATTGAATTTGTCGTTTAAAAACTATGAACCCTTGGTCATTTAGGGGTTTAGAAGAAAAAATACAAGTCTACACAAACTATTACTACTACTGTAAGTCACAGTATTCAGTATTCTCACAATAATTGTGGTATTAGAACAAAGGAGTATGACCCACGGTATTTGAGAATTCTCACAGTGAGCAGTGAGGATTGTGTGTAAAATCTCACACTAATTGAGGAAATCTCACACTAATTTTGTGGTTTAGAGTAATGGCAATAATCGGTGTAGTATGAATCATTTCTAAAGACTGTATATATCTAAGAGATTTTTAGAGCCCTCAATGATTCCATGTCCTCGGGGAGGTCACTCTTTGTATATCTTGCGTATCATGTGTGAAAAAAGGGTATTTAACAGTACCCTTATAAATAAAAATAATTCTTACTATAATTAGTAATATTTCAAGAATATTCTTATAATTATTCTTGTGCTCAATTTTTAACATCCTATATTAATGTAATTCATTTATAAAAAATTCCTTCCAAGATTTATTTGGACCCTATATTTTTTTGCCATTTGTAATTTTTTGGAAGTAGACTCCCCAAGTCCATAGTCCATGTCAACCTTTCATTCATTATTAAGAGGGTGGGGCATTTTCAAAGTATTGTTGGAGATGCTCTTAGAGCCCAATGTCAAACCTAAAATGCAAAATAATTCCTTGAATGTTTATCTCCTCCTAAATTCTCGCCCCTACTCGTTAGAAGGTTGCAATTGGTGGTTGTAAATAATCACGATTGTGTGTTTTTTTCTACTAGTCCATCGAGATTGGTCACAAAAAAAAAATAACAATAATCAAGTTCATTTGCCATCAAAGAAGTTTATGGCAAAATCCAAATTCATTTATGGGGAAAGAAGTTCATGCAAAATGCTTTGAGCGACAAACAAACCTAAGGCGTTTAACAAAGTTAACCGTTAAATGTCTTTCAGAGCCCCACGAGCTTAATTTTCAAAGAATCTTGTTTTTAGCAAGAGCACAGTTAGTTAACTCAAAAAAATGCTGCACAGCAGAGCATGCAAAGTCATACTCGTACATGGTATACTCCTTCTCGTGCACAAACAAATTCTTTAATGTTTGTTCACAATGTTTAAATCAAAGGTATTGAAGGATCATTTGATTCTTGCCCAAGTTTCCAATTGATTCCTTGTGTGCTTGTTTTTTTGTTGTGATTGGTCATGAATATACCAATGCGCGCGTGCCTGGCCTAAATATGTGATCTGTATTCTTTTCAGAGATGTTTGGGTTGCCCACTAAGGACATGAAATGTTGTTCAAGGATTAACCACACAACTTATAATAATCTAGAACCTCAAATTAAAACTACTCAATTTTTGAATGTGTTTGTGCTTCTAAAAAACAACTCTTCTTAATCGACTAGTTTACATTAAGCAATTGTAATCTTGATAGAATACAAAGATTATCAAACAGTGTTTCAACCTAGGTATGCAACTCCCGTATTATATGGCCTTGATTGTAAACGCTTATATTTCATTTTAGTCCAATCTAAGGTGATATAATTTGTTTCAATGTAGGAAGCGATTGTAGCATTTCCAACAAAGAATCCAAAAATGTGATTATATATTGGAATTGAATATTCCTTAAAGGAAATAATAGCATTAAAGATTTAATTATATGAGTTTTTTCAATACATGTAGCATAGGCCAAGCTACCCAAATTTTTAGGCTTTCTAATAAAAATTTAAGATTGTGGAGCCTTTTTTTCAATAAATATGCAACCGAACATTTTCTACATTTCATTGGATATAATTTGGTCTCCGTCTAACTCTTTGGTCTTTTGTTTTTATATAATTTGATATAATTTTTTCAAATGTTGTATTTTAAGTTGTTTTAATGCCGATGCCCCCTAAGTATAACATGCGAGTTGCATACTCGGGTGTTTCATTGTGAAACTGTAAATAGCTTTAAGCCTTTAACGTTTAAGGTGGTTACCCCATTCCCAACTGGCGCCTTAAACCAACAATTAGGGGCATTTTCCACAATCAATATTGCAATGATGTTGGTTGTAGCATGAGTTATATACAGTTGGTAATGGGTTCTCTCTTGTTGGTTTTAGTATATGTAAGTGTGGTTGAAAGTTATAATATAACGTATTTTACTAGTGTTACTAGTATTTATCTCTGGTCACTAAAGTGTCTATTCTCGTAAGAGGTGAGTAGTCTTGTACCAATGGCCCTTTGTCCAGTGGGCATTGGCTCATTGTCAAGACGAACAGACACTTTATTCACGCCAGCCTCGAAAAAGGTCCGGTGTTCATATCTGTCTGTAAGTGTGGTTATAGATTCGTTGTTGTTGGTTTAAGCATTTTTAGTGTGTGCAATACAAATCTTCTTTAAACAAAAAGAGCTCTACCTATATGACGTGAATAGGATGTGTCATATTTCAACTTTGAAAATTTATAACTAATTCATTCTTCATCCAAAAATTATGTTTCAACTTGTGTTGAAATCTGTTTCTTCTTGCCTAACTCTAAAAAAAAAAAAAATACTAAATAATATCAATGCCTCATATCCGTATTTCTTATTCAGTTGGGAATGGGGTAACCACCTTAGATCCACCACCAATTTCAAAGATTTGTCATAAAATGTTTGATGCATCACAAAAATGGAGTTGATGTATAGGGTGCATTCACAATATAATGAGCCAATGGCGCCCAAATCTAAGGACTCTTGATGAATGCTTAATAGAAAATGATATCTTCAATTTATGTAGATATTAGAAAAAAATTAAGGACATTCCAGATGAGAAATATTAACGACCTTTAGTCCTTTTTAAGGGCACTTTAGTCCTTTTTAAGGACTGGTTACAGCCATATTTTAGTCCTTTTGGAGTAAATTTTTTTCCTCAAACATTGTCATATTTTAGTATATCGTAGAATGATATACAATATATCTGATTACTAATTTTTATTGCATTATCAACTCAAAGGATAAAAATATTGTCTAATAATTCATTCAAAAAAGCAGTGATTACAGTTTTGGTGAATCGTTATATTGTGAATGCACCCTATAAAAAAAAGTTGTAAATTTCAACATGTAGATTACATTTGTAGGGTTGGATTTTATCAAAAGAAATTATTCATAGTTTTCAATTAATCTTGCACGGTGTTTTCTCATTAGGGTATGGCCTTGGCTTTGAAATTCAATGACCACATGTGTATGATAAATGTGGTAAAAAGTGAGCTCTGAAAAGTCTTCAATTAGACATGGATCCCCAATTGGTCCCTACTTTTTATATAGCTAAGACATTTTTTGAAAACAAAATTTCAAATCAAGTTCATCTTTGAAGCTTTACAATCAATTACATTATCATAGCTAAAATATTGTGTAAGATAAAAAGTGAGTTTTTTTACATTTCAATGAAAGAAAGCCAATTTTAGAAATCCAATAACACATGTATATTAAGATACAATTAGATAAGGGCTTTTAAGTTTTAAATTTTCCATGTCACATGAATTTATCACTCAAAACGCCCTTCATGTATTTCGGTCTATTTTAGTTTTTTCAAAAATATAAAACAACATTTTTAAAAACATGACTCCAAAACACCATGGCTTAAATACAAGGATATGAGAAAAAAATTACTCCATGCAAATAGTGTTTCATCAATGAAAAAACACTGTATATTCAAAAAACATCACACTGTATTTCATACAAAATCCTCCAATTCAACCCATTTATTTTTAAAGTAAAGGGTGAAAAAAATAGACAGATGCATTCAACTCAAAAATACATAACTCTAAAATTTCACGTCCCCATAGTATATACCTTTTTTTCTACAAAACTCTAAAGTCCACAAAATATCAAAATCCGACACTTGTGACAACACTTTCCACCTTACCCTTCTTGAAAACGCCTTGCTAGGTTTTCTTTTGAAATTCACTTTAAAATCCCAACTTAACAAAAAAAAAATTAAAAAAGTTTGTGACAAATTTAGAATTGTATGCACTATGAGATGGTATAATTTCCATTATTTGATTTCTAAGGTCTCAATTTTTGAAATAATGAAACTTGACATAAACCAATTTTGTCATTTAAAAATTAAAAAACCACAATATCTTATTTTGAAAATCCATTTTGTACAAATGGTAGTCAATTAGCACAAGAACCAAGGAAAATTTGGATGACTTAAAAATTACATAAAATGTAGTCAAGAGAAGGCTTACAATTTGTTCATCGTCCATTATATGGATGCACGTGTGTATAAGGATTAAATTAAAGCCGTTTGTACAGAATCTTCAGAACTTCTAGAGTCATTGGGTCCTTGAATGTGTTTGTTCTTCTGAAAAGCAACTGTTCTTAAGTGACTGCATAAAAAGCAACTATTCTTAAACAATTGTAATCGTGATAGAACACAAGTGTTCCACAATCTGAACTGTCCAACCATGTTTCTAAAACTGCAAATAGCTTTAAGTTGAAGTTTGTACAAAATCTTCAGAACTTATATAGAGTCATTGGGTTCTTGAATGTGTTAAGGTAGGGACACCCATTCCCGTGACTTTAAGCAGATTATTATACTTCTGAATGAGCAGTTTGTAAGGTAATTATATCAAGGGAAAGGCAATTAGATATTAATCTAGACTGCATCGACAAAGTCATGTTATTGTAGAAATTGTGTACGTTCTCGATAGTCAAAGCCAAAAAATGATTTGCACATTTTGATTGTGTTTGAATGCACTTGATTCCGTGACTTGGAGAAGCAACTTCTGCCATGAAAAGTTCCTTACAATAGCAAATTTCTTCAACCACCCAAGATCAGAGTTTCTCGGATTGAGGTGCCCTGTATGCAGACGGGAATGGGTGCAGTCACGGGAATGGGTGTCCTTACCTTAGTGCTTTTGAAAAACAACTACTATTTGTTGAGGGGGTTTGCACTAGGGACCAAGCAGTCGTCCCATGGACTCCGCAAACTTGTCCCAGGGCGACTTGGGTTTATACCACTCCGAAAACAAACCTTGAATTATGAGAGTCGAGGTTACTAAAAGGGTTATTAAGTGCCCTAGTGGATAATGTTTCATGGTTTGAGTTCATTTCCGGTGGGTCAAGCAAAAGAGGTTCTCTAACTGCAAAAACCCGAAGGCCATGGAGATTAAAACAATGCTAAAAAAATCAATAGTGCGGGAATGATTTGAAGTTTTTTTTAATTATAATATTTTAAAAAATTCAACCCACCTTCCTTTTCGTGCATGGTCACTTGTCCCGGTTCAAGTTTGGTTTACACTATGAGAAGTGTTCAAGAGCTTTAACCCCTAAACGTCTTCACCCTTGTCTAGTTTGGGCAGTTTTGAAAAGATGAATCATAAAATGCAACTAAGATGAATATTTTGAACTTGATATATGAATAAAAGTTGTGCACTATGAATTCTAGTGCACAACTTTATGGTTAAATCTGCAATTGCATTCACCAATATTTTCCTATAAATTTTGGAATATAAAATTCAAAATTATTTTGTAATTTGATTACGAATAAAATATTGATGATTTGTGGATGAGATTTTTTGTGATGGGTTAAAATGTAATACTCTATTGTAGTGATTTTTGGAGATTTTTGGTTGCTTAATTATACAAGTTGTTTTTTCAAGAGCACTTTTAGACTAAAATCTTCAATTTTTTTGATGAAACACTACATCATACAATGAGGCATAAAGTTTCACAAATCATCACCTTTCTAATTGGATGACACATCCAAAAAGCTAACTTTGCATTAAAATTTTCATTTAAAAAAATCATTGCAAAAAGTGCATGATGGATGAGAAATCCGAGTTTGATTTGTACATCATGCAAAATATGCATGGTTGAGTAGTTAAGGGTTGCATTTTCATTTCTCTTAGTCACAAATTGGGACCATGGAGTTTTTTTCATTTTCCTCAGTCATGGCTATTGGTTTAGAGTGTAAACTGCCCCTAACGTACTATACTAAGAAACTGCACTAGTGATGTACCACAACTATTTCACCAACATTCTCTAACTATGTTTCACTAAGTAGACTTTGATTTCAAAATTTTAACAAGCAATAGTCTCTATGTGTTCTACCCTATCATCACGGTTGGCCAGAATAATCAAGTTCATATATCATAAAAGAAGTTCATACAAAACCCAAACTCGTTTGCCATAAAGAAGTTCGTGCAAAATGCTTGAGTGACAAACAAATTGAAGGAGTTTACCAAAGTTAACCATGCAATTTATAATATCCTAGGGTCTTATAAGAAGGGGTCTCAAATCTCATTTTGATAATCTCCACTATGATTGATTGTTTTTTGTAAATTGATTATTTTATCATAAAATAGTGGATTATTTTCTAAAGAGGTTTGACACTCTTCATATGCAATCGTCACCTTTAATATGTAACCCAATGAATCTATAATGTAGGCAACACTGAATGGGTAGGATTGATGAATTTTTTAATAGGGATGAATGAAAAAGTTGACGTGGGGTTGGGGGTGATTGCAAGCTACGGTCTACCAATTGGAAAGTGCAGCTTGTGCAGCTAAAGGCCGTACAGCTTGTGCACTAGCGTAGTAATGCGCACCTCTCAACTTTCAATTAGGTCAAAAATTTCACCATCCCAAATAGGCTTTATGCTAATACTTTCACTTTAGCAATTATTAAGTTTATTTTAAGATTTTGGGCATTACTCAATAGCCTTTTCTGTTTTTTACCGAGTAGGGGTAATTAGAGCCTTTTTTACATAACATCCTTAGCTAGGTTCTATGAAAAATGCATTTCATATCCCACCTCTGAAACTGAACCATTATTTCATTTCCAAAAAAAAATCCAAAAAAAAGTTTTAACTGCACGAAAATCTTAAAAAACAAAAACATCACAAAAAAATTAATTAAAAATTAAGTAAGCATAATACCAAATAAAATAAAATGTGGTAGCTTTGTACACACTTGTGGTATGTTGCTATAAATTTTTGAAGTTCAAATTTGACCCCCTTCTAGCCTTTCCTATAAAATAAGTGCACTTTTGACAAGCAACACGCTACCAAATCTAAGTAGAAATGCTTAATTTGGATGGAAAGATTGAAATTTTGCAAACTTTATTGTGGTAAACATCTTAACTTTAGAATTTTAGAAACAATGCAATTTGTTTCGTCACAAAATTCTATTCCAATATTTATTGATGATTTTCCAAAGATTGGGTAAGTGCACCAATTTGTAAACCGCGACAAAAAGTTTGGGTGACCGTAGCTTGCAACCACCCTGGGCCATTTATGGAGGAATATGATAAATGTGTTTTCAAGCTAAGTTGGGAAAAGTATAGCAAAGCTAAGAAAAACCTAACTTAAATTAGCTTCTTTTTTAAGACTTGTTTTTGGATGATCTTTCATTCTCATTTTTAACTTTTTCCTTAGAAGACTTCATTCAATTTTCTTAGCTCTTTATGAATTTTTCATTTCATTTGTACACCTCCTACAATGTTTTTTATTTCAATCTTCATTGTGATTCATAATCTTCTATCTTCTTCCATCATCATTTCTCTTTCTAAAAAAAATTGTGGATTTTTCTCAACTTGTAGGTTTTTCATCCCGACTACATTGTTTCCGTACACAATTATAATTTTATGTTTCAATCAATATTGAGAGTGCAAATGGTAATGGAGTTGAAGAGGTAGATTTTTTCTTTCTAGTTAAATGATTGTTGGAAGCATTAATTATAGTGGGATTTCTTCTAAATGGAAATAATGCGAACACATAAATTTGCTTGCTAATTAGGTTATTTGAAGATTTCCAAAAAGAAAGATCTTGTGATGCTACCTCTTTCACGTTTCATATAATCCTAATAAACATTACTTTTTCAACAACCATGTAGTAATGTTCATATCATATCAAAAATCCAAGATCATATTTTCATCAAATATTTTATTCATTGTAGCATATCTTTTGAACCTCAGCATGTATTGATTTGCTTGTAATGATTTACCAAGATGACCATAAATGTTGGAAACATATATATATATATATATATATATATATATATATATATATATATATATATATATATATATATGATTTTTTAATTTTCTAAGTCCAAAATCTCATTACTATAAGTACTATTGTTTCCAACAACCCGAGGATGCACTATGTGTCACATTAGTGGATCATGTGTGTTTAAAAGGTATTTTAGGGGGTGAAGGGAGATTATGAAGTAATGCAAATATTCTATAGTATACAATAATATCCATGGTATATTTTATGAATATTATTTTGAATTTTTTTAAACACCCTATGTTATTTATAATGGAAATTTTCACATTTGAATCATGCTATTTTACATCAAAGATTTTTCAAAATTTTCCCTTAAATGAATCAAAATACCCCTACTTTTGATTGCACGATGCCAACAAAAACTTGGTAAGTGCATTTGAGTTCGACAATCATTAGATTTTGGAAATACAACCAAATTTTATTAGATAATCGTACACCAATTGAGTAAAGACCATCCAAGGATGTGAAAGGTTAGGCTACATCATAAAAAGGTTACACCATAAAAACCCTACCCTATAACTGTCAAGTGTCCGGTTTGCTAATTCACTTACAAACCTTACAAGCGTTGAAAAGTCACAAGTATAACCTATAGTCGTCAATACGTTTTTTCTAAACTAGATTCAACCTACGGTTGTAATTGGAATTAAAAAATTCCGCTAGTTAGAAAAGTTGAAATATGTCCTCTTCAGCATCCCCAATGGGCTCACTATACATGCTCGATTTGATGTTGCTAATGTGGTCCTACATGCAAAATAAGCCATGTCCTAATGTTGACCCCTAACTTTGGATGATACATTTCATCATTCAAAAGAATCAAATTATGATGGAAATATAAAGGTTATAAATTAGATTCTGTACTAGGTTCAAAAATAATGTTTATACTTTGGATCTATATTTCATATTTCAACATGTTTGTGATATGCAAAACTTCCTCAATGTTCTTTGTTCAAAAACTTTATCGTATCAATCACTATATATTAATCTGATTCAACAAATATTAATGATGTACACATTTTCCTTTGCATTTTAATTCCATATTCATCGGCTTCGTTTGCATTAAGTTTCTAGGTGCATTCCTGGTAATAGGAGACAACATAAGTGTAACCACTCCTTATTTTATGAACTATTAAACAATTACTTTATCATTTGAACTGATAATGCAACATAAGTTATTTCCTACATATAGTATATGTCATTCTAGCATATACCAAATTTTGACGATGTTTGAGAAATTATTTGAACTTTAAAAGGGCTAAAATATGGTTGTGACCAGTTCTTAATAAGAACTAAAATGTCCTTAATATTTTGCAAAATTTCCTTGATTTTTTTTTTGATATTTACATATATTGAAGATATCATATCCTAAGCATCCATCAAGAATTTTTAGATTTGAGCATTGTTGGCTCCTATTACCATGAATGCACCCTTATTTTGTATTTTATCATTGAGAAGCTCTTCAATGACCATGCAAAAGCATCTCAAAAGAATCTCTAATAGGTTTCCACGTTTTGATAGGGTCTTGAAGGGGTCTCAAATAATTTATTAGATTTGATAAAAAGGATCTCCAATGGATGTGTCTTATAATCATCTCGAATGGGTGTCTTTGAGATCCTTTAATTAGTGTCAAAACTAAAACAATCTTACCCTCTCAACTACATATTGCTTCTAATGAGTGGGAAGAAAGTATATGCAAATAAGTTCTAGTAGCATTAGAACAAGCAACATTGGATGAATCAAGGTTGGGCTACTTAAAGTAGCACACCTCTAGTATATATGAGGGCGGAATCGTTAAATAAATGGTAATGTGTATGTCTACTTTAGGATTGGAATGACGTTTATCAACAAAAACTTGTAAAACCAAGCAATGCTTTCCTCGAATGCTTTTACTTGTTTTGTATAATAACAGTATTGTTGACATTTCTACATTTTTACAATAATATGTCAATACATTTCAGATTAGAGGTTCTTCAAATTGACAAACTAACATTTACAAACTTTGTTCCTTGATAAGTGGAAAAGTCACATCACGTAGGTTAAATGCTAGTTCAACACCAATGTGGTGAATAATTTTTATTTATGGATATTTTATCTCGTTGATGCATATATTCCTCAAGACTTTTTGTTTTACTACCGTAGACAAAGGGCAGCTTGTCAAAAACACTTTCTTAAATAGCATGTTGGAATTTTAGGAAATTAAGTTTTCAAACAAAAATTTGCAAAAACAAATGAGGATTTCAAAGAATATTTGAAGTGCCAAACTCTATTTTGAAAAATATTAAACTTTGATACAAAAGTGCTAAATCTACCCTTGACTACAGTATACTAAAACAATGTTCACTGAAAAAATAGTCTTCAAAACTTTTCAACTTTATTTTATTTTTTATTTTTTATTTTTTATTTTTTTGAAACACACGAATTGCATTTTTGCAACCCGCGGAAAATTTTCCAATCAAGTAGTAAGACGATTTCACAGCCGGGAATCGAACCGCCAACCTCTCCATTTGGTTTAGGTACTTTACCACCATCACCTTGGTAGTTTAGGGTCATCTCAGAACCTCAAATTAATTTTTCCACTACATTGTTAAGCCCTAGACTTTGTACCCCTACTAAAGTTTTCAAGATTCTCACTAATGCTCGCAAATGCTCTTGGATGTTCTTTGTTTTTACATCTTAAATTTGTCTTAAGTCTTGCTTAACTTGTACTAAATTCTCTCTACAATGGTAAGTGTCACCTTCATAATCTTCTTTAGAAATACACTGTTGCACCTTCAAATTTGAAGCATCTCTCTACAAATCGGAAGAATTGCAGAGCATTTTCTCTAACTTCTACTGGGCCAAGCAATGAGGATTGGAGAGTTGAATTATTTTATTTGCAATTTCTCTATAGTGTAAAGGGTGTGGCTCAACAAGGGATTAACCCTTAAACGTTAAAAAGGTCCTTAGAGGGTAGCCCAAAAAAAGCATCTCCAAGTCTATATGAGTTGCCGCAAAAAAACAAAAAAAAAACAAAAAAAAAAAACAGCCAACCTATCGTTGGTGTTGGCCTACAAGCGTTGCTGCCAACGTTTTTGCTCTTTTAAAAAAATGCTTCGTCTCTCTTCATAGTTGTTGCCTATTCAAAGCTCCCTCCTTCCCCCAATTCCGTCATTTGATTGTGGATTGTTCCACAATTGTTTAATTTTCAGGAGTATTTGCTAAATTTAGCCTTGCTTTTTCATCACCTTTCCTAAGCATCAATCCATTTAAATTTTGGTTGAAAAAATCCACTTTTTTCTTTATCATTCTCTCCAAAAAAAAATCTATGGGACTTGTTTTGACGTCTAAAGGTTAAGAATGATATGTTTCACTTTAGTTTTAAGAAAAGTTATTGTATCAGTAAAAATCAAACCAAGGTGTAGGTGGTACAAAACCCCATTGTTATAGAATGCAATGCTAAACTAATTTGTGCAAAGCAAGCTATTAAGTTGCAATATAACTTGAACTCATTTTCTTATCCCCTTACTTTATAAAAATACATTTTACTTCATGAGCTGTGTGGCCCCTGCATCCCCGCCCCATCTTGACTTTGGGCCTCACTATTTCTATTGCATCATCTGGCCCAACCCAGCCTCTAATTTACATTTTCCAGTGCACCTACTAACCTAAGCTACCAATATTATAATCACTAGCTTCCCTGAAAATTGGAATAACACAACATAGGGGAACAGCTCCGGTTCTTTAGGGCTGCCGTACCAAGTTCTTAACCCCTAAACGTCCCTTGAATAGCTTTTCAAATTGTAAATAATAATAATAATAATAATGATGATGATGATGATGATGATGATGTCCCTTGAGTCCTTTGTGAACATTTTTTTATGCTATGATTTTCCTTTTATTCTCTGTAAGAAAGTGTATTTAGGATTGCTTTACACTATAATGGAAAAGTCCACCGGTCATGAATTCTAAGGGAATTTCGAAATATGATTGTCTGAGAGTGACACTCTTGTCCGGTGATGGTTTACATTATGGTCAAGAGTTCTCTGGTGAAGAATTTTGTACATGGATGAAAAAATGACATGACTGTCAACATAGCAACACTTTTTTAAAGGCAGTTCTCTGGAGGTCAAGTTTCTTGAACAACCTCAAAGCCTCATACAAAACTTGGCCTTCCGAGAACTCCAACTTGCCATTAAAATACTATTCTTGTCGACATTCCAAATCTGCCATCTCTAGGACACGGAACAAAAGAGCAGTTATTATTTTTATTTTTACATTTTCAACCTTAGGATCTTGACTTGCACTACTACAAGAATGTGTGAAACTTTTTGTAGAGATTTTAACCTCAAATGTTTAGAAATCATAACATTTGAAATGAAGTATTTTTTGGTTTTAACTCTTAAGTGTCCTTAGTTTTTTGGATTTTAAAACATCATTGCTCTTGAAGTGTTGTAAATCTAAGTGTAAGTGAGGTATAGAGATCTCAAATGTACAATCTTATAGCACTTGTACGTGTTGTAAATGACATGAATCAAATTTGGAGTCATTTGGCCACAAAGATTGCAAGATTACAATGTTTAAATGTTAAAAATGAATGTTGAAATTTTCCAATCAACACATGAGAGCTGAAATTTGCCTAGCAACACATTAGTGTTGAAATTGTATTTCTGAACCTACTGAAATGAAAAAAAAAATGAAACAATAACATGCTTCAAAACAATACATATTGCAAGAAAAACTAGAATTTTCTCTCTTCAATTGTCAATGATTCAAGATCAATGTTGAAGAGAGAGAAATTAAAGAGGATGATTAAGAATAATTTATGTATGTACAATATTGTACGTGGAAGGCAGGGTCGGCAAAAATAATTCCCCCAAAAAATGCCGAAAAAATAAATAAATTTATTAATTATTTTGTCAAAATAAACAAAAATAAAGTCAACAAAAAGCCGAAAAAAAAACAAACTCAAAACATAACACTCGACGCAAAAATAAAATAAAACGCTTAGCAACCGGAAGAATGTAATGTTAGCTATTAATAGCCTATTTCTTAATAATTACTTTTGCAAGTGCCAACCTCCGCCGTTTCAACTTTTATTAATTATTCGACATGAAAGTGCCGACCCTTCCTTCCACGTACGGTATAGTAGAGAAGAGTAGTGCTTCCTACAATGTATATAGGATTTCCCCTCTTCACTCCTAAAAGACCATGACTATGTTCTTCAAAGAGCTCTCCAAATTTGCCTTACAAGTGCAAAAAGAAAAACCGGGAAAAAAAACATGCCCCTCAATTTCCAATTGCAGGATCTTATTTTGGATTATTGAACACATCTATGGATTTATTTGAAATTGTTTTTACCACGTGGATTGGAAGATTATAGCAATTGAAGTGAAGAGAATTATTTTTTTGGACCCTTCTTAGCAGGATTGGCCTACTTTGATTCTCCAAAGGATGAGAATTTTCCACTACAAACAATTGATTTCTTTAAAAAAACTTTAAGAAAATAATGTTAGCTACTTGTTTACCTTAGTTCAGATGTATTATAGACATGTGACATTTTCAAAAATATCTTGTCATTAAAGAAGTTCCAAAACATGGCCAAACTCATTTTATTTTCGGATCAATACAATTTTTCAAATTTCAATACAAGGATCATTTAGGGAGTAAGTTTTCTATTGTTACCGGCTATAATCATTTTGTGAAGTTGTCTGGTGGAATTCTCCTCTTGGTAAAGTTGTCCAATACGCTTCTCTAGGTGGTTACACTACAACTGGTCAAAACTTCTTAAGGCATTCGTTTTGTTGTCTTTTCATCTTCACCGGCATACCATCGCTAGCCTCGAATAACCATGTCTTAGGCTAAAATTCTTGACCAACCGGTGCACTTCTCCACCATAGTATAAAGTAGCCCTTAACCCCTAACTACCTAAGCGTCCATTTTTTGGACAATGTACAGATTTCATCCAAAATTTCTCATCCGTCATGCACTTTTTGTAATGTGTAATTTTTACTATAGATACTATGGGAAGTTAGCTTCATGCATATGTGATCCAATTAAAAAGGGGATGGTTTGTGAAATTTTTATGCCTCATTTCATGTTGTAGTGATTCACCCAAAATTTTAAAGATTTGATTGTAAAAGTGCTCTAAAAAAAAGCCAACTCATAAAATTAAGCAACCAAAAAATCTTCAAAAATCACTACACTTAGAGTATTGCATTTCAACCAATCACAAAGGATTTCATCCATACTAGATTGTCAACATCTTATTTGTAATTGAATTACAAAATAATTTTGAATTTCACGTTTCAAATTTTATACAAAATTATTGGTAATAGAAATCATAGATTTTACCGTATGGATATAATCTAAATTTCATAATGTACGACTTTTATTCCTATATCAAGTTCGAAATATTCCTCTAGGTTGCATTTAATAATGCATCTTTGCAAAAATGCCGAATTTGGAGAGGACTCTTGGCATTTAGGGATTAATCATCAATAGAGTACATTGCACCATTCAAGAATAATTGAAGTTCTACAGTTTTTGAAGTGGAATAAAAATTGTTTTGTTTGTACCAAAAAAGAAAAAGAAAACTCAACATGTCTAACTTTTTAACCTTTAACCCTTAACCCCTAAGTGCTCAAAGGTTTTTTAGAGATGCTAGATGTGTCATAATGTCTATCTTACTCAACTTTTATGAGCTTCGATTTTTAATCATATGTAGAGCACAACAATAAGACAACATCTATACGGTTCAATTTTGAAAAAATGCTATGAATTATTTAATAATCACTTTATAAGAAATTTCTTTGAAAATTCACAAAAAATACATGTTTAGTCATTTTGACTTGGAATCAAGTATGATAGGTCAGAAACATTGGTTTTATATGGTGGTTACCTTGTTCATGTTAGAACTAATCTTATTTGGTAGAAAACTTAAAGATTTCGTTTTAGGCAGAGTTTCAAAATTGTGACAATTTGAGATGCTGTCACTTTGAGGGCTTTAGAGGAAAGTTGGTAAATTTTTTTTCAAAATTTCTTTTTGGAGAAGTTGCTCAGTTTCAACATCTACAAGGGAAAAAAATCTCGCTCAAAAATTGTTATTTTTGCAAAAGTTATGGACGTTTGAAGTAAGCTGAACTTGTTTTAAACTCTGAAATTTTGGATTGACCATATATGGTCGATTAGGTAGTTAGGGGTTAAAGGTCCCTAGCTTTTTTGGGCTTATAATCATCATCGCTTTTGATGTGTTATAGGTCTATGTGTAAGTGAGGTATAGAAATCTCAACCGTACAATCTTGTAACATGCATGTTGTAGATCATGTGGATCAATTTTGGGATCAATTGGGCCATATAGATTGCAAGATCATAGTGTTTTAGTACTAAAAAAGGATGCTAAATTTTTCCTAGCAACACAGTTAGAGGTGAAATTTGTTTTCAAAATTACTCAAATGAAAAAACTTCTCAGAAAAACTTTCAACTATAAAGTAGTTCAAAATCATCATATGAACGCATTGGTACCAAAAAAAACTCGGGATAAATTTAGCGTGCCCTAAAATGGCCTTGCAATGTCAAAACGTAGCCAAAAAGGTGACCCATTTGAACCAAAAAGGCAAAAAGTGTCCAAACTAGACCCATGCACTTAATTGACTGCCAAACATTCATAACAACATGGATTGATCTGAAAATTTTACCATGATAACTAAATGTCAAGGAAAATTCAACCCAATAAGTTTTAATAAAAACGGACTTGGAATGAAGGAGATAGAAGCCCCCAAAGTTGTCATCAAAATCACAGAACTGTCAAAAAAAATATCTACTTTCAAATGATCACCAAAACTTCAATTCATCTCGGATTGATATGATATTTTTACCACATATTTTGTACATCATTTGGTGTGTTATTCCAAAATTTCATCAAAATTTGACACGTTTTGAAATAGTTATATCTCTTCAAAAGAGAATGTCCCCCAAAAACGTCCAAAATATGAACGTCGGGACGGTTAGTAGTTAAGCGTCCACACTACAATTACCTAGTGAATCCTCATCAATTCCTCACATTTTAAAATGCAATATATTTTTAACCAATTTACCTTGAATTTTTCATATTTATTTAAATATAAATAAAATTTATAAGATTTTTCAAAGTTTTTTTCTTGTGAAAATTGTAGTAATCACAAAAATGCTTAGAATAGTATAAATTTCTTAGGAAACATGTAAATAATAGTGATAAACAACAAGGTGTAGGTGGCATGATTCTTGAGCTTACATAAAAAGAAATTCGATACAAAAACTTTTTATGCATTGTACAATGGAATATTAGGATTCTAAGCTTCAAAATGTTTTAAAAAAAAGTAGTATTAACAATTTTTAAGAATGGTAAATTGACCTAGAAAGTAAAAGTTAGCCCCCACACTTTCTTAGTTGGAACCATTTTCATTTGAATTTAGGAACTAGGTAAAAATCAGCATTTGACTGAAAAGACAACCAAACATGGCTCCATAGGACTCTTTGCACGCTTAATAGTTAACCCTTTAGTGCCCAGCTGACCACATTATGGTCACTACAACGTCCGAAATGCAAATAGCAAAGAATCCGTGAAGAATTGGAACTTCAGTTTTGAAGTTCAGATTTGCCCACATACATTACGCACCTTCCAGAAAAAGAAATTTTCAATTTGGAATTGTACAACTATCAAAATACCTATCAACAGAACGCGAAAATACTGCAAATACTTGAAAATACAGTAAATACTTACAAATACAACATATATATTGTGTAGTATTTCTTGTGTTTGGAAGTTTGTTATCTTGTTTTATTTTTTTGGATTGTGTTCTCTTCTTCATCCTCCATTAGTGTGTGTAATCCGATCTTGACTAATGTACCCACTCCTGTCAATTTTCAACGTATAAAATTTTGTCTTAAACCGTACATGGAGAAGTCACTTTCACTTATAAATCTCACAATAATTATGTGTGAGTCTATTTTTGATATGAAAGATTGCAACGGAGAGGTGTTGACATAGGGCATAGCTGAACGTCTTTGCTTTTATTTTTGAAAATTTACCTCAAATTCTATTTAACTTTGAAGTCACACACCCCCAAAATCTCGTTTTTGAGCGTGCATTATATAGTTCAAATACATACTATAATCTTCCGATCCCACCATCGGATGATTCTCAAATTTTAATAAAATGTGTGCTCTCGAGTTGAGAATAGAATTGTACGGTTACTTTCTAATTTAACCCATTCTATTTTTGGTAGTCTCAAGCACAATGGAAAAATCTACTGAAATCCAGGGCTCTGAGGTACAGTACCCTGGGCACTAAAAGGTTAACCAATTCAAACATTGGAGGTACAAAATGAAAGATGTGGAGGTTGGAAGGCGATGGTGAATTCATTTAACTTAATAATTTGCATGAGAAACAAAGTGATAGATGGCAATACTGCATAGGCCACGAGGGCTTGTAGTCCCGGTGTTCTACATATATGTATATCATTGGGGCAAAAAGTTGTATTTTATAACGATTGGTGAAGAAGCCAGGTGATGCATGATCTTGCACTCAAACATAAGCACAAATCATAACCCTTGCAAGGTGTTTCATAGAAGGAACAAGTAAGTTACATGATTTGCTGAAATGCCTGGAGCCAGGTGCCATGCAGTAAAAGATGCTGAAAATTCTTATTTGCAATTCTTTGAACTACAAGTTGTCAGGCAACAGTCTTTTGGGGGCCCGGGTCAAGAATTCATCATGGGTGTCCAGAATAAAGGTGGCACCCTCTGCTCCTCAGCCACTCAAAGTCCCAAACCCACACCACCATGGGTTAGTGTGGTTCAATTTTTGAGTATGGTACATTTTGTTACTAGAATCTAGTGGCGGATTGGTGCAGGTATAGGTTATTGCGATTTCTGAATGCGAAGGTCATTTAGAGCATGCCCAGCAGCTCCAGATCAAATAAGTCCGCCAAGCATCAAGTTGACGGCCATTTTAAACTTAGAGGAATGTTGGAATAGAAGTACCCCAGCAACAATCCTTGTGCGAACTCCAAGGCAGTTTATTAAAAGAGAAAGTAATTCATAACACTTGATGGCCTTGAAGCATGAGCCAGTGAATAGGCTTCAAGGCCATTATCTTACCTTTGATTGGCAAAGATTCTTGCTTGGCGTGAGCAATTTTCTTCCTCCAAAGCTTCAGTATATGGCGGAGAAAACTCAGATAAAGCCCACTGCCAAGCTATCTTGGTGATTGAGATGAGATTTTCTACTGCTGCTGGGGCCATGTTCATGCCGAACCTCCGCCACCTTGAGGTTAGACTGGTGCTTTTGCATGCTGTTGGGCATGCTTTTAAGAGCCACTAGTAGAAAAGATAGCATTGCCAAGGGAGATGCCCCAGCAAGTAGTGCCCAATTTCACGCATGCATAGTGATTTTGCGTGAACATCTCTCTTAGGAGCACCACCTTTCTACAGTGAGCATGCCCAACAATAGGTGCTTTTGAGGAACCAACACCAAGATTTGGTGTAGCCTGCTCCAATGGCTTAAAAGTACAGCCCAAGAATTACCCACAAAGTCAAAAATGGTATTTCAGGTCAACATTTGAGTTTTCCTAACTATCTACAAAAGTTTTGGTGCAAGCAAATTACTCACACCTAACAAGCATCTTTTCTCAATCAATAATTAGATAATGAGCTTGGAGACTATTCATCGGCCTATGCTTCAAGGCCATAAAGTTCATTTCATAAAATCTTTTTTTAATAAGTTGTATTGGTATTCGCACAAGGAGTGTTGTTGGGGTACTTCAAGTTTAACACTCCTTTAAGTTAAAAATGACCGTCAAGTTGATGCTTAGTAGACATAGTTGGTATAGAGCTATTGGGCTTGCTCTAAGAGCATATCCAACAATTGCTCATTTTTGACCAAGTTCACTCATCTAAGATTGTGTGTGAGAAGTGAAAACTTCCCTAGTAACAACTAACAAGTGTGCTTGAAATAGAATGCATTCACCAATTACATACTATTGTTTTGTCACTACTTGGGACAATCATAATGGCAGAGAATAAATTTACTAAACTTAACTTCATAAACTAAGAGCAAAGTCTTGTCAGAGAATGGGACAAAATGCTTGATGTCAAAACCACCACTCTCCATATTGACAATTTTTGGTGTGCAAATACGAAACTCCACATTATAAGACATACTTTGTCATTCATAAATAGGTTTGGTGAGTTGAAAATGGTTGTTGTTGGGCCTATTGTAACGAATTATCTCTATACTATTTCTTTACAATGGACTCAAGATGCTTTTAGGTCAACTCATATACATTGGGTCTTTATGTTAAGGATTCTCCAAATAATAAAGGGTGTTATTGCACTACAAGTTTTAAAGTTTTCAACAAAAAAAAGTGTGTAATGTTGTAAAGCAATTGGTTTAATAACGTTACATAATAAATAGGAAAAATACCAAAAAAACACACACACACACACACACACACAAAAGTGGAATTGTTTTGGAATCTTTTTAAACTATTTTACATTTAGGATCTTTTGGAATATTCCTACTGATTTCATATTATCAACTTACAAACCACGTCAAATGCATATTTTGACTATACTACATGCTCCATTTTAATTAACTAAATAAACTCAAAAATAAATTTCTAGGAGCTCGCCATTTTAAAGGGTGTTTAATGTAAGGGGACAAAAATTGCCACCATAAACCTTTAATATCAACCTTACTCATTTTTAAAATATTTTTGAAATATTTTTTGAATACGATATCTTTATGTTATAGGAATTGACAAAAATTGTTGCCATTACTATATCTTCAATGAAACATATCAATTAACCCTTTAACGCGAATGCGTCCAAATAATGAACGACAAAATAATTGCGATCTTTCTCAATACTACATCATATAAATTTTTTCATCCATCCAAATTCCTTTTGGTTATGGTGCTAATTGACTATCATTTGTAACGTATGGATGTTCAAAATAAGATATTGTGATTTTTCAAAAAACAACACAATTGGTTATGATCAAGTTTCATTCTTAGTTCCAAAACTGAGACCTTCATTCCAAAGCGACCCTACCTTTTTTTTCTTTTGATGTGTTATAGGTCTAAATGTAAGTGAGGTATAGAAGTCTCAACCATACAATCTTGTAATATACATGTTGTAGATTATGTGGAATAATTTTAGGGTTATTTGGCCATATAGATTGCAAGATTGTAGTGTTTTAGTGTTAAAAAAGGATGCTGAAATTTTCCTAGCAACACAATTAGAGGTGAAATTTGTTCTCAAAATTACTCAATTCAAATATAAAGTAGTTCAAAATCATCATATAAAGACATTGGTACCAAAAAAACTCATGAAAAATTTAACGAGCCCTAAAATGGCCTTGCAATGTCAAAAAGTAGTTCGAAAAGTGACCGATTTGATTCAGAAAGCAAAAGTGTCCAAAATAGACCCTGCACTAAAATGACTTCCAAACATTTAGAACAACATGGATTGACGTGAAAAAATTACCATGATAACAAGACTTTGATGGGGATCCAAACCATTTTATTTTTTAAAATTGAGAACGGACATGGGATGAAGGAGATACAAGCCCCAAAATTGCATCCATCAAAATGAAAAAAAAAATTGTCCAAATAAAAGATACAAAAACGTCTAAAATATGGACATAGGTACAGTTAAGGGTTAAACAAAATTTTCCAAAAAAAGTAGAATCAAACAATGGAAACCATACCATCTTGTAGTGCATGTTATTCCAAGTTCATTACAATATTACTATTTTTTTTGGACGTTAAAGGGTTAAGGCAATAACGTATTTATTCCATAGAGTCACCCCGAGAGTCATCCAACGCAATGTATTACATTTTGGTCCAAATACTATTTATTTATTTATTTTTAATATACATATAATCCTATAATATATTTTCATTGTGGCTAACGATCTATCAAAATTTCAATTGCAATGACCAATAAAAAAATTTAGAGCCAAATGTTTCTTGTTATGCAATGTCACTCTACACATTTTGAACGCCCTACAGTGAAAACACCCAAAACATGAGTTTAGTAAAGTGGAAACACCCAAAAGTGCAAATGATCCAATAGACCAAAAGCACCATCTTTACTTATTGCCGATTCTTTTAAAACTTAATGTTCTTTTAATTTATTTGGTTGAAAATTGCTTTCAACTTTTTTAAATAATGCTAAAATTCCTGTATTTTTTTTCTTTTTTTCTCGTAAGTTCAACCATGTAATCTGTTAATTAACTTGTTGAAGTATGTTCTTTTAAAATTTCAAAGGAAAAAGACTCACTAATTGCAAAATAATAACAAACACATTGTTAATTCCATCCTTAGTTTTTATTTTTTGTTTTTCCTTTGACTTCTTATAAGTAAGTGTATTTGATATGCAATCAAATATTAAAACGTACTCCACTCTTTAGACAAAATGAACCCTACAAACTCAATTTTTGAATCAATTCAAACATTGAGGTATAGAATACCCTGGGATATGGATTTTGAAATTGATAATGTCTTTTAAAGTTAGATGGGAAACAAAGTGAACTATATTTCACTTGACTAGCTACAATCTTGCTAATCAAAATCTACATTCAATTTTGAACTTTGCTTAAGTTAATTGGAATATTTCCTATTCCATTTCGTAATCCAGAAAAGAAGACCGAATCAAGTGAAGCATAAATCTAAACCCTAAATGACGTGTATATGATGTGTGCATAACTTAACCCCTAAATGTCCAGCCTTTGACTATGGAATCTTGCTTTATCTGTCACATTCGATTCTAGCATTATAAATAAGATAAGAATTCAAATTTATTTTTTTGGTAAATGAAGCCATGTGTCTACTAGAAATCCTGAAGTTTTCAAAAGAATTGGTGAAATTTTGAAATTACTATGATTTTTTGAAGTGATTGTAACAAAAATTCATATCAATATCAAAATGTGCTCAAAATTTCTAATTTTTGTAACTAAGTTCTAAATTACAATGAAAAAAAGTACAGTAAATGAAAATAATCTGTGTATCTCAATTTAGAATAATTTCCTACACCATGGTGTACTACGACACTTGCAACCCTAATAAAACACTAAATTTTCATAGTTTTCCAAAAATTCACAACAAATCACAATATATTTTTTAATAATTCAAGGTTTTTGCAAAAATGGAGTACTATCTAGGCTTTGTAAGCTTTGCACATTTTTTATAGTTTTGCTCAAATGCAATAGAACTCATTTCCATAGCTTAAATTTAGTTTAATCAAGAAAACATACAGAATACACTACATGGTGAACTGTTTTTGCTAGTCTTTCTGTAATTGGGACCCAATGTAAATCCCAAAAATAGCTTGGATTCATCAGGAATTTCGGACCCCACTGATTTTGCACGATTTTAGTGCGATTTCCGATATTTCAAGGGTTCGTACAGTTTTCGCACTGATTCCGCATCGTTGCGTCATTCATTGCAACTACACTGATATGACATCACGTTCGTACAAACGGATATAGTACTAATTCGACACGATTAATACATCTATTGAAAACGTGTGAATTCTTCACTCTGTACCGTTGTCAAATGTCGTGTCTTAATCGATTTTAAAACTACACTGATTAAGTGCGTTTTTAGTGCGACGTCATCTTTTCGATATCTAGATTTTTTTCTTTCTATATCTAAATTTGATCAAAATAATATTATTAAAAAATAAAAAAAATTCCTCTATACCCGCTTCAACTACACACAAACTACCTGAACCCATGGCAGGGTCCGCCAAGGCTTCCCAAGCTCTATCGCCAACGATATGATTTGAACTCAAGACCTCCCGGTTGCAAACTAAGCTCCAAACCACCAAACCACCTCAAACACTTAATGCAAAGAGTGGAACTCTTTTGGTAATTATAAAAGAATGAAACCATTAGCAATTTTTTGCAATGTGTATATAATTCTTTTTTCAAATTTTTTTTTGCACTACAACATGCAGGGATTTTTCTACATCTACAAATTTTTTCAGAATATTTTGAGTTTTTTTTTTTTTGGCCAAAATTGTGATGGCAGATCATGGCTGTGAGCTGTTTTTTTTTCTTTAGCAGACTTTGAATGTTTTTAACTATGTGAAAAAGACTTTTTTTCCAATTGTTTTTTTGCACTAGATTATGCAGGACTTTTTCTAAATCTAGGTTTTTTTTCATAATATTTTGAATTTTTGAATTTTTTTTCCAAAATCGTGGTGGCTGTGAGCTATTTTTTTTAAGGAGACTTTGGATGCTTTTTTTGCGATGTAAAACAAAATTCCAATTTTTTTTGCAGTAGATTATGCAAGCATTTTTTAGTATCTAGAAAAAAATTCAAATTTTTCTTAATTTTGTTTTTCTTTTCCCAAAACCTGAAAGGCTCTGAGCTATTTTTTATTTTCAGTAGATTTTAGATGTTTTTAGCACTGTAAAAAAATCTTTTTGTTCCAAATTTTGTTTGCACTCCACTATACAAGGTTTTTTCTATACCTAGAAAAAAAAATTCAATGGTTTGAATGTTGTGGCAAGCAATTGAGAGCTCATGCAATTTTATTTTTGAAAAGTTGCTCAAATTGAGTTCAGAGAAAGTTTGTTTTTAAACCCAATTTAACTTGCAATGCTTTGAGAGATCATGTTTTGATCGATGTCCCCTTTTATGAGCTGCCCAAGACTAAAAAACTTAAAACTAAATTAAATTATAATTTTTTCTAATAGGAAATCAAGTATGCTTTCAAACCCAATTTGAATCGTGCCAATCCAAATTAATCTTTGCTTAAAGTAAACTTTCAAAAAAACAACACCTCTACATTGTCTTGTGTTACAAATTATTCTATTTTGAAAAAGTAATGTTGCCCTTTTCTGTACAATTTTTTTTTGCTCCTATGATGAAAAGTACAATGATAACCAGTAATACCAAATTTGAATTCTAAAGATATAAAATGTTATTTCTTTGAAATTTTAATGTGTATTTCTTCTAAACTCTATAAATGTAGATCTAAAAATGTTTTGGGAAATTAAACCGTAAGTATAATTTAAAGAAGATTCCTGGAATATTCCAACATATTCCAAAATATTATAAAATATTTTGAAAGATTCCAAAAGATTCCAAAAAAGAATATTAAAATATTGTACACGGATGTCGTACGAAAATAATTTGCATTATAATAGATGCTGAAATCGCACGAATATAATAAAAGGCGTTGATATGATACGTATACGATACTAGATCCGCATTCAAAGCAATCGCATATTATCCGTGTCTTATTAGCCATGTAATGTAGATACACGATTAACGCACGGATTCCGTCAAGCACGACTTTCGTACGAAAACAACACTTTTTTTATAATCATTGAAAAGACATTGCATCGACGTCTTAGTAATGCATGTCACTTCCGTACCATAACGACACTTCTAAATGCACGTATAACGTGCGGAATCAGTGTTTAACGATAAACACACTTAAATCGTGCAGAATCAGTGTGGTCTGAAATTCCTGATGTTTCAACTGCCTAAGCGTCCATTCTTTAAACAATATACTGATCCCATCCCACATTCTCTCATATGTCAAGTACTTTTTGAAATGTGTATTTTTTACTGTAGATTTTATGGGAATTTTGCTTCTTGCATGTGAAGACCGATTAGAAAGGGGATGATTTGTGAAAACTTTATGCTTCATTTCATGTTGTAGTAATCCACCAAAAATTTATAAGATCTTAGATCAAAATTGTTCAAAAGTGCATTTGAAAAAAGTCAATTTATAAATTTAAGGAATTAAAAAATCACTTCACTTAGAGTATTACATTTCAACTCATCACAACAAATTTCATCCACAATTTGTCATATTGAATAATTGAATTACAAAAAAAGATTAAATTTTGAGTTTCAAATTTTATACAAAATATTGGTGATAGCAATCATAGATTTAACTGTATGGATAGAATCAAAATTTTATAATATATAAATTTTAATCGTACGTTAAATTCTAAATAAGCATCTAAGTTGCAGTTTATGATGCATCTTTGCAATTCTCCAACTATGGACATGGTTGTGGCGATTTAGAAGTAAAGAAATTGTGTTTTAAACTTCTTAGTAAGTTCACAAACGAAACTGATGAAGATTGGGAAACGTTTAAAATTTTTTAAAGAATATTTAAGACCCATGTGAAATAGAACCAGAAAATCACAAATGAACATTCTTGAACAATTTGGATAGCTAAGAGCCCCTTCTCATGAGGCACCCAACCCCATCATGTCCAAAATAGAAACCAAGTTCATTGTGAGATTTCCTTTAATAAAAGGAGAGCAAGTCCTGTGAAAGACATCGGCCATGACTTGAGAAAGTATCAAGCCCGTCCCACCCCCGTCTCTAAATCCCCTGGTAGTCTTGAATGCGTGGCACTCTTCATCCACCCTCCCTTTTCTAAAATTCCCATTTTGGGCACCTTCGGTGCTTGTTTTGGCAAATGCTTTTGCAAATTTGGGACCCATAGCCTCAATTTACACTAGGGAGACCTATTTGGGAATAAAAAAACCATTGGAGGAGAGGGTTGTTTTTTAAGGTGGGCCTTAAACCAAACAAAAATAGAGGGCACTTTTGTCCCCATTTATTCAAGACCACCGGGGGATTTAGAGGAATCCCGTCCAACCAATGAAACATTCATCGTTTAATCCAAAATAGATTTCTAAAATAAGGTAAATTCCTTCTTGTGAGAGTGGACACGGGCTCTTCAGGCGGTCCCGCCCTAAGCTTGCCATTTGAACACAATCTTGAGCATTCTGCACTTTTGCAGAGCAAGTGCAGCCGCATCCACATGATCTCAAAGTCAACAGAAAGTCCACAGTATATACTATTGCCTCAGATTGCATACTTTTCACTCATGGTACACTTAAGAGTAGTTGCTTTTCAGAAGCACAAATGCATTCAAAGATTGTGTACGTTTTAATTTTTATAGGTTCCATATATACAAACTTCAAGTCAAAACTACATGTAGTTTCATAATGAAACATACTTGGATAATTCCTGTGAAACACTAACTTTTTGTTTTATCGATTACAGTTTTGTGTCATCAGCTCTAAGCATATACACAAATTGGAAACGTTAATCCTTAAACGTCAAAGCAAGCCCCACGGGCTTGGTATAAAGGAGTAATTTGAGAAAAAAGTTTCATTTCTCAACCAAATCAAGCAAGACTTGTTGCGTTGGAAAGCTACTGAAAAAGCGATCTAGATTCCAAATTTCCGCCTCATTTGAGAGATTGTAGAACCGTTGGTAAGCAATCAAAGTTATCAAATTGAACAAGTTTTGAGTTTGGGGCAGCTGAAGTTCAGCAGTGCCGCAGTGCTATAGTGCTAGCCAGCAGTGCACTGCAGAGCCGTTTTTGCCAAAAAAAATATTTAAAAATATATAAAACATAAAAAATAAAATTTCCCCCAAAAAAATTTAGATTCCTTCCGGGCTGCCCCATTCAGGCCCTCTTGACGTTTAAGGGTTAACAATGTTCTCAAATTAATAGTGAACGGAATAAAATGGCTTTAAATATGCCATCAACTCTCCGGTATTACCCCGTTAACGCACATGTGTTCATATAATGGACGACAAACAAATTGCAACATTTTCAACACTACATCCTGTACAAATTTTCATCCATCCAAATTATTTTTGGTTCTTATACTAGTTGACTATCATTTGTACGATATGGATTTTCAAAATAAGATATTGGGATTTTTTGAAAAACAACACTATCGATTTATGATAAAGTTTCATTCTTAGTCCAAAATGTGAGACCTCAAACATGATTTTCCAAAACAAATAGAATCAAATAATGGAAAACATACCATCTCGCAGTGCAAGTTATTCCAAATTCGTTGAAATATTATTATTATTATTATTATTTTTTGTTGATTTGAGATTTTAAATTGAATTTCAAGAGAAAACCTTGCAAAATCATTTTTAAAATGTTAATAATAAATGTGATTAATCCAACCATACAAATGTCATCTTCACATGACACTTACAACAATACATCAATTCCATTTTGGTTTTTCATCAAACATTTTATAACAAATCTTTGAAAACAATGTTGAGTTGGGTTAACCATGATTGGGGTTCATAATGCTAATACATAATCACACCATTCTTCTATCATGTGATGTACTGATTGAGCTGAAGCTGATCAGAGTGGTTTCACCGTTTCAGCATGTCTGCCGGCCGGACCGATGAGGTTCTGAGCTAAAAGCATCGCCAGCTGTCCTTTCAAATAGATTGCACTTTCTGCATGAAAAAGGAAGCAATTCACATGTACTTGGACCCCCCGTTCCTATATCCCCGGTGGTCTTGAATGTGAGACCCGTGCGAGACACTGTTCATAGCCCCCCCTTTTTTGAAATTTCCATTTTGGACACCTTCGGTGCTTTTTTTGGCAATTTTTTTTGCCAAGTTGGGCCCTACGGCTCCAAATTATCGCAGGGGCACCTATTTGGGAATTAAAAACCATTGGAGGAGGGGGTTGATTTTAAAGGTGGGCCCTGACAAGGACAAAAATAGGGGGCACTTTTGTCCCCATTCATTCAAGACCACCGGGGGATTTATTGACTTCGACTTGGACGGGCCAAAATATTCTCTTTACCTCGACGAAGGCAATCTTTGCCCTGATTGTGCACCCCTGGGGCAAAATCTACCTATTTTGGTAGGTTAGATAAAAAATGATGAAGATTCTCTTGTCTTTTGCACACCAAGAGACAAATGATTGGTTCAAAAGTTGACATGGTGAATTGCAAAGGTGAGATCTTCCAGTGACCTATCGTTTAAATAAGTGGCCTCAACTAGTGACGAAGTTTAACCCTTGAAGGGTTGATGGGGATAGTAGATACATTGGCGTATATTTGACATTTTTTCTAAACAGAAAGTTGCAAATCGAGACCCCGATAGCTCATTAAAATCATGTCGACGTGAATTTTAACTTCACTTTTGCTCTTTAATCCATAGGAGTTGTGGAACCATGCGAAAAACAATGGAATATTGGTGTATAATATTGGTTGGAAAGGGCTCTCTGGACCTTTAACCCTTTGACGCGCCGGCGTTCAGATTCTAAACGCTGGATGATTTCTGACGCGTCCTTTCACCTCAAATGGTGATGTTTTTCATCCATCCAATTCTTTTTTTGATTCTTGTGCTAGTTGACTACCATTTGTACGGTATGGATCTTCAAAATAAGATAATGTGAATTTTCGAAAAATTACAAAAGTGGTTTATGTCAAGTTTCAATCTTAGTTCAAAAAGTGAGACGTTAAACATGATTTTCCATAATAAGTAGAATCAAATAATGGAAACCATACAATCTTGTAGTGCATGTTATTCCAATTTCAATACAATATTTTTAAGTTTTTTTGTGTTAATTTTGGATTTTTAATTGAATTTCAAGAGTTAACCTTGCAAAATTAATTAAAAAATATTAATAATAAATAAGATGAATCCAACCGTATAGATGTCATCCTCACATTGACATTTACAACTTTTCTTTGTACAGTGGGGTGACACCGAAATTGTCCCCTTGTGCAATTCCAGGGAAAGTGCCCACACTGCTGCCAACTTTGACACCCTCCCGAGCGCTGGAAAATTGTTATTTATACATGAAATTTTAGAAACAAAATCAATGTTAGGTTGAAAACATGTATACCAAATTTCAAAGCTAGAAGATTGATACAAAAAAAGATATTCAAAATTTACTAACAAGGGGTAGCTGTAAGAAATGTTTCACAGCTACCAACTTTGACACCCTCCCAAGGATTGAAGAATTTTTTTTTTCACATGGAATTTTTGAAGTAAGAACATCTTTATGTTTTTTACACATAAAAAAAAATTCAAGTCCAAAAGACCCACCAAAAAAATGATATGCCAAATCTACCAACAAGTGCAGTTGTGAGAAACAAAGTTGCTTCACAACTTCCAACTTTGACAGCCTCCCTAGGGCTGAGAATCTGTTATTTCAATATGAAATTTTTGTCACATGATCTTTATGATGTTGGTCACATGTATGAAAAGTTTCAAGGCCAAACGATACACATAAAAATAGTTATTCTATATCGACCAATGTAGTTGTGAAGCGACTTTGTTTCTCACAACTACACCTGTTGGTAGATTTGGCATATCATTTTTTTGGTGGGTCTTTTGGACTTGAATTTTTTCACATGTGTAAACAATGTAAATATGTTCCTACTCCAAAAATTTCATGTGAAAAAAAAAATTCTTCAATCCTTGGGAGGGTGTCAAGTTGGCAGCTGTGAAACATTTCATACAGCTACCCCTTGTTAGTAAATCTTGCATATCTTTTTTTTTTATCAATCTTCTAGCTTTGAAATTTGGTACACATGTTGTCAATATAAAAATGATTTTGTGTCTAAAATTTCATGTACAAATAATAATTTTCCAGTGCTCGGGAGGGTGTCAAAGTTGGCAGCAGTGTGGGCACTTTCCTTGGAATTGCACAAGGGGACAATTTCGGTGTCACCCCACTGTACATCAACTCCATTTCCGTTTTTCATCAATCATTTTATAATGGATCTTTGAAAACAATGTTGAATCAGGACCTTAAAGGGTTAAGGGTTAAATGTGATGGAAAGGTGGAGATGCTCAAAATGAGCTCTTGGTACGGAAAGATTTGAATGCAACTCCCATGCAAATGTGACATGCATAACTTAACCTTCAATAGCCTTCATGCACTTTGCTCATTGCCTTGAGCCTCCACCTGTCCACTTAACTACTGGTGAAGTACTGTTGAGTGTGGAATATTCCACATCATCTACTGTAGAGCCAAGGCAGAGCCAGTGAATGCTATGCGGGACCAACTTGGGCAGCATTCTGACACAGACATCTGACGTTCTCTCTAAGCATCAGGTCCCAACTGCCAAGAAATACCTTGACATCATACACACCCGGTCCAGACAGAAAGATCTACTGATGGAAAAGATGTCCTGTGGGACCTGGCCTATACCCGGCATACTTCCAGACTTGCTCATCACACTAAAGTGCTGGGACACTATAATTACAACCCTGCACCTCTTCTTAGCACTCAGCAGGAATTCCGGAGAATTACACTCAAAACCATAGAATTACCCCCACGCTCTATTTTCTTTGCACAATAGAGTTAACCGAAAAGAAGCCCATCTAACTTCCCTTTTTGTTCTACTTCTAATCTCTCTTTTGAGCTATACTTGGGTTGAATAGTGTCATGTCATAGATTGTCCCCTTGTGGGCCATGAGCTTGGAGGTTTGGTAGAAGGTGTGGGAGTCATTGCGAGGTGTGGAGAATAATGACAGTGGCTTGCTTTAGATTGTCTCCCAACTCATCGTGAACTAGTTTTTGGTTTATTTATGTTTCAACATGAGTTCAAGAGGAGTTTGCTAAAACTTTCCTCTTTGAGCTGACTTTTCGGTTAGCTCTAATGACTCTCATAAGTACTTGGCCGCCCCCTCGATGGATGAAATGCTCTCATTTAGAAAATAATATGTTCCATGGGATGATATTACTTTACATTGCACTAGACTTGGTGCTTTACAATGAATTATGGAAAATTTTGAAAATGAAAAATAATTCATAACATTTTAAAATTTAATTTGGAGTCCCATTTTTTGGAGTGTATTAGAGTTATTTGTAATGCCACCTTGAATTTGAAGAATCTTCAAAGAATTTTGCTTTATTATACTCTTATTTGTTCACTCCAAATAGTTAAAAGGTGTGGAAGATCTTGGTGGTTTATCAATATTAAATGACGAAGAGATGTGTAAGGGCTTGGTGGTCTTCAAAAGTTTTTTAGCACCAAAAATGAAGCTAAAAAAACTTATGAAGATCACCAAGCTCTTAATAGGTAGAAGCTCTGGTCCTCTTTCAAGGCCAACACGAATAAAGTGTCCATTTGTTATGTCAATGACCCATTGCGCACCGGTCAGAGGGCCATTGGAATTTGCACACCTAATAATGATGACCACTAAGATCTTCCATACCTTTTAATTATTTGGAGTGAACAAATAAGAATACGATAAAAAAAATAAAAAAATTGTTGTATCTTCTTCAAACTTTGATGAAAAAAACTCTATTGAAACAATGTGAAGATGCATTAGAAAAAGAAGGCCGATTCAAATTTTAACCATAGATGATGAAGAATAGCCTTAAGAATCACATCCTAAAAAGAAATTTGATTTTGAGATATGATTGCAAGAATATGACAATTTTTTAGAACCTAACCACACTTATTAACGATATTTTCATTTTTATTTTACAGAATTTTATAAAATTATACTCATGTATATAAAGGCTACTTAATCATAAAACTCTAAATAGAAATTAGAAGTACTTGAAAATTCATCCAATAGAAAATATGAAACCAAAGTTGATCATTAAAATTTGAAAAATAATGTAAAAAATATCATTTTGAATTGCCATATTCATGCAATTTTATTTCAAGATTAAATTTCTTTATGGGATATGATACTCAAGGTTATACTTCATCATCTATGGTTAAAATTTGAATAGAACTTCTCTTTCTAACCCATCTTTACATTGACTCAATAGATACCAAAAATAGGACTCTAAATTGAATCTAAAAACGACATAAATGAATTTATAACAACCTACAAATTTTCCACTGTTTAGGATTCTTCAATAGTAAGATTATAAGCTTCAAGGTTAGTTGCACTTTTTTTTGGCTTGCTTCTCGAGTTTCAAACTTTCTGAAAATGTCCAAAATGCAAACTTTAGTCTCAAATTTGGCAATTGTGTATATGGGGGTGTTAACTCATTGTGTGCACAAATTCAGATGTATAACTCATTGTATGAAAACTTTCAAGAGTTGCCCGCAGTTAGGTTTTGCACCTTTGTATGATTATATTTTTTGATATATACATCACTACGTACGCAAATTACCATCCCATCTTTGTTACAAAGAGTAGAATCACCAAAAAAAATCTCAAAATTTTGAAGATCAATACTCATTCCACACTAAGTTGACCAAACCTGGGAAATCAGCCTTGGTCTTTTAGGGGTTAAAGGGTTAAATGTTCAAGAATAGGTTTGACTACGTTGTATATTATATATATCATGAATTAATTTAGAGGAAAAATTGTAATATATGGAACATGGTATAAAACTATGGTATAAAACTATGGTATAAAACTATATATAAAACATGGCCTTTGAACTTTGACTCTAATGTGAAGGGTTAAAAGGTCAAATTCTTAATTTCGTGCAATTTGATTGGTGGAAATCGACGTCCTCTCAACCTTTGGCCATAGTGTGAAGCAGCCTTTAGAACATTCCCACCAATACACACTAGAGATTATTCATCCACATTTGAAGAGCCCTTGAACTTACACTCCCCCATCTTTGTAGACCCGTCACACATCAAAATGCACATCAAGTAATCAATGAACCAATTACAATTGAAACGTGAGGATACATAGTCGACTAAATAGTAATTTGAAGGGCCATTCCTTAACACGCTAGGATAGAGGGTCAGAGCATAGCTACCTATTTCTTCATAAAGTTTCTCACACTCAAGAAGTAAATGAAAAGTGCCAAGGGCCCTTTGAAAATACCTCTTGACTCTCAATCCAGAAATTAGGCCTTCAAATCACTATTTAGTTGACTATCTCCTCACATTCTACTCGTGATTGGTCCATTGACTACTTGATGCGCACTTTTGATATGTGAGGAGCGAGTTAGTCTTAGAGCATTCCCACCCATGCACGTTAGGACTAACTCGCTGAAATTATTCATCTACATTTGAAGGGCCCTTGCACTCACACTCCCCCACCCTTGCACGCCCTTCACGTATCAAAAGTACGTATGAAATAGTCAATGGACCAATCGCAAGTAGAATGTGAGGATATAATCAACTAAATAGTGATTTGAAGGTTCAATTTCTAACACGCTAGGATTGAGAGTCAAGAGGTATTTTTGAAGGGCCCTTGGCACTTTTCATCTACTTCTTGAGTGTGAGAGACTTTGGGAGAACATAGCCGCATAGGTGGTCCTGCTCTTAGCGTGCATGGGTGGGAATACTCTCAAGAGGCATTTTTGAAGAGCCTTGGTACTTTTCGTCTACTTTTTGAGTGTGAGAGACTCTAATAGCCTGGCATGCTCTTAATCCCGAAGCTCTGAGCGTTTGTGCGTTTGTGCCAACAGTATACGATCATCACCTCATGATAAACACAATCATACAACGAACGAGCTGCATTTGCTCCCCGCCCGGCCGGCCGGCCAGCCAGTGAATGAGGGTCAGTCAGTCATGGATTGCGCAACATTTTTTTATGTACAGGTGGCAACCACAAATAGTTGTACAAGAGGAGTTTTTTTATTTTAAATACTTGCCAAATCTACATGAACTCTCATAAAATAACAAGAACACAACCACAAGCACGTATAGTTGCAACAGGCATAAAACACAAAGTTTTCAATGAAAATGTGAATTAGAAAAACACACAATAATTCAAATGTGTAACAAGCCTGTACAATTCTTTATGGTCAAATTGATTTTTATTGCATATCAACTATAGAAAATAAGACTAAAAATTACTAAACACCTTTATAACTCAATGATTCAACTCATAAGCACTCACAAACACTACCACCGTGTGTGGCCACCTCTTGCATGGTAGACATCAAGAGCTCTTTGAGGCATAGAGCGTATTAACTTCCTAACAACATCAGGCTCTATACCGTACCAAATTTCTTGGATCTTCTCCCATAAGTCACTTTTACTAGTTGGTTTCCTTTTAGACCTTCTCAGACGACGATCTACTTCATTCCAAAGATGTTTTATTGGATTGAGATCAGGTGATTGTGGAGGGTGTCCAATAAGCTCAAATTTTTGAGCACGCAACCACTCTACAACATAATGTGCAGTATGCTTTGGGTCATTATCATGCTGGAAAATAACCTCATCCTCTTCTAAACCTTGCATCTGTATAGTACCCATAAGTTCCGTCTCTAAAATGTTGCGATATACATATTTATCCATCTTCCCTTCAATCAGGTGAAGCTTGCCAACTCCTTCCCAAGTCATACAACCCCAAACCATTATGTTTCCTCCTCCATGTTTGACTGTAGATTGCACATGCTGATCTAAAAGACGATCTCCACTCTTTTTCCAACAATACTGACGTCCATCTGAGCCAAAAAGATTGAATTTAGACTCATCAGAAAAAATGACATGAGCCCAAAACTCCCAATCTGCATGCTTGCACTTCTTTGCCCACTGCAAATGACGTGCTCGATGTTTCTTTGTCAAAAGTGGGTTCTTGGTCTTCACGCATGCTCTCAACCCTTGCCTCCGAAGACTCCTTTTCACCGTATTATCACTCAATTGGAAGCCCTCAGATCGTAACACTCTTCCTATAGCTGCCGCTGTGCTAGTATTTGGATCATTTAATCTCCTCACAATGCCACGGTCACCGCGTTCATCTAGAATTCTAGGTCTACCAGGTGAAGTTTTATCTGTTAGACTCTCTCTCTCACGGAACCTTCGCACTATGTCAGAAGAAGTGCTTCGAGGAATGCCCAAAACTGCAGAAATCTGGCCATATGAGTTGCCTCGCTCATACATCTCAAGAACTGCCCTACGTTGATTCTCAGACCTTCTAGGAGCCATAGTGAATCACCAAAGGCCTCTCCAAATCATACAAAAAAAATCCAAAACAAAAAGCCTCACAAGTGCAATTTTAATGAGAAGATAGTGGTGTGTACAACTGATGTGCATATTAAGTTGTACACACCCCTTCACGATTTTTGCATGAATAATTTCTACAAGTGGCAAAGTTTTGGGGAGTCAATGTTAATTAGGTGCCATGTGGTGTATCAATTAATGCTAACCCAAAAAATCTCCTGTAAACCCACTTACTAAGCTATAGTCAACACCTGTTGAAGTGATGGGCCACTGTGCGAAGACTTCTGGTCGCCACCTGTATAAATGCAATGGACTCACAGTCACGGCGTTTGTGGTTTTGGCAGAAGAAGCGATAACTTAACTTAGTAGTGCTGCAAATGAAGCGTCAGAGGGCCGGGGCGAGTGCTCATGTGAGGAATTATAGTAATAATGCACAGACTGACTGCTTCCGAGATATTAAGTTTGTACTTCTGCCAGCCGATGCACACATCTCTGTGATCCCAGGAATGCTACGTGGCCTGGTGTTCTCCTCACACAGCCCTGCCCGCTTCATCTGCAGCCTTGACTGGAGCCCTGGCGCCAGGAGCCAGGGTGTTGAGTTGCAGTTCTCATTCACTGTCACACCTGTCATTATGATACTCAAATTAATACAGTAATAACTGGTATTAATACCGGTACTATATTTCAAACATGTTTGGGGAGAACCGACCTTTAGGAGCAGTTTACGTTACGGACCAAGAGCCGTGACCAAGGAAAACGGATTAATTCCATGGTCACACTTCAAAAAAATGTAATCATTGGTACAGTGATCAAGGCGTTGGTACATTGATCAAGATCAAATACATGTACTAATGAAACACAAACAAGAGAACACAATACAAAAAACAGTACAAGATAAAAAAAAACTTCCAAACACCAAAAATACCGCATAGTACATGTGTTGTATTTCTAAGATTTTTTTGTATTTTGAGGTATTTGTAGTATTTTGGTGTTTTGTAAATAGGTATTTTGATATATAAGAAAGTCAGATTCCAAATTTTATTTTTACATCATTTGCAAAATCAAAAGTTACACATCTGAATTTCAAACACATGATTGAGATGGTTTACAGATTTTACAACATTTCATTTTCTAGTAATCTAATGACCACTTAGTGGTTACACTAAGGGCCGCTTCACACTAACGCCGTCCAAGTCAAGAGGCCGTGGGATTGAGTGGCCAAACTTTATTGAGAGTCTAAATAAATGGGTTGAAAATAGGCAATAAAATATAATTTTGATTTTGATTATGAAAAACCATGGTTTGGGTTTCTATTCCCGTTTAACCCAAACTTCCTTTGAAAGTCCGTCACCCTGGTCAAAAAGTATTGCTATGTATGCATTTGGAAGGACAACTGTGTATGCATTTGGAAGGGTAACTGTGTATGCATTTGGAAGGGTAACTGTGTATGCATTTGGAAGGGCAACGCCCTTTGGACTTTGGCACGTAGTGTGAAGGATCGAGAAGCCGATTCTTGATTTCTTGCAATCTCATTGGTGGAAATTGACGGCCTCTCAACCTCAGCCATATTGTGAAGCGACCCTAAAATTCCTCCACAGACTCTGGTCTCGAGAGTGACTATTCTTTTCATTTTTTTAATACAACTGTTGCTATTGATTTGGGAAAGGTTTGATTGAGATTGACTTGCAACGTCCTAGACTCCTAGCTAGTGTAGCTTAGGTCTACATACAGGATAAAGAGTGAACATCCAAATGACAGAAAAGAAAAGGAAAAAAAACAACACTCTGGAAATGCCACATGACTACAAATTGCATCTTTTTTAATTCATCATCGACAGATATTTGATCCTTGCTTCATCGAAAGCAGAGAATCCAGGAATTTGGAATGATTCTTCCAAGGATTTTATCAGATTTGGTCATGATAATTTCATTCATTGCTAAGGTTGGATGTCTGAAAACCACCAACTTAAAAACTATGGCCTCATTTTAACAACGTTGTTTATGTGAAATATTTTTCAGTCATTGGAGTTATTCGTAAAGTCCATCAAATTTTGATGAAGATACCATGAATTTTTATTATTATACTCTTATTTGTTCACTTCAAATAATTAGAAAGTGTCAAGGATCTTGGTGGTTTATCATTATTAAGTGTGTGATAGGTGTGTAAGAGCTTGGTGGTCTTCAAAAGTTTTCAAAAGTTTTTTAACTCCTTTCTTGGTGTTATAAAACTTTTGAAAACTTTTGAAAACTTTTGAAGATCACCAAGCTCTTACACACCTCTTACATACCTAATACCGTAACACCATAGCAGGTTCGCCACCTGGCGAATGAATATATTTTTTTTTTGAAAAAATAAGGTTTGCCTCTCGAAAACTAAATTTCTCAATTTTCGTTTTTAAGCAAAAAATCAGTAAAAATGACCTTAAATAGCTTAGAAATAACAAAATATTTCAAAAACTAATTTATTCTATTTTCGTTTTTCTGTCTTTAGAATTTTCTAATCTTTACGTTTTTTATTTTTAGAATTATTTTAGGACAAACCTGCTATGGTACTACGGTAATGATAGACCACCAAAATCTTCCACACCTTTTAACTATTTAGAGTAAACAAATAAGAATATAGTAATGCAAAATTCTTTGTAGATTCATCAAACTCAAGGTGACTTTACGGATAACTCAATTTGGAAGAACATTTCTCACGCAATGCACAAAATTTTGTAATTTAATTCTCAATATTCAAATTGATACAAATTTTTGAAGTGAAAAGAATTTTGTGATCCAAATCAGGCCTTTAGGTTTTTGACTCCATGTCTACACCATGTGGTACTAATTTTCACTCATAATGATACTTAACACCACCGACTACTTCTTTGCAATGCTTGGCATGCCATTAATTTACTCGAATAATGAAATTGGTCGTTTTGAGTCTCAACAGTAGTTGCCCCCAAAAAACTCTACATGTCATAATTGGAGAAGGTGGTGGTTTTAGGACATCCAACCTTAATTAATTTCACAAAGGGGTTTGAAAGTGCGGAGAAGGCTATATCAACCATAGCAAAGCACACTATTGCCCATGCACGGTCACAATTGCTTGTGTGGCCTGCCACGTGGCGACTCACGACTTTTATTTCTACCATTGACTAATAACTTCCACACGAGATAAACCCAGTGTCACAAACCCGCACCCGGGACACTGCTATGTCAATGTCACGCATTTGAAACTGTTACACACTTTGACAATATTACGTACTTGACAGTGTCACGCACTTAACAATGTCATACTTTTGACAATGTCACACGACAAAAATAATGTTGAGTGGAGTTATTCCAATGACGAGGTTTGCGCTAGTTGGAGTTAGAGTGAAGGTATATATTGTTGTGGGCATGCCTTTTTTGGCCTATTGGCTAAGATCTAGTGTTTAACCCCTAAAGGACCACGAGGCCACCAGGTGGCTTCTAGAACTAGAAAGTGAGGAATTTCGAGTTATTGGACTGTGAATTGAAAAGTGAGCAACAAAGAGACCCTAGTTCTTTTTGAGAGCTCAATTCGTGCGTACTTCTTGATCGAAATTTCATGAAGTGTGCGATTTTTGATGATTTTTTTGAGCTCCAAAGAGGTTACTTGAGCGTCACTTGAGACCCTTATATCTTTCTCTTCACACCTCCAAATTATTTGAGTTTTTTCCACATGTTCAAAATGATGATCGTGATGCAAGGTAGAAATTTCAAAAAAATTGGAGCACTTTTGATCAATCAAATTTCAGCATATGTACAAAATACCATGAACAAGTTTCATCAATCTTCTCAACGGCGGCATTCTCTCAAAAATTGTGCGATTTTGTCGATCCTTTTTTCATACAAAAGGTATGTAAGTCTTCTTTAATTTTAACGGTACTGATTGTCAAAATTAACCCACACCAATGAGGAATTGAGTTTGTTATAAGAGCTAGTTAAAAAAACAAGAGTTAAGCTAAAAACCCCTTTGGTGCTTAAGGGGTTAATTATAGATAACCATGTATGCTGGTATAAGCTATTCTCCAAATCCTAATCCTAAATCCTAACTCCAAACCTTGAGAACCATAAACAAAATAGAGGTTAATTTCATGCTCACAGCAATTGATTAGTTTCCATAGTGGCCTAGATTAGATAATGATCCCTTGTCTTGAAAACCTCCTACACCTCATATGTTGATGAAGCCACATTCTCTTGCACTTGAGTTTACTATTTAATTCATGCTTCTCATTTTCTCTTTTGGACCAAACTTCATCAAAGTTACAGAAGTAACATTTTATAGCACATCTAGGTTTTGCTCTTACCCCCTTTGTCATTTAGGAATTAAGGGTTATCTTGGTGTGTTTCATAGCGATATAATTGTGTTCAAATATATGAAAACTAAGACTTATATAGATGTGAGATTTCAGCATGGAAAATGTAATAAATGGGATCAAAATTATTCCAGTAAAACAAAGCAATTGCATAAATACTTAAAGGACATACCAAGCCCCACAAGCTTTCTTTTTTTTTTTTTTTTTTTTTCCAAGAATCTTGTTCATAACTTCTACTTTTTTGAACCGAATGGAGTTATCTAAATGCAGCCAAAACAAAAATATTTAAAGTATCTATGTTTTTTTTAGAATAGAACCAAAGTACAAATTAAAAAAGAAAAATCATGCTTAAAATGGAGTTCAATAGGGAATTTGGATGTGGGAATTAGGAAAGCTATGTTCTCTAACCCCTAAGTAAACACACAAACGACCATTTTTTGGTCACTATCCTAATCTAATGGGCTCAGAACAAAAAAGTGTTTTTGAAAATATTAAAGATATCTAAAAAAAATACATCAAGTCTACTTTCCAACACTATTTGAATTATGTTAATCTGAATTAAACTCCACTCGGGAGAAATTTTCAAAGTGAATCACCTCAACATTGTCTTAGTGTTATAAAAATTTATATCTGGGGAAAGTAATGATGTTCCCTCCTTCATTTCTTTTGCTTTTTTGAAGTTTACAATAGATAAATCAAATTTAACCAATCATGCTAAAATTTAAAGTCTAAAAGAAAAAACCATAATTTATACAAAATTTCAAAGGCTAATGCTTTTACATTCATTAAAAAAAGATCTAAAGTCATTTTTGGAAGTTACACCATACAAATAATTTGTAAAGATGATGCCCTACATTTTTTTCTATTGAATCAAACTTCATCAAACATATGGAAGGCACATATTATAACACATTTATGATTTGTTCAATACCCCTCGGGTTATTAGGGGTTAAGAGTTAAAGAACATACCCAGCTCACTAGCTTTTTGGTGTTTTGGGAGAAACTTGCTCATAACTTCTATTTTGTTGAACCAAATGGGGTTTTAAAAATGCCAAAACAAACATATTTAAGACATTTGTACTTTTTAAGATTGAATCAAAATTAATTAGTAAGAGAATCATGCTTAACCCTTTAATTAAGGTCTCCATTCAAAATTGTTTTCAAAGATTTGTTATAAAATATTTGATGAAAAATAAAAATGAAGTTGATGTATAAACAAAGTTGTAAATGTCAAAGTGAAGATAACATCTGTACTGTTGGATTCATTATGTTTATTATTAATATTTTTTAATTAATTTTGCAAGGTTTTATCTTGAAATTCAATTTTAAATCCAAAATCAAAACAAAAAAAATCAAAAAATATTGTAATGAAATCAAAATAACATGCACTACAAGATAGTATGGTTTCCATTATTTGATTCTACTTATTATGAAAAATCATGTTAAAGGTCTCACTTTCTAAACTAAGAATGAAAATTGACATAAACCACTTCTGTTATTTTTCAAAAATTCACATTATTTTATTTTGAAGATCTGTAATGTACAAGTGGTAGTCAACTAGCACAAGAATTAAGAATATGATGGATGGATGAAAAACATCACCATATATGGTGAAGGAACGCGTTAGAAATGATCTAGCGTCCAGAATATGGACGCGTCAAAGGGTTAAAATGAAGTTCAAAAAAGATTTTTTTGTTTGGGAATCGAGAAAGCCATGACCTTTAAGGTAGAGGGTCATATTTGTGACCGGGTTGTATTTCCGACCCCTACTGGTTGGGGGATGGGTGTCAGAAACCAGCCAGCATGGTTTCAGATAGTGTCCAAGAGTGTTCTAATTTCGTCCATGCTTGGAAAAATCAAGAGCTTCTGATTGGTTCTGATTGGTGTAGAAGCACTCTATTTTCATAATCCAACCTCTCATGAAAACCATGACTCCATGAACGGTTAATGGTCACTCTAAGCTTTCAGACTTAAAAAATCGTAGAAAATTGTAGAAATGCTCAAAAAATGTTTTTTTTGGGATGCCTTTGCAATAGCTTTGCAGAGCATCCAAAAATTATAAAAAAAATCTTTCACAAGTCTAAGTATGCAAACCTGAAATTCAGTCGGGAATTGGTCCCACTACCTTAGGGAGTAAATGAAAAGTGGAGAAGAATCCAAGAGCACTGCAACCCATGTGACTTGAAGTTGCATGATATTTTTGGAGTCTGGAACCGCCTCACTTCTTTGTCCAGATGGCTGAATTTTTGCTAAGGGGTATCAATGAAGAAACTGAAGGCAATCTGCGTAAGGTTCTTTAGCCATTGTGAGCTCTACCTTGGAATAAGAATCATTGCACAAAAATCGTTGTAGCGGATTCTAAAATATTGAATATTAGAGTTATCCGTAAAGTCCATCAAATTTTGAAGAAGATACCGTGAGTTTTTATTTATTATAGTCTTATTTCTTCACTTCAAATAGTTAGAAGGTGTGGAAGATCTTGGTGGTTTATCATTATTAGGTGTGTAAGAGGTGTGTAAGAGCTTGGTGGTCTTTAAAAGTTTTCAAAAGTTTTTTAGCACCAAGAAAGGAGCTAGTCAATACAATCATGTCATTATTTACCTAAAGAATGATGATGATGGAGGGTTAAAAGTCCAGAGCACCCCACCTTGAGAATCACATGTTTTGAAAAATTGTACCTTTCATGCAATGAGAGCAAAAGGGTGAACCCTGGCAAGGGTTAAAGAACCTTATGTGGCAAAAAAGATTCTATTTTACAAACCTTCAGGATTAAAACATTCCATCACGAAAATGCGAGGGAGGATAATTTGTATGCAAACAATATAATTTCAATTGATATAGCCATTTGGATGGGACTTGTGCAGTAAGTGAACTAGTGCTATATGCTGACAATATGGATTCCGAGTCAATTGAATAAATACAATATGTATTATCGTGAGTTATGTATAGAAATTCTTCATTGTACCATTCCTATATTGGAAATATATTGTTGGTGAGATTCTACAAATTTTGCCAAAGTATTTTTCAATCTTGCTTTAATACAAGACTTATAGGAGTGATTGTTTCAATACAAGGTTCATGTTGAGACCTACAATACATATAGTTATTATACAAAACCTGTATTGAACATAAACAAGAGCTTATACCAAATGCATATTGAAACCATATTGAATCCATGTTCCTTCATATTTTTCAAATGAATTTATTAAAACAATGAATATCAACCTCCAACATGCTCACAACCCTTTCTAGATTTGGAGTATTGCAAAAACATATTATAAAATGAAATTAAAAGGGATATTTTGAACTTGACGTATAAGTAAAAGTTGTACATTATGAATTTTAGATTCTATCCATACCATCTATGATAGTTATCGCCAATATTTCTATATAAAACTTAAAACTCCAAATTCAAAAAAATTTAGTAGTTCAATTACGAATTAGATAATGATAATATCTGGATGAAATTTGTTGTGCTAGATTGAAATGTAATATTTAAATGTAGTGATTTTTGGAGATTTTTTGGTTGTTTAATTTTATGAGTTGATTTTTTAAGAGCACTTTTAAATACTTTTGAACTAAGATTTTACAAATTTTTTGTGAGTCCCTGCAACAAGAAATGAGGCATAAATTTTCACAAAAATGTATGACAAATGAAAAAACGTGGATGAAATTTGTACATCATCCAAAAAATGAACGCTTGGATAGTTAAAGGTGAACAAAGATATACAAATGTATATATCCAATTAAACTCTGCGTATCTTGAAGCGTACTGAACTTTAAACATGCATTATTTAATGCATGAGATTTTGTTCAATCATGTTCGTTTTTTTCAAAGTGTGTCAAAGAAGTACTTTTTGGTTTTGGTTTTTTGATTTCTAATTTTAAGTTCATCCCGTCATTCAAATACGGAAAAAAAAAAAAAACAGAAAATGGTCTTTAAGAGCACCTTTTGATGACCTACTTTGGAGCAATGAGAAATTGCTAATTTGATGAATTAAGTTTATAAATAAGGGCAAAAGAAGTCCTTGGAGGCGCTTCCGGTCTTAATTAATGTATAGATAACAATGTTCAACGAGGGTGTTTTGTAGAATCATATCTTGGTTTACTAGTGCACTTGGTTGTGTCACTTAGAGCCTCCTTCAACGTAGTGTTGGGGCGGTCCTTGAATTTTTCTCACTATTGATAAAAATAGGGAAAACACTTCCTTTACACACCTCGGCAGAGCAATTTAATATATATATATATATATATATATATATATAAAATTAGAAACTTTCCACAAAACAACGAATCACTTAGGGCCTCTCTCCATGTTTAGATTGGTCTAGCAGTAAATAGTGACTTCACCACTACCGAAATCTGCAAAGCACTTCCACGTGCACCGGTAGAGAGGGCCCCCACTAATCCGTACACTCAAATATATCTACCATGCACCTAAAATTAGACACAACAATGAAAGGAGCCAATGAAAGGTGCCACCGATGAGCAGAGAAACTCAATGTCCTGCTTCTCCATTCACCCTCTTCCGGTGAAGTTTGAGACCTCAATCTTTGTCGTTTTCCTCATTCCACCGGAATTTATTATACATGGAAGCCCACCCTTAGCCCAGTGATGGAAGTGAGAGTGGATGAAATGCCAATTCTGCTTTCATCGCTCACCGAGCATAGGTGGAAGTTGGGACCTCGTTTTTTGTCATGTAGTTGTAACAACCGGCTCGATGTTCATGTGAAAGCTTGCCCTTAGGAAGAGCTGAGTTTGAAATCAGTCTTCTTCAAGTTGTGGAGGCATAGGCAAGCACGGTAGCGGGGCTAGGCTGCCACAATATGTTGAATACCATAGTACCATAGCTGGGTCGCCACTCTACGAGCAAATATTTAATATTTTTTGAAAAATAAGGTTTGCTCCTCAAAAATGAATATCTTGGTTTTTGTTTTTAAGAAAAATATGATTAAAAAGTGCCCAAAATGATCCAAAATGGCTAAGAAATAGCAAAATATAGTTAAAAAAGATTATTCTATTTTTTCTTTTTGTCCTCATAATTTCCGATTTTTTACATTATTTATTTTGTGAATTATTTTGTGGCGACCCAGCTATGGTACTATGATATAGCGGGCTTGTAGGCTTCGGGTGGGGCCAACATGTATAGCTTTTTATTAGTATCCTATAAGCCCATCATTTTAAAAATGGATTTTCAAATTAACCATATATGTTTTAACTACAATTCTTTATACTGTATACGCTATAATACGATAAGATTAACATATTAAAAGTCTAATGAAAAGTATAAATTCCATATTGAAAAAGTGATAGAGATTCGATACGATCAATGAAACTACTGAATCTACATAAAGAGTGACACAGTCTGCCACCACAAAATTTCCTATATGGGCATTTCCTATATTTCCTACATCGTTTCTATATCGATCAGTGATCCCAGGACCACTTTATGCTCGGGGAGGTCACTTAGTGTAAATTTTGGGTACATATGAGCGTACAAAGGGTATTTAATGGAGGGCTATGAAGTAATTGGAATATCCTACTATTTATAGTACACATTAGGGTATATTTTAAGCATATTCTTAGAATATTCTCCAATTAGTTTTAAAATACCCTATATTACTTCTACAAATTTGTAATTGTTATCTCAAATGAATAAAAGACACCCTATATTTGTTCTCTCATAGTTTTCTAAATTCTCCACAGTGACCTCCCCGAGACTTTATGACATTTAGAACAATTATGCGACCTCCCACGTAAATGGTATCTACTTTTGCTACCCAGTGCATACAATACTCGCGATCCCTCTATAATATCCGAAATACCCTTGATATATTGAGGTGATACCATGACGATATCCGTGGATATCACCTGATGAAGTTGCAACATATTTATATCATGATGAGCATTCTCGCTACATTTCAATTTCTTTTCCATTTTCGCAGCCCCATTTGTTTTTAGAAATCCAGCTAATTTTAGCCAGTTTTGAGATCACTGGTCCACATTGCCACAAGCGGACCTTTTAAAATGTGCCACAGCTTTAATGAGAAAAGGTTACAGTGGCTCGGAATACGGACTGTCTTGCTTGCAGGGTCTGGCACTTGAGAAAAAAGAGGCCGGTAAACTGATCACAGTGGACATTGTCAGATGTGGGGACCCAGCCAGGGCTAAAAGTGGTTAAGGCAAAGCAAGCATATACGGCAGCAGCCAGTTGGTGGGGGCGGATTTTTATTTACTCATTTCTTTGTCTTTCTTTCTGTTTCTCTTCTCAATTGCAGGAAAAAGTAGAGTACAGAGCTACCACGACGGCATCGACAAAGGCGGATTATTCACAGCCATTCTGGCTGCCAGACACTCTGCTCACAAAGTACCGTACCCAAGCCAGAGTATCTAGAAGTAAAAAAATTCCTATTTCAGGCATGGACGGTTATTGCGTGGCCTCCGTGGACCCCGTAGAATGCTAAATGCCAAGCATGCAATGCTCCCTGCATGACGCCGTTTGACAGTCTTTTGTCTCATGTTGCCTCTCATCTGATCAGTTCAGTTCGTACTGTTTTGGCCGACAGGGCGTTGACTTGTAGAAAGTCCGTGTGCTATCAAAGCTTCTGTTAGAAGCTAACCTTGGCAGCTGTCTGCGTTTCAGAAGCAACTGCTCTTATTGTCGGCGTTTGAGAAACAACTCCAACTGTCTGCGCCTGAGAAACAACTGCTCTTTTTCAGATTGTTAATGAGTGTAAGATTTCTTTTTGAATCTCGGATTAGTACTTGTGTGATGATTACATCGTTGAGTTCTTGAACTTCGAATATTCTCGAACAAACATGAATATATGAATGCTTTGAAGACACGAAAACAAAAATGAATAGTTCTCTTCTTTCCAAAGTAGGTGTGTTCTTAAAGTTCTTGATGTTCTTCTTTACAAAGAAGGTGTGTTCTTAAAGTTCTTGATGTTATGATTTGCGTGTTTTGTTTGATAATCTACTATGAATGTAAAACCAAACCTTTGAAAACAATGTAAACCTATTGATTTTTTTAACTAGAAGTTTGTACGAATCTAAAGAACTTGGAGTTAGATACTTGATTGTGTTTGGGTTTCTTAAAAGCAACTACTCTTCACGACACACAACTTAATCTTTATAGAATGGTAGTAGTAAGAACTCTAGTCCTCTTTCGAAGCCCGCTTGAATAAAGTGTTAGTTCGTTTTGTTCGTGGTTCAATGATTGATAAAACAGAAAGTGAGTGTTTGGAATTATCCAAGTTTGTTTCATTATGAAATTGTAGGTAGTTTTAACTTGAAGCTTGAATGGAATCTCTCAAAATTAAAACTACACAATTTTTGAATGTGTTTGTGCTTCTGAAAAGCAACTACTCTTGAGTGACTACAGTAAGCACCTGTAATCTTAATAGAACATAAGTGTTTCATAAGAACTGCCCAATAGTGAACATTTCTAACATTTGTGGAAATGCAAATAGCTGTAAGTACGTACAGAAGTCTGTACAGAATCTTCAGAATGTGTTTGTACTTCTGAAAAAGTTCAACTTCAAGTTGTGTTTTGAAGTTCGTACAGAATATTCAGATTGTCAGAATGTGTTTGTGCTTCTGAAAAAGAACTACTCTTTGTTGACATACTACACTTAGGAGAAACTGCACCAATGATGCACCACAAGTGTTTCACCGACACTGTCTAACAGACGACTTTTATTCCAAAATCTAACAAGCAATTATAGTCTCTGGCGATCTTAGCAGCGCTACCACTATCCAGCAATCTTCAAGTCGAAATCATCTAGAGTCTGCAAGTTGTTACGATGTTTCAAGTTCAGTAAGTTCGATAGCTTGAATGGTTCAACAACGACCCTCAAAACATCGAGATATGCACCGATTGAACTTGTGCATTCATCTTGTTCGATCTTTTTAAAGTTATCTTTACTATTGTTGCAACCTTGAAACAGTGAAGAAGTATAAGAAGTTGTTTGTAGCAAGTTGGATCGGTATCGATCCAAGCTAGTCTCACCATGAACTTGAATACCCGGTCTCGGGGTCCATGCCACCGGTCCAGATAGACACAATTTCATCAGCCCAAAGCTATCGATATATATGAATGAAGATCGATTATCAACCCCTAGGTGTCCACTCTGAATTTTCTGTAGTGTAGGAAAATTGGACCCCCTGCTGCAAATCATCTGTTTGATTGAATATGACTTCAGTTTGACACAATCGACATTGTTGATCTTGGGGTATGGAACAAGAGCCTAGAAATGGAATATTACGATTAGAAAACGGAGGTAAAAGAAAACGGAGGTAAAAGGAGAAAATCCCACCGTTGCAAAGTTCAGTGATGCAGATGGACATATTGGGCGTTTTAGAAGCTTAGGGGTTAATATATTCCCGGGTTTATATATATGTATATTTCGTGGATATATATATACATATATTTTCATTTATTTGCAAGCATCAGCTGGTTGTAGCTAGAATCAGTTTACGACTCATCTGCAAATTAATGATCAATATATGGGCACCTGATGATATCAGATTCACAAATAATGACCTCAAATACGTCAGAAAATTATGCGTACGTGATCACTTAGATCGATGTTCCATGAGAAGTAGATCACTGACCGGGAACACCATGGTGTAGTTCAAAATAAGGCGCAACCTTCAGGACGGTGCTTGTGCAGCTAAGCTTCAGTATGTACTAGTTTGGACTTTCTGCCAACAAGAATATATGAGTGAAGCCTTGAGCACAAACAGATGAGTTTACAAGATGTAGACTTTGAGAAGTGTAACGTATTTTTGGGAGCACTCAACGTACTATGCTAGTTGCCTAGCTTTTCATAGCACTCACGCACGCACTTTGAAACCGTCGGTCCTGTACTGTACAAACGTACTATGCTCGCTTTACATGCACAGTGTACGGTTTACAGGATGGATCGACGGTAACAAAATACTTGCAAGGCTCTACTTCCATTGTTTTGTAACAGATCCACAAGTTACTAGATGGTTACTTTGTAACAGATACAAGCTATTGGCAGAATGACCATCGATTCAGCTCGTTTTTCTGTTCGGAGGTTTGTTTACTGGCCATCATGGTACGTGATTACTGGGATATACATCAGATTGACTGCCAAATGAGCAAATGCAACTGGGTAAACAAATTATAAGAATGTGGCACTTGGATAGGAACCATTCTTTCTTCACGTGTGCACCAACTGCATTGTCCACATTGAAGGACACATGTACAACTGGTATTCGTTAAAATGACGTGTACACCAGATTCAGAGTGCACAAAGCTCTAAAAAATAATGTCTCGGGGAATAGTTGAAATTTCGCCATTTAAACAAATATATTGACAGAAACGTGAGGATTGACGATGATTAGTGTTCACAGACTCGGTCTCAGTGTTCTCTCAAACTTTCACAGTACGTGCAGACAATCGTGCAGGATTCTGGTCGAGTACAATCAGATTTAACATGTCTCAGTTATTGAATGAGTCAGCCTGAAGCCACCTTCATGAGTTTGGCATGCTTGGCTCCAGAAGCCACTGAACTATAGATTTTTATTTTTATTTTGCTTCTGGACGTAACTGCAAGACCACATTCTGAATTCTTGAGCACCAGCTGTAGAAAGAGAGTCCCAGGCAGCTGGGTTTCGACTAGTAATAACTGCAAGGTTAGCAGCCGGAGAATTTGTTGGAACCTGCATTACCCGGATTAGCAGACAGGGGCATCCATAGACCCGTATGAATGATCTTTGAACTGCACGATCTTTGAATGTGTTTGTGCTTCTGAAAAGGGACTACTCTTAAGTAACTGCATCAGCGTCCAGTGTGTATTTTCTGTAGTGCAGGAAAATTGGACCCCTTGCTGCAAATCATCTGTTTGTGTGAGAATGACTTTTGTTTGACACAATCGACACTGTTGATCTTGTAGTGTAGAACAAGAGCTTGAAAATTATGTATTGCAATCAGAAAACCAAAGTAAAATGAGAAAATACCACCGTTGCAAAGTTCAGTGATGCAGCCGTCCATATTGGGCGTTTTAGACGCTTACGGGTTAAGCAACTGTAACCTTGATACAACACAAGTGTTTCACGAGAACTGTCCGACAATGTTTCTGAAACTGCAAATAGCTTTAAGTTGAAGTTTGTACAGAATCTGCAGAGTACTTGAATATGTTTGGGCTTCTGAAAAACAACTACTCTTTGTAGCCATACTATACTTATAAACTGTACTAGTGATGTACCACAAGTGTTTCACCGACACTGTAGCTGTGTCGGTGTCTCACCGACACTATCTAGCTGTGTTCACCAAGCACATTTTGATTTCAAAATTTTAACTAGTAGACCCATATTAGCAATCGGAGTATTTGTTGGAACCTCATGATTATTAATTGAACAGTCTGCATCAAAAGTGTCGAGTTGGCTCACAACTCCTTAGTATAGATGGACGGACGAAAAGAGAGTATGAACTTCTTTGCTGTGAGTGTATATGACTTGGTAACTTTTAATATTCAGTAGAATATCTAGTTGGATACTTCAACAAGTTAATTTTTTTTCCAGAGAAACCCTTTATCCCCTAAAGGACCAAGGCTGATTTTCCAAGTTCGGTCAGCTTAGTATGGAATGAGTATTGATCCTCAATTATTGAGATTTTTTGTGGTGATTCTACTCTTTGTAACAAAGATGCGATAGTAATTTGCATATGTAGATGATGTATAGATCAAAAGATACAATCATTCAAAGGTAGAAAACCTAATTGCGGGCAAGTCCTGAAAATTTTCATACAATGAGCTATGCATCTTAACTTTTGTACACAATGAGCTAACGTCCCCATATACACAACCGCCAAATTCATTTTACGTAATCTGAGACTAAACTTTGCATTTTGGGCATTTTCGGAAAGTTTCAAACTTGGGCAACAACCCACAAAAAAAAAAGCAACTAACTTTGAAGTTTATAATCTTACTATTGAAGAATCCTAAACAGTTGAAATTTTCTAGGTTCTAATAAATTCAAGTTGTTGAAATATCCTACGGTTGGATTGGTCGAAAAGGTTTTAGATCAAATACTGTAAGTTACTTGTTTTTTTATGAGAAGGGATACTTTAGAGTGTTTGGAGAGAAACATAGTTGTGGTCCTTTAGGGGGTTAACGTCCCAATTCAACACTAATTTTGAAGATGCATTATAAAATGTACAATGAATAACAAAAACAGAGCTGATGTATAAAACTAAGTCGCATGTATACGGTTGGATTATCATATATTTCATTAATAGATTTTCTATAGATTTTCTATAGATTTTCTAGGTTTTCTTTTGAAATTCACTTTAAAATCGCAATTTTTAATTTTTAATTAAATTTTTTTATTTAATTTGGAATAATGTGCACTATGAGAAAAAGAATCTAAATTCTCCCCGGACATTAATGCAAGAGGACAAAAACTGCCCCCTATTTTGAACATGTAGGGGCCCACCTTAAAAAAAACCCTCTTTTGAGGGTTTAAAATTCCCAAGGGCGGTTCTCCTAAACCAAATTTGGGTTGTAGGTCCCAAATTTGCAAAAAAAGACCATAGGGTGTTCAAAATGGAAATTTCAAAAAATAGGGCCCATGGGTGAACAATGCTTGCATTAACCATTGAGGAGGGGATTTAGAGTTGGGGCACTATGAGATGATATGATGTCCATTATTTGATTCTACTTATTTTGAAAAATAATTTTTAAGATTTTACTTTTTGAATTAAGAATGAAATGTGACATAAATCACTTTATTTTTCAAAAATTCACAACATCTTATTTTGAAGATTCATACTCTACAAATGGTAGTCAACTAGCACAAGAATTAAGAGAATTTTGGATGGATGAAAAAATCACAGTATGTGGGAAAGAGACGCGTCAAAAATCATTTAACGTTCAGAATATGGACGTTGACGCGTCAAAGGGTTAAACAACTTGTCACTTGCTGCAAACTATGGTATAATAAATTTGTTGCAAGTTGAGTCTACAAAGTGTGGAGATGACCACCAGTGGCACTCCAAGCACATGTAGGGAGTGACATTTAGCTTGGAGACTTGGAGTGTCACTAATCACAAAAGCGGAGTGCGTCGAGTAGATCAATATGTCATCTCCACCAACTATCTTCTATACAACTACTAAAAAAATAACAAATTAATTTGGATTTGGCTCCGTTACCAAACTAGTATTATGGATATCTAGGAATAAAAAACAATACACCTCAAAAAAATCAAGATTCTTGAAATGCTACAATGTTTTGAAGAAGCCCTCGAAATTGTCCTTGGATACGGTGCCTATGTGTGGAAGAGAATTTATAGAGAGCAATCTCATATATTCTAAAATCTAATTAGAGAGTTGTTGGTGTGGAAAAGAATTTATAGAGAGCCCTAGATCATATTTTAGAATTTACAAAGTTGTTGGTGTGCTAAAGAATTTATAGAGTCCTCTCACGTTCTATAATTTAAAGAGTTGGTGTAGAAGAAAGATTGCAACATAGAGGTGTTGACATAGGTCATCGCTAAACATCTTCACTTTCATTTTTGAAAATTTAATACAAATTCTATTTAACTTTGAAGTCACACACCTTCCAAAATCTCATTTTTTGAGTGTTTATATGGTTCAAAAACATACTATAATTTTCCAATCCAACAGTCCAATCTCACCAAGGTTTAACCATCACTTGTTTGATCAAGCTATGCTTACATTTACACAATTAGATACTATTAACCCCTAATTGCCCAACCATGCATATTTTGCATGATGTACAGATTTCATTTGTAGTTTCTCATCCGTCATGCACTTTTTGTAGTGTGATTTTTTTACTGAATTTTTTGTGGGAAGTTAGCTTCATATGTGTGTGACCCGATCGAAAAGTAAACAATCTCTAAAAAAATTATGCCTCATTTTGTGTTGCAGTGTTTCACCCAAAATCTTGAAGATTTTGGTCTAAAAGTGTTTTTGAAAAAATAAACTCATAAAATTAAGCATTCAAAAAATCTCCAAAAATCACTACACCTAGAGTACTACATTATAACCCATCACAACAAATTTATAGAAAAAGGTTAGTGATAGCAATCATAGATCTAACCGTATAGATTGAATCTAAAATTCAAAATGTATAACTTTTATTCATACATCAAGTTCTAAATATTCCTATTAAATGCATTTTATAATGCATCTTTGCAAAACTGCCTAAACTAGACATAGGTGAGGACGTTTAGGGGTTAATAACATCCCCAATTTGTATATAAAGAGTTTTTATGAAAAAAATCACCAAAATTCTGTGGACCTGTGGTTTCTCCAGAACCACCCTTGGCACTAAGAGTGAACTTGAAATCCAGAGGACAGATTCCCCTAGAGACATGAGAGAAACATAAGTTTTGGAATTTGTAAGAATGGTTGAGTTGATGTTTGTATGCAGGAAGGCAAATGAAAGTGTTGTCATATATGTAGCCATGGTACACCAAAATCACCATATACTGTGGGTGGGTGAATGGCGTGGTCCATTGGACAAAATTTCATCCAATTTTTACAAAATTTCATTCAATTTGGATGAATTTTATCAAAGTATTTTGAAGAATTAATTATTAGTAAAACCTCTCGTAAATAGCGCGGGGCACAGTATATGGTGATTTCGGTGTAGTTGTTGTAGAAAGGTAATTTAAGGTAGAAAGTGTTGTCATGGTAAACTTAGTATGTCGTCATGGTAGAAAGGTCCAGCTTTTCCTTGAAGCTTTGCATGTTTTTGGAAGAAATATATAATAATGGTGATTTATCCAATGGCCCTTTGTTTGGTGGGCACTTGGTCATTAACATTACAAATAGACACTATTCACGCCAGCCTTGAAATAAAGGCCGGAGTTTCTATCTATCTAATGGTGATTTTCCTCCTAATTTCCATCATCACATGTATGTCTTGCACCATTACAGCAATGAGCTTGTTACAATCTGAAGTTTAATGTGTTAGTGCGCTTAATTGTGTGTTCACTACACATCTTTTAAAAGAAGATTTGTCTTTAGTGTTTGCCTTAGCATGTGTGACTGATGAGATACTGAAACTAGAAATGAATTAGGCACGCTAACCAGCTTCCTTCGTTTTGATACAAGGCTGTGTACAGTGTTTTGATCATGAAGTTGTTTATCTTGAGGATCGAGGTCTCTTTGCTTCAAATGAAGCTAAAGCTGTGGCATCACTAGAGCACATTAATTGTACCTTGCATAGCTTTCAGCAGATTGTACTACTTCCACAATTAATGCCAATGGCGTGGTTGCAAAATTCAACCCATGCAATTCATATCAATCAGGGTTAATTGTCTTCCCACACACACACAACGTCTCACAATATTTTAGAATATATAAATAAAACATCAGACCTCTAACAGAATTTGCCAAGAGCAGGGTGAAGCATTCATTTTCACAACCGTATCAATTTTTATTGTTGGTTAATCAGATGAAGGTTAATTATAACTTTATGTAGCCTGTAAACATTTTGGTGTGAGGCTTTGTATCAATCAAAAACTGCAAATTCAGACGTTCAAGATTCAATTGACATTGTGTCCAGTACCCTTCTCGAGCCTCACTGCTCTTGAACATTATCTAATCATCCTCAATGAGACTCAGTTCTTTTCCGGAGTGAATGGAAACATGAGGAGAAAAAACATCCAAGATGCCCAAGGGAGGTTACAGTATGAATTCGCTCAAAGTGGCACAAAGAGTTTCCATATACAGTTGGGACAATCAAATGGCTATGTCCCTGCATGACTTGGACAACCCGGACATTTGCATTAATCTCCCAAGGACATTGATGTTTAAAACTTTCCCAGAACTGTTGAATAGGGAGGTCTTGTGTTGTCTCCAAGAATATTTCATTAATTGCAGATGGAATCCGCCTGATCTGAATTATATTGCACTACAAGAAAACTGGTCACATCTCACTGCTATTTTGAGTCATTCCAAAGTTGGTGAGTGCTTTTGGTCATATATGACAAGGAACCACTACTAGGATCACTACTAGGATCATACACTGATTGCTACGTTTATTAGCAACCATAGGGATGTACGTAGCTATAACAACATTATGGTTCACACAAGTTGCTTAACAATTTTTTTTGGTTTCAATTACTATTTTTAAAATGAATATTTGAATAACTTGCATTCCGTCTCAAAATCTGCAAAAAAATCTCAATATAATGAATATGGCCTTCAAGGTGTAACGTTGCGTGAGTTACTCACCAACATTGTTAACAAACGTAGCAGTGAGTATGATCCTAATAGTGAACCCAAATAATGTATTACATTCCTAGTTAATAGAGCTTTGTGCAGTTGAGTGCTCGGTTGACTGTCACATTTTTGTCTTGCGCCAATTTAACGAAATTGACGCGCCTGAAGATCAGTCTCACTTGAGTTTGCTACAGTTGCCTAATCGAGAGGCTGAGACGTACCGGCAATGATTTTATTTTTCATTTGTGTGAAGACTTCAGAACATGATGCGCGCAATATTAGGCTTTGTCGATCAATTCAGATAGACAAGATATATCAATGCTATCCCGAGATTACTTGTCATCTAGCTAGCAGTCTTTTTTAATACATTGAAAGATTATCGATGTGTGAAGGTGAAGAAAGCAAACTGAACTGAAAGTATCTATCAAGCATGCATTCATGTATCAATTGGAAGGTCTTAGAAATAGAAGTAAACAAGGTCGATGCGCTAAATAATTCGCAAGGAAGAGCAGCTTATATTCAGCAGGTGCATTCATATCTACTCCAATTGAAAGGGTTTGAACAACGTCGTCCTGGTTTGCCCGATGCAAAATTGAGCTTTGTGGGACAAACATGAACAATGCATTGAAGATTACTGCAGTTCTACTATTGTTCTTTTTATGATAGAATATGATATATATAGAATATTTGTATCATATTCTTGTGTCTATTCCTTTGTTTGAATTTGACACATGTGCTTGTAAACATTCCTTTAATTTGTATGCAGAGATCTTGGTGCCTGCCATGTTAAATTAGTCTAAAGAACACAAAGATTGATATTAACCACTACTCTTCCATTTCCAGAGCATGAGGAAGTCATTGATTGTTATGAACTTACCAGATTTGGTATAAATATTATAGCTACAGTGACTATGGCTTTCAGGAGGGCATTAGCTGTAGCGTTGGTGGAACTACAAGACCACAAGCACAGGGCATTTGGTCTTGGAGGGGTTTTGCCTCCTGGGGTTTCGGCCCTTTTCTTTAATTCACGTGCCCGAAGATGGGTTTTGAGGTCTAGTGGTATGGTTCTCGCTTTGGATGCGAGAGGCCGGGAGTTCGATTCTCTCAATACCCCGAAATTCTTGAAATTGATGTGGGCTTGTTTTCTTCTGTTGGGGGCGAGTTTTCATGTTTATGTTGTTCGGGCTGTGATTGTGCTCTACCCAATTCTGAAGTTGAAATGGCATGATATTAGTCACCTACTCGGCCTGGAAGGTGCTTTAATTTCATTCAAAATACTTCTGAGAAGGTAGTATTCATTCAAATGGCAACCTACCAATTGCCAATATGAGATGCACAACAGCACAATCATTCAATCGAGCATTCAATTCCTTCATGAACTACACTGATTATGGCTATTAGTGTGTGTGACACTAATTGTAAGGTCACACACTTTTTATTTATTTTTTATTTTTATTAATTTGGGATTTATAGGGCTGAATGTTTTACTGTGTGATGCCATTAATCCACGTTTTTAATCGGGCCACTTTGTATTAAAATTAGTGTGCGTTAGCTAGATATGAAAATGGAAGGATTTTAAATAATTTTATATAAAGAAATTGATTTTTTGTGTGTGAGCTCATTCATAAAAGGAAAGCTTCATCCTTGATTCAATTCTCACCACACAATATGAAGTTTAAAATTGGTATACAAGCATTTACCGGTATTCGGTGATAATTCTCTTAAAAATCCAACAAATTCTTTAAGTGCTAGATTTCAAATTCATCTCTAAACTCTATTTTCTAATTGTAAAAATAAATCATAATTAAAACAAGTTCACTAACTTCAAAGTTTACAAATACTAACACACACACACTAATTTCTTGTGCCACGAATTGCAAAACACACACCAATAGCCATAATTAGTGTAGTACTTGAATATCAATCACAAGCTTGTAGAGATACGATAGATAGGAACTCTGGTCCTTTTTTGAGGCCAACGTAAATAAAGTGTTAGTTTGATCCACCCATCCTAAAAATTCCACTAAACAAAGATTTAAAATGGATGCAACATCCAGATCGGGACCTGGACTTCTTGGGAGGTCATACATTCCAGTACTATTCCCGCCCAAAGGCGCTTTTTTAAATTGGGACCGAGACTTCTTGGGAGGTCATACATTCCAGTAATATTCCGGACCAAAGGCGCTTTTTTAAATTAAAAATAATAATGTGCACAGAAGGTAAATGATATTTAGTATGTGGTTTGCCACTCAACCACAAAAGTGAGATCTTGTCAAATAGACATTGTTATCAGCTCCTTCACCTACTAGCCACACTTATAGTCTACATACTTAGAATATGTACTACTAACTAGACTATTATTTTGGTGTTGGAGTCATAGACGCTTGGTTTATCAGTTCCCTATGATGGCGTTGCGATGCGGAGCTCCAAGAAACGGTGATGGCGTCAGTAATCTCACTTTGTCGTCCTTGATGCTTTTTTTTTCAATCTTTTCTTATTCTTTCTTCTCGATTATAGTCGTCTTAGTGGGAAGAAGTTTCTTGCACTTTCTTTCCGGGTTTTGCTCTAACACCGTATTCATTAAATTGGGAGTTTCCATTAAATTGGGAGTCAAATTGATCTACATCACATGATCATTTCGCTATCAGATCTACATGCATACATCAATTTGACTCCCAATTTATTGAAAACTCCCAATTCAATGAATATGGAGTTCTCTTGGTTTTTCGTTAGTTATGGCTCTTTCTGCGGATGCGAGGGAGGTTGCTTCAATAGTCCGTATGCACTTTCAAGAATTACTTGGCGCGGAGAGGGAGCGTGGAGCGATCGCATCGGGGTTCCAAAACATAGCGGACACTTCTTGAGAGTTTCCCACAGATGGCCAAACGCATGCGCATTTGACTCACCAGGGGTTTATTCCTCCGAGTAATGTAGCACAGTCAAATTGCGACGAGATCCTAGAATTGGTACTTTCTTCCCAAGGACTCGCGATCTTTGAATCATACCGTCTATCAGCTCTCAAACTCATTGTCCTAGGACAGCTTCTAGGCTCCAGTCCGGGTTTCCTTGCTCTTAAAGAGTGGGCGAAATCTAACCTTCATAGTTCTTTTAATGCCTGCGCACTCATATGAAACGGCTTCTTTGAAGTATCTTTCCATACCAAAGAGGGGACTCAACATGCACTTTCTAGGGAATTCTTTTTTGAGGGTCGTGAGGTCCCCTTTTCACCCGGGAACCCGAATTTCTCTCCAGAGAACCCTTCTTCATCACTAAGCATCCTGTATGGATTCAGTTCTTGGGCCTTGCGCTTCCATATAAGAACAAAGCCTTCATTACGATCCTTGTTGGTAAATACGGCAAGGTTCTTTTCTTTGAGGACTCTATTTCCTATCTTTGCAAAACCTCCAGTCTTAGAGTTAAGATTCTTATTAAAGACGTTTCGCTTATTCCAGTCGTTTGAGAGGAAATACTCCAGACACTTTTACTGAACACAAGATTCTTGTTACCGGGGTCATCCAAATCAGTGCGCAAGGTGCGGTAGGTTGGGCCATAATTCCGAGAATTGCCCCACAGTCAATCTTGGAAAAAAAAACAATCAGAGTCCAGGTTATCCACAAAAAGATAGATTGACGAGTCGCTCCAATAGACCGACATAGAGAGGAAGATCTAGTGATCGATAACATGTCAAAGTTGAGCAACACAACTCTCGTCATCCCGATCGCCCAAGATCAGGGACCCCCCCATCCACAAAGGCTTGCGCCCGGCCGGAAACATGTCTCCGGTCCAAACGATGAAACATCGAGATCAAGAAGAAGACCTTCTTTGGATCTGGGTAAACTAGATCATCCTCCTCAAAAAACGATAGCAAATACGCAACAACAGTGGAGAAAGAAAATTAATCCAAAAGAAACGCCACATGATTGCTCGGAAGAGGTTAACTCTACCCCTAGCCATGCTGTTATTGCCCCTGACTCCAGTTCTACTAGAACCCCTCCTCACAAGTCAGAGAGTAAAGCAGTCAATCAGAAATTGCCTGAGGAGCCCGTTATCGCCCTTTTGAGAGATATCCCGACTCAGATAGAAGTGTCAGCGCTTCACCAGAGGTTCAAGCCTCCTTGATGTACCCTACTATCCTTGGTCAAGAACCAATCAAGCTTTTCAATAACACTTCTTTGCCTCAGTTCACCTTTGGTTGATTGGAGCCAATAGGGATAACAAAAGTCCCGCCACGCACCCCCGTTAAGAATAATAAGAATAGACCGACTCCCGCAAAGAGGATTGAAAATCCACAAAGGACCATCACTTCGGTTTTTGTGGCATTGAGATCCTAGTCGTCAGAAAGGGATGGATAACTCTTTGAGCGAAGGGCCTGACTCTTTTCTGGCCAAGAAAGGACAAAAATCCTCTTTTATTCCCAATTCTTTCTGGGAAGCCGCTAAGCTGTCCCCTCCTCCACACACGACGGTCAAAAGAGGAAGGATTTTACCTTTGTTCATTACATGTGCTGGTGATCGAAGATCAAAACTCATCGGCCTTCATGATCCTTTCGGAAAACGAGTCCCCACTCAAATACCCTGTGGCCATGCGGCAAATTAATACAGTTCTGGACTCTCAAATGATTTGGTCTCTTAAGGAGGCCAAACAACTATTGGTTAATGAAGCCTCACTATCTTTACGCAAAGTCATAGTAAATTGTCATAACCTGCATAATCCCATTTGGCAATGGGATGACGCGTCTTGGTATTTTACTTGGGTTGAGGACAGTCAAGGGAATTTTCACTGCGTTATCATCCCCATAGTGGCAATTCCAGTACGAGATATTCCACTTCAGAAACCAGAACGTCACAAGTGTGTCCGCTAGCCCCCACGCTAAAAGCTCACATCATGCTTTCAGGAGAAAGTGGGAGTTTACTTCCCTTTCCAACATCACTCATAGACTATCTCAAGAGTTTAATAGGAGATCATTTACTCGAAGATGACCCATCACCGCCGAGACCGGACCCCAAAAAGATGAAGGAAGGATCCTCCTTTGACTTTCGAGACAGTCATCTATTGGGTTGTGGGGACAACTCATATGAAAAGAAGCAAGTACAACACGAGCTTAATAAAATCCATGGCTTCCAACTTGAATGATTCCACCTAGCTTGATGATTGCATCTTGGAATGTCCGTTTGCTAGGAAAAGGCATTCAAGGAAATAGAAAACGTTGTGATATTAGAATTTTTAAGAAAAGCGGACCCCCAACCATAGATAATACTCTTTCAAGAGCATCATCTCCCAATCAAAGACTGCCTTAACCAAACTAATTAGCTTCAATTCAAAGGAGGTCTAAGCATTTCAAACAATGCTTTATACAATGCACATAGAACCAAATTCTTTGGTGGAACTGAAATTTCGATATCTAGAGAAGTAGCCTCATGCCTCATCAAAAGTGTTGTGATAGTGGAAGGTCATGCTCAATACATCATCCTTAATTTTAAGGGATTAAGGATCGGAATTCTAAACATTTACGCTCCAACTACAAAGGATACTAGGACGAATTTTTGGAATCTTTTGGCATAGCATGAGTTCCCTGAGACAGAATGGACCATTTCTTTTATTTCAATATGACAGAGGTAGCAGATGATCAAAGCGAAGGCTTTAATTCGAAGAACATGTCCAACAAAGAACTAACTACATGGTCTAGACTTGCATTAGGCCTAGGAGTAGAAGATGTCTTCTTTTCTAAGGAATATAGAAGAATAGGAAATAAAAGATGTACAGTCCCCTCCACAAAGTAAGATAACCCCAATTTTGACTAGTCATAAACTCTTTCAAAATTTGACCTTTTTAGATCTATTTTTCAATACTAACCTATTAAAACAATAGTTTTATACAACTTCAATGAACACACCAAATTTCAATTTATAAAAACAGAATTTTTATTTTTGATAAGTTATTTTGTGTATCATTTATTGTGGTACATAATGATTGATTGAAAAAATTGGAGGCAATTTTTTAAATTTTTAATATACAAATATTTAGGAAACATTGATGTGCACATCTTACTTTTAAGAAAAAAATTCATTACCTAAGAAAAAATTTAAACTACAAAGAATTGAATACCAAGGGGTCACTAATCAAGAATTTGTACAACAAATTTCTCTAAATCTAATTAGGTTTTTGCAAACCAATTGCACCATAGTACTCATAGGTATAAAATTAGTCATAATATAAGGGTCAATTAGAAAAATATAATTCCAATTTAATAATATCTATTTAACAAAATTTGGGAAGGCAAGCCTTTAACATTGAATTCTCTAGAGTCTAAAATTTTCTTAGGTAATGCAATTTTTCCCCAAAAGTAAGATACACATATCAATGTTTCCTATATATTTGCACAATAAAATTTTAAAAAATCATCATCAATATTTTTCAGTCAACTATTATGTACCACAATTGAAAATACACAAAATAATTCATCAAAAATAAAAAATTTATTTTTTGAAATTGAAATTTGATATGTTGATCAATATTGCATAAAACTATCATTTTAATAGGTTAATTTTGAAAAATGGGTCTACAAAGGTCAATTTTTTTTTTTAAATCTTACAAGTTGAAATGGGCGTTACCTTACTTTCTAGAGGGCACTATACATAGAAACGAGAACCCCCCTTTCAGTGTTGGTCGAGGTTAGACTACTTCTATACATCCGTTGTACTTTGTACCAAGGGTGGCTCATATGGAACATGGCTGCATCTAGATTACATTTTAGACCACGCCTGTATTTTCCTAACTATACCTCTTAGGAAAAAGCAACCCCTAAAGAATTCTTTCTTCAATAAGGTCCTCATAATTATTTAATGACTCAGCCATGAAGAGCTTTGTCAATGATTAGCAAGATGCCATGCACCATCCCGGGAATCACAGCAAGGGGACCAGAGTAATAGTTGCTCTGGAATTGATCAGGCGGCTCAATATCCAAATCTCCTCTGGCCTTAAGAGACAGGCTAGGGACACCTATAAAGAACAATATCAAGAAGTGGAAGAGACCAAATCTGCTCTTGAACAAGATTAGTTGGACCTTGAAGCTCAGAAGAAGTTGAACACAAGTCAAGCTTCACTAGAGGAAATTCGTTCACAAAAATTAGAGACATCTAAGAACGCTACTGCGGCACTTTGGATTTAGGTTGATGACAAATGTTCGAAACAATTCTTTGAATTCCATAAGGACAGAAAGAACAAAACGATCATCAACGAATTAATAGATAGGGGTTGATCGTTGACAGAGAAGAAGGACATCCACGCACATATCTAGAGTTACTATATGGACTTATATGCCAACGACTAGTTTGTTGAGAACAACCAAGATGCAAGGACTCGATTCCTTGCTAGCGTCCCCTACTTAATTTCCACAACTACGAATGACAGTCCAACTATAGACTTCACTCTCGACGAGGTTCACACGGCTTTAAGAGATATGCCATCTGCTAAAGCGGCTGGCCACGACTCAATTCCGAAAGAGGTGATACAAGAATTATGGAATTACGTCGGAAAAGATCTTTTGGAGTTCATCCTGGAGTCTCTGGATCAGGGTCAAATTCCTGATTCCTTCAAGTATGGGCTAACTTCACTTATTCCTAAGGAAGGTACGCTTACTTCCAATCGGAATTTTCGCCCTATTTTGGTTTTACCAGCAACTTATAAACTCATTGCGAAAACTTTAGCAAATCGAGTTCAGCCGGCTCTACCAGATTCTCTTTAGCCGACACAAACCGCCTTTGTTAAAGAAAGAAATATTTTAGATAACGTTAAACAAAGCAAACAAAGTACAATTATCCTTCTTTTAGATTTTGAAAAGGCATATGACCGTGTTAATTGGTCTTTTCTAGAAGCCTCTATGGCTAAACTAGGCTTTTCATATAAATAGATCCTTTGGACTTTAGCCTTGTATAGAGACGCAAAGACCTCTTTTTTTAGTAAATAGTAAGAAATTACCTCCATTTGATGTACAGAGATTGGTAAGGCAGGGGTGCCCCCTAGCCCCCTACCTTTACCTTTTCTTCTCTAACGTCCTAACCTACATGATCAATGACTGCTCTTACGGAATCAATAGTCTCACATTACCGAATGGTACCACAGTACGCATTCACACATTCGCGGATGATACAACTCTTTTCCTTTGAACAGAGAGACCCCTCCAATTTACAAAGGGCATACGAGGTGGTAGAGTTATTTTGCCAAGCCTCGGGGGCCAAATTCATCAGGAATTTCAGACCCCACTGGTTCTGCACGATTTCAGTGCGTTTATCGTTAAACACTGATTCCGCACGTCATACGTGCATTTAGAAGTGTCGTTATCGTACGGAAGTGACATGCATTACTAAGATGTCGATGCAGTGTCTTTTCAATGATTATGACAAAAGTGTTGTTTCCGCACGAAAGTTGTGCTTAACGAAATCCGTGCGTTAATCGTGTATCTACATTACATGGCTAATAAGACACGGATAACATGCGGTTTTAGTTAATGCGGATTCAGTATCGTATACGTATCACATTAATGCCTTTTACTATATTCGTGCGATTTCAGTATCTATTATAATGCAAATTATTTTCGTACGACATCTGTGTACAATATTTTAATATATTTTTAGGAATCTTTTGGAATCTTTGGAATCTTTCAAAATATTTTATATTATTTTGGAATATGTTGGAATATTCCAAGAATCTTCTTTAAATTATACTTACGATTTAATTTCCCAAAACATTTTTAGATCTACATTTATAGAGTTTAGAAGCAATACACATTAAAATTTCAAAGAAATAACATTTTATATTTTTAGAATTCAAATTTGGTATTATTGGTTATCATTGTACTTTTCATCATAGGAGCCAAAAACAAAAAGCTCACAACCACCACGATTTTGGCAAAAAAAAATAAAATTCAAAATATTATGAAAAAAATCATAGATATAGAAAAAGTCCTGCATAATCTAGTGCAAACAAAATTTGGAAAAAAAGTTTTTTTCACATAGTTAAAAACATTCAAAGTCCGCTGAAAAAAAAAAAAAACAGCTCACAGCGATGATCTGCCATCACGATTTTGGCTAAAAATTAAAAAATTAAAAATATTATGAAAAAAATCCTAAATATAGAAAAAGTCCCGCATAATCTACTGCAAAAAAACAATTGGAAAAAAAGATTTTTTCACATGGTTAAAAACATTCAAAGTCCGCTGAGAAAAAAAAACAGCTCACCGATAGCCATGATCTACAATCACAATTATGGCCAAAAAAAAAAAAAACTCAAAATATTCTGAAAAAATTTGTAGATGTAGGTAAAGCCCTGCATGTTGTAGTGCAAAAAAAATTTGAAAAAAGAATTATATACACATGGCAAAATATTGTCAATGGTTTCATTCTTTCATAATTACTAAAAGAGTTCTATTTATGCATGAAGATTTTGAGGTAGTTTGGTGGTTTAGAACTTGCTTGGCAACCAAGAGGTCGTAAGTTCAAGTCCCACCGTAGGCGACAGAGCTTGGGAAGCCATGGTGGGCCCCACCGTCGGTTCGGGCAATTTTCGTGTAGTTGAAGTGGGTAGCGAGGAAAACAATTATTTTATATTTTTTAATTATTTTATTTTATTATATATTTTTTAATAATATTATTTTGATCAAATTTAGATATAGAAAGAAAATAAAATCTAGATATGGAAAAGATGATGTCGCACGAAAAACGCACTAAATCAGTGTAGTTTAAAGACGATTAAAACACGACATTTGACGACTATAAAGAGTGTTGAATTCATACGTTTTCAATAGATGTATCAATCGTGTCGAATCAGTACTATATCCGCTTGTACGAACATCGTGTCATATCAGTGTAGTTGCGATGAATGACGCAACGATGCGGAATCAGTGCGAAAACTGTACAAACCCTTGAAATATCGGAAATCGCACTAAAATCGTGCAGAATCAGTGGGGTCCGAAATTCCTAATGTTGAACTGACACAAGTCGTACGTACTGTGGATCTCCGGCAGACCGCGAACCTGGTCTTTGGGTCAGGATGAAGGCCTACAGTGGTTATTGAAAGGCCAAGCAACTCGGTACTAGGGATTTCTTTTTGGATTAAATCTTAACCAAACGGATAAGGATTCCAAGGTCTTACAGCATATTTGGGGAAAGCTTAATACTTGGTCTAATAAATCCAAGGGTTTTGGTATTGAATCAGGTTATCTTTGCTAGCATATGGTATTTGGCGAGCTGTTGCGACTTCTCAAAAGGGGTTTTATTTTTTAAGGCCCATAACCTTTTGTAACACTGTAAGCGCAAGTAGTTAGACAGCAAGAAACAATGGTTAGAATGGCATACAGGTGCTTCCACATTCACGCTCTTATCACACAGTACATTGATGGATGAGACTAGGATGGATGATTATCATCGTTGCTTAACTACATCCAATATTTTACTGAGGGTCAAAGCCCTTGTTTGCAACTTCATTTGGAGCGGCAGATTTGAAGGACAGCCAAGAGCTAAAGTGGCTTGGAACATTGCTATTATCCCTACAGTAAAAGGAGGAATAAGGATCTTTGATGCTTTGGCACAGACACATGCCCTTCAAGCTAAAATGATGGTCAGAGCGCTTACCCCTGGCCCAGAGCCTTGGCAAACTCTCATTAGACACATGGTGGATAACCTCAGACTAAGATGTGATGAAGATTGGGATCCTTTGGCAGCTTGGCTTTACCCAATACCGAAGATAAACCTCACGGATCGCAGTTATGGTTAGCCATTTGGAGTACTTAGATGGCGGTTAGACCAGGCATATTGAAGAAAAAAGCAGACTCCCAGGCTGAGAAGCTTCGCCAACATTTATATCTCAACCCTAAAATTCTCTCTCCTAATTCCTTCATCTTAGGGGTCGAGAAGAATTTTAATTTCAAAAATTGGTCTAATAAGGGCATGCAAACAGTAGCAGACTTAAGGACCACTGATAACTCTAGGTGGTTAGATACTATGGCTCTTCATAGAGTCACAAAGTCTCTCAGGGTGACCGAGATCAGAAGAAGGGCCTTACAAGCCCTTGAAGACTGGGATTTGAGAGCACCGGAGCTACTTGCAACAGGTATGTGGCTGTAAACTGACGACCCTTGTTTAAAGGATTCCATTATCACTTGTTAGGTCCATATGGAGACACTTGGCTTGCACAAGTGTATCACAAGAGTCCACATACATAGCAACTCTTCAAAGAAGAAAGAGATCCAGTAATGATGTCACACATGAGGGTCACAGAGGCGCGTGTTCTTACAAGGACCAATGCCGGTAAAGTTCAAGAGTTCAATCCTAAAGACCCTGTAGACGACTCTTTCTCTATTTGGGTTTATAGATCAGGACATCAGGAATTTCGGACCCCACTGATTCTGCACGATTTCAGTGCGATTTCCGATATTTCAAGGGTTCGTACAGTTTTCGCACTGATTCCGTAGCAGACTCCCAGGCTGAGAAGCTTCGCCAACATTTATATCTCAACCCTAAAATTCTCTCTCCTAATTCCTTCATCTTAGGGGTCGAGAAGAATTTTAATTTCAAAAATTGGTCTAATAAGGGCATGCAAACAGTAGCAGACTTAAGGACCACTGATAACTCTAGGTGGTTAGATACTATGGCTCTTCATAGAGTCACAAAGTCTCTCAGGGTGACCGAGATCAGAAGAAGGGCCTTACAAGCCCTTGAAGACTGGGATTTGAGAGCACCGGAGCTACTTGCAACAGGTATGTGGCTGTAAACTGATGACCCTTGTTTAAAGGATTCCATTATCACTTGTTAGGTCCATATGGAGACACTTGGCTTGCACAAGTGTATCACAAGAGTCCACATACATAGCAACTCTTCAAAGAAGAAAGAGATCCAGTAATGATGTCACACATGAGGGTCACAGAGGCGCGTGTTCTTACAAGGACCAATGCCGGTAAAGTTCAAGAGTTCAATCCTAAAGACCCTGTAGACGACTCTTTCTCTGTTTGGGTTTATAGATCAGGACATCAGGAATTTCGGACCCCACTGATTCTGCACGATTTCAGTGCGATTTCCGATATTTCAAGGGTTCGTACAGTTTTCGCACTGATTCCGCATCGTTGCGTCATTCATCGCAACTACATTGATATGACACGATATTCGTACAAGCGGATATAGTATTGATTCGACACGATTGATACATCTATTGAAAACGTATGAATTCAACACTCTTTATAGTCGTCAAATGTGTTTTAATCGTCTTTAAAACTACACTGATTTAGTGCGTTTTTCGTGCGACATCATCTTTTCCATATCTAGATTTTATTTTCTTTCTATATATAAATTTGATCAAAATAATATTATTAAAAAATATAATATAATAATATAATATAAAATCATTGTTTTCCTCGCTACCCACTTCAACTACACAGAAATTGCCCGAACCCGTGGTGGGGCCCGCCATGGCTTCCCAAGCTCTATCGCCGACGGTGGGATTTGAACTCATGACCTCCCGGTTGCCAACTAAGATCCGAACCACCAAACCACCTCAAACTCTTCATGCATAGAAAAGAACTCTTTTGGTAATTATAAAAGAATGAAACCATTGGCAATTTTTTGCCATGTGTATATAATTCCTTTTTCGATTTTTTTTTTGCACTACAACATGCAGGGCCTTTCCTACATCTACAAATTTTTTCAGAATATTTGGAGTTTTTTTTTTTTTGGCCAAAATTGTGATGGCAGATCATGGCTGTGAGCTGTTTTTTTTCCAGCGGACTTTGAATGTTTTTAACTATGTGAAAAAATATTTTTTTCCAAATTTTGTTATTGCAGTAGATTATGCAAGACTTTTTCTATATCTAGGATTTTTTTCATAATATTATGAATTTATTTATTTTTTGCCAAAATCGTGATGGCAGATCATGGTTGTGAGCTATTTTTTTTTTTTCATCGGACTTTGAATGTTTTTAACTATGTGAAAAAAACTTTTTTTCCAAAACTTTTTTTGCACTACATTATGCAAGACTTTTTCTATACCTAGGATATTTTTCATAATATTTTGAATTTTTTTATTTTTTGCCAAAATCGTGGTGGTTGTGAGCTATTTTTTTTTGCACCTATGATGAAAAGTACAATGATAACCAATAATACCAAATTTGAATTCTAAAAATATAAAATGTTACTTCTTTGAAATTTTAATGTGTATTGCTTCTAAACTCTATAAATGTAGATCTAAAAATGTTTTGGGAAATTAAACCGTAAGTATAATTTAAAGAAGATTCTTGGAATATTCCAATATATTCCAAAATAATATAATTTTTTGAAATATTCCAAAAGATTCCAAAATATATATTAGAATATTGTACACGAATGTCGTACGAAAATAATTTGCATTATGATAGATGCTGAAATCGCACGAATGTAATAAAAGAAATTGATATGATACGTATATGATACTAGATCCGCATTCAAAGCAATCGCATATTATCCGTGTCTTATTAACCATGTAATGTAGATACACGATTAACGCACGGATTCCGTCAAGCACGACTTTCGTGCGGAAACAACACTTTTTTGATAGTCATTGAAAAGACACTGCATCGACATCTTGGTAATGCATGTCACTTCCGTACGATAACGACACTTCTAAATGCACGTATGACGTGCGGAATCAGTGTTTAACGATAAACGCACTGAAATCGTGCAGAATCAGTGGGGTCTGAAATTCTTGATGGAGAAGTAAAATTACTATCATTCAATCCCAGGGATTGGCACTAGAGTTGACAGGGAATCATAAAACCTGGCCACTTTTTTGAGTACTCCACAAAGAGAGGCTATCGGGTCATCTTGAAAAATCAGTATAGACAACTAGGTTTTCACAAATGGATAGAGGATTGCGTTCATTCTGACCAGTAACGGAAAAGTTTCTTTATGAAACTTTGGTACCTCTCGCTACCCCGCAAAATTTCCTCTATGATCTGGCTTACGATAGCCGAGGGTCTCCCTACATGAGAATGGAAAATCAGAATAAGACATACAAGAATTTGTCAATTGTGTTCAAGGAAGTACCTTCAGTCAGCTGAACATCGCCTATTCTCTTGCGAGGCGGTGAGACCGGCTTGGGAGAAACTCCGAGCAATTCTTGCCCGGACCAAGACCGCACCACTACTCTTCAGTTGGCACGATGTTCTTCATTGGGAACTAGGTCGGCCACAAGCGCGAGGATCAGGACCGGACCTAATCAACCCAGATGGCGATATTACATGGGACACCGTAGGTACGAAATGTGCCATCAATAACAAAACCCCATGGCATATTATACGATGTGCACTACTTTGGTATATTTGGTGTCAACATTGTGACCACGACCTCAAAAATGGGATATTCCACATAGAAGTGGCACTATACAAATCCTGCGGCAATGCACCGTCCAAGTAGGGATGGCTGCTTGGAGACAACTGCAAAAATATAAGAAGAAAAGAGATCCTGCTAAACATTCAGATATGGAGATGACATTTGTGTCGATTTAGAGTCAAGCGAACCTGTTTTGTTCCAATGTTGCGGGTAAGCCCTCCTGGCACCCAACCCTCCACATGGATTACCTCCCTCGGGACTTTGCAAATAGATTCGCTTCCTCTCGCATTATCCAGCGAGACATTAGTAAAGAAGACAGTGAACCCTCGACATCGGACCAGCGCTCTACTCCTTTCTATCAAGCCCCCAGACTCACACAAGTTGCAAGGCCTCGTAAAGATCTGGCAGAAGCTATCATCGGCCAGCTACTTGAAGATATCCAAGGCAAAGTTGATCAGGAGGCTTCTAACGATGGGTTCCCCTCTCAGCCGGATTTAGGGTCTTTGCCTCAAGACATTCAGTCCCCTCGCTTCCTTGCTCAATAGAGCGCGATTTGATCGGTTCTCTAATCCCTTTAGGGGTCTCCTCCCATGTGTATGGCGTGGGTTGTCTTTTACTTACGCTTCTCTTGAGGTTTCTGTTCTCGCCCCTCACTCAGTTTTTGCTGGGTGTTCTCCCACGTCTGTGACGTGCAATTGCTTTTGCTTAGGCTTTTTCTGTGGGTTCTCTTTTGGCCCCACACTCAGTTTTTTACTGTGTGTTCTCCATGTGCTTGGTGCTTAGGTTTGGCTTTCCCGGCCGCTTTGTAATCGGGGGGTTTTTTCCTCCTTAGGGTTTCGGCCCTCTTTCTAATCTACTTGCCCGAAGATGGGTTTTGAGGTCTATCAGTTCCCTCATGAGTAACTTAATTCCAACATTCCCCTTAGTTAGAACCACCTATAGTAAATAATAATGTAGTGCCACATTATTTACTAAAAACATAACTTAGTATTACTCTAAGTCCTTTAATTTCCACTTCAATGGCTTCAAATAAGGTGAACTCCCAGTCTACTCTTGCAATACTCAAATTTAGCCTTTTGGGTAGACTTTTGGTGAATGTATTTGCCACCCATTTGGTTTGTATCCAAATAGACAAATTTCACCTCATATGAAATGACACTTGCAGTCAATGTGTTTAGTGCGTCCATGAAATTCCGGATTTTTAGTCATAGTTGTACAACTTTGACTATCACAGTAAATTATTGAAGGTCTTTTTTGAGAAAAACCCATTTCTTCCAAAATATGTTTAATCCATATAACTTCCTTTGTTGCTTCACATATTGCGTAATATTTAGCTTTAGCATTTAATTGGACAATAGCTTTCTGTTTCACACTATTTCAAGAAATTGCCACATTGACTAACATAAAAAGATAGTGAGTCCTTGATATCTTTTCTATAGCATCTCCAACCCAATCAGAGTCGCAATATCCAATCACTCACAAAATTTCATGTCCTTTTTAGATTAAGCCCTCATTCTTCATTCCATTGAGATATCTCCATATTTGTTTTCCAGGTGACCAGTGCTTGAATCTTGGTGTAGAATTGTACCCAACTACCATACTTACTCTTTAGATAAATCTAAACAAGTACTTATGGCTATATACATTTGGCAATCTAGTGCTTAATTTTTGTCTTTGTCTATGAAATAATCATGACAACACTTTAGACTTTGAATATTTCAATCGAGCATAACTTATGTCTAAACTCAACGCCGTTAGAAAGCCCTTGATAAGAGCTTTTCAAAAATATATAACAAGCCATATTTCCAAAGAACACCTAGTACCGGCACTACATCTTGGTAGAAGTTTAGGGTTTGTGATTATAAAAAATGAGATTTGATAGTATGAGATCTATTGACAGACCGTGATTTTTTTTGAATGGTTTGAGTTTGCGCACACATATTGGAATCCAAAATATGGTGAGCTATGCTTGAGTAGAGCGATTTGATGATGTGAGTGTTGAGTTTTTAGGGTTTCGCAAGTACTCCTACACTAACACAAAAACAATCAAGCACAGACATACCTAAATCGTATCCACATCCACACACCTAAATCATACCCACACACACAAAATTCTATTTTCAAATACAACAGCTTTCACAAACACAGATGACAAAACCCTAAACCAAACATTTATGATTTACCATCTCCACAATGACTGCAGTTGCCTCTTTCATAACCAAAAGAATATAGCGCGCGTCGCGCTGTAGAATACGGCGTTGACCACAATATTGGTCTACGTCGAAGCGTTGCCATCCCCTACTCCGACCATCTCCAATTCGCTGCTCGGCGCTTCCCTTACTTAAATTCACAACCACTCCGACATGCTTCTTCTTACGGCATTTTTTTGGCGCTCCCCCTCACTTGAGTTTACTACCGCTCTAACGGGTTGTCCTCTCCGACGTCTTGCTCTACGCTCTCACTCACTTGAACTTATTGCCGCTCCAACAGGCTCTCCCCTCCAAAATCCTGCTCGGCCCCGACGGGCTCCCTACTCCGGTATAGTGCTCCACTCTAATGATGCCTCTCTTGAACGGACTGGTCTACCGCTTTAACGAGTTCCCTCCCTCATACGCGCTAATTCCTCTTTCAACTAACACACAACTTCAAACCTTCTGAGACTATATACCAAACCCTCCTACGCTTTGGTGTAAGTTATGAGAGTTTACACACTTTGACGCAGTCACCCTCCTTAGTACGACTACCTCCTTTGTTTAGATTTGAGATCTAACTTCGAAATCCAAGTCTCTCCCATCAACCAACATCCCTCAACTCACAACCGACGTCCCTGACACCACCACACAAGGAACTTGTGACTTGATTTGGCGTCCAGTAAAAGTCAGGACAAAATTGGTGTTTTGGAATTCTTGGCAGCTGAATTGAGTCTATTTTGAGTTCTATTTTTTGTCTACGGTAAAAACCCATCAATAGCATCGGCAACCCTATGATTTTCAATTTAGAGCTACAAACCCAGGGTTTGGGGTACTTTTCGGATATTTCTAGTATTACTTACGGTTAAGTAATACAATTGAAATTGAGAGCCAACTTTGCACAATTTTAAGACTCATGAAAATTTGTACAATTGGACTATGCTGAAGACGTTGAAGAAAATTGAAGAGTGCGCACAATGGTGTTTAAACACTAAACTCAATAATACTTCAATATCATTCGATGGTGCTCCATTGCAAAGCCGAAGTGCTGCATTGCCATAGTGAAGAGAGTGGGGATTGAATGTGATGACATCATCCTGGTCAAGATCCGGGATTGGGGGTTTAAACTCTTAACTCCTAAAAGCCCGAGGGGTATTGGACAAAACATAGATGTGTTATAATATGTGCCTTCCATATGTTTGATGAAGGTTGGTTCAATAAAAATAATGTAGAGTATCATCTTTACAAATTATCCATACGGTCAAACTTCCAAAATAATCTTTAAATCATTTTTTAATGAATTTAAAAGCATTAACCTTCGAAAATTTGTATAAATTATAATTTTCAATTTTAGAGTTCAAAATTTAGTACAATTGGTTAAAGTTGGGCTATTTATCGTAAACTTCAAAAAAGCAAGAGAAATGATGGAGGAATCATCATTACTTTCCCCAAATAGCAAATTTTGTAACACTAAGACAATGTTGAGGTGATCTACTTTGAAAATTTCTCCCGGGTGGAGTTTAACTCGGATTGCCATAATGCAAATTGGGTTGGAAAGTAGATTTGATGTAGTATTTTAAAATATTTTTTATTTTTTCAAAAAAATATTTTTTTGTTCCGGGCAGCGACCAGAAAATGGTCACTCGGGAGCTTAGGGGTTAAAGACCCAACCGATCCTTGTGGGTTAATGGATGATTTTTTTTTTCATATCTCCTTGTTCATGAACCTCTTCATCATGAAACATTTGTTTAGAGATACTTCATCAAGTTTTGGTCCTACCCAAAAGTTGAATTTGGTGTTATTAAAGTATATACTTCTCTAAAATTACAAACGTATAAGTATGTGAAATTTCGACCAAGCCAAAATTGCATTGACTTTAGTTCAAAAGTGGCCATGCAAAAATGAGGCCATAGATTTAAAGAACACAAAAATCCCAAAAAAATCACCATGTCAAGAGTATCTCATATCAAATCCAATTCAACATTTTTACTCAAAAAGTATTAATATTTTGTTTGTAATCAAATTTAGATGGAATTTTCAATCTTAGCTTTCAAATTTCGTAATAAAATGTTGGTGATAGCGTTTGTGAATATAACCATTTCGGATGGAATCTAAAATTCAAAATCTACAACTTTCATTTGCAGTATATCAATTCCAAATATTCCTCCAAACAATGTTTTATAATGGTTTTTCTCAAATTCTCAATTATGAGGGCACCTTGTGACCTTTAGGTGTTAACCATTAACCTCTAAACGTTCTCACCCTTTTCATATTTGACAGTTTTTCAAAGATGCATTATAAAATGCAACTAAAAGGGATATTTTCAACTCGATGAATGAATAAAAGTTGTACATTATGCATTTTAGATTCTATCTATACGGTTAGATTTGCAATTGCTATCACCAATATTTGTATATTAATTTTCAAACTTAAAATTTAACACTCTTTTGTAATATGATTACGAATGAAATATTGACAATCTAATAATGAAATTTGTTGGGATGGGTTGAAATGTAATACTCTAAATGTAGTGATTTTTGGGGATTTTTTGGTTGCTTAATTTTAGTAGTTGACTTTTTCAAGAGCACTTTTAGACTAAAATCTTCGAAATTTTGGGTGGAACACTACAACATTAAATGAGGCATAAAATTTTCACAAATCATCCCCTTTCTAATCGGATCACACACGCACGAAGCTAACTTTCCATAAAAGTTTCAGTAAAAAATCCACACTGCAAAAAGTGCATGATGGATGAGAAATTGGAGTTCAAATCCGTACATCATGCAAAATATGCATGGTTGGGTGGTTAGGGGTTAAGCGTCCACACTACAATCACCCAGTCAAACCTCATCAATTCCTCACATCTTTAAGTATATTATTTATTTATTTTGGTATTTTTCTCATATAAATTATTGTTAAACCAATCTACCCTAATTTTTGATAATTATTTAAATAAAAATATATTTTATAAGATTTTTCAAAGTTTTTTTTGGATAGTAATCATCAAAAAGCTTAGAATAGTGTGAACTTCTTTAGGGAAAATGTAAATAATAGTGATGAACAACAAGGTGTAGGTGGCATACTTCTCAACCTTACATAAAAAGAATTTTGATAGAAAAATTTGTTTTGCAGTGTATATTGGAATTTTAGAATTTTGGACTTTAAAATGCTATAAAAAAGACGCAATTTTAACAATTTTGAAGAATAGTAAATTGGACTAGAAAGTAGAAGGTAGCCTCTCCACACTTTCTTAGTTGGGATCGTTTCCATTTGAAATTAGGGACTAGATGAAAATTAGTGTTTGGCTAAAACACGATCAAACATGGCTGCACGGGGCTCTTTGCACACTTAAGAGTTAAGTACTCTTTCACTACCTTTAATACCTAACAAAATCAAGGATTTATGGTTTGAAAATGCCAAATTCAATCAATCATACTTTGAAAATATATGATTAAGATGGAGCCAAATTTTATATCACTAGAATCAATGAAGAACATTATGTGCGTTGGTCAAAAAACATATAAATTTAAACATAAAGAAATCATCAAAGGACCAATTCAATACTACTTAAAAAAACATGAGGTTCAATTTGGGCTTCTTAGTACTTTAGAGGTTAAGCATTGAGCATAGAATTCATTGTTAGAATAATTGGAATTTCAATTTTATTTTATTTCATATAAAAATAAATTAAAAAAATGACCTCATTCGGCAATGCCCTATGTCAACACATCTCCATTGCAATCTTTCATATCAAGAATGCAACCATACATAATTATTGTAAAATTTCAAGTGAGAGCGACTTGTCTATATATGGTTTAGGACATAAATTTACATGCTAAAAATTAAAAGAAGTTGGTACATTGATTGAGATTGGAATACATATACTACTCAAACATGAACAAGAGAATACAATCCCCCCAAAAAAACGAGATAATAAACTTCCAAACACTAGAAATACAACATAGTACATGTATTGTATTTGTAAATATTTGCTATATTTTGAGGTAGTTGCAGTATTTTGGTGTTCTCAGTATAGGTATTTTCATAGTTGCGAAACTCCAAATTGAAATTTTCTTTTTCTAGAAGATGCGTATTATAAATCTCCATATTTGAACTTCACAATTCAAAATGAACATATTTAAAGCATCTATACTTTTTAGAATATAATAAAAAGTAAATTTTAAAAATAAAATCATGCTTAAAATGGAGTTTAAAAGACATTTGAGCATGGAAATTAGAAAAGCCGTGTCTTTAACCCTTAACATCTTCAGCCCTCTTTAGATTTGGAGAAGTTCAAAGATGTCTTATAAAATGTAACTAAGACCTCGGGATATTTTGAACTCGATATACAAATAAAAGTTATACATAAGGAATTCTAGATTCTATCCATATTGTTAGATCTATGATTGTTGTCACCAATATTTTTATATAAAATTTAAAATTTAAAATTCTTTTGAGATTTGATTACAAATAAGATATTGACAATTTGTACATGAAATTTTGTTATGATTGATTGAAATGTAATACTCTAAGTGTAATGATTTTTTTGGAGATTTTTGATTGTTTAATTTTATGAGTTGACTTTTTTAAGAGCACTTTTACACTCAAATCTTCAAAATTTTGGGTGAATCACTACAACATGAAATTAGGCATACAAATTTCACAAATCATCCCTTTTCTAATCGGATCACACAAGCATTAAGTTAACTTTCTATAAAACATATAGTAAAAAACCCACACTGCAAGAAGTTAATGACGAATGAGAAAACTGTGTTTGATTATTTAAATCATTCACTTTTTTTGATGGTTGGACCTTTAAGGGCTAATTCTTGGAGGACCTAAAAGCCCAATTTGGGCCTCATGTTTCTTTAAGCAATTTGAATAGGTTCTACATAGAGTTCCTTTTATTCAAATTTATATTTTCTTTGACCAACCCAATCATACAATGTTCCTCACTAATTCCGGTGATATAAAATTTGGTTCCATCTGAAATGTATTTTTTACAATATAATTGGTTGAATTTGTCATTTTCAAACCATGAATTCTTGGTTTTTTAGGGGTTAAAGGTTAAATTGAACATAGAAGAATTTCGATGTAAAAATAAAATAAAAACAAAAAAACTTATCGTACAAAAATAAAATATATACATACTCATTAGAGTTATCCGTAAAGTCCCTCAAAAGTGGATGAGTGGACAATAGTTTGAGTGAATAGTGACAATAATCCTCAAAAAAGAATGTATGCTGGGCACTAAAAAAAACTGTGGATGCAAACTTTGAAAGCACCAAAATCGGTGCTAAAAAACTTCTCACCCAAGTTTCTATTGTTCACCTTCACACATGAAGAAGATGATTGCTAACCCCTTTTCTGGCAATAGATTCTCGCTATATATACCTAAACTGTCCCCACTCACCCATTCTTTTGATTTCCTAGAACTTCTTTCAATAATTTTTGTTTCTCCAAATTTTAGTCAAACTAAGGCCCACTCAACCCTTCAATTTACGGATAACTCTATTGTACAATATTTTGAAGAGTTACATGCAATGATCTCAAAATTGGCTAAAATTAGCTGGATTTTTACCCAAAAAATGGGGCTGCTAAACATACAAAGAAAAAAAATGATTTTTTTTTTGAAATGTAGCGAGAATGCTCATCATGTTATAAGTATGTAGCAACTTCATGAGGTGATATCTGTGGATATCATCATGGTATCACCTTAGTATATCAAGGGTATTGCCGGATATTATAGAGGTATCGTGAGTAGTACATTCACAAGGTAGCAAAAGTAGATACCATTTATGTGGGAGGTAGCATCCTGTGCTAAATGTCATAAAGTGGTTCTGAGATCACTGGTTACATATAGGTAGGTGACATAATTAGCTTACCTGACGCTATTCAATCAAACAATGGACAACCTTGCCAGCCACATTCAATAAGCCTATGATGCATCCCCAACCCTTTTCACACGGGGGCCCCAAACCCCTTCCTTTCCTTTCCCTTCCCTTCCTTTCCTTCCCTTTGTGTGGCGTTCTCTGCCTTCGGAGCTTCGTTGTTCAATCGCCGTCTCTCGCTCCAACCAGCCATCCAGCCATGGGCGCTGTGCGTGCCTACCTTGCGCTCTACAATTGCCTTCTCTTTGCCGGGTGGTCAGAATACCTCTCCCAAACTCCATTTTCATCGTTTTTCTCTCATGGGTTGGGCTACAAAAGATTACCCCCCCTAAGCATCCACTGTGTATTTTCTGTAGTGTAGAAAAATTGGACCCTCTGCTGGAAAGCATCTGTTTGTGTGAAAATGACTTCAGTTTGACAAGATCGATCTTGTAGTATATAGAACAAGAGCTTTAAAATGATGTACTGCAATCAGAAAACCGAGAAAATGCCACCGGGATGCAGATGGGGTTAATAATAGTGCACGCCGGATGATGGGTTTTAGTTTTGCCTTGACGGAGTGGACGAGGAGCGGAATGTGTATTGGTTTGAAAATGTGTATGGGTTTTCCTTGTACCGTGCAGGTCACAGATTTTGTACTCTGCCGTGTTTGCCCTGTACACGGAAGGCCGTTCGGGAGTGTACAATGCAGTGGAGAAGCCTCTGCAGATTTGGCAGACAGCTGCATTATTTGAGGTTACATGTCTTTGCATCCTTGCTCCAGTGGTATTTGATTTCTTACAGTGATGTCGAATGTTTTCTAAGAGCTCTTACTAATGAGTGTTCGTGGTGTGTGCAGATTTTCAACAGTATTGTAGGTAAGAGAATAAAAGACCTGTTATTTCCTGAAGTGTTTGTGTTTTTGTCTTATTTTCAATGCCAATGGTCTTGTAGCTTATGTCCGCAGTCAATTGATTCAATTGGTTCTCTTGCATAGGAATTACGAGGTCTCCAGTCATGGCTACGCTGCCGCAGATTGCATCGCGCGTCTTCATTACTTGGGGTGTTCTATTCAGTTTTCCTCAAGTAAGTAACTTCTCAGTTGTGTGGGTTTTGTACCTTCAATACAAACCTCTTGGGTACCGGATCTATGAATGGTTGGTTCACTACCCTTGCATTAGGGCATAAGGTTTGCAGTTTCTGAGAGCTAACCTGGCTCTGTAACTGCAGGTGAGAGATCACTGGTTGGTGACTTCGTTGATCCTCAGTTGGGGTATTACAGAGGTGAGAATATATATCTGATCTGATCCAAGCATGTGTTGTCATCCCGTTTCCGTTTATTCTATTATTTCTTGCTGATAATCCTCATGGTTTCAGGTTATCCGGTATTCTTTCTTCGGTTTGAAAGAGGTGTTCGGTTCAGCACCCCGGTTTCTCCTCTGGCTAAGGTCTGACTATCGATTGTCTTTACTTTACCCATGTTGCTATTGATTCTTCTATCCCTTCTGATTAATACTGGTATAACAGAGTAGTTCCTGTTTGAAATGCAATATGTTTCAAATACATTAACCCCTAAAGAAATAAGAAGCCCACATGTTTTTTTTTAGCATTTTGGAGGAGGTCCTATGTGGATTTCCTTTACTTCAAATTTATTTGGTTTTGGCCAACACATGCAATGGTTTTCACTGTATCCGTTGATACAGAATTTGATCACATCTGAAATATATTTTTCACAACATGTTCGATTAAACTTGTCATTCTGAATCCGTGAATCCTTGGTTCTTTAGGGGTTAAGTCAGTATGTGATGAGGAAGAACTACGGAATGTCTTTCAGGCATTCATGGTGGGGTTTTGTTCTTGCAGATACACCACTTTCTACATCTTATACCCCACGGGCATCTGCAGTGAAGCCGGTCTCATATTTGTTGCTCTGCCATTCATGCGAGTAAGATCCATCTCTCTTTTCATACATTCTTCAGATGGGCTTGCCTGTGTGTGTGTGTGTGTGTGTGTGTTTATAGCGTTATATACAATTATCTAAATATACACGTGTAAATATTCTCCGATGAATTGTGGCAGGTTAGCATTTCACTCCCTCCGCAATAGAGCCACCTATATATTTAAGCAACAAACGTTCTTCAGGGGTTATCCTCCACTAGTGACAGTTTCAATTCGCACTAATAGTTATGTCATTCGCCTTGTGGACAGGAAACCGGTCTTTACTCACTCCTTATGCCGAACAAGCTGAATTTTGCTTTCGATTATTACTACGCATCAATATTGGCGATCTTGGCATATATTCCAGGTGAGTACTGAGCTCTTTTTCTTCTTCTCTGGCTAACCCTTTAAGGCTTCATGATTTTTTAGCACTATTAAGTGGATTGTATGGGGGTTTTCTTTTGTTCAAAATTTGTTTATTTTTCAACCAACACATGATATGTTCTTCACTAATTCTGGTGATATTAAATTTGGCCCTGTCTGGATCATATGTTTGACCAAATTGGTCCTTTTAAAACCCATGCAATCTCGGTCCTTTTGGGTGGTCATTTTTCTGATGTCACATGATGAGTGCCTGCAGGGAGCCCGGGGATGTATTCGCATATGATCCGTCAACGAAAGAAGGCGTTGGCTGTTAAGCCGAAAGGTACTTAAGCTTGCACGTTTGCTTTAAACGCTTTTAAGCATGTGCTTTATATTTTCAATGAATGTAAATCTTTTTCAGTGGTAATTGTTCTTCGAACATAGCTAGTTTCATTGTGCTGTCGGTGAGGTGTGAAAAGCTATGGGCCACCATCTAATAATCGTTTTAAGTAATGCAGAGACATAGGCCATGCATGAAGAGCCACTGCTGACTTCCATGGGAGGGCTTGCAATTTCCTCGGTGGTTTTAGGTTACCATTAGTGCAATCAAACAGAGTAGTGAGCAACATGATCCCAGGTTACTCAGACGAAGATTTATGTAGTGATACCAGATTTTTTAAAGCACCAACCACAGGTGTTGGTATGGCTATATTTATCACCATACCAATCTGCAATCTATGCCTTACCACATTGGGCTCTTTCTTTCAAGCTGTGTATTTCTAGTTACTGCAAAGTATCCATCTGTCTTGGATAAATGGTAATTGCAAATTTTAGTAACTGCTTGCACAAAGATTTTTCTGGCTGATCGAACAGTTTTAAAAAGTACACGGCAAACTATTTTTCTTTATCCATAGCTTGCTGAGAATGTGAATGTGCCCAAATTGTACTGTAGAATGGCGGGTGAGACCGTACCTTTGCTGTACATTTGCCGAAGAGACGCATGTCTCACAGGGATTCACTTCTTGTCTTAGAATATACAACCAAAATGAAAGTACTTGGAGAAACCAAATTTAGTAAATTCGTTTTAGTCTCAGAATGCATATATTGAACCTGAAAAGTCTTACAGATTACATAAGTGTTAAATTCTCAGGGAACTCAAGCTGTTCCCTCTTGTACAGCATACACGACCCCTGCGGAACACAATTTGAATCCGACCCTCACACCATGAATGTGTGACAGCAAAAATTGGAGACTTTGCAAGCTGCGCAGGTGACCGCCATGGCAGTGACATCTTCAAGGGCTGGTGCACAATTGAGCTTCAACACTGAATTTTGAACATTCTCTCCCAAAACGCAGGGCAAAATCACAACTCAATAAGGTTATATACCTGAATATCTGCAAGAACACCTACACGTAAGTGGGTAGGAAGATGCTCAACAAGATGACTTACTTCCTTGATTGATGGTATTCGGACAGCATTGTCAAAATGTTCAGGAATTCGTCCCATACTGAATTTATCAAATGTATTTGCTACTTCTAGGCTAATAAATAATAACTCAAATAATATTGAGATTGCAAACATCGTCATCACCATGATATATCCACTAAGATTGTGAGGAATACATTACCTTGCAGATCTGATTCAGCATATGACCCCTGCAAGAAGACGTCGTCCAAAACTCAACCTCAGCCCCGGTTCATTCATAACTTGCTATCAATGCACGTTCAGCTTCTGAAAGTACCTGCGCGTGCATTCAAAATGTCAGCACTCTCCACCTTGTTCCTAGTGAAGGTGTCGGAAGGTATCGTCCTATGTTCGAACACCTACCGACACTACTTCTGAACGCCATAACCTCTACAACCAGGGGAATCCAGTCCCAACGATTCATCAAACTATTTGTTACATATGGACGAGACCCCCTAGAACAAAGACCGAGAACTAGAATAGAGGAAAGGGTGTCGATAATCGGCATCTGCATTGTGCCACATTACCTTGTCTTGCAAGGTTTCAGGAAAAAGGAAGAACTGGGCAGATCAAGTTGGAGTCAATCAAATCGTGTTAAATCCTGGTACGACACATCAGGAATAAGATGAGGTGCAAATGCCTGACTTCCTTCATTTGCACTTTCAAGTCTCACAACAGCAGTAGTAGCAGCACTAGCCTCGCAAAAGCCTTCGTTTCACTGGTCGTTGAACACCAGGTTTCAACTGAGAAGTTGTGGAATTGAATCACGAAGCAGTGATTGTGGGAGAAACTTTAAAAATGTTGTTCGAGATGAAGCTTTGTCTTCAACCCCTACTATGTTTGGCAGTAGGCATGAAGTACCGCAGATCGGATGTTGCCCGCCTTTTAAGAGAAATAACATCTGCAGGAAAATTGCAACTGTGTCGTTAATGGTATGCCACACAGAAGACTCCCAAAAAAAGCCTCGTTACATCAGCAGCACTAGCCTCGCAAAAGCCTCATCACACTCTCCAAGATAAAGTAAGGAAAAATAAGCTTTGAAAAGAGGACGGAATGAGTAAAATTTTCGAAAAAAGGCCATATCAAGCTGATTCTTACGACCAAGGTAACAGTGGTAAGTGTCACCGTAAAGAGACAACCGTACCTGTTAAGACTTCCTCCAGTCTACGCTGAATGTCTGAGGCGGCTGCGAAATCCATTTGGAGTATTCCCGCCATGCCTACATTGCAAAGGAAGTAAATGTTATTAAATCCATTAGAGGATCAGCATTTCTGCTTCTTGCAGACTTCATAGTGGAAAGATGTGGGTAATGTAGGGCTGTTCACAGTGCGAGTCGAATATGCAAATTCCTCACAACAGAAAAAAGAGAGCAAAAGAACGTACTAAAGAGCGTAACCTAGAAAATCAGAGGGTTCAAACCTGACGAGTGGCCGGCAGCTCTCTCCACAAGCAGCTTCAAGCAATGGCACACCTCTTCAAAGTCACCTTCGAAATACTCCAGCCGCTCTTCCTCTTTCTTCTCCAACAGCAGAGTGCGAGCTTTGCCGCGCTCTTCGGCCGACAGAGGGAGCTCTTGCAACACTTTCTTCGCCTCTCTCCAGCTTCCCACCAACCTCCGACTCTCGTCTTCATTCTCCGGAACCGCATTCTCTCCACTCGCAATCCGAAACTTATCGGCCGGGAATTTCATCTCAACTGCTTCCGGAGGCCCGAGCAGCACACCCTGGTGCTTGGGATGGTCGCCGAACATGCCATCCATCTTGTCAAACCACATCCAACTGCACGTCTCCGCTCCGGTGCTGGCCTTCCGGCCCCTCTCCAGCTTATGTCGCTTCTTCAAGGAGTCCATCTTATCCCGGCACTGCTTCACCGACTTGCCGCCTCCCCCTTCCATGTTGAAGCGGTCCACCAGCTGCTCCCAGTCCTTGGATCGGAAGCTCCCCCTGTCCATCTCGAAGTACTTCTCCTCATACAGGTCCAAAAACAACGCCACCGAGCGAGCCGACCATTCCTCCCGCTTCTCCTCGCCATTTCGAACCACCGCGGGCTTCCGCTCCGTCTCTTGCGTCTGCTGCAACGATGCCGTGGACATCATGCTCATCGGAGGTGGAAGCGCAACGGGCGTCTGGCTTCGGTCACCTTCCATGGCTGCAATCGGTCTTCCGTCGAAATTCCACTTATCGAAAATCAACTAACTCACTGTGCCATACATCCATCACACACAACAGCATACATAAAAAAAAATCAACTATGACTTTCTAGATACGCGACACATCGTGCTTCCCTATAAATCGCGAAACCGTCACTTCCTCGTACTAAACACCAATTGATCAAACACGGCTGTCCATAAGAAAGGCACTAATGCAATCAACAAAACTCCCCGAGCAAGAATTCATGTCTCTCAACACAGAGTCCCAAAACACATATACAGACATACTACATCATAAGAAGCCGCTCCTAAATGATCACATACATGCATGCTATTAAATTACATACAACCGATTGAGTAATCAAAGCCAGAAAAAGCAGAAGACACAATGGTTGGTTGAATAGATGCGACGGACGACTACTTCCATGTCTGGCATAATCACGGGCATGGAGGAGGCTACTCACAGGACGATTTCTTCCGCTCCAGTGATGAAGCCACATGCACATGGCGAGTGAGCAATCCGGCAAGTGCAGCGATCCGGCAAGCAAACGACAGCCAGCAAGCACCGATTACAGTGGCACGCGGTGAATGAGGAGGGTTCGGCCGGCTTGCCTGGTGGAGAGATTCCGCCGGTTGCTTTCACCCCCCAACCCTGTGATGAACGGAAACACCTACATCCATGAATTATCATTTATCCATGAGATGAAAGTTGGTGGATGCGAACTCCATGTGACGACCATGACCGTGTTTCATTATTGTCCGCCTCCCGTCTCCTTCACGAACGTCACCGCTTATCGACCCCGTCGACAGTCGTTGCATTTTCTCGTCCGAGTCACATTTTCTCGCTCGTTGGCGCGGTGACGGGGACATCGATGAATTACCATTCATCCACGTGATGAAGTTCCCGACGCCAACGAACATCACCGCTTATCGTCCTCGTCGACAGTCGTCGTATTTTCTCCGTCCATTTGCGTTTTCTCGTCTGATTAGACTTTCTCGCTAGTTGGCGCGGTGAAGGGGACGACACGTGGCGGTGCCAAGGGGAGACTGACAGGCGGGGCTCAAAGCTTCAACGCATCTCTTGGCATGTCCGTCGTACAGACACATGGCGAAGCGATTGACGATGCGTTGGGCTTGAAGTAGGACCGGCTCCTGTGATTCTGTATGAGGTATTGTTCAAGTTGGTTTTTCCTTCAATAGGTTGAAGAATTGAAAAATCCAGTGTGAGGCCGGGAAGTTTTCAGTTTGCAGTGTAAGTTGCGAAGGAGCGTGGTTCGATCAAGTCACTCGATCCAGTACTAGCACTTGGTGAGTGCACATTGGTGACTGTTCTCCTGAATTTCTTTTCTTTTCTTTTCCGGTTCGTTTTTGCTTGTGTGATTGATCACCAACTTTCTGTTTACAGGTTCAACTTGCCGTTCGTTCTGTCGAGGTTGAGCAGCCTCAGAATCTGAGAACCGTTAATGTTTCGTTTCGAGCTAGATGGCAAATAGAACTCTTACGTTGATCTTACATTCTTACGTTACAGTTGGAATTACACTTTTTGGTTGAACCTCTAAGCAGGTCCAAAGTGGGTAGACCTTCTTTGGTTCAATTCTGTTTAGTGTTTGACCAACATGTGCTGCGTTCTTCACTGATTCTGATGATCAATATAATTTGGCCACTCTTTCCACAATCGAACGGGTCATTTGAAAACCTTGAATCCTTCCTTGATGGCTGATCTCATAACTTCATCGTCGAGAAGTCTAGAGGATGAAATTACGAATGCTTTCTGATTTGGAAGACTTTGAAGGTCTTGTCACATGCATGATGTGGTGCTGCGAATTGTGTTGGATGATGTGTAGTGGACATGGAGGGGGAGGAAGGGACGACGGCGTGGGCGGGAGGGGGTGAGGGGCGAAAGTCTTCGGTGACGTTCGGGTATGCGAGGGTGAAGGGACTGCGAGACCATCCCATCGAAGATTACCACGTCGCCAGAATGCAATCGTTCGACGGCAACGAGATCGGCTTGTTTGCGGTTTACGACGGCCATGCCGGCACCGAGGTGGCCTCGTACTTGGAGCAGGAGCTTTTCAACAAAATCTTGGCACACCCTAACTTCAGGGACGACCCCAAGAAGACCATCGCGGAGACCTACTTTTCTACCGACAAGAGGTAGACCTCACAATCACCACATTCCTTGTATACCTTACATGCACTTTGAGCTTGCTGAACTCGTGACAAGGTCCAAGTAGCCATGGTTTTGTTGATGCCCGAATGATCTGGCAATCACCACATTCCTTGTATAGTCACATGCGCTTTGAGCTTGCTGAACTCGTGACAAGGTCCAAGTAGTCATGGTTTTGTTGATGCCCTGGAAATGATCTCAAGCATGATGTGCTGATGTGCAGAATATTGGACAAGGCAGAGAATGAGAAGGATTTCAGAGCCGGGTCTACAGCTACCACTGCGTTCCTGCTCGACAACAATCGCCGGCTTGTCGTGGCCAACGTCGGGGACTCTCGAGCTGTTCTCTGTCGAAGTGGCAAAGCGATTGAAGTCAGCGTTGATCACGAGCCTCAGAAACCAGAAGAACGTGAAATGGTAATCATTCAATGCAGCTCTGATAATGGCTTGTTTGTACTACAGAGGAAACGGAGCAGGAACCCTAATAGGGTTTCTTCCCCCAGGCCCCCATGGATGCTTTTAAGACACTTGACCGATTCTTTGAAGGACGTTATTTGCAATCTCCTTGTGTTAATATGCACATTTGAACTTGCAACATACGGGAGATTTCATACTTTGGGGTGAAAGTGAGATTTTCTAGGTTTTCACAATCACACACAACGTGACACGGGCATTTGTATGTGTTGCACAAGGGATTCTAAATAAGCTTCTTGGTTTCATAAATCACAAACTTTATGAAATAAAGGAGTAGGGTTTGTGATGATGCTGGAATGGTTAATAGATAGTGCAGTCTGTCCTGTTTTGGGTATATTCAAAAAAGGGATTGATCTCATGCTCTTTTGTTTTTATAAATACATTAGGCTCTTCTATACTTTGGATAGGATTTTTTTCTTTTTCCATATCCAATCATATAGCAGTTGTAAGAGTTTACCCAAAAAACACTAGAGAAAATGCACATGGCACTCTTGTAGTATATAGTCTATCATCCTTCCAATTTATTGTTACAAGGAATCAAAGTACTCTTGTCACTGTTGAGATCTACATTACTTTTTAGAAGCTCATATTTTTATTACTACTTTGCAGGTGGAGTCGAAAGGAGGCGAGGTGGCGTTATCACCGATGGGTGGGGTGTACCGAGTGGACAAGAGATTGAACATGTCGCGTGCATTCGGAGATTACATTATCAAGGAGCATTTGAGTGTGGAGCCGGATATTTGGGACAACAGTCTGACCGACGAAGATGATTTTCTTATAGTGGCTAGCGATGGACTGTGGAAGGTGATGAACAACGACGAAGCTGTGCAACACGTCTTGGCTCAGAAAACTGCCGAAGGGGCTGCAAAAGTGTTGGCAGCTGCAGCGCTGCGGCGAGGCAGCCGAGATGATATTTCGGTTCTCGTAGTTTGTCTCAAAGATCTCAGCTCCTTGAACTTGTAAGTCAGAGTGACGTAGTATTCTTTCATACTTCGTTGTTATTGGTACACAATCTCTGAACGTTTCGCATTGTACAGAGATTTGAAAATTTGATGCTGAAGCAGATCATTCAATCAAGATTCTTGCAGAATTTTTTAGGACTAGTGATGTAATTTGGCCTCTGTGAATACGATGTACGTCTTACTTTTCTCGTACTGTTTTTCTCAAAATATGGAACCAACCATATACCGGTACTGTTATTCATTCATACTTCGTTACTGGTACACAAACTCTTAAAGTTTCGTATTGTACAGAGATTTGAAAATTTGATGCTGAAGCAGATCATTGAATCACAGAAATTTTTAGGACTACTGTACCCAAGTTTGAGGATTCTGAATTACTGTGAGTCACACTTTGTTCTAATACCACAATTGCTATGAGAATATTGAATTACTGTGACTCACAGTAATGGCAATAATTGGTGTACTGATGTAATTTGGCCTCTATGAATACGATGTAGGCACACATGTATGTCATACTTTCGACATACTGTTTTTCTCAAAATGTGGAACTGACCATATATTGTACCCGCATAGCAGGCTTGAAAAAAAACTAAAAGTATATCATATTATGTATTATATATATTATGGCAAGATTTATTTTGTCACATATCACGTAGGCATCAACTAAAATCCACAAAATAATCTAGGTGGCACCAAAATAATTAAATTATTTGTTATAGCTTGTACAAGCTTGTTATGTATGTATGGTATGCAAGTATATCTTTATACAAACAATGCTACATTTTTTTGTAGCATTGCTCTTTTCAATTACTGCTAATTTTGGAAAGAAACAAAAGAGATTCTTCTCCTACAATGATTTTACACTAAAAAAAAAGTATTCATACCATTCTTGAGTTGCCATGGCATATACTATTGTAGAGGTATCAATTTTTAAAGTGAGGAATGATGCTTCTATAGTAGTGTTGTCAATCTTACATCATATAAGAAAAGGACTTGGTCAAGGCAATTCAAGAATATACTATACGTGCACAACCTTTACACCAATTTATCATGTTGTTATAAAAAAAGACATTAGTCTAATTTGAAGATCCATACCATAAAAGTTGTAGCCAACCAACACAATAATGTAAATGTATGTGGGTAAGCTAAGAATTTGAATCAATTCATCATCCATATATTGGATGCTCTAACACTTAACCCTTTAGTGCCTAGCAAGCCAGATTATGGTCACTGCAACGTCGGAAATGCAAATAACAGAGAATCCGTGAAGAATTGGAACTTCAGTTCTGAAGTTCAGATTTGCGCACATACATTACGCACCTTCCAGAAAAAGAAATTTTCAATTTGGAATTGTACAACTATCAAAATACCTATCAGCAGAACGCAAAAATACTGCAAATACTTGAAAATACAGTAAATACTTACAAATACAACATATGTATTGTGTAGTATTTCTTGTGTTTGGAAGTTTGTTATCTTGTTTTATTTTTTTGGATTGTGTTCTCTTCTTCATCTTCCATTAGTGTGTGTAATCCGATCTTGACTAATGTACCCACTCCTGTCAATTTTCAACGTATATAATTTTGTCCTAAACCGTACATGGACAAGTCACTTTCACTTGTAAATCTCACAATAATTATGTGTGAGTCTATTTTTGATATGAAAGATTGCAACGGAGAGGTGTTGACATAGGGCATAGCTGAACGTCTTTGCTTTTATTTTTGAAAATTTACCTCAAATTCTATTTAACTTTGAAGTCACTCACCCCCCAAAATCTCGTTTTTGAGCGTGCATTATACAGTTCAAATACATACTATAATCTTCCGATCCCACCGTCGGATGATTCTCAAATTTTAATAAAATGTGTGCTCTCGAGTTGAGAATAGAATTGTACGGTTACTTTCTAATTTAACCCATTCTATTTTTGGTAGTCTCAACCACAGTGGAAAAACCCACTGAAATCCAGAGCTGTCTGCTACAATACCCTAGGCACTAAAGGGTTAAGGATTAAATGTTCTACGACCACGTTCGTCATTTTATATACTGTATGATGCACTCTTTTATAACCCTATCACTGTCATTATCATTATCACAATAGGACATTATGAATTATTGCACGTGTTGATGAACACTACATATTTGTTTTGAATTTTGTGTTGGCCACTAAATTATTGTATTGGTTAACAAACACCATGTACTTATTTTGAATTTTGTGTTGGTCAAACGCCACGTAGTTGCTTTGGATTTTGTGCTTGCCACTACTCACTAAAAAGCTTCATGATGCTAATCCCAAGGTACAAAATGAAAAAAAAAGAACTCATTTATTCTGTTATACACTAATTTGACCTTACTACCTTAGAAATGACAGTAAATAAAATGCCGGGCATCGGGTCATTGACATTACGAACGAATACTTTATTCACGCCGGCCCATTTCTTTGGGTTGGTGTTTCTATCTATCTAAATAAAATGCCTAAAAATCTTGACATGCATCCTTGATTCTGCTAACGGTAAAGAATCTTAAAATGTGTATTTATTTAGCAAGAGAATTTCTTACACTCAAATCTTTCCAATGACACAGTGTAATCGTGCATTCCACAGGTAGCCCTTGCTACCTACATCCACAAGACGTGAGTGATAGAACTAATCCAACAAGAACGGTACAACCGTGAGGCTTTGTCCCACATGTATTCTAGACATAGGCATATAGGATTTAATCAAGGAAAATTTTGTCGATTGCCATCTTTCCATGGACTCATTATTATTATTATTATTTAAAGATAAAAAATTGTACTACATCAATTTGATGAAGAAAATTTGCTATAATGGAATATATTATTGGATGAGAATGTAAACACTATGCTATTATGTGCTTAAAAAGAAATTATTGAATTAACCATATCTTGATTCACCCTAAATGTTGTGACATGTCTTAATCCCTAAATGTTGTCACCCCTCTCTAGATTGGCACTTTGGCAAAGATGCATTATAAAATGAAACTAACAAGGATGTTTTGAACTTGATGTATGAATAAAAGTTGTACATTATGAATTTTAGATTCTATTAATAGCACTTTTAAACCATTATTTTTTCAATAGCACTTTTAAACCAAAATTTTGGTGAATCACTACATTAAATGAGGCATAAAAATTTCACAAATCATCCCTTTTCTAATCAGATTAAACATGCATGAATCGAACTTCCCATAAAAAAAATTCAATATAAAATCCACACTACAAAAAGTGCATGACGGATGAAAAAACGGAGGAAAAATGATGCTTCTGTACATCAAGGAAAAATATGCTTAAATGGACAGCTAAGGATTACAAAAAGTATTTATCAACAACGATGTGTTGTGTGCTATGTTCATGAGTCCACGAGAGCTTTAAAAATTACATTTGAAAATATTTTTTTGTGACAAAACATCGTTGATTGTAAATACACAAGAAAGGCTTGGATGAAAACTATGGATGCAAATTTGAGATAAAATATATGAATGACAGTTGACAGTGAAAATATAAAACTATTAATTCAAGACTACAAATACACAATGTAAAAAGATTGTTGATGAAGAAGGGATGAAAAAAGACTGCGTTTGAAAAAGTGAATGAATGAAAAAGTACAAATGCAAAAAGATTGCAGATGAAAAAGATTCTCTGAATGAACAAAAGATTAGGATGATAATACACTACAACTCATAAAATACCGCCGATGATAAACAACTATAGATCATGAAAAGAGAGAATGAAAAATAAATGAAAAAAATATGGATGATAAAAAATGTGGATGATACAACATAGTGAATGATAAATGGATACGGATGATAAATGACTGCAGATGATAAAATTCTGTGAATGATAAAAGACAACGGATGATATATTACTGCAAATGATAAAAATTGCGGATGACAAATTTTTGTGGATGGTAAAAAACTGCGGATGATACAAACTGCGGATGATACAAACTACGGATGATACAAACTGCGGTTGATACAAACTGCGGATGATACAAACTGAGGTTGATAAAAACTGCGGATGATAAAAACGGCAGATGATAAATCAATACGGATGAAAATTGATATTGGATGATAAACGATCAAGGATGATAAATGATATTGGATGATAATAGACCGCGAATAATAAATGATAATAGACCGCAAATAATAAATGATTGGTTTGATGGATTGATGGATTGATGAATAAATGATTTGCGGATGTAAAGATGAAAGAGGAGCCCCGCTATCTCACGGTTGTATCTGCAATCAGGTATGTGCCAAACACACGACAACGGTGAGTGACTTTACAAAAACACGCTTTACAAAAAATTGCACTCAAGAAGCAACAAGTCACTTAAGAAATTATTAAAGTCAACAATAGACGACAATAATAGACGACACTCTTCATACGTATGATTATAGTTGCGGCTTGATACGTGACCAAGAAAAGGAAAAGAGTTGCTGCTACTAATAGTTAATCACACTTGATATATATTTTTTGAAAATTTTAATCTTTGAAGTACTGGCGCTCAACAAATTCACCATCATTGGACCGTGCTAACTCTAGAGCAAAGCCAAAAGACCTGTTTCTCTATGTGAGGGCAGTGTAGATAATACACTCTCCATCACCGCACACAACCACAAACTTGTCATTTGGATTGTGTTCCCAATTCTGTATGGAAATGACACAATCACGTACAAGGATTGTGAAGATTTCCGAAAATAGAGATAAAGAACACGTAAGCTACTTGGACCTAAGTACTTCAAGGTATCAGTGTCGAAAAAGCCTAATAATTCTCTTGCTCAAATCTTTATATGTTCAAGCCAGTTTGGATTATACTAGACCTTGTAACCTCAAGATACAAATACCAGGCCTTGATACATGATCAAGCTTACAACTCCCCGAAATACATTTGGAAAATTACATGTGATCATTAGCTTAAAGCAAAGAATCTCACCTAAGGATAAAGGTCGCAACTTTGAAGCTCTTTCACTGCCAAAGGCAGTCTCTCTCCATCTGTGACCTGTTGATTCAAAAGCGAGCTCTTAGCGGAGTTCAAATTCAAAGAAAACTAAACCAACATATATGACAATCTTCTCTCTCAATCAAGAAAAGTAAAAAAACAAATAAAATAAATTTTATGAAACAGGATCCGTTGAGCAGCATAAACAGTGCTCGGAGCTGGGACACAGAGCCCTGCTTTGATTCAAAGTCCATGTTGTGTAGAACTCTAAGACACCGATTGCATCAATACATGAATATTATACCCCTCTCTAAAATTAGTAGAGAGAGCAGCTTGGAACAATTCAGAATTCATGCTTACTAGTTTGTTGCAACTATATCACTCTCTTATCAAATGCATGGCATCATCAGATGCAAGTTATAGCATTGCTCAATGTCAGATCTGTCGATGTAAAGTACGTAAGCCCTGTGATGATCAACCCAAAAGGACGATTAAGATGCCATAAAACAACTTGACATTATGTTCAATAATCTTCTTGCAATCTTCCATTTTTGAGGTGAAGATTGAGAGTGAAAGCGCTACGGGATTGTGGAGGAGAGCTACTCAGAAACGACATACTGAGTGATATTAGGATGTCGCTAAAACCATGTCGTTGTAAGCACTTGTAAATAACCAACCACCCCTGAAGGCTCCATAATCAATTCGTCAAATGTTGTAGGGCTAAAACCAAAAGAAAACGGACTTGACATGGAAAAAATTTAGAGCAACGTTCCAGGCGCACAGCCAGCAGAATTCGAACAAAACAAGATGAATAAGAAAACGCCACCACCTTGTTCTTTGTTTACTTCGTTATGATGAGGGTCTATGCATCATATCGAAAACAATCTGATCTTAGATTCATTCTCTCATTTGGAACCAAGGTAAACTGAGAAAGAAGTTTGAGCTTCAATTTTTAATATGGCAAAACGCAACTGAAATTCTACGAAAAGAGACCTGTGAATAAATTCAAGTGAGATAGGAGCGTTTCAACAAATGTGAACTGCCCGTGAGGTTTTATAGCGAGGGTTTATGCACATTATCCAAAACAATCTGCTCTTAGACTCATTTGAAATCCAGAAATACATCTAACCTTCAATTTTTGATATGGCAAAATGCAAGTGAAATTAGAGACCTAAACCCTAAACGTTGATGGTGTGGAAAAAAACGTACAAGGATTGGAATTTGGCCAGCACGCGCACACCGTCGTCGGCAAGGTCGGTCTCCCAGGCGTTACTTACAAGCGTCCGTCGCCATTCCAATCACCCCGTCGCCTTAACGATGAACACTCTGCTTGCGTGTCTGTCCGCCGCCCTTGTAACAAGCAAGAGAAGCGTGATAAGTTACCGCTGGTGAAGGAGACGAAGCGCAGGCTCATGAAACCCTAAGTTAACTTAAGCCGATCGATGTTGGACTCGGGGCAATGCAAGCGATGAGAATGGCTGGCAGCGGCGCTGGGAAAACAGAGCGAGAAGGTGTACCGGTACCCTACGTCGTGGTCAGGTCAAGAATGAATGTACTGACGTCTCATCTATTAGATGAAACCACACTCATCGAACGCGCTAGTGTGAAACGGGTTCTAGATAGCACATTGGACTTTGAGGGGCAGCGTCGATGGTGGTCATTGGATAGTCTCTGTCCAGATGGACAGAGCCAACAAAATCTTTAATGATTTTCTCTGGACCATCATTAATTTTCTTTTGTGATTACACACTAGTCCTTGTGCATATCCTAAGAATCTATCACGTCAACTTCCACATGGCAAGCTGAGAATTCACACACGCGAGAATGTACAATATTCAGAAACCCAGTTGCAAAATTGTGCATGCAGACACAATATCGACCGACGGACGACTGGTTCTGTGAAACTTCAAAAGCCCACTCACCGCCATCGCCATCGTCGACTTTCAAGCGAACACACCGACAGCACAACACTGTAGAGCACGATAAAAACTTTAAAAAAGAATGGTACTAACTTTCTACAGGTACGGTTTCCAATACGCTCCAGGAACCAGTCGGAGCTGGAACGAGAATCCAGTGAGGGAATCAGGACAGCAGATCGAAGGCCCGGGGGCGGAGCGGCATGCGATTTGTCAGTGCTTTGCTCGTGAGTGTGCATCGGGGCACGCGCCGGCGAGGAGCGAGTCAGTAGTAGTGAGGCCCCGCAGATATCTATCGCCCGGGCTTGCGCAGCACAGAAGATCGACGCGTGTTGGTTTGCACTCACATTAATGTCTGCCTAATCAGCTGGAGAAATTTCTAGACACTAGAACTTTCAGAGTGACGGAGCCTCGTGCGTAACCGACAGGTAGAAACAATCACAGTCTCTTTCCCCGCCTCTTCGGTCATGTCCTGATATATATCTTTTGTGCGATGAATCGTAAGGTTTTTGCTGCAGAAACAAAGAAGACGTTCTAGAGACTACTTTCAGAGTGACAGGTAGAAACAACCACAGTCTCTTCTTCTTCGGACATGTCCTGATATAGCTTGCAACTTTTATTGTGCGATGAATCGTCGATGCTCATGTGTGAGTTTTTTGATGCAGAAACGAAGAAAACGTTTTGGTTGGTTCGCTGTTTGAAGTGCAGCAAAGCCAACGACGTTGCTCGATCGATTCAAGACAGAATTAGGGTTTGTGTGAGCTCTTTCTTTTTACTCCAGTGTGTTCATCGTCATCTCTTCTAATAAGGCTGTCAGTAGGAAATGGTCATCTGAAGCTATTTACTGGTGGATCTTGACAGAGAAAGTGAGATTTGTCAGTCATGGCGGGGGCTTCAGTGTTGGATATTCCTGGGAAGATGAAAGCTGTGAGTTACTCCGCTTATGGTGGCGGTGCGGAAGGGCTGAAGGTATGTCCCTGTGAAGAGAAATCAGTTTAGTTTTTCTTTTTATTTAAATTTTTTTTATGCTCAGTTTGCAGTACATGACTGACGCTGGTTTTGAAATGGTTTCGCAGCATGTGGAGTTGCCAGTTCCGAGACCGGAGAAAGACGAGGTGCTGGTGAAGGTGGAAGCTTGCAGTATCAACCCTATTGACTGGAAAGTCCAAAAAGGGTTTATGAAACCTGTTCTTCCATACAGATTTCCACACGTACCAGGTGAGTCATCTCCTTGGAAACGCCAATTTTATTATACTCGGGTAACCACGTTTTTTAATACCAGAGTCATCAACATAACATTCAGAGAGTCATCAACATAACATTCAGTAGCCTTTGTGACTACTGCCTCCCTCCAACAGAATGATGGGGAATATCCCACATCATTTCATCTCCCCAATGAAATGATGTGGGATATTCCACATCACATCAGTAGCTATGGGGCACGTGGCATTGAGCAAGAGCAATCAACTATTGTGAATAGTAATCAAAAGCACTCATTCAATCACAATTCAAGAGTGTTTTGTAATTGTTTATTTGATTCAATAGTTCATTCAATTAGAAATCACTGGTCACTCCGTAACTATATAAAGGTGGATGAAACTAAAAGGCAGTCTCTTCGAAGGCTACTGAAAGTTATGCAATCATGAAGTGTTCTAATGGAAATTGAATTAAGCAAACACCAACTGTTTCATTTCACCATAATCCAGTGGGAAAAGAAAAAAGGGCTTTCATCAATTTACTATTAACCCCTGAAGGATCAAGGATTCATGGTTTTAAAATGGAAAATTCAATTGATTGTATTGTGAAAATTATAATTCAAATGGGACCAAATTTTATATCACCGGAATCAACAAAGAACTTAATCAAAACATGAATAAATTTGAACAAAAGGAACTCCACTTCGAATCTACATAAAAATGCTAATAAAAACATGAGGCCCAATTTGGGCTTCTTGGTCCTTTAGGGGTTAAAGTTTGCTTCCTTTTTTTTTAATTATGGTAGAAGTATCTAATTCCAACTCTTTAAAAAGATGTAATAAATCTGAAATTTTTAGGTAGTGTAGGAAGTTAGAAATGATTGCCTTTCACCAAAAAAAAAAAAAAAATCTGAAAATTCATTATATATATATTTTAAAAAACATACAAACAACAAACTTGAGTTCATACCTACATTTGACCTTGTAGAATCAAGGACCTCACCTCAACAAATGTCCCTCTTGGCGATGTTCCCAATGGGAGGTTCAAATTCCACATCCTATTCCCTAAACATGACGCAAAAACAATAATTTGATTGGTGAATGCATTTGGATTTGGAGCTAGAAAGGGACTTGAAAGGAACGGTTTTGAAGGTACAAAAGTGGGTTTTGAAAACGGAATAAGGTCCCTCTATCTTAGTGTCTCTCTCAATTTTTTGGTAACAGGTGCGGACATTGCCGGTATGGTGATCAGCGTGGGTCCTGGAGTAACAACCTTTGTACCCGGTGACAAAGTTGTGAGCTGCCTAGGCAGGGTATGATCTCTTTCCTATGTATTGATCCAGCTGGTAGTTGTACATTAATGTTGAAAATGAGTGTATGTGCATCCCAGTAGTATTATTGGATTTTTTACTACAATGGACAAATCAGATTGTGATTCTAAGTAACGGTTGTGAAGTTCTTTATTTCCTCCTTATGACAATCTTAGTTTATCCCCTGAAGGACCAAATTAGGCGTCGATGCTTGCTTTTATTTTGGGCAGTTTTGAGTCCCTCATATCTCACCAACTAAACTGGTTAAAAATAGTCATCATCAAATGCAGTAAAACAATAAAACTCGATTTCTGAGCAATCTAGGAAAGCTACCCCAAATTCTATTTTTAGCTAGTTTAGTTTTTCCACAGAGGGTGGATATATGGACTTTCTTTTGTCCAGTTTTATTTGGTTTTTGACCAACACATGCAATGTTCTTCACTGATCCTTTTGGCGCCATCTGAATTCTATTATTGATGAAATGGAAGCCATGAATTGCTGCAGGCTGGTGGTGGTCTGGCTGAATATGCCATTGCTCCAACAAGCACAACAATTAAGAGACGGCACGACGTCACACCCGCGCTGGGTACTGCCATGGGCGTTTGTGGGTTTGCTGCTCTTCAAAGCGTCCGTAACTCGGCCGGTATTGACATTGAAGGGAGAACCAAACAATCCATAAACCTCCTCATTCGAGCCGCATCCGGTGGAGTTGGCACCTTGGCAGTGCAGGTACTACTCTCATTCCTCATGTACATTTTTCCACAACTGCCCGGCTGGGCCCCAAAGAATGAACTCTCATCATTCTGTACGTAATGCTCATCTCATCATATTCATTAAAAATGGCAAAATGTTTGCACTTCTTTTCCAATTGCCTGCCTAAGGTGAGTGGGCCATAAACCAACACTTTAAGTATTGTGCTTATTTACAGTACTCTGAGGTGCTATGTGATAATTAGAATAGATTAGCAAATTGGTTCTAAATCTACCCCAAGTTAAATCATAATTTTTGAAGTTACATTGGATAAGTTATGAGTTTTCAAAGTCCATGGTCTAGGTTGTCTCTTTATAACAGTAGACTTGAGTTGAAATCGACAGTGAATATGCAAGGATCATAAAATAACTTTGAATAAACATAGTTCCTACCAATTAGGTGCCTCCAAGTAATGCTTTAAAGTCAACAATCACTAAAATTTAGTGATTGTTGGTTTTTGGCACAATGAAGTGACATTCATGAAATAATTATAGAAGTTAGTTTATGGTCGGCATCAGTTGTTGGCCCACTCACCTTACAACCTCAGATCTTCAATAGTTTTTTTTCTAAGCTCTGTGCATTTGAATGTCACAATTTTGGCACTCTAAAACACACCAATTTAACTAATATGACCATTCATTTATACAGCCTACCCTAGGAAATCAAGATCAGCTATGGCAGCTTCAAATTGGTTCTAAGCAGTTGAGCTACAACTCGTAATATATTTTCCTATGCACACAATCTTCGTAGAGTATTCCTAATCTTTGTAGAGAATTCCTCATCTCTATTCTCAACTCTCAATAGTATACTCCTCAAAATAAGACTATTAATGTGTGACATGTGTTGTAGGCTTAACTAGATAGAATACTCCATGGACTCTCCATATTGTGTAGTGGGTGCATGCTAACACCTCGTCACTTTACGAACTTGCATCTGTTGCATGCATGCCATAGCAAAGCCCATGGAGTACTCCATCTAGTAGATAAACATTTTTTGATTCTTAACGTGACACCCTGGGCCCATTTGCTATTCAAGGGAGAATCGTGGTATCCACGATGTCTGACATGTTCTTTCTTTTATGCACGTCCATTGCAATGTCGAATTCAACAAATCAAAGAAAACGTCGTGCTTGTTGAGTCATCGTGCCTTTACAATTGGACAGTTCATTGATAGTGTTTCCAAGTGCAAAGGTGCAAAACCAACACTATTGAAGAATGTTATATACAATTCAACAGATAAAAGGAAACGTAGTGCTTGCACAGGGAACCCTCACAGTTTGACTCCGGGCCAAACTTGGGTGGGGGTTAAAAATGAGGGACTTTTACCTCGGATAAGTTTTTTTTTCCCCGCGCCCGTCAAAAGCACCATCATTTTATCCTGATATAGGTTTCAGAAAGGGAATCAAAGTTTCAACCCCAATTCCCAATCTGCACTTTCTAGTGCTAAATGGGATAGAAAAATGAGGCCAAACTATGCAGTTTTTCCCTGACAAAAATGTCTAAGACCCCTGTGTTGTTGAGTCATCATGCTTCTACAGTTGGACAGTTGTTTGATAGTGTTTCCAAGTGTGCAAAACCAACACTATTGAAGAATGTTATGTACAATCAACACTATTGAAGAATGTTATGTACAATCAAAACCTATTGAAGAATGTTATGTACAATCAACACTATTGAAGAATGTTATGTACAATCAAACCTATTGAAGAATGTTATGTACAAACGAAGGTTGTTTGTGATTTCTCTTTCGTTTCTCGGAAAAGATCGATACATGCGTCATAGTACGTTACCGGGAATGATCGATTATCGGTCTTGTGGTGCAGATTGCGAAGCTGGGAGGTGCGCATGTAACAGCAGCGTGCAATCCGCAGAACTTCGAGCTGCTCAAGAGCTTGGGGGCAGACGAAGTGGTGGACGTGGACACGGAGAGTCCGGGCTCCAGGAAGTACGACGTGATCATCAACTGCGGGCCGCACCGGCCGTTCCTGCAGTACAAGGCGCAGCTGGCGCCCAAGGGCTTCGTGATCGACTTGAACCCGTCGCCCAAGGGCTTCATGACCAGCGCCTTGCACGCGTTCTCGCTGTCCAAGCAGAAGTACTTCCCGTTCGTGCACATTCCCAACTGCGCCGACATGTACCTGCTCTTCAACCTCCTGCACTTGAAGAAGCTCCGGCCCGTGATCGACTCCACCTACCCCTTGAACAAAGCCCAGGAGGCCTGGGCACGATGCATGGACGGCCACGCTGTGGGCAAGATCGTCATCGCCTGCTGCGAGCCTCTGCAGAGCATCGCCCACCCTGGTAGTAGCCCCATTGCAAGCCCCCAGAGCTCTCTTCCCCGAGCTGCTTAAACCCTAAGCCCTAAACCCTTGCTCACCAGTAGTATACCATTTTTTGGTCCGCTCAGCTTGTAAATAGCACTTTCCCTTTCGCTTCATTTTTCTTCCCTATAGACTGAAGAATTGGATCACAGGTGATGACAGAATAACTGATGACATGGCTCTATCGTGGTAACAAATTAACATTGTTTTGTAGTCTTATGTATATGCTTGCCACTCTCCCTTTTGAAGTTAATTGCTCGGAATCAGTTTTGCGTGGCTTTTCTTGGGATGCTGCTGCAAGGGATCTAATATACTGATGGGGCAGTCATCTCGAACCACTTTATGACATTTAGAACATTATGCGACCTCCCTCACAAATGGCATCTACTTTTACTACCCAGTGCATACTATACTCACGGTACCTCTATAATATCCAGTAATACCCTTGATATATAAGGTGATACCATGATGATATCCGCAGATATCACCTCATGAAGTTGCTACATATCTATATCATGATGAGCATTCTCACTATATTTCAAAAAAAAAAAATCATTTTCTTTCTTTTTATGTTTAAGCACCCACATTTTTTGGGTAGAAATCCACCTAATTTTAGCCAGTTTTGAGATCACCGTTGATGGCTTTATGAGTTTGAAATTCAACCAACCAGTTTTGATAACTGGTAGAATTTGTAGGAAAGTTGGGCATTGATTGAGCACATCAGCATTTTCAGTGTGGATTTTGTGTTGAATGTTGCTAGACTCATGAACACAAGCTGGGTTGAGATCAATCTGTTCCTTGTCGTTCTTTTGGCTGCACTCTTTGTTCTATTCAGTGTCATCCATGATTAATCCGTACAGGACCAAAGATTTGTGGTTTTAAAATGACAACTTCAATTGATCATATTGGGAAAAATAAAATTCAGATATGACCAAATTTTATATCACCAGAATCAATGGAGAACATTGTATGTGTTGATCAAAAAATAAGGAAATTTGAACAAGAGGAAAGTTCACAAAAGACCTACTCAAAACTACTAAAAAGTATAGGGCCCAATGTTATGAAGCTTCTTGGTACTTTAGGGGTTAAATGTAAAACACCAAAATACCTTACCCACATAGTTGGTTCATTATATGCCCATCAAATTGTTTACTTTTTTGAAATATTCTAATTTGGTAGATGTCATATTTTACAAATATTTCTCCAAATTCTCTTTCGCTATGCATAACAATTTTTTATTTTAGTTGACACACACAAACTGCTTCGCGCAACCCGCCACAAGGGTTCCAATCGAGTAGAAAGCCGATTTCACATCCGGGAATCAAACCGACAACTCCTCTCTATTTGGTTTGGGTACTTTTCTACCATCACCTTTCAATTTGGGTACCTTTCTACTATCACCTTTCAGTTTGGGTACCTCTCCATCAACATAGCAATTTTGAAAATAATAAAGCAAAGTTGCTTCTATTTTTAGGGGTGTTCCTTGCCAACCTACTCTTGAAGATATGGTAGTGTTACATAAAGTAAAGTAATTCTTTTTGGTAAAATTGATTACTGCTACCTTGGCACCACCATCAATAAATGTTCCCTTTGTCCCACTAAAAAGTTGTGATTTTGACTTTAGATTTGTTCCAAATTAAAAGTCGTGTTTTCTTGAACAAAGGAGTATACAAGTATTATTCACCATTTAAATGAACATTGCATATATACATATATATATATATATGTATGTATGTATGTGGGTCTATGATCCAGCATGTCTCAAGAAAAATTGTCATCTTTTGTTAACCTTTGAATGGCTCAAAAGCCCTTTGTGATCGTATAGTATATTCCGTATTTGATGGTATTTGATTAAAATAACAATGACCAAACACTTTTCAATACAAAGAAAAATTGATAATCGTGATAATATGTATCAAACAATATATCACAATTCATATAGTAAACCACAATTAAGCAATTATAAGGCTGAATATAGGTTGTAAAGAGGGACCCCAAGGGCCTTTTAATGGTTAATCCCTAAAAGTCTATAAAGCCCCTAAACAGCTTTTAGAATTAGAAAGTGAGAAAATTTGAGTTGTTGAACTATAAATTGTATGGTGAGCAAAAAAGAGACCGTGGCTCTTGAGAGCTAAATCTATGAATACTTCCTATTTGGAAATTCATAAAGTGCAAATTTTGGTGATTGTTTGGGCTACCAAGAAGCTATTTAGGTGTCACTTTGGACCCTCATATCCTCTCTTCCCACACCTCCAAATTACATGAGATTTTTTGTAAATGTTCTAAATAATGATCTCTATGCATGATAAAAATTTCAAAATTTATGAAGCACTTTTGAACAATCCGATTTTAGCATATGTACAAAATACCCCAAACGAGCTCCATCAATCTTCTCAACGGTGACATTTTCTCAAAAATTGTGCGATTTTGTTGATCCCTTTTTCATACAAAATTCACATAAGTCTTTTTTAATTTCAAGAGAATCCTCAAAAATTACCCCTCACCAATGAGGAATTGAGCTTGTTACAAGAGCTATCCCTTTAGGGCATTTCCACCCATGCACGCTAGGACTAATTCTCTGAAATTATTCATCTATATTTGAAGGGCCCTTGCACTCACACTCCCTCACCCTTGCACGCCCCTCACATATCAAAAGTGCACATCAAATAGTCAATGGATCAATCACAAGTAGAATGGGAGGATATAGTCAACTAAATAGTGATTTGAAGGCCCAATTCCTAACACGCTAAGATTCAGAGTCAAGAGGCATTTTGGAAGGGCCCTTGGCACTTTTCATCTACTTCTTGAGTGTGAGAGACTTTGGGAGGGCATGGATGGCCCTGCTCTTAGGGGTTAAATTGTGTTAAACATTGGAAAAAGTGTCCTATTATGAAAACTTAAAAAATTATTTTGAGAAAAACTAAAGAAAACCATCAACTTGCAGAAAAATCGGCGGTATCCATGCGTGAACTGATTGTCATGGAAGGCGTCTGCACATTTTGTTCTCAAGGCATGATGATTGATGAGAGAAGATAGAATATAATTTGTGAGCGCTACTCAATGCCCAATGTAACAGAATAATACCCCTCAACTCTCAAGCATAGTTCAGAGGTAAATACACGTATTACAACGTGTTAAGAAGTACCAACATTTCAGCAGTTCAGACAAAATAAAGCAGTTCCACATCATTTCTTTTAACGAATCCTTAGATTACATGTGATACAATTAATAGCTCAGGCAAAACTAAATTCCACTCCAAAACAGGGTAATTCATACCAAATTTTATATATCTACTGAAGAGTTTGATCACCAGAGAGGAATCCTACTTGGTCCGCTGCAGCCAATCTCCTTTGGGAACAGGATCAGAAACATCTACATCAGGTCTATGGTAAACATAAGAAGGAACTCGCTCTCCCCTCTCAGTTATGACCTGCACAGAGATGAAACCATCACACACATATCAATCGAAAATACATGTGAAAAAACAGTCCTCTGCTCCAGTTTCTCTGCCAGTTTGAACTGATTTAATAACATTTTTGTTTTTACTTTCTCTGTTCTAATAAGGTCGCGGTGATTCCAAAGAAATATAGAACACCCTATTGACGCTTCCAAGAGGAATTTTCTGTCAGGTTTGTCCTTCCTCGAGGGGGAAAAAACTATTGTAGCTTCAGCAATTCAGTCTTAGAGACTACAGCTAAGAGTTTAAAGCTCAGGGCCTCCATTACACTCCCATTAGGGTTTGTCATTTTCATATCGCTTTCTTTGAACTACAGACACGTTTAGCAGACACAGACCAACTTAGGATTCCTCTTCTCCTCACCAATTCTGGAACTATGACTTGAACACAGGAAAATAAAAAGTATTACCCCCTCCTTCCCATAATAGATGATGATTTTGAAAAAAAAGCAGAAAATTAAGCAAACTAGAATGATTTCATCTAATATCTTAATATAATAGGTTTCTATTTTGCTTTGGAGGAGGTCTATGATAGCATGTCACCCTAAGTTTTGAATAAGGCTTCCTTGAATTTCCAACAGTGCATGAAAGTAGGTGGTTGCAATACTTAAGTTATAGGGTTCCACACATGAGCAAAGGCAAGGTTCACAAAACAAAAAGCACTTCATGTGCACCAGTCTTGTGATTTTTCTTTGTTAGAATCTGTAAAACAACAACTTCAAATTGAATGAATGATTTGCATCAAGTAATTTGGGAATTGTTTTTTCTCAAAAGCATAATGGGAGGGAGGGAGGGAAGTGATACAAGAGAGCGAAACTGACTGACTGACCTCCACAACATCGCGCTCGTAGAGCTGGGGAGAGTACTCCTTGGATTCGGACTCTTGAAGCAATGCGGAGATGGTGTCCGCTTTCACGACGTAGCCAGCCACGGCATGCCCTGGCTCTTCCAGCCTCACGGCAGCCTGCTTGTGGCCTCCCCGGTTGAAGCAGTAGAGCCGGCTGCCCATGAGCCACGCCTTCTTCGCAGTAGAGCCGCTCAGCGGCTCCGTGTTGCCGGGCGCATCCGGCCTCAGATTCCCGTACACAAAGACGTGATCGGCCTCAGGCTCCGCCATCGCAATCTCTTCAAAAACTAAGTTACACCGGCCTCGACAAGCCCCAATCGCGTATTATTATACCCTAAGAAGCTTGAAGCTGAAAAATCAGGGGGAGGGAAATGCTTATGTAGAGGGCGTCTCCGTCACGCAATGTGATTCTCGCCCCTTGGATCAAGTGGTCGGTTGTTGTGCAGCTTCGAATCCTTCGATTGCTGCTGTTTGGATTTGGGTAGAATTTCCCAACTCACTGAAGGCGGTGCGGTCCTCACGTCAGATCCTCACTCGCTGTGGGAGAAGAGGAGCTGGAAAGAGGGCCAAGACAAGTGGCATATAATCCAGCCATCCACAATATGAGCACGGTTTCATAATTTTTGTTCAGGAGACAGAGGCCCACTTTACATTAGGGCCCAATCCCATTGTTAGCCCAAACCCAATTGACAAGTAATTGGATCACGGTCGTATGCACGGTAGAGACGCATGAGATTCAACAATGAGGATGCACTTGAAATGTTTGAGCACAATTTGTGCACTTGGGTTCATCAAGAGATCTTGAGTCAATTTCTTTGGGTCAATTCAAAGTTTTAGCTCCACATTTATACTGCCACAAAGAATGACCAAAAGTTGAGGTAGGGCCCGATCACATTGTTAGCCCGATCCCAATTGACAAGTAATTGAATCATGATCGTATTCACGGTAGAGATGCATGAGATTCAACAATGAGGGTGCACTTGAAATGTTAAGGCACAAGTTGTGCACTTGGGGTCGATCAAGAGATCTTGAGTCAATTTCTTTGGGTCAATTCAAAATTTTGGCTCCACATTTAGACTGCCACAAAGAATGACCAGAAGTTCAAGTAGGGTCCCAATGTAAAACCCTTTGGCCCAATTTTTCAAATTCAAGCAATCCTATTGATTGAAATTTGTGAATTTGGGTCGGGCCAACGGGCAAGTCCTAATGTAAAGTGGGCCCGACTTATTCCTTACATTCTTGAATCATTTGGAAGAAATCATGTGTACTGTAGCTGGAGGGCATAGTTTTGGGAAATTTTTTGGGAGTTAAGGCTACATTAAGAATAACCTAGCCTAGGGCTCTCTTACGCACCCTGTGGTTAGGGGTGTCACAATTTAGCCACAAGATTTTATTATTTGATTTCAAATCAATTTTCAGCCCCAAAATCTTGTCTCAAAGTACTATTGAAGTCTCAAACTTAAAATTTCATTGTCCATTCTTAAAGCACAAGTCATGAAGTCTGACACCCCTATTGCACCATGGTAAAATCTAAAAGAACATGGTACCAATACCAAAAATGCTCACGTTGGTTGCAACTGACCCCAGCTTCATTCTGTGTAAGTGAGGATCAGACTCAGACGACCTGGTGTTGAAACGGAATTTCCACGTCATATTTTGAGAGGTCCACATCACCCTAAACCAATCACAAGATGACATGTGGCACTTTAGGACAAAGTTACATGTCGAGACTGACTACGACGTAGGGTTTACAGCGGTCAAGTTAGTTAGACAGGACGACAGGACATCTGCACTCGTTAAGCTCAAAAAGCCTACATGGTCATTCATCAGCGAGTACATCAAAAAGTTCATTGCCGAGATTGAATTAGAGTACTCGGTCTTATTAGCTTGTAAATCTACTGCCAAAACTCAAACGTTAGAGAAGAGCAGAGGAACGATATGATAAAATGGCACATGCAGCTGAGTTGAATCGATACCGTATACTACAGATTTCAGACTTCAAATCATGCTGACGGGCTGAGGATCCGATAGAGATATGAAAACATGTGAGTGGAAGCAGGAAAAAATAACACAATGAGAGTGGCCTGTCCTCGTTTGTCGACACCATTTATGCTTTAGAACGAAAGAGCTCCAGATTGAGGTCGGGACGTGCAGATTGCTCACTTTCTGTGACTGCATTCGGAATAGTCACAAGCATTGTCAATATCACGAACGTAAAAAGGCTTTATAAGCCTAGTTGCCACATCAGCGATCAAATGTAATCATTGAAAGTGCCCAAGCATATAGAATGTGGCTTAGTTTCTCAACTCAAGTGCGAAAAGGATACAGGCACTGGAATGATCACCTTCAAAAATATGAACAGAACAAATATAAGAGAAATCGGTCGATTACCTGAAACGAAATCATCCGTCTGTTGATCCCACTCCTCGAGAGTCTAGCATACACGCAAAAGGAGAAGTCAATTGCAAATTAACGAGAGATAATTATGCAGAAATGAAGGCAAACCAAGTCTTGCCTCAAGAAATGAGCACAAAATGTGACGACTAACGAGACAATTGGGGCACCGAGTCTTGCACCTTCGTAAATGCTGAGTAGACTGGATCGTCAGCGTCACTACTCACAGGGAGGCCGGCCCGAGCTTGTAATTGACATAACAATTGCCTGTTTTTCACCAGGGTAGTTCTCGCAGAGTCTATAACATTCTGCAACCAATTGACATAATGACATAGTAAATGCATTGCACCAGTTTACACAATTTTCATTTACACAACGTTATAGAGATGGTGTATTCGGAAGATAACCTGTTTGGCAGCTAAAAGCTTGTCACATTCCTCTCTGAGCAGCGGAAGCTCATCTTGCAATCTTTTCGCGCGGGCAACTAACTTCAGAGGATTTGCCTATTTGCATGCAACCAAGAGAAAGTAATGTTAAGAGAAGTCCAATGAGAATTACAATTAACAAGGTCAACATGACAAGTCAGGATGAGAAGCTGCTTACATTGCCCGGGTGAGTTACTTCAAACTCATTCTCCAATTTGTTATTCACGAGCTGCACGTTTGCAAAATGAAAAAGGAGTAAGAATCCAAACCAAAAAACTGCAGATAATAATCATGAAATGCCAATAGTGGTCATGTAGCAGTGCACTTTCCATTGCATGAGCAGCCTCACTAAGGTGAGTTTCCTATAGGCCAGAAGTTGAGTAAAATGGATACAGCATCAAATGATTATGACAATCTCTAGCGGTTGAAGAGTAAAAATTTACACACAGTTTTACTAATTCATAACTGATTCATACAGTATCCGGACAATACATTCTTTTATGCATTGGAATCCTAAAATGGGGACAAAATCCATTAAAAATAGTCATTATAACTAAATGAAACACACTCAGCAGCTAAAAGCGACGAGAATGGATTCCTGCCTCACTCAAAGTCCTCTTCGGAAAATAAACAATTCGCTATGCAGGGCATCAACAAACTTCACCAACACAAATTCAAAAATGCGAGGATAGAATAACAATAATAATAATAATAACAACGCTGGTCTGTGCGACCATCGTGAATGAAGAGTTCAGTTAGTGTACATCTCCTTGAACAATGTTTACTTATTGTCCAAAAAGCAATTTCAAAAAATCTACTAATAAAACTTTGACACTTCCTACATTTTGCATCTGGTATCTAAATAATGCATTCTTCCAATCCTATTTCATTCAGCAACAAAAATTCGAGCAGTCTAGGAAATCCAGGCTCTGTTCTCTCAGCTCGAGTTCCAAAACGGAATCGAAACCAAACTAACTAACCTGCAGAATAGCGTCCGCCTTAGCAAAATGAGAATCCAACGTCTTGATTGCGCCCTGGAAACCACTATCCATGCCACCGAATCCCGTCTCCATTTTCTAAACCCTAAATCCAAACCAAATCATCCGTCGCTTCACGCCAAACTGTCGCAGCTCCACACCATGTCCGAAGATCCCTGTCCACGCTCCCTTCGCAGCAGAGAGTTCTCTGATCACACGATCAAAAACCTGCACACTCACAGAAAGCTCGAATCCATACTTCTAAAGCCTAAAGAAAAATCACATTTCTGGCAAGATTGGCAGCGTCCCAGTTCGTCCCAGTTCTCCGGTTCTTGTCGAATGCTCTTGGCGCCCAGCGGTCATAAGCTCCCAGTGTGCTCACCGCGCGGGACTTTCTTGACAGGTGACGCATAAATGAAAGCACGGCCCTATCATCGTGCTCAACACAGTGCGATCCATCTATTATACAATACAGCTTCGTTTGTCTCGCTCGATCGTTCTGCGTTGAAATCCGTCAAGGAGATATCCAAGATCAATGTGCTCAATGCCACGGGTCCCACTAGTCTATTATACAATATAGCTCGGTTCCCTCACTCGACCGTTCCGTGTTAGAATCCGTCGAGGAGACAATCCAAGCTCAATGTGCTCAACGGCACGGGTCCCACTAGTATAAAAACAAAACGTACTGTACATGTGTTTTACGATCCATATAAAAAACAGAGTGGGGCATTGAGAGAATCGAACTCCCGGCCTCTCGCACCCAAAGCGAGAATCATACCACTAGACCAAATGCCCTGTCCTTGATGTCACTAATTGAAAAAGTTAAGATTATATACCAAAATGATCGGATATGCTCGTCTCTACCTTACTGAAAAGTGGGCCTTAGAGCGCCAGCTAACAGTCAGTCAAGCGAAGACTTCGATAGCGTATGCTTTGACATTCAACGCCCTCCATCTCCTCCGTCAACGCGGAAGGAAAATTATTTGTAAAATTATTTGTAAAATTGATGCTTCCGTCTGCGCCATCTCCACTCCACCTTCCTTTCAACTTTCTCTGTCAGAATATAATCATATCATGAGTTACAAACTTACGTACAACTCTGGCATAGTTGCAATCCAATGCTCGCTTTCTCCATTCCATTCACCCTTTTCTTCTCCATGCTCTCAGCTTCTACTATCGTCGCATCACCATTAGTGAACACGAGGTTCGGGCGCTCATGGTATAAATTAGGGTTTACAGGGGTTGTGGAGGACGTGTTTTGGAAGGGCTTCTCAATTGTTTGATGAGATGAAGGCCAAGGAGGAATCCAGCCCGGGCTTGGGGACAGTATCCGTGGTGGTAGGCTATGGCTTGTGCTCCAGCTTGCTGTCCATCATCAACAAGTACGCCATAACCTATTTCCCCTTCCCCGGCTTGCTCACGGCGCTGCAATACTTCACCAGCGTTGTCGTAGTATACCTGGCGGGCAAGGGCGGCGTGCTCCATCACGATCCGTTCGTGTGGTCCACGGCCAAGAAATTTCTCCCGGCCGCGTTCGTCTTCTACCTCGCGATCTTCACCAACACCAACCTCCTCAAGCACGCCAATGTCGACACCTTCATCGTGTTCCGGTCCTCCACGCCGCTGCTCGTCGCCCTCGCAGACACTTTTTTCCGCAAGCAAGCGCTCCCGTCGCCATACACATTCGGATCCCTGATCGTCATCCTCGCGGGCGCCGTGGGGTACGTCTTCACAGATTCCTCGTTCACGGTCACGGCGTACTCGTGGGCTTTCGCCTACCTGATCACCATTTGCACGGAGATGGTGTACATCAAGCACATGGTGACGGATTTAGGGTTGAACACCTGGGGCTTCGTTCTGTACAACAACCTTCTTTCCCTCATGCTGTCGCCGTTCTTTTGGATCGCCATGGGGGAGTACAGCGACATTTCCAATGCGTCGTTCCAGGGGATTTCCTCGTTGGTTCCAGTCGCAGTGTCGTGTTTGTTCGGGGTGGCCATCAGCTTCTTCGGATTCGCGGCCAGGAAGGCGATCTCCGCCACGGCGTTCACAGTGACGGGCGTGGTGAACAAGCTGCTCACGGTGGTGATCAACGTGTTGATATGGGACAAGCATGCCAGCGCTCCGGGATTAGTGTGTTTACTGCTGACGATCTTTGGAGGTGTTCTGTACCAGCAGACGACATCCGTAGCGAAGAAGCCAGAATTGCCGTTGTCGACGTCGTCGCCGAGGAAAGAAGGTGGGGACGAAGAGCAAGGGCTTCTGGAAGGCTATCCATTGTCAAGACAGGACTCAAGACGGAAGGACAGGACTTCATCTCCCTTGGCTAGTTAACCCTTGTGCTCTTCAGTCATTGTGTGCAGTTTGCAAAGCCTATGGACACCAGAAGACATTATGTATACTATTGTATCATGCGACAGTCTTGGCAAATTCTTCAGTTTCTTTTGTCTGTTCAGATATTGTATTAGAACCAAAACTGACAGCCTTGAGAGTATTGAGTTCCTATTACTAGACTGATCAAATATTTTGTTGATTCTCCTTGGCAATTGATAGGGGATCCCTACACACCTTGAATACTGTGTGCAAACATTACAAGGGTTTTTTTGATAAATGACCTCAAACTTGAGTTGGACCTACTTGGCCATTGTCAGATTTGTAGCAGGAGCAAGAACATGCAAGGGAGATGTCAGTATGATTGCTCTTGCATCAGTGATTTTGCACCTTTGTTTGTGTGATTGAGTAGGAACACTAACTTAGTAGAAAAGGTGGCATTGCCGAGGGAGATGCCCAAGCAAGTAGTGCTCAATCCCACGCATGCACAGTGATTTTGCATGGGCGTGTCCCTGGGAGTGCCACCTTTTCTACTAGTGTAATATGGGTTCAAAGTCTTTTTGGTAAATGACCTAAAACTTGTGTTGGACTTGGCCATTATCAGATTTGTAGCAGGAGCAAGAACATGCAGGAGAGATGTAATCATGCACTAGTGATTTTACACCTCTGTTTGTATAATTGAACAGTAGTAGGGACTGGCAATGAAAGTTCATGTTTATGTGAGTGCTCATCAAAATCAATTATGAGCAGAAGGAAACAATTGAAAATTGTATGCACTTGCAAAAGTAAGACCATGTTGAATTAATCCCTAAACGTCCTCACCTCTCTCCATATATTGGGCAGTTTTGTAATGAAATGCAACTAAGAGGGATATTTTGAACTTGATGTATGAATAATAGTTGTACATTATAAATTTTAGATTCTATTCATATAGTTAGATCTATGATTGCTATCACCAATATTTTTGTCTAAAATTTGAAACTCAAAATTCAAAATTATTTTGTAATTTGATTATGAATAAAATATTGACAACTCTGTGGATGAAGGTTGTTGTGATGGGTTGAAATGTAATACTCTAACTGTAGTGATTTTAAAAGATTCTTTGGTTGCTTAATTTTATGAGTTGGTTTTTTCTGGAGAACTTTTGAACTAAGTGAAGATCTTCGAAATTCTAAATGAATCACTAAAATATGAAATGAGGTGTAAAAATTTCACAAATCATCCACTTTCTAATCAATTCACACATGCATGAAGCTAACTTTTTGTAAAATCTACCATAAAAATGCCATGTTGCAAAAAATGTATGACAGATGAGAAAACATGAATGGGATTTGTATATCATGCAAAAAATGCATGGTTGGACCATTAGAGATTAAAGTTGAAGTTAACTTCATTTTTGAGATTGTGATAAAAAAAACTTAGAAAAACCTTTCATTATATAAAATGGAAGTACTATATAAAGTATTTTTGTGAGCAATAATAAAGACAGCTATGCCATAATTTTATATCATGGGACAATCTTAGCAAATTTCAGTTTCTATTGACTATTCAAAAAAGATAAGAGAACTTAATCATGATACAATTCCTATTATTAGATTCATCAAATATTTTGTTGATTCTTGGTAGCAATTGAAAGACTTGCATTGCACTTGATCAAAGGTGGACACTATCTCATTGTCAAGACAAACAAACACTTTATTCACAATAGCCTTGAAAAAAGACCGGAGTCTCTATCTCTATCTATAAATTTTTGACAATTGGATAATATTTGTCAAATTTTTAATGCTTAAATCATAGAGTACCTATAATGCACCCTCTTTAAAATGGACATCCTTGAACCACAAAACGCCCATTTTGAGATGTTACAAAAAAACGTCCCGTGTCAAATCTAGTCGGTGTGAGCTCACGAACATCATAGCCCCCGCAGAACAAGTGGATCTGGTGTCTTCCGTCAGCAAAGTGATTCAGTTCTTCAACAGCAGGTGCATGTTAATCAGAAGAAAGAAACTAGAGGGTTATGCTATACAAATTGTAGACTTCGATCATCGACTGAAAGTATCTGATACACATTCCGGGGCTGCAGCAAGAGAATGAACATTTTGGAACAGGAGAAGGAAGGAGTGTTTGCATCAAGAGATTGATGCATTTGAAAACTAAGTAGGTTTGCTGCAAGCTCAAGGTCCAACCTGGACAGGAATCACGATCACAGTGAAAAATTCACCACTGCCGTAATGAAATGTCCGCTTCACCTGCTCCCTCCATATAAGCTTGAGTGTCTGTGAACTTGGCACAACGGGTGTGGGAAGGCAAAGGAGCGGGTGGGGGAAGGGAAGGAGCGGGTGGGGGAAGCAAAGGAGCGGGTGGGGGAAGCAAAGGAGCGGGTGGGGGAAGCAAAGGAGCGGGTGGGGGAAGCAAAGGAGCGGGTGGGGGAAGGAAAGGAGCGGGTGGGGAAAGCAAAGGAGCGGGGGGGGGAAAGCAAAGGAGCGGGTGGGGGAAAGGAAAGGAGCGGGTGGGGGAAGGAAAAGAGCGGGTGGGGAAAAGGAAAGGAGCGGGTGGGAGAAGGAAAGCAGCGGGTGGGGGAAGGCAAAGGAGCGGGAGGGGCTGGATAGACCAGCCATGAATGGGAAAGGGGTCGGTAGATAATTTCAACCCGGAATCTCAGCACGGATTCAGTGCAATTGTTGTCTGTAATCATCTTGACTACACGCTAACCTGGCTCGTTATTTTCACACTCTCCAATATAACACTATTGAATCTGTAGAGAATATTTCCTATTATTGACACATTTGATTATACGCTACCCATCAGGCTCTCTCACGTATATACGTTGTTTACCAAAGGGGTCATATAGAGAAATAATTGAGTGTATACGATTCTGTAGAACTTGAGAGTAATGTCCGAAGAGAAGTTCCGCAGTCTGAACTCGTTATTATCTCACTCTCCAATACAGTATCACAATCCAGTATCTGCACAGAGTATGTGCTATAATTGTGCATACATGTGGTTGGACACTTTCCACATGTGAGGTCAGGTGTGATGGTTACGATAGGGGAAAGAGTTTCGAGTACCTTATAACTTAAATGGTTATATTTGTCTGTCAACAATAGAGGCTGTGCATGACTTTAAACTCCACGGGAAATTCCAGGCTGTGCATGATTTTAAACTCCATGGGAAATTCCAGGCTGTGCATGATTTTAAACTCCAAGGGAAATTTCAAGGCTGTGTATCATTTGGTTTATTCCTGTACCACAAGTATATTGTGCAATTTGCAGGAAATTCACAGTTTATAGATGATTTGTTTGGGAGGATCACCACTTTCACACTGGCAATGAAAGTTTCAGTATCATTTAGAGTAGCAGATGTTTCTATGTTAAAAACGAAAGATGATTGGGATACACCAATGAAAGCAAAAGCCATGAAGTGGTTCAACTGACATTTACCGCAATCACTTTGGCAAGTCAGTTTAGGCAAGTAAAGGTATGTTTTCGTAAAAGGGAGCGAACTCAGGTACAATACACCGTAGTATCATACCGAGTGCAAAACATCCATTTTCCAGAGCCTGATAACTATCCAGAGTGCTGGTGGGGATGCTCTTACAAATCAGTTCAGGGTAAAAATTTACGGAGCATTGCAGCATCAAAGAGTTCTGTAAAGCCAGCCACACTCATAACATGTGAAGGGTTTTGGATGGTCTTTCTTAAGTACAATAAAAGAAACGGTACACTACAGTAATAACACAGATGTACAAAAGCTCCCAGGACAAGACAGTAGAACATTTTTAAGCTCTCATGTGAAATAGAACGATATCAAGCACACCAAGCCTTGTGTGGTTCTCAATTCATACCTCATTCAAAAAATGCAGTTATTCTGTGAGCTGCATTGCAAAGGGCTCCAAAGGAATATGTCTAGAAACTTGAGAGAGATCCTAATCTAAGCTTACATGTACTGATCTTTCAGAAGGCGCCACAAAACTCTAGGACCATAGCGTTATTTTAAGGTCCAAGCTGGACTAGAAGCTCCCAGACCTCTACAGAACTTGGCTTCTAGACCTAAAATGAAAACCTCACCTCTTGCTATACCAGTAGTAAAGGTCTAAATGAATTATCAATCTCGAGGAGTAATAGTGCTACTGTTTGTAATTTTACAGATAGTGCACAGGAACGGTTCAGTGTTCGCTGTACATTGATGCTTGCTCCTTTAGCGTTGGCTGTAGCGTTGCCTCTTGTGGCAACTCGTTACCCTGGAGCACAGGGTCTTGTGGTAGCAGCTGGCACTGTGCATAGTGCTGCAGCAATGCGTCTGCAAGCACCAAAGCGACCATGGCCTCCACCATGGGCACCGCTCGAGGAACAACACAGGGATCGTGACGGCCACGCGCCCGTAGCTCTGTCTCCTTCTTATCACGAGTGACAGTCTTCTGCTTGCTCTGTATGAAATGGAACCAGTACAATCACAGTGAGGTGCAATCCGGAAGTGACAAAAAATATGACTCGCCTTCGGGGCTATCGACCTCCACAACAGCGCCGATGCGGTCCTCATAGAATGAATCACGATGACTTAGAATGAATCACGATGATGTACATTGCATTGACCCAAACAGTATCCATACTAAGTTTGCCAAGCACCCAGTCATCTTCGTAAGTAGGAGAAGACCAGACACCAAAACTTCTCCAACAAGAACCATTTATAAGTGGATTATGAGTCTTGGAAATGTAAGCACTTTAGTCTGGAAGGAAAGCAACTAAGAAACATACCGTGATCGTTGATGTAGGTTTGAATGCAATGCGGAGCACAATAGTCTCCCCATTAGAGATCCCCCCCTGAATTCCTCCAGATCTGTTTGTGCGCGTTCGTACATTACCATTCTCATCAACATAGAATTCGTCGTTGTGCTCAGAACCGCGCTGTAATGACCCTGCGCATCAAATGCACTCAAATATTAGCTCACACTAGATTGTTTGTAATTGAGAAAACAAATAACCACCAAGATAGTGAACTAAAATCTGTATACCACCAATTTCATGAATTACTAAGAGTCATCAAAGAGATGACATTAAATGACTCAAAAAAAAAGAGAAGTGTAGTACCAGCGAAGCCACTTCCAATCTCAAAGCCTTTAGTGGCCGGAAGAGACATAGCAGCCTTGGCAAGTTCCGCCTCCAGCTTGTCAAACACCGGAGAGCCCAGCCCCTGTCCAAAAAGATACTCGACGCTCAATACATGTACTTCAGATTAGATTCCAAAAAAATGAATTAATTTAATGCGAAAGTTTATCAAGTGATCTTAGAAACTTACTTTGGGGACGTTTCTGGCAATGCAAGTTACAACTCCTCCAACAGAGTCTCCTTTTACACGAACAGCATCAATGGCGTCGATCATCTTGTTTGCGTATTCCTCGTTGGGACAGCGTACAATGTTGCTCTCAATCTGCATTAGTTCCCCAAACATATGAGCGTAAGAACATTAAACTAGTACATTGAACACCTGTTTGAGCAAAACTGTTGCTCAAAGAATGTAACATCTGGCTTGAAGTTCAATAGCAACTCCCAGCAATTAAAGCTCGGTTGAGGTATCGTCAAAGGGAATAAGTACAACAACGCCTTACTTGCTCAAGGGTCAAATTGTCGTGGTCCACCAACTCCTCGGGCAACTCCACTCCATGAACCCTTGATACGTAAGCTAGCACCTGGAAAAGGTCGGTGCTGTTAGTAAGATGAATAATTTTGCCTCTCTACCCCGCAATTCTGTGGACTACAACCAAAGATGAAGCCTTAAGCTTCTTCAATGCATTCAGTCGAATTGAAGGCTCTTCAGCACCTAATGTCCATTGTGAGAAACAGTATTTTACAGACCTCTGTTCCTGCTTTCAACTTGAGCAGCTTCTTGGCGACTGCTCCTGCAGCTACTCTACCAATTGTCTCCCTTGCAGACGACCTACCACCACCCTGCAAACAGCTACTTGTATAAATATCTAACTCCATTGGTTGCAAATCGATGAGCAAAAGTTCAAGTTCGTTGCCAAGAACTGTCCAAATCCATCACAATAATTATCTCTTGTCAAACAGATAGTAGTGAAGTAATTCTTCCTCCACAAATAGGTAGTCAACACAATCAGCAATTGTATAAATTACATAAGGGACTGAGAAGTGCAACCGCGGACGGGATAACTGTCGCTAATCAATTCGAGTACCTGGATAGCGCGGACCCCATATTTAAAGTCATACGTAGCATCAGCATGTGATGGCCTGTAGGCAACAGACATCTCGGAATAATCCTGCTCACATCCAAGAACACAAACATCAAGATATGTCCACTGCACTAAGAAAATGTCTCAAAAGAGACTCTAAGCCATGCTTGATCTAAGATGAATACATTCCAGCGCTAATCGTCAAAGACTACTGTTATGAAAAGAATAAGGGTAAATACTTACCCCTCCTCGCTGGTCTGTGTTGGGAACGGTCACAGCAATTGGTGTTCCAAGTGTGAGCCCTGCGTAATCAAACAGATAACGACTCAAACTCGGGCACAGAAATTATCTCACACTGAAACAAATACCGATCCATAGTTCCGAATCAGCGGTTATCTAATAATGGCTAACACGTCAATGTGATATAAGTGGAACCAGAAACATACCGTTTCCAACACCTGAAATAATTTTGCAGGTGTCTGTCTCGTTCCGAGGAGTGGTGATGCGGCTCTGGCCTGGCCTCCTGCGAAAACAGCGCGTGAACTCAAGAAAATTAGGTCGTACAAACATCAACGAAGTCAAATGTCCCAGTGGTTTGTGTGCAACTGGCATTCTTACAGTGCCAACAGTACAGCTGACTCTTTTCATGACTGACAAAAACCTCAGTCCTTTGTTCCAGAATCAAGATCCCCGAACACAATACAATAGTTAGCACAACCGGCATTCCTAATACAGAAGCCAAGAATGTCCATGTCATAAACAATCACATCTCTAGACCAAGATTGTGACTAACAAAAATCCAATGTATATTCGCAAGGAATGCTCACCTCCTGTCAAGATCCTCCTGCATGTCGGCCTCAGAAAGAGGCAGTCGGGGAGGGCAACCATCGATTATACACCCGACTCCTCCACCATGGGACTCGCCAAACGTGGTAACGCGGAAAACAGTGCCGTATGTGTTCCCGGCTCCCGCCCGCACCTCTGCGTCCATTCAATAACAATTCAGACCGCATTCCAAAAGCCAAATCCTTTTCACCACCTCACCTCCGAAATGACCACCACCGACCCGCCTTATTATAAAAAGCAGACCAGGACAAGAGAGCAGTGAACGTAAACGCACCAAGCTTCACAGTCTGTGTCAATTCAACAACAATGTCGACAAATTACAATCACCGCAATTCCAAGCCAAATCCTATTCACCGCCATCACCAACCCACCTTAACCAGAAGTAGACCAGGACAAGCGAACAGTGAACGTAAACGCCACGCTTGTGTCAATTCAATAACATCGTATTCACGCGTTTCACCACCTCACCATTAATCAGACCTCCGAAATGACCACCGCCGACCCGCCTTAAACAAAAACTATACCAGAGAACGGAAACGCACCAGGATTCACACTCAATGTCGATTCAATAACAATTTAGAGAACTCACATTCACGGCATTAGCCAAATCCTGCTTAAAAGAAAAGTCAGACGTGGAAAAGAAACTTTACCGAGCTTGACAGTGTGGGATGGCATGGCCGGCAAAGCAACGGCCGCGAGACGCACCGCATCCGCCTTGCAGCGACGCAGGCCGCCCGCGGTGTCCAGCAAGGCAGGCCTCTGTCCGAACGTGTGCACTCGGCCCGCCTGCCCTAACGCCATGGCGCTCATTGTCGCTCAAAAACAAAACTCCGTGCACCAATTCAGCCCTACGACGAGACGAGAGGAGTGAGGAGACCGAGGAGGCAAAGGATGGCGAGGAAATGAATGAAACGGACTGAGGGGAGAGAGGCAAGGCAGGTGCACGAGAGTCCACAGAGGTCGTCGCAAAAGGAGAAAAGGCAGACTGAGGTCAGTGAAACGCGAGCGAGCGAGGGAGGCGACTGCTAAAAGAATGTCTTCCTCGCACACCCTTGCTGACTTCTCTACCTCACCAGCCCCACAGGCACCGCTGGAATGGCATGCCGGGGACGCTTTGTTCCTGCGTCTCCACCCGTGCCCTGCCATCTAATTTTTCCACTCGGCCTTCTTTCTCCTCGCCCCGGCAGTAACGCACGCACGTTTATCATTTATACTGCCCCTCTTACAGTGGCCGCTTCTCTTACAGTGACCGCTCCTCTTACAGTGCCCGCTTCTCTTACAGTGCCCGCTCTTCTTACAGTGCCCGCTCCTCTTACAGTGGTCGCTCCTCTTACAGTGACCGCTCTACAGTGATGTGGACTGAGGAGCATCAGCACCCTATCACTGAATTTGCAGTTGACTCTGAAAATTGAATGAAAAGTGCTTGTATTTGACCTTGAATTGTCTTGAAGTTCTTTGTGGGTATATATTTTGTATTTGGTGGTATTTGATCATAGTAACAATGACCAAATATTTTTCAGTACAAAGTAAAATTGATAATTATGATAATATGTATTTAACAATATATCACAATTCATATAGTAAACTACAATTGAGCAATTAGAAGGCTAAATACAGGCTGTAGAGAGGAAGCCCAAAGGCTTTTTTACCCTTAAGCCCTCAAGAGATCATATTTTGATCGATGTTCATTTTAATTGGTTGTTTAACCCCTTAACGTACCAGGGTGTCCCTGGAATTGCCAATTTGAGAAAAAACATTATAAACCACCATTTAGAAGAATATTCTGGAATTGATATACATATGAAAGTTCTAGATCTTGAATTTTAGATTCCATCCGTACGGTTCCATTCACTAATACAATCACCAATATTTAATTATAAAATTTGAAAGTTAAAATTAAAAATTCCTTCTAAATTCGATTACAAACTAAATTTCAATATTTTTTGAGTAAATTTTTTTGGAATGAGTTTGAAATGAGATACTCTTAAGTGTGGTGATACTTTCAAATTTTTGTGTTTCTTAAATTTATGACCTCATTTTTCACGATTCCACTTTGAACTAGAGTCAATGCAATTTTGGCTTGGTCAACGACTTGACATACTTCTACATTTGCAATTTTAGAAAAATATGTACTCTAGTATGACTAAATCCAGCCATTAGATAGGACAACAACTTGGTGAAGAATCTCCAAAAAATTGGATGAGTATCATCCAAGCGTTGATGAGAACGTGAGAAGGCTTTGAAATCATTCGTCGTCCAGTTTCTGGACGCTGTGACGTTTAGGGGTTAAAGCAAAAAATAAGTTTATGGGGAAAAAAATATTGAATCAAGTCTACTTTCCAATGCAATTTGAATTGTGTCAATCCAAGTTTAACTCCGTCAGGGATAATTTTCCTAAAGATCAACAGTTAAATTCTCCTAAAGATCACAATTTCTACAACAATTTTGGCCTACGATGTTGATTCCCAGGGATGAACAATGGAACTGCAAAATAATGTTATGTGGGAAATTGTTGTGAATATTTATTAGCTCTAACCATAGGGAAGAGGCACTGCAGGGACACCCATTTCTTGGGCTAAATATCAATGTAGCAAATATATTCCGTCTATGATTCCACTGAAATGCATTTCGTCCTTCTGGTCAGAGCTCCTCGTTCAAGTTCCCTATAATAACTACCCGTCAACCAGGGATCTTATAACCACTTTATGACATTTAGAACATTATGCGACCTCCCACATAAATGGTATCTACTTTTGCTACACAATGCATACAATAGAGTTAACCCCTAACCGCCCAACCATGCATATTTTGCATGATGTACGGATTTGAAGTTCATTTTCTCATCCATTATGCACTTTTTGCAGTGTGGATTTTTTATTGAAACTTTTATGGGAAGTTAGCTCCGTGCATGTGTGATCCGATTAGAAAGGAGATGATTTGTGAAATTTTTATGCCTCATTTCATGTTGTAGTGTTCCACCCAAAATTTCGCAAATTTTAGTCTAAAAGTGCTCTTGAAAAAGTCAAGTACTAAGATTAAGCAACCAAAAAACCTCCAAAAATCACTACACTTAGAGTATTACATTTCAACCCATCACAACAAATTTCATTATTAAATTGTCAATATCTTGCTTGTAATCATATTACAAAAGAGTGTTAAATTTTAAGTTTGAAATTTAATACACAAATATTGGTGATAGCAATCGCAAATCTAACCGTATGGATAGAATCTAAAATGCATAATGTACAACTTTTATTCAATCATCAACTTGAAAATATCCCTTTTAGTTGCATTTTATAATGCATCTTTGAAAAACTGCCAAATTTGAAAAGGGTGAGAACGTTTAGGGGTTAACCAAAAAGTCAATTCAAAGAGGAAAGTTTTAGAAAACTCCTCTTGAACTCCTCTTGAATTCATATTGAAATATAAATAGAGCAAAAACTAGTTCATGATGAGTTGGGAGACAATCTAAAGCAAGCCACTGCCATTACGGTTGGTTGTCCTATTACCAACCACTAACCCAGTTCTGATCAATCCTAATTTCTAGATTTTCAAAGGGAAGATGTACCTCATTTGTACATTAGAGCATGTGATCGGTTTTGGGTCACAGGTTACTTTGCACTTTGGAATTTTGTATAAAATTGAGAAATGAAAATTATAAGTTGCAATTTTTTGCAATCCTCATGAAATTCTATTTCGAACGCGGTCATAATTTTTTTCCGGATTTACCACTGCCAAATATAGGTCAGATTGCTTAAGTGGTTGGTAATAGGACAATCAACCTTATTCTCCACACCTTGCAATGACTTCCACACCTCTTACCAAAGCTCCAAGCCCATGGCCCACAAGGGGACAAGTTATGACACGACACTATTCAACCCAAGTATAGCTCAAAAGAGAGGTTAGAAGGAGGCCAAAAAGGGAGGTTAGATGGGCTTCTTTTCGGTTAACTCTAATATCTCTATAATATCCGGCAATACTCTCGATATATTAAGGTGATACCATGATGATATCCACTGATACCACCCTCATAAAATTGCTACATATTTATATCAGGATGAGCATTCTCGCTACATTTCATTTTATTTTTTTCATTTTCTTTATATGTTTAGCGGCCCATTTTTTTGGGTACAAATCCAGCTAATTTTAGCCAGTTTTGAGATCACTGCCGTGAACAGGTAGTCACTGGCTTGACTTTGACTTGAGGTGGTCACAGGGTTTGAAAAAGCGGGGCGTTCCGTTGCTGTTCAGGTGGTTGAGAATTTGGGGCTTCAAAGCGGAGACCTTTCTTGTGAAGTCATGAAGTATCTGCTGTGGAGAAGTAAAGGGTTGACAGAATTTGGGAGAGAACAACAGAGACAACCTGGGTGACTAACAGAGTGACTGTATGTCCCTAACTTGGAATTTGACTTGTCAACTATAACATGTACTCCGTATAAGTTATGTTTTGTCCAATAGAGTTATTTGTAAAGGGAACCGGTCTTTTGTCCTCCTTTTTCCATGGAAAAGAAAATCTAAATTGTATTTGAGTGTAGCCGCAAAGTAATCCACAGAAATAAAACTCAGGATTTGAGTGTTTTATGGAAGTGATAGTTGCCACAAATGGCACAAATCTCTACTTACTATCACTACCTCCCTTGCTTAGATTTGAGATTTAACTTTGAAATCCAAGTGCCTCCCATCAACCAACGTCCTTCAACTCACAACCAACATCCCTGACACTACCATAAAAGGAACTTGTGACTTGACTTGGCGTCCAATAAAAACTAAGACAAAACTGGTCTTTTGGAATTCTTAACGGTTGAATTGAGTCCATCATGAGTTTTATTTTTGGTTTGTGTCAGTGATAGTGGCATCGGCGACCCCGTGATTTTCAATTTAGAGGTTACAAACCTAGGGTTTGGGGTACTTTGCGGATAACTCTAATATCCCTCGCGCTTTTAGAGGTTAAGCGATATGGATCCCATTTGTGAAAAAAAAATAGAATTAAAAATTGAGAAGTGTTGGTTGCATTATGGACTTAGTGTAAACTTTTGGCAACATATACAAACTTTTGACGTGCATGCTTTCATCCATTCAAATTTCTCTTTGTGTTCTTTAAGTCATAAGGTATCCAAATGTGCAAAACAATCCCTCGAAATGGAGTCCTCAAAGTCATGGCTGCATTTTTGCACTTAATGTAAAAGTGTAGTCAAAATCCATAGTCAAAGAAAATTTGCCGAAAAATATTATAAATGATTTTTCATAAACCAAAGAAAAATATTACGGTGTTCCTAAACCCTTAAAGGTTCAATCGACCCATGTAGGGTTTGATGGATGATTGTTTCATCCATATCTCCTTCTTCATGAAACTCTTCACTATGAAATGTTTTTTTAGAGATACTTCACCAAGTTATTGTCCTATACAATGGTTGGATTTGAAGATACAAGAGTACATATTTTTCTAAAGTTATAAATGTAGAAGTGACTATAGTTCACAAAAAAATTCCAAAAATCTCCATGTGAAGAGTATCTAATTTCAAATCCAATTCAAAGTTTTTTATTAAAAAATTATTAATGTTTTTTTTGTAACCAAATCATGCATGCTAAAGTGCGTTGGAATCCTCTTGAACTTGCTAATAAGATCCACTGAAAATATTTTATGTTTTATGTGTGTGTAAATAGGCTCAGTTGGTAAGGTGAACGCTTTAAGGTATAGTTAGGGCCGCTTCACACTATGGCTGTCCAAGTCGAGAGGCCGTAGGATCGAGAGTCCAAACTTTGTTGAGAGTCCAAAGAAATCTACTGAAAATAGGCAATAAAATATAGTTTTCATTTTTTATGAAAAGAAATCGACGGCCTCTCAACCATAGTTTGGTTTTTCATTCTTGTCGGACCCAAACTTCCTCTCGAGAGGCCGTCACCTTGGTCGAAAAGTGCTGCCATGTAAGCATTTTGGAGGTTCATGGCCTTTGGACTTTGGCCTCTAGTGTGAAGGGTCGAGAGGCCGAAACCATGGTTTCTTGCAATTTGATTGGTGGAAAGTGACAGCCTCTCGACCTTCGGCCATAGTGTGAAGCGGCCCTTACCTTATGTCATGTCCAAAACTGTATTGCATAACCGGGTTGGGACTATAACCGGGTTAGGACTGCCGTCCCTTGCCAGTTATGTAGTGCAAAGTCGGCCAGTGGGAAAAGGAGCCTTTGTGGACGGGGAGAGACAGACACGGAAGCCCTAATTTCTTCACAGAGGCATTGCAAGCCCGACACACAGCGTCAGCGTTGTGGCTGCCGATCATCTCATCGCCGCTCACTCTCTTTGCGCCTCTCGTATCTGCTCGTCGTCCTCGCACCCGTTGATCACCATGGCGTCCAAATCCGGTGCCACCGCCGTTGACAGCGAACAGGTACCTTACTCTGCTTTCCAATATTTTTTTGGGTGTTTTTGATCTTGCGATCGCATTTCTTTTTCCCTTGATGGAGATGAGGCTCTAAGCCATGGGTTGCGCGGTTTGGAATGGCAGATATTTGGCATGGCGCAGCAGGAGATGGAGTACAGAGTCGACCTCTTTAACAAGTAGGGAAAGTTGAGCCGGTTCTGAAGTCTGTTTTTCATTGAAAGGGGAAAACATCGATGTTTATTTTTTTGGAACCGGTGGTAATGTAGATTTTTCGGACATTCTGTTCACGGCGACGTTGGTTGGATTGTGCAGGCTTACGCAAACGTGCTTCGACAAGTGCGTGGAAAGAAAGTGAGTTGTTTCAGCGACTTTTTTGTTTCCCTTTTTAGGGCTTGGACTGGTGGAGGTTTTATGAATTAGGGTTTCTCCAAGTGCTTTCTTGAATTTTTTTATTTTTTTATCATCAAGCAAGCAGTAAAGGTTTATAGAGTGCTATCAGCTGAATTGGCGCATGCCCTAATTCATACTTGACATTGCATCTGTGTTCATCTAGTGGCCTAATTTCAAGATCACTTTTCAAGTACTAGTTAAACCTTCCGTGAGCTCCGATTTTACCTTCTACGGGGAGTAATTTAATGTATCAGATACAGAGGCTGATGTCTCTGATTTGTGGTTTAGAGTTTGGCGTGTAAATGAATTGTGTTATGGCGTGATGTAGGTACAAGGAGGCCGATCTAAATGTGGGAGAAAATAGCTGCATTGATCGTTGCGTTTCCAAGTACTGGCAGGTACGTGCTTCTGAAACATGACTCCCTAGAAGTTCAGTTGATCTCTAGACCTAAGGTAGAGGATACTATTTGCCTCACTTTAAGCGTTGTAACATATGTGATAGTGTGACTTTGGGAGATCATTACAGAGATGTGGAGGGATCATTTCGGGTACAATAGCCAAACTGTCTTGAGATCAAATTTTGACCACCATGTATGCAATTCCAAAGTGGGAGGTTGTAGACTACTATCGAAGGAATTGTAGACAACCCCGTTTTCCATTCAAACATTAGACATTTAGCCAAGCCATGCTTACACCCATCTCGCTGAAGGCCCACCAAGTGTATGAATGCATGAGCTGATGCTGGTAACAGGGTTCAGTATAGGAGATGGGATTACGTCTCTAATGCTTTTCGAATCCTCTACCTTTTACTCCCTTTGTCCGGAAACAGTTGTCCTAGTTTTTGGCATTTTTTTTCTCACATATTTGTCCTATGCTTTTATACTTCAAACGTGAGTCCTGTTCACTTCAAACGGGACAGATAATGAGAGTGACAAAAACTACACGCTTCTATTGTAGATAGACCATTTTTCCATTACTGGTACTGTTTTTTTTGGAAATTTAAGCGTTGAGTTGAATTTAAGAAAAATTACGACAGTTATTTCCGGACAAAGAGAGTGTATCTGTAATCATTTCAATACAAGCAATTGATGTGGCATGGATTAGTGTAGTATCTTAAGGAATTAGATTGAATCTTTCAATGCATTGGCTAGGCGAATGGTAGAAAATGAGCTTTTTATTCTCACTTCTGTTGTTATGCAACGAGGTTTTTAGTGGACTAAGCTTTAGGCTTTCTGTTTGATCCAGGTGACTGGCATTGTGGGACAAATGCTAGGATCGAATAGGCCACCCATGGGTTAAAGTGCGTGGAAACCACAGCGTGTGACGGTAATACAGTTTTTCATGGGTTGAATTGAGATACTCTGGAGTGCACAACGAGAGACTTGTTCCAGGAGTAGCCGACAGGCTGCAGTATTTTAAGCATAGTTTCCTTGGTAGATCTATTAGTTAGTAGTTAGAGATCCTCCATTTATTGCCCGACTTTTTGACGGTGGATTTTCAACAAAATTTTAATGAAGTGATCATTGGTGCCGCTTGAAGGAATGTGTGTTTATGGGCTGTTGAGATGGGTGTTTTATAAGGCATCGACTGTTTTCTCATTTGCCATGTTTTGCTGCAAATCTGAAGCAGTCTCCGATTGGGGGCGGTGTTCATCATGTATTGCTCTAAAAGGGTTATGAGATGTCATGTTGCTTCTTTGATGCATGGGTATTATAGGAATATTTTTTTGGGGTGTTACTCTCACTAGTTACAAGCCACTTCTAACCTATAGATACTTTAGGTCCTTGTCATATCTTCCTTGTGTCGTTCCTTCAGAACTTCGCAGACAAGACTCTTTTTGTAACGCCCTCTTGTGCTTCAGTCCGTTTCTTCAGACGTCCTCCAGAAACTATACCGGCATGTGATTACTGCTATCCATTTTATGGGTGAGCACTTGCCCTGCCTTCAAAATGTTGCCCAACGGTCATGAAATTTGCAAGTGACATAGAGCCATTTGAGCGTATTGGAAGATGCAGAGGACGTGATCGATCACCATTGCAATTTACTATAAAGTAATAAAATAACAGTAATCAAGTGCCAACGGCGTTTTATCTGATGGAAGCCCCGACCGATCAGATTACCAACCACAAGTTGTAAACAACATTTGGATGGAGTTTCTTGTTTCATTTCTACCTTGCTTTAAATTAATATCGCAGTTCTTACTCATGCTTGATGGTTTACAAAGATTTCTGCGCAGCTTGAAGCTCAATCGAGTAAACATCTGCAGACTTTTTAAAGGAACCTTGCAGGCAGAACTCTTTTTCGGAACGCCATCTTGTGTGGTGCATGGTTGTTGACATATCCACACCCCAAACCTGCAGCGATTGCCAAAGCAACATTTGATAGCGCAACATTTGGATCCAACAGTTTGCCGTGTGGAAACTCGAGAGGGTTTTCAAGGACGAAGATGTTGGGTTCTTAAGGGAATTTCAAATGCGTAATATTATGTTTGATCATATGAATCATACTGCTTGAAGAGGAATACCAATTACTGCGAAAAGTAGATTGAATCCACCAATACTATTTGGAGAAGTATAAAAATTGCTTAGGGTTTAGGGTCCAACGGAAACACAGTTTACATTATACGTTTAGTAGTATTATGACCACTTCGACTGTATCGGTTTAACCAGCTCCTCGAAACATGAGGGTACAACGGAAACACAGTTTATTTTACCAGAATCGACGGAACCGTATGCAGATGAAAACTGAACCACTTCGACACATCGAAGATTGAACACTTTCGAGCTTGAAGAACTCCACAATTACGAGCAAGTTCTCACATCAGCTCACCGAGACTTAGAAGAAAGAGTTAGTAGCCATCATCAAAGAACTTGCTCTGCTACATGTTAGTATCGGAAAACGGCCAATGACATGCATAAGACTGTAACCTAGTCAGTGCAAGGTCATCAGATAAGGAAGATCGTGTTTTAGGTTTATAAGATTTTTAACACTTACTCCGGCAAAACCGTGTTCCTAAACATTAACTCCAATCGAGGAAGGTTAAAATGAACCAGAACAACTGGGGTTACATTTCTAAAACCAAATATGCACACTTCAGAGCAGCTATCTTGAGGTTGGTTCACAAGCATAAGCATGCTAAGCAATAAATCCGCAAAAAAAAAGCAATAGAGATCGAAAAGGGGATAACGAAATAGAGTTAAAACAAGCTGAACAGAAACAGAATAAGACGAACGCGTAACATGAGAGCAGGAAAAAATTCCGAAAAATGGTGGTGTTATGAAACACCATTTGAACGATATCGTAAGAATCAGAAGCTCACGCTCGCTCTCCCCTGATGCGGCGAGCCAGCTGAATGTCCTTGGGCATAATAGTCACACGCTTAGCATGAATCGCGCACAAGTTAGTATCCTCAAAGAGACCAACCAAGTACGCCTCAGAGGCCTCCTGCAAAGCTAACACTGCGGAGCTCTGAAACCTGAGGTCGGTCTTGAAATCTTGAGCAATCTCACGGACCAAACGCTGGAAGGGCAACTTCCGGATCAGGAGCTCCGTCGACTTCTGGTACTTACGGATCTCACGAAGAGCCACGGTTCCCGGCCTGTAGCGATGGGGCTTCTTCACACCGCCTGTTGCAGGGGCAGACTTGCGAGCCGCCTTGGTAGCCAGCTGCTTGCGAGGCGCCTTGCCTCCCGTGGACTTGCGAGCAGTTTGCTTGGTACGGGCCATCGCTGCGAAGGAAAAATGAAAACTAGAGAATTAGGAAGCTGATGGAGCAGATGCGAATGGAGGAATTGAAAATGAGAGAGCGGATGGAAATGGAGACGGTGGAGAAGCTGAAGTAGTGGAACCTTATATGGCTTGATGAGCAAGCCTCGAAGGGGGCGGGCGGGAAGTTTGAATTTCTGGAGGGAAATTCGAATTGACGGTTTCACCCGCCCAATTTACCTCGTATTTTCCGTTTTAGGGTTTCCCCCTGCCCCGTTGGAATTTTGATTCTGTGCTTGTAGATTCCAGAATACCAAGTAATAACCCCTCTGGCTTTTACGGGGTAATATTCATAAACTTTAAATATTATGGGGTAATAAAGGCAGAGGGGTATTAGAGTTATTTGTAAAGTACCTCAAAACCCTTCTTTTTGACCTGTAATTTGGAAAGGAGAGGATCGGCATGATCTCACTGTAGACCCAAAATAGAACACTGGATAGATTGAATTTTTTTTCATGAAAATTTGGAGGGGGGGAGGAGAATTGGGTAGTGGGGTGGGACCGTGAGGAGAAGTGGTGTCTGAATGCTCTGGTTCCAGCTCTGGTCCATTAAAAATACAGGACAAAGGATCAGATGCCTTTACAAATAACTCTATTGGACAAAACATTTTTGATGCCCTACATTTTGTTTATTGAACTCAACTTTATAATAGAGTTCCTCCCTTTTTGCTCTATTTCTAATCTCTCTTTTGAGCTATACTTGGGTTGAATAGTGTCGTGTCATAGATTATCCCTTGTGGGTCATGGGCTTGGAGGTTTGGTAGAAGGTGTGGGAGTCATTGCGAGGTGTGGAGAATAATGACAGTGGCTTGTTTTAGATTGTCTCCCAACTCATTATGAACTAGTTTTCGGTCTATTTATATTTCAATATGAGTTCAAGAGGAGTTTGTTAAATCTTTCCTCTTTGAACTGACTTTTCGGTTAACTCTAATATGTGCCTTCCATATGTTTGATCAAGTTTGGTTCAATAGACAAACTTTAGGGCATCATCACTGTAAATTACCTGTAAGGTCAAACTTCCCAAAATAACTTTAGATCTTTTTTTAATGAATTTAAAAGCATTAACCTTTGGAAATGTGTATAAATTATAATTTTTACTTTAAAAGTTTAAAATTGAACGTGATTAGTTAAAGTTGGTTTTTATATTGTGAACTGTAAAAAAGAAAAAGAAATGATCGAGGGAACATCAGTACTTTCTCCAAATAGCAAATTTTATAACACTAATACAATGTTGAGGTGATCCACTTTGAAAATTTCTCTCGGTTGGAATTTAACTCGAATTGACGTAATTCAAATTGTGTTGAAAAGTAAACTTTTATGCAATATATATATTTTTTATTTTTATTTTCAAAGAGAATTTTTTTAAATTCCGGAAAGCATGTTAGATTTGGGCAGTGATCACAAAATAGTCATTTGAGCGTTTAGACGATAACATTTAGATACACCACCGATTTCAAGGATTTGTAATAAAGTGTGAGATGAATCACACAAATGGAGTTGATGTGTAAAGAAAAGTTGTAAATCTCAATGTGTAGATCACATTTGTACAATTGGATTTATTTTATATATTTTTGATAGTTTTAATTAATTTTGCAAGCTTTTCTTTTGAAATTCACTTTAAAATCCCAAATTAACAATTATTTTGTAAAACAATTGCAATGGATTTGGAATAATATGGACTATGAGATGGGTAAACTTTTCATTATTTGATTCTATGTATATTGGAAAATCATTGTTAAAGTCTCACTTTTTGAACTAAAAATGGATCTTGACACAAACCACTCTTGTTATTTAAAAAAAATCTCAATATCTTATTTTGAAGATCCATACCGTACAAATGGTATTCAACTGTAACAAGAACCAAGGAAAATTTGGATGAATGAAATATTGTGTGGGATGTAGTAAAAAGAAAGCTTACAATATGTTTGTTGTCCATTATATGTGCGCACGCACATCAAAAGGTTAAAACAAAAAACATGTAATACGATAATTATACTCCTTAGTCGTACATTTGTGAACCTTGAATGTAGGATAGTGGTTTATAGTGTTCATTTTAGGTTCAATGATTGGTTTAGGGTATGTATACTTTAACTCTAAAATTCCCAACCAAGTATAAAATGCTTGAATGATGTACAAAATCACTTCAAGTTTTTACATCTCTCGTGATCTTTTTGCATTGTGAAAATTTTGTGATAGATATTAGGGGAAGTTAGCTTCATGCATGTGTGATGTAATTAGGAAGGGGATGGTTTGTGAAATTTTTATGCCTCATTTCATCTTGCAACGATTCACCAAAAAAATTGAAGATTTTCGTGTAAATGTGTTCTTGAAAATATAAACTTATAAAATTAAGCACCCTAAAAATCTCTAGAAATCACTACACTTAGAGTATCACATTTCAATCCATCATAACAAATTTCATTCACAGAATGTCAATATTTAATTTGTGATTGAATTACAAAATGATTTTGTATTTCAAGATTCAAATTGTTTACTAAATATTGGTGATAGCAATCACATATTTTACGATACAAATAATATCTAAAATTCATATTGATGTACAACTTTTATTCATACATCAAGTTCAAAATATCCCTCTTAATTGCATTTTATAATGAATCTTTGCAAAACGGTCGAACTTTGAGAGGGATGCGGACATTTAGGGGTTAACCCTCAATGTTGTAAGCAACCATTTTCTAGTTGATGTCCATTCTATGGGGCTACATGAGGTCAATGTTTTTTGAATGAATTAAATTTTTTTATAGTGGAAAACTTGACCTAAGTTAATCCCTCCTAAATTCATTAATTAATTGATTTACCTATTGCCCTACGGTGGAGAGTGCTCTATCATAAGGTCAAGGCCTTGCTTTGGTTTGGACGCACACTTCACTTCATAGCCAAAATATAAAATAATATAAATAAGCAAATACATTTTTTTGAGTGCCGGGGGTGGAGGGTATGCCACCACGCATGTAAATAGTTTTTCCCAAAAAAGAGAGAGACTCGAAAAATTTGAAAAATTTGCAATATATCCTTTTTGCAACCAAAGTTAAGAGAAAAAAAATATGGTCAAAATCTTCAAATTTTCCCAACCTATCTATTCAAGTTGTTTGATTCTTAAACCTATACTACCCAAACATTCAAATTCTAGATAATGTGTAGAATCAAGACCATAATCTCATCCGTTTTGCAATTTTGACCGTGTGAATTTCTTACGATAGATTTTATTGGAAATTAGATTCATACATTTCCACACTTATTACAAAGGGAATGCATTGTGAAACTTATACGCCACACTTCATGTTGAAGTGATTCACCAAAAAATTCCAAAATTTGAGTTTAAATGTCCTCCTCAGAAAATCAAGTTATAAAATTAAGCAACCAAATAATCTCCACAAAATCGCTATACATATCTTTACATTGACAATAACTTATTTGTAATCATTTTTCAAAAAAATTGAATTTTCAATTCAAATTATATGTAAATAAATTGAAAATTGCAATCCACATCTAACTGTATGCATAAAATCTAAAATTCATCTATACAACTTTGATTCATACATCAAGTCCTCAAAATGAAGAAAAGAGTTGGGGCCATTTTGGGGTTACAATCGGGGGTACTAAGTGAGATATTGTATACGCACAAAAGAATTGCATATTCTAAAGTCTGCTTAATTTTGACCATGTATAATTCCATGAGGTTTTGGCAAACCATATTATTTTTTGTTCAAAGTATGTCAAACGAATACACGTTTATTTCTGGTCTTTTAGATTTTTAATTTTAGGTTCATCGTGCCATCCAAATTGAAGAAAAAAAATCAAAAAATGGTCTTACGACCTCTTTTTGATGACCTCCTTTGAAACAATGAAACAAATTGCTAGTTTGATCAATTTAGGCAATAAATTACATATTTTGCTTCATTTTGGTGCATACTATAATGTGCAAAACATAATTTTATCTAGTAAATGAATGGAAAGTTGTGAAAATGACCCTCGAAAATGAGCAAAAATACTTGTATTTTAATGGATAACTGATGCGAATGGCTGACAAATATTTGTACGTGCCTATTTCTCCAATATCCTATAAAAGTAATGTAGGTTAAGTGTGCCTATGAGTTACACTCTCCACTTAGTATCTGCACTTTGCCGATCATGAACCAAGAGCAAGCTAAGCAACTTTCTGTACTTTTTAACCCCGTGGGGCCATATTTGGTCGTTTTCCAGTCAAACGCTAATTTTCACTAAGTTCCTAATTTCAAATGAAAGCGGTCCCACCTAAGAAAGTGTGGAGACCTAGAAAGTGTGGAGACGATCTCCTACTACATACAACTTGTTGTACACCAGTACTATTTACATTTTCCCTAAACAAAATACTATTTTGAGCATTAATGTAATTACAATGATTTTTGAAAGGAAAAAAACTTTGAAAAACTTATAAATTCACTTTTATTTACATAATAATAATAATGAAAAAATTATGCGTTGATCGGTTTAAAAATAACTCGTAATTGTTGTGGGTGATTGTTGTGTGGATGCTTCAGGGCGGGTGAATGCGAAAATTGGAGTACCTGTACATACTTAGAAAAACATTCTGAGTAATCGAACTGGGGTTGACCTGGTGATTTCAGAGTTGGGGTGAGGTGGCCATTGATGGAAACTGAATGCCCGCCTGGATCTGCGTGAAGCGACTACCGTACCAGGAAGGCAGGGTCGGCAGAAAATAATTCCCCAAAAAAATGCCGAAAAAATAAATAAATTTATCAAGTATTTTGTCGAAATCAACAAAAATGAAGTCAACAAAAATTGTAGACAAAAAACAAAGGAAAACGTGTAGCCGCTAGTAAAATTCAATGTTAGTTATTAATAGCCGAATTTTTAATAATTATTTTTGAAAGTGCCGACCCCTACTTTTCAAACTTTAATTAATTATTCGACATGAAAGTGCCGACCCTGCCTTCCTACTACGGTACTCCCCAAAACATTTGCTTCTCCGCCCGAACCAGCCCGGTCGCCGGCTGCCCGATTACCTCCTCCGCCAGCAAGGACACCCAAAGCCCTTCGATTCTGCTGACGGGAACGACCGCGGAAATTGGGGCATTCGATTTCTTTGCATTCTGGTGCCCCCGGGCCCCACCCGGGCATAGTGCATTCTACCAGCCCAGCCCCACCCGCCCCGCAACTGCCACGTGGGCCCTTCACTTCGGAATGAATTCCCGCTTTGAAAATATTCAAGCAGATTAATGATTTCAGTAAAATTTGGTCTTGCTAAAGGATCACGAATCCAACACTCGCACATAATGTTGTCTCCGAGCTCAAGATAAATATAATCTCCTTCAACTGCTGTTCCAAGTTCGAATAGAGTTCTTGCTCTAAACTCTCCGAATAGAGTTTCTGTCCCTTTCTCAAGAACAATATCAAAGTCTCGCCCAGAGTGCTCTTCAAAGGGAATGCGCCCAGTTAGAAGCTCATAGCATATCATCCCATAGCTATAAACATCCGCTGCCATTGTAAACACAATTTTGGAGCTCGGAACTTTGTCCTTCAATTGCTGAAGAATCTCCGGTGCTCTCCAAAACCTTGAGCCCACCACTCCCATTGAACATTCATAATCAACCACAGTTGCTTTCACGTGAGGATTGTCGTATGGAAGTCCTTCACCCGAAGACCACAGAAGAATGTTTGATGCTTTCAAGTCTCTATGAACAATTCCATACTTCATGTGCAATGCCTCCATATCTCTTGCAATACACAACAAGACATCGATCAGAAACTTCCGGTTGAAATTCGGTGGGCCTCGGTTGCAGATGGATTGCATTTTGTCATCAATGAGCTTTCGCAGATCACCCCACTGCTTCACCATCACAAACGCAAACCTGTCGTCGATCATCGTTCCTCCCAGGATCCACATCAGAGGCCCCTTCACTCGAGCTGTGGAAGCGTTGCACAACATACCCACAGGCCACTGGCGTTGGAAATCTTGCAGGGGATTGTCTCCCTTCATGACCTTCACCACGTGGTAGCCATATCCTGGAGACTTGCGACCGTCTTCGAACTCCACCTTGGCATCGTAAATCTCGGCTTGTGCGCCTTCGTTGATTTTCTTCCCCACTACCACCTTCACAGACATGAAGAACGCTCCCCATTCCGGATGATTCTTCAGTACTTGAAAGTACTCACGGTTCGCCAGTCGGGTTGACGCGTTGTCGGTGTCCGAGTCCACAAGGTCGCTCCAATGGTGGTCTTTCGAGAACGCAATGTCGAACTCCACTTCACTTGTGAAGTTGCTTCTGTTCTGGATCATGTTGTAAATGCGTGTGGAGTAGTACAGAGAAGAGGAAGATGTTGACACTCCAGTGGAGTTTCCAGCAAAAAAGCCTGAAGACTGACCTGCTGTATGAAACGGCTGTGAGGAAGCAGATCGATCCTCACTTTCCTCGCCCGTGTTGGCCAGAGCCATAGTTACATTTTCTTGTGCCATTCTTGATGTCGGTGGATTAGATTCCGTAAAGCCTTCCCTCCAGTTGCAGTCAATTGATTCAAAGAACTGTCAGACAAGATTATGCCTCTTCTCTGCACCCATGATGTGAATGAATTATCAATATGGCTTATAGCACAAATGTGTGGCGAAAGTTTAGCGCATCGCTCACGCGATCAAAAATGACTGATGTCGAAGATAAAGAGTATTGTAGAACCGAGACGATGGGAACCAGATCACTGACTAGGAATTAGAACGGCATGTCTGCTTCGTTGTCTTTGGCATAATACTTTGAAACACTAATGAGGAATAAAGTGTCTCCATGCACTACTAGAAAATCCAAATTTTCTGTTGATTCGGTTTCATTGATCTCGTTCACTTTTCTGTTGATTTAAACAACAATCTCTTGATTTGAATGAAAACGCAACCAAAGCAATAGAAAAGCGCACCAGATCAATACGACTGAAACAGCAGAAAAATTGGATTTTCTAGTAGTGATGGCCTCTTCAAAACTCATTATTTTTGTTCATCATGTTCATTTCAGCTTTGTTGTGTTCTAATGTTGGTTGACCCTACAGTCACTTATTTTGACCTTGTAAAATTACTATCTTCTCATTTATAAGCGAAACTTTTCTCATCCACTCCCTCATTTCCAAGTGCAGTACAACATTCCCTGTCAAAGTGTCGTCAATTTAAGCAGATTCATAATGGGTGTCGAACCTCAGGTTAGGCAGAAAGTAATTATTTTACCCATATTCTATCAAGTTCATAAATTATAAGACAGAGGTTTGTGCCTAGAATCTCAATAATTTAGGAACTACAGTCTTAAAATATCTAAAATTACACCATAAATGTGACATAGTAAGGGTAATTAAGGTGTTAAGTAAAACTCAGGATTTGCCCCGAACTATTGTAAGTTGCAACAAATGAATAATTTGCAACGGTTTTTCAGTCACAATGCTTAAAACTTTCAAAATTACTTCTAAAGAATGGTGACGTTTTAACAAATATCCTATGGATCTACCTATCATTTTGGACACGTGGAAATAATTTTAAGGCACTTTTTGCCCATCTTAGGGGTAGACTAAGGTATTATTGGTGCAAAGATTTTATACAGGGTAAGCACTCCGATTATGGCTTCCCTCTATAAAACATGGTGAGATTGGGAAGAAGCCCTAACTAAACGCATCACCCTCATGATTCTATAACCTAAATTGCCTAACAAGGTGGACTGCAAAGAAATTTTGGAGGGAACAAGGATTCTTTAAGGAACTACACTACTTTTTGCTAATAGTGAGGGTGGGATTACAGTAAGAGAGGATAATTAGTGAAGGTGACACTAAAATGTAAAAAGTTCAGCCCTCGCCAGTTTCATGATTTTTCAAAAATAGAGTGTGTTTTTGGAATTAGTATGACATGCTATTAGCAAAAAGTAGTGTAATTTACCAGGTAGAATATAAGTGGCCTAGTAGTTGTTATAGTGATTATCTCATTTAGTGAAGGAAGGTTTATAGTGCCAGTGGGAAGAGAGTGAAGATGATACTAAATATCATTATGATATAAAAATTAGCGTGATATGAAGATATCAGCCACTATGTAAAAAAATTCAGCCCTCACTAAGGGCCGCTTCACACTATGGCCATTCAAGTCGAGAGGCCATAGGATTGAGAGTCCAAACTTTGTTGAGAGTCCAAAAAAAAAATAGGCAATGAAATATAGTTTCCATTTTTTATGATAAAAAATCGATGGCCTCTCGACCATAGTTTGGATTTCCAACCCGTCCGACCCAAACTTCCTTTCGAGAGGTTGTCACCTTAATCAAAAAATTCTGCCACATAGGCATTTTGGAGAGCAATGGCCGTTGGACTTTCACCTCTAGTGTGAGGGATCGAGAGGCCAAAACCATGGTTTCTTGCAATTTGATTGGTGGAAATCGACGGCCTCTCGACCTCCGACCATAGTGTGAAGCGGCTCTAATACTAAGATTTGCCAAAATAGTGCGTGCTTTGGGAATTAGTACCACACGCACTAAATTGAATAATCAGTGTACTTTCTCCTTCATGTCCGTGAAATTACTCAAAAAAAACTTATTCTCTGCCAACTAGCCACTTCAGATTTCCAGCAAACACAACACATGATTCTATGATCGTTAAAACCATGTAAGGCAGATTCGGGCATTCTCACGGGACAATTTTTTTTCGCAGAATCTGCCTGAAGAGCCGATTCTGCCAAAAAAGGAAGCTTCCACAAAGCTGGCCATGGCCAACCCTCTCTCTAGTACATGACCAAAACGGAGGTCTCTCACAGATAGTGATGGTTTACCTGGGATCTGCTTGAATCGCAGGTGCGCTTGCTTGTTGAAATGAATCAATTGTCTGCTTGTTGTCCTCTACGAACGACAGTCGGAGTACGCAGTTAAGTAGGATGATTCCTCCCAGGCACGTGTAAGGAGTGGGTACCTACGAATCGGTACTTGTAACCTTCCTACAAAACCATTGCAAGTCTACAGGTTAAATTTGAAGAAGCTCCCGCGACCGATTTGCGTCTCTGCCAACATGATGGAGTGAGTAGCGACAGTGAATTGAGTGGCGTTTCTACACAAATTTGGGTCTCTATACTTGAGCTAGTCTAGTGCGTGCGGTATCTGAAAGGTCGACCGAGAGAAAACCCTGACGAACTAACTTAGACTGCAGTCTGGATCATCACCCGAGAGCCAGCTTGCAACTGGTAAATTATTGAACTCTGTCAAGATGATAAGTTAGTAGAGAACACTACACTAAATAGGTAGATTAGTGTTAGATAATTATAAGATTTGAAAATATTATAGATTTTTACTCTTGACAAAAAAATTTACCAAAGACATTGATTCCAGTACTATTGAAAGATCCCCATCTTGACCAATATAGAGGGTAAAAAAATTGGTCAACAGTAAAAACTTACAACATGTTTATGTAAATTAGTGTATCTAACACTAATCTACCTATTTAGTGTAGCTACTTAGGGCCTCCTTCCATGCAAGGGGGGCAGTGGGTGGTCGGTCCTCCAAAGGAAGAAGCTCCACCGATATGGGTGGAAACAGGAGGATTCTAGAGTATAAATTTCCTTTGTACCGAAATGGGTGGAAACAGGAGGATTCTAGAGTATAAATTTCCTTTGTACCGAAATGGGTGGAGCATGGGTGGTTCTTGAGACCTCAATTCTTGTCTTCTAGTGCCTTCCACCCACCACCCACTCACATGGAAGTCCGCCCTTAGACCATCAGCAATGCAGAAACTGGAAAGAGCCACAGTATCGCAAATTTCGAGGTTCAGCTGCGGGGCCGCTTGTGTACTATCCCGCATGTTGATGCCTCCCTTACAACCCGCGGTCCCAAACCAACACTGTAAATTTGCCACCGCATGCAAAAGGACAAGAAAAGAACGACACAGCTGCGTGGACTACTCTTCATGGGCCAAGGTAGCGGGCGCATGAGGAATCTTGAAAGTAACGGGCAAGACCGAAGAAGTGGCGTGCGCAGGAGCGAGAACGGCAGTGCCGTTCCTGCATTGGAACGGCCAAAAACTTGTTGGGAGCCCCACCGCAAAAAAGGTAACGGACATGCGCCTTCTTCTGCGGTGGGTTGATGATGCTCTTAGAGCATCTCCCACAGTACTAAGAGCATCTCCGACAGATCGCCACTACACAGGATTCGAGGAAAAACTCCAAGTTCAAGAGAGAAAACTGTCAGAAATGAAAATGCTTCCCATGCAGTAGCCATTTAGTAGCCTTCCAAGAGGGTGCCCTTTAGTTTCATCCACGTTTATATATGGAGTGACCAGTGTTTTGTAATTGAATGATCTATTGAATCAAATAAACAATTACAAAACACTCTTGAATTGTGAATGAATCAAATATACAAATACAAAACACTGTTGAATTGTGATGGAATCAAAATAAACAATTATAAAACATTGCTGAATTGTGAATGAATCAAATATACAATTACAAAACACTGTTGAATTGTAATGGAATCAAATAAGCAATTACAAAACACTGTTGAATTGTGATTGAATGAGTGCTTTTGATTACTGTTCACTATGGTTGATTGATCTTGTTTAATGCCATGGGCCCCTGTAGCTACTGATTTGATGTAGAATATCCCACATCATTTCGTTGAGAGAATGAAATGATGTGGGATATTCCATATCATTCTGTTGGAGAGAGGCAGCACCACTGCCCGGGAAGAACTGTCAGTTAGTTACAAGTGAGCCGGTTAGTTTTTGGAAATAGCTGGTTGAATTTCAAGAATAGAGGCAAAACACCGAACTAAATGACTGAAAAATAATTATATTTAGTATTCATAGACAAAATATACTGGATATAATCTCAAAAAACCGGTTGCTTTTGGAAAATAGAGGACATTGACTGGTTGGCTCAAAAATCTTCCCGAACAGTGGGCAGCACTCATAAGGTAGGAAAACCAAAAACGGTTAATGCCCTCAAGGCGTGCACTAGAGTTTTTTAAAAGCAGGGAGGTGGAAGACCGAAAATGGAGAATTTTTGCATGACGAGGATTCCAAAAATTTACTAAAAATTGCTAATTTTTTTGGAATCTTGTGTGCGGTTTTATGTGATATTAGTTAACCGTTTTTGGTGCTTTCATGTGTAGAAAAGGAAGAGTCTAGTATACAAGAAGGGGGTTTGACAAACTTCCCACTTTGAGAAATTGTAGATAATTATTTACGGGGAATAAAAATACGAAACAACTTGCATTCTTCATCATTTCTTCTTCTTCATCTCAAAAAAATTTCACATAATTTCTAACTCCATTCCTTCTAGTCAAATCACCTTATTTTCACCGTTTTTGGTTTTCCTACCTTAGAGGCTACTGAATGTTACCCACTGTCTGAATGTTGCCCACTGTCTTACTTTAAAGATATCTCCAATTTCTAAGAAAAAATTAAGCCAAATCAGCCAATATCCAAAGTTCTTTATTGTCAACCAATTGTTCAATCATTGATATGCTTTAGTTCCTTCTTGTACTTTTATTTAAAATAACACTTTTATTGAAATATTGATAAGCAATCAGCTTAAAATTTTCATTTTGAATCGGCTATTTGGAAAATGAGTTTCTACCTGAACATTGGCCGACATGGCTGGGCCTAGGAGAGTGTGAGGCCGAGAAGGCAGCTCTCATTTTTTATGCGGAATGTTCTGGAAGCATATTGATCATAAACTCTTTTATCACGAGCCCAAGCCCGCCAGCCGGCCCAACTGTCCTTCAGCGTTTTCTGTACTCAATCGTGTATAATCCGCCTCAGACATGTACTACACACAGCATTGTTGCATTGTTGGTGCTCTACCAACGTGGAAGTTGCGTTCAAAACAAAACAACGATAATAATACTTGATATTATTCAACAAAATTGAACACTCGTTAGAGTTATCTGTAAAGTCACCTTGGATTTGAAGAATCAACAAAGAATTTTGCTTTATTATACTCTTATTTCTTCACTCCAAATAGTTAGAAGGTGTGGAAGATCTTGGAGGTTTATCATTATTGAGTGTGTAAGAGGTGTGTAAGAGCTTGGTGCTCTTCAAAAGTTTCAATAAGCTTTTTAACTCTAAAATGCCTAACGAAGTAGAAAATGCTTAATGTACAAAATCACTTCACGTTTTTACATCTCTAGTAATCCTTTTGCATCGTGAAATTTTTGTGATAGATATTACGGGATTTTAGCTTCATGCATGTGTGATCCAATTAGGAAGGGGATGGTTTGTGAAATTTTTATGCCTCATTTCATCTTGCAACAATTCACCAAAAAATTTGAAGATTTTAGTCTAAATGTGCTCTTGAAAATATAAACTCATAAAATTAAGCACCCCAAAAATCTCTAGAAATCACTACACTTAGAGTGTCACATTTCAATCCATCACAACAAATTTCATTCACAGATTGTCAACATATAATTTGTAATTAAATTACAAAATGATTTTGTACTTCAAGATTCAAAGTGTTTACTAAATATTGGTGATAACAATCACATATTTTACAGTACAAGTAGAATCTAAAATTCATATTGATGTACAACTCTTACCCATACATCAAGTTCAAAATATCCCTCTTAATTGCATTTTATAATGAATCTTTGCAAAACTGTCAAACTTTGAGAGGGATGAGGACATTTAGGGGTCGACCCTCAATGTTGTAAACAACCATTTTCTAGTTGACGTCCATTCTATGGGGCTACATGAGGTCAATTTTTTGGGAATGAATTAAAATGATTTATAGTGGAAAACTTGACCTAAGTTAATCCCTCCTAAATTTATTAATTAATTGATTTACTTATTGCCCTAGAGTGGAGAGTGTGCTATCATAGGTCAAGGCCTTGCTTTGGTTTCGACGCACACTTCACCTCATAGCCAAAATATAAAATAATATAAATAAGCAAATACATTTTATTGTGCGCCTAGGGGTGGAGGGTATGCCGCCACACACATAAATAGTTTTTTCCAAAAGAGAGGGACTCAAATATTTTGAAAAATTTGCAATACATCCTTTTTGCAACCAAAGTTAAGAGAGAAAAAATTTGGTCAAAATCTTCAAAATTTCCCAACCTATCTATTTGAGTTGTTTGATTCTTAAACCTAAACTACCCAAACATTCAATTTCTAGATAATGTGTAGAATTAAGACCATAATCTCATCCGTTTCGCAATTTTGACCGTGTGAATTTCTTACAATATATTTTATTGGAAATTAGATCCATGCATGTGTGCACTGATTACAAAGGGAATGCATTGTGAAACTTATACGCCTCATTTCATGTTGAAGCGATTCACCAAAAAATCCCAAGATTTGAGTATAAATGTCCTGTTCAGAAAATCATGTTATAAAATTAAGCAACCAAATAATCTCCACAAAAACACTATACACATCTTTAAATTGACAATAACTTATTTGTAACCATTTTTGAAAAGAAAATCTAATTTTCAGTTCAAATTATATGTAAATAAATTGAAAATTGCAATCCACATCTAACCGTATGCATAAAATCTAAAACTCATCTATACAACTTTGATTCATACATCAAGTCCTCAACATGAAGAAAAGAATTACGGCCATTTGGGGTTATAATCGGGGTACTAAGTGAGATACTGCAAAATGCACAAAAAAATTGCATATTCTAAAGTCTACTAAATTTTGACCATGTATAATTCCATGAGGTTTTGGCGAACCATGTTATTTTTTGTTCAAAGTATGTCAAATGAATGCACGTTTGTTTTTGGTCTTTTAGATTTTTAATTTTAGGTTCATCCTGCCATCCAAATTGAAGAAAAAATCAAAAAATGGTCTTACGACCTCTTTTTGATGACCTCCTTTGAAACAATGAAACAAATTGCCAGTTTGATCAATTTAGGCAATAAATTACATATTTTGCTTCATTTTGGTGCATACTATAATGTGAAAAACAGAATTTTATCTAGTAAATGAATGCAAAGTTGTGAAAATGACCCTCGAAAATGAGCAAAAATACTTGTATTTTAATGGTTAACTGATGCCAATGTCGACAAATATTTGTACGTGCCTATTTCCCCAATATCCTATAAAAGTAATGTAGTTTAAGTGTGTCTATCACTTAAACTCTCCACTTAGTATCTGCACTTTGCCAATCAAGAACCAAGAGCAAGCTAAGCAACTTTCTATACTTTTTAACCCCATGGGGCCATATTTGGTCGTTTTCCAGTCAAACGCTAATTTTCACTCAGTTTCTAATTTCAAATGAAAAGGGTCCCACCTAAGAAAGTGTGGGGAATCTTCTACTACATACAACTTGTTGTACATCACTACTATTTACATTTTCCCTAAACAAAAATACTATTTTGAGCGTTAATGTAATTACAATGATTTTTGAAAGGAAAAAAACTTTGAAAAACTTATAAATTCACTTTTATTTACATAATAGTGAAAAAATTATGCGTAGATCGGTTTAACAATAACTTGTAGTTTTTGTGGGTGTTTGTTGTGTGGATGCTTCAGGGCGGGTGAATGAAAAAACATTCTAGAGTGATCGAACTGAGGTTGACCTGGTGATTTCAGAGTTGGGGTGAGGTGGCCATCGATGGGAACTGAATGCCCGCCTGGATCTGAACACTCCCCAAAACATATGCTTCTCCGCCCGAACCAGCCCGGTTGCCGGCTGCCCGATTTCCTCCTGCGCCAGCAAGGACGCCCAAAGCCCTTGGATTCTGCTGACGGGATGGACCGCCCAGATTGAGCGATCTGGGCGACCAGATTGTGGTAGCATGGACGACCGAAACCCGAAGTGCTTGGCGTTGTAATGCACCCGGACCCACCCAGGCATAGTGCATTCTACCAGCCCACCCGCCCAGCTCGGCCCGCAGCTGTCACGTGGGCCCTTTACTTCGGAATGAATTCCCGCTTTGAAAATATTCAAGCAGTTTAATGATTCGAGTAAAAGTTGGTCTTCTTGAAGGATTACGATTCCAACACTCGCACATAAGGGTCTCTCCCAGCTCAAGATAAATATAATCTCCTTCAACTGCTGATCCAAGTTCGACTAGAGTTCTTCCTCTAAACTCTTCCAATAGAGTTCCTGTCCCATCCTTGAGGACACTATCAAAGTCTCGCCCAGAGTGCTTTTCAAAGGGTATGCGCCCAGTTAGAAGCTCATAGCATATCATCCCATAGCTATAAACATCCGCTGCCTTTGTAAACACAATTTTGGAGCTCGGAACTTTGTCCTTCAATTGTTGAAGAATCTCCGGTGCTCTCCAAAATCTTGAACCCACCACTCCCATCGAACATTCATAATCAACCACAGTTGCTTTCACATGAGAATTGTCGTACGGAAGTCCTTCACCCGAAGACCACAGAAGAATGTTTGATGCTTTCAAGTCTCTATGAACAATTCCATACTTTTTGTGCAATGCCTCCATATCTCTTGCAATACACAACAAGACATCGATCAGAAACTTCCGGTTGAAATTAGGTGGGCCTCGGTTGCACATCAATTGCATTCTGTCATCGATGAGCTTTCGCAGATCACCCCACTGCTTCACCATCACAAACGCAAACCTGTTGTCGATCATCGTTCCTCCCAGGATCCACATCAGAGGCCCCTTCACTCGAGCTGTGGAAGCGTTGCACAACATACCCACAGGCCACTGGCGTTGGAAATCTTGCAGGGGATTGTCTCCCTTCATTACCTTCACCACGTGGTAGCCGTAACCCGGAGACTTGCGGCCGTCTTCGAACTCCACCTTGGCATCGTAAATCTCGGCTTGTGCGCCTTCGTTGATTTTCTTCCCCACTACCACCTTCACAGACATGAAGAACGCTCCCCATTCCGGATGATTCTTCAGTACTTGAAAGTACTCACGGTTCGCCAGTCGGGTTGACGCGTTGTCGGTGTCCGAGTCCACAAGGTCGCTCCAATGGTGGTCTTTCGAGAACGCAATGTCGAACTCCACTTCACTTGTGAAGTTGCTTCTGTTCTGGATCATGTTGTAAATGCGTGTGGAGTAGTACAGAGAAGAGGAGGAAGATGTTGACACTCCAGTGGAGTTTCCTGCAAAAAAGCCTGAAGACTGACCTGCTGTATGAAACGGCTGTGACGAAGCAGATCGATCCTCACTTTCCTCGCCCGTGTTGGCCAGAGCCATTACATTTTCTTGTGCCATTCTTGATGTCGGTGGATTAGATTCCGTAAAGCCTTCCCTCCAGTTGCAGTGAATTGATTCAAAGAACTGTCAGACAAGATTATGCCTCTTCTCTGCACCCATGATGTGAATGAATTAACTCAATATGGCTTATACATGGTTAGATGTAGCACAAATGTGTAACAAATGAATAATTTGCAACAATTTTTCAGTCGCAATGCTTAAAACTTTTAAAATTACTTCTAAAGAATGCTGACGTTTTAATTTCCTATGCATCTACCTAAAATTCTGGACACGTGAAAATAATTATAGGGCACTTTTGGCCCATCTTGGGGGTAGACTATGGTATTATTGGTGCAAAGATCTTATACAGGGTAAGCACTTCGATTATGGGTTGCCTCTATTCAATACGGTGAGATTGGGAAGAACCCCTAACTAAACGCATCACCCTCATGATTCTATAACCTAAGTTACCTAACAAGGTGTACTGCAGAGAAATTTTGGATGGGAACAAGGATTCTTCAAGGAACTACACTACTTTTTGCTAATAGAGAAGGTGGAATTATAGTAAGAGAGGATAATGAATGAAGGTGATACTAAAATGTAAAATCAGTGCAAAAGGAAGACTTCAACCATTTACTAAAAAAATTAGCCCTCGCCAATTTCATGATTTTGCATGATAGAGCTTGTATTTGGAATTAGTAACACATGCTATTAGCAAAAAGTAGTGTAATTCACCAGGTAGAATATGAGTGGCCTAGTTGTTACACCAATTATCCCATTTAGTGAACGGGGGTTTATAGTGCAAGTGGGAAGTTAGTGAAGGTGATACTAAATATCATTATGATATAAAATTAGCGTGATATGAAGATTCCAGCCACTCAATAAAAAAATTCAACCCTCACTAATACTAAGATTTCACACAAAATAGTCCGTGCTTTGGGAATTAGTACCACACGCACTAAATTGAATAATCAGTGTACTTTCTCCTTCATGTCCATCAAAAAACTTACTCTCTGCCAACTAGGCACTTCAGATTTCTAGCAAACACAACACATGATTCTATGATCAGTAACCTTTAAAGGTTTTAGGGCATAGTAGATACGTTGCCATATGTTTAACATTTGTTGTAAGTAAAAAGTTCCAAATTGAGATCCCAATAGCTTTTAAGACCATGTAGACATGAATTTTAACTTCACTTTTGATATGAAACTCATAGAAGGTGTAGAACCATTCCAAATACAATGAAACACGGCTGTATAATACAAACTCATAGAAGGTGTAGAACCATTCCAAATACAATGAAACACGGCTGTATAATACAGACCGAAATGGCCAACCTGGACCTTTAAGGGTTCAAACCATGTAAGGAAGATTTGGGCATTCTCACAGGACAAATTTTTTGCAGAATCTACCCGAAGAGCTGATTCTGCCAAAAAAAAAAAAAAGGAAGCTTCCACAAAGCTGCCTGACCTAATTTTAACGCCAGAGAAAGAGTTGGCCATGGCCCAACCCTTTGTGTAGTACATGACCAAAACGGAGGTCTCTCACAGTTAGTGATGGTTTACCTGGGATCTGCTTGAATTGCAGGTGCGCTTGCTTGTTGAATTGAATCAATCTGCTTGTTGTCCTCCACGAACGACATTCGGAGATTCGGAGTATGCAGTTAAGTAGGATGATTCCTCCCACCGGCGTGTAAGGAGTGGGTACCTACGAATCGGTACTTGTAACCTTCCTACAAAACCATTGCAAGTCTAGAGGTGAAATATGAAGAAGCTCTCGCGACCGATCTGCGTGTCTGCCAACATGATGGAGTGGCAACAGTGAATTCAGTGGGGTTTCTACACCAGCAACAGAAATTTGGGTCCCTGTACTTGAGCTAGTCTAGTGCGTGCGGTGTCTGAAAGATCGACTGAGAGAAAACCCTGATGAACTAGACTGCAATCTGGATCATCACCCGAGAGCTAGCTTGCATCTGGTAAATTATTGAACTCTGTCAAGATGATAGTACTTAGAGCATCTTCGACAGATCGCTAGTACACAGGATTCGAGGAAAAACTCCAAGTTCAAGAGAAACTCCAAGTTCAAGAGAAACTCCAAGTTCAAGAGAGAATAAGTCCTAAGGGCGGACTTCCATGTAAGGGGGGCAGTGGGTGGAAGGCACTAGAAGACAAGAATTGAGGTCTCAAGAACCACCCATGCTCCACCCACTTGGGTACAAATGAAATTTATACTCTTGAATCCTCCTGTTTCCACCCATTTCGGTGGAGCTTCCTCCTTTTGAGGACCAGCCATCCACTGCCCTCATACATGGAAGGAGGCCCTAAGTTATGTCAGAAATGAAAATGCTTCCCATAAAATTTAATTTGTCAAGTTGACAAGCAATCTCTGAGTCAGCAAGAGATAAAGTAGGATGTCCTAAAACCACCACCTCCTGCAATTATGACATGTAGACCTATCTTGGGACCACTACAGTTGAGACCCAAAGCTGTCAATTTCACCATTCAAGTCATTGGTAAACATTGTGAAGAAATAGTTGGTGGTTTTGGGTATCATTATGAGTGAAATTAGTACCACATGGTGTGGACATGGGGAAATATAGAGGTCTAATTTGGGTCATGAAGTTTTTTTCACTTCGAATTTTTTTATCAATTTGAATATTGGCAATTAATTACTTCAATACTTCCATGTTGGAATTTGGTCTTCCATGCTTCCAATCCGTCTAAGAAAGGTCATGCAATATATCCTACCTGAAGACATGAAGAGGCAATTATTATTTGTAAATGCAAGGAACAAGTGTGAGCAACCGGGGAGCTATATCTATTGCTTTAAAAAGCTCAAAGATCTCCTACACCAACAAAATGCAAAGGAGTACTGTTTACCAGATAAAGTTCTCATGGTAGACGATTGTAGGCACAGGAATGTATATAATGGTGACTTCGCATGTTACTTTCCTACTTCATGGATGGGGGAGAGAACGCTACCCAATCTACGTAATGTTATCCCCAATATCTGTACCGCATTACTTCCTTTCATCTTTGGCCTTCGAAGATATAGCTCAGTGAGAAGATTTCTTGAGGAGCCAATGAGTTGGATGGAAATTTCAAGCGGAAGTTCTTAAAGCGGTAGCACATTAAGTTGGTTTGCATTAGGTCTGATCATTTAGTTGGACTCCCTGTACATGATGTGAAGAATGGTTGACGCAGCCTTCAGTGCAGCGTTGTACATTGTATGATTCACTGTGTAATAAAAGATTGTTCCATATATTTTATCTACCTCCAAGCTGGACCCATCGGAGGATCCCCCGATAAGATGGTGCCTGTAAGTTTCAATTGAATTCTTCCTCAGTTTAGTTTTAGCTCAGTAGAGTCACTCTTTGAGGAAATTGCACATGATAGATTGTGGATTCGATTGGAGGCCTCATCAGTTAGTTGTATTGGTTGTACTTGATGATTTCATTAGTTAGCTCAGCCTATATCGTCAGAGCACAGGAGGCCCATCTTCTGGGAGATGCCTCTGGTAGATGGCGATCTATCGGGGGATCTCCTGTTGATTTCAGCTTATAGGGGTCCTGACTCTCCCAAAGTTAGAAATCATCCAAGTTATCCCGTCAAAGAAGGCGTTCTATCGGGGGATCTCCTGTCCCGACTCTCCCGAAGTTAGAAATCATCCAAGTTCTTCCGTCAGGGAAGGTGTTCTATCGGGGGATCTCCTGTTGATTTCAGATATCATTGAAGTTCTCCCGTCAGGGAAGGCGTTCTATCGGGGGATCTCCTGATGATTTCAAAAATCATCAAAGTTCTCCCGTTCTATCGGGGGATCCTCCAATAGGATCTGACTGGAATCCCCCCGTGGTCCAAAATTCAGCCAGAGTTGCCCGTCTTATTTTTGTTTTAGTCCAAAATTAGACAGTCCATATTTGAGCCCTTTTTCCAGAACTAGATAAATGATGCATTTGTTGAATTGAATCAATCTGCTTGTTGCCCTCCACGAACGACATTCGGAGTGCACAGTTAAGTAGGATGATTCCTCCCGCGTTTAAGGAGTGGGTACCTACGAATCAGTACGTGTAACCTTCCTACAAAACCATTGCAAGTCTAGAGGTGAAATATGAAGAAGCTCCCGGGACCGATCTGCGTCTCTGCCAACATGATGGAGTGAGTGGCAACAGTGAATTCAGTGGGGTTTCTACAGAAATTTGGGTCTCTATACTTGAGCTAGTCTAGTGCGGTGTCTGAAAGATCGACTGAGAGAAAACCCTGACGAACTCGACTGCAATCTGGATCATCACCCGAGAGCTTGCATCTGGTAAATTATTGAACTCTGCCCAGATGATAAGTTAGTAGAGAACACTACTTAGAGCATCTCCCCCAGTACTTAGAGCATCTCCGACAGATCGCCAGTTCACAGGATTCGAGGAAAAACTCCAAGTTCAAGAGAGAAGACTAAGTTATGTCAGAAATGAAAATGCTTCCCATAAAATTCATAACATTCAGTAGCCTTCCAAGTGGCTGCCTTTTAGTTTCATCCACCTTTATATATGGAGTGACTTGTGTTTTGTAATTAATTGGACTGTTGAATCAAATGAACAATTACAAAACACTGTTGAACTGTGATTAAGTGAGTGCTTTTGGTTACTGCTCACTATGGCTGATTGATCTTGCTTAATGCCACGTGCCCTCATACCTACTGATGTGATGTGAGATATTCCACATCATTATGTTGGGGGAAGGAGGCAGTCACAAAGGCTACTGAATGTTATGTTGACTAGAGTTAGCCAGAGATAGAACCAGAGTTATGTAATTTCTGAGTTAGCCAGAGATAGAACCAGAGTTATGTAATTTCTGAGTTAGCCAGAGATAGAACCAGAGTTATGTAATTTCTGAGTTAGCCAGAGATAGAACCACCACCCCCTGCAATTATGCAATTATGACATGTAGACTTTTCTTGGGGCCACCACAATTGAGACTCAAAACCGCCAATTTCACTATTCAAGTACACAAATGACATGCCAACGGGCATGCCAAACATTGCCAATAAATAGTTAATGGTTTCGGGTATCATTATGAGTGAAAATTAGTACCACATGGTGTGCACATGGGGAAACCTAGAGGTCTAATTTGGATCACGAAGTTCTTTTCACTTTGAAAATTTGTATCAATTTGAATATTGGGAATCAAATTGCAAAAATTTGTGCATTCCGTAAGAAATCTTCTTCCAAATGACCAGAAAATATTTCTTATAAATAACCTTGTTAAAATGAAGCCATATTTCTTAAGTTGGTGGTTTTAGGACATCCTACCTTGAATGATTGATTTTTATGGTTCCAACAAACTTGATTGAATCTGGAAATTGAAAACCCAAAGAGTAGACATAAATTATATTCATATATATAGCTCTTCAAAGTTGAGCACATTATAGAGTAGGCCATGCCTCAAAAGTTGAGTTTAGGCCGAATTATGATGTAATGTCAATGACTCAATTCAACACAAATTGGAATCTCATGCAGATTGTATGGCTTGTTGAATGTTGGGTTTAGTTGAGGGACGGAGGGGCAATTGTGAAAGGGATGTTTTTATAGTAGGACAACGATTTTTTTCAAAGGACAAACATGCAATATGTAAAGCACTTGCCATTACTGTAGTTAAATTAATTTTACCTTTAAAATAAAAATAAAAATAATTCTATAGTTACGAGTTCGTTCACAGGGAGATGAATTCAGATTTCCAATTGGATTTGCTCAATTGGATTTGAAAACTACCAATAATTTCCCACTCTAAACCAATAGGTAAAGGTATTAGAATATCTTATCATTTTCCATTGGTATTTATCTTCAAGCTTTTCCCTCAATTTCTTTCTCCAATTGTCGATTCTCTGGCTTCCTTTTTCCAAATGACTTTAAGTCTTTCTGTTTCCTTCAAGTCTTTGCTGCATCATCTTCTCAATTGGAATTTTAATTGGTGATTCTGAATTCCCAATTGCTCTCAAACCTCCCATCAGTATATCTTCTCGATTGGCTCTCTTACCAATTGTAATTCAGCACTAACATGACTTCCCCATTGATCCCAGATTCTATCAATCTTAGAAAATATTCTCTTTCATCTATTGACTACCAACATTCTCTCTTCACATTCACTCGATTGGCTTATTATTCACTCACACAACGTTCTCACCAATTGCTCACTTCAGCTAACAACCCCAGCTAATTCCATTAACCAATTATATCACACACAGTTCAAATTCTCTCCAATTGATATTTTCCACACACGTTATTAACACTCATCTCCAGATAATAAATTCCAATTGACTCCAATCAGTCTCTCACCATTCAACTCAAATTCTCATCCTATTGCACGCTTTCTTTCCAATCGTATATTCTCAATTAATTTTTATCTTCAAATTGTAACACTCCACTGGTTTCACAATTCACTCAATTAAGTCACAGTTTCCAATTGATTCACATTCAATCACTGTCTCTCCTTTACTTTTGCACATTATTCAACTACCAATTGGATTGTACATTCTCCAATTGATTTATAATCAATCTCAATTTTTACACTATCTCTTTTCCAATTCAGTTTAATTCTTTTTATATTTTTGGGAATAAAATTCCAATTGTTAATCTGCCTCTTTCTACATTCCAATCACACACACAATCACTCAAAATTTTCAATTGCAAGCACATTCAGTTTCTCATCAATTTCTCCACACCAGTTTCTCAATCAAACACAAATCTCCAATTTCCATACAATAAATCACACACTTTCCACAATTTCAAATCACACACAATTTCACACTTCCAATTGTTCCAAAACTATTTTCTATTACACAAATCATTCACAAAACACAATTGTTTTACTTCCTCAAGCGGAAGGAGCTTCCTGCTCAACTTGCAAGGAAAAGACTGAAAAACCAATCGGCATTCTCTCTCTAAATACCCATCGGCCACACAACTTCCTAACTACCCTAAACCTATTGGAATCCAGATTGGGAAATCTATTGGTAATATGACCTATTTACACTACTCATTCAAATACCAATTGATAATATCATCTTTTTACACTACAGACTACCCAATCGGCTAAATTCAAAATTCAAATGAGTCCACAATTACTATATCATTATTTATGTTCAAAAACTACAATTTTTTTTTAAAATATATTAAATATGAAATCCTTTTAGAATCTTTGCAATCTTTTAGAATATTTTTGAACTTCTTTACACAACTAAGGTTTGACAACATAACTCTTTTTACACATTTAGATCCAAATGCTATGATTATTGGTTTCGAAATAATTTCCATCAAAAGTTTTCTATATTCTTATTTTTCATATTCCTATAATGCATATTTTTTATATTTATATTTATTTGACCACCATAATTTACGGATTGCAAAAAAAATGACAAACTCAACAATGAGAACTATCAAAATAGACACTTTGGTATAAACACTTAAGTGAATTCAGGCCCAATGGTCCTGACCTGACGAACTCTTACCAAAAATGTATCATGAACAATTGATCAGATTGAGGTTTTGGAGGTTGCTACAAGTTGCATAGATGCTAAGTTTTGACTATATCAAGCGGCAATTTTGTTTAACTACACTCGGATTCAATATGTCAAAAGCCACTCATTAAACTCTCTATAGTTGACTCATAGATTGCTTGTTAATAGAACTAACCCCTATATGGTATTATAGCAACTAAGAGGGTTAACTCCAAAATGCCTAAAGCCCTCTCCAAATTCTGCAATTTTGCAAAGATGCATTATAAAATGCAACTAAGAGGGATATTTTGAACTCGATGTATGAAATATAGTTGTACATTATGAATTTTTAATTCTATCTATATAGTTAGATATGTGATTGCATCACCAATGCTTTTGTATGAAATTCAATTACAAATTAGATATTGACAACGTGTGGATGAAATTTGTTGTGATTGTTTGAAATGTAATACTCTAAGTGGTCATCTTAAAGATTTTTTCGTTGCTTAATTTTACGATAATTTTGAATTTCGAGTTTCAAATTTTATACGAAATATTGGTGATAGCAATTGCAAATCTAACTGTATGGATAGAATCTAGAATTTAGATTATACAATTTTATTCCTACGTCAAATTCAAAATATTTGTCTTAGATGCATTTTATAATGCATCTTTGCAAAACTGTCAAATTTGAAGAGGGATGAGGACGTTAACTTTAGGGATCAACCTCCAATGCTCCAAGGGACTATTTTTTGGTCTTTGTCCTTTTTTAGAGGCTACATGAGGTCAATTTTTTTTGAATAAATTAGAACTATTTTTTAGTAGAGAACCTAAGTTAATTCCGTCTAAATTTGTTTAATGAAATTAGAAAACTATTTTTTGGAAATTTGACCATATGGATAATTTTCAAACATCATGTTTATATTTTCTTTTTTGGAATAAAATTCATCAAATTTATGGAACCTATATTTTATAATACATCTTGGTTTTGGTCTATACCCCTCAGGCTTTTAGTGTTGTTTTTTGTAAAATGAATCTAGAATTAATTCAAACATAAAACCATTATTGATTAAATGATGAGATTTGCTACTATATGTGATAAATCGATTCTAATTTGAATGTTTAACCCTTAACTTCCTGAACCATTTTCAGCGCGTTTTGGACCCTGATGTTTTTGGTTAGGGATACATGTTGCTCAAACTTATGTTGTTCACTTTTTTACAAAATCAACCGTAAGATCTTGTAGATATGTAAGTCATCTTCATCTTTACAAAGTTTAGGGTCAATCTGAGGTATAGGTTGCTTGGATGGGACATAAAAGCGAAGGGTACTCCAAGAAATTCACTATTTTCTCACTGTTGAAAATGAGCTCTGACCGACTCTCTTGGGCACATACTATTTTAGAAAGTTGGTGCCGTCTGGAATTCTGAAGATAATCAAGTTCCCTACGCATGACAACAAGTTTTGTATTTTTAGGATAAATAATGAGTGAGAAAGAGGCCTTGACATGACATCCACTTTTTACTAGTTCACTTGTGACTTTGAAAGATATCTTACAAATTCCTACAAATCTCATCTTCCATTGCAAAATCAGACACGGTAAGTTGAAAGTACAGAAAAGAACACATACAATAGGATAAAGAATTTTGGAAAAAAGGTGAAATCCAAGTGCAAGATTGCATTTTAGTAGCTACACCCACCTACAAGCCGCCCTGCCCAATTGGAATACGTGGCAGCTCGTCATTCGCCCGTCACTCTCTTTTGTTGACTTTTCTTCCTCAGTTTTGTGACCACCCAGCACTTGTGGATTTTTGTAAAATAGACAATGTGCATTTCTCCAAATAAGACTACACTATTGGACAGCTAACTCATTTCTACACAAAATTGGCCCAAATTTTGAATCATTCGGGCACTCCTTCTTCAAGATATTTTCAGTTCTAAAAATAGAGCGACCCATTTTGGATCGCCGAGGAAGTTAAGGGTTAAAATTTGAAACATGATTTGAGAATATATGAATAATGGCTTATTGTCATGAATGGCTCATAATGGCTTTTTGTCATGGATTTTGATCATATGTACACTTTTTGGCAGTCAAAATACTTCCTCTACACTCACTTACTTCATGAATTTGCATCATGGGTGTTTTCACGGTAGGGCGTTCAAAATGTGTAGTGTGACATCGCATAACAAGCAAAATTTGCTGGTAAACATTTTCTGTTGGTCATTGAAATTGGTTTTTTGGCAAAATGTGAAAATGTATTGTAGGATTGTATGTATACTAAAAATTTCAAAAATAACATAAAATAGTATTTGGACAAAAACGTAATATATTGCGTTTGGTGAGGCTGTGGGATAAATACATCATTGCTTTAATTGATACATTTCATTGAAGATATAGTGATGGCAATATTTTTCCTCAACTCCTATAATATAAAGCGTATCTTATTTCAAAAAGATTCCAAAAATATTATGTGAGCAACGTAGATATTAGACCTTTATAATGGCAATTTTTGTTCTTTTGTATTAAATGCCCCTAAAAATGACAAGTTTTCAAAATTTTCTTGCAAATTTGGTTGTTAATTAAAATGAAGCCTGTGGTGTGGCTGGAATATGCATTCAACATGATTTGCAAGCGGATAAAATGACATCAACAAGAATATTAGAAAGATTCTATTTTTTACTACATTAAATTATTTTTCCTATTTATTATATTACATTATTAAATTAACTACTTTACAACATTACACACTCAAATTCTTGTTCAAAACTATGACACCCGAAATGCAAAAATGCTAGTGGTGGGTGTATATGGCATCTTTTGCATGAAATACCGTAAATAGAACCTGAACAATGTTTTGCAGTGTATTGTACCTCTAAATCAAGATTAATTTATTTTTGGTAATTTAAATTAAAGACACGGCCAACTGTGGAAAACACACTCATAGTCAATATATTCCCTTGGTAATTACAAGATTAATCTTAATCCATAGATATTAATGAAAACAAGATTTTTTTGGAGGACGAAAGGAATACTTACTATAGGTACAATAGTCACTCAAAAATTGAGTTTAATTTTGAGTTTTTCAACTTCGGAGTGCTACAACTAGAGCTGTAGATGCGATCTATTTCTAAAAACTATCCCATTTGAAAACTACTTGAATGTGGATGCATGCCATGTTGTCCTAATCTCACTACACATGTTCAAACTTGAGAAAGAAGGGAAGAAGAGAGGATGGCTTGATAGACTCAAAACTTTTAGCACTTTTGAAGTAACCTCCTATGAGAGAAACTGTCAATTTTGATGCATATATTTTGAGTGAATTTTTTTGTGACATTAGGAGAAATCTGTAGTCACAAAGGGGCCTTGGCCTTTGGCACGTGCTGAAAAATTTAGGCCAAACCGTGCACTTTACAAGAGGTCACCAGTAGTGCCACCGTGGCTACCAACAGCGCAGTTCCGTGGGTCGCGCCAATCGACGCTGCCAACACTCCCGACACTGCCAATACTGCCAGCACTGCGGCTTCCGACGCTGTGAGCGGGCAGCCAGTGCACCAATGGGTTTACATAGAAAATGGTGTTTGGGCAGCCGGTTCACCTAACACGGGCAAGCTTAGAGGGCCCCTTTGGGACCCCATTTTTCTCCTAATGGTGGCGTTGAATTGAAGCTATAGAAGGTTGAAGGTGATAATAGAGAAGTTGTGAGGTACTATGCGGTCGATTTCTAAGGAGAAAGAGTTGAATGTTGTTGCTCTCTTCCAAAAAAAGGAGAGAAGTAGAGAAGTAGCGCAAACTACTAGTTTGTTACACACTACGGTGAAAAAGATTTTGAAAGAAATGCTTGAAGATCGTAGATATGCTAAAAATAGGACATCCAAAGGCTTTAACAAAGTATGAGAAGCTATATGTAATGCGTACAATCAGTGTAGGGGAGTTAGAAAACGTGGTGGAAGTTACAAAATCAATGAAGAATAGGACATGAATAGAGGTTTATGTAGAAACAGTGAGCATGCGTTGCAAGAAGCAAGTTTGAGGTAAGTAGAGAAGGTTTTTGACCCTTTAGGGCCTAAGGCACCCTTTTTGGACTCATTTTTACTCAAAGTCGTAGGTGGTCTATAGTGCACAAAATCAAATAAATTATGTCCCGATTAGCCCGGAGTATAGAAAGAATGTAAACTTATTTTGTTAAATATTTGCTTTGGTTTCACATGAATCTAAGGGAAAATGGAACTTTTTGTGCGATTCAAATTCCCTCCTGGCTCGCTTAGATTCCCTCCCTATAGGTTCAATATTCATTCAAAATCATTGTATATAGGCTTGTTAGATGCCCAATTTCCGTGCCATCCTATTTCGTTCACACCTTGCTTTGAGGTGGACCACTAGCTTTGAATTATCTCCAAAATTTGAATTAAAATAACCAAAATGGGCATTCTCGGCCCTAAAGGGTTAAGCTAGCTTTGTGTTCTAAGAACATGAAGGACATATGGAATTTTGCTAGTGTATAGAAAGGTTTGGACAACTAGTGACTGGGAAAAGGTTTTTTTCTAGTGATGAGACAAATGTCAATCATTTCAACTTTGATGGGAGGATTTGTTGTAGGTTCGTGATAAAAAGATCTGTTCAGCTCATGTTGTTAAAGGACCAGTAAAATATGGTGGAGTTTCAATAATGTTTGGAGTTGTTTAACATCAAAAGGAGTAGATACTGTGTGCAAGATAAATGGGAGGACGAAGGTCACAAATTACTTGAAGTTGTTGCAAGAGGAATTGTTCTCTACATTAGTTGATTTTGACTTTGATCTAAATGTTTAAGTCATTTTTCAGCAAGACGATGCTCATGTGTACACAACTAGGATTGTTAAGGAATGGTTCTAGAAGCAACTTTATGATGCTATAGACTAACTTGCACAATCTGTTGACCTGAATCCCATTGAACAAATTTGGGCCTCCTTAAAACATCAATTGAATTCCTATCCTACTGCTCTAAAGAATTTTCATGAGTAAGGTTGTGGAATCGTGTGCAAGATGTCTACCCTTGCATTAGTGTAGATGAGTGTAGGAACTTGTATGCTAGCATGCATACTCAAATTGCAACTGTTTTGGATGCAAAAGGAAGGTGGACAAAATTTTGAATGCTTTGTAAAAAATGCTCCAAAAACTAAGTCAATGCAAATACCCAATTTTGTAATGTTATATCTTACAACGAGTTAATGTCTTTTGTTTTATATCGCTTAGATGTTGTTCATTACTTCATGCTATACAACTTTTATGTCAAAAGTTTTTGAATTTGCCCATTTGTTCTCATGAAATTCTCAATCCCATGAGTTGACTAAAACATAGACTCAATTTTTTGAGTAATTGTATGTTATGGAGTTTACATAACGTGGAATACTTGTATGTGCCAAACGTCACACACAAAGTATTAACTTTTTGGCTAATTCCATTAATATCTTACTTTAACAAGAGTTTAGGCTACAAATTCCATGAGTTCATCAATAAAAAAACATGAAACAAAATTTTGGTCCTGAACACTTTTTGGAATAAAAATTTAAAAAATTCTATTATTTTGACACATTTATATCGATGCCTCGATTGATGCGTACTCAAAACCTTCTACGAGTGCTTGTTTGAAACTTTGTGTAGATGCCTATACAAAGCTTTATATGGATTATCTATATTAAACTTTGTAAAGATGCTCTAAATATTAATTAAAGCCATTTTAATCCTTTAAAATTCCTAGAACTCTATATGCATACATTTTGGTTCAATCTAGCTATGCATCAAATTCTAGTTCGTTAAGTTGCTTGTTTGCAACATCTACATCATAGCAATATTCTCAAACAAGATTGTAGAATAGTAAAATTTTCTATTCACGCGATTGATCACATTTCAACCAATGATACAACCAATAATGGACCTGATAATGACAAGGTACTTTGAATGTAGACCATTTTAAAATTTTAGTTACCCATATCTAAGGGTGCGGCAATGGTCGGCTTGGGGTATCCTTCTTTGAACACACAAATTTGGTTGTTTTGTTCCTAAGCCTCTAAAGTTTACCTAATTTATTCAATTTTGATCAAGTAAGAAGATCCTAAAATGAAGAAATAAAATTTGTGCGCTTCAACATGGTTAAGATGTACATTCCTACCGAGTTTTTTTTTTTATAACTTTTAAATTTTTTGATCTTTCAATAGATGTGAGAAAGAGTGTTGAATTTGCGGATTTGCAAGCATCATAGTGCACAATTTATTAAATTTTATTACTAAAATTAATTATTTGTGCATTGGACCACTTAAAGTAAGTCACATCTGAAAACGATATTAAAATAAAATTATATATTCCAAATGCTTGTTTTCAAGGACTTCAGGTACTTTGGAAAAAACTTACTTTTTCAACTACTCAATTAATTAAAAAAAAATTAAATTCTTTGATTGTGATGATTTTGTTTTTGATACATTACAAGTGTTGGAAGCTAAAACTTCATTTTGTGAAATCATACTTTATTATATTTAAAAGTTGAAGTCGATTGACACAGTGCAACAAACTAACATTGTAGCAAGACAACGCTTTTGGGTACTCCAAGCAGACCATTGCCCGGTGGAATAATTTTAACCCTTAAAAGTAATTTTAGGGCCTGGGCGGGCAGCCCTTGGGATTTGAAAACGAATCTGTGGCTCGGGCAGTTGAGTGCCGGCATCGGGCTTGTAAGGGCCGGGTAGAGGCTGCCTGGTTGCCTGGTTTCAGGGTTGTATTTTTGGGTGAATTCAGAATCTGCTAGCCCGGGAGTTGAACCCGATTGACCACCCAATTATGGACTGGCACCCCCCCCCCCCCCCGCCCCCCCCGCCCTCATGAATGCACAGAACAGGGCCAAAACAGAAAATTTTCTCAAGGCCGCCACATGCAATTCAATCCAAAAGACCGTCGGATTTCCAATTTCCACTTCCCAAAGGAAGAGCTACATGATAGGACAACGATGTCACCGAAACACTATACTAATTCGGCAAGAAAAGCATACAAAACGGGACCTCGGCCACTACAAATACCATACGTAACTAAGAGCAAGATGCAAAATTTCAAAAATTCATTTATCCTGTGAAGACTACTCCTCCAAACACAAGACATGAAATGACTCGTTCATCTACGATCCTTCAGCAAGATAGAAACAGAAAGAATAATTATTACTTCCTTCAACACATTCTCTTTTATACATCCTCCAAATCATCATGCTCCCAGCATCAATCCCTGAACACTTAAGAATTTCTTTTTCATACACACCAAACGAGACATCCTCTTCACACCGCAAAAAATATTTAAAAATTATGTAATCTAGTGCTCTCAAGCCAAGAACACTTCATTTAGCGTCATTCGTATTCAGTTCAAAAATCCGTCAAATCGCAGACTTAGTACGTGTAAGGAATCCAAGCAGTTTCAAACTAAAATCGTCAACTGAAACGATGGCACTAAAATATTCCAATCCCCGCTTTCTTTCACAGAAACCAAAAGCATTCATACTCTACTCAGTCATTTTCCTCATGGAAAAAAACGCTGCATGACTTAGGAAAGTACCTTCTCAAAGAGGGTTTTCTACCACCTGCCGCTACCAACGTCTCTCTCCCAACGTCCTCTTCAATGCACCAACGACCTCACTTCGACTCGGGCGGACAGGCAACCAATGGCTCAAACACAATTCCAAAAAAAACCTAAACCCTCAGATTTAGCAACGCAGGCTGGAAAAAAAACTACGCTCCTGATGGCGCTTGAAACCGCACAGACAACCATTTTTGTAAAGGGCAAGCAAACGAGCTGCCGCAAAAACGAGAGCTCCTCCTCCCGAAACACAAACGATCAATACTCGAGATTCTGCGCAACAAGACAAACGCTGCTGGAAAACAAATTGGAACCCCGCTCCACACTGCGCCAACCGGTATCTCATTCGTCAACAGTGGTTGATTATGTGTGGCAAATGAAAGAAAACAAAGCCAAAACCCAACCCCTGGGGCCGGGGTTGACGTTTAAGGGTCAATTCAAAAGAAGTCAAGAATTTAATAACCCTTGCCAATACAATTATGGACAACATTGTATTATGCTTGCAATATTGACTCTTAAACGTCATGCAATTTTTCTCATTTGTGAAGGTCATTTTCACAACTTTCCTTTCATTTTTTGTGAAATTTCTTTTCACACATTATAATGTACACCAAAATAAAGCAAAATATGTAAATTAATATGTAAATTATTACCTTAATTGACCGAAAAAAGAATTATATATTTTTCATTGCTCCAAAGAAGGTCATCAAAAGTGCTTCGAAGATCATTTTTTTGTTTTTCCCTCAATTTTGATGACAAGATGAACCTACAATTAAAAACCTTAAAAACCAAAAAAAAGAAACATTTATTTGATACACTTTGAAAAATATTAACATGATTGGACAACCTCATGGACTTATGCATGGTCAAAGTTTAGATAACCTTCAAATATGCAAGGTTCAAAGATGTATATATCTCACTTAATATCGACCATTTCAAGAAATAAACAATTCTAGTACATGAATTAGAATCCTTGAGGGAATTTCTTTTCATATTTTGCTATAAAGCTGACTCTCAAGATTCATCAAAAGTAAATTCAGTCTAATAAATGAAAAAATAATATTTAGTTGCTATTAGTTGCAATTATAGATGCACCTACCTTAGATGAATGATTTCAGCTCCTTTAAATACATAGTTAGATCCTATTAACCCCTAAAGGACCGGAGTGTTTTTCCTCCAAAAACACTCCAATGCTGCCATTTTTACTCCCCCATGCAAAAAATCCAAAAGAATGTTATTTTTTACCTTCTAACCGTAAGATCTTGTCCTAAACTATTTGAAAAACATACACAACAAATTTCGTTGATTTTGACCGCACGGATTGCAAGATAATTGCGTTTCATGGAAAAAAACACCCCAGAAAAACACATGCCCGAAAATTTCAGATGCGTTTGACCACAGCTACATCAAAAAAACCTCACTACCAAAACTTGTCGCACTTCACTTTCACATTCTATATGATGTTACTTAGTTGTGTACCAATTTTCGTTGCGTTTGGAGATGTTTAGGATGTTGAATAACACCTTGCACTTGTTGGGGGTTTAAAAGTTCAGAAAAGACTATATGTTTTTGGAATTGCAATATTTTCGACTTTCTTTATTTAAAATACAAATCCGAGTGGTGAAACACAAGTACATTCCACCCTCTAAAAAATGGCGAAAAAAAATTTGAAAAAAAAAAAAATCTCCAAGTTTTAGAAGACATGTAGCACATTTTCTAAGAATTTTGGGGGTTAGGGGGGAAATAAAGGGTGGAGGAAGGGAATTGAAGTGCCAACCCATTCCAATGTTTATGACCCCACTAACTCTCAAGGTACACTGCCATGTGGCAGTCCCTCATTGGACTTTTTTATTTTTTATTTTTTATTTTTAAAAATGATTTTATATTTCAATTTTTTAAATAATATTTTTAATAATGAAATTGAACTTTTAGTTTAAAATAATACTTTTCAGTTTAAAATAATAATTTTTATTTATAAAAAAAAATTAAATTTTTTTTAAAATTTATTTTTAATTTATTTTTATGAGTTTGGAAAATGGGGTGGTCTTCTGCCCCACAATCCACCCCATTTTCCACACACCGCACATCTTGTTGCCCCCCCTAAAATTCAACTATTTCTCTACTGCCCCGCTGCCCTTTCTCCCGAAAAAAACACATTTCCCCTCATAACTTTCACATACGGTGTCGGAATTCAAAAAAAAAAGAATCCCCATTTTTGTGGCACATTGGGGAATCTACTATTAAATTTCCTTCAAAATTCAATTAAAAATATGTTCATTGGAACCTACCCGATTCTCTAAATGTCCTAGTTAGGACACTTGGTCCTTTAGGGGTTAAATGTCAAAAACTTTTCCAAACTACTTGTAGATTGTGATCAAGGAGTTGCTAATTTTCTCAATATAGCTTGTCCTCATAGTCAAAAAGATATCTACACCCCCAACATTTAAAGAATTGTAAGTCACAATGCCATCGTTCTAATTGATCACAACCACCCTTTCGGGTCGTAACATTGAAATACCTTTTGTTGAGAGCTTAATCAAAATTTTATCACAATTGTTGTCGTAGCAATTGTAGTATTCACTCTACATTTAAATAAAACACGTTGTACATTAGAATCTAGATTTGAAGCAATTGAAAAAATGAACTACTTTTTAGGCTAATTACACTAAAGATCAACAAAATAACCATGAATTTTCTTCAAGCAATGCCAACCTAAAACTGACATTTACAAAAGGACACTTTATACACTTTGATAGAAAACTTTTGGTTGTATAAAGACATATAAATCATTATTTAAGTCCACATTAGAGAAATAATGAGCCTTGGAGGGGGCCCTTGGAAGTGTCATACATAGTTTATTAATTAAACGTGAGTGGGCTTAGGTAAAGTACCTAAATTTTGGCATAAAAATGTAACTACCTTGTGTGGAAGTTAGGTACTACAACTAGTTCATGGTACAAGATAATGTACTTAGCATTGGACTACTTATAACTAGTACTTCGCATTGGATTACTCTAACTAGTTCATGGTACAAGACAATGTACTTCGAATTGCATTAGTTATAGTACCTAACTTGGATTGTTTTCTAGTAAACAATTCTTTAACCCAATGTACCTTAGCTCAGATGATGCAAACACATATAGGGGAAATAGCTCACTTCCTTTTCTTGAAAGTACAATTTAAATGCTAAAAACGACCCCCATGCACTTGCTTGAGGGGCCCTCTCTAAGACTCATTATTTCTCTAATAGTATGTTCTCCACTTTTTTTGAAAATCTTCAAGTATTTCCGTGATTTCTGTAAAAGTGGGTCTTGCTAAAGGATCACGATTCCAACACTTGCACATAATGTAGCCTCCGAGCTCAAATTCAATTCTTGTCATTAACTCTACTAATAGAGTTTCTGTCCCTTTCTCAAGGACACTATCAAAGTCTCGCCCAGAGTGCTCTTCAAATGGTATGCGCCCAGTGAGAAGCTCATAGCATATCATCCCATAGCTATAAACATCCGCTGCCTTTGTAAACACAATTTTGGAGCTCGGAACTTTGTCCTTCAATTGTTGAAGAATCTCCGGTGCTCTCCAAAATCTTGAACCCACCACTCCCATCGAACATTCATAATCAACCACAGTTGCTTTCACATGAGGATTGTCGTACGGAAGTCCTTCACCCAAAGACCAAAGAAGAATGTTTGATGCTTTCAAGTCTCTATGAACAATTCCATACTTGTTGTGCAATGCCTCCATATCTCTTGCGATACACAACAAGACTTCGATCAGAAACTCCCCTTTGAAATTAGGTGGGCCTCGGTTGCACATCAATTGCATTCTGTCATCGATGAGGTTTCGCAGATCACCCCACTGCCTCACCATCACAAACGCAAACCTGTCGTCGATCATCGTTCCTCCCAGGATCCACATCAGAGGCCCCTTCACTCGAGCTGTGGAAGCGTTGCACAACATACCCACAGGCCACTGGCGTTGGAAATCTTGCAGGGGATTGTCTCCCTTCATTACCTTCACCACGTGGTAGCCGTAACCCGGAGACTTGCGGCCGTCTTCGAACTCCACCTTGGCATCGTAAATCTCGGCTTGTGCGCCTTCGTTGATTTTCTTCCCCACTACCACCTTCACAGACATGAAGAACGCTCCCCATTCCGGATGATTCTTCAGTACTTGAAAGTACTCACGGTTCGCCAGTCGGGTTGACGCGTTGTCGGTGTCCGAGTCCACAAGGTCGCTCCAATGGTGGTCTTTCGAGAACGCAATGTCGAACTCCACTTCACTTGTGAAGTTGCTTCTGTTCTGGATCATGTTGTAAATGCGTGTGGAGTAGTACAGAGAAGAGGAGGAAGATGTTGACACTCCAGTGGAGTTTCCTGCCAAAAAGCCCGAAGACTGACCTGCTGTATGAAACGGCTGTGACGAAGCAGATCGATCCTCACTTTCCTCGCCCGTGTTGGCCAGAGCCATAATTACATTTTCTTGTGCCCTTCTTGATGTCGGTGGACTAGATTCCGTAAAGCCTTCCCTCCAGTTGCAGTCAATTGATTCAAAGAACTGTCAAGATTATGCCTCTTCTCTGCACCCATGATGTGAATGAATTATCAATATGGATGATACATGGTTAGATGTATGATAGCACAAATGTGTGGTGAAAGTTTAGCACGTCGCTCACCCGATCAGAATTGACTGATGTCAAAGAGAAAGAGCATTCTAGAACCGAGACGATGGGAACCAGATCACCAACTAGGAATTACAACGGCATGTCTCACAGGGAGATGAATACAAGAATGGGAAACAGGGACACAACTGTAACTTTCCCAGATCGAAATACACTACAATCATCCCAAGAAAGTTACAATTGTGGCATTTTTTTCCCGCTTCCCCTATGAAATCCCATATGTGAATGTCTTTATTTCTCCCTGTGCACAGGAAGATAAATACAAGATTCTCAAATAGGAAACAGGGACACAATTGTAACTTTCCTAGATCAAAATACACTACAATCATCCCAAGAAAGTTACAATCGTGGGAATTTTTTCCCGCTTCCCGTATGAAATTCCATATGGGAATGTCTTTATTTCTCCTTGTGCACATGGAGATGAATACAAGATTCTCATATGAGAAACAGGGACACAATTGTAACTTTCTCAGGTCAAAATACACTACAATCATCCCAAGAAAGTTACAGTTGTGAGAATTTTGTCCCACTTCCCATATGAAATCCCATGTGGGAATGTCTTAATCTCTCCCCGCGATCTGCTTCATTGTCTTTGGCATAACACTTTGAACCACTGATGAGGAACAAAGTGTCTCCATGGCCTCTTCAAGTGTTCTCTGTCCAAGTGTTCTCTGTCCAAGTGTTCTCTGTCCAAGTGTTGTCAATTTAAGCAGATTCATAATAAGTGTCAAACCTCAGGTTATGCAAAAAGTAACTATTTTACCCCATATTCTATCAAGATCAAAATTTTTAGGACCGAGGTTTGTGTCTAGAATCTCAATAATTCAGGAACTATAGTGCTTAAAATCTCAAAAATTACACCATAAATGTGATAAAACAAGGGCAATTAATGTGTTAAGTGAAATTCAAGATTTGCTTTTGAACTACTGTAAGTTGCAACAAATGAATAATTTGCAACAATTTTTTACTTGCAATGCTTAAAACTTTCAAAGTTACTTCTAAAGAATGCTGACGTTTTAAGAAATTTTCTATGGATCTACCTAAAATTCTGGACACATGAAAATAATTACAGGACACATGAAAAGGACACTTTTTGCCCATCTTGGGGGTAGACTATGGTATTATTGGTGCAAAGTTCTTATACAGGGTAAGCACTCCGATTATGGCTTGCCTCTATTCAATATAGTGAGATTGGGAAGAAGCCCTAACTAAACTCATCCCCCTCATGGTTCTATAACCTACGTTACCTAACAAGGTGTATTACGTACAAAGAATTTTTTTGGGGGGGGGGGGGATGTTCAAGGATTTTTCAAGGACCTACACTACTTTTTGCTAATAGTAAGAGAGGATAATTAGTGAAGGTGACACTAAAATGTAAAATGAAAGATTTCAACCATCAGTAAAAAAATTCATGATTTTCCAAAAATAGAGTGTCTTTGGAATTAGTACCACATGCTATTAGCAAAAAGTAGTGTAATTCACCATGTAGAGTATGAGTGGCCTAGTAGTTGTAACACTGATTATCTCATTTAGTGAAGGGGGGTTTACAGTGCAAGTGGGAAGTTAGTGAAGCTGATACTAAATATCATTATGATATAAAATTAGCGTGATATGAAGATTTCAGCCACTCAGTAAAAAAATTCAGCCCTCACTAATACTAAGACTTCACAAAATAGTGCATGCTTTGGGAATTAGTACCACACGCACTAAATTGAATAATCAGTGTACTTTCTCCTTCATGTCCGTGAAATTACTCAAAAAACTTACTCTCTGATTTCAGATTTCCAGCAAACACAACACATGATTCTATGATCATTGAAATCATGTAAGGCAGATTCGGGCATTCTCACAGGACAATTCTTTTCTTTTTTTCAGAATCTGCCTGAAGAGCCGATTCTGCCGAGTTCTGATGATTCTGCCAAAAAAGGAAGCTTCCACAAAGCTGGCCATGGCCAACCCTAATTTTAACGCCAGAGAAAGGGTTGGCCATGGCCAACACAGAATACATGACCAAAAAGGAGGTGTCTCACAGTTAGTGATGGTTTACCTGGGATCTGCTTGAATTGCAGGTGCGCTTGCTTAATTGTTGAATTGAATCAATCTGCTTGTTGTCCTCCACGAACGACATTCGGAGTACGCAGTTGAGTAGGATGATTCCTCCCAGGCACGTGTAAGGAGTGGGTACCTACGAACCGGTACTTGTAACCTTCCTACAAAACCATTGCAAGCCTACAGGTGAAATATGAAGAAGCTCCCGCGACCGATCTGCGTCTCTGCCAACATGATGGAGTGGCAACAGTGAATTCAGTGGGGTTTCTACACCAGCAACAGAAATTTGGGTCTCTACACTTGAGCTAGTCTAGTGCGTGCGGTGTCTGACAGATCGAGAGAAAACCCTGACGAACTAGACTGCAATCTGGATCATCACCCGAGAGCTTGCATCTGGTAAATTGAACTCTGTCAAGATGAGAGTAGAGAACACTACTTAGAGCATCTCCCTCAGTACTTAGAGCAGGCTTCCATGTGGGGATCGGTGTGGGTGGAAACAGGAGGATTCAAGAGTATAAATTTCATTTGTAGCCAAATGGGTGGAGCATGGGTGGTTCTTGAGACCTCAATTCTTGTCTTCTAGTGCCTTCCACCCAACCGACCCCCACATGGAAGGTGGCCCTTAGAACATCTCCGACAGATCGTCAGTACACAGGATTCGAGAAAAACTCCAAGTTCACATAACATTCAGTAGCCTTACAGGCTGTTGCCCTTTCCTGGATGGAATGATGTGGAATATCCCACATCATTTCATCCTCCGAATGAAATGATGTGGAAAATTCCACATCAAATCAGTAGCTAAGGGGGCATGTGGCATTAAGCAAGAGCAATCAACCATGGTGAGCTGTAATCAAAAGCACTCACTCAATCACAACTCAACAGTGTTTTGCAATTGTTTATTTCATTGATTCACAACTCAACAATGTTTTGTTATTGTTTATTTTGATTTCATCACAATTCAACAGTGTTTTGTAATCGTTTATTTGGTTCAATAGTTCATTCAATTACAAATCACTGATCACTCCATATATAAAGGTGGATGAAACTAAAAGGCACCCTTTTAGAAGGCTACTGAATGTTATGCAAGAGGGAAGAAGCCGTATGTCAGTACACAGGATTCGAGGAAAAACTCGAAGTTCAAGAGAAACTCGAAGTTCAAAGAGAGAAGACTATGTCAGAAATGAAAATGCTTCCCATAAAATTCATAAAATTCAGTAGCCTTCCAAGAGGCTATTTTTTAGTTTCATCTACCTTTATATATGGAGTGAGCATTGTTTTGTGATTGAATGTACTATTACAAATAAACAATTACAAAACATTGTTGAATTGTGATTGAGTGCTTTTGATTACTGCTCACCATGGCTAATTGGCTCACCAATATCTTTGTGATAAGAAAGTCAAAATAGGATCAAAATTAGTCCAGAGAATCACTTTATGAACTTTAGTTTAGTAAATTTATTCTCCACCATTATGAGTGTCCCAAGTAGTGACAAAACTAGGAGTTTAAAACTGATTGATGTGCTCTATTCTAGGCACACTTGGTGGTGGTTGTTGCTGATGAAGTTCTCGATTCTTACACACCATCTTGTATAACGTTCAATAGCCTTCAAAGAGACTACCTTTTGGTTTCATCTACCTTTATAAACAGAGTGACCAGTGATTTCTAATTGAATGAACTATTGAATCAAATAAACAATGAATGACAAAACACTGTTGAGTTGAGAATCAATCAAATTAACAATGAAAAAACAATGTTGAATTGTGATTGAAAGTGCTTTCGATTATTGTGCACCATGGTTGCTTGCTCTTGCTTAATGCCACGTGCCCCCATAGCTACTGATTTGATGTGGAATATCCCACATCATTTCATTGGGGGGATGAAATGATGTGGGATATTCCACATCATTCTGTTGGAGGGAGGCAGTACTCACAAAGGCTACTGAATATTATGTGGATGTGGACTTGGTGCACTCAAGAGCATCCTTCTCAACCGATGCAATGAAGCCAGTTCAACAGCTGAAAGCTCCCACAGAATTCATTCCAAAACAACAATTAAATAGTGCGGCTCATACTCCAGAAAGCTTACTGGAGGTCAGCAATTCAGAAGTTCTGTAGGAAAGTAATTATGCTATATCTAAACCAGCATGTTTCATTCCAAAACAATACAACAATTAAATCGTGCGGCTCATACTCTTACTGGATGCCAGCAGCAATTCAGAAGTTGTGTAGAAAAGTAAATATGCTCTATCTATAAACACTAGCATGTTTATTGAGCTACTGATATCCATATTCACATCCATTGAGCAGAGCAATGGCAACAATCTGAACGAACCTACATCAAAATCTCAAAACTTTTGTGCAGGCTCAATTGATGGGGAGGCTTCAAACGCAAAAAAAGAAGAAGAAATGGAACAGAAAGGAAAAAGAGGAGTTTGGGATCTCAAAGAGTAGGCTTCGGAACGTGTCTCCGGGAAGAGGCTCTGTTGTAGGACACCGTTTTCCTGAGCTCTGGAGCTCCCCTGCCTGCAGCCGCTCTGTCAAATGAACGCAGCCGTGCCATTCTTTCTGCTTTGCTAGCTGGGCTGGCAGTTGAAGCTGAAGCTGGCGATTCGTCGTAGTCCCAGTACGCGTCGTCTTCTTCGCCCACATCAAAATCATCGTCGCCTTCTGACCGGACGCTTTCATTGTCTACTGAGCCTTCGTCCTGTTGCCAATACCACACTCTTCTTAGCTTCAATCATAAAATTGTCTCATTTCTTTCCACTAGTTGTCAAATGTGACTTGTCTTTAACAACTAAATTCCGTTGCGACTTGTCTATAGTGACTCAAAATCACAATTTCAGCAAGTCACAACGGAATGACACTGATTTAAGTTGTACTTGAGAAGACAATGGACACTGTAACAATGGAATCCGTAGCATCATGTTAATAAGAATAGAATTGGAATAGGTCATGACTTTTGAGTTCCCAAAGGCTCATGAATACTCCCTCTGTCCAGAAATGATTGTCCTAGTTTTTGATATTTGTCCTATGTTTTATACTTCAAACGGGAGCCCTGTCCACTTCAAATGGGGCGGATGATAAGAATGACACAAAAACTACATACTACTATTAGAGATAGACCATTTTTTCGACTATCAAGATGACATTTTTGGGGGAAAAAAAAAAGCGTTAAGTTAAAACACGCCAAAAACTAGGACAGTTCTTTCCGGACAGAGGCAGTATCTATTTTTTACACGCATGAGGCCTTTTTACTCATAATAGGAAGTGTCAAAGTTCAAGACCTGGATTTGAAAACCCTACAAGGGGGCTAGTACTTTGAGACAAGATTCTGGGGCTGGGCAGATTCTGGACAGCTGAAATTGCGATTTCTGAACCATTAAAGGAGATTCTGATTCCCAATGGTATGATTATGATTCCAAGGTCTAGGACTCCATCTAAGGAATGTGTCACGGACTCAAGGGTAATCGACATAGTGGACAAATTGACGCTATTATGCAGTAGAGAAAATCTTACATCATTTTCTTCAACTACGTCCAGCTCATTGTCGCTTTTCTTGCTTTCATTTTTGTGGATTTCTTCTTCCGCCTCGTCGTAATCATCATCAGATCCATCAGATGTCACCAAATCCTCATTGTGAGCCTGCACAAACAAGTGTCATTCACTTTGTTAGTCTCCTTCACTGCTACATTAAAACCTAAAGGCTCAACCAACCACACAATGAACGACGTATGTTTTGAAACCCCCACTTCATCTGATCAGTAATCCTTTGAGAAAGAGCATGTTATATAGCACTAGAAAGGAGACAGAATGCTCTATATTATTGAGTGGAAAAGATAATTTGGAGTAACTATTATGATACATCCATGCAATGGATGATGCAAAGCCCACTACGTCTGATTAGTAATACCATTCAAGAAGCTTCATGTAATATAACACTGGGAAGAAGAAAGAATGCTCTGTACAGTGGTATAGATATTTTGGAGGAGTGATTATTATTTACTACTCCCTCTGTCTGGAAATAATTGTCCTAGTATTTGGCAAAAAAATTTGCAATATTTGACATCTGTTTTATACTTCAAACGTGAGCCCTGTCCACTTCAAACAGGGCGAACAGTGAAAGTGACACAAAAACTACATACTGTTATTAAAGAAAGACCATTTTTCAAGTACTGAGACGGCTGTTTTAGCACCAAAAAACGATAAGTTGAAAAATGCCAAAAACTAGGAGAGTTATTTCCAGATACAGGAAGAATTTACTATGATTTCTTTAAAGTGCTCTTTTTGTTTTCGGTTAGGTAGTATATGGTTGAAAATTGAAAGGAAAGAGCTTGACATAAAGGCTTATGGAAGAGAACCTTTTCCTGTTCAGACGAGGAGGCAACTCCAGCTCCATGTCCATCTTCCTCAACACGAGCTTGATGAGATCTACTCTTCTCAGGCCAGTCACTCAAGCCAAGAGCACCAAATTGCAATCGCACAGGTTCCGCAGACCCAACAGAGATAGGCCCTACAATGGGAGTGCCCACAGCTCTGTCCTCAAAAATACTGGCAGCAGATCTCCGGCCCACTTGAAGGGCTAAGAGCGGCCAGGCCTTGGAGACTTTGCCATCAGCGTTCACAACAGCCATCATGTTGCGCGAGGAGCCGCGGCGCTGAATGAGCTGAAACATGCTCTTGGATCCCAAGGTGGACGAGGTGAACTGCTTGGACCACTCCTCGTGGATGACTTTCACTTGGTTGGTTTTGGTGTCCAGAAGGGCCTCTCCATTTTCGCGGCGTCGCAAACAACTGAAAACCGTGGCATGAATGGCTGCCACACTCTTGTCCACGTTCGTGTTGTTCACCTTGGGAATCAACCGCTTGTCCGCCCCCTTGCACAAGTAGTCCTGAATGGTCCTGATGTTCTTTATGTACTTGACGTACTTGTTTTTCGCTGGATCCAGTGTCATCATCTTCGCGCGCACCGCAAATCTTTGCATGTGCTTTCCCTCATTGGCAATGTACACCATGAATGGGATAATCGACGGGTGCTTCTTCATCAGTTTCATCTACACACACATTCCTATCAATAAGTGTCTCCACCCCAAAGAGAACTGTAAAGTTTTAATCCTCAGTACAATCTCCTCACTGTCTGAAAATTTCAACAACCTCAGAATGCCACTATTCCAATAACCACATGTCATAATTCTACTAGCCATAAGAAATTCATGAAGGACCCCAACGTGCTACTATTATTCTTAACACGTTACTATTACGTGCTACTATTAGTCTTAATTACATTAGACACCAGAACTTTCAAACCATTTCCTAGTCTCTCCCCTAGGGATAGAAACAACAAAACACGTGCACCCTGAACCAATTTGATTAGCACAAAGATCAAAACTTGAAGTGTCAATAGAGCTGTAAAATTTTGATAGGCATCTTTCTATATGATCCTCACTGATTGAAAATTTCAACAACCTTTATTCAACAACCTCAGAATGTAAGTATTCCAATAACCACATGTCATAATTCTACTAGCCATGAGAATTTCATGAAGGACCCCAATATTCTGAACACATGTTTCAATTCCATTAGACACCAGAACTTTCAAACCATTTCCTAGTCTGAACAAAACACAGGAACCGTGAACCAATTTGAACAAAGATTGAGCAGTAGTTGAAGTCCTAATCAGGATGAAGAAACTGTATATAAATGGAGAGATGTTTTGAGCTTACCACAAAGTTGATACTTAAGTGAACACCCTCCACCACAACTGATTCCTTTTTGGCCTCCCACGCGGTGATTAATCGGTCCACACTGTCCACCACCATTTCACTTTGAGCCTTGAAGCCTTCAATGGCCATCACCTTGGGACCTACCAAGGATTCCGGTGCTGCACCATCCTCAGATGTTGCTGCAACATCCTCCTCGGTGGTAGCACCTGCTATACTGGCCGAAAGGCTTGCCGGCAGGTTGTCCCTCTTCTTATTGATTTTCTCCGACACAGTGTGCGGGTCCAGATACTCTCCAGCATGGTAAGTGGAGGCCCATAGCAATGGATTCTCCTGCTCGCTCATAAAACCTCGCATCATATGCCGCACGGAGTCCGTGGAGACTACTGTGGTCACCCCAAGCCTTTGTCCCTGCAAACAGTCCCACATTGCTATCCTTTTATTAACCGCTTTCAAATCTACAGGTTGAAATTGAATCATTAGAAACGAAATGAATCCATCGAAAGAAGAAATGATATCCTGCATTTTTGAACAATAGAAATATGATTTGGCAGCTTCCAAAGTGAACGAGTTTGAGCCCTTAAAGAACCAAGAAACCCAAATTGGGCCTCAAGTTTTTTATAGCAGTTTTGAATAGGTCTTATGTAGACTTCCTCTTATTCAAACTTCTTTGTCTTTTGATAAACACATGCAATGTTCTTCACTGATTCCAGTGATATAAAAATCCGGCGCTATCTGAATTATATTTTTCATAATATGATCAATTGAATTTGTCATTTTAAAACTATGAATCGTTGACCCTTTAAGGGTTAAGCTTTGACTACTCAACAAAGTGAATAAAAAGCAAGTAGATGGAGAACATACAAGCAATGTCGCGAGCGTTGACTTGCCGCAGCCACTAGTTCCACACAACAGAACTGTGATAGATGACCTCTTTTCCCGAATACTGCAACACAGAGCAAAGTCATCAAGGTCAACTCTCAAATGTGAATGTGGTTCTAGCTACTTCACATGAATGGACAGTACACACAAATCAATCTGTGTGCATGCTATCGAGAAAGTGAGAAAGTATATATGCATACCGACAGGCGACCATGAGATCCAATCGCTGCCTGACTCCCAGATACTGGTACTTTTTAAGCCCGTCACAAACAACATCAAGGAATTTTTCCCTGGGTACAGTGGCTGTGGATCGCTTTTTCATCGGTTTGGGATTCAACATGAAGCCTTTGGGATCCCAAACATTTGTACTCCGCTTTGGAATCTCTGCCAAGGGTGCCAGCCCCATGAACCTGTCTCGTTTGGACTTCTTGGGAGGCATCTGGCTCTTGATCGTTGCAAACACCTGCTCACTTATCTACTCAACCCCAAACACCAGCAAAACGATGATCAGATATTAAAAATCTCTACACTACACAGCAGCTCTGGCATTACATAAGGTAGAGAATACTAAAACTGTTAGGGACCTGATCCCGTCTCCTATTGACTGACCCCTGTTACCATCTATTCATAACTCCAAATGTATTCAAGAATTGGCGTACATTAAGAGTCTGTTCGTATAAGGCTATTCATACAATCACTCGAAACAATTGTCCATTTTTTATTTTTGCAATCAATTTGTCCTATGTTTCATACTTCAAATGTGAGCCCTGTCCACTTCAAACGGGGCGGACAATGAGAGTGACACAAAAACTACATACTAATATTAAAAATAAACCATTTTTCGAGTACTAAAACAGCTTTGTTGGCGTTAGAACACGCCAAAAACTAAGAGGGAGTTATTTTGGGACAGAGGGAGTACTAGCAGGTAGTGTAACCATGACTTGGCTAAACGTCTACGGCCATTGATAATTGAATGGAAAACGGAGCTTCTACTGTCCCTTCCAGAGTGATCTACACGCTCCCACTTTGAATGATTGCATAAGAAATTCATAAATAGTGATGAAAAAGTGATCTCTATACTGATCGCCCATTATGGTTAAAGTGACGCAAATAGTATTCTCTAGCTGAAGCTCCAGAAAGAAAGGTACTCTGAATAAGTCAGACATTAAGCTACGCTGTACCTTAGTGGCATGTCGAGCCTTACAGCCCATGAGCTGAAGAGTGCTCTGCAACAAACCCCGTGTGTAGCGGTGCTGCTCTCCCTCCTTTGCTCCTGGCGCAGGATCATCCTGTACTAGAACATACAACAGCTTTGAAGCTTCAGGATGCTTCGGTTTCGACTCTGTGCCAGCAGCTGCAGCAGCAGGTTGTGGTGGTGCCATTGTCCCTGTGTCTGACATGGTCTCTTCAACCTTACAAAACAGAACAAGTCACAGATCAGCAAACATCCAAATATACATGAAGTAGTTTGGCAAGTCAAACCTCACATTTCAACCTACAAATCGTTTGTGTACACGAATCACTCAACGAGCATGACGTTGCAAGTCTGTGCTAGCAATACTAGCAATTGACCTAGTGACGAGCACATACTTCATTTCTTCAAAGTCAGCGTCACCGTGAAATACATTCAGATCCAAGATCTGACGCACTTTTTAGGGCATCCATCTGCTTGCAAACCAATCATTCTTACCGACAGAGAACCGACCAACGTCAAAGTTGTACTAAAACTTGCCAAAAGTCTTGAAGCTCGTGTGCACATTAACACGCAAACGCCCCTCACAACAAAGTGACACACCTATAAACTAGCTATAATTCTTACGACCAAAATTGTTTGCAACAGGGTCCACAAGCACCTCCACCACACGGCAATGGAAGCACCCCTAAAAGCAAAACCTACGGTAGCAACAAGCATTAGACTGTTGACAAACCCACCTTAGAAAACCACGAGCAATCGCGTGTGATTAATCTTGTAAGAAGCAGGAGGCGAAACGAGCAATCCGGCCTCCTTCGATGTTGGAGAAAGAGAGAAAAATGGCGTGCAAGTTCTTCAAGTGCGTGACGATGGCGATTGCTGCTGTGCCTTTAGAGAGGCGAGCGAGTGATGAGCGAGACCTCATCATTATCTCGACATTTCCGCAGCCCGCAATTAACTTACTGGGGCCGGCCGACGGAGGGAGCGTCGGTTCCGGCGATCAGCGGTTGACTATGGATTCCTTCACGCAGAAACGCTGGAATCGGAAATCAGGGCGGCATCGCAGAAACGAGCACGTTTTCTATTATAAAAGTGGGATCTTGCGTCAGTGTGGATGAATAATAGTGAGGGTTGGATTTACTCTGTCCATCTGCCCACAGGCCCGGGCTTACCCTCACGCGTCTCCCCTTCTTCACTTGCTAATTAACCCTTCACCCCTAAGAGCATGCCTAAGGTTAACCCTTAAAACGTCCCATGGGAATAGTATATACGTTGTCGTATAATTGAGATTTGCTACCAACAAGAAACTCTAAAATTGGGATCTTAATAACTCACTAGAACTGCATTGATCTAAATTTCAACTTTTTTTTGAACTCAAACATCGTTAAAAGTGTGGATCCATTACAAATACAATCAAAATACAACATATTGTATTGGCCGCCACGGCACGTTCAGACGTTTAGGGGTTAAACTACCACGACACCTACAACCACCAACTTCTACATCCCTCTTTCATTACATGCTTTATGCACCAATTGCTCAGAAGTTCAGTTGTGTAACGACAACTTACATTTCTTCCCTAAAATAAATAAAGGGTGTAGAAGTTGGTGGTTTTAGGTGTTGTGGCAATTTAAGGTACGCCTACTTTAGTAGCAAGTGCTTCTAAGGAACCATTGCCAAGATTTGGTGTAGCCAGCTCCACTTGCTTCAAAGTCTGGGCCAACAACTATCGTAGTACTATAGCATGTTTGTTTAAAAATAATTCAAAAAAAAGGTAAAAATTTGGAAATTTTGAGGACAAAAGAAAGAAAATAGATTGAATTATTCAAAGCTATGTTTTTACGTTTCTAAGCTATTTTGGACTATTTTTGGGCATTTTTAATTATTCTTTTCTTGGAAACAAAAATCAATAAACTTCATTTTTTGAGGATCAAACTTTTTTTTAAATGAAATATTCGTTCACAAGGTGGCGACCCTGCTATGGTATTACGGTATCTAATAACACCAAAGGATAGTATTTGGGGTCAAAGTTTGAATTTTCCCTACCATCTACATAAGCTTTGGTGCAAGCAAATTACTCACACCAAGCAAGCATCTTTGTTCAATCAATAATTATGAGTTTAAAGACTATTCACCGGCCCGTGCTTCAAGGCCATCAAGTGCTTTTCATAAAATCTTCTATTAATAAGTTCCCTTGGTGTTCGCACAAGGAATGTTGTTGGGATACTTCAAGTCTAATATTTCTTCAAAGTGATTGCAAGGTACGGTCTACCAAGTGGGGAGTGCAACTTATGCAGCTAAACGCCATGCAGCTTGTGCACTAGCGTAGTAATGCGCACCTCTCAACTTTCAATTAGATCAAAAATTTCATCATCCCAAATAGGGTTTATGCTAATACTTTCACTTTAGCAATTGTTAAGTTAATTTCATGACTTTGGGCATTATTCACTAGCTTTTTTCTGTTTTTTACCGAGCAGGGGTAATTAGAGCCTTTTTTACATAACATCCTTAGCTAGGTTTTATGAAAAATGCATTTCATATCCCACCTCTGAAATTGAACCATTATTTCATTTCCAAAAAAAAATCCAAAAAAAAGTTTTAATTGCACGAAAATCTTTTTAAAAAAAAACATCACAAAACAATTAATTAAAAAATAAGTAAGCGTAATACCCAAAAAAATAAAATATGGTAGCTTTTTAACACACTTGTGATATGTTGCTATAAATTTTTGAAGTTCAGATTTGACCCCCTTCTAGCATTTCCCATAAAATAGGTGCACTTTTGACAAGCAACATGCTACCAAATCTAAGTAGAAATGCTTAATTTGGATAGAAGATTGAAATTTTGCAAACTTTATTGTGGTAGACATCTTAACTTTAGAATTCTAAAAACAATGCAATTTTTTTCGTCACAAAATTTCATTCCAATATTTATTGATGATTTTCCAAAGATTGGGTAAGTGTACCAATTTGTAGACCGCGACAAAAAGTTTGGGTGACCGTAGCTTGCAACCACCCTTCAAATTACAAATGACCCTCAAATCAATGTTTGATGAACATATTTGGTCTCAAGTTGTTGAGCACTTGGGCTTGCTCTAAAGGTCCTCACCTCTTTTGTAAAATTCAAAGCACTACAATTCGCATACTTGAAATATTACATTGTATGATATATAATTTTTCATAGATAGTCATCAACATAACGAAGGTATGACAAAAATTTCAACACGATTGGAAGTCTATTTTGAATATTTAAAAAAAATTATCATGTAAAAAATATTTAAAAATATAAAAGAATATTTTTGTCAAATTTAACATCAAAATTGTATTTATTAAGGTAAAGGTTATATTTACAAGTAGTAAAAATATGGAAATAAAGAAATTAAAAGAAACCTATGATTGGAGCATCCCTAGAAAGTCCTCTGTATTTTGGACATTCAAATTTCAAATTTCTCAACGGTGGAAAATATTCAAATGACGTCTATTGTTCAATTCCAATTGTCAAAAAATATATCAAAGTTTAACTTAAACATCTAATGAAAAAAGCAACTACAATAAAGCTAAAACATTTGGTTTTTGAGGGGTTTGACCAAAAATCAAGCATAATATGGTTGATTGGGCAGTTACGGGTTAAACATGTAAGGAGTCCCGTAGGGCCATGTTTGTGGTTGTTTTTCAGTCAAACTCTGATTTTCACTTCGTTCCTAATTTCAAATGAAAATGGTCCCAACCAAAGAAAATGTGGGTTTTATATTCTACTTTTTAGTCCAATTTACCATTCTTCAAAATTGTAAATTTTTTTTTTACAACACTTTACAGCTCAAAAACCTAAAATTCCAATATACACTGCAGAAAATGTTTTTCTATCCAATTTCTTTTTAAATATGCTAAAGAAGCATAACACCTACACTCTATTGTTCATCACTGTTATTTACGTTTTCTCTAAAACATTCATATTGTTGTAAGCACTTTGTAATTACTATGATTTTTACAAAAATGTTTTTTTTGAAAATTCATATAAATTTTATTTTCATTTAAATAATTAAAAAAAAACGGGTAACTTAGTTTAACAATACTTTATATGAGAAAAATACCAAAACATAATATATTTTAAATGTGAGGAGTTGATGAAGTTTGACTAGGTAATTGTAGTGGGAACACGGAAGGGTGAACCCTTAACCTTTTAGTGCCTAGGGTATTGTAGCTTTGTGCTTTGGATTTCAATAGTTTTTTCTATTGTGATTAATAGTATCAAAAATAGAATGGATTCAATTAGAAACTAACCAAACAATTGTATTCTCAACTAGAGTAGATAAAATTTGCCAAAATTAAAGAATCATCCAATGGTGGAATTGCAAGTTTATAGTGTGTCTTTGAATTGTATAATGCACGTTCGGAAATGATATTTGGAGGATGTGTGACTTCAAATATTTGACAGTCAAAAAGTGAAAAAGGTCAGTAATGAACTTTGTCAATATTTGCCTATTGCAATATTTCATATTAAGAAGAAACCTACACATAATTATAATTGTGAATTTTATAAGTCGTAGTGACTTATCCATGTATGGTTTAGGACAAAAATTTATACACTAAAAATTGAAGTATATAATGTACTTTCATGTATTTGCAATATTTTTGCGTTTTGTTCTTATGTATTTTAATAGTTGCACAATTCCAAATTAAAATTTTCTTTTTCTAAAAGATGTGTATTATAAATCTCCAACTCTGAACTTCACAATTCAAAATTTCAGTTCTTCATGAATATTCTATTATTTTCATTTTTGACACTCCAGTGACCATAATGTGGTTAGCTAGGCACTAAAGAGTGAAAAGACAAACAATTTTCTCGTTGTTTCCACAACTTTCCTTACATTTTTTTTAGAATTTATTTTATTTCTTTGATATCATTTTACATTATAGTGTACTCTAAAATCAAGTAGAATATGTAATTATTACCTTTAGTTAATTGATCAAATTAATAATAAATTTCATTGTTTCAAAGTAGGTCATCAAAAGTGCTTCCAAAACCAATTTTTTGGTTATTTTTCATTTGAATGACGAGATGAATCTATAATTAGAAATTTGAAAGACCCAATTTTTTTTATTATAAATCATTTGACACACTTTGAAAAAAAAATCGTGTCATATACTACCGTTGAATCTGTGTCGTAAGTTGATCTTAAATCATTTTTGAAGAAGTTAGTATCAAACAACTGACTTTGCTTTGATTTGAGTAGAGTAGCGGAGCAACCTATATATCACTTTATAGCCAACCTATTACCAGTTTAAAATAAGTTTAGGGCACGAGTAGGGGATTTGACAAACTTTCCACTTTGAAAAATTGTAGAAAATTTTATATTCGGTAAAAAAGACAAATTACTTCGTCTCTTCGTGATTTCATGTTCTCCACCTAGGAATTAAGTTATTGATGAAACTTTCATTTCTAAGGTGAAAAACACCTTATTTTCTCAATTTATAGTGTTTCTACCTTAGAGCCAGTATTGTAGTAATAACTATTATAAAAAAAAACAATCGTACAAGCATGATTGGTCCCCATGATGGATCCACCATTGGAACGCTTTTGTCGGGAACCGACATGGGCCAACTTAGACTATTATATAAAGCAAGGTAGTGAACACATGCTTACATGGTCCTTATGACTGCTTTGTCACTGAAACAGTCGTAATAAGGGCATGCATTGGCCTACCCAGTCTATTGTATAACGCATGTCGATTAGATATGATAGTTCCATTATTAAAATGGTTATACAAGGGCCAACCCGATATACAGTGTAACACATACCATGCAAAAACACACCTTTCTTATGACAATTATAGATGAAAATACTATGTGTTGGTTTGAGTATATGCGAACATCATTTATTATATAGTACATACCATGCACATTTGCACGTGAAGACAATTTTGTTGTTGGAATCGTCATGCCAAACTTTGGTACATGCTAATCTAGTCGATATTAAACACACATCATACTTGCATGTACGAGAGGATGACAATACAATTGAAACTAAACTCTTACATGGATCACCCAAATAATGTTGGCCTAATGGCTACCAACCATTGAAGGTGGTTAATTTATCGATGCTTAAAGGTTACAGCTAGCCAAATATATATATTTTCATAGATAGACTCTATGACTTGACCAATACATAATAGCCTTACAAGAATGTAATAATTATAACGTTGGCCCTAAAACCGTCATGAATAAAGAGTTTGTTGGAATAGTACAACTATCCATGCCTCGTGAACTTGAATGGCGTCTTACAAAACATAGTTGAGAGAAATAATGTAATGTTGAGGAAGATTTAGAGGCTAGCTTATTTGACAAAGAAATATGGGGTAACTTTGATTCTTCAATAGAACCAACATACATTAATCCTTTGACACGCTTGTGTCCATATATTGAACAATGAACAAATATGATATAGATCTTCAAAGTAAGGTATTGTGATTTTTTGAAAAACAATACAAGTGGTTTATGTCAAGTTCTATTTTTAGTTCAAAAGTGAGACGTTATAAATGATTTTCCAAAATAAGTAGAATAAAATATTAATGGATATCATACCATCTTGAAGTGCATGTTATTCCAATTTCATTATAATACTTAAAAATTCGTGTTGATTTGGGATTTTTTAATTGAATTTCAAGTGAAAACCTTAATTAAAAATTATTAATAGAAAATATGATGGTTCCAACCATATAGACGTAATCTTCACATTGACATTTATAACTTTGCTTTGTACATGAACTCCATTTTTTTTATCATCAAACATCTTATAACAAATCTTTGAAAACAATGTTGAATCGGAACTTTAAAGGATTAATCACATAGTGCATGAGCTAAAAGTGAAAAGTATGCATTAAACATCAATATATAATAAATAAGAGCTCTTTAAATAAAATTTCTAACATTCAATTTGTTATTTTTTCTTCATATATTAGGTGTTATTTTGTAGAACTTCAAAATGATTCATTTGAGGTCCTATAGATATGGAAATGAACACTTGAATTGGTAAACAAGCCCAAAAAGAAAAGAAGACCTTTGTTTCATAAAAGGCTTACAAGGGCACCTAATCTAATTCGGAGCTCAAACACTTCCACTCCAAAACAATATTCAATATAGAAGTAACCGAAAAAAAAGTGTAAAACAAAAAAAGAAAGTTTGAAAAAATGACAATTCGGAACAAATGGACAACTTGGGTCAAAAGAGAGGAGGAAGGGTTTGCAAATCCAAGATTCTGAGAAAAACCTCGAAAATGAAGCTCAAAAATTGAATGTTTTTTGCTCGAGCCTCGAGGACCACCCAACCAGAGTGAGTCAAAGGGACAAACGCCCTAAAATCTAAAACAGTAAAACCCACTCAATTCAACTCCCGAGGCATGCCAGCCATGCATCACAGAATATGAACACTAAGTTAAGTTACCGACTGTTTATCGCTTTAGAGCAAACTGAACTTGCAGTCAGTAAATGAAAAAGAAAGGATGAACTTATTTATTGTTTATTGTTTATGAACAAAGGAGTAGAATAAGTTATTCGCCCACCGTTAATTTTGGGATCTGAGAGGAATCCCCACTGGCGACCAATGAGCTCATGCTGAATCTTTTGAATCCTATTCTTCAACGGTAGGTTGAGGATTCATACCTTAGGGCCAATTCACACTATGGCTGTCCAAGTCGAGAGGCCGTGGGATTGAGAGTCCAAACTTTGTTGAGAGTCCAAAGAAATCTAATGAAAAAAGGAAATAAAATATAGTTTTCATTTTTTATGAAAAGAAATCAACGGCCTCTCGACCATAGTTTGGGTTTCCATTCTCGTCGGACCCAAATTTCCTTTCGAGAGGCCATCGCCTTGGTCAAAAAGTGCTGCCAAATACGCGTTTTGGAGAGCGACGGCCTTTGGACTTTGGCCTTTAGTGTGAAGGGTTGAGAGGCCAAACCCATGGTTTCTTGCAATTTGATTGGTGGAAATCGACGGCCTCCCGACCTTCGGCCATAGTGTGAAGCGGCCCTTATAATGTGGACAGTTGGCAGACAACTACACTAAATAGGTAGATTAGTGTTAGATACACTAATTTTCATAAACATGTTGTAAATTTTTACTGTCAATCAATTTTTTTACCCTCTATATTGGTCAAGATGGGGATCTTTCAATAGTATTGGAATCAATGTCTTTGATAATTTTTTTTGTCGAGAGTAAAAATCTATAATATTTTCAAATTTTATATTTATCTAACACTATTTAGTGTAGTCTTCTTTCTCCCATGCAACCAAGTTCATATGGAACAGTAATTTCATCCCATTGCGTGTTGAACCATGCCCGGGAGGTATACCTCCTAAAAGAATCAATGCAAGTGGGACCTCCAAAAAGAGACCGATCAGTAGGCGAAAAAACCGAGAAGCATGTCTCGAGGTACAGGTTTGGGTTTTGAACGCGGCATGTCTCTACTGTAGATGTCTTTGCCTGGTCCAAGAAGTACAACAGGCGTCTTCCTAGCAACATTGCCGTGTGCAGTGATCTCAGAACCACTTTATGACATTTAGAACATTATGCGACCTCCCACATAAATGGTATCTACTTTTGCTACCTAGTGCATACAATACTCACGATACCTCTTTAATATCCGGCAATACCCTTGATATATTAAGGCGATACCATGATGATATCCACGGATATCACCTCATGAAGTTGCTACATATTTATATCATGACGAGCATTCTCACTACATTTCAATTTTTTTCATTTTCTTTCTTTGTGTGTTTAGCAGCCCCATTTTGGGTGGAAATCCAGCTAATTTTAGCCAGTTTTCAGATTACTAGCCGTGTGTAGGTCCTCAGAAGCAGTAGACAAGGTTCATGAATGTGTACAAGTTTAGATACATCCTTCCCATTGCTGTAGATACAGCACCGGGACGTACTTCACGTTACTATCTGAAAGGTATACACAAGGTCCATGTCAATCTATTATACAATACAGGACTTTTTGTCTCACTCGACCGTTCCGCGCTGGAATCCGTCGAGGAGACAACCCAAGCTCAAAAACAACTCGCTTCAATGTGCTCAACGGCACGGGTCCCACTAGTTCGTAAACATACGAATACAAATCCGACAATTAACGTTTTGTCCTTCATGCACAACATTCCCTCGTAGTAATGGTAATAGTTGTAACATTCTTTTGAGAACAATGAGACTAAGATTTTATTTACCTGATTTCTATCTGCCTCTGAAAAATCTCCTTGCTTTCTCCTCCTATGGGCCACATTTTTAGGGCGAAGTCAAAGTTCTGACACACTCTGTGAAGGCAATTGCTCATTGGCTTGAGGAGAGCTCAATTGTGCAAAACAAGGTGTCAGGGATTCCTTTTCATCCCAATGCAAAGAGTACTCAACAGAGAAGGGCTACAAAAGTTGAAGCCGTGAAACTGCATCCACGTCTACGTCGACCAAGCAAGAGTTTAGACCTTTGCTTGCACGTCAAAACTGGCCTTTGCCATTTTCATACCATGCTTGTACCTTTCGGGTATGGACATGAAAGACATGGGCTTCAACTCTTTCAGATCTGAAGATAACAAACGAAGATCGACAACTGCCAAAGATCCGCTTGAAGCCAACAGAATGGAGTCCCGGAATGCAAGTGCACAGCCATGTGTGCACCAAGCAAAATCCACCGGAAGAGCAACATTAACACACTCTGCTGAATCACCATCCATGTCAACTCTGATGATCCTGAAACACCATGATCTGTCTTCCGGCACGGATGCGATCAGAAGCAATTGTTCGTTGCTGACCACGAACAACACTTTCGTAGTTTTTGGATCAATCTTCATCTTCACTGGACTAACCCAAATTTCCTGCTTCATGTCATACGCGTAGATCTCGTATGCCAGTCGCTCTCCTCCGGAAACACAGTAGTAGACACCTTCAAAGACGATACTGCGGAAGCACAAGAGCGAAACATCACAGCAGTCTCGGTGCAACTCCAGGAGCAGCTCCCAGGAGCAACAAGTTGAATCATACATGAAATGCCGAAGAAGGAAGCCAGGTTGGCCTGTGTAAGCCAGAGTCACTACAAAGATCTTGTACCCTCCGGAGGTCTTATACATCACAAGGTCTACTACAGGTGGGCAGTCTACAGCTGGGCAGAAGCTGGGCAGAACCTGAAAACGCCGAGTCAAGGGGTTGCACAGAACGAGAAAGTAACGAGGAACGGTAGTAACAAAGCTTCGTTCCAGGGAGCGAACTTGGAAACAGAACAGGCCACCGTCGGAACAGAAGCGCTCGATTTGACGTGAGTGGTGGCCCTGGAGAAAGCAAATCGGTGAGGGCAGGAAGGAATGGTTTAGGGTTTCCCATTTGTTGGCCGTGGGGCTGTAGAGAGAATAGTGTCTAAGGTCTCGGGAAATGTAGAGAAGGTAGGGATCCGAGGGTCGCACTGTTGGCAGCGTGTTCCAACGCTTGCACACTGCCCTGAATCTGCAAAGGGACGACAGCGGAAGCCGTCGCAGCACCAGGTCCAGTACTTCCCCTGGCAATTCGCTCCATAGCTTTGCGTCAAGCTCTCCTGCCATTCCTTCTGCCAGCATTTGCCAATTGCACATGAGAATGATGCTTGCCAGAGAAAAAAGTATCTGTAGTTTCTCTAAACCCTAAAGGACCAAGGATTCATAGTTTAATAATGCGCAATCCGATCGATTATATGTGATTACAATTTTACATCATGTATTGGTGAGAAAAATGAATAAAATTGAACAGAAGAAAGTCCCCGTATGACCTACCCAAAAAAAAAATGACACCCGAACGGAGAGTATACAGGCGATACGAGGAAACCCTAATTTGCGATTTTTCGCAACCTGTTGTCTCATTATACCGATGCTTGCCAGAGAAAAGTATCTGTCGGCAAGTCGCGGTTTCTGTAACCCCTGAAGGACCAAGGATTCATAGTTTTAAAATGCCCGATCCGATCAATGTAATCAAATTTTTACGTCGTGTATTGGTGAGAAAACAAATAAGATTGAACAGAAGAAAGTCCCCGTATGACCTACTCAAAACTGCTAAAAAAACATTAAAAAATGACACGCGAACGGATAGTATACAGGTGATACGAGGAAATCCTAATTTGCGATGTCGCTATAAACCCCAATGACTTTTCACAACATGCATCACTTGTCCACTCATCATGCACCTGACTTTTTAATATCAGAGAACAACCTGTGCAGCAGCTACTCCGCAGGCTTATGTTCTTGCCAAAATTGTTTACAAGTGCTCGGGCTGTAGGTACAAATGAATAGGTTCACTAAGTTCACTGATGCAAATTCCCAAGGTCCACAACCCTGTTACTGCACTGCAAGGAGAAGATTGTGGAAACCCGCTTACGCATTGAGTGAGTACAAATGGTCCTTCACACTCTGCGTCTGAATGTCAAAACCGTAAACGTCAATGATAGTGGAGAATTTTCCAGCAAGAAAATTCTCCACTATCATTGACATTTAGGGTTTTGACATTCAGATGCACTCTTTCGTTCCACTGAAACAACAGGATCTGCTCTTTCTCCATTTGAAATGGCTCTGTCAATTCCACAGACCGCGATACCTACTCTCAATATATCTTGCGAGCTACAAACAAATTATGCCCTCTACGAACTCCCCAATTGGAAAGCACAGATTGAAAGAAGCATTTTGAAACATCTACTCACCAGGGCGGTGCTGCAATGTCGGTGTAGCACAACCGCCTCTTCTTCGCACGCTTCAAACCTACGGGTACGTTATGACACTGCCTCGGGGGGCAAAAGGATTTTGTACTACTGTAGCACTCTCATGCATGTTCACAACTTCACAATTGGAATTGTTGTCTAAGCAAATGTGTACAATTATGAGGAAATATGCAATTCCGGAGTGTGCTGGATGATAGTAAGCAGCAGCGAGAAAAAGGATCGGAGCAATCTCGGTATCATGCGTTTCAGTAGAATCATAAAGCGTTCGAAAGTTTTCAAAAATTCTCAAGATGGATACGCTCCTTCCATACTAAACTTATTAGTGTACTCTTTGAGATCAAATCTCCATCATCGAGTAGGTGATCGTCACTCGTCCGAATCATACTTCCGCGAGAAACACGAGAATACGAAACCCTAGATCACAACGAATATTAGGGTTTTAGTGAGGGCGTGCTTTTTAGTGTGGAAAAAGTGTAAATATTGAAGAAAAAAGTGGAAATATTTAACGAAAAAAGGACTTTGAAAAGGTCTTGGCGGGCCCGGAAGGAATCATCGTGCAACGTCAGTTGATGCTCGTCGTTTCTCAGATGGTTTTTTATAATTTTAGCTTGGCTCTTGCATTGGTTGTAGAGGCTGCCAACGCTCCTCGCCCCTCGATCTTGTCATCAAAGATCCTGTATACCCTGCCAATACTCCATCGCCACGCTTGCGTCGTTTACAGTTGGGAGACGAAGCCGTTGTCTACAAGAAGCCTTTTGTTGTTCAGCGGTTGCGGAGATTTGTCTGTCTGAGCTTTGCTTTCGTAGGGTTTAAGCGAAAGCAGCGATGGCGTCCATGGCTACAGCCTTCCACGCCACCACTGCTGCTAGTGGCGCCATCGCCGCTTCATCTTCTTCGTGCAGGAGCAGCAGCGTTTCGTTGGGTTTTGCTGCGGCCTCTGGTTTGCGAGGTTCGAGCTTGTCGAGCCGAGGTGGGTGTCTTTCATTGCAGAGTGATGGCGCGCTGCGGGCGATGCCTGTGCAAGTGCGCGCGGATTCCTCCGCTGCTGCTGGCGCTGCCGCGGCGGCCGCTCCGAAATCCGGACCATCGACCTTTAAGGTCGCCGTTTTGGGCGCCGCGGGCGGGATCGGCCAACCTCTCTCGCTCTTGATCAAGATGTCGCCTCTCGTCGGGGAGCTTCGTCTCTATGATATCGCCAATGTCAAGGGCGTGGCTGCGGATCTGAGCCACTGCAACACCCCTGCACAGGTAACGGGGCTTTCTTCAACTCTGCTTCTTGCTTCATCGATTTTCCTGTAACCGGGCTTTCAATCAGCATACTGTGCTTCTTGCTTCATCGATTTGCTTGTACTAAGCATTGATTCGCTTGTACTACTCTGCTTCATCGATTTCATCGATTTGCTTGCTTCATCGATTTGCTTTTACTAAGCATTGATTGGATTGCACTTGGCCAGGTTTCAGCTTACACGGGCGCGTCCGAACTAGCAGCAGCATTGAAGGACGTGGATCTCGTTATCATCCCCGCAGGAGTGCCGCGAAAACCTGGCATGACGCGCGACGATCTGTTCAACATCAACGCAGGGATCGTGCGAACTCTTATTGAAGCGGTTGCCGAGAATGCCCCTGGTGTAAGTTGCCAATTTCCCCGAACTTGATGATTCATTGTCTGGATCGTTGATTTTGATTCTTTTGTCCGGAGACAGTTTAGCATTTTTGCTACTTTTCCATGGCTTCAAGAGCAATCTAGGCTCCTTGGATGCTCTTTTCATATGGATATATAGGTAATATCAGGGTGATACACATGTGCTACTAGGTTTAAAGAGGCTACACATCTTGACTCCGTGTAGAAATGCTGGCTTTTGTTCCTTCTTTTTTTCGAAAATCCTTTGTATCAATTAGCCAGCCCAAATTTTATGTAGCAAGTTGGCTAAAATTAGCAACGAAAAACCACTTGTTGATTGATCGTGGTTGATTCTAATCATTGTTGAAGTTGTGATTGTTTCAGGCTTTGATCAATATCATCAGTAACCCTGTGAACTCCACCGTGCCGATCGCCGCGGAGGTGCTCAAAGCCAAAGGCGTCTACGACCCCAAGAAGGTCTTCGGCGTGACCACATTGGACGTGGTGCGTGCCAACACGTTCGTAGCGCAGAAGAAGAACTTGCGACTGATTGACGTGAACGTTCCGGTGATCGGTGGACATGCCGGTGTCACCATTCTTCCGTTGTTGTCCAAGACAAAGCCCTCTGTGGAGTTCACCCCGGAGGAAGTCGAAGAGCTTACAGTGCGTATTCAAAATGCCGGCACTGAAGTCGTGGAGGCCAAGGCTGGTGCCGGGTCCGCCACTCTTTCCATGGTAAGCTTTTTGTGCTTGATCTAACTTGTCAAAAAAACGTTGAAAACAGGAAAACTTGTCAAAAAACGTTGTCTTGGTGATTCCCGGTTTGTTCCTCATTATTGTTTTGAACGTTTTCCTATTTTCATCTCTGTCCTGAACACAATCTGATAAAGATAAATTGTCCTGAACGCAATCTATGTCTGCAAAAACGAATCTCAATTCTTTGAATATTTGCGTTTGGAGGTGCTCACCGAAATGAATCATGTCAATCTAGTGGCCATTTCCTTGTTTCTCACTGTGTGGCTTGTCTATTATGTTCACAGGCATATGCTGCTGCCAGATTTGCTGAGTCTTGCATGCGGGCGTTGGATGGCGATTCGGATGTTTACGAATGTGCCTATGTTCAATCTGAGGTACTCACGTTTCTGTCGAGATTTAATTCTACGATGTTGGATGGTTTTGTGGTGCATTTGTTGAGAGACCAGTGTTTTGAATTTCAGGTAGAGGATACTTTTTCTGTCACTTCTAAGCATTTTTACCAATATGTAGGAGTGTTCAAGATCCAAATCAGATTTTTATGCAATTTTTCTACAATTTCAAATTGGGAGGTTGTAGACCGCATTTTCCATTCAAAGATTAGTGGCTCCAGACATTTAGCCAAGTCATGCTTACTCCCAAGCTGGTCATCCAAGTGTATGAATAAATGAATTGATAACAGCAAGAAATCTCAAGTGTACAACGTGCACAGATGAGGAACCTAATAACAAGCCCATATGGTAAAGTGAAGACGGAAAGTGCACTGCGCTACAGGGGTGCTTGAAAGCTCAAATCCTTCTTACTCTATGTACAACAACTTCAATCAAGTGGACATGGGACAGGTCCTTAATGGTTTTAGTATCTTCTATTCTGAGCTTGTTATTGTGGTGCTTCAGGTAACGGATTTGCCTTTCTTTGCAACGACGGTGAAGCTTGGCAAGAAGGGAGTGGAGGAAATCATTGGCCAGGATTTGGACGGTATTACCGAGTACGAGAAGAAGGCTGTGGAGGCGTTGAAGTCGGAGCTGAAGGGCAGCATTGAGAAGGGTGTTCAGTTTGCAAAGAAACAAGCTGCCACGGTCTAGAGTGTCCTCACTTCTTAGCTTCCTTTGTATGACAAAGGGGACTGCAATTTTTGTTCACCAGAGTAGGATATGTGATTTTTGAATTTGATCTGAAATGCCAGGGCACCCTAGCCAGAGTGTATGAGGGCATGTGGTGGTAACTTTAGAGTAATAACTGCCGATTGATACTGTCGACACCCCACTTATGTTATTCCAACACTCTTTGCTCTGTGCAGAGATTTTTTCACTTGAAAGAAATCATACAGATTTACCATGAGACATCTGTGTATCAGTATTTATCCTTTGTAAGTAACCATGCCTGTTTTAATGAGATCTTCGTGGTGCAGTCTGTCTTGTAGATCACAAAGCAAGGAATGGAATGGTTGATGTTTGCATTCTTGGTCCAGTTGAGCGTAACGTGGATTTTGATAGTAGTCACAGAGTTCTGATGACACTGTTAACCTTTTGCATTTCAAGCTTTTCATATACAAAAATAAGGTGGGATCTTATATGAGGTAGGATCAGAATCGGCAAGGAACTCATGATCTGGTGCCATTGAGTGTTCAGTTTTGTTGAATATTTTCAAGTATTATTATCGTTGTTTTGTTTTGAACGCAACTTCCACGTTGGTAGAGCACCAACAATGCAACAATGCCGTGTACAGTACATGTATGAGGCGGCTTACACACGATTGAGTACAGAAAACGCTGAAGGACAGTTGGGACGACAGGCTTGGGCTCGTGATAGAAGAGTTTATGATCAATATGCTTCCAGAACATTCCGCAAAAAAATGAGAGCTGCCTTCTCGGCCTCACACTCTCCAAGGCCCAGCCATGCCGGCCAATGTTTGGGTAAGGTAGGAGCACCCAATTCCAATAGTGTACCCAATGCTGATAATTTCTACACATGGCTTTCATTTTAGAACGCAAATCTAAGTATGTCATGTATAGCCTTATTGTTTGTTGACCAAAAACGATAAGCCATCTATGGTCTACCAAGATGTGCGTTCTAAAATGAAATCCATATGTAAAAACTATCAGCATTGGGTACTATATCGGAATTGGGTGCTCCTACCTTAGAACTTCATTTTCCAAATAGTTGTTTGCTTATCAATATTTCAAAAAAAAACTATTATTTTAAATAGAAGTACAAGAAGTAACCAAAGCATATCGACAATTGAACAATTGGTTGACAATAAAGAACTCTGGATATTGGTTGATTTGGCTTAATTTTTTCTTAGACATTGGCAAAGTAAGACAGTGGGTGACCTGGACTTCCACAACATTTAGTAGCCTTTGTGAGTGTTGCCTCCCTCCAACAGAATGATGTGGAATATCCCACATCAAATTAGTAGCTATAGTGGCACGTGGCATTAAGCAAGAGCAATCAGCCATGGTGAACAATAATCAAAAGCACTCATTCGATCACAATTCAACAATATTTTGTAATTGTTTGTTTGATTCAAGAGTTAATTCAATTACAAATCACTGTTCACTCCATATATAAAGGTGAATGAAACTAAAAGGCACCCTCTTAGAAGGCTACTGAATGTTATGAGTCTATGACCCATCGTGTATTTGTTACAAAATTGTAAACTCCATGCCACAAGCAAGATGGGAAGTGTGCAATAATATGTCATTCTTGAAATAGAAATGGACATATATCTCCACAACTATACAAAGTGTATGCAACAATAATGTCAATTGCAATCTATATATTCATCATCATTGTTAACAAGGATTTTTTTCCTTTGTTCTTTTAAAAAATTAAATTGAATGCTATTCAAATCAATTCTTTATACATCTTGTTGTATTTTGACATGTTTATGATTTTTCTCTTCAACAATTTGAATGAAATAATGTTTCTAAAGATATGTTTAATTATGCCCAAAAATGTTAACATGGTGGTCGTGGTTTCAATAAACATTCATAAATTTTATGCTAAGTTATTTTTAAAATATAAATACAAAATACATTTATGAGGGAATTCACTTTGCAAATTATTTATTTACAAACAACAATAAATTTTGGCTTGGTTTTCTTTTCATAACATAGTGTATATTGTATATTACAATATTCATGATTACAATGTTGGATTTTATTCACAAATGAAATTGATAGGATTCCTTCACTTGAAATAATTTAATATTATACTTTAGTGTTGTAAATCAATGTATTTGTTTATGTATTTGTGTATGTGTGAGAGTGAGAAAATAAAAATAACCACATTTTTCTTTTGATGAGTAAATGTATTTTTTTACTCCTTTTTGTATCCACTTCTAAGATTTTAGAAGGGGAACTTGACTTCTGTCCTTTTTTATTTAAAAATTTTGCAACAATATTTCATAAAATGCAATTTGGAATTAATGTAAGATCGAAAATTGAGGTTTTGAATTTTAAATTAGATCTATATCATAGTATTCAACATTTCTATTTTCTACTTAAAATTGTGAATTCTTTCTATATTTATCATAAACAAAATGTTTAATTCTTTTTTAGTGAAATTTGTTGAAATGGATTTGAAATGTGGCACTTTAAGTTTTATTTATTTTTTAACATTGCTTAACCCCGAAAATGATTGAATGAACTCGTAACAGAACAAACAACACCTAGTAAAATCTCATAAAGAGCGTGAACTAGTAAGTCTTGTTTCCCGACCATAAAAGAGCACCTACGATCAAAAATGATGCCTCTCCTCATCCCAAAGCTCTAATTATTCATATTAGATACACATCTACCAATGTCTAATCACCAGTCCTTTGTCTAGTGAGCATTAAATCAAGGTTGGGTTGAACAAACACTTTATTCACATCGGCCTCGTAAGAGGACCAATTTTTTTTATTTTTTCATTCATAACATGTAGTAGCATGCACTATATTAGCTATTGCAGAACCAAGGTAGGATATATAGAAGTGGCTCTTGAATGTTATATCAAGAGTTTCCATCCCTTCACTTAGCCTAAACTCAAAGATTTTCCAAATTTTTTAGTCTTTCTCAAGATGACTAAGCTTTATCCTTGAAAGTCTTTCTTCCATTTTAGTTATCTGCAAAGTGAAAGACCAAGAACATATCTTCTAATTTTAGTTTTGTACTTTAAATAGAATTTCTTGCAACACTTATCACAAGCCTTGAGTGAGCATAAAGCTAATGTGGGGTACCTCAAGATTCCACCACGGGAACTCAAATGTGGATTTGGAAAGCTACTCTATCATTCAAAAGGTGCAAGGTACGAGTCTTTTGATAACAAAAAGTGTGATGATTGATTTGAAAAAAAAGAGGCATAATTTATTGTTTCTATCCACCAGGGAAGAGACTATGGAAACGCATTGTTTTTGAGGAGTTACCAGGAGTTACGCACATAGATAGTAAAAAGAAGCTGTAAAAGTAAATTTAGGGTAAATACTAAGGCAGAGACTCCGCGACTAGCTACTTGGTTCTTCCAACTTTCAAGCTAGAAAACCAAATTTGCCTTGTCTTTTGTCTTCAAGTAAGGTTTTGCTAAACTTTACGGATAACTCTATTGTCTTTTAAGGTTGGATGTCCTAAAACCACCACCTCCGCCAAATATGACATGTAGAGTTTTTTAGGGGCCACTGCAGTTGAGACTCAAAACCACCGATTTCACTATTAAATTAAGCCAATGGCATGCCAAGCATTGTGAAGTAGTTGATGGTTTAGGGTATCATTATGAGTGAAAATTAGTACCACATGGTGTGGACATGGGAAACCTAAAGGTCTGATATGGGTCATGAAGTTCTTTTCACTTCGAGCATTTGTATCAATTTGAATATTGAGGATTAAATTGCGGAAATTTGTACATTCCGTGAGAAACCTTCTTCCAAATGACCGAAAAAATATTTCTCATAAATAACTTTGTTAAAATGAGACCATGTTTCTTAAGTTGGTGGTTTTACCTTAATTTCCATGAACAGGAATTGCTGAGGTGGCACTAAGGATGTGACGATCAGATCAGGCATGTGCAGCTGCCGCTCTTTAACCTTCTCTTTCGGATTCGATGTGGGAAACAAGAAGCCATTAGTTAGGGTTACCAGGAAGCTAGAACGGCCGCCTCCACGCCAATGCAAGCTCACTGTATAGAATGCAGTCTTCCCTCTTCTCCCTCAGTTTTAGTACATTCAAGCTAGATAGTTCTAGCTAGTTTCTGTTTGATCAAGCTACACGGTCTTCCTAGTCTGATCAGTTTTTGTTTGGTCTAGTATCTGTAACATGGTCATTTGATTAGAGTACTGGTTTTTGCACTTGGGCCTGCAGGCTAGCAGGACGCATATATGCAGATCCGAGCAGATCGACGTGTTGTAGCTCTTTCCACGTACTGGTCGTTCTAGCTAGTTTCTGTCAGATGGTGCATTTGCTAGTTCCAGTTTGATGATGAATATGTTTTGTATGATGAGATTAACTTGAATGGCAAAACGATATATGACAGAGTGATATATCAAGTATTAGAACTGCCTGACAGAGTCGTACCGAGTACATAAATACACTGGAAGCTTTGGAGAGTTTAGCCCCCGGGGCTAAACTGGCCTGGGGGGGCTAAACCACCCCAGTTTAGCCCCGGCTAAACCCGAATCTTTCATTTTAGCCCCGGCTAATTTGTGTTTTAGCCCTGGCTAATGGTACAAAAAGGGGGCTAAAAAGGGGGCTAAAGGTACAAAAATTTAGCCCACCCAATTTTTCACATAGTGCTAAGGGGGGCTAAAGAGGGGGCTAAACCACCCCAGTTTAGCCCCGGCTAAACCAGTCAAAGTTCCCAGTGAATTCCGAAGATCTGAACACGGATCTGAGAGTTCTTTGTTGCAAAGTTCCATGCATTTGCTGCTTCCATCAGTAAAGCGCCCATCCTTTGCATACACAACGTGTAGCCTCCTGTGGGAATGAGAGCTCGTTGTAAGTGAACCTTATATAAGCTTGTACATCTCCGTTTGCATCTGTAGCAGCGGTATACACCACGGGGCCAAAATTAATCTACCATTAAGGTCGAGCCACCCATAACCGATCACTTAAGGATTTTAGCATATGATATTAAGGTATATATTTTTTTAAGGATTTTTCATGTGTGCAAACATAAGGTTCTTGTTGAATGCAAAAGGTTCCGTGATTTTATTCCCACTATTCAAAAAGTTATAATTATTTGAAGTGAAAAGTTGCTCGTAACCCATAACCAATCTATAGAGTGCTACATAACCGCTCACTGTTGGAGTAGTTTCTAATCATCCTGGTACATATAATTGTGGACAGAGAAAGTCAGAATTTCTTTAATACAAATCTGCAAGAACCACTAAGAGTGAACCACCTATGCAGATAGATAGATAGATAGAAACTCCGACCCTAACCGGGTTGGCGTGAATAAAGTGTCTGTTCGTAAAGCCAATGAAAAACCTATGCATGTTTATAACTATCTAGAAAAAAAATAAAAAAATCGGAAATGTTCGGAAATACGTCCAGCCCATGACTATTTCTATGTACCCTACATGCTGCAGATGGGGTCCTGGTTGGTAATGGGTGGCTCGACCTTACGCTTCCAACTTTGCCTTGTAGCCAGCCTTTGTAGAGGTTAATCAACCAATAGTTTTTGGTTACTTTTAACGGTTACCTAATCACTAAAATGTAGTTTTGTTCCAATGGCCCTTTGTCCGATGGACATTGGGTCATTAACATTACAAAGACTTTATCCATGTTGGCCTCTAATGAAGCCGGAGTTTTTATCTATATATCTATGTTTGATAAATAAATAATAAATAAATACATAAAAGAATGGTTTGACAATATCCGTAGCACCTACCATTGGTAGGTAGAGAAAAATCCTAATTTATCCCTAGTTTCCTAACATTGGTAACATTGGAATAGAAAGTCATACCAAGAGTTTCCCATTGAACTTAGTTCAAGCCTAAGTGATTGGAGAAACATATTGACATGCAGCCTAGTTGTAGAATTGATATTAAAGTCTACCTAAAAAATTCAAATTACCATAATGAATTTGAATCCATGGGATGGTAAGTGTCTACGGGTTGGTCTAAAAATAAAACTAAAAAAACTTGTTCTAGGTCCCATAATCATGCTGCTGGTGATCGAGTGGGTCTGATTTGTTTTCGGGGTCTATAGCGAAAAGATGAGTTTTTTTGCTTTGTATAATTGCTGTATTTAAGCAGACATTCAACAGAACACACAATGCCTGGGTTGGACAAATCTCTAGACCATGTGAATGTGTTCAAACAGCCTTTGCAAAGGCTACGGCGCTGATTATGAGACACAGGTTTATTGAATTGAGCCTGACTTTGCTTGGTACGGAGATAGCAGCATTTGACATTATTGGAGTTGTACTTTTGGATGAGGCGGGTGTCAAAGTGGCACCGCATGTCAGCATCTCGGACGACATATTTGTAACTCGTTTTGAAGACTTGAATTTTTTCATGCTTGAAATGAGCACTCGTTGGGTTTTCGAAAAGGGACGAGCAGAGGCTGCCGGTTTGACAAGGAAGACAAAAGATGTTGTAGCATGAGCCTCCCTTTTCACAAATTTGGCATGGTTTTGCCAATAGATATTCCGCTTGTACCATCTTTGTAAGTACCTCGTAACATTTCTCCTTCCACGTTTCCATACCTAGCGTATCAGAAAAAAATCACCATTAACCCTTAACCCTTAACTTCCCGGGCGACCCAAAATGGGTCGCACCAAAAATAGAAAAGGTTGTAAAACATGCTAAAAGTGTCCGAATTGAGTGTTTCAAAAGCCTAACCTCTTTAGAATCAAGTTGCCTATAAGAATATGTGTTTGGATCACTGAAAATGTTGTTAATTAATTTTATAATAAATAAAGAATGTTGGTCGTTCATGTGCCTGAAGCAGCCTAAAAAGTTGTGAAATTTGCAAATGTTTGAAAAAATGCATGATAATGCATACATTTTGCAAAGAAATAGAAAGACTAATTGTAGATTATGAATTATAGTTCATTTCTCTCAAAATAGATTTAAAAAATACATCATAAATAATTAGATATATAATTTTAAAGCTATAAACTATCAAAATTCATAAAAATTTAAAAAATTAATAATTATTTCTTAAATTCATTATGATTGTCCAAAATTATAAGTTTAATAAGATGCTTAAATATTCATTAGAATTCATCTCGTTTAAAGTGATTGTTTAAAGTGATTATTTTAACCAGTTCTTGTCTATAATTGTTTAAACTGGTGTTTCTACAAAATAAAATATCCTAAATCTTGGCATCTTATGCTTATGTTATAAACATTACACTTTTAGCCAATTCTATAAAAAAAATGGAAAAAAATCATTTAATTTTTTTTTATGAATATTCAAAGTTTTTCTTTTTAAATTCATTTATAAAAATTCCAAAGTGTTTTGGTGGAATTTAATTGTACAGATAGGATCTATACGTTGTGCATCACAACTTTCATGTTCTATGGAACTTCTAAAAAGTCATGTAACACATATTTTATAGCACAATTAGATTATAGCAAAACCCCTCGTGAAGTTAAGGGTTAAAGATCCAGATTGGCCATTCTAGTCAGTATTATATGGTCAAAATTCATGTCTCCATAGTCTTAAAAGTTATTGGGGTCTCAATTTGAAACTTTCTATTTACAACAAATGTTAAATATACAACAACGTATCTATTATGCCCTAAATCCTTTAAGGATTAAATTAAATGAGATATAAATAAAAATAATAAAAATGAAAAATTACATACCTATAGTATTTTTTCAAAACTAGATTTTCAATCAATTTCTATTTTAAAGAATACAAAATCTTTGTCAATTGTTTTTTTTAAGACAATAAAATAAACCCAGTTGATGCATCCAAGTGCTTCAATTCTTCTTCAAAGAATTATTTATGCAGTTCATTTGAAATTTACAATATTTTATTAAAGAGTACCATGAATAAATTCACATAAGAACAACGGATAGAAAACAAGGTAAGGTGAGTGGGCCAATAACCGATGCCGACCATAAAGAGACTCCTATAATTACTTCATCAATAACACTCAATTATTGTGTCAAAAACCAATAATCATTAAAATAATTTAATGATTGTTACATTGAAACACTACTTGGATTCATTTTCATTTCATTTGTGATAACTATGTTTATTTTAGGTTTCTTTATGATCCTTCAAGACATATTCACTATCAATTTTAGCTCAAGTCTACTAACACAAATATGCAACTTAGACCTTGAACTTTGAAAATTCATAACTTATTCAATGTAACTTTAAAGATTACGTTTGAACATGTAGTAAATTTAGAATGAATTTGCTAATTCATTCCAACTATCACATTGCACCTTGAATTTTTTGAAATATTTAAGAACATTCTTTAATATTCTTTTTTACCAAAGATTGAAACTAAAATGTTGAATTGTTTTTCTTAAAAATTAAATTACTTGAAGAAATTTTAAACAACTGATTATGGAGATTGATCACGCAAATGTGAGTATGATGCGATTTATGCAATTTATTGATGCAAATTTATCCATTTATAAAGTCAATTACATAGCTTATCAAATTACAAAATTCAAATGAATAAATTTTTTAAATAATGAAAATTTTATGTAATGAATATTCAACTAATTTAAATGAATAAAATTAAAATTAAAATTTATAATAAATCATATTGTAAAGAATTTTTAATAAAAAAATTAATATAGATTATAATAGAAAGTTGAAAACATCAAGAAGGGTAGACCTTGTTGCCTACACTTTTAAAGCATGATTAGGCAAATCATCCCAAGGCATGACTAAACTAAACCTTGAGACATGACAATACTCAAAATCTCTATTCACAATGTTGTTTTGGTCTACGATTAGTTTAAATATAAGCATTAAATAATTATATTTTAATGAGAAAATATATGTATTAAAATTTAAAAAACCTTCATTGTAAAATCCTACACTTCCTCTCTTTTAAAATCCAAAAATGAAAAAAAAAACATATTGAAGTTTGAGTTCAAACCTATTGAAGCTAGCACTTAAACAAATAAAGAGAGTGAAAGAAAGCGTACAATGTATTTCTTATACTCTCCTAAAAAAAACACACTCCTAGTTTACTAGTAGTATATAATGCTTTTTTCCTCAAAAGAATACACACTCCTAATCTACAAGTAGTATATAATGCTTTTTTCCTCCAAAAGAATACACACTCCTAATCTACTAGTAGTATATAATGCTTTAGTATCTCAAAGACAACTTTAGGAGGAACTTATCAAGGATATTTTGAATTTCAATATTATCTATTTATCATTGTTTTTTTCTTGACAACATTAGCACACATTCATTTTGTGAATTTTATGTTTTTCTGTGTGGTGTATAGGTGTCTGTTACCAAATAAGTCAAAATTAAAATATCTATTATACAATATAGCTCGGTTTGTCTCACTCCACCCTCGACTCCACCGTTCCGCGTTGAAAGCCGTCAATGTACTCAACGGCACGGGTCTCACTAGTCCTCTAAATGCCAATCAACGATTTTTGCTTCCTGTTCTACTGTACAGTACCGGTATTGAAAGAGCATCCGCATCCTTCTCTCTTCAATTCTTTCCTTTACCACTGTGGTCAGTTTCGACATTTGTTAATTATTTTTTGTCCAAAAGTGCCACATGTCATCTTGTGATTGGCTTATGGTGACGCGGACCTCTCAAAATATGATGTGAAAATTCGATTTGGACACAATATTGTCCGAATCTGACCCTCACATACGGTACCTTACGTCGTGGTTAGTTTTGGCATTCATTGATTAATTTTTGTCTATTATACAATACAACTCGGTTTGTCTCAGTCGACTGTTCCTCGTTGGAATCCGTCAATGTGCTCATTGGCACGGGTCCCACTAGTATTATATATATAATCTATATACATATAGCTTGTAAAATTTCAACTATTCAAAACAATAAATTATAGAACATAACAATTATAAATAAAAACGAATAAAAAAACCTTCATAAAAATGCAGTTAATTCAATTATCACAGAAATAAATAATCTTACAAATTAATTTAAATACAAAAGAATAAATTAACAAATGAAGACCAAATTTTGTTTTCACATTAGTAGCCCGATTAGTAGTAGCTATTTGGTGATTACCCAATAGGTAGAGATTTGAACTGGGGATTTGAAAGTTGAAATACATATTATAAGGGCCTTCTAATTAAAAAATCTTAGTTCGGGTGAATTTCCTATATCAAACTTTATAAATTCAATCAAAAACATTCAATTGTTTTTTTTTAACATGACTGGATAGATGTTTTCTATAGAGCATGTCTTATAGTTATCCTTTGACATTGAAATTGATTTTTTTTCGAGAAGCCACATCTTATAATACATTTAAATTTTGTCCAATAGCTTTAAGCATTTAGGGGCTAATTTGACAATGCTAAATGAGATTCAATGATTATATTTTCCATAAAAAATAATTTTAGAAGGAGTTATACAATGATTTCAAAATCCATAGTTTCTTTGAACACCTTGGAGGTAACCATACATACATTGAGTTGGGTTGAAAATGATTTCAATCCTTGGTCGCACATAAAGGGTAATTTCAATCTTTCAGAAAAGTTTCAATTGTAGTTTCTTTAAACACCTTAGAAAAAACTACACAAGAAATTGGGTTAAAAATTTCAAGTACTTTTGAATTGTAAATGATTTCAAGCCTAAGTCGCACATGAAAAGTAATTTCAACCCTTGAGATAAAAGCGTTCATAGATAAAAGCGTTCATAGATAAAAGCGTTCATAGATAAAAGCGTTCATAGATAAAAGCGTTCATAGATAAAAGCGTTCATAGATAAAAGCGTTCATAGATAAAAGCGTTCATAGATAAAAGCGTTCATAGATAAAAGCGTTCATAGATAAAAGCGTTCATAGATAAAGGCTCGAAAAGCTCGGGGCGGAGGTCGAGAGTATTGAACTCGACGTGAATCGAACACGCAACCTTCTGATCTGGAGTCAGACGCGCTACCATTGCGCCACGAATCCCCTTGATGACGTGGTAGCGGTGCGCAACCTACTTGAAACAGAGAATCACACCGGGAACGTGCGAATCGGTCATGGGAACATCGTCTCTCTCGGTCGTTCGCTCATCTGCCGACTCATAAGTGATCCCGTGTTGGCCGGCGGAAGCAAAATGCGGTGCAGCTCTCCACTACAATTCAATTCCCTCCATTTCAATTCCAAATAGCTCCTCATGCCATTTCGTTTTTTCATAGTCTTCGAGATTTCTTACATTCGAGCGGAGTCCAGTAATTCCGCACTCATTTAATTGCTGTAAATCTGGAATATCTTGTTGTCGCAGAGAACGTCAATTCGTATACGTCCGGTTGGATCGGAGCGGTGTTTCGATCTTTTGGTGTGCGATTCTGTCGTTCAGCTGATTTTTCGAAGGGCGTTTACTGGCAGAGGTGGCGATGGGGGAGCGGGGAGCTACTGGACGTGTGATGGACTGCGCGGAGCGACTGCGGTTTTGGCTCGCGACTTCTGTAGCGTTGTTGTTGCTGCCTGCGCTTATTGTTGCCGTTGAGGCCGAGAAGCCGCTGCCGTTCATTGTACTGCACGGTAAGTTCAGTTAGTCCTGAATTGATTATTTTTTCTGACTGCCGCTCGCTCGCTCGCTGCCGTTTTAGGTAGGATGAGGTAGAACCAAATGCGTGCCCTAAAAAATCTAGTCAATGAGTAGATACTCATTGCAGAATGTACAACTCTAAGACACCAAAATTAGGGCATGGATTTAGAACATCTACTTTGGACTCTTATAAAATTTTCATACAATACTCAAATAAAATTATTCCGGTAGTAAAATAATGTAATTTTGAATAGCCAGATTTTGAGGCTGCTGCAGAAATTCACTTAGTCATAGTTGATATGACCTTATTGATTTGATTTTCCCGTTGGGAGTGACTTTTACTTCTACGTCTCCTACTTTTGATTACATTGTGGACCAATGAAGCTGCTGTCGCGATTAGGTTTGATTCTGGACTGCGGATAATAGAATCGGGATTAATTTCGGGATCATTGACCGCGTTGTTTCGCTGCCTGCAGTCTGTAATTTATTTTCCCGGATGCTGTAGTCACGATGGAATTAGTTTTTACATAGTTCGCAAACCACGAGGTCGATGAAGTAAATAGTGTGTTGATTATCAATCAAGGCAAACTGCCCTTGGTTTGGTCTAGTTTGCGACTCTCTACTGTGCAGTGATGGCCCTACTTGAATGGCGGTGACGCCATTTAGGGCTCGTAGTTTTCTAATCTTTGCATACAACAATCAACGAGGATCGTTTGAGCCTTATTATCTGCTATCTTTCTGACTCGATGTGGATGTTCTGAGATCTAAGTTAACCCCTAAAGGACCAAGGATTCATAGTTTTAGAATGTCAAATTCGATCGATCAGATTGTGAAAAATATAATCTTGATAGGACCGGATTTTATATCACTGGAAGCAGTGAAGAACATTGCATGTGTTGATCAAAAGACAAATAAAATTTGAATAAAAGGCAGTCTATTCAAAATTTGCATAGATTAAAGTCCACATAGGACCTATTCAAAACTGCCATAATAAACATGAGGCCCAATTTGGGCTTCTTGGTCCTTTAGGGGTTAACAGTTGTACGAATTATTTTGTGAATACTATGGATTTGAATTGGTTCATCTAGCTGAAGATGGGATTGATGTATTTGAATCAGGCATTGGAGACGAATGCAAGAATCAAGGGTTGCACGAGTTCACCCAGCTCCTCATCAATATGTCTGGAGCTGTAGGGTTCTGCATGTAAGCCATACTTGTTGTCAATGACTTGAGCTTGGCGTTGGTTTATAAATGCAGAGATATCTTTTGATCTGAAAATTGCAAGCATGCTAGCCTCCTCAGTGGTGCATGGAGAATCCATCTGCTAGGCGCCATCTTGTAAGTGCTTTTGATGGTCATGGCACATTTTGTATATTGGGTTTAGGGCATGACGAGCAGGGGATTGATTTTCGAACTTGGCTGAGAGTCATGGACGCTCTGTATCGTGAGCAGGATTGTGAACTCCTTTTCATTCTGTTGGACCAGTAAGCAGATTAGTTTCTGCAGACTAACACAATGAATGCCATTTTGGTCTCTTCTGATACGTTTTCTCCAGAGAGATAGGAAATGGAGCAAGTGACTCATTTTTCATGCGCCTTGACAAGCAGGTGAATAGCTTCTGAACATGTTTGCAGTAGGTGGGGTTTTTGTGTATATCTGTAGGGTGACTAAAGTTCCACGTTCCTTATGCACTAGCAATTGAAAGGCTCTAGTGCTGATTTTTGTGTTTTGGGGTGGAGAACAGGCCGATCTTGTGTGCGAGCAGGTATGACTTTTTAACCACTTGCATCCCTAGAACGGATTTTCTGGTCGTGGTCTTTGAATGCGCATGTCTCAGGATTCAACTGGGAGATCAGATAATCGAGTTATTGGGCGTGTCCCCATTCTATTCTAAGCTGGCTTTATTTGTTCATTTGGGTAGGTGAAAATAATCCCAGAGCTGAAAGACGGTTACAACATTGTTGGTCTATCACAGGTGAGTATTCAAGTTTGTGGAAAATGTGTACCTGGCCTTCCAATGCTTGATTTGACATAGAATTAAGTTTTCAAGGGTTTTTAGTGACAATCTGTAAAACACGTGCAGGGGAATGTGGTCGCTCGAGCTGTGATTGAATTTTGTGACGATGGACCACCTGTAAGCTTTTACTTTTCGCCTTAATTTCTTTATTGTGCTTTACCCTTGTGCTTTACCCTTGTGCTTCACCTTGTGCGCTTCCATTTTCTGGCAGTGCAAGCCTTTCATATTTTCTAAAGGTACATTTAAGCAGCTATGCCCTTTAAAGAATAACAAGTGTGCAAAATGATAGTGCAGAAAAATCAAGATTCAAATTTCAGAGATTAGATATATTAGGCCAATTTTCAGTTCCTACTGTTGGGAGAAATATGATTGAGGATAATATTTGACCAGTTCTTGATGCCATCAGTTAGATTTCTGAATGAGTTCCATGCAGCTGCTTGGAAGCTCTGTTAGGTTCTAATAATTTCACTAATGTGAACAGGTCAGTAACTTTGTATCCTTAGGAGGGCCCCATGCAGGAACAGCCTCAGTACCTGGGTGTGCGGTAAGTTGCAAAGACTCAATAGTTTAATTGTGGTACTTGGTGCACAATTTTTAATCTTGTGGTATTTGGTGCACACTTTTTAATCTTGTGATACTTGGTGCACACAATTGAGATTCTAGTTAAGTTATTGTTAAAATAAACCTTTAGTATTTATTTTGGGCTTATCAATCTAAAAAAGACGTTTTTGTATGTGCTCTGGGGTTGGTAATCTACAGCTCACGTCTGTTTGTAAATTGTTCGACTCACTGATTCGACTTGGTGTATATTCACCATTTGTACAGGTTTGAAGTTCTCTACCTTTCTTTTCATGAATTTTTGACATGAAGACGTTCTATTTCATGTGCATTCCAGTGTCTAAAGACTCAGCTAATGAGATAGGAAGTCAGTCTTCTAGTTTTATAAATTGAAAGAATAGTCGTGAGTTCATGCTATGACTGCAGAACCATCTTGCTCCAAGCGGCTACGTAAAAATTCCAAATGTAAGCATCGGAACCTTGTAGACTAAATAGTTTTTCCCGAAGGCTTAGTTTGGTGCGGTTCATGTTGTTTGAATGACAAGCAAACTTCTAAAGTTTATCAATCTCCAAACTGAGTTGCTTAAGCCGTGGTGTGATGTATTTTTCTATATTAGTTAAGGTTCCTACAGGTTCAAGGAATGGATGGAGTTGCATATTTTGATGGTTCATAGTTGTTTGAATTACAAGAGGATTGTTATAATCTTTCTTGTTGCAGACTGAGTTTTTGGCTGTGAATTGTGTAGGATTTGGCTGCTTATTACAAGGGTTCCTTGTTTCTACCGAAACTAAACAACGAGATCGCATTAAATCGTAACGAGACCTATAAAAAGAGATTGGAAAGTCTCAATCACCTAGTTCTGATTATGGTGTGTCCCTACACTTGAAACTTAATGTCTTTTGTGTTTTCTGTTTTGCTAATATCTACAAGTGCATATGTGGATGCTGAGATATATTACTTGCACTTACCACTCAATAGCATTGGTGCTAATTGCTTGAACATCCAGGAGGAATGGAATGTTCTCTACAAATGAAGTAGGCGTGTTATGTACATTTGCAACCATAAACTTCGTTCTCCTTTCTGTTAGATCATAGATTTGTATACGTGCTGATTAACCTGGTGTCCAATGACTGTTTTTTAGTTCCAGCAGGATAATATCTTGATTCCTCCTCAAACAGCTTGGTTCGGTTACTATGCTGACAACGATTTCACTACTGTGCTAGCTCCTGAAGAGGCAAGTGCATTTTGAACTCAAGATTTCATATCAGTAATGTACGAATCAAGCGTTACAATTTTTAACACTGCTGTCCGATGCAATTCTGACTGAATCTAGGGTATCATCTTTGTGTGTATAGCAGCTCTTCGTATATCTCTTTTGAATTACATGATCAATGTCCTGCTTATGATGGCAACAGCAGTCCAGTAAATAGATGTTGTCATGGTAACATTTGCTTGTTTTTTGAAATTGTGTTTGTTCGTTGAGATGCAGACGGATTTGTACAAAGAAGACTGGATTGGTCTTAAAGCTCTGGACAAAGGTGGCCGGGTGACATATATTGCTTTTCCTGGTGATCATTTAAGCATAAATGATTTAGAAGTGAAAGACTTCGTTGTTCCATATCTTACTGGGAGCTCACCTATGAGCTCAGCGTATAGAGTTATTTAAGGTTTGTGAAGGTTACCAGTGCTGTTTCATTGCAAGACGTGTGTGTTGGAGAAGAAAGATTTGTACATTAGGTTTTTAGCACAATTGTACTTACTACAGATTGCAAGAATTTTCTTTGTTGTTTCAATACTAGGCTTATATGTAGACCAACGATTGTTTCAATTAAAAGGACTTTTGTTGTCATTAACCTTCTCCTTGCAGGTTGAGACTAATAAGAATGGGACCTGCTCCTCGTCTGTCCAGTTCCAGAACGCAAATATTGTCTCTCCCGAGAATTTAGGGATTTCTCATACCAGTTGTTGTGCAGCACGGAAAGATACAATCAGATCAGAAGTTCATGTTAAATGACGTGTGCAGCTTGTTTTGCACGATTCAAGGCCATGATGAACACAAAGAACTGGTTTCTAGCAGAATTTTTGTTACAATTTATATCTGACACTAGATCCAGTGCACTATTAGTGGGTTTACACGTTTACACCGCTTATCAGGCTATCTTCGAATGCTGTCTCTCTGTGGCAGGAGCTGGTGAACAGATTTTCTTTTCAATCTTTGAACACAAACCTTGTTCAACGAGGTGGGTTTCTAGAATCAGTAGTTGAACATGGCCTTCTTTTCTGTTCAACTTTTGAAGTTCTTTGGTTGTTTTTGAGCCAAAAAGCATTACATTTTGAAAACGAGGTGCACTGAATCAACTTTCTTGCAACTTTTAACCATAGTAGGACCTTGTACCGAACTTGTATGTTTACCTTTGTTTTATTTATTTTTATTTTTATTTTTTTATATCAATTCACTCTCAGAGTGTTCAAAATCAAAATGTTTAACCCTTTAACCCCTTAACGTACCAGGGTGTCCTTGGAATTGACAATTTGAGAAAAAACATTATAAACTACCATTTAGAAGAATATTCTGGAATTGATATACATATGAAAGTTCTAGATCTTGAATTTTAGATTCCATCCGTACGGTTCGATTCACTAATACAATCACCAATATTTAATTATAAAATTTGAAAGTTAAAATTAAAAATTCCTTCTAAATTCGATTACAAACTAAATTTCAATATTTTTTGAGTAAATTTTTTTGGATTGAGTTTGAAATGAGATACTCTTAACCCTTTAACGTCCCGATTCAACACTGTTTTCAAAGATTTGTTATAAAATGGTTGATGAAAAACGAAAATGGAGTTGATGTACAAAACAAAGTTGTAAATGTCAATGTGTAGATAACATCTGTACGGTTGGATTCATCATATTTATTATTAATATTTTAAAAGTAATTTTGCAAGGTTTTCTCTTGAAATTCAATTAAAAATCCAAAATTAACACAATTTTTTTTTTAAATATTGTAATGAAATTAGAATGACATGCACTACGAGGTGGTATGGTTTCCATTATTTGATTCTACTTACTATGGAAAATCATATTTAAGGTCTTTCTTTTTGAACTAAGATTGAAACTTGACATTAATCACTTTTGTAATTTTTCAAAAATTCACATTATCTTATTTGGAAGATCCATACTGTACAAATGGTATTCAACTAGCACAAGAATGAAAAAAAAAAAAATTGGATGAAAAACATCCGGTACCTACAGAAATCGAGCTGCTGAAATTCATCCGGCGTCCAGATTTTGGACGCCGGCGCGCCAAAGGGTTAAGTGTGGTGATACTTTGAAATTTTTGTGTTTCTTAAATTTATGACCTCATTTTTCACGATTCCACTTTGAACTAGAGTCAATGCAATTTTGGCTTGGTCAACGACTTGACATACTTCTACATTTGCAATTTTAGAAAAATATGTACTCTAGTATGACTAAATCAAGCCATTAGATAGGACAACAACTTGGTGAAGAATCTCCAAAAAATCGAATGAGTATCATCCAAGCGTTGATGAGAACGTGAGAAGGCTTTGAAATCATTCGTCGTCCAATTTCTGGACGCTGTGACGTTTAGGGGTTAAGGTCCCGATTCAACATTGTTTTCAAAGATTCATTATAAAATGGTTGATAAAAAACGGAAATGGAGTTAATGTACAAAGCAAAGTTGTAAATGTCAATGTGAAGATCACATCTGTATGTTTGGATTCATCTTATTTATTATTAATATTTTTTAATTAATTTTGCAAGGTTTTCTCTTTAAATTCAATTTAAAATCCAAAATTAACACAAAAAAACCTACAAATATTGTAATGAAATTGGAATAACATGCACTACAAGATGGTATGGTTCCCATTATTTGATTCTACTTATTATGGAAAATCATATTTAACATCTCACTTTTTGAACTAAGATTGAAACTTGACATAAATCACTTTTGTAATTTTTCAAAAATTCACATTATCTTATTTTGAAGATCCATACCGTACAAATGGTAGTCAACTAACACAAGATTTTTTTAAAAAATGGATGGATGAAAAACATCACTATTTGAGGTGGAACGACGCGTCAGAAATCATCCAGCGTCCAGAAACTGGACGCTGACGCGTCAAAGGGTTAAAGTCGTTTAAGGTATTAATTCCTAAATATGCCATGGGCTCTATGTATACGTCACCATATATATTTGTTTATATAATCCACAACATTTACAGAAAATGGTGATGTATTTAACCCCTAAACATCCCAGCGTCCAGAAACTGGATCACGAACGGATTCAAAGCCTTCTCATGTTCTCATCAATGCTTGGATGAAACTCATCCATTTTTTTGGAGATTCTTCACCAAGTTATTGTCCTATCTAATGGCTTGATTTAGTCATACTAGAGTACATATTTTTCTAAAATTACAAATGTAGAAGTATGTCAAGTCGTTGACCAAGCCAAAATTGCATTGACTCTAGTTCGAAGTGGAATCATGAAAAATGAAGTCATAAATTTAAGAAACACAAAAATTTCAAAGTATCACCACATTTAACCCTTTAATGCCTAGCAAGCCAGATTATGGTCACTGCAACGTCGGAAATGCAAATAACAGAGAATCCGTGAAGAATTGGAACTTCAGTTCTGAAGTTCAGATTTGCGCACATACATTACGCACCTTCCAGAAAAAGAAATTTTCAATTTGGAATTGTACAACTATCAAAATACCTATCAACAGAACGCAAAAATACTGCAAATACTTGAAAATACAGTAAATACTTACAAATACAACATATGTATTGTGTAGTATTTCTTGTGTTTGGAAGTTTGTTATCTTGTTTTATTTTTTTGGATTGTGTTCTCTTCTTCATCTTCCATTAGTGTGTGTAATCCGATCTTGACTAATGTACCCACTCCTGTCAATTTTCAACGTATAAAATTTTGTCCTAAACCGTACATGGACAAGTCACTTTCACTTATAAATCTCACACTACTTATGTGTGAGTCTATTTTTGATATGAAAGATTGCAACGGAGAGGTGTTGACATAGGGCATAGCTGAACATCTTTGCTTTTATTTTTGAAAATTTACCTCAAATTCTATTTAACTTTGAAGTCACACACCCCCCAAAATCTCGTTTTTGAGCGTGCATTATACAGTTCAAATACATACTATAATCTTCCGATTCCACCATCGGATGGTTCTCAAATTTTAATAAAATGTGTGCTCTCGAGTTGAGAATAGAATTGTACGGTTACTTTCTAGTTTAATCCATTCTATTTTTGGTAGTCTCAACCACAGTGGAAAAACCCACTGAAATCCAGAGCTGTTTGCTACAGTACCCTAGGCACTAAAGGGTTAAGAGTATTTCATTTCAAACTCATTCCAACAAATTTTACTCAAAAAATATTGAAATTTAGTTTGTAATCGAATTTAGGAGGAATTTTTAATTTTAACTTTCAAATTTTATAATTAAATATTGGTGATTGTATTAGTGAATTGAACCATACGGATGGAATCTAAAATTTAAAATCTAGAACTTTCATTTGTATATCAATTCCAAAATATTCTTCTAAATAGTAGTTTATAATGCTTTTTCTCAAATTGTCAATTCCAGGGACACCCTGATACGTTTAGGGGTTAAGTATGTCATAAACTTATATACTATGATATACTTGAATATCATAGTGTACCGTCAGTTGCAAGCAGTTCTGTATAGTGTACCGTCAGTAGCAGTTCTGGTAATCTTGCGAAACGATATTAGCTTTTTCTCCTTCCACGTCGTTTCTTTTAAATGTCATAGCTAATCATAAAGGGACACATGGCAAATTCCTGAAATTTTGGATTAATTTGTGCCAAAATTGCTAGAAGCTGGTTGTACTTGAATACGACAAAAATCAAACCAAAAAAATAAAAATCTGTGGCTATAAAGGGCATCTGGGACATTGAATGGTGAACTATACTTTTCTTTGTAAGCCACAACAATCTAAAGATTATGGCCTAGATGAATTCAAAATCTTTATGGTGTGAAAATATCTTGTACTATTGAAGATATTTCTACCCACAACTTAATTGAACACCATCAATATCCTCTCCCACAATAGTTGTACAAAAATATGTACTAAATCAATTCGGGGGGCTGTATAGGGCCGTTTAGTTGAGATTTGAAGTGCTTCTTGGTTGAGATTGATTTCAACCAGAGGCCGCACAAGGAGACTTAGTTGAACTGGAAGAGAAACACTCAATTCTAGGAGAGATAACTACACTATGAAACTCAATAGTGCCTCCTTCCATTATTGAGTGAAGTCTCAAAAATTCGGAAATTCAGAATTCTCTTCAACAAAAAAATTCTCTTCACTATTGGAGAATTAATAAACTAGCAATCCTTTCTAGCTTAGGTAAAAACAAAATTGAATTCTTTTTGCTCGTAATTTTTTACAAAGAATTCTTTTTGTTTATAATTTTATTTTTTTTGGACTTTTTTATTGTAATTTTTTTTGTTTCTTTTTTTGAATTAATCTAATTTATTTTAAAAACATATCATTCTATTCCAAAATAATATATTATATGCCAAATTATAACAATACATTTTTATTTATTTGAATATGACTTTCATATAATATATTCAATTAAGTACAAATAAAAAATAGATGGTATAGGTTCATACACTAATGAATAATTGCAATTGAATGATTTTTATGAATTAAAGGTTTAAAGGTGCACTGATGGATTATGATTTCTCATACATCTCTTTATTTTCAATTGATTTTCTTGTGCGGCCTACAGTTGAAAAACATTCAAATTGGGGTTGAAAACTTTCATCTGAATTGATTAAATTGAACCACATGTGTAGCCTACAATTTAGCTGAAAACTTCGAAGTAAGAGTTGAAAATCTCAACTAGTTAAGTTCCACTGAATTGAATTGGGCTCCCTAAACCGCCTCCCCCGACCCTACCAACCAAACAAAATAATAATAATAACAATAATAATAATAAATTAAATTAAGATTGGCATTTAATGCCTGACCGTTAAGATTGGGCATTTCATGCTGCATAGTTTTCTTCTGGAATTTTTTTTTCAATGAATTTCAAATTACATGAATATTCTTCAAGATTTTCTTTTTCACCATACAAAATGATTTTTTTAAATAATATTTTGCTAAGGATTTGGGCTTCTCTTCTTATAATTGTTTTTTGCTGATCATGATGAGCGCTTACTGTAATTCTTGCGTGATCAACGAGTAGCATATCTACACAAGATCATTCCACAATGAAGTCACTTGAATCCATGTGGATAAGAAGGAAGTGAACTAAGTTTCCATATTGCAGGAATTGCTTAATATGAATCTGGAGATTGAGAGGCCCCGGCCATTGTTGCTCTCTACCTCCCTATTCCCTGCCTGCAACCCTCACTCCACATTTTGAGTGATTCAGCACTTGATCAAATTTTGTTTCATGTCCAAGCAATCATGTTGTTTACTCCTAAATTAATGCCTAGAGGTTTTGGCAATACCAAAATATATTATAAATTGAGATTTCTTTGACCTTTTTGAGCTTTAACTCTAAACTAAAAGGGTTTTTGTAGTGTAATATTTTTATATGAACTATCATTAATAGAGCAGTGCAATAGTGCACCTTTTTGAAAACTGAATCAAAAGAGAATCTTTATTTAGATTCACATTTTAAAGTAATGAAGGAATGCTATTTGTATTCCATGTATTTTGGGACTATCATGTCATTGCCACGTAAACTTGGTTTCTAATTGTAACTAGACTTGAGTTAACCAAAAAAAAAAGGGGAGTTGAAGAGGAGCCTTCTCTCTATAATTTAAATTTCTGACAATCATTGATCATGAATAGTCCTCATGGTCGGGGCTCTTGGCTTGGAGGAGCAATGGAAACTCTCCTCTAGCATCGAGGAGGTCACAAGTTCCACGCCCCGCGGTGGCGCAGGGTCTTGCTTTAGATTATTCCCCAATTCACCACATACTAGTTTTGCTGTGTTTTTGAACTGCCCGTTGAATTAAAAACAAGTTGACAGTGGATATGAGGCGAGTTTCCACTTTAAGACACTCTTTTCGGTTAACTCTACTCTGGTCCTATACTCCCATTGCAAAAGGGTGTTGGCTCTCATTACTCTATTATACTATGATGAGAAATCAAGCTAATTTACTTCAAATTTTGATCAAATTTACTTTGTTCTTCCTTTTCATGGGTGCAATCTTGGTAGAAGAAAGCCATTAATGGAAATTTGAAGCCTCTAAAAGGCTAAGCCATTAGAGGAAATTTCCTCTAAGCCATTCAAACTTAGCCATTAGAGGAAATTTCATTAAATGGCTTACAGGAAATTTGAAGCTTTTAGAAGGCTGCGAGTTACTATTCCAAAAAAAAATTTAATTTTAAATTTAAATTTTTTTTTAAACATATGAAGAAAAATAAAATGACGTGGATTTGATGTGGCCATCTTTTGTCATATCAAATAGGATACTAATTTTTATAATTTTTTTTCATTAAATTTATAATTTTTTTAATAAAAAATTTCAATTTTTTTATTTTATAATTTGTAAAAATTTAAAAAAAAATAAAAAACGAATTACAACAAAAAAATAGATTCTTGCACGAGCATCGGCCCTCCTACGGCTTCAGATCTTTTCCAACGTAAGACTGAGTCAAAGCAGTGGAGATTTGAGATGCTTCAAGAAGATTATTTTCATGCACCAAGTGAGGACTCTCAGACCCGGCCCACGTGAGAAGCTTCATAATTTCTCTCCTCTCTTGTGCATGCGGAGACCGGGTACTGTGCTTTCAAAGTTGTATTAACCTTTTAACGTCCCGATTCAAAAAGGCACAACACTCAACGAAAATCGTAGACAAAAATTAAAAAAAATTAAAAATATATAAAAAAATTAAAAAAAATTAAAAAATTAAAAATTTAGCCGTTGGAATTTTTTTATGTTAGCTATTAATAGCCGAGTTCTTAATATTTACTTTTGAAAGTGCCGACCTCCACTGTTTCAACTTTTATTAATTATTCGACATGAAAGTGCCAACCCTACCTAGTATCATTCATAATTTAGTGTTTCATATAATAAATGAATTCTTTTTATTTGTTGATTGCAATCACCATCAAGAAGCTTTTTAATGAATAGTCACTCAAACAACACATGGCCACCAAGAAGTGAGATCCAAAGTTTTGCAAATGTTGTTCATTAATAGGTGTGGTGTTCATACTATTGAATAGGATTACAATAATTTACAATTTTTAGATTTTTATTAATTAAATTGATGATTTCCTCTTTCTATTGTTATATTATGAACTCTTTTTTATCACATTCTTTAGTGTTACATTCTAGTATCTACATGGAATATTAAATATATTTAGTGTGTATGGCCTACTATAGAGTAAGAGGTTTTTACTACTACAAAATAATTGGCATTGTTGGATTCATACATATGTAAGATATTTCAACCCAAAATTGACATTTGTCTTACACACATCATCTCATTAGGCATATGAAGTTTTGTTTTTGCATTAGATTATTACCCTCTTGAAGATAAACCCAATCCAAGTCGTTTTCGAAAAGTTTGTTTTCTATGAATTTTTAGATGTGCAATCATACATATGAGAATTTTCTTCGGGCCACCACAATTGAGAGTCAAAACCACCAGTTTCACTATTCAAGTAGACCAATGGCATGTCAAGCATTGTGAAGAAATAGTTGGTGGTTTTGGGTTAGCTCATGAGCGGAATTAGGAACAACAAAGTGTGAACTTAGGAAATTGGTATGTGATGTATGGGTCACAAGTTACTTTCCACTTTGGAACTTTATATAAAATTGACAAATGCGAAGTAGATGTCGCAAATTTTGCAATCCTCATCAAAACCTATTTCAAATGCGGTCATATATATTTTTCGAATTTAGCACTGCCAAAAATAGGCCATATTGCTTAAGTTAATGGTTTTAGGACAACCAACCATAGATTGGTAATGTGAACGTTTTGCATCTTGTGCCTGATGATTCAGGCACTACTTTGAGAAGTCCCTTAAAGCATGCCCAAGAGTTCCAGAGAAAAAATGTCCGCCAAGCATTAATTTGAAGGCCATTTTTAATATGGAGGAATGTAATTCAAGAAGTACCCCAGCAACATTCCTCGAGCGAACACCAAGGCAACTTATAAAACGAAGATTTTATGAAGTAACTTGATGACCTTGAAGCACGTGCTGGTGAATAGTCTCCAAGCTCGTTATTTAATTGTTGACCTTGAAGCACGGGCCGGTGAATAGTCTTCAAGCTTGTTATTTAATTGTTGATTGAGCATCTTTACTTGCTTGGTGTGAGAAATTTGCTTGAGCCAAAACTTCTCTAGATGGCGGGGAAACCTCAAACTTTGGCTCCAAAAACTATTATTCAGTGTTAGTGGGTAGTTGCTGGGCCAAACTTCGAAGCAAATGGAGATGACTACACCAAATCTTGGCGTTGGTCCCTCCAAAACACATGCTGCTGGGCATGCTCTTACGAATCCTGTCTCAATCAGGTTCAGCCACTAGAGCGTCCACCTGTTTCCAATCAAATAATCAAATAAATAAAGGCCCATTCAGGTGCTGGCGGCTCACTCAGTTCGGGGCCCTGGTTTCCGACAATTCCGAGGTAGGTAATTTCCATATCACGTGTTGAGTGGTACCTGGGCTCCTTTCTTTTATAATTTGACTAAAGCGGCCTTTGTGAAATTTCCAGGCTAGCTGGAGGTTAACAAAATTTGAAAGACCATCTTCTCTCTTTTTGGACTTGAGCCATCTTTGGGCCGTCTGGTGGTTACTTGATCATTACTCCGTAAACTGCTGCAAAGCGGCCATAGCTTCTACTTGACCTTGTCGGCAGCCTTGCGATCTCTAACAAGTGCTGTGGGACTATTCCTCAATGTACAGTAGAGGCTTGGGTGTCAAGTAGACAAGGAAGTGGTAACTTACGAGTGGAGAATTTGCGGCGCTCTTGTTTTCTTGGAAAGCGGATTCATCAGCAGCAATTGATGTCGGTTTGGTGGCTGTAGGAGTCGGTCGATCAGCTGCCAACGCTGAATCACGTAGATAGGAGGCGCGAATTCAAGAATTCTGTGTGGTTGTAGGATACGTCATTCAGTCGGAGAAGGAGACGATATGTGCCAGTTGATACGGCTCATCTTGTTTTGCAATACAGTCTTCCTTACGTTGTGCAGAACAGTCTTCCGTTATGTCTTCCACTGAAGTGGCTTTCCCAAAGCTTTTCCCGTTTCAAACGTCTGTGGAAAGAAAGAAAAATTCACCTTGTCATCATATGTTCACTAGTTCGTCGCATCTGAGATCAGCTAACAATTCGCCACTGAAATGACTTGCAGAAACCTGCGCATGGATTGACATTTTGAAGTGCGAATTCTTGTGACACTGTTGGCAGATGTGTTGACTCACCTTAATGTAGCCGCACAGGAGCTGCGCAGCCTAGATCAGCAAGTAGAAGTTCCCATGAGCACAATCTCCTTAGAATTGCTTATATCCGAGAAGCATATTCACTCATGTGAATACTTTGAGCCCAGCCGAATCGAGACTAATATCGTAGAAATTTCACCACCACCTGAGGTTTAATAGGGTGTTAGAATTCAAGACTTGTGCTCCCAGAATGGAGAAGATTTGCGAAACCCGATTTGGAATCTCTACAAGGGATTAGAACTTTGAGACGGGATTCTGAGGCTCAGAATTGTGCGGGGCTGGATTTGGGAGAATCGTGAACTCTGACAACTCCTAATGGTCTTCATGAAGCACATAGCTGTGTTTCTGATCCTCTACATTCTCGGGTTTGGATCACCTGCAAGCTCAGAGTTCTTGAAAGCTGCCACCAGAGCCAATCCTCGGAGACTTTTGCAAGCAGCGAATCCAGCATGCCCTCTTGATTTTTCTGTCCTTGAAAAGTATACATGGATCAAGGACGTTTGCGCTGAAGGAGCGCAATCGCCAGCATGCTGCACTACCGCATTGTCAGGCATGGGCCTGTCAATGGCCAAGTATCTGAAGGACACCGGGAACTTCAATCTCCCGGATCTGGCCACATCAGAGGCATGCTTGGCCGACTTCCGCATCACACTGCAGCGGACTGGGTTACAACAAGACATTGTCGGAGCATGCTTCTTGCAACAACCTACTCCCAACAATTACAGCCCCGCTCAATTTCTCTTCAACCCTCTGCAATGCCAAGGCATCCAGACTGCGGAAGACTTTCGAAGAATCGCAACTGCCACAGGTGCGTCAGGAATCGATTCTTCTTGCAGGCCTAAACTGTATCCCGACCAATGCAGTTTGTGTATCGATGATATGTACTCAGCGATTGCCGCAATGACAAGTGTAAACTCCACGGCGGGGTTGGACTGCTTCGACAATGTGCTCGTTTACGTCGCTGGTGAAATCAACGCCTATGGCCCTTGGGATGTAAACACCGCAAATTGCATCTTCGCAGTCCCGCTGGACGATGGCAGCAATGGCTCTCGCAAGAGTTTGTTCCTCGGCCTCGGCGTGGCCATGGCAGTTATCGTGATGCTCATCTTCTGCGGGGTCGGCTATGGCGTCTGGCAGCACCGGAAAGCAACGGCGATTCACCGTGACTTCGTGATGCGCAACAACTCCATGTTGCAATCCAGAGGCTCCTCCCTCGCGTGGTTCAAATGGAGGGACATCAAATCAGCAACCCTCAATTTCTCACGGGAGGCTCTCCTAGGCGAGGGCAGCTACGGGAGCGTGTACAAGGCCACGTTCAAAGACGGTCGCACTTTAGCTGTGAAGCAATTCCGGAACTGCACGCCCGAAGGAGATTCGGATTTTCTAAACGAAGTGGAGGCGCTGAGCAAGCTCAAGCACAAGAACCTCGTCACTCTCCAGGGCTGTTGCATTGCGAGCAGCAAGAAATCTGGTCATCAACGCCTGCTTCTGTACGACTACCTGCCGAACCGCAGCTTGGCGGACTATCTCTTCATATCCACAAACCCTAGCCTAACCTGGCCGCAACGAGAAAAGATAGCCATCGGAATGGCACAGGGCCTCGCATACCTCCACACGGGCGCCAAGCCCCAGACCATCCACCGCGACATCAAAGCCTCCAACATTCTCCTGGACGAGCACTTGGAGGCGCACGTCGCGGACTTCGGCCTCGCCAAATTCGCCTCAGAGGAAGAGTCCCTGCGCACCTCGCACATTCGCGGAACCCTAGGTCACGTGGCCCCGGAGTATGCTCTATATGGCCAATTGACAGAGAAGAGCGACGTCTACAGCTTCGGCGTGTGCTTGCTGGAGCTTCTCAGCGGCCGCCGTGCGATCCTACTCGACGAACAGTCTAACAAGGACGACTTTCCTGTCATTCCGGCTATAGCGGAAAGCTTCATTACAGAGTGGACATGGTCGGTTGTTGAAAAGACGAGCATTCTCGATGTGATCGATCCAAGCATCCGCAACAACAAGCAGCATGTGCAGAGTGCGGCCATGGAGAGGTTTGTCATGGTCGGGATGATGTGCGCGCATGTCATGGTCTCCATGCGGCCGACGATGAGCGAGGTATTGCGCATGTTGGAAGGCCATTGCAAAATTCCATACGAGCGTGTGCTGGAGCGCCCGTTGATGCCTCTCTCAAGCAAGACCTTCGATCTCGCAGGATTAGCACATTACGCAGCGTTGGAGTCGCCTGCTGCCAAAATCAAACCCTAGCGACTCCTTTCTTAGCATACTTTATCACAGATTTCAAAATTAGGCAGCGATTTCGACTCAACTACATCTTGATAGAAAAAGAGCAAGAATTGTGAGATAAGCTGGTGTGCATTGAAATTGTAACTTTACGACGAGCTCGTTTGAGATCACCAAGTATGCATTGCTAGGCAGAAAGACGTTGTGAGAGCATCGTGATCTGTATACTTCAAACAGAAAAAAGAAAGCAAAAAAGGACAGATGCATTTCAAAGAAAGGAGCCAGTGCAGAAGATCTACCTCAAATTCTTCTTGAATGCTCTCAGCCATTCTCAATGGCATAGACGACAGCATGAAGCTACTCCCGACATCGATCTCGCAGGATTATGAAGCACTGGAGTCGCCTGCTACTGAAATTGAACCCTAGCGTAGCTTAGTTTTGCATAGAGTTCAGCAATTTCGAACAAATAAATCTCGAGAGTGAAAGATCAGCAACTCACTTAGAATTGTGAGATAGGATTTGAAATTGGTATCCAGAAGACGAGCAGGTTTGAGGTCACCAATTCGAGAATGCGTTGCTTGGCTGCAGACAGACGTTCTGAAAGCATCGTGATGTAAAACTAATTGTCTATTTCCAACTGGAAAAAAGAAACGAGAGGCATTTATTGAAAAATGCATTTCAAAAAGAGGAAGAAGCCGGTGCAAACGATCTTACTAAAATGCCTCGTGCATGTTCGATCTTCTCCGTCATTTATTGTCAACACGGGGTGTCAGAATTAATGTGAGTGTTTGCCTTCATGCACGTTCTTCTCCGCCATTGTGAAACGCGCAAGCTGTAAACTATCACATTCAAAATTCCTTACTGTATGGAAAAGGTCGCAAGCCGGCTCTTCTATGATTCCCAGTGTGGAATACACACCCACTTTGCAGTTCTGTATACGAGTATCTATATATCTATTATATTAAATGCAGAGTGTCACGACCCCTTTGTCACAAAATCCTTCACGTTCTCATCCAAGTTTTACATCCATCAATTATCATCCAATATCTCATCATATATCATTTTCATCCATTTTCATTCATTTGCCTGTTTTGTAAACTATTTTCATCTATAATCAAGTTTTTCAATTTCTTTCAATCAACGTTCTTTGCAATGGAGTCCATCTTTCCTTATTTAGTTTTGTATTGCATTGCAACACGAGATTTACTAGTAAGAGTAACTTTCACAGACTCTGGCTTGAAGCGTCGTCGTATGACAAGCATCGGATGTGACGCACCGACCACTGGGGCATGAGATCGCGAGATCGATTCCCTTCTGCCACCTAACCCCCCTGTCTTTAGGGCGTCGATTCATTCACCTCACCGGAGTGACGCACCAGTAGACGAGACCTTGTGCTTGCAGGTAGGCCATGTGGTGCAGCTCTCTTCCAAGGGACTGTGCTTTTGCTGTTCTTGAGTCGCGTACTGCACGCTTAATTTGCTGGATCGGAGAGATCCCTCATTGAAAGGCTTGGTGAATACACACATGTCTCATATGGTTTGCCTGCATTGATTCCCTTGTGAGTGCCTTTTTCCCCTCTGAGCTTCAGAACTCACGACACATGTCAAAATTTTACTTCTACAAGTAGGTGACTAAGCTTACAGGTAGGTGACTAAGTTTAAGCAGGCGATTTTGAACACATGTCAAAACTCGAAAAAGTGACACTCGCCGGGGAATCAACCATATGAGCTCCCTGTGTATATGCACCGTTAGCTGGTGATTAAAACGGCGGGGTCTTTCAATGGTGGGTCAGTTCAAACGTCGTCCTACACGTTGGAACAACGAAGGAATTGAAGGCAGACTTTTTGCATGGGAAGGCATGCATCCCAAGGGAGATTGATGAATACAATAGAGCCTACGTAAGTACATCACAGGTGGTACTCAAACTTGATTTGGATCTAGCATGACGCACAGTCACGCCGTGACCAATACATATGCTCAAATTGGAAATTGAGTGAGTAGCTAGGTGCACTAAGTGTCCTGTGGACGTTGAGTAGCTAGAATAGTATAACTAATGTCGTGTCGGTAATACATGCCGCAATAGAGAGATAGAATGAATGATGTTGTGGTTGGTGTAGGGTTACACACCTGCTTGAGAGCGTAACCCGGCGTTAAGCGCGAAGCATAAGTAGTTCGAGGTTCCTACTCGCATCCCCACGTTCTAGTGCATGTCGCCATTGCACACTTTAATGATGCAGTGCACCGTTACAAGTGGCGGAGGGCGGTAACATTTGCGATATTACAAACGGAGTTTTTTTCGGGGCAGACCAACGCAAGTGCTTAACTATGTTTGTATCTAACTTGGTCTTTCCAGTGTAGAATAATGTATAACATTTTGCATCGGTATAAGTTCTGCATAATATGGAGCTAGTGCCCAAGGGCGTTAGCCCGCGGGAAACAATATTGGCGCAATATATTAGTTTGAAGGCTAAATTTATTTCTAATGAAGCATCCACAGCTACGCAATTAGAGTACTTATGGCTTACAACACCTCTCCTCTTCTTCGTTGGCTGCCTGCCACGACCTCTAGATTATGAGTCCTCAATGAGATTAGGGAGTGTCACGGTGCTTTTGAGAAGTTGATTCTTATTTTGAAGATTGAGATCCTAGGGAGAAAACACACATTTCAATCATTTTGCACTATTTTCAATCCGGAATTAGTGATTCGTGTTGAGAAATCTGCAAAGTGCCGCCGTTTGACTCACTACTCGTAGCAAATCTGTCGTTTTCATTCCGCACTTTATGGAAACAGTGAACAGTGGTGGAATATTGTGCCTATATTTCTCTCTTCTTGTGACCAAAAGCACTCACCAGCAGTGACACAACCCATGTGCTTGGCGCGGTTTTCATTTTCCTTCATTTATAGTAAGTGAATATCGACATATTTCCTACTAGTGCACCGAACGAGTCAAAAGCGACGCCTTCTCCTTGTAATGCTCCTATTACAACATAGAATCCGGAAAAGTAAGAGCAGCCTTAATGCAGCACTATAAAACAGGTGCTGCCCGTTTTACATCGTTGCAGTGAGAGTGCTCTAAGTTTGAAGCTCACTGCACAAATTGTGAATGGAAACTTTCAAAGCAAGCAAGGTCATCCATATATGATTGCAGACTGCAATTCATAATTTTCATAATTTTGTACTGTACGTGCAGTACAGTTCGAGTACAGTCTACCTTTCATAATATGACAATCCATAATATGATGATATTATCGTTTCAAGCAATACATATACAGTATGACAAATCATTTTAAATCATTTTAGTCATTTTAGTGACTAATTCATGTCTGCCACCTTGAAGTTAGGGCTTCCCAAATGTGTCATAATAGAGAGGGACAATTGTATTTTCAAAGAAATTCTTTCCAAAATACTCCTTCAAAGAATTTAGTTTGCTTTTAAAAAGTAATAGCGTCCTCAATGCAACATTGTAAAAGGGGTGACATAAATGTGTTTACATATTTATACTGGACTTCCCTTTAATGTATGATATATCTGACTTGTTGCATTTGGAGTTCAAAGAAGACTCAAGGAAGTAAATGGCAATGAACATGGTAAAATTCCTACTACACACTCTTAATGATACTCGGGGTTAACATAGAATGGAGATGCTCTTGGTTACAAAGAGTGTAGTTCACCCCTACGACCTTTTTAAAACAATTTAACTTAATTGATGTTCTTGCACAAAGAGGTGTTAGGATTCAAAACTTGTGTTTTGAGACGGGGGTAATTTGGACAAGGCTTGGGACAAGTCATTTCAAGAATTTACAAGCAATCTAGTACTGTGAGACAAGATTTTTACTCTTAGGGGTGTCAAAGTGCAAGCTTGTAAGGGAAAACTTTGCTAAATTGTAGGGCTCTACAACCACCTCTCCAGGACACAAAGCCATATCTGAGGCTATATCCTTGTTCGAAAGCTTGTTGAAAAGCTTTTTGCAGAAGCTTGTGGAAAAGTTTACCACCCCTACTAAAAATTGCAGATGGCCAAATGTGAGGCTTTGTCCCAATCTTCTTTATATTTGTTGTGAATTTTTTAAACAAGTTTTACAATTGATTTTTACTGTTGAAGTAATATAAATGTTTAGATAATATATACTACGAAGAGGATAAGATAATATATTAGGATAGTACACTACTTGTAAAATTAATTTTTTCTTAACTTAGAGTTGTGTGAAAAGGCACATTTTGAATCATTCTTAAATGGCCAATGTGAAAAGGGTACTCAATAAGAAGTGGACTTCCAAAGTGGAAATCATCAAGTAATCTTTGTCAAAGAGACAACGCCAACAAAGGAGAGAGTGGTGTTGCAGGAACGGTAAAGCCTAAAGCCTAGAGTGGTTCTCTGGTCTTAACTGGGCATTTATGATCATAGGATGAATCAACAACTGCTTTTATATGTACTCCCTCTCTCCGGAAATAATTGTCCTAATTTTTGGCATTTGTATTTACTCAATATTTGTTTTGGGCTAGGATGTTGTATCGGGAACCTCCCGTGTATTATCTCGTGTAGAATCTAGCCCGCAGGTACATTTGCCGAGGTGAGGTTCCCGATACTACATGTGTCCCTTTGTTTTGTGTTTTATACTTCAAACATGAGCCTAGTCCACTTCGAACGGACAATGAGATTGACACAAAATCTACATCCTACTGTTAAAAGGTAGACCATTTTTCAAGTACTGAGATAACTTTTATTACCTAAAAAAAACTAATTTTTAAAAAAAAAATAATAATATTTATTTTTATTTTTGTTAAAGTGCGCCAAAAACTAGATCAGTTATTTCTGAACAGAGGGACTATCTGGAGCTCCCCGACTCTAAAGCCCGGATTTAGAGAAAACAAAAGAATGGTACATTGGCAACTATATTGATACATCCTGTCGAACATCGACTATACATCCCTGAAGGGTTACAGTTCACCATTTTTATTTTTTGTTTCTTTGACTCTGTTCAAAAGTTCTAAATATGAAGCTAGCTGTACACATGAATTCATCATGATCAACTACCAGAGATTCTCACTCCTGAAATGAGAAGATCTTGTCAATTTCTTACTCTGCTTTTGATGAGGATAGATCATCAGGTGAGCAAGTGTATCATCCCTATTATAGGAGGCCACTGTTGCAGCAACCAACCACTCGAACAAAGAATTAATACCATAGAATTGCTGGTGCAGAACGATTTGGTTTATTGTCCTCGGTTGTAAAAGTCTTGAATGGACTCTAGATTCTCAGTTATGTCACTGGGGATCCATGACGGCCAAATGCTGAGATTGGAACAGCCTTGTGGCCAACATATTCCGGACTGGTACGAGGGCCAAGATCAGCACTGGAAACGCAATTCCTGCATCAATAAGACATACAACACTCAGAGCTCAACAAGTGAAACAATATACCAAAAATCTGTCAAACAATTGATGTGATTGGTTTTAGCAACAAAACCAAAACACTCGTAGTATCCTAACCACAATGTGCCATGTGGCAATGAAAGTGGCTGTGACTTACCCCATTTGCTTTCCTTCAGGTTCCACAGAGCCCAAAGACAGGCCACCTGTAGGGCAGTGAACTTGTGAACTTCATGCTTTGGTACTTTCTTTGTAAACTCATGCTCTGGAGATAAGTCCGGATGGTATAACCAAAGCTTCACCCTGAAAAGAATTTAGCAACAAATACTTTTGAGTTTGAAATCGATATCATCTAAATGGATATCATCTTGTGGTACAAACAGTTAAAGACAAACAGAAAGAAAGGTGAAGTAGAGCTCCCTTGCCTTTCTACGAATTGATTGCCATTGATGATGCTCAATGACATGAATATGAATAAACCACTTGTGACCTGGTTACACCGGCAAGCAAATAAGGGTGTCAATCCTGTGTCACTCTTGCATCGTTACAAGAGCATAATTATTATGTGCAAGTTTCATGAACACCCATATCCCTTTGATATTACCTTCTCTAATATCACATCCTCTGCTTCCTCACCAAAACCTAGGGAATGGACGTACCCGGTTCAAGTCTCACTTTGTACTTTCACTATGACACTCTTTTATGTCACAAGAAGTTACATACAAATGTGATAATAAGAGTTTGACAAAGTACAAAAAGGATTCTAGACCACCTTCACGACCCCAAGTGCTTCTTACATGCAACACTGTTGATTGTCACAATGCAACATAACTTCATTGATAAACCGTGCATTTTGGGTGTCTAGGCTGTGACATAAAAGAGGTCTGGGAGTCCTTGTTTGCATTGTTGATTGGAATGCACAATCAAAACATGAATGTCGAGTCTATTCAACGAAAGCACTTGACCCGTTCTGCTATTTCAGGGTTTAGGGTTTAAGGTCAAAATGACAGAAATTGTTAAATGAGGGCCAACTCCTCACCGGCAGTGGAACAAGCCGCAGAAGTGGCCAAAATGCTAATGATGCGCCCACGCCCATCTGCCAGTACATACCCAATCCCCCCAGATGATCATATCTTCCTCACCTTTGCAAATTGATAGCATGAAACCAAGTTTCGAAATCTGTTAAAAGTGAACTGCAAAAACTGCATGGAGCAAGAATATTACGGAGATCACGAGGCCTGTAAGACGATTTTCCAGCACACGGGCTTTAGTCTCCTCTTTGTTGGGGTATTCACCTTCACTGCAGCACACAATTTGTGTTCAGAAACTAGAGTGTTACAGGAAAAAGTAGTAAATCTTCAGTTCTATAAACTACTAATCTTTGTTTTAGAGAATTGAAGATAAGAGCGGTGCTGAAAACATTCCATCTCGAGCTCAATAAATTGCAGTTATGTGAGAAAAACTACCTGGCACTTGTACTCTTCGCAGGAGCAATCAGACTCCGAACGTGGTTCAAAGATGGCACTGCTGAGGCCACCATCCAAGGCAATCCAAATAAAGACGCTAGTGCCGTGGTCACTGTGAAAGCACAAAGCATAACATATCAACAAGAGAAATAAGTGAAAATAGAAACAAAATCTCTAATGACCCCAACACTTTAATAATATACTCCAGAGGGTGCACTTGCAAGTTCTAATAATTAACATCTAACCACTTCTATAATATACTACTTCTACAACTTTTTGGAAGTAGATGTCAAAAGAAAATGTTGATCATGGTGATTAGAATTTATTTGTACAGTTGAATTTGAAAAGCATTTAACTTCGAAATTTTACCATAAATTTTGGTACGGTAGGTTAAAATTGCAAGAGCATCATCATGATATAATAAGACACCTACATTTCTTGTTTGATGTATTCTAAACTGAAAAATTTATTATATATAGTAAGAAGTTATAGACATACATAAGCATTTTAGTTTTTTGAAAAAGTATGTAGTGAAGTTTCTAATTGTACAAATGCAAAGCCAACTTGATTCTAGTTTCAGAAATACCATATGTAGTTTTACAGAATTTTCCAAATAGAAGAAAACAAGGTTCAAAGGAATGGGCAGGACATATATGTTGTCAAAAGCTTACTAGTAGAAAACCCACACCCCAGAGGTATTCTAGAAAACCACAGTTGGCAGGGTTTAACATGGCAAGATATTCTAGAATACCTCTCACTGGGGATTTCCTAAAGTCAGCGCAGCTTAAGACAAGCAACATGATATCTGGACGATTCAGAACAATGTTGCAATTGCAAAACTAACAAGTAATAAGTTCACAAATGGCAACTTCACCTCCAACTGCAGCCAAATCCAGGTTGTATCCTTGGCCCTTCCGAAGTGGGGGAGACTGGAACTTATTCACAAGCCGGCAGGTCATTGTCTGAATACAAGTGCAGCATCATTATTCAGTACAAGAGCTTGATCAACAAGAGACTAATACAACTCTTACATGCTGCGTACCAGTTGATAGCCTGGTCACTGAAGAAAAATAGCATAAGACATGGTATGGAAAAAGTGAGTGGTTGAGACAGAGAAGAGCATACTTGATCAAGGAAAATCAGCAGACTAACAAAAACTGCAGGAATGGCCGATGCAGCAATAACCCAAGGGGGTAGGCTGAACAGGGGCACAAGCCAGGGCCGACTTGTGGTCGGTGCTATGTTTAATGCTGCTGGCATCGGAGGTAGCGGTACTGTTGGAAACAATCGAATTGGCACCATGGACATGAAGAATATTGCTAAGGGAGCTCCGAAATCGGCAACAACTCCAGAAACTGGCCGTAGCAGCGAGCGTGACGTTCGCAGCTGTGGTCCAAATGCAAGTTAGTTGCTAAACTCAGGATTTTAAAGAATGATGCTTTTGCAAAGCCAAACTTAAGGATTCATTAGCGATCACAATGACCCGGCACAAGTTACCATTACGGGTGCAGTCCTCGAAACAAAATTTAAAACAGTTCTAAGTTTGCATCATATGGTCATCTTAAACTGAGCTAATACGACCGATTGAGCTAATAATGAGCAATGAAAAATAAGCTCAGCCTTGGATCAAAATACGTAGGAGGAATTATAACCAAAAAAGAACCATTGCATCATACATCATTCTTCTTGAAAGATCTATGTTTCATCAGTTGTATTGAGCGTTGCCTACTTGCAAATCAGGGGTTCTGTGAGATGAGAGGTTAGCAACCTGAGTTAGAAATTTGGCAGTTGCATAGGTTCCAGCCGCCAGAACAAACGATAGCAAGGCAGTCTCAATAGGATAAGCGCTGGTGGGGCTGTACAGACTTGCAACTCCCTGCATGAAAATTACGTGCCAGAAGATTTAGTAAACACTGTTCCATTGCAGCATTCCGCAACTAGGCAAAAAACCAGCCTAGAGCAGTGAGAGCTATTAGCAGACGAACCTTGTAAGCTTCACACATGAATCCAATAGAGATGAAAGTTGTGAATGTCTCGTCCACGAATCTCGTCAAATACTTGACTAACTGCTCACACGCACAGGCACATAATTCAGTCAAGAATCTCCGTCATTAACCCCTCAAGACCCAAGGGGACATATTGTGTCCTCTGACTTGTTCATTAGGTCATTTTTAAAACTCATTTTGTTCAAAAACTACATAAGATATACATTAAAAAAATACATTGCAATGTTAATATTGATGTGGTAAATTTGAAGTACAAATCATATTCTTAATTGAGTTTGTTGTACAAGAGATAATTGCAGTCAAAGTTTAGTTTCTTCAAATAGTACAAAATATCATGGGGCCTTGAGGGGTTAATAGTTTTAAAGAGTTGCAAGAACCTTCAATCCAAAGCAAGTATTACCTCTGAGCTGGCCTCCAAAGCTCCCAGACCGAGAAGAAAGATGCACGACCAGATTCCTACCCAGCCGTAAACAGGAAGAAACGGTACCATGACTTGCTTTGTTAACTGCAACCAAGGGAGGGAAAAAACACAACCTGATTTCAGTACACAATCAATCAATTTCGTCTCAGAAGTTTTGAATAAATTAAACAATGTTTCAATCTCAACTTACCCTGTACAAAGCACCAGTGATCACGACCATGAAACCGGTGGGGCCAAGTAGAGTAAGAGGTTGTGCTGCCAATGACGTATAGATGAGCCCTGATACTGCATAATTACAAGTAAAGAGGGTCAACTATTGCCAACCCTCCAAACTGCTTGAAGCTCCAAAGCCTTAAAATACTTGAGAGTTCATAATCCTCCTACACCCCATGATTCTAAACTTGAATGCCATAACAGCATGGTAAGATTCTAACCCCTGAAGGACCAAGAATTCGATCATGGTTTTAAAATGATCCATTCGGTTAATCATATTGTGAAAAACATAATTCAGATGAGGCTAAATTTTGTATCACCAGAATCAATGAAGAACAAAGTATGTGTTGGTCAAAAAATAAATTAAAATTTAACAAAAGAAAGTTCCCACATGACCTACTCAAAACTGCTAAAAAGGAAGACTCATTCGGTAAAGTCAGCTTCTTTCTTCCGTCACCCTAAAGTTGGAGGGCGTACCTGCACAACTGATGATGGTCTCCAGAAGCCCCATCTGAGATGCTGTTACACGCGAAATCATCCTGAACCATGACACAAGGAGAACAGTATGCAATTAGCAATTATACTAATGATACTCCCTCCGTCCGTATTGTGAAAAGCGGGTCCTGATTTTACGTCACCAGAGTCAATGAAGAACATTGCATGTGATGGTCAAAACATAAATAAAATTGGACCAAAGAAAGTCCCCGTCTACTCAAAGCCACTGAAGAAAACTGTGAACACTTGATTCTGGACGGAGTGAGTAAAAGTATAAGATGTGCAGAGTGACATCTGAATTGGCTATTAACCCCTAAAGGACCAAAAAGCCCGAATTGGGCCTCATGTCTTTTTCAGCAGTTTTGAGTAGGTCATATGTGGACTTCCTTTTGTTTAAGTTTATTAATTATTTGACCAACACATGCAATGCTCTTCAGTGATTCCGGTGATATAAAATTTGGTCCCATCTGAATTATAGTTTTCATAATACGATCGATTGAATTTGTCATTTTGAAGCCATGAATCCTTGGTCCTTTAGGGGTTAACAGCAGAAAAGGTGAAGCAAAACCTGGCATTGATCATGGGAGTGTGACTGACCCGCCGAAGGCAAAGCAAGGAGCAAGCGAGGCGAAGATCATGTAGGCAGTTGCACTCAAAGCCTTGGGGTGCAGTCCATCTGTGAAGTCACTGCCGTAGTGAGGAATAAGCTTGCGTTCAATATCCTTCACAATGCCAGCCCCAAACCCTCGTGATGAACCTCCCTCCTCATGCACTGAGGATCCAAATGCTTCATCCACGCCAGCAGCTGCTGAGGAGCACTGCACCTGCACGAATTTTAGCCAAACGGTTAGAAGAGAAAATTCTTGCCCTAATAAGCTTCGTCAAAAGTGTAGAACTGGCTACCAAAATGAGTCAAAAATAGTAAGTTGCATAGAACATTCTACCACAAATGGCTATCAAAAATTCCTAAAGGACCAAGGATTCCTGGTTTTAAAATGTCAAATTCAATTGATCATATAATGAAAAATGAAACCAAATGTTATATCACGAGAAATAGTGAAGAACATTACTTGTGTTGGTCAAAAAAAAAAATTTTGAACAAAAAGAAGTCCACATACGACCTACTCAAAACTGCTTAAAAAAACATGAGGCCCACTTTGGGGTTCTTAGCCCTTTAGGGGTTAAAGGCTGGAGTAATTCTGCTAATATAAAAAAATAATAATAACAGTATCACTCACCTGCCCTCTGTGCTGTGAGCTTCTGCTAGTACAAGGGACGATGAGCCTTGTTGAGCTCCATGAGCCATTTAAGTATCCAATTCGTGTCGACTGCTTCAAGCTCCTGCATTTCGCTTTTCTTCTTTCATGATGGAAAAGGGCAATGGACGTCGACGCCCGTTGTGTTAAATTCGAAAGAGCTCTTGTCGATCCGGTAACCAAAATTTTCTGCACACAATAATGATGCATCAAGTGAACTTTTTTCAATTCACTAGGAAGTAAACATTACTGCCAAACTGCTGTTTATAGCAAGTTTTTCAAGTGGTTGTTCAATTCAGCAAGTGATTACCAAGAATTCCCCATCATTCTTGCCTAGTAATATGGTCAAGGTTCCTTGTGAATCAAAACCTATAGCGGTATATATCAGAGCTGGCCTATATTAACAAGAATCATGTTGTGCCCACCTGAAAATTGCAGAGCATGAATCACAAGGTCCGACACCTCTAATAATAGGGTTATCAAACCTCCTTGGCACATTCTCAACGTGATAAAATAATTCATTTCCTAAAACCAACTTTGACTCCCCAACCTATTTAGATTTAACTGTAGCATTCAACCGCAGCCACGATAATCATATGACCTTTTTCTACAGTCAACTAAGGTAGCGAGCAAGTAGAAATAATCAAAATTATTGCAACCCTAAACCCATCACAAAACCCCTACAGTAATGAATCAATCAGTTTCGTTTTATAAAAGCATCGTAACTAACTGGATGTTGATTGTTTGCTCAGCTGCTACGACACACAAAGATGAATCAATTCTGTCTCACAAACAACCACCTCAAGAAAATGATTCTCTGACCCAAAAAAAATCAGAGAACCCTGAATGGCTACCTTAGCTTCCAAATTTCTTGCTCTGTTCAATCAACACAGTGACTAAATAAATGCAATAGAGCTCTTGCCGAAAGTGGCTCTTACAGATTCTTGCCTAAAATACACACTCGAAAATAATTACATAGTTTATTCATACAGTGTCCAAAACCTACATACTAATTTGAAAATGCGTAGTTTATTCATATAGTGCACAAAAGCTAAGATGCGTTGGAATCGTCGTTCAATCGAAAATTAAGACACCTTAATAATAGATGCCTATACCGTACCTCCATGGCTTCGTGAATTGTTGCAACCAAGACGCCTTTAATTTCAAATTTCAAATTCCACGCACTTGAGTTTCATTCCAGTCGCAGTCCACACCAATGAAAAGATTCAACACCAATAGGTTCAATAGACATTGGCAAGCTCCTCGCTCCTGGCACTCAAATGTGTGCACTGAAAGAGTGGGAGGAAAATCATGGTGCTGTTGTGTAGAGGAACCCGATTGTATTGCGGTGCATTGAATTGGTGGGTGGGTGTTGTTTTGGGGGCTGCGGCCGGGGCCGCGCCCTGTAACCGCAAAGCTAGGCCCGTCGCGTCGCGCTGCGAGAAGTGAGGTTGTTAGGGCTCCCTCGCTCGATGTGTCTCTCTGTTATCAGGGCTCCCCTCCTTGCTTCACTCGGAGCATCTTCGTGGGCCGTAGATTGTGGAACTGGGTAGGCAGTTGGTGTGTGTGGTGTTGGTTATCAGACGTCTCACTTCTGATAAGGTCATCCGGAAGTTCTACTGTGGAGGGAAATTTTGCGCCCAGTTGGTCCAAATTGGTTGGGTTTCACTACAAGCAAATCCGTCGCTTTTCACTCATTAGAGTTCTCCTTAAAGTCACCTTGAATTTAATGAATCTACAAATAATTTTGCTTTACTATACTCTTATTTGTTCACTCTAAATAGTTAAAAGGTGTGGAAGATTTTGGTGGTCTATCATTATTAGGTGTGTAAGAGGTGTGTAAGAGCTTGGTGGTCTTCAAAAGTTTTTTAGGGCGGACTTCCATGTGGGGATCGGTTGGGTGGAAGGCACTAGAAGACAAGAATTGAGGTCTCAAGAACCCCATGCTCCACCCATTTCGGTACAAATGAAATTTATACTCTAGAATCCTCCTGTTTCCACCCATTTTGGTGGAGCTTCCTCCTTTTGAGGACCGGCCACCCACTGCCCCCCTTACATGGAAGTCGGCCCTTAGCTCCTTTCTTGGTACTAAGAAACTTTTGAAGACCTCCAAGCTTTTACACACCTAATAATGATAGACCACCAAGATCTTCCACACCTTTTAACTATTTAGAGTAAACAAATAAGAGCATAGTAAAGCAAAATTCATGGTATCTTCTTCAAAATTTGATGGACTTTAAGGATAACTCCATTGCAATTGTAGAAAAGGTATCATTTTCTTGTCCTATGTGACCAAAAGCACTTACCAAAATTAGAATGGCTCAAAATACCAGTGAGAAGCGACCGGTTTCCTTGTAGTGTTTCATGAAATAAGTTTTGGCAAACAATTACGTGGTGATTGTAGTAGACACTGACGACATTTAACCCTTGAAGGTAGTCTAGAGAACCCTTTCCAACCAGTATTATACACCAATATTTCATTGTATTTGGCATGATTCCACACCTCCTATGGGTTTAAGATTAGAAGTGAAGTCAAAATTTATATCGAAATGATTTTAGTGAGCTATTGAGATCTCAATTTGAACCTTTCTATTTACAACAAATGTCAAATATATGCCAATGTCTCTACTATCCCCATTAGCCCTTTAAAGGTTAACCGTTCAAACTTCTACATCACTCGTATATGAATGTGTATACAAAAGGCGTAACTAAAAGTCGGTTCGCCCGAGACAGTATGGAAGGAGCGGTACATGGGATTGGGTTGAAAGTTTTAGGTGCTTTTGGGTTGAAAATGGTTTCAACTTTTGGTCGCATATAGAGAGTGATTTCAACCCTTGAGAAAACTTTGGACCGTGGTCCTCCCCTTGAGAAAAAATCTCAACCATACCTCAATTCAACTAAACCCCTATAGGAACTTTAGTTGGGTTAAGTTTGGATGATAACACTCAATCCCGTTGAAAAACTCAACAGCACCTCCCTACAGTTTTTCATTCCGATAACTTCCATTTTCTGTAGTTTCTCCATTTCTGTGCTTTCTTCATTCCTATAGGTAGGCTAAAAATAAATTTAAAGTTGAATAAATTCACAACAGTTGGAGAAGCAAAGTTATTTATTTTTAGAGAAGTTTAAACAAAAATTCTAACTTAATAACTTATTCATAACTAAAATCCAAATAATACATTCTTTTAGTGCATTGAAATTCTTTTCAAAATAGGAACAAGACCCACAAATTTTTTATTTAATAATAATAAATACATTTAATAGTTGAAAGTTACAAAAATGGAGAAACTACCGTAAAAACATCTTCAATGCAAGACAATATTAATATCCTTTGACATTTGGCAATATGGATGAAATTCATTTAGATGTAATCTTCTTTGCTTTGAAGTTTGAATCAACACTTTATATTTTCTCTTTATATCAAGTCTTCTACAACACTTTACATGATTAAGTTTAAGCGAAATCTTGAAATTGAATATATACGTGATGGAATTTTGTAGCTCATTTTAGTACATCCCGGTTCTACATATTAATGATAGTTGCACATGGTTACCATATTTCGAAAGTACCTTTGGTGAAAAGATTCTAAAAATAAATGCTCGAATTTTAAGAATTTTTTTTTTCAAAGAAAAGCTTTTGTAAAGGGAAAGACATATTTCAGGGAATGTTCATTTTGCCGAATGATATTCTAAAAAAAGTTAAACATTCGGCGAAAGGGCACCGAAGGTGCTTCCTAGGTAAGGTAGTGCATTGACTATTTGTGAGGTACATATAGCATGTGGGATTGGGTCTTTAAAATTTAGAATATAGACGAACTCTAATTTAAAATTTAAATGTAACTATTGTGTTGCATTGAGTTTGATCTAATTCACCTATTAGCCCCTTTCTACCCGAGTTCCTACCACCTTTCATGATCGTTCATTTCCAACTTCAACCTTTTCAAAATGGGAGAAAGAACATCCAATTCCCTAATTTTGCACTTGGCCAAGTGCACTCATTTCATGAGCAATTTGGCTTTAAAAAAAATTGTTTGAAAAATTCTCTAAAAAACAACAATTATTGTCTTCCTACAATCCCTTACGTTGTAAAAAAAAATTATTCAATTTATTTTTTAGCCTTATTTTTATCTTTTATTTTATCCATATTATCATCTTTTATTTTTTCCTTATCATTATCTTTTCTTTTCTTTTATTTTATTTTGTTTTTTTTTCTTGTCTTCTTTCTTGTCTTCTTCTTGTCTTCCTTCTTTTTCTTCTAGTCTTCCTCTTGTCTTCCTTTTTTTTTCTTGCACCTTGCCATTTCAAGAGTTTAAACGTTAAAAAAGTTTTAAAAAATAAAAATGAGGGATCAACCAATGGCTAAATCCAATACAAGCCAATATATATATATATATATATATATATTATTTTATTTTATTTTATTTTATTTTATTTTATTTTATTTTTATTTTTATTTTTTTTTGCTTCTGCTTTTTCGATGCAGGGAGGGTCCGTGCGCACAGACCCTTGTTTAATTTTGACCCACTCTCCCTCCCTCCCCCCCCCCCCCCCCCTTTCCTTCTTTTTCCCCTTTTTCCTATATTAACCCTCCCTCATTCTCCCTCCCTCCTCCCTCTTCCTCCTTTATATTGAGGAGAAGAGAGTGAGGGAGGGTTTATATAGGAAAAAGGGGAAAAAGAAGGAAAGGGGATGAGGGAGGGAGAGTGGGTCAAAATTAAATTAGGGTCCGTGAGCGCGGACCCTCTCTAACTGGAAAAATTGGAAGCAAAAAAACAAAAATAAAAAATAAAAAATATTTTTTTTTTGACTTGTATTGGATTTAGCCATTGGTTGATCCCTCATTTTTATTTTTTAAAACTTTTTTAACGTTTAAACTCCTGAAATGGCAAGGTGCAAGAAAAAACAAAAGGAAGACAAGAGGAAGACTAGAAGAAAAAGAAGAAGAGTAGAAGAAAAAGAAGAAAGAAGACAAGAGGAAGACAAGAAAGACAAGAAGAAAAAACAAGATAAAATAAAAGAAAAGATAAGACAAAGATATGGATAAAATAAAAAATAAAGATAAGGATAGAAAATAAAATAATTAATTGTTTCTTTACAACGTAAGGGATTGTAGGAAGACAAAAATTGTTGTTTTTTAGAGAATTTTTCAAACAAATTTTTTGATTTGCTTGGGGGTCAAGTGCATGATTTTATGGCCAACTGCAAAATTAGCGAATTGGGTGTTTAACCCCTAAATGACAGAGGGGGTAAGGGCAAAACATAAATGTGTTATAAAAAATTACTTCTTCAACTTTGATGAAGTTTGGTCCAAAAGTGAAAATGAGGAGCTTGATGTTTAGTAATTTTCCATACGGTCAAATATCAAAAAATAGCTTTTTATCATCTCATAATGAATTTAGAAGCATTTAACTTCAAATATTTATAAGAATCACAAATTTTATTTTTAGAATTTTAAATTTTGTATGATTTGTTAAAACTAGACATTCTATTCTAAAATCAAAAATTGCAAAATTTTCAACGGAGAGAACATCATTACTTTCCCCAAATAGTAAGTTTTCTAACACTAGACAATGTAGAAGTGTTTTTTTTTTTTAAATTTATCCCGGGTGGAGTTTAACTCGGATTGACATGATTCAAATTGGGTTGGAAAGTAGACTGATTACCTATTTAAAAATATTTTACCTATTAACCCCTAAATGACGGAGGGGGTAAGGGCAAAACATAAATGTGTTATAAAAAATTACTTCTTCAACTTTGATGAAGTTTGGTCCAAAAGAGAAAATGAGGAGCATGATGTTTAGTAATTATTCATACGGTCAAATTTCAAAAAATAGCTTTTTATTTTCTCATAATGAATATAGAAGCCTTTAGCTTCAAATATTTATCAAAATTACAAATTTTATTTTTAGAATTTGAAATTTGATATGATTGGTTAAAACTAGACATTCTATTGTAAAACTCAAAATTGCACATTTTTCAATGGAGAGAACATCATTACTTTCCCCAAATAGTAAATTTTCTAACACTAGCCAATGTAGAGGGTGTTTGTCTTTGAAAATTTCTCCCCGGTGGAGTTTAACTCGGATCGACATGATTCAAATTGGGTTGGAAAGTAGACTTGATTTCCTATTGGAAAATATTTTTTATTTTCTAAAAAAGATTTTTTCCATCTTGGGCAGCCCGTAAAAAAAGGGCAGCGACCATAAAATGGTTGATCCGTCACTTAGGGATTAAGACAATGTTGATGTGATTCACTTTGAAAAATTCTCCCAAGTGGAGTTGAACTCGGATTGACATAATTCAAATCGGGTTGAAAAGTAAACTTGATGTAGTATTATAAAAATTCAAAAAAAATCATTTTTTAATTCCGGGCAGCCCCTTACATTCGGGCAGCGACCAGAAAATGGTCGTTTGAATTCTCACTCATGTATGATACGTTTGACCAATAAGGAGCAAACACGCTGCTTGGTCGGAAGGTTCTCTGGGTTATCAGCTTTACACTGGTCTGATGTCACACTGTTCCTTGTGTGACGCAAAAGAACTGAACTAAAAGTTCTCAGTCAGTATCCTCGTGTGAGACTTTAAAAACCAGAAGAAACTGCAAACGATTGGATTGAGGGAGGCTCACTGGGCTACTATACAGATGGGAACGGTCGATATGTAGGGACGTTGCTTGCAAGTAATTAAAATGCATCCAATCCGCGAAAAAGGGTCCAAAACTTGTTGCAGAAGAAACTTCTTGTGGACTCATAATCTGGCACGTCATTAGATCTACATCAGTTACTTTTAACACAGAGCCGTAAAATCGGTTAACTAGTGTGGTCCCATGAACAAATTCTACATGAATTCAAAGTCCTTAATTAATTGGAGTTCACTTGACAGTCTAACTTTCATGATCAAGGTCACTCAAGTAGTGTGACTGTGCTTAACCAAGTTTTTCATTCATGAAAAGCACTTCACTTAGTAGCTTGTAGTGACTGCCAGCTCGGATGTGACTCGATGGAGTGAGCTTTTCACTCAGCAGTGACAACAGGCGGCTCTTCAGTAAAAGAAGGCTGGCCTGCAAGCTCAACTCATGCAACTCAGAAATCCAATTTGAGTTTATGTCTTTGGCAGAGGCGAAGAACCTACGTACTGCTCCACCAACCGAACTGATCACGAAGTGGAGGTAAATTTTCTACTAGTACTACACCAACCGAATTGATCACCAAGTGAAGTGGACACTCGTCACTGTCTGACATTTCGTGCAATCTTGTGACTGCAGCAAATTAATGGCATCAGTCTGTTTTGTGCTCTCTTTGTTCATTCTCTCTTGTCAATAATTAAAGCACGCATTCATTGTTCAGCTATGCACTGATAACTTACTCAGTACTTACCTCACCTGATTTGGATTCTCGTTTGAATTGCAGATTCTAGCTATGTAAATAATTCAAGCTAGCTGACTAGACAATCACACTCGATCGACTGAATTGAAGTCGCACTCTCGATTCAAAGGTATGAACTCTGGGGAATTGTATTTAGAACTAGAATATATGCATCAGATTCATCAACTCCTGAAGTTTTTTGCTGTATTTTTCACTAAAAAGCAGTTTGTATACCTTCAAAGAAACAAGCCAGCAACGAAAAAGTTTTTTTGCTGTATTTTCTACTACAGAGCAGTTTGTATACCTTCAAAGAAACAAGCGACGAAATTTTTTTTGCTGTATTTTCTACTACAGAGCAGTTTGTATACCTTCAAAGAAACAAGCGACGAAAAAGTTTTTTGCTGTATTTTCTACTACAGAGCAGTTTGTATACCTTCAAAGAAACAAGCAACGAAAATGTTTTTTGCTGTATTTTCTACTACAGAGCAGTTTGTATACCTTCAAAGAAACAAGCAACGAAAATGTTTTTTGCTGTATTTTCTACGTACTACAGAGCAGTTTGTATACCTTCGAAGAAACAAGCAACGAAAAAGTTTAATCTGATGATGATTTTTTCTGTCAGTGTAGAAGTGAACCTCATTTGTGCATGCCAAAGCCAGCCACATCAAATCCCTCGACAATGAACTGAGAGTGCAAGCCATCATCGTAGCAGCTTGGGGTGATTTTGAGCACATCGATCACATGGCGCCCCACCAGAGCGATGATCGCAATGGATATGAGAGGCGAAGAAGTACCGACTCGGAGGCTGCAGGACATCCGTTGCTCAAGACATGGAATCCACCCACAAACCACAGCTTCACCAAAGCCCAGATGAGCGCCCTTACATCCATTTGCGACGCTTTCTCTCCTTCCATCGATGTTGCAGGTCAAACTAATTCCTCTGCCTCACTAAAATCTTTCATCGGCGCTCGTGAGATTTCGGCGTTCTATGGCTGCTCAGCTTCCGACATGAGCATTCCTGAGGATGTAAGTGACAACGACACACCCATCAACTCCATCAAACGGTCGCTAGAATTTAACCCCTCAAAGAGTCCCAAGAAGAGCCTCATGTGTTTTTTTAAGCAGTTTTGAGTAGGTCTTTTGTGGACTTTCCTCTTGTTTGAATTTCTTCGTTTCTTGACCAACACATAGCACAGTGAGCTCATAATGGTTTCCCTGTGTGCATTTCCTTTTTAGTCTCACTTTTCCCACCAAGCCTCAAGAGTTGACACTTGTTAAGCTTCCCTTTTATAAGCAGGTGAGTCAACATTAAACTGGTGAATAAGCAGTTTTAAGACTCAGTGGGAAATGTGAGACTCGCAGAGAAATCGCATATGAGACCTTGGTGTAGAATGTTCTTCACTAATTCCGGTGATATAATATTTGGTTCCATCTGAATTCTATTTTTCAATTGAATATGTCATTTGGAAACCATGGAATTCTTTGGGCCTCTAGGGGTTAATTTGATGGAAGAATTGATGCTGGTTTGCAGATAGCAGGTCTGTTGACTGTTCTGTTGAAGCCGACGCTACTGACAGCAATCAAAGTGTTCCTGTGGCTGTTGTCAACACGGCTGGGAACTGTCATCCTGGGAGGACGAGCCAGCCTCACCTGGGAACTCCCATTCTGCCAAAGCTTCCCGTCTCTTCCGAGATCAAAGCAAGAAACAATCTTACGTCGATGGTCGCTCAGTGTAATCGGAAGCCTGCGAGCTCTCTACAAACTATTCAAAATGATCACCATGTGGGCTGTCTACACGAAGGTAGTACTCCCTCTGTCCAGTCTAAATAATTGTCCATTTTTCTTTTTTGCAATCAATTTGTTCTATGTTTTATACTTCAAACACGAGCCCTGTCCACTTCAAATGGGGCAGACAATGAGAGTGACACAAAAACTAGAAAGATAGACCATTTTTTGAGTACTGAGACGGCTTTTAAGTTAAAACACGCCAAATACTAGCCAGGACAGTTATTTCCAACCAGAGGGAGTAGTAACATTAGCCGAGAGCAAATGACATTCAAAATCTCACCCTCCGTGAAAAAACTAGACTGGTTAAAAATAGAATTTGGAGTGGCTTTCCTAGATTGCTCAAAAATTGAGTTTTATTGTTTTACTGCATTCGATAATATAGGATTCAAAATGACTATTTTTAGTCAGTTTACTTTTTCCATGGAGGGTGAGAAATGCCACCAAGCGTCTAAAACGCCCAATATGGCCATCTGCATCACTGAACTTTGCAACGGTGGCATTTTCTCATTTTACCTCTTTGGTTTTCTGATTGCAATACATCGTTTTCAAGCTCTTGTTCTATACTACAAGATCAACAGTGTCGATTGTGTCAAACTGAAGTCATTTTCACACAAACAGATGATTTGCAGCAGGGGGGCCAATTTTCCTTCACTACAGAAATTTTACAGTGGGTTAACTGGTTCTTCTTCTTTCATTGGTACCTGAAGATTGATAAGGATGGAAACAACCGCAATTGGGAGGCAATCGGGTACTGCGGAGCTGATCCAGAAGTTAAAAGGACGAGAGAATCCTCTAAAGATCCTCTAAAGGATGCAGTAATTGAGACCCAAGCAGCTGGCGAAAGTCTGGCCAAGGTGCTAAAGCGAGCCGGTGTCGCCGTGCTCGACGACGACCTGCAAGGGGATGTGAGGATCAGTTGCGACGTGGTGGTGATAGGTATGGAAGTGGCCATTTGGGCATTCTTGAAAGCTTATATAACCCAAAATAGTAGAGTATGGTTTTTTTTCTTTCTATTGGTATATTCTGAACCTTTCTACATATAAAAATGACCACTTTTGACCATTTGGGCATTCTTGAAAGCTTATAACGCAGAATAGGGGTGTCACACCTCTTTCTTCCCATTCTCAATCTTCAAAGAATGGGTACGTAACACTTTCTCCTTGAATTGTGGAGAACCCATTCTCCAAAGATTGAGAAGTTTCATTCTTCTCCTCCAGAGGTGAAGAATAGGCATGAAGCCGTGGAGAAGATTAACGAGCCGTGTACATTCTCATTCTTCACACAATGAGAAGGGGAGTCACACCTTCATGGAGAATGGCGATGATTAGCTCCACGTTTCTCTCCCGAGGTTCTCAATCTTCTCGGCAGAGATGTGACAACCCCTAATAGTAAAACATGTAGAGCATGATTTTTTTCTTTCTGTTAGTATGTTTTGAAGCTTTCTAATGATTTCTTTGAACTCCTTCACAGGGTCAGGGAGCGGGGGCGGGGTGGCAGCCAGCGTGCTTGCACAAGCGGGCTACAAGGTGGTCATTCTTGAGAAGGGAAAGTATTTCACCGCAGCCGATTTCTCAACACTCGAAGGTCCCTCGCAAATGGCCATGTTTGAGAAACTTGGCTCCCTTGCATCCAAGGACGGCGCGGTGAACCTCGTGGCAGGCGCGACCGTGGGTGGGGGAACCACCATCAACTGGTCCGCCTGCTTCGAAACACCCCCGCATGTGCTGCGAGAATGGGGTGCAATTTCAGGCAATGTCCAGGAACAACCGACCTTGTAGTTACAAATTAGCCGGTTGAAATTCAGAATTGCCAGATTGAGTTCAAAATCTTAGGAAAAAAACTGATCGTTTGAGCCAGGGAGAAATCAAAAAACATTCCCTATTTTCTTAACCCCTAAACGTCTGAACGTGCCTTTGCGAACGTTGTATTTTGGTTGTACTTGGAATGAATCCACACCTTTAATGGGTTTGAGTTTAGAAGAGAAAGTTGGAATTTAGATCAATGCGGTTCTAGTGAGTTACTGATATCCCAATTTAGAGTTTCTTTTTGCTAGCAAATCCCAATTATACAACAGTGTATATACTATCCCCATGGGGCATTTAAGGGTTAAGGCCTGTGCTCCAGAAAACCGTTTTTGTCCAAGAGAATGTAGGATCTTAAGCTGGTCGAGCTAAAATTTCTCCCCGGACTGTGCTTTCAGGCCTGGAGCTCTTCACCTCGGCTCGCTACCAGCTCGCCATGCGCGAAGTTTGGAATCGTCTCGGCGCGCAACGTCACGTCGCGCGCGAGAATCTCCCGAACTCCATTCTCCGCGCAGGATGCGAGAGACTGGGCATTGATGTCGGTACCATCGCAAGGAACACGCCCCCGGATCATGACTGCGGTTGGTGCACCTCCGGCTGCCCACGAGGACAGAAGGCGTCCACTGCCACCACTTGGCTTGCGGACGCCGTGGCTTCCGGGAATGCCGTGATCATGGCGGAATGCCAAGCACAAGCCGTCCTGTACAGAAAAAACCAAGCTCCAGGTAATGAATTCACAACCTGTTATAAGAATAATTTCTTTTGCTTCTTCTTCGCACCATTGTTTCAACAGACGTACTTGTTCCAGGTAATTCCAAACCTGTAGAAACCCTTCTTCGCATAGGAAGCATAAGTACTGAATTCACAACCTATGATGAGAATTTCTTCGCCTTCTTCTTTGCACCATTGATTGAACAGACGTTGTGAATTGCAGGGAAGAAGCAGTATAAAGCACGGGGAGTGGTGGCGAGAGTTGGAGACACCGAACGGAAAGTGTATATCGAAGCGCAGGCTGTGGTGGTGGCGTCAGGATCTCTGATGACACCCCCTCTCTTACTCAACAGTGGGCTTCGGAACCCGAACATCGGAAAAGGCTTGCATCTGCACCCGGTGGTGTTCGTGTGGGGGTATTTTCCGCAGGATCGAGGACCTCGTGGAACTTGCTACGAGGGCGCCATCATGACGGCGTATTCTCCGATCTATAAGAAAGGGTCCAGTGTGCCTAGTGCTCTCTTGGAAGTTCCGGCCACGCATCCCGGCAGCTTTGCTAGTTTCCAGCCCTGGACATCTGGTAAGTCATCATTCAGAAAAGCCCACATTGATACGTGAGTCCAATATGGAGTCCAATCTAGCTTCAATATTGAACCCCCGTACTAATCCGTATGAGTCAGAGGTCAAGTTCATACCCACGATGCTTGATTCAAAATTGAATTTGCAATTATCAAAATTATAATGTTCAAGGAACAGGTACATGGTAATATCGAATTTACACCTCTTTAAATTGTGATTTCAGTGTTGATTTCATAGTCATAGCATTATAGAGCAATGGGAGTCATCCCCTTTTGCAATGGGACCACAGTCTAGTTACAATTAGAAACTATGAGTATGTGGCAATGATCAAATACGTGGATCTTCAATTAGATCCAATTTTCAAAAGGGGGATCCATTGCACTACTCTATTATGTTATGGCCTACTTAAAGAAATCACAACCGACTATGGCATCTTTAGATTGGTTCTAAGCAGTACAATTACAACCTGTAATGTATTTTCCTATGCACACAATCTTCATAGTCTATTCCAAATCTTTGTAGAGAACTCCTCATCTCTTTCTACTCTCAATTCTCCATAGCGTACTCCTCAAAATAAGAATACTAATGTGTCACACGTGTAGTAGGCTATGCTAGATAGAGTACTCCATGGGCTCGCCACGTTGTGCAGTGGGTGCATGCTATCACTTCGCCACTTCATACTTGGAGATAGTATGCACCCACTAGATGCCGTAGCAGAGCCCATGGAGTCACAGTCCAGGAAGTTTTTTGAGCTTTACCGGTTACTTTCCTTTCATTCCAAGATTGAACCAGTTTTTCAAGTGTGGAGTCCGGTTATTTTCTCTATTTAATATATAAAATAGAATTTTTTTAGCTTTTTCACCCGGTTTTTAGCCGCTCCTACTAAATTCCAATCGGTTTTTTAGAAAATCAACCGGCTCATCTTACACTAGCTGCCGGTTCTCCCCGTTCATTGCATGGAGTACTCTGTCTAGTACAATATTGTTTCAGTATTACCTTTTTGTCAATACATCTGGAATCAATACTGAAAGTAGTATTGAACTCCACATTTCCACATTTATGGAGATCAATATTGTTTCACTGTTGATTCGAGAGGCTTGGACAGACTAAATGAGCTAATCGGAAGCATGTCGCAATCAATGGTATATTATCGATTGGGTATAGTGTGATTTACCGATGTAGCGGTGGCATTATTGTGGTGGCAGCTGCTGACTTTAAGGAAAGAATGGCTCGCTTCTCCCGCACCGCGACGCTGTGTGTGGTCACCCGTGATGAGAGCAGCGGCCAAGTGAGCGTGGAAGCCGACGGCTCACCCGTAGTTTCATACACCCTGAATGCAGCCGACGAAGCAACAGCACTGGAAGGCATCGAGACAGGCTTGCGCGTGCTGATTGCCGCAGGCGCTACCGAGGTCGGAACGCACCAACAAGACGGAGAGCGCTTCTCTCTCAAAGGTGTGCCTCCATAACAGTCAGTAGCTGCTGAATTTTATGTCATCAGTCACTCCACCACATTTGATGATGCCGTTCCATGTGTGTTGCAGATGCAAACCCTAGCGACATCGAAGCGTACATTCGAAGAGTCAGAGCCCGCGGCGTGAAGAAAAACCAGGTTATAATCGGCTCCGGCCACCAAATGAGCAGCTGTAGAATGGGCAGCGATCCCAATCACTCCGTCGTGGATGGAGACGGCGAGTCTTGGGAGGTCGAGGGCCTGTACGTGAGCGATGCCAGCGTCTTTCCCAATGCACTCGGCGTGAATCCCATGGTCACCATCCAGACGCTCGCCTATTGCATCGCCCTTTCCGTTCTGCAATCGCTTCGAATTCACTCCGTTGCCAAATTATAATACCATTAGGGTTTCATCTCAAGAAGCACCAATTAGGGTTTCAAGTGACTGAGAGCGCGGATCATGTATTGCATGTAAAAGCTTCATGACAAAGATGAATACTCCTCTGTCCCGAAAAAAAGCTTCCGGTTGAAAGAAAACTGAAAATTGAAACTCACAGATTGAATCCTATTCTATCTCTCACATGATTGACCAGGGGAAGTATGTTATCTGGGATACTCAGACATTGAGCAAACAGGAAGCTTATTCTGGGACAAAATGGAAAGGGATACAGGAAGTTCTGTATTGTGACAGAGGGAGTGGTGCTACAAAAAAATTGGTGTGGCGGTGAAATGCACGGCTGCTATTGCTTGGAGAGTTGCGCCTGCGCGCGCGCGACGCACGCTTCGGTGACATGGCTACCGGGCAACAGCAAGAGAGGGTCGTCGGTGCCAAGCTCCCGGCGACAAGCGGCTTGGAGAGTCTCCCATTGCGTGGCGTCCCCGAGGTGCCGCTCGGCTAAGTCCCACAGCGTGTCGCCTTCTTCGACCCTGCCCCAGTGCTCCTTCTTCTGAATGCGAATCGCTTCTCGGTCTTCCGCTCCCACTGCAGCCACTACCTCCTTCACTGCTCCCGCTGTTTCTTTCGCCGCTCCCGTTGCGCCCGAAACTGCCGACTCCACTGTCTCCGAGCCTTTGCTCACTTGCTGCCCCATAGCTGCGACGACCGAGAAGGAAATTCTCAAGCTCTAAATTGGTTTTGCAACAAGAAACTAAGAGCCACTTCAGATTGAATCAAGCTTGAGAAATCCTACAGCTTATTGCACTAGGTAACCTGATAAGGTTTTTTTTGCACATAATGTCAAGTTATCCCATTGAATCTTGAACATTCAAATCTGTACAGTACTTTTTAGTTTATCAAAAGATTCGTATACTCTATTCCGAGAATGATGCCGGGCCCTGTAACAACGCCGCTACAGCCTCAGCGATGCTCAGCTCGTTGCCGTGCGTCCATGACTCCATGGTATTCCCCATTTGCGCCCTCTTCCCTCTGCCTGTCATTCTCGAAGTCAATAGATAGATAGATAGAAACTCCGGTCCCAAAAAAGGGCCGGCGTGAATACAGTGTCTGTTCATTTGGTTAATGAACCAATGCCCACCAGACAAAGGGCCATTAATACCAAACTACTCACCCCTTTCGGGAATTCTCGAAGTCACACTAAGTGAGCTTCTCCTGTGCATAACCAGCTCTGATTGAGCGCAACTATCTGCTTGGACTCGTTTCATCCACGAGCAGCACAATTTGTTCATGATAATCATGAAAGATTCACTCATGAAGGCAGCAGTTACAGGATTTTTCATTCGCGAATAGAGCTAGTTACGTTCGGTAACCCTCTCGCCGCTTCACGGCGGCTCGAAGGTTACCTAGTTCATAGTCTTCTTCGAAGGCGCCAGAGATCGACGCCATAATCCGAGCAGGCCGGTTACTCTGAATTTGTGCCGACACTCAACCGCTCAGATTCAGCGCGGTAACCATCCTCCAAGGGGCCAGTGCACCATTTGTGGGAATTCGCGAAGTATCCCTTGCTTTTCCAACACTACTTTTTGCTAATAGTCAATGTGGGTTTTAGTGCATGCTCTTTTGATGCACATGTCCTTGTATAGTTGAACCTTGTATTTTGTATCGATATGCAATGGGTTGTTGTTTCTAGTGTAAGCAAATGAATGGGTGTAAATTTTGGCTTTTGAAATTAGTACTAAACGCACTATTAGCTAAAAGTAGTGTACTTTTGTAGTGAGCTCAAGATCATTACACTAAATAGTATATTTAGTGTGAGGCACTGTAATTGCGAACATCACTCTAAATATCAAAAAACCTACTTTTGTAAGAACACTAAATGTGAAGTCTCACACTATTTATGAAGAATAGTAACGTTTTGACATTGTGATCTTTTGAGATATGGATATTTAGTGTGAGTAAGGAATGAAACTTGAGATGAAAGTTTAGATGGAAAAACTGAAATTTTAGAAATGGAATGAATCAAATTGGATGATAACCGCCAACACTAATTACCCACAAATTGACAATTAGTGTTAGACAAGTAAGCACATTATTCATCACCTCACACTAAATATACTATTTAGTGTAGTCCACACATAACATTTTTGCCTTAGTGTGAAAATTATTATTTCAGAGCCTATGTAATACCTAATATTTTCTTATCTAATAGGATTATTTTATGAGAGAAAAATGTGAATGTCTAGAAAGAAAAAAACATACTTTGAAAATTCAAAGAAGAAAACATCAAAAGAGACAAAGAGAGTGGAGTAAAATTCCTTGTTTGTCTTCAACACCAAGATTTTTTCTACAGTTCTCTCTAATTTAATTACCACTTGAGATAAAATTGTACAAGGAGAGATTAAGATTTGGAACCAAATTGGTATCCATAAGGTTCTTCAGCAATTAGTAGAGTTGATCATGTTCAACAATAACATTGTAGAAGCTTTAACATTAAATACAATATCTCACCACCAAATCTTTAGCTAAAGATAATGTGGACTTGTTCATGATTCCAAATCTACTACAATGATTAAAAATCTACCACAACGATGCAAGAATAGTGGTTAAAATTCTAAGATCAATAGTAGAAGGATTAAAAGAACTTTATCCCTTTAAGGACCGCGCATCCATATAGTGGATGCGCGTTGGTCAAAGCCAATTTTGACCTTGAAGATGAAGTTTTTTGCTATTGCTTTCAATTAAGAAGATGAAGCTTATCGAGTCTAGTTTTCACTTCATTTTTCAGATCTTATAAATTTGAAGTATTGAATATTTTATTAGTGTTACAAGCTAGGTAGCTCAAGGTTTGAATTACACTGCATATGATGTTCACCTTTTGAATTTTAAAATTATAATTAAAAATTTCTACAAAAACATATCATATGATTCTCCATTGTCATTTGCACATGTTCCAAAATATATATATTTTTTGAAGATTTTTTGTAATTAATATGAAATTTTTGAAGTGTTTGAATTAAAAATTTGTAGAAATTTCATTTTGTATAAGAAAAATTGGAAAATTTTAGGACTAATAGAAAACATACAATTTCATGCATGAAAAATATTAAAATATATATTTTAACAAATCTTGATAGCTAAAATGTGTATAAAAGTGTAGTTTGACTGTTTTCAAAAGGAATGGGACGTTAAAGGGTTATATCTTTGTGCGAGAAAAGTTATTTTGTGACTACAAGGGTAATTTCCTAGAAAGATGAACAGTTGCAGATCCAAGTATGTTACGCAAGTGATAATTCAAGCACAAGTCACAATGATTGATTGGCCCACCCAAAGCACTGGATGTGTGGGCAGCTGGGACGGAGGTGCTGATAATTCAAAGATTTCAATCAAAGGAGGTCACCTTTCTGCTGCACAGTTGTTCCATTTTGGCACCACTTGGTTTCAAAGGGACTAAGAGAATTATTGTTTAACCCTTTAACGTCCCGATTCAACAATGTTTTCAAAGATTCGTTACAAAATGGTTGATGAAAAATGAAAACGGAGTTGATGTACAAAGCAAAGTTGTAAATGTCAATGTGAAGATAACATTTATATGGTTGGATTCATCATTTTAATATTATTATTATTTTTAAATTAATTTTGCAAGGTTTTTTCTTCAAACTCAATTTTAAATCCAAAATTAACACAAAAAATTTAAAAAATATTGCAAAGAAATTGGAATAACATGCACTACAAGATGGTAGGGTTTCCATTATTTGATTCTATTTATTATGGAAAATCATGTTTAACCCCTAAATGACGGAGGGGGTAAGGGCAAAACATAAATGTGTTATAAAAAATTACTTCTTGAACTTTGATGAAGTTTGGTCCAAAAGAGAAAATGAGGAGCTTGATGTTTAGTAATTTTTCATATGGTCAAATATCAAAAAATAGCTTTTTATCATCTCATAATGAATTTAGAAGCATTTAACTTCAAATATTTATAAGAATCACAAATTTTATTTTTAGAATTTGAAATTTTGTATAATTTGTTAAAACTAGACATTCTATCCTAAAATCAAAAATTACAAATTTTTCAACGGAGAGTTCATCATTACTTTCCCCAAATAGTAAGTTTTCTAACACTAGACAATGTAGAAGTGTTTTTCTTTGAAAATTTCTCCCGGGTGGAGTTTAACTCGGATTGACATGATTCAAATTGGGTTGGAAAGTAGACTTGATTACCTATTTAAAAATATTTTTTATTTTCTATAAAAATATATTTTTTCTATTTCGGGCAACCCATAAAAAAAGGGCAGAGACCATAAAATGGTTGATCTGTCACTTAGGGGTTAAAGTCTCACTTTCTGAACTAAGATTGAAACTTGACATAAACCACTTTTGTAATTTTTCAAAAATTCACGTTATCTTATTTTGAAGATTCATATCATACAAATGGTAGTCAACTACCACAAGAATCAAGAGAATTTTGGATGGATGAAAAACATCACCGTATGTGGTGAAGGGACGTGTCACAAATCATCTAGCATTCAGAGTATGGACGATGGCGCGTCAAAGGGTTAATATATCTATTTTTCCTATTTTTTTTCAAAAATAACAAGATTGGTGTAACGGAAAAGCTATGTCCCAATTTTCTTTATGTTTGTTGTGAATTTCTAAACAAGTGTTAAGGTTAAATTTTTATTATTAGAGTAATATAAATTTATAGATAATATATACCACTTAGAGTATAAGATAATATCTGTTCTATCAAGATAGTACATTATTTGCAAAAATTAATTTTTATTAATGTTGTGTGAAAAGGTACATTCTAAATCATTCTTAAGTGGGCAATGTGAAATGAATGTTCAATAGGAAGTGAACTCTTAACCCCTAAAGGTCCTCACCTCTTTTGTAAAAGTCAAAGCACTATAATTTGCATACTTTAAATATCACATTGAATGATTTATAATTTTTCATAGATAATCATCGACATTATGAAGGTATGACAAAATTTTCAACATGATTGGAAGATATTTTGAATATTTACAAATTTTATGATGTAAACAAGGTAAAAATTCAAAATAAATATGTTTTTGTCAAATTTAATATCAAAAATTATATTTAAGGTAGATAAAACTTATATTTACATGGAGTAAAAAATTGAAGGTGAAGAAATTAAAAGAGACTTATGATTGAAGCATCTTTAGAAAGCCCTTTGTATTTTGGACACTCAAAATTCAAAGTTCTCTACGGTGGAAAAGCTTCAAATGAAGTTTATTCTCCAATCCCAACGGTCAAAAGATGTATCATAATTTAACTTAAACATCTAATGAAAACACCAACTACAATAAAGCTAAGACACTTGATTTTTGGGGCCTTTGACCAAAAATCAAGCATAATATGGTTGATTGGTCCTTTAGGGGTTAACCCCTAAACGTCCACGCATCCAGTTTCTGGATGTTTGTTGGTCAAACCCAATTTCGATCTTGAAGATGACTTTTGTTGCTAATACGCCCAACTAAGAAAATGAATTTTATTGAGTCTAGTTTGTACTTCACTTTTCAAATCTTAAAAATTCCAATTATTGTGTATTTTATTGCTTGTGCAAGCTTTGTAGCTCAAGGTTTGAATTACACTACATAGGATGTTCACCTTTTGAATTTCAAAATCTAAATAAAAAATTTCTATGGAAAACATATCATGTGATCAATTCTCCATTGTAATTTGTACGTGCTCCCAAAAAAAATTTAATTTTTTAAAGCTTTTTTGTAATTAAAATTATTTTTTGAAGTATTTGACTTAAAAATTTGTTAAAAAGGCCATATTATATCAAAAAAATCTGAAAATTTCAAGACTAGTAGGAAACATTCTATTCCATGCATGAAAAATATTACAAAATATATTTTGATAAATCTTGAAGGCTAAATTGTGTAGTTTGATTTTCCTACAAAGGAGTGGTACGTTTAAGGGTTAAAGAGTGCAAACTATAAAATAGTCTCTATCCCAACATTTGACAAAGCCAATAGAAAACAAGCAGCTAGTTGCGTTGTCTTTGCCTAAGTATCTACCCCAGATTTCCATTTACGACTTTCAATTGTACAACTCTTCACAACGAAGCATTTTTGTAGTTTTTCCCCTTCGAAGGGGAAAAACAATAAATGAATGGAAGGAGCTACATAACATTCTTTAGTAGTAGGATACTACACCGCCTGCAGGTTGATTGATCTTTTACTGATACAATAAATTTCCTTGGAACTAAAGTGAAGGATGACAGTTGTCATTCTATGCGGGAATTTAGTAGGAGTCAAGCAAGTAAGACAAACGTAAGATGTGAAAACAAAGAGCATCCAAGAACATCAGAGAGAATCTTGAAAACTTTAGTAAGGTGTAAAGTCTAGGGCTTAAAAATGTTTTGAGGCAAGGATTCTTTGATAACAGTCAGAAAGATTTCCAGCTGCTGGATCCACAGAAGTTGGTGTGAGAGATCCAAGTTGTGACAAAAGCAGTAGTTTAAAATTGATTGATGCGCTCTATTCTAGGCACGCTTGGTGGTTGTTGCTGAGGAAGTTCTCAATTCTCTCACACCATCTTGGATGTGGACTTGGTGCACAATGACCAACTGCTGGGCTTGCTCTAACCACATCTTTTCTCTTGGTCCAGGGATGAAAGTTATCCTTGGAAATTGATTGGACGAACTAGACTTAACATTCAGCGGTGCACACTTGAGGTGGGCCGGGACCAGCGCACACCAAAGGAGTATTTTTACTGAAAAAGTTTTTGGGGGTAAGAGTTTGAACATATTCTAACTTCCCTTCAATAACAGTTCTACAGAGTAGAATCATCCTGCATTCAAAATTTCCATGAATAGGTAGAAATATAAAAGTTATTTACTCCTTTTTTTGTCTTGCAGATTCATAAACATCCTAAACTTGCATTCATCCGGATATTATTATGCGACGCCAAGACTCCCTAATGTCAAATTATCAATTACGCCCTACACTCGTTATTATCACACTCTCCAATATCACATTCCACAATCTGCAGAGAATGTTCTGTACACATGGGATTAGACACTTTCCACATGTCAAGTCCTAAACTTATGTATGTTGACTAGCAAAGGTGTGATATAAACGAAATCTGGTTGTACAAACAGAATCAGACTATCATAAACAAGTATGCTCTTAGGTACAAGACTCATCATGTTCCTCATCATATAGATACCAAAATCGCTTTGTGGTAAGGGAATTCCCCACGGACTATAAATTACACTGCATACTCTACAACCAGTAAGGAGGAAGAGATTGCACCGCTTTGCGATGACAACATCGCCTCTTATATATACAGAACCTCTGTTTCCCTCTCTGGCATATTGATCTAAACTCACAACTCTGGGTTGGTTACGGGTACATGATTGGTACAATATTGGTAGGAAGTGACTACAACCTTACTTCGCTATTGTAAATCATTTTCTGAAGTGGTTTCTTCTGCTACCTCTTTAGAGACTAGCACTAACGCTCCCTCACCTTCACCTAATTCCATTCTCTGTTGTGCTTTCTCATTAGCGAAAACTGAAAGGATCGTAACCCAAAGAATCTCCACGCAGTCTACCCACAGCAAACGCTGTTCTACTGGCACCAAACCGTACGTGATAAGATGTGCAAATGGCCACAACTTCCAACCAGCCTGAAAAGGTGCAAAACTGCTATGTTAAAAACATGCAACAGATAAGAATTCGTATCAAGGTGTAGAAATCATGTATCAATCAAAGAATGTGGACGAACACATGAATATTTCATATAACATCTTAAATGCAGGTGGTAGATCTTACCGTCAGAAGAGGAAAGAATGTATCTTTTAAATCCTGAAGAATTCTCGCTGGCGACTCAAACCGGAGCAACCCCAGAGTTACGAAGTAAATGCTATTCCAAATGGCCGACCATATAGTTTGATCGAACAATACTTTAACTGGGACGACCCACCATCCTTGAAACGGGAATAAATACTGCACATTCACGAAAACTCAAATTTCAATTTTCCTGTTGTCTCATATCGACCGCAAAACCAAGAAATTAAAATACTATAGAAAAATCAAAACTCTATAACATCCCAGAGTGAAGGAAAAATACACATACCTCGCAAATATGATAGTAGTGATGCGACAGGGAGCCATGCAAGCAGAATCCAACTAAACCAGACCTCAGAAGCCTTACTCTGCTGAATTCGAGAACAGGCTTACCCTCCACACACTGTAGGCAAAGGAACGTATGTCAGGCACTAAACCAATCGTTAAATTGTTTTGACATCTAAAATCACTAAACACAAAATAAAAGCAGAAGCTCTGAAAGTACATTACCTGTCCAATCCAATCTCCAATCGAGTAAACAACTCCACTGATCATCATCTTCGCCAAAATTGGATTACTCTTCAGCACTTCCTCATACGCATGCCAGTTGTGAAGAGGCGCATACTTGAGAACCTCAAACATAGTCCAACCATGCCAGACATCGTGATCCACAGTGACAACCTTAGTAAATGCATACGATATGGCCGCTCCAGCCAGAAGAGCGTTCAAAGCTCGGTCAATAAATCTGTTTTCTTCAGCCTCCGAAGTTGTGAACCAAAGCAGCTTCGGTCTGTACATGGCCGCAGTCATCGTCTGGACCTCATTCCCTCCTGCCATGGCACCATCCAACATACTAACAGAAGCACCGCCGCTAATTGGATGCGGCCTGTCGCTGTCAAGCAACTCCGCCAGCATGTCACTTGCACCCGACTCTTCAGGCAAAGCTTGCACGACAGAAACATTGCGCACGCCATCGACCAAAACATCTTCTTCAATCCACCGCAAATTCTTCCCGCTAGAGCTGCTGTTGATACCTAAGTTCTTGGAACTCGCGCCATCGCCAGGCAAACTCGAGCAACGAGCGCCATTTCTAACGGAGATAACGAAATCCGAAATACGAGAATAGGCTTCTTTTTTCTTAACCACAGACACTCTGTTTTTGCTCCGCTCGGGCAAGCCGCAGCTTATTAGACCCCTCACATCCCGACTCACACACGAGGCTCCAAAACCAACGGATCCCGGATTCACAACGGCCATCACACAATTTAGGACAGAAAAGAACAAGAATTCCTTCCGCTGTCAACAAGAAACCCCCGAGCACCAAGAAACCTCACTATGAACCTCAAATCGCGCAAAAAAATTCTAGAAAGAAGAGAAAAAAAATTCTAAATTCTAAGAATCCTGGACACGAACACTGCGTTGTCAACGGCGAGAGCCGAGCTCGGAAAACACAGTCACACAAACCGCGGTGCGAAGCTTGTGGAAACGTGCACAGGGCGTGCCTTAAGAACCTCTGGCTGCAATCTCCACCCTGCATGCCCTGCCACATGAATGATCTAGATTTAGGATCGTTAATCAGGATTAACGACCGCTTAATAAGGATTAGAGGGGCATATAACCCTAATTAGCCGGGGTGATGGAGTCGGCAGAGAACGATGGATGGATTGTGTGCCGCTGGATGGGGCGGGGCGTTCGAGGCCGTCAGATGGGGGCGCTGGAAGCTCAGGTCCGAGTTGAGACACATTGCGGGGTTTGAGTGGGGCATTCGATTCCCACCCAATCGGTTGAGTGGGCTTGCCAGATGGCGCGAGGAGTGGTGTGTTGGCAGTCCAGCTGGCTGAGTTTCGGGGTGAATTGGGAAGTATGAGCTGGCGCGAGTGGGCGGGAGTTCCGCTGTGTGTTTTCAGTTGGCCGGACGCCGCAATTGGTCTTGGTTTTGTTGATACACGTCTCAGTCTGCTTTTCATGCACATGGCCTTGGGGTACCGTAGAGGGACATTAAAAATTAATTCAGGCCTTGCTAACTGTCATGCAAAATAATATTATAATATTATTATTATAAAATATAAAATATAAAAAAAACGGTGGAATATGAATGATGTCATCAATATTGGCATCATTGCAGATATCAACCAAGATTGAGGAAAAAACACTAGTAGGAAATGTGTCGTTTTTCACTTACTATAATTGAAAAAGGAATGAAATTGCGCGAGACACATGGGATGTGTTAGTGCTGGTGAGTGGTTTTGGTCACAAGATAACATAAATATAAACATAATATTTAGCTACTATTCACTGTTCCACAAAAGGGGGAATGAAAAACGACACCTCTACTACTAATGAAAACACACCTTGAGATTGACCATTCGACTCAAGCAAAGCCTTGAACAAGTGCCATATTCCTGGTCACAATACACTAGTAGAAAAGGTGGCGCTCCCCAAGGAGATGTCCACGCAAAATCACTATGCATGCATGGAATTGAACACTACTTGCCTTAGCATCTCCCTTGGCAATACTGCCTTTTCTACTAATGAGTAGTGATAGGATTTCCAAGGGCTCAAATTTAATGTTGAAACAAACCTGCAAACACTATTAGGAAATGTATCGTTTTTCATTTACTATAAATGAAAAAAGGAATGAAACCGCGCCAGGCACATGGATTGCGTCGATGCTGGTGAGTGGTTTTGGTCACAAGAAGACAGAAAATCTAAGCACAATATTCCGTCACTGCTCACTATTTCCACAAAGTGTGAAATGAAAACTCATGGGACATTTTAAAAATATCCTTGTCCTTTATAATAGAAATTCAAGCATATCTTCAAAACTTCATGAGTAGTTGGGCAGATGTGGTGTGGGTGAATATTTTTTAATGCAGTTTAACTAACTTGATTTGTGTCAAATATGAGTCCTAAAATCACAGAAAGTACATCCTGCCCTGTTCGCACCCAAAATGCAAGTCCAACCCACACGTTCGATGATCTAAACCCGCCCAATATGACAAACCCCACATTTTACATGCAGTGTACTGTACATTAGCATTTGTCCAATGCTCGCTTGAAATGACAGACAGGGCCGTCATATTCGTGAAGGCTTTGAACCACAGTTCCTCAATTCTGACCACTCCAATCTCGTTACAGAACTTTCCATCTCTACGGTAAGCAGGCTGCTTGGACTTAACCCCTAAACGTGTCGTGGCGGCCAATAGAATACGCTGTATTTTGGTTGTATTTGGAATGGATCCACACTTTCAACGGGTTTGAGTTCAAAAAAAAAGTTGAAATTTAGATCAATGTAGTTCTAGTGAGCTATTAAGATCCCAATTTTAGAGTTTCTTGTTGATAGAAAATCTCAATTATACGACAACATATATACTATCCTCATAGAACGTTTAAGGGTTAATTGGGTTCAAACGCTTGGGCTCTAACATTTCAACAATCATACTCCTTCTGTCCCACTAAAAACCCAAGGGTTAACTCTTGTAGATTGATGCAGAGACCATGTGGAATATCACTGGAAACTTTGATCAGTTTAGCCGGGGCTAAACTGGGGTAGTTTAGCCCCCTCTTTAGCCCTGCTTAGCACTATGTGAAAAATGAGGGGGGGCTAAATTTTTTGTACCATTAGCCCCCTTTTTGTACCACTAGTCAGGGCTAAAACACAAATTAGCCGGGGCTAAAAATGAGAGATTCAAGTTTAGTCAAGGCTAAAAAAGAGAGATTTAAGTTTAGCCGTGGCTAAACTTCCTAGTTTAACCCCCCCAAGCCAGTTTAGCCCCAGGGGCTAAAAGCTCCAAAGCTTCCAGTGTATGAAAAGCTGACGAAGTCGGGACAATTTTTTCATCCATCCATTACCAATTTTTTAATTTTTTTTTCATAAATGGTGTTAGAAAAAGCATTCCTGAAAACGATAATTCTTTGGAAAATAACATTCCAAGAATGTAACTGAACAAGGTAAGAATTTTCACTGTCAGTAATGTATGTAGAAGAAAAAATCCAACTGTAGAGAACCAGGACCACCAGTCCTCACCACACATTGTAACGGTCACAAATATCTACTTCTCATACCCATCCACAGATTCTGAGACTCACTGTAATAACCAAATAAATCTCTGTTATGACCAGAACATGGTCTGTCAAGGAAACTGAATTCCGATCTATTCTCTACTGTAGAGAGATTAAAGATCGAACATGAATAGTCTTTGCCACTAGGCATTCATGACTTGCAGTTGATTTGGTTCTTAGAGCATTCCCACCCATGCACGGTAGGACTAACTCGCTCAAATTATCTATTATACAATACAACACGCTTTGTCTCACTCGACCGTTCCGTGCTGGAATCCGTCGAGGAGACAACCCAAGCTCTTTGAAGTTCATGTGCTCAACGGCACGGGTCCCACTAGTTCATCTACATTTGAAGGGCTCTTGCACTCACAGTCCCCCACCCTTGCACGCCCCTTACATATCAAAAGTGCGTATCAAATAGTCATTGGACCAACCACAAGTAGAATGTGAGGATATAGTCAACTAAATAGTGAGTTGAAGGCCCAATTTCTAACACACTAGGATTGAGAGTCAAGAGGTTTTATTGAAGGGCCCTTGGCACTTTTCATCTACTTCTTGAGTGTGAGAGGAGGCCATGGGTGGCCATGCTCTTACGTTGGCCCTCGATCCTATGGGCCGTTTTGTTTAAACTGACATATTTGAAAACCCCTAAAAATTCTCGCGTCCCGCCCGGGGGGCGCAGTGAACTCGGTTCACTGTGATGTTTCTTTCTTTCAACAGAATAAAGCGTCCTGTTGTTTCAAAATAAAACAAAAAAATCGAACATAGACTGTTCATGAAGCATCAGGGTACCTATTACAGAAATGGAACTAGAAAATTTCCATAAGCTCTTTACATTTCTCCTCTCGGCGTTGAGCCTCCTTCGCAGCTCTCTTTTCTTCCTTCCGTTTCTTATGGGGTCAACCAATACTTGCCACGAGTCGTCCTTCACATCATTGATCAGTCACAGACTCCGGACCCATTAATTTTCTCTGCCTTTCTCAACATTGTGAGCATTCACAGAAATAACCTCTCTTCTGAAGCTCCCTCTCGCTGTCCGAGGAGGTCTTCCTTGTCAGGCACTTACGCCTTAGTAGTTACTCTGACACAATCAACTATTCGTTAGACAATACATTAACAAAATACAGATTATAGTTATACGTTATAAACAACAATCCAACCCCAGCAAGACGAGGCAAATCGTGTAAAATTTATCACTACTTACAAGTGAACTAGAAACGACAACTCTGCTAATCAAAGCACAATATATATCGAGGTAACGAGAGTCACATTACAATACAGTTGAACTCTCTCGCCTTGCACAAACCATTCTGGCTTACTCCCCCCAATGCAACAATCTAGTTGCACAGCGCTCTCCTCCTTCATCACATTATTCTCAGAGCAGACACATCACTCATCCACAAGGAGATTCTGTGGGTGTCCCGTATGGAAAATAGCTTGGTTTTCCCTGTTATTTCCTTCTTTCAATTATACTTATGAGGAAATGTGGCAATATCGACAGTTCCCTCATAGTGTATGAGGGACTTTTGATGCATAAGGAATTTGCTAAGGGAATTTGAGAACAAATGATTTGCAAATCGTTGTTTAGCAGGGAAATTAAAATTCCCATATACACGTCTAATAGAGAAAATTTGAATCCCATTTACATGTCCATTCCTACAAGGGAATTTGCTTAAACCTCCCATATGTGTATTAGGGAATTTCAGAGGATCTCCTTGTGATCCTCTCCTCCACATGACAAAATATATCAGGCTCACGGACTACGCGTTCACAGGGAGCTCATTTTGGTACCCCTGTGTTATTCTCCCGTGAGTGCCACTTTTCCCTGTGATTTGGGGTTTTGACGTGTGTACAAAATCACCTGCTTAATAAGCTTAGTCACCTACTTGTAGAAGGAAAGTTTTAACATGTGTCGAGTTCTGAAGCTCAGAGGGGAAAGTGGCAGTCACAGGGGAATCAACACAGGGGAACCAAAATGATCTCCCTGTGGTTCCAAAAGCTCTGGATCAGCTGAGCTCCACTTGTTTGCGGTGACCGAGAGTTGAAAGTCTATGATCATTACTGTTCATCTTTACGCCACTTCAAGAGAGGGCCAACATTTTACATGCAGTGTACGTACACTAATTGTCCAATGCTCGCTTGAAATGACAGTAGTATTCTTGAAGGCTTTCCACATTTCCTCAATCCTGACCACTCCACTCCAATCGATTCGGACGTTGGGCTCAAATCTCGATCCTTACAGAACTTTCCATCGATCTCTACGGTAAGCAATGCAGGCTGCTTGGACTCCGTCAATTGGCTTCAAACGATCGACACTGGGAACTTTGACTGGTTTAGCCGGGGCTAAACTGGGGTGGTTTAGCCCCCTCTTTAGCCCCCCTTAGCACTATGTGAAAAATGAGGGGGGCTAAATTTTTGTACCATTAGCCCCCATTTTAGCCCCCTTTTTGTACCATTAGCCGGAGCTAAAACACAAATTAGCCGGGGCTAAAATGGACGATTTGGCTTTAGCCGGGGCTAAACTGGGGTGGTTTAGCCCCCCCAAGCCAGTTTAGCCCCGGGGGCTAAACTCTCCAAAGCTTCCAGTGCGAGTGGTCTCTAACATTTCATCAATGATATTTAACCAGCACGTAGTACTTCCATTTGACGTGGGAAGCCATATACACAGTCCAGAGTACTTAGACTAAATTCAATGATCTATCGATGCTCAACGTATGTCATCCCACCTCTGATATGTATGTGAAGAGCCATATATGTTTTGACATTAGTGATCACTGGATATATGCGTGCTGTATTATTGTACTTGACTGTCTTTGAAACTACTGATGTGATCAGCTTTGAACTGAGTTAGTTGCCTCACACATTTAGTACGGTTCTGGCATGTATCAAAATCACAGGACAATTCCTTAAGGAAATGGCTTTTCAATTTCAAAGTTGTCTTCATGGCCATGGTGTTGGCCTCAAGCTGCAAACCAAGTTGCCTACCTTGTTCCGGTGTTGCCTCAACGTCGACTATACAGAGAAGCCATCTGACATGGATCTTCAGCTCCAAACCCAACTTCATGATGGACTTCCCAACCGTTTTCCAAAAGGTGAGTTGCGTTATATCTTATATCACTAATACTGTTTTGCATGATGTGTTCATCTTCACAACTTGTTTGATTAGTCTCAAAGAGAGACATCAATAATCTTTTGAATATCGATATTCTTAGCTCTGTTGCTAGCTAATCCATTGATACTATAATGTATGGGCTCCAGGTTGTTTCAAAAATTTCTTGTTTGGTTTTGGATTGACAATCTCAATTGCAGGTTCATATGATATTTCCATCTTTGTAGTTTCATTTTCCATTCGTCTCAATTTTCAAGTTAAGTCCACAAATTAATGGCACTTGAAAAACATATTTGATAGATATTAATTAACTCCGCATGTACTTTAATTATAGTAATAAAAGGACATTCTATTTCGGCTAAGTTACTAAGGTCATAATGTGCAGAACTTTCTATATAGGATCTCAACGGGTTTCACTAATACAGGAAGTCTTTTAGCAAAAAATATTTCATTGCTATTTTGTCAAAATAAAGAACCCTCTATGCTAGTCCCATAAGCTCTTTCATTGGGTTCATGAACATTAACACCAATTTCATTTCATTCAGCATGCTTCTGTGTGATACATGTATCGGTACTCTTCCTCCCTTTGTTTGAAATTTGTATGAGGATTTTCAAATGTACGTTAAACTCACTCAGAAAATGTTGACACTAGTAGCTAGGAAATGAGTTTTTTTTTCACTCACTATAAATGAAAAAGGAATTCAACCGCGCCATGCACATATATGGGTTGCCTCGATTCTGGTGAGTGGTTTTGGTCACAAGAAGACAAAAATCTAGGCACAATATTCCGTTATTCCGTCATTGTTCACTGTTTCCACAAAGTGGGAAATGAAATACGACGTACAGTTCTGCTACTAGTGTGATGATTCAAACTTTCTTGGGTGTCTGATGCACAGGCACTTGGAAAATACCACCAACGAACGTGCACCCTCCAACTGCAAGCAATGTGATAAACCTGACATCCGTCATGTCTTCCATATTCATCAAAGGACATCTTCCACCGCCTCAACAATCCATCTACATGGAGGCAGCCAGTGCGGAACTGAAAGAATATACAGAAAGGTACAAAATCAAATCATTCGAGATTTACGTGGCGATGAATCTTCCTTGCGTAACCTACATGTATCCAGGAGCAATAGACTCCCACCGTGTAGCGCTCTGCACAAGAGCATTCGCCATTGCGTTCTTCCTGGACGACATGCTCTACGATTTTCCACAACTCTTTCCTTGTGAGATTACGGCGTCGACCGCTCCGTCTTTGAGAGTCCCCACAAAACCCGGGAGCTTCTCAAGCGCTGGAACATCGCACTGAGACAAGAAGAAACTCCATCCAATCCTACGCCAGTCGAGAGGATGATGTGGGAGATGGGGCATGACTTGAGAGCCTTGTCCACCCCAGATTGGTTCAACAAATATGCAGATGCCTTTATAGCGTATGACAGGTAAGGTCGAGACACCTAAAACCGATCAAATAAGACATGTACTACACAGACTTGGGATAGTTGAATCGATATTTTGATTATTTTCTTCTTTTAGCACCACAAAAATTAAGAAGTTTTCATATTTAATTAAATTTTTTTGATAATTATTTGAATGAGTACAAATTTTTTTAAGCGCAAAGTTGTAGGTGTGCCAAAAACCGATCATATGCTCTAATGTACAAATGAGGTACATCTTCCCTTTCAAAATCTAGAAATTAGGCTTGATTGGTTGTGTGTACCTGGCCGGGAATGGGTGTCTCAACCTTAGTGATCTCAGAACCACTTTATGACATTTAGAACATTATGCGACCTCCCACATAAATGGTATCTACTTTTGCTACCTAGTGCATACAATACTCACGATACCTCTAGAATATCCGGCAATACCCTTGATATATTAAGGTGATATTGTGATGATATCCATGGATATCACCTCATGAAGTTGCTACATATTTATATCATGATGAGCATTCTCGCTACATTTCAATTTTATTTTTTTTCATTTTCTTTCTTTGTATGTTTAGCAGCCCCGTTTTTTGGGTAGAATTGAAACCCAGCTAATTTTAGGCAGTTTTGCAGGTCAGTGGTAGATTCTACAGGCCACTGGCCTGACTTGGACACATTCATCCAGTTCCGCTTCACGCCTGGTTTGGGTTGCTGCTTTTGGAAGTGACAAGCAACAAGTTTCTTCCAGCCCAAGTGCGGAATCACCCCACCATTGAACAAGGAGTGACATTCAGTAGCGGCGCGCATTCTGGATTCGTCAATGATATTATGTCGTATACTAAGGAAGTGGAGGAGTCGAATCTACGCAATGTGGTTATCATGCCGATGAACTCGGAGAATTTGTTGCTGCCCCAAGCTATGTGGAGGACTGTGGACGTGGTGAATTCATACAGTCACGCCGTCTTGAAGGCTGCAGCAGACGCATCGTTGACATGGAAACCAGAGGTTGTATGCAAATATGTTGAAGATGCAATGCACCTGATGACCGGAGTCATGTACTGGCATTTGACGGATGTGCGGTACCAGCATCCTAATTCCATATTTCCAGAGCTCAGATCAGACTCGGAAGCAGGCTTAAATGATCAACAATTTCAAGAGATTTTTCTCGGATGATGAGTTATGTTTTCCATGACTTCTCCTAGTTTTAAGTCCACTTTGCTTCTCAAATGCACATTGGACATACGCCTAGTGTGCGAAAATTAACTGGAGGACTGGTGTAAGACACGTTTTTATCTTCGGCCTTTGGAAGCTTGCAATTGCAGGGTTTAGGGATGAAGGTCTACAAGGAATTAGTTGTGAAGGGGTCTTGTAGGAACTTGAGAGAGAGAAAGAGAGACAATGTGAGATGCGAAGACGATATATATTGTGATTGGATTGATCTATTGAATTATAGTTATCTTGATATATTTGATATTGTTTGCGTAACTGGTGTATAGTAATATTCAATAGGGGTTGTCATACCTCTTAGAGAACGGAGAATGGGGAGGTGGCATGCTCTCCTTGAATGGCGAAGGGCCTATTCTCGGAGGTAGGAGAATCTCCATTCTTCTCCTCCACGGGTGAAGAATGATTCTCAGAGAATGAAGAATGGAGAATGGCCCATGCTTGGAGGATGAGTAACCAACTAACAACGTTTATTCTCCATTCTCAATCTCCACAAATCACAAAAGGGGTGTCACACCTTCTCCATGAAGAAGCTATCCTATTGGCTCCTCTTTTTCCTCATTCTCCATTCTCCATTCTTCATTCTCCAAGGAGGTGTGACAACCCCTAATGTGTGATAAATTGAATGTGGTGCAAATCTAATAAAAGGATATTTTACTTGAAGATATGGTACCAAAAGTCCGACTCTTGCAGTTTAGTTCATTGTGAATTATAGAACTATAGAACTTGTATTGGATTTCCATTCAACTCGCATAACATTAAGTAGCCTTCCAAGATAACCTTTGAAAATTTGTATAAATTATAATTTTCAATTTTAGAGTTTGAAATTTAGTATGATTAATTAAAGTTGGATTATCTATTGCAAACTTCAAAAAAGAAAAAGAAATGATGGAGGGAGTTACATCATTATTTTCCCCAAATAAATTTTTTTATAACACTAAGACAATGTTGAGGTGATCCACTTTGAAAAATTCTCCCATGTGGAATATAACTCAGATTGGCATAAATCAAACTATGTTGGAAAGTAGACTTGATACAGTATTTTAGAATTAAATTAAAAATGAGAAATATTTTTTGTTTTGGGCAGCCTGTTAGATTCTAGCAACGACCATAAAATCCAAGCTATACTCCGGTTAGGGGTTAATATGTGTGCATGATTTTAAAATTTCTTCAACAAGAAGAATGTTCATCACTTTTAGATCATATGCTTAAAATATCATGAATTTTGGAGATTTAGTGAGGAAGATCTTATTTTATCCTCAATAAAGCTCCAAGAAATTTATAAGATTTTTAGCATATCGTCTAGAAGCAATGTACATTCTTCCTATTGAAGAAATTTTTAAACAATGGTCACATTAATAAGTTTTTTTTATTTGATGCTTAGACAACAATCAATATGCAATTGCATTTATATAAAAATCTATACGTTTTTTTAATTTCCTTCCAGCTAAAAGTTGTTTATTTTCATATTCTTAACTAGAAGGTCCCATTGGAACTTTAAAATATATTATGAATTATTTTAAAAAATAATTATATGGTCGAACACCAAAAATACTTTTAGGATTCACCAAAAATCAACATTCCATTTTTGAAAAGTGAAATTTGGTATGATTGATTATAATAGTGTTAAATAAAAGTATATATTGAAAGTTTATAAATTACCAATTTCCTCTCAGTTTAGATCAATTATCTAATTGGTGGATGGAACAAGCGACAATGTTATTGTTAAGGCATTCTACTACAACATATTCAAATTTTGTAGCAAGATTCTAAACTATCAATTAGTTATGTCAATTTTGAAGTGGGCAACTACTTATGAGAGACAATAGAGTTAACCGAAAACAGAACAAGTGTTCTAACCCGCAAAATTTCAAGAAATCTGACTGCATACCTCTTTTAGTGTAACTGAAATCAAAACTTCAAGGGAAGAAGATACCCTCTATCTATAATTTTAGACAAGAGCTCCAAATTGTGAGAGCCAACTAATCAATGCAGTAACCTAATTATATCTCAAGTGGATGTGGGCCATGGCCTCCAAGCCTTGGCTCTCTTTGAACTCACCTTCATCTCAGTTTTGCCTCCTTTGTGACGGCAAAACTAGTTCACACTCCTTTCTATTTTGAATTCTTTGGAAACCATACCAGTTTGCTTGGCTACCTTAAATACAAGTCAAACTCTCCTCACCTAACATGTATTTTCTCGGTTAACTGTAATGTATCAACAAGATTTTCAAAATAAGTAGAATCAAATAATCGAAATCATACCATCTCACGTACATGTTATCCGAAATTCATTACAACAATTTATTTATTTTAAAATATTAATTTAAAATTCCTAATTGAATTTTAGAAGAAAACCTTGGAATTTTTATACCAATTTATTAATTCCAGTGATAACGAAAGTCGGAGCTGGTTTAGCCTTCATTGGATGGTTGGTTTGTCGTCAGGAAAATTCCATGGAATTGGTCATGGTGACGTAATTTCGTTTCGTTTCAATGACCGTTCCAAGGCGTCTCCAGGACTGTTGCGCTCCACTGCTACCGCTGCTGCGAGCTCCGCGTTTTTGCACGAAAGCGCCGGCTATGGCACCATGCGCAAGGTTGTGGCTATGTGCAAGGGGACGAGGCGGAGAGTGCAGCAACAGGGGCTGAGGAAGAGGCCCGGGCCCGTGACAACGAGGGCCAGCAGCGTGGCGGAAGCCGCGGAGGTTGAGCTGAGCGCGGAGCAGCAGGCGCTGCTTGAGAAGCGAAAGGCCATCATGCACGCGGAGACACAGTCGTCAGGGTTTGTGGTGTCGGAGGTGGAAACCACCGGCCACCAGGACTAGCACGCCGCCAAGGTCATTAGGCCCCCGCACATGCACCTCAACCTCCGGCTGCAGCCGCGGCACCGGTATAAGCGGCACAGTGTTCTCGTTGAAGGATTGGCAAGATCCTGCAAGATGCCGCTGCGCTTCCAGATGCTCAAAAACCTTGCAGCCGTTTGCGATCACTCTTCACGGCTGTTACAGACCTGGCTGAGCTTGTAAGACAATATTAAATGCCTTGCCGAAAATAGAGCGCCACTCTTAAGCTTCCACATGTATTTTCATCAACTGAGGCTGCAACAGCCGGCTGCAGCTTGCAGTTTCATGTGCGGGGGCCTATTGCCGTGCGCGACGTCGCTACCGGCGTCCGCTGCGTCACCTTAGAAACCGAAGTCTCACGAGAGGTAACTGAGCTCTGCATCACTTTTCGTAGGGTTTCGTAGGGTAGCTATTTTCAGTCTTTACAAGCAGGTACATTTTTGCTCATAAATCTCGCTTATGTGCGATATCTGAGAAAGAGGTTCTTCCACTGATGCATGTAGTTTTGACCTAATTAATTGTTATGCTTGATTATGGCTGATCAAGACTTAAGACCCGTGATCATGGAATTTTCATTTGAACACACAGCTAGTTTATACTGTAGGTTTCTTCTTCCGTAGGGTTTGTGATTTATGAGTGTCTTTGAAGAGCAGGTATCAAGGTCACCCATGACAATGAACTGATACCCTGGACGACCTCCTTGGGATGCAATCTTCGCTTGATATCCATCTGGAAGTGAAAAACACTATGCTCCTTTCTAGTGTAGAAACTAAACTTTGATGCACCACCTCAGGCTCAGTGGAAACGGCAAATGATTTGGTGGCAGAATGCAAATTTCAATTTAGATATCGCTAGGCAGAAGGGGTAAACCTCAAGATAATCATCAGCGTGATCTTCTTATTGCAGGATTATCTCTTAACCCACTGGAAACTCTTTCGAGCCTTGGCCTTTCCAGGCTTCTTCCGCTCCGCTACTCTCGAATCCCTCGTCAACATACCAGCTGTTGCAGGCACAAGCTATGATTACAGTTCGGAAATTAACAAGACACTCAAAATATTGGCTCCCATGTGAACAAACGTCATACTAGTGTCCAGAGAGAAATTGAGCCAAATCAGTCAATATCCAGAGTTCTTTATTTTTAATTGGTTGTTCATTGATATGCTTCCTTCCTTGTACTTTTACTTATTTGGGAAATGAATCAGCTCGCCAGTACATTGCATTACACATGCATTGCATTGACCCAAGCTAAAATTGACTAGTTTGTACTATAGAGGATCTGGAGGAGGAAATCCAGCATACTATAGGGTTTCTTCCCCTAGGCCCAATGCTTTGAAGATCTCCAATCCTAGCTTCAGGGTACTCTTCAAAGACCCTCATATATCAGAAACCCTATGGAGCGGAGCAAGTAGGGTCTGATAAAAAAATTTACAAAAAAATCCCTAAAGTTGATCTCGTTGAGCTTTCATATGCATGTAGGTTTGACCTAATTCCTTTCCTAGTGATTTGTGAGATTCTGTGACCATTATTAGAATGATGTAATACTCTTAGAGTTTCACATTAAATTACACATCCAATTAGAAGGTCCATGATTGTCGACTAATTTGCATTGGCAGTGCCGATTTAGGGTTTGAGATGATTCTGTTATTGGGGTGGTGGTTGTAAATTAGCTCTTGTGGCATGTAAACTGAAAGGCAAGTTCATAGTACAGGATGTGCAAGTGGATCCTCCGCAAGCCATGGAGGTCCTCATTCATGTGACACACTCATATATACATCCAAATACAACACCCACAGACTAATACCTGCTATACAATCATTTGAAACGGAAGTAGTCTGGTTATATCAAAGATATGAGCACAAAAACCACAAAAAGAATACAATAAAAACACCACACCATACCATTCCATCCAACATTCTAGACACACTAATAACAACATTTAATATAACACACTCATATTTTTCCTCACCAATTACATGTTCCATACAATCTACCCAATTCTTCTCAACATTCGCTAGAGACAAATTTTTGGCTCACTAGGAACGGCCTTTCAATACAAATGGAAAGGTATTGGATATGCTCACCCAAATGACGCCGAAACAGCACAACATGCAATAAATTGGGCTAGACTAGCAGCAAAACAAGACCCAGAAATTGTCACCATTTTAGCAATCACAGACACCAACTGGTACCAAAACCTATCACCGTACAACGGACCCTTCCCGAATACGCACGCCATTATACATTTTGCCGCGGACACAATTACATATGACGAACCAACAATTCCACTAGTACCCAACAAAACCTGAAACGAACCACTTGCAATACACATATGGTGTATTCATCATCAAAACAATAACATTGGCACAATAAACCAAATAAACACCATAAACACAGCAATTGAAAATCTACAAATTTTGCAATACCATACACAAACAGCACCACCAACACCATTAAACACAAAACTTAACAAAAGTACAAAATGGAACAAACTAAAATACCCACATTACAACAATTTACAAAACATGTGGGTAGATCCCTTTCCAAATTTCGAAATAAACACTACACTAAAATTTCTACCACAATGCAGCTATTACATAGATGGATCCTTTTTACCACCTGAAGAAGCTGATGATGGCCTTTGGAAAAAAGAAAAAGCTGGATATGGAATCTACAACTCATCTAAACCAGATGTACAAATATCAAAAAGACTGCCTGGACTACAAACATGCTTCAGAGCAGAACTTATGGCCATACATGAAACACTTTCACTAATCACCACTAAATACATAAACGAACCTGCACAGATTTTTACTGATTGTCTCAATTGTATACATGTTCTAAACACACAACTAAAACACCCAACCCAACAAAACAACCACGCCGATAAAACCATATTAGAAGATATGGTAAAAATGCTAAAAAAACGAACACAACCAACCACAATATACAAAGTTAAAGCACACGCTAAAATTACCGGAAATGAACACGCAGATCAACTTGCAAAAGAAGGAACCATGAAAAGAGGCTTTCAAAAAGCAGCAAGTTCATACGAATTTGCACATACCACACCGTACTACTTCCAAAAAGACACATGGCCCGGTCGTATCAAACAACCAAACAAAGGACCAGTTAGATGTTTGGAAGAATACATAAAGAAACATGACCGAGAAAATAACCTAGAAATACTGGCAGAAGACTTTCCCAACATTAGCAAATGGACAACAAACTCCATCATAGACAACGAAATGTCCAATGACTTTTGGAATAATCCAAAAATAACATATGCACAAAAAACAAGCATATTAAAATTTAGAACCGGTCAATACATGGGTAATGCCAGAAAACAATTAATTTTTGGCATACAAAGATTCCCCTCAAAAACATGTCCCATCTGTAATTCACGAGATGCAGATACATGGCTAAATGTACTTTTACTATGCAAACAACACCATATACACGCACTAAGAACCAAAAGACACAATAAAGCGGTCTGGGAATTAAGAAAATTACTACTATCCTCAAATAAATCAAGATGCTACACTCTCATGAATGCGGGCACATTCAACAATAATCCACAAGAAAACACAGTCCCTCCCTGGTTATTACCTTGTACTTGTGATCAACGAAGATGTCAATGCAATGCCAGATTCAAACCAGATATATTATGCATTAAAGGCCTCCCATACCAAAGCCCACCCCCTCTAAACCCAAATGTTAACCTAACCATACAATTTATAGAATTCACATATAAAAACGACAGATTTTCACCAGAAACAATTGGCAGAAAAATCATAAAATACCAACCTCTCATAAATAACATCATACAACGAGGTTGGAAAGTAGATCCTATTATAATCATCACAGCTGGCGCCAGAGGATCCACACACGTCCCCTCAATGAAACAACTAGAAACAAATTCAGCATTTGCGAAACCTCCATAAAACACACATTCAAAGCAATAAATGCCATTGCCATACAATATGCCGAATCTATCTTTTTACATAAAAGACGTATAGAGAATAATCAAACAATACCAACAGACGTAGTACATTAAAAGAGGGGGGGTAGTGGTGAAAACCACTGCTAGCCACTCTTCAAATTCACTAGCTCAGCTTGTCTCAGGGGATAGGTGGGGCCGGTTGGTTGGTACAACTTTCCTGCCATGATAACTCACTAGCAGCACCAAACCATGTGTATCACACCACTGTTCAACGAGCCCAACTGGTTTCGAACCCGGACCACATAATCGTGATACAACGCCCTTCACCAACCAACCAAGAACTCATGACTTGGTGATAAAACTTAACACTAAACATACCTTTATACAAATTTACACTCAACCATCATTACTTCACTTTTCTCCTGTGAATCTAGCACGTTCATATAGTGGATGCTAGCGCGTGAAAGGTTTAAATGGTTCCATCATTCTTGTGTCAAAATATGATGCTTTAATATATTTTATTATTACACGTACAATATATATTAACCATCCTTGAATAAATAGTGTATTTCTCTAAAAATAATTATATATATTTTCATTTTGAAACCATAATTAATACTACTATTATATGTATTATACAATATCATATATAGTGATTTCCTTTTATATATATGTATGTATCGTAAGATATCAATCGTCACTGGTAGTGCGGAGAGCAGCGAAGCCCTAGTAAAAAATGTATGATAAATCCAACTATACAGATGGGATCTTCACATTGACATTTACAACTTAGCTTTGTACATCAACCCCATTTCTAGTATTCATCAAACATTCTAAAACGCATATTAAAATCAGTAAGGTAGGATGTCCTAAAACCACCACCTCCCCCAATTAAGACATGTAGACTTTTCTTGGGGCCACCACGGTTGAAACCTAAAACCACCAATTTCACTATTGAAGGAGACCAATGGCACACCAAGCATTGCGAAGAAACAGTTGGTGGTTTTGGGTTAGCTCATGAGCGGAATTAGGAACAACAAAGTGTGAACATGGGGGAACCTAGAGGTTTGATTTGGGTCAGAGGTTGCTTTCCTCTTTGGAATTTTGTATAAAATTAACAAATGCGAATTAGATGTTGCAAATTTTTGCAATCCTCATCAAAACCTATTTCGAATACGGTCATATTTTTTTTTCGAATTTAGGACTGCCAAAAATAGTCCAAATTGCTTAAGTTGGTGGTTTTAGGACAATCAACCTTATTCAATCGGGCAGTTGAAGGGCTAAAGGGTTAATAGAGCATTCTACTTTGAGATTTGCTCCTACAAAACAGCGTCTTACACATGAAGGTAACTTAGTGCCCGTACTGCTGAACTAAAATTCAGTGCACACAAAATTCACGTCCAAACCTCCAAAGAGGATACAAAACTTTTTTCAAAAAACTCCAGGAACGACTTGTTTTACTGCCTGGCATCTCCATTCATCTGATCAATCGATGATGCAGAAAGAAAACTGCTTATTTACTCCTTTGCATGTAATCAGATCCAAACGAGTTCTGGCTGCAAAAACCAAAACAGGCCAGAGCCGTGGAGATTCGACCCCACTAAACCTCTGCAACAAACAAAAGGACACTCTTTCATGGAGAACCTAAGTCGTTTGAACATTGGAGAAATTTGATAACAATTAACCAACAACGCCAGATTTGAACGGATCAAAATGTCCTGCTGAAGAGACCGCTACAAGAGCTGAAGGTACAACAGTGAACTTGGGTCTGGTTCAGCATTTATGGGCTACACTACCCTCAAGACTGTAGGGAAAGCCCTTGGAATCTCAATAGGCACAGCCCCACCTCGTGTGTATTTGAATAAATACTTTGGAGTGGTTCCCGTTACACAGCTTCATATTTACGAAAACGATGTAGAAGCCCACCAAGATAGTCAACCCACTATCTTACAATTTTCACCTGAATTTTCGCCACATATCTACAACTCCTCCACATATCTTGGAGAACTGAAAGATGCTTCTGAAGAATGGACCAATATTGGGTTAAGGTCACCTCCTCTGACGTTTTGGCTCCGGCTGCACAACGAAGTACAAACATACGGAAGACGTCAAAAGCGTTACATAAAAATCCACCTACTTACTTCCGTCTGTACAGATGTCCATCTAAAACTCATCGGGTATGAGTTCCAACGAGGTTGCCCTGTCCTGCTCTTCTGCCGGCATGATTATTGTTAAAATAAAAACAGCTATAAGAAGAAATCCTGACTTTTGAACATACAGTCTACCCTCCATACAATGACACTCCATAATGCGACGATATTATTGTTTCAAGCAATACACATGTGACTAGTCATTTCCGTGACTGCCACCTTGAAGTTAGGGCTTCCCAAGCATGTCATGACAGAGAGGAACAACTGTACGCTAAATGTTAACATCGTTGCGAAGTTCAAGGCACTTTGATATGGTTTAAAACAACGTATGCAAACAGAACGGAAGATACTTGCCTTAGTATCTGCTGTCTTGTATGATGGCCCGTTGCTGCTTTTCTTCACAGTTTCTGGAGCACAGGTGGGACAAATATACCTATCCAAGTGTTCAACCTGCTCTGCGCTCAAGCCCACGCAATGTCGGTGGAACCTACAGCCGTTCACCCAACACCCCAAGAAGTGAGAACCATATATAAATTTCTCTCATTGACTACCGGTACATCCCCGATTAAACATGAGGAGGCTCCTGATTAAATTCAGTCGCAACCCTATTTCCACCTTCAATTTCATGGACCAATACGCTCAACCTCTCTCATTGATTCCGTGTTAAGTGTAATTAGTAGACAGAGTCTGTATCATGTGCGACTCGAGTCAACTCGTTGCTCTTACAATTAGTGATTTTTTGTTGCAAAAATTTAGCCAAATTGCTACATAAAATTTGGGCTGGCTAATTGATACAAAGGATTTTTGGAAAAATAAAAAAAGGAACAACAGCTAGATTTCCTACATGGAGTCAAGATGCGAGCCTCTCTAAACCTAAGTATCACCCAGTAGCACCTAGGTAGCACATGTGTATTACCCTGATATTACCTATAAATTAACATGAAAAGGGTATTCCAAGGAGCCGGGATTGCCCTTTAAGCCATGGATAAGTGGCAAAATGCTAAACTGTCTCCTGACCAAAACAACCACTGCTTACAATGCATGAAATTCCAAGTGAAAAGAAGACTCACCAATCCTTGCAACTTGCACATTCAAGCATCACATGGTCCGGGTTGTAGGGCATCTCACACTTGCAATACCTGAAAAAATAAAAATAAACCATTCAAATTTGTTGTTGTCTCGGCACATTGTCCCACAAACATTCAGGGTTCCAGTATTGCATTACACAAAATAACTGTACCTTGGAAGAAGGGACTCAATCACTCAATGTCAGAACCCTAACATTCAAGTGGAACGGCCAGGCGCTTACACAGCAACGCGGTCAGGAGTGAAGCCACCCGTGGTCGCCTTGTATTCAAACCGACAGAAGTAGTCATCGTTCCCCACGGCTTCAAGCTTGGTGTAGTTCTTGAACGAATGAACAATGCATTTGCCTTCTATTGTGTCGGCACTCTGCACGTCGTAATGGTCGGATAGAAAAACCTCCTTCTGTCCATGAAACTGCTTGCGCCCGCTCATGGATTCTTCCGGCCGGTAGTACCACCGCACCCGCACTCTCACATTGCCTCGGCTATCGGCCTCGATTTTCTCTACCTTCGCAATGTACGGCAGTTTGTCGGGATCCTCACTGCGCATGAGAACTGTGTCTCCAACTGCCAGAACAAAAATCCAATTATCAGGCCTTAATCGTACGATCGCCACCCTAAAATGAACGAACAACCAGCTCGATTGATACCTTTCAATCATCAAACTAACCTTTCACGATTTTCCGAGTCCCCTTAATGACGCACGAGTCCAGAGCCTTCTTCCCATTCTTAGGCTTGGCCATTTCGAAAAAAACTCCCCTGAAAAAAACACAACTAAAAAAACCAAAGCAAAGCCACTATCAACAGAAAAAACCAAACAACGACCTCTTCTCACACCCTAACCCTAGTCGTCTCCCACCATCCATAGAAACCGACAGATCCACCCAGTCTATCAGCATCGCCATCCATCAAACTTGCGCCTCGGAAATTCCGCCACAATATAACGATCAACTCATACCTAGCGAAAACTATCCCTCTCAATACACAACGACCTCCGGGAATTCAAAACCCCACCCCAACCGATGCGGGAACCCTAGACCTCCAATCCGTGCAGGAAAATCCTGCCCGCCAGCAGGTTTGATGGTTCGTCACGCGGCTCAAAATTTTCACAGTGGAATCGAAATCTGTGTTATCAAAGAGGAGAGGAGACGAAGCGCAAGGGATCATCGACAGGAGTAATAAGGCAGAGGAGGCTATGGTGGCTATGGCGATGGGAGCTCAGTGGCTATGGCGGAAGAGAAGGGCCATTGCGGGGGCGGCCAATTCGCAAATGCTGTGAGCTGCGCGGGAACTGCTAACTTACTAGTACACTCCTCAGTTAGTCCGACGGGCACAGTGAGTAGTAACTTACTAGTAAGAAAACCGACAAGACTAACTTCGTACCGAAGGGAGTCAGTCAGAGAGTGTGAGGGCGCTTCAGAGCATCCTCACCCATGCTCGCTAAAGGTGACTCGCTAAAATTATTCATCTATATTTGAAGAGCCCTTGAAATCATACTCCCCCACCCTTGAACGCCCCTCAAGCATTAAAAGTGCACGTCAAATAGTCAATGCACCAATCACAAGTAGAATGTCAGATTTAGTCAACTAAACATAGATTTGGAGGGCCATTTCTTGACTCGCCAAAGTTGACGGCCAAGAGGCATTTTTGGAGGGCCCGCAGCATTTATCATCCACACTTGGCGCGTGTCAGACTCTTGGTGCGGCCCGGTGAAGATGCTCTCACAACATGGCCGTCCAAGTCGAAGAGGCCGTGGAATTGAGTGGTCTAACTTTGTAGAGAGTTCAAAAAAATGCATTGAAAATAGGCAATAAAGTATAGTTTTGATTTTATATGAAAAAAAAATCGACGGTTCTTGATCATAGGTTGAGTTTTCATTCTTGTCCGACTCAAACTTCTTTTAAGAGTTTGTCACCTTGGTCAAAAGTGCTACCATGTATGCATTTTGGAGGGCGACGACCTATGGACTTTGACTTTTAGTGTGAAGGGTCGAGAGTTAATTTCTTGCAATCTAATTGGCGATATGGCGATAGCCTCTCAAAATTCGGCCATAATGCAAAGCGACCGTGAGACTTTCATTATGCAACCCTAAGGTTCTTTAGCGATTGTGGGTTGTACTTTGGAATAAGAATCGTTGCGGCACAAGAATTGGCGTAGGGGATTTTGGAATATTGAATATTCCAAGTTATCATTTACTTAAAGGATGATAATGGAGGGTTGGAAGTCTACGGTAGCCTCGCCTCAAAATGCCGATGTTTTGAAAAAAAATTATCTTTCATGTAGTGAGAGCAAAAGTGAAGGTGAACCCTTGCAAAGGCGCGCTTAAGAACCTTATGTTTGTCCCACAAAAAAACCGTGATATTGACTTAAATATTTTCCCAAAATAAAACCATAATTTCCAATTATACTCATTCACCGCCGGCAATTATGCTTCATCCACGCTCGACAAATGCTTTAGAGCATTGCAAACAATGTTGGCAACTTAATGCATGGAAATTGATCATTAGAATCATGGATTTTAATCATAGTGATAATGGATTATTGTCATGGATTTTGATCATGTTACACTCTCTAGCAATCAAAATACTTCCTCTATAGACACTTAACTCCTAAACGTCTAACTGTCCAAAAAGTGAACGATGTACAAGATCAAACACAATTTTCTCATGCGTCATACACTTTTTGCAGTGTGGATTTTTTTAATATATATTTTATGGGAAGTTAGTTTCACGCACGTGTGATTTGATTAGAAAGGAGATAATTTGTGAAATTTCTATGCCTCATTTCGTGTTGTAGTGATTAACCCAAAATTTCGAAGATTTTAATGAAAAAGTGCTCTTAAAAAAGTCAACTCATATTATTAACCCCTAAACGACCATTCTCAACACTGAAATATTATCACTTTTCACAATGCTTTCAAGAATATAGATGTATATCTCAATTGGTATGCATGTAGAAAACCTCACCGAGCTCAAAGAGGACTTAGTTGTAGCTCAAAGAGGACTTAGTTGTAAGCTTATATTTCAAATTTCAGGACTATCTATCGCATGGAATACATGATTATAAAGTTTGATCATGAGTTAATTTCTAAAAAAATTGAGCAAAATTAACAGGTCTCAAACTTTCTCAAACATTCTCAAAAATTCTAGAACAATGATTACTTAGCATTTGAAATTTCAAGAGCTTACATAGATGTTCTATATCTAAGTGCTTACAAAAATTGGAGTTCTAAAGCTAAATACAACAACAATGATTGATTTGAAAAGTTTGATGTTCGGATGTAGTTTCTGGAGATGACCGGACCAACCGGTTACTCATACCAACAACTCATTTCCAGAATTGCTTTGTCAGAGCAATGGTCCTACTAGTATATGACTCCTCGCATGACTCTAGAGCATAGAGCAGGAACTTTTTATTTATTTATTATTTTTCCTATTCACTATTGAATGTGCCAAGTGTCAAAATTGAATGTCCACATCAGATTTTGAGAGGTCCACGTTGCCCTTAACCAATCACAAGATGACATGTGGCACTTTGGAACAAAAATGAATTAATTAATGTCAAAACCGACCACAACGTAGGGTATAGTGTTCGAAAATGCATGTAAATATCATATCTAGTACGGTAGGGTTATAGTTGTTTTGGCGGAAATTAATTCTAAAAATAGTTGCTGGAATTTTCGAGAAGTTGTTTTCCAAAAAATATTTTGTAAAAGAAAATAATAGACTTCAAGGAATATTGTTTTTGCCAAAATCTATTTAAAAAATAATGATAATTATTCAGGAGAGGGTGTCAAAATTTCTACCGTGGTACCACAATTGGGTCACCACTCTATGAATGAGTATTGAATATTTTTTGAATAATAAGGTTTGTTCCTCAAAAAATGAATTTCTTGGTTGTAGTTTTTGAGAAAAAGCATTAAAAATGGCCCAAAATAGCTTAGAAGTAGCTAGAGATAGCTGAAAATAATTTTTTATATTTTCTTTTTTTGTCCTCATAATTTTCAGTTTTTTACGTTTTTAATTATATTTTGGCAACCCCTTGGAATCATTATGTAGATTAATTCTTTGTAACCACATTGGTTAAAAATGTAATTAACAGATATTGAGGTATTCATGCAAAGACTCCTAGAACAATTACTTATGAAGAGAATAAAAAGAGAATCAAAATGTTTTGAACCAAGCGATATGCTCATGAAGCTGCTAGCAATGCCAACTAGCACATGAAAGTTGCGAAAGAATGGCAAGAATAAGAGAACAACGATTATTTTACGAAGAACGAGAAGAGCAAAGATGTTGAAGCTAGAGATCGCGAGACTAAGCGACCAAAGTTTGAGTCCATTTCAATCCACTTCAAAAGTAAGTTAATGGGCACTTCAATCCACATGTCAATTCTAGGTTTAACAACATTCTTGAGGTATAACAAACTAACCAGTATAACAACATTCTTGAGCAGTTGTGAGAATTCACCTTTATCCTCAGTACATGGAAGCGTAAAAAAGGAATTCAAAAGTCTGGCATTCACATGTCGTGTGTATGATGCATAGTACTCAGTGAGTGGTTTGTCATCTCTTTCAATGGGCTGCTCAATAATGTTATGAGTGTCATTAAAACTTGCATTAAAATTATTATATAGCTATTACATGTAATATGAGATTGTGCAATATCTAAAGGCAAATATTGAGGAAATGATGTTGCGTTTGTTTTGCTCTAAGATTAGGCAATGAACTTGAGACGACATGATATGAAAACATCATACGACAAAGATGACAATATATTACCGGTACAGAAGTAGTATTAAAATGGAATTGTCGGATTCAACAAAAGTACGTAGATAAGCAAATCATAACGCATTGCAAGAAAATGAAGACATGATAAAATGATTGAAATCAATTTGATTTGTGATCCATATCCATCATTTATAAACTCTTCTGCTGAGAGGTCCTCACTACTACTCTGAATTGTGGAATGTGCACAATCATCATTCGATGCATAAAAATAATTGTCTTCCAAGGCCCCATCATCTACAAGATAATTTCCTTGATGAACAATCCTTCGTGATTGCGGTTTATTGCTAGAGGAACTTTGACTGGCCAATATTTTTGCATATGCCTTAGCATACATTGGGAGAGTAAATGCACTTGATTCCAAAGAGCAAAGCCTATACAAACAACAATTAGAAGCATGGATACACTTATACTTAAATAGTTTAGAAATATATACATATAGATTTGTTCACTCAAAATATAAAAGATGTGAAATGCATACTCACTTACGGTTTTGCAATCTTTTACCTCTTCACCTTTGGCACCACATGTTCATGCTCAATATCATCGTCAAGATGAATCACATCTGGAGTGGGTGCAGCATTAGGTGGAGGAGGGACATTTTTGATCATGCGGGTTTTAGAAGTGCATCAAATATGGTTTTGTTTTCTTCGAGGCCAATAATGTGTCGATCAATAGAACGACAAGCGATAATTGAAGCTCCTACACAATCAACGCATGTCACTAAATTTGGATTGCATATAAAATATAAAATTCATAGTATGTATTGAATACGAGAAAATCATGAAAATAAAGTATATGTGTTTACCTGTGGCTACGGAACAATCTAGGATGACTACACCTGGCTTAGAACACCCAACAATGAGAATCTCGTAGAAAAGGGGATCTTTCTCTCTTAAACCCCGTCATGGTACACTACCATTCATAGTTTGAGACTCTCGAGCCGTGAAATTGTGAATGATATCATCACATGAAATCTCAATGCCAATTAACATATATTGTTCAACATCCTTGATTTTGAATTTTGAAACAAAATTTTGCCCCTTTTTAGACGCTCTGACATACAGATTGATTCCAAACATCAACGTGGTCTTTGAGGGGTCTTTTGCAGATGAGAGCCGCAGACGGTTAATACCACACCAATGCTTGTAGTGTGCAAATCCAAAATCCTTGTGTATAAAGCCTTGCATCTCATGAATAGTTCTTCTATCGTCCGCATGAATCAATATTAATGCTCCATCATTACACTACTAGAAAACTGTGACCAGAACAACAGAACCGTAACAGATTTTTGTTGGGGTACGCAGTGGCAGTCATGAATTGGCATGTTCCACAGATTTCTGTTCATGTGTGAGTGGAAGCAACAGAAATTCTGTTGTTTGAGATACACCCCTGGAGCAATGCCGATTGTTCTGGAGTTACTAATAGGGTGTGCTGACATGGCAAATAGAAACTTCCGTGCTGTGTTGGGAAACTTCCTACAATTACAATGCCGTTCTTCATTTACTGATGGAATTTACTGTAGTTTTTTATCACAGTCGAAACTTCTGAAGTAGTAGCTCAATTATCACTTTACCTCGTTATGTGGTTGTAAATTATATTTTATCCCACCAAACGCTTCCGTTTTGTCACTTCAGTTCTATGTCTCTAATTACCTCCCTTCAATTGATTGGAGATTCATACGCAATTATTTACCTAGTTTAAGTATATGTGAATTACGATTGTAGGATTCTTTAATACTGCTTAATTACATATTTTTAATTGTTGGCATTCTATTATTCACCATTACATACTTGCGTTCCCATCAACACTATTACGAAAGCGAGCATAGTAATTACTGTGGATATTACACTGTTACGTTCCATAGTTTTTACATGTAGTAAATTTACTAAAACGTGAGGTCGGTATATAACCAGCAAATTTACTAGGACTAGGGTCTACAAACTTACACCGTTATTGCATTCAACGGGACTGTATAACGTGGTAATTTTGTAACAATTCACACGATGTACACATTGTTCTGTGAACGTGCTACCTAATTCCAGTGTGCCAAACTTCCTGACATGCTAATACTGTCACACCATCATCCAGTGTCGCTGTTATGAATTCTACCTCCATATTATAATTGTTTAACTGCTCAGTTTTTGTCACCTTCATTGTACTACAGGTCCTTCGCATATCACATCATGTCCATACCAAACAGAATTGGGAGAAGCAGCCTCCACAGTGGTACCAAACATAAAAAAAAAATTCAAAAGCTTGCCCCTATTTTTTTAACATGGTGCGTTGTCCTAGACTAACTAGGGGTCGTAGACTCCTAATATTGAATAAAAAATTCCAAAAAAAATCACCCAGACCGCCATAATGACAAAACCTGAAAATTGTCAGCTCCCCTTCTGGAGGTTGATTCACCCTCCCCACACCAAACATGTCTGTAAGTTTACTTACAGTCAGCATGCATCATTTCCCTTCATTTTAGTAAACGATAAAAAAGTAGCATGTATAGCAAACAAACAGATCAGCTCCCCTTCTGGGAGTTGATTCACCCTCCCCACACCAAACATGCCTGTAAGTTTACTTACAATCAGCATGCATCATTTCCCTTCATTTTGGTAAACGGTAAAAAAAGTAGCATGTATAGCAAACTAACAGATGAATGAAGTCATGTCAAACAGAACTATACGTACAATGTCAATGTTGGTTGACTATTCTAAAAACTTTACGTCATAGATTATGTTTCAGACATGTTCAGGGTATTTACTAAAAATACCAATCATGCTTAGGTTTTATACCTACATTACATAAATGTACATTCTTTCAGTTACTGCTGTAGATAAATTCACACATATCCTCATCTGTCACTGTAAGCACTTCACTGTAACCCATGTGAACCTCTAAACGTCCACGCATTCAGTTTCAGGATGTTTGTTGGTCAAACCCAATTTCGATCTTCAATATGACTTTTGTTGCTAATACTCCAAACTACGAAAATGATAATTATTAGGCCAAGTTTGTACTCCATTTAACAAGTTCTTAATAATTCCAATTATTGAGTATTATATTGCTTTCGCAAGCTTTGAGGTCACGGTTTGAATTACACTGCATAGAAATCATAGGAATTCTAGATTCCGAATATCAAAATTGAAATAAACAGTTTCTATGGAAAAACATATCATGTGATTCTCCGTTGTAATTTGTACTTCCTCCCAAAAAACATACATTTTTTTAAAACTGTTTGTATTAACAATTACTTTCTCAAGTAGTTCACTAAAAATTTTGTTAAAAATGCCGTACTACATACTAAAATCTTAAAATTTCAAGACTGATTGGAAACATTCAATTCCATGCATGTAAAATATAACAAAATATACACTAATAAATACTGAATGATAACTTCATTAACTTCTATACGTTCACTTTCCTACCCAGCTCAGGTGCGTTTAAGGGATAAGGACTCTGAATAATCAAAGTTAATTGACTCCTCACACAAAAGTTATCTGCTGTTAAACACCACAGCATCGTACCTCACTCACTGATTTCACAATTGTTTTCATATATATTACGCAATCTGTAATGATCCATACAATTAGCTAGACACATGAATAGTACTCACTATTATAAAAAATTAATAATCATTCGTTCTCATCTGAACTTTCTCCTACGTCCCTGTCAAACACCATGCCCTGTTCTTCTACCACATCGTTCAATACATGATTTAACCGAATGTTTCTACCTGAGGAGAGAGGGTTAGGGTTACCCTCGGGAATTATTTCTGGTACCCGGAGGCCGATATAATCTGCGTCTGCTCCCATGGCAAACATCTCCACTTCCTCCTCCTCTTGCATCTTGCTATCAATCCTTCGTCCTCGAACCTCCGTTCGTAATACTACCTTCCACCCTGGCTCATCTTCCTCATCTGAAAAAAACACTTGATCGCAATGTACAGGGAAAGCAAATGATTCGTACCCGTATGGTACTAGCGTGTTTAAATTTGCTATAGTGAATCCCCATTCATCTTTTTTCACTGTGGCTGTCCTTCCTCTATAATTTGCTTTCACCCAGTCACAAACCAAGAGAACTGTGCAATGACGTCCATAATTGAGCTCCACGATTTCTAGTATCTGCCCAATGTACTCCAAACTTGCTTCAACCATGTTTTCATCGCGCCTCCCTGCTCGACATGGTCTACGGAAAACCGCTGCAACCCCTGAGTCACAGGTTTTCGTCAAGCTCTCCTCTGCACTTTTGACACGGTAGTGGTACCCGTAAGAATACATGCTTTTGAATCTTTGGGCCTGTAATAATGGCGGTTTCGAGGAATCCTCCACGTCATCTGGAATCACAACTCCTTCATGTTTTCTGGCTTCAATCTCGTCAGTAAACCATTGAGCAAACGCCGGCATCTCCTCCAACTCCTCTGGAAAAGGTGCCCCTCGCCGCCCGTTCCTTCTTGGATGCCTTCTCCGGAACTCAGCTCTCGCATTAGACCTCTCACGCCATAATTCCTCATATCTTCTGCAGCACCATGTACCCGTACACCACATTAAAATTTGATTCCTATTCAATGTAAACTTTATTGTACTCTCCTCAAATTCTCTACATGATTACAGTGTTTGCCTACTCCGTAAGTAACTAACAAAAGTACCATACCTGTAGGATATTATAATTTACTAACTTACTGCAAGACTGTCCATTCTGTATGGTAATCCACTAGGACAGTTTCATAGTGAATTTGATATTAAAAACTTATGTACTGAATGATTCAAATCTAATATTTTTTATTTCTAGACAACTGGTAGAATCACACTAATAAAAAAGGGTCTCGCAAAATATGTGAAACACTGTATTTCAATTACTACATCCCTCCAACACTAATTTCATCGCGCCCAGTCTTCGATGTCACAAGAGTAGACCACCCTGTTAACATTCTTATATTCTACACTGACTAGTATTGTACATTGGGGTCATCTTGACATGATGGACACTTTTTTCCGATACATTGATTTACATTCAAGCAATTGCAATGTCATACATGTAAAGTGTCATGGGCCCATTTCGTTTTTAAACAACTTAATTCCCAATACGTCGCTGAAAATCTCAAAATATTTTGGGAAACCAGACCAAATGATACAAACCTGCAGGTGCATTTCACTTTCACGCATGTCAGTGTCATCCCAAATCCATACTTCTAACCCATTGTTGTTATTCTGTCCAATCATTAGACGATGAAAATAGTGACGATCTTTTCATTGTCATCCATATTTGACATTTGCCATCCACTAAAAATAGCTTCAGGGTAGTTCACATTCATTATGTACCTTCGGTTTTAGATGTTCACAACTGGTTAACCCCTAAACGTCCCTTGGGAACCGTATATATGGTCACCGTATGTGGTGTATTTCATACTGTACTATGTACACAAACATGTCAACACATATACCATTGGATAGATAATTTGTCAATTACTGCATTCATTTGAATGTTGTTTCAGCATATGAATACAATTGTGCTCAAATACACAGATGTATAGGCTGATGTACGTGGCCACTGCGGCACTCTCAGACCTTTAAGGGTTAATATGGTATTCTGTACAATTACACAACTGGTTCATGTCAAGTTTCATTCCTGGTTGAACATGTGAAACCTTTTTCACTCTTTCTACAATAACACTACTCTATAAAAATAAACCACACCATCTTATACCTAGTATGTTTGAACAATATACCATACATGAAGGCAGGGTCGGCATAATTTAATTCCCCAATAATAAGCCGGAAAATATATAAATTTTATCAACTACTTTGTCGAATTCTACAACACTGAAGTCCACAAAACCTGTGGACAACATACACAGGAAACCGTGTGGCCACAAGTAAAATTCAATGTTGGTTATTAATAGCCGAATTTTTAATAATATTTTTTCGTAAGTGCCGACCCGTACTTTTTAAACTACTATTTCTTATTTCACATGAAAGCGCTGACCCAGCCTTCCTTCTACGGTAATATATATTTCCGTGTTACTGCGGGCTCAGGGTCTACAGTCACACAAAAACCCTGTAAAATGGTTCAGGAAAACTTTAACAAAAAAAAAAAAAGGCTACCCTACTGTCGTCGTATACGTTGACATTTACATTTTCTGTTCTTACTTAAACTTCCACGTACACCTTACCCTGGCATAAAATTCTGTAGTCTTAGTTACCTCTGCCTTTCCCTGACAGATTAATGTGGTATATCTGACATAATTTCATATTTCCAAAAATATGACGATGTTTGAGACTCTTCATCACACCAGTAGCTATGAGGGAATGTGACATCACTCAATAGTAATCAACCATGGTAAACATGATCTGTAATCACTCCTGAATCACAATTCAACAATGTTCTATTATTATGTATGTCATCAAATAGTTCATTTAAATACAAATCACTCCTCACTCGACAAATATATGTGGATGAGACAGAAAGGCACCCCTGTTGAAGACTCCTGAATTTTATGGGGTTCCCTGTGCGCGTTTCCCTTTCACACTCAGTTTTCCCACCATTTCTCAATATTAGATACTTCATAAATTTTAATTTCACAGTCACATTGGTCAACTTTACACCGGTGATTAATCACAATTAGCAGCTTGAAGAATTAGTGGAAAGAGTGACAGTCGCAGGTAAATGACATTGTAAATACCACATTCATGTATCTCTGACAACATCATACCATTTTCAGAGGCTTCGTGGTTCCCACGGATCCCACCAGAATGTATTCAGCCTTCCACATCCATGAATGCCACATATGTAATTAAAGATATTGCTTAGAATAAAAAAAAGAGATGAAGATCAAACTTACACTCTGTAAGGTGCTACGTGTTCAGAATTGTCCAACACGAACTCATGCATTGCACTCCGTAGTTCTTCAGAAAGCAACTTTGGTTTCGGTTTACCCTCCAAAATTTCGTCAATCATAGAGGGCTCTTCTTTGTCGTCCCACACCCGCCGCGTGGTTATGTTGTACTCTGACATGTACTCCGTAATGAAACCGAGAGCTTGTTCAACCTGATACCCTTGTGCAATACTTCCCTCCGGTTTTGCAAGATTCTTCACAAAACCCTTCACTGATTTGAAGAATCGTTTGTATGGATACATCCACCTGGTATGGACAGGTCCGCACAAAAACAGCTCTTGCACTAGATGGTACGGCAGATGCGACATTATGTCGAAAAATGTAGGGGGCATCTCCTTTTCAAGCATACACATAGTCTCCGCACAGTCATCAAGCATTTGCTCTCTCTCTGCTCCATTAACTGTCTTTCCACAAAGTTTTCGGAAAACCCTGCTCAACCGAATGATTGCGCCAGTAAGCGCCTTATTTGAAACTTTCCGAAAACACAACGGCAAGATTTGTTGCATCAAAACATGATAGTCATGTGACTTCAGACCACTTAGCTTTCCTTTGCTGATTTTGGTGTGGAAGGCTGCAACATAATTTGTGGGAGTTCTCAAATTTTTCAAGACCCGCAACACTCGTGCTTTATCTTCAGCATTAAGCACATACGATGCATCTGGCATGTAAAATCGATCGTTGTTAGGACTTGTTGGTTGGAGATGAAGATGGGGTCTGATGCCGCGTGCTTGCATGTCCGCCCTAACTGCTGGGCTGTCCTTCTCCCCAAATGCTGTTCTCAGAATGTTCTCTGATAGATTTTTTTCACAATGCATCACGTCGAGGATGTGACGCACGGGTAGGTCCTGTACATTTCAGAACTTTGTCAGTGACATGGACAAATAAAAGGCTACTCATTGTTTCTCAGTACACATGTATATTATTTTACTCAGTATTTGGTATATTCACATAGGCACAAAGTTCATGACACCTCTGGCATTAAACATCTGCCTCTCTGTATGTCTGCCTTTCACAAAGGTGTCTGACGAAAATCAATAACCTTTAATTTATGAAAACAGCCATACTTTACAATCTGTCCCTCAAAGTAACCGTACCGTATGGCCAGAAGTCCCTTTCCCAACATTTCAATCGCATCGTTCAGACATACTATCCAGAAGTTACAGGTATGTATTCATACAGTTACTATCCACTTTGACTCCATGACAGTAGTAAAATGTGTATGTGCAACATTTACGTAACTGTTTACTTAACTAAAACGTATTTTCTTAAATCCGGCTGAATTATAATCCATCGAATATTACACAATTTCCTCTTAAGCATGTGATAGTTATGTAATGTTAGGCACGAAATTTACCTTTGTCTTGTTCTTTCGTATTTATTATCTCAACATGTTATGAAAACATAGCTACGCTGTGCTATTTCCCTATTCAATTTATATCTCCACTGCAGTCTCTGTGGCATCTATATCCAAACCTTAGACGTAGAGTAGATTAAGATTGATTTAATCGATTCGACACTTCTCTACCACCCAAATCTATCTTAGTTGTTTTGCAATGTGTATATCTTGTATTCCACATTGACTGACTATGATAGGATATTATGATTCCGGAAATTTTTAAAACATGTGGTTTATGTAAATTACCATTCTTATGTCAAAAAAAGATACTTTAGTGATGCTCTTTCAATACATGTAGAATCCAAGTTTAAAAAACATACCATCTCGTACGGCATGTCATTCCAATGTCACTACATTTTCAACATACTTGAGTTTATTGAATTTCTGATTTTTAATTGAGATTCAGTAGACATCCTCGAAAAAGGGTTCTCCACATTTAATTGTATTCTATGATGAATCCAATACTACAGTTGTCATAGTCACCCTCACACTTTACATATTTTCTTTGCTCATCAACTGCATTTCCGGATTTCAATTAAGATTTCGTAGTGAAAATTGGATAATAGTGCTAATCTGGTACATTAAAGGAGGTAACCCCTAAGTGCCCTATCCAGCATATTATGCTTGTTTTTGGGTCAAAATTTCAGAGAATCTACTGCTTCAACTTTATTGTAATTGCTGTGTTCTGTAGATGTTTAAGTTCAGTTGTGATACATCTTTTGACCGTTGGGATTGGAGAATGGAGTTCATTTTAAGCTTTTCCACGGTTGAGACATATGAAATTTGAATGTCCAAAATACAAAGGCCTTTCTCAGAGTGCTCTAATCATAGGTCTCTTTTATTCTATTCATTTCTTGTTTTTTACTACTTGAAAAAATAACTTTATGTACCTTAAGAACAAAATTGTGTAAAAAGTTTGACAAAAAATATATGTATTTTGAATTTTCCTCTTATTTACATAATTTAATTTGAGCAATGGAAGCTTTGTATTGATCGTTTGTAAGATACGGTTTCATTGTATCCACGAAATAACTTCTATACTTTTGAATACGATATAGAATGTGCACAAGGTCTGATTTCACATGTGTTTTTTCATTGGCACTGCTACAAACAAGTTCATGAAGTTAGAGATCTATAGAACATAACAAGAAACTCACTTGAATTAGGAGGTGAAAGATAATTACTCATTTATGTCGTTCATAGCGACAATAATCTCCCCTTTTTGTCCAATCGTTGTGATGCAAATGCATTTGAAGCAACCATGTTGCGAATGCCATAATGGATCTTCTCTGTGCTCCGTGTCAATGACATATAGTTTCCACACTAGAAGACGGTGATTTCCGTCATAGACATAGAACATCAAATCATACATACTAGTTGTGTCTGGATCTGCCTTCAGATGTTCTTCAAATTTCTTCTCTTCGGCTCTCCAAAGCGAACTCGAAGACTGTCTTATTTCTTCTATGACTTCCATCTTGCAATGATCTTCATTTGTAACTGACACATACATAGTTTATGCACCATCTTGATAGCCAAGCATGAACTCATTCTTCACATTTTTTACATCTGTGCTCAAAATTGGACGAACCTTATCCATTGCCATCATTCTACATAGTGGAATTCGAAATTGGCACTTGTCAATTGAGACTTTGCGAGCTCATCGAATGATGGAATATGAATCTCTCTTAATAGTATCATGTATGCGACGTTCAGTCTCGGCGCGCAAGACCAGGATCATCTTCCTCAACCTCCTCATTTGTGTCTTTTATTATTGTTGAGTCAGAGGATTTTGTATCATTACCTTTTCACATTGAATACATCCTTCACTGTACCACTCTCAACATTGGTAGCGGTATCCGTCTCAACTGAATCCTCTGCTACCACGACAACATGAGAATTCCTAGCTGTCATTGAATCTTCGCCAGGCACATCACTTGTTGGCTGTTGCATGCTATCAAATACTAATCTTTTTTGCATTGATCAATGGGTCATACGACCATGACTAGTTCATGCCATCTCCTTCCCTAATGTCCAAATCCAACCCAATCTATTAGTACTTTGAAATTAAAACCTTAGAACATAGAAGCCTATAAAAATGCTATATAGTACTCAAAAAGTAGGATAATACAAGGGCAATAAAGTGCCCTAGTAAATAATGATTCATTATTCAATTTTGTCTTTGATTGCTAAATAAATGAAGTTGTCTAGCCACAAATATCTAAGTCCATAGGTTCAATTAACACTATGGAAAGTGACCTTTGGCTTTATAAATTGTATTTGCATTTTTCTTGATCAAACTTCCTAGCACTGAAGTGAAACCAAAGATTTTTTTGATTATCCTTAGTCACGACTGTGGTGTGTATCAATCACACATATGTCATATGCTGGCTGAATAAATCATTTCCATACCTTAAAATCAACCGCTTCTCTAGATGGACAACGGTGGTTCAGTAACAAGCCTGCTTCATTACAAATCCAAAAATTTCAAAGAATTCCAACAAATTCTACTCAAAAAAATATTAAAGAAAATTTTGTTGAAATTTTGTTGGAATTTTGTTTGAAATTTTTGTTGGAATTCTTTGAAATTCATTCCAACAAATTTTACTCAAAAAATGTTAATTTCTTTTTGTATTCAAATTTAAAAGGAATTTTTAATTTTAACTTTTTAAATTTTATAATAAAATATTGGTGAAAGTATTGATGAAGTAAACAATACGAGTGGAATCTAAAATTCAAAATCTAAAACTTTCATTTGTGTAACAATTCCAAAATATTCTTTTAAATAGTACTTTATGATGATTTTTCTCAAATCGTCAATTCCAGGTATACCTTGGTACATTTAGGGGTTAAAAAAATATTTAGAATAAATCTTTTGTCCAAGATTTCAGTGTAGGAAGATGTGATACTAGTCCAACACTAGTCTGTATCAAACATTAGTCTGTATCAAACATTAGGTCCAAAATTGTCAAAAGTATGTAGGACCATAAGCCTCAGAGCACCAATAGAATCAAAATGATAATGAAATAAAATGCAGTAATAGGCTTTTTCTAAAAATGAAAAATGAAAAAATATAGTAGTCAAATCCTTGAACAATTAAGTTTTACCAATTTGTAGTCACATACGACTAGGTAATTCCAAGTGGATTTGTCTTCACAATCACAAACATATAAATACATGAAATAGATTCAATGGAGAGGAATAAATGCAAATAACTCCATCTATATTAAACACCCATCTCGAATTTTGAAGGATACAAAAAATAGCAATTTTCCTCATGTTTTATTTGAATAGAAGGCTTTGTGTTTTCTTCACATTAAAGGCATATTAAAATGATATACACTAAGTATGCAATCCGTAAGTAGGCAACTTTTTAGTGTTTTTTTTGCCAAATTTATATTGAATTGATCGTTTTGAGTACGTGGTTGTAGTAAAAAAAACGACTACAATTTAAATTTGATAAAAATAAAAATCAATGCTTTGAAATTACCACATTTTTATAAGCCAAATTTACATTCTTTATTTAATTTAGAATTAGAACAAAATCTTTATCAATGTAAAACATGTGGAAAACAAATATAATTTGTAGTCTTCCAAGCTTGAGATGCCTAGTCAAAAATGGTGAAAGTTTATTCTTGTGTATAGAAACATCTACGAGAATGATTAAAATATTAAAATAAAATACAATTGATGTTTTCATTAATTCAAATAATAAAACCAGAGTATAAAAGAGAGTTCAGAACACACGAAGAATCATTTTCAATAATAAAATCAAAAGTCCAATGAATTCAAAATCATAAACATATTGATTTAGAATTGTACATTGAACGACTCCTGCAATTATAAAGATAGATAGATAGAAAATCTAGTCCTTATAGGGCCGGCATGAATAAAGTGTTTGTTTGTATTGCAATTATAAATATGTAAATAAAATATCTAACGAAAGTATATATTAGACTAATTTGATACCAATTCGGAAGGGATTGAATGGGGGATTGAAAGTGCATATTAAACATAGGATCAATCATACATGAGAATGTTTCCATGTAGATAAACAATAAATCTTCTAATAGTAAATATATTATTTCATAAATAACTCAAATGCAAAAATTAATCAAATTTTTTTACTCAAAAATTCAAAGTAGAACTACCTTTGTACTATACAGTGACAAAATTAAAAAAAAAGACATTACAAGCATTTTGAGGCCATCATAGGGTTGTGAGTTTGGCCAAAATTGCCATGCAATTTTTTAATTAAAATATTTTTAAAAAATTGAATGAAAAATCAAAAGTATAAAGAATCAAATTTGATGTGACCAAATATACACATATTTGTGTGTGCGCGTACATATATATGTTTTCTTTTCTTTTGTTCATTTTTGTGCACGAGGGTGCTAGCAAAACTCACAACCCTTGGAGGCCTCAATTTTTTTGTAATGATGTATACAACTTTGTTTGAACATGCTGGGTTGAGGGGCGGCTAAGAAAAGCTTAGTCTCTATTTCATACTTATTGATCACAACTTTTCACTTTAAAGTAATGTGTTCATAACATTCTTTAGCTTGTGCAAAGAATTAGCATTTGAAAATGGAATTGATGATATAGAATATGTAAAACACTATTAAAAATAATAATAATTTTTGAGCTACCAAGCCATTATTAGCTAAAAATGATTTCGGTTCTCTAGAAGATTACGATTTTTACAATGACTTTGGCCTCTCATGCCGATTCCCAAGGGTGAATAATGCGGCTGCTAAGAAATGCTATATTGCTTCAAAAATCACATGCAGGGTCAAAATTTTTAAAAATAAAATAGGAAACTACTCTCCATGACAATTCTTGTGTTTTCACTTGCCTCTAAACATACCAACCCTTTGAACACAAGTAAATGCTAGCCTTAATAGATAGTAGATGGCTCAAATGTGCATGAGGTGTACATGACATGAAGCATAAAATCTATCCAACAAATTTGACATACTCGCAGTTGGAGGCCTCTCCAATATCATCAACAACTCCCATTACAAGAAAAATATTGTAATTAGTAGATAATTTAATAATCTTGCAAAGGTGATTGGAATGAAAGTCATCCAAAATTGTACAAGAAAGTTGCCAATGCTTTGAATCTATTTGTGATCCAATTTTTGAACGCTCGGATGTATAGAGGTTAACTCCCAAGAGAGTCAACATTCAACTAATGGATAATGAACATTTTAACTAAGAACTAATTGATGAAGCTATATGTAACGAGTAAAGTTCATCCAAATGAGCAAGTTTGGTGTATTCTAGTGTTGGACTTGTATTACACAATTTTTAGTGAAAATAATGACTGATTAAACAAAGTCATTGTGAGAAGTGATGGACCTCAAACAAATATTTAGAATGAACCAATGTCCAAGGTTTCATTGTAGAAACTAAGATGCCATACCACACCAACACTAGTTTATTCTTTATTGATGTGACTAACATCGTCACTTATGCTTCATGATTTTTGTGCAAGTTTCTAAATGTGTTTGTATCAAGATGGAAAGAAAATAAACCCTCCAAAAGCAATTTTCCTATTTAATTTTTTTTCAAAGCCAAAACTTATTTTCCCTTCAAAAATTCAACGTCTACATTCTCCTTATTCTTAGGCCACGTTTCCATGTACCCTACGTCATCGTTAGTTTTGACATTAATTAATTTATTTTTGTCCAAAAGTGCCACATGTCATCTTGTGATTGGTTTATGGTGGCGTGGACCTCTCAAAATATGACGTGGAAATCAGATTTCGACACAATACTGTTTAAATATGATCCTCACATACGGTATTGGTGGTGGGTATTGAAATGTTGGAAACAACGTACCGATTCACCACCAAAATGAGTAAACCCAAGAATTTATTATCCATTTGACTAAATCAAATGAATGAAATATGAGTGGTTTTTGAGACCTCATTTCTTGTCTTCTTGCACCTTTCGTCTAATAAGCCTACCCTTAGAGGGATTAACCCTTAAAAGAAAAAAGAAAAACCCCTTATGTTTTTTAGAATTTGAGTAGGTCATATGTGGACTTCTTTTTGTTCAATTTTTTATATATTTTTTATCAACACACGTAATGTTCTTCACTGATTTTGATGACATAAAATTTGGTCCCATTTGAATTATTTTTTTCTCAATAAAATTAATTGAATTTGTCATTTTAAAATGAATCCTTGATCTTTTGACCCCTAAACGTCCTAACATTTAGAAACTGAATCATGAACAGATTTAAAGCCTTGCAACTTTCTCATACAATCTCAGATGACTTTCATCCAAGTCACCTTTGTAAGACTATTAACCCTTTAGTGCCCAGGGTACTGTAGCTCAGAGCCCTGGATTTCGGTAGATTTTTCCACTGTGGTTGAGACTACCAGAAATAGAATGGGTTAAATTAGAAAGTAACTGTACAATTCTATTCTCTGCTCGAGAGCACACATTTTATTAAAATTTGAAAATCATCCGATGGTGGGATCAGAAGATTATAGTATGTATTTGAACTGTATAATGCACGCTGATAAACGAGATTTTGGGGGCTGTGTGACTTCAAAGTTAAATAGAATTTGAGGTAAATTTTCAAAAATGAAAATAAAGAAGTTAAGCTATGCCCTATGTCAACACCTCTGCGTTGCAATCTTTCATATCAAAAATAGACTCACACATAATTATTGTGAGATTTATAAGTGCAAGTGACTTATCCATGTACGGTTTAGGACAAAATTTTATACGTTGAAAATTGACAGGAGTGGGTACATTAGTCAAGATCGGATTACACACACTAATGGAAGATGAAGAAGAGAACACAATTCAAAAAAATAAAGCAAGATAACAAACTTCCAAACATAAGAAATACTACATAATACATATGTTGTATTTGTAAGTATTAACTGTATTTTCAAGTATTTGCAGTATTTTCGCGTTCTGTTGATAGGTATTTTGATAGTTGTACAATTCCAAATTGAAAATTTCTTTTTCTGGAAGGTGTGTAATGTATGTGGGCAAATCTGAACTTCAAAACTGAAGTTCCAATTCTTCACGGATTCTCTGCTATTTGCATTTCGGACGTTGTAGTGACGATAATGTGGTCAGCTGGGCACTAAAGGGTTAATTCTCTACCAATTACAACAACTCTTTTGTGATGAGGAATTGTTGATAATACTAGAGAGGCCTCCAACTGCAAGTATGTCAAATTTGTTGGAAAGACTTTATGCTTGCAATGGTCCTCTCATGTACACCTAATGTACATCTGATCCATGCTAATATCTATCTTTGAGACTAGCATCTACTTGTGTTCAAAGGATCAATATGTTTAGGGGTTAAGTAACACAAAATGAAAGAAGGGCATTCGGGGTAGTATAAAGTATATAAGGAATAGATTTGACATTAACCCCTTAACGTACCGATCCTTTGAACGCAAGTAGATGTTAACCTGAAAATTAGATTTTAGCATGACTCAAATGTACAGTAAGTGTACATGAAAGGACCATTGCATGCATGAAATCTACCTAACAAATTTGACATATTTGCATTTGGAGGCCTCTCCAATATTATGGACCTCTCCCCATCACAAGAGATTTACTCTCATTGGTAGAGAACTTAATAGGCTTGCAAAGGTGACTTGGATGAAAGTCATCCCACATTGCATGAAAAAGTTACAGGACTTTGAATCCGTCCATGATCCAGTTTCTGGACGCTGTGACGTTTAGGGGTTAAACCCATGCTCATCAACATTATCTACATTTTGAGTAGATTTTCCATCATCTAGGCCAGGTGAAGATAGTAGTAGCCTTCTCCTTCTTCGTCAAGCCCGGGCTTCGATGACGAATTGACGATGCTTTGCTGCAGAACCCTAGTCGTCCGATGCGGCGGGAAACATTCCCTGCGTTCAAAAGATTTGCACTCATGAAATCATCTCTGTAGCAACAGTACATTTAACGACTTCGTGAATTGTTTAGTTCGGTTTTTGTTTTCTTTCTTCCGTGCATGTGCAAGAGCCAGGCGGGGATCTGTGAAGAATCAATCCTGGAATATACGTTTCGTGATGGACGTGCCGGATCGTGAGGTGATGAATTAGTTTTGTGACGGATCGGGAGTAGTTTTGTGCCCGGAGACGGATTGATCGTGAATCATGAAATACAAGGCATTCGCGAGGATTCTCGTGGAGCAACAGCAACGTAATTCGTTGACACGGCCAATTCGGACGCTCTTTGATTGTGCGCCATGTGCCGCATCCGTCACGAGTGTGAATGGGAGCTCGGGGGAATCACGGTCAGGGTTTGCAATGTGGGGCGCGGCGGGGTTTTTGGCGGGCGCGGTGGCGTTGGAAGAAGGTGTCGCCCGGTGTGAAGGTGCCGCCGCGGAGCCGCGTTCGTTGGCGTCACCGATGGGCAAAAAACCCGCTTCCAAGCTCTCTCAACCTACTTTCTTTCTCAGCGGTAAGCTTGCCTCTCTTCACATTCATATACGCAATGCCGGTTGCAAATAATTAAAAAGGCTTTAATCACTTTTGTGCTTCTTTCTTCTTGCTGTTGCAATAAAATTCAAAGGGAAAAAAAATCTATACTATGATAGTCCCCTGTGTATAGGCTCCTCTTTATTTTATAAATAAAATAAAATAAAATAACATTTTTATCGATTTGCCAAAAACTGATTCTGTTTGATGTAACCATGGTTGCCTTGCCGTGGCAATAGCAATGATTTTTATACGATATGCGGAGATCCTCAATTTAGAACTACTGTAGTAGAAGATAATGCTTTTTTTGTTTATATTTTTTAATGTATTTTTTTATTAAAGAAGAAATCATAATTCGAGCACCTGTAAAGTCTTGTCACAGTAGTGGAGTATCATAGTGCTGGAATTCACTACTTGGCACGGCATTAATGAACTATGGTAGGATTTTGCACAATGACCTGCTATAATTTTTTTACTGAATTGACGGGATGCAGAAGCGTACAGGCGGCGTATTTTCTTCAATTATGAGAGGCGACTTCGTTTGCGCAGCCCTCCTGAGAAGGTGGAGCACCTCCTTACCTTGCTTTGGGACATTCTTGTATCATTGCAAACTGTATTCCGGTCATTGAGGTCTTTAGGTTATCTTAAATGTTACAGGAGTAGTATAGAGGATCCTAGTGTATTTATATTTGTATAAATCAAAGGTCAATGAGATCAACTCCTAATGGACCCCTTTTCCTTGAATTTTTTTATTAGACTCTGATTGCTCCTCTCCGTAGGGTTTGTGATTTATGAAGCTCTTCAAAGAGCATCTTGAAGCCAGGATAGGGGGTCTTCACTTGCAGGGTCTTAAAGCAGAAAAAACTAGCCTCTTTAAATATTAATGTTCTTGTTTTTTTTGCATTTAATGATGGTGAGTAGAAAAATGATTCAGGTGTTCGAGTATTTCTCGTCAGTGCGAAATGAAGATGGCCATTCTTTCATGACAGCAGCGGATTTGATGAGAGCTATAGTTCCAGTTTTCCCACCATCAGGTTCTCACCTGGTGAGAGAGGGTTATCTTGGCGGTGAGAGGTCTCCTGGAGATTTGAAATGTCCTCCCTCAAAGTTCTTCATGTTATTTGACACGAATGGGGACGGGCTGATTTCATTTCCGGAGTAAGTTTCTTTGTCATGATGAATATTGTATACCAGCAGCAGCAGCTCCCATCAACAATGTCATCGCTGGTGAATGATTCACGAGGTTGTCAAAGTATAATTACGTCTGTGACATCTCACATAAAAACATTCTGTGCAGGTACATCTTCTTCATCACACTTTTGAGCATCCCTGAAAAGAATTTCAGTGCAACTTTCCGAATGTTCGATTTGGATGGGAACGGGTAAGTTTTTATGTGCTCTTTTATGCAGAGGTTGCAGTTCTTCTGTAGAGGCTTTGTTCGTACTAGTAACTTCGTTTTTGAGGAACAAGTAGAGCATGAAACTGTTTATATATGTAGACCTTCCAAAGATATTGTTCTTCTCATTGTCGGTTGACAATTACGATTTAAATGCATCCTTGGATGGGGTTGTTGTGTCACAGGATGATTGACAGGGAAGAATTTAAAAAAGTTATGACGTGGATGCGTGAGCAAACGCGGGTTGGCAAATCACACACACATGGTCTTCGCACTGGATTGCAAGTATCTGGTGATGTTGAAGATGCTGGCTTGGTTGAACTCTTTTTTGGAGCTGATGGAAAGCGCCAACTTCCAAGGGCGCAATTTGAGAATTTTTTGCATGAACTTCACGGAGAGGTATCATACTCATGCATGACGAGCCCAATTGTCCCATTTTGAATCACTGTGTAGAGGTAGAAAGAATATTCTAGCTTGGCACTTGTCAGTCAATGACACTGTTTCAATTTATGCAACAGATTACTCGTCTTGAGTTTGCCCATTATGACTTTGAAAATCGGGGGAGCATCTCCGCTACAGATTTTGGTTTGTCAATGGCAGCCTCTGCAGACATATCAATGATGAATCACTACCTGGATCGTGTCGAAGATCTTGCAAACGATCCTCATTTTGCTAGTATGCGAATAACCTTGGAGGTGAGGCTTTATTAGTATCTGAGTTTCATGAAATACAGTCTCCTGGTTTGGTTCTTGGGATAATTCAAGAACGACTATCACAATGTTTACAAAGGGGATGTATTTTAAATAAACCAGCCTTTGACACCTCACTCAGTGCATGGGCTTTGGGTCTCTTGCTAAGAACTGGTTAATAATGTTATGAACCTCGCATGCTGTTCCCCTCTGCACTTTGTAGTCTATGTAGAAAATTTTCAGCTGACATTTCTCTCTGGTTCTTGGCTGTTGATTGTAAATTGGTCTATGCTGTAGGAATTCATACAATTTGCAGAGCTGCGAATGAAGATCCCAGTTATGACGTTGGCAATCTCCAGCTTTGGGAAGATTCAGGGGAAACTGACGAAGCAGGATGTTCAGCGTGCTGCTGATAAGGTCTGTGACAGTGGAGATTGATAATACTTAGACTTAGCATGCAATTTTCTTGCAGATCATTTGGTCACCACCCTTCTGAATAATATCCAGTCTACATTATTATTCAATCCCTGCATGGATTGAAATCTTCCATAATGTACATGCTTGAGTGTTTTTAGAAACCACTGATGATCATGTTTACATGAATTGCAGATTTGCCATGCCCCAATTTCGGATGCAGTGGTGGATATTATATTTCACATTTTTGATGTCGATGCCGATGGTGTGCTTACTATGGAGGAGTTTCTGGGTGTGCTACAGAGAAGAGAAAGGGACCTTGCTGATCCAAATGATTCTGGACTTGGTCATTTTCTCAAATGTTGGTGGAAATGTGTAGGCAACTGCCAGAAACCCTGGTTATGATTTGAGAGGCACACAACTTCAGTCCAACCATGGAGTTCAGGACTACCGCCAACATTTTACAAAAAGGTTCAAAAGAGCTGATTCTATGAATCTGGGAGGCAAATGAACTGCTGGAGGAACTTCAGCATGTTCTTATCCATCTTAGTATTTCTTTGACATGGTCAAACGTCAGGAACGGTCAGGGTGATGTCACAAAAATGAATGACATGCAATGGCTTAAGTTTGAAGGTGTTTTGGTCACTTTTGTAAGCTGATGATATTTGAAGCAGTATAACTTTAGGGTGATCTGATATTTGGAATTTAATGGCGAATTGATATTGAAGTTTTAGGGCTCCTGCTGCTGCTGGCACTTGGTTGTCCAGATTATAAGAGGTTTTAATCTTTGATTACGTTCTTTCCCTTTTTGTTATGTCCACCATTTCTAAACATGCTCTTGTAACATTTTGAGGAGCTGCCTCAATACCCTTGGAGCAAGAAAGACATCCAGATTCTTTTTGTGCACAATCTTGAGCTCATGTCAAGTGGGAGGTGCCAAAAGCTACAAGAAGAAGACAAGTGCCGGCCATTCATTGAGTGCCATGTAAGCTTCTTGACTTTGGAGTCTCTGTTTTGGTTGCCATCAGTAGAGAAGGGTGAGCTCTCTTAGAGCATGCCCAGCAGCATGTGTTTTGGAGGGACCAACGTCAAGATTTGGTGTAGTCATCTCCATTTGCTTCGAAGTTTGGCCCAGCAACTACCCACTAACGCTAAATAATAGTTTTTGGAGCCAAAGTTTGAGGTTTCCCCGCCATCCAGAGAAGCTTTGGCGCAAGCAAATTTCTCACACCAAGCAAGCAAAGATGCTCAATCAACAATTAAATAACAAGCTTAAAGACTATTCACCGGCCCGTGCTTCAAGGTCAACAATTAAATAACAAGCTTAAGACTATTCACCGGCCCGTGCTTCAAGGTCATCAAGTTACTTTCATAAAATCTTCGTTTTATATGTTGCCTTGGTGTTCGTTCTAGGAATGTTGCTGGGGTACTTCTTGTAATACATTCCTCCATATTAAAAATGGACCTCAAGTTGATGCTTGGCGGACATTTTTTCTCTGGAATTGCTGGGCATGCTCTTACAACTGCTAAAATATTATGCTCCATGTGCTTGTGCTCCACCTGTTGTAGTTCTTGGTGATATTTCTGCAGTCTACCCTCCATAAGGTAGAGGGTCATATTTCCGACCGGGTTGTAATTCCGACCCCTACTGGTTGGGGGATGGGTGTCAGAAACCAACCAGCATGGTTTCAGATAGTGTCCAAGAGTGTTCTAATTTCGTCCATGCTTGGAAAAATCAAGAGCTTCTGATTGGTGTAGAAGCACTCTATTTCCAGAATCCAACCTCTCATGAAAACCATGACTCTATGAGTGGTTAATGGTCACTCTAAGCTTTCAGACTTAAAAAATCATAGAAAATTGTAGAAATGCTCAAAAAATGTTTTTTTTTGGGGGATGCCTTTGCAATAGCTTTGCAGAGCATCCAAAAATTATAAAAAAATTCTTTCACAAGTCTAAGTATGCAAACCTGAAATTCAGTCGGGAATTGGTCCCACTACCTTAATATGACACTCCATACTATGATGAAATTGTTTCAAGCATGCACATGTGACACCTCATTTCTGTGTGACTAATCCATACCTGCCACCTTGAAGTGTGAAGTGAGGACTTCCCAAACATGTTGTAATAGAGAGGGACAAGTGTACTCATTTGAGTCACTTCCATTAGAAATGAGCATCTTTATGAGATAGTGAAATGCATTGACTGGTTTGCTTTACGTGAAGCTGAAGGCTTGACAAGCATCAAACATAGAACGCACCACTTGCATGTTACGTTCACACTTAATATCTGTTTTCTTTCTTGTCTGGCTATTCCACAATGGAGTGAAAACAAATACTGCAGCCCGTGGACGACATCTGTGCCAAGTGTTGAAATTTTCAAGAAATGAGCCAGGTTCTGCAGATGGAATATTCTTGAATATTTTCAAGATTATCTTTTCAAGATCTTATTTCAAAAGAGCCTACTATTGGGTGACACTAGTTGCTCTAGCTCTGGGGAGATCAAATGCAAGCCATGCATAGCATAATAGAGCAGTGGCTTGCATGGCTTACTTCTGCACTGGGCCACCCTTTTGATAACCGGATCAAAAGGGTGCCCCACTGCCCCAAGTCCCAAGCAGGACAATTTAAGTGGATAATTTAAAGGCAATCTACATTTGTGAATCTAAAAATGGCTTAGTCAATGGAATATTTCAAACATTAACGAATCAACTCTGAGGAAGTGAATTCAAAAAAAATAGAGCCACATTTTCATCAACCAATGAGTATTTTTTTTGTCCCAAGAGGTGAATATTAGCTTTCAATGATTCAAGTTTGGGAAATAATCATTATTTCAATGTTCATTTTTTGTAGCATTTCATTTTGAGACTAAATGATGATACTTGGAGATATAATACTACCATTCCTTTGGAAATCTATTATATAATACAAACTGCGCATGCACGCACGCTTCATACATCGGTTTTGTCGCCAAAATTATAGTCTCGTACTTTAGCACAAACTAACCTAGTTTATCATATAATACAAACTGTGCATGTATGCATGCGAGGAAAATTTCATTGCTCAAATTGTCATGTTGAAATCGGACAAGTTTATTATATGACATAGACTCTGCACATATGCATACAAAGATAGTAAGGTTTTGCTAAATTAGTGCTTATAGACATATAGCTATGTATCTATCACTACTATTGCTCACAAAATGGATAGATAGAAACTCCGGTCCCTTTAGGGGCCGGCGTGAATGAAGTGTCTGTTCGTAATGCCAATGATCCAATGCCCACCGGACAAGGGGAAATTGGGACAACACTACTCTCCCCTTTCGAGGATGGACACTATAGTGACACACTATGCTACTACCTAGCTAGCCACTAGTGCCTTGAAGATACCGGACATGGTATCCCCCCAAAGGGCTTTGAGGTACCGATACAACAAGGTTCAAGGACCCCCCACCATAGTTGGGTGGACTATGGTGGTGAGCACTACGCCGACATGGGGAATAGAACCCACAACTTCCTCATCGGGGGCCATGAGCCCCACTACTAGAAAATCTCTGTCCAGATCAACAGAAAACCAACAAAGAGGCGTTGGTTTTACCTGTTGTTTTGGTCGCGTTGTCTTGGACACTATTCAAGAGAGAAGTGTTGATTGAATTTCGTTGATTTGGACGTTACCAGGTCGTTCTGGGTCGGCTCTCATTGTGCCACGTGGTTAGGAAATGCTGATGTGTATTGGACAAATAATCCGTTTGCCACCTTCACAAAACTTACTTTCTTTGCCGGCAGTTACCTCTAACGGTTTGTATTTCTGTTTCCATGTACAGTAATTATATTTACTATCGATAATTCTACAGTGTGAATGCTTTTAATCACGTAGCTAAATTTGGCTTTGTTTACTGTGTGCTCTCATTGGTTAGAGATGCACTGCACTTTCCGTGTGGATATGTAATTTTCCATTTACCATGCTGGTTATTCTTGCTCACTGAACGTCTATATATAGTACACTGCATTGCTGGGTGGCCATATAAAGAAACGGTTGTTCATGTGGATCACGTTTTGACGTTGTGTTATCAAAAAATTACACATCATTGTAGTCCCATTATTACATTGTCCATGGTAAACAATTTTGGTGGCAATATACAATTTTCCGCACCTGTCTGTTACTAATTATCATTGCTATCCCCTTCCTATTACTGTGACCATAACATGCTAATCACCTGCATCTGTATTGCATGTATCTTACTCCTCTACTCTAAACTATTAACACATCATATATTAAATAATATTCTATACATTTCCAGCAGCATCACTGAAATTGATCAAGGGTGGAATACTTTCGCTTAGCAAGGTTCTTTTCGCCTCTCCATGACACATGGGGCGTTCATACTTCGTAATCAATCCATACTGAATCACTCCACTTCAATGGCCTGAAGTATACAATCCCTAAAAGCTCTAACGGTCTGGTCTTTGGATTTGCCTTCCGCTTTGTCTTCATTGGCTTCCGCTTGTACTGCTGTGTGGTTGATGGCAAATCTCGCAACTACACTATTAACATCTGTACGTGTTTGTTAAAGAGAAGAATAGAGGCTTGAACAAGATGAAATTACTTTGACTTCTCTGAAATGATACTCAACAAGTAAATGAAGTGTGCAATATGGATGCAATGTTAGAGGTACTGATTTACGTGTTGATTGAAATTCAACCGCAATTAAGTAAAGAGAGACCTGTTGTAGTAGTTGTGACAAGGCTGACCGCAATGACGATAGTTCGGTATTATCCTTGAAGTTGAGAGTGATGGAGGCCTTTTCCACAGATCTTTCTTCCTCTTCGAGCTCTTTCAACGTTGAAGCATCCTGATCTTGCAATTTCTTTTTCAGATGGCCCTCCCCCTCAATTACGACATCATCCTCGTGGCTGTTGTTCTCTTGGCCTGACATTTTCAAAACGAAAACGGCATTTTGATGTGAGCATTTTACCCAAAAGCTTTTGCATTTTCTTTTGATTCAGATCTAGAGGCAAAATTGGTACACATCCACACTGACATTCCAGACGGTTTAAAATAATGTGAAAAGCTGCGCTACTAGGTAAGCAGACTTGGTATACCTGTAATCTCTTAGTTTGAGAGCTGCATATCTTCAGCTGCCACTGCTTGAAACATGTAAGAAAGGGCCCTTGTCAACGTCTGACTCGGATTGCCTCATACGCATGGACACCTGTGCCCCAAGATAGCAAATATGTCAGCAAATTTCATTTTACGTGAAAGTCAACAGACAGATGGTCAACATAAAGTCTACCAACAGATACTATTAGGGCTAGATTTAAAAGCACGCTATAAAGTATATATGCCAAATTACTGTCTATGTCAAGTGAACTTTTTCTCTAGTCGAGCTGAACACAGATCGGATCATTCTGAAGTCACCACGTCACCACTCTTTATACGTTTTTACTATATCACCAAACACATTTTCATCTGGCAGGACCTCTGGTGCTCGCCACAACCCTACCTTCTGTGGTGTGCGCATAATATCCCTCGGTATTATAATGGTCATGTACTCTGTCAACAATTACCGTGTGCCAGCTGCGAAAAACGCACTTACAGAATCTCATCCCAAGGTATAGCTTCTTCGGTACAGAGTGGGTCGTCCATGGCATTGAAGCAAAGCAAAGGCACTGTAACATTCGTCAAAAAGTCAGCGCTGCTGCAGCGCCTTTAATATGTATCCACATTCTGCATCCCAGTTCACAGCAAGATAAGAAAGAGCAAGAAAGGACAATGCTAATACTGAAACGCAGTTCATGAATGAGGAAAGAAAGAAATATTCCCAAGAGCTTACAAAGGAGACGATTGAGAGGTGTACTACTAAATTCCACTTCTGTATATCTCAGTAAGTGATAACAAATTAAAGGGTATGGCATTTAATCTTTAAAGACGCATTCAATAACAAACCTGTAGCAGTATATGCTTAAGTAATTTCAATTCCATGTCAGTCCGCATAAATTATATCATGCAGAAAGTATCTAGCGAGCTTTTTTGAACTGATTACCACCTTACAAGTTCATGTAAACAAGATTGATCAGGGTGGCATCTGGCATGGCACAATCAGCGCCAAAGAAGGGATAGAGCTGTGGACCCGTGGCAGCTCCAAATGAAGACAGTTTGAAGTTGCAATTTATGTCTTCTCTGATACATGAAGGAAAAGCTGCCACCTGAAAATATTTTCGCTGATTCACATTGATCAATACGAAAAAATTGATTTGTCTACAGACGTCCAATACCGGCACGAGGTCATATGGAAGCTATCAAGACACGAAGAGTCGTATGGCGAAATTAATTCCATACATAAAAGAAGACAAAATCTCACCTCATACTTGCCAACATGACGCGTACAATGATGATCAAAATCCTGGATCGTCTTGCTCTGTATTACAACGTCGAAGCTGTAAGTTTTTCATAATAATCGACAGTCAGGATAAATAGAAACTATTTAGAACTTCTGAATACCGACTGTCCATTCATTTATCAATGTTCTAAGCTCAGAATGCCATTGATCGCATAGAGCACTTACAACAGTTAAAAGCTTCCATTCAGAGACATCAGCATCACTATCGAGTATATGGGGGTGTGAATTTATTTGCAACATAAAAAACTGGGACCAAGTTCACAGTATTCTTGCTTCCGTACCTTACTAATAAAACCCCCGTCTGCAATGTTGTCCACCACAGTTTGGTGCCTTTAGTCAAAGATAGAATACAAGATCAGAATGAATTTTTGCAAAACAGTACTACATACACAAGTACTTTCAAGCTTTAGATGGATGTCATAGTACACATGAGACGGGACATGCTAATCCAAGAAGAATTAAATGAAAACAACCTATGCAGAAAATACTTATTCCAACATGATAACTTGTATGCGAAATAGTGCAGCAACATTTAAGCGCTGAAATACTTACAACATGGCATATTGTACCAACCCAATGGTCAACACTTTGTTGTAAAGCTTTTGCACCGTCTTTCTACTTATAAATCTGTCCCCACCTCCAAAATAATGTTTTTAAGATGTTCATCAGTTTAACTTCATCACATAAAACACCCTTCCTGAACTCAAAGCTAGTAAGGTCAAACCTACCAAAAGATCCCATGGATTGCACACTGCGGCTGCAGCACCCACAAATGTGGAATCACCTTCTTCTCCCAAATGCTTCACCTACAAAGCAGGACTCGAAGTCTGTTAGTACTCAAACTCGATACTGCAGTGCTATCAATGATTTTATCCCCCACGCTTGTCCCTCCTATTTAGATAAAATCATTTGCATCAGAAGATGAAGACTGGAAAAACGGAAGTGACATTTAAGATTATGATGTTCTGACATACTAACATTTCAATCAATGCAAATCTCCACTGGAATATGTTCTGTTAAGTGTAACATTGAATGTACTGTACATGGTCCTCGGTTTCATTTGTGACGCTTCCTCAAGGTCTTTGGCAGAATAGTTCAGGACTTGCTTACTCTTAACAAGTACAAAATTTTTTCGCTACATAAAATAAGAGATACGTTAGTGAAGTTACCTGTATGTTAGCACCAATACTGGTCCCCACGGTAAATATAGGTGCTTTTGGGTATTTGCCATGAACATAATTATTAATTATCCGCAAGTCCTCAGTCCCTCTTGCATTATAGAATTGATCTGACTAAAAAACACATCAAAAGAGAACTAGATAAGTCGTCACCTACAACTAGATCAGAGGTATATCTCTGCTTTCAACAATGCCAATACCTAATAAATCACGATCAAAGGGTTTCCATTTTTACTATCCATTTTCAATACATGCTCACCTATTCCTCTGTACCATATACACAAACACTATGAAATATGCATGAAATTACACTATGTACTGTTCATTTTTATTATGCGTGATGTATGCACATGTTCAGCAACCACAAAAACTAAGGCTCCATGAGCATGACAGCGGGAGTCGGACTACTTACCGACATGTACGAGCTCTCCTTTTATGCTATAGTACGCCGTTCACTCCAATGTGTCACTGCCTCGTGAAACACCTCCTCTGCACACATACTTAACACATGCCTAGGAAGCCAACAACAATTCTATTTTATCTTAGTAATTAGTGGTACTCACATATATTTAAAAATAAAATAAGTAATATCAAACATTACAGTGCACAATAAACATCGTACATTAGGTCCTAGTCGACCTTACAGTCATGTATGTTAAGTGGTTTACACCTAACAGGACAGTCTCAGCCCAGTCATTTATATCATTTTGTCCCTTTAGACTACTATAATTGAACGTATATTTATAAACACCACTATACCCAAAATTTATGGAGTCAAATTATCCTCTTCAAAGACGACACTGACACACACCCCGTTACTCGCTTCCTCTTCCAAAATTTCAGACATCCCACATCCCAATATCATACGTAATTCCTCTCAAGTTCTCATATATCTACGGCTCTGCACTGCCGGTCATATTCTGCACCCCGACCTTTGAACTTCCCCAACACTGAGGAGTGCCCGATCAGATGTTCAGAGTCCTTCGTCTCGGTCTTCTGCATCACAAGTGAACTATTACTATGTTAGGATGATCCTCGCTTCAATCCACTGTACTTTTGCGGGAATGTTTACCACCCTTCTCCCATTTCGATTCTGCGCTTCTTCCGTTTTATAGCACTACTGTCTATGTTTGCTTCAGTTCCTAGCATGCTTTCTAGTACACGTTTGAGCACAAGACAATTATGTGAATTCTCCACATTGTTTGTTTATTGTATAAGTCCTTGCCTTCATTTATTAATGACGCTGAACTTCCTCATTTGGTGACATCCGGCCTTTCCCCTTGTCAGCCTTTAGTCGATCTATTTCGGTTTGCAGCTTCTTGATGACATCATCGCTTGATAATTTCTCGCTTCCTTAGCTGCTCCCATGACGTCTGTTAGAAACGCTTGCTCTTGTGCGCATTTCCGTCTCAACATCTTTGTCACGGACGTACTTCTCCGATTTATCCTGCAACAGTCCCACCATACATACCCTGATGAGCCCCTATAATTTCGAGCCGCCCTTTTCAATGCGACTCGTATGTGCAAACAATTCAAATATACCGGTAAAGAAAGTCCAACACTACGACGTATAGGAGTACATTTTATCACCTAAATTTGAAGACATTTATTAAACGTGGATTTGATATCTATACCTTGCTCGAAGCTCTACGGTGATGTTCTGTTGGCCCACCATCTCCACTGTCACTCATGCTTTGCTCCGACATACGGTTCTCCGAAAGTGACGCCATTGAGTCATCATCTGATGCTACATCTTCGGGGTCCTTCTTTATTTTCAATATACCTTTTTTCCTTTTTTGGCCCCCAAATCCTTTGTCGCGGTTTAATTTCCTCTCCATTTTGTCAGGGTCAGGAGATCTTCCGTACTCTTCTCGTAAATGCTCCTGTACTCCATTCACTCCAATTGATCCAGTTCTCCCATATGTTTTCCTGCTGGCATTTGCTTGCCGCCCTTGCAGCCTTGCTCGGACTTCTCTCTTCTCTGCCTAGAAGCGGCTAACTTAACCAGGCGCTTCCAAACTACCCGGTCTACATGCAGTGGTTGGGGTTCTCCATTTTTAATGTCGGCAATTAAGTCACCCCGTATCTTTGTGACTGCTCTACCCATCACTGATCTCAGAAAATCCTCATTCAACGTTCCTGAGTATTCGAACATGTCGTTCAATCTGGCCTTCAACGTCATGACCGCCTCATAAGTTTGATTCCGTACATCTGTGCAAGATGGATCCAAGCCTTTTGCTAACTTTCTTATCTCACCTACCCATGCTGGTCTGCCAGAGCCATACGGTTTTCTTTCTACGTCCAAAGTCAAATAAAATGGTTTCTTATCGTCCTTCTCCCTTTGGGCCATTTCTTGTTCGCGAACAGCCTGCTTATATCGTCTTGTTCTCCTGTCCACTGCTCTTGCTGGGAGACAAATTCCCGCGTCCTTTGCCTGCATGTCTCTCCGTTGTTCGGACACTGCACCTCCCTCTGGAGTCCGCAGCATCGATGCAGTGGGGGAATCAGAAATAGAATTTGTGTTGCCCCTCCTGTGCATTCTTCCTGTAGGCTCTGGCGTCAAGTACCGCTGGTAATGAGACTCAGTGTCGCCGGAGTCCGATTGATGTCGGTGATGTCTTCTTGACCTTGATGGACTGCGTCTGTAGTGGGGATATCCTGTATGACAATAATCAATTTATCATTACTATCACAAATTCCTATGCAGTAACATGCTACTGCATTAGTCCGCTATACTTTGCCGTCGGCAGTTTGGTATCTCTATAAAATTGTACATAAGTTCATAGGATTGAAACTTAACACTAACAGCACATTCCTATCGTATTAGTATTTATATGTGAGGTTATATTCCACTGAATGCACCCGTGGGAGTTACAAGTCTGCCGGTCCTCACTACATACTGCATGGATATTGTCTCTTTGCATTCCGTGATCATGAGCCTCAACATATCATACACTTTATATTACATACAATTCATGCTGTTCCCAATGTTCTAATTACTCAGTACTGAATATATATGTGCGCATTTTAAGTGTTTGGAAATGGTGGGTATATAACTACCTTCATGACTTTTGCCATGGTCGTCTCCATGTTTTCGATACTGATTTGACTGCCTTCTGTCCCTTTCATATCCAGGGCTCCTCGATCTGTAGCGCGGAGGGCTTCGAGAATCATAGTGAGCATTTGACCCATACGGATGACGGCGCGGACTTCTGGACCTCCTATCCTGAGATCGCTGGCGTTCAGCTCGTCGTCCGTGTCTACGATCTTCAGGTTCCTCAGTTGCCGTTTTCTCTGGATGCTGTTGTACAATGTACATTGAATCAGTACTGCAAGTCACGTGACTGTGATATAGTACTACCAACTTCAGATTCAAAGGCAACGGGTTTCATTTGTACAAAAGCATACTTTGGAGTTGTAGTATGTTGCTGGTGATCGACTGCACATATACCTTCTCCCCTCTTCATGTCGGAGTTCAGTACCAGCAGCTTCAAGGTTGAGGTCCCCATCGGTGTCTGCCCTGGGTCTGCGCACTGATCTGTTCACTGACCTTGGTGTGGTCCGTGCACCTTGCATATCACAGTCCAGGTTTAGGAGTCCAGAGATATTGGGGACATTAACCGGGTGGTCGTCCCTTAATTTTTGAGTGCCCTCCAATTGTCTGCTCCGTTCTCCATTGCTGGTGCCTGTCCAAAAAGTTTTTCCACAGAACTCAGTGGTTCGTACTTCGTAATCAATCCATACTTAATAACATACCATTCTACAGTTCCGCGGGGTACAACTATGTTCACCATCATATGGGGGGAACATCAATGCCAATAAAATATGATTGAAAACAAAGTGTATAATACATATGTTGAAATCAAAATATTTGGACTCTTACACTTTGTAGGAAACAACCAAAATTGCAGTGCATTTCATTCTCCAGCTCCATTAATTAACTTGAAATCTTTTTTTCTCAATATGAATTTTTTATCATAGTGTCGCTGTATTGACTCGGTACAATGTTAGTAGTTAATACATTAATCATATACACATTATGTCATTTGCTATGATTGACACCGTAACCCTGATAATTGCTACTAGTAATACAAGACAAACAACCATGTGGTCATTCTGTTACATGAATTTGGCCTACATTTCTCTACCCAAGAATTTGGCCTACAATATCAATTGTACTGCGTACAGAAGGCAGTTCCGTACCTTCTTCTCTAACGCATTACATTTTACTTAGTTCAATATGTTGTGAGCAGTGCAAACAATAAGGCTTCATGTCTTACCTGACGGACATGCACCCGTTTGTGTAATCGGAGAAGTACATGGCACGTCTTGTGCCGTGGGTGGGCACGTGCTCAGATTCTCGTCCCCACCTGCAGAAATTGACGTTGTTGTGGGGCAAGATGTTCGCGTTGCCGGCCTCGTCACGGTCTTCGGAATTCTCCCACATGCCCTTTCGTCTTCCTCGATCTTACTGTTTTGTTCTTCTACACTGCGGACTGGGTTTGCTCTTCGCCCCAGTACCACATCTGCGGTTTTTGCCGGCATTTCTTTTGTCTTCTTCATGCCCTTCCCCCGCTCAACCCCCTTCGCTCTCCCTTTCTTACGTGCTTTGCCACTTGTAGTTGGCAGGTTTGAGACAGGGGGTTCAAGGGCTTTTTCTTCCCTGGTGCTCATAGCTTTTGTTTTTGCAGATGTTCGAGTCTCTCTCGTGGTTGTCACTTTTGGTTTTTTTTTTGGGACCACGGCTCCGGCCGATCTCCCTCCTCTAGAGCGGTAACCATAGTGGACGTCACACCCTATGACATGGCATCATGGAAAACAAGTATTTAGACATCATTACAACAATCTCATGTTACTTTACTGCTTCATCTCTATTCTCTGTTTCATTAACCGAACGCGTATTTGAAGGCAATGAACAACAAAATTTAAGGTTACTGCTTTTGAACACTATGACTCAGTTTAGAAGGCATGCCTCAATACTCCTCTGCTTCACCTGACACTGCTTGAATCTGATGTTACATTTCCTGAAATACCGCTCTGATTTACTATCACTACTAGGAGAACATACGAAATATGACTGGGGTTTATGACTAAAAACGGGCATAAAGTGACCTGATGACTAATACCATTTTCAGTCATCAATCCAGTCGTAGCAGACAACAAAAATTACTAAAAATACTCTAGTCATATTTGCGGTCATACGTTCGCTGTGGCGCGTTCCCAAATTTTTTTTTGGGACCTCGATTATGGGCAGCCCGACAAATGTGACTATGTTTAGTCATTTATGTGACTAGGAATAGTCAGAAATATCTGACTAGATTTAGTCATTGACGTCAATCTAATGACTAAAATGCATAATTTTATGACGTCATTATATGACTATCATTGTGATCCAAATTTGGTAGTGATGACTAGATTTAGTCATCATTTCGGTTTAGATATTCGTGAAGGCTCGTCAGTCATTCACATCTGTATGACTAGTTGTAGTCAGAACTTTAGATACATTCAAGTTTACGCCCAACCATATGACTGAATAAAAGCTTTATTTTTGAACAAAATTGCTCAGAAACTGACTATGCATAGTCATTGCTTTCAAACACGTGACTACAGCTAATGACTACATATAGTCATTTTGGTTCACATATCATAGTCATGAGATCCAAAAAGTTAAGGAGACTAAGTGACTAAATATAGCTCGCTGATAGAAATCAATGACTACAATCAGCGTCAATGTCTAATATCCATACTGTTCTAACCGCATTGAACAGTGCCCTATTTTAGCCAACGCAATTGCTCATCGATGCCTTAAGAATTGGATGGGCCACAATATAAAGCTATCTACTACTTGTCTCATCTTCGAGATAGAAGGGTCGTCCAATTCTACACTGGAATAGAAAAGGTAGTCGTCATTGTTGCTCTTCTGCACCTCCACGAAGACACACCCTTCTGGAATTCTAACCCCATGCAATCTGGCTCCTTCCAAGTCAATCACCTTCCCAATTCCAACCACCTGTTCTTCTTCCCCGTCTGCAACATTCATGATTTCCACAACATCGCCTTTGCTAAATTCCGAAGGCGATGAGGCTTCGTCCTTTTGTCCACTTATCTGCAATTCCACAAACACTCGTAAATAATGGAATGAGGACTGCCACAAAAACTACGCATGTAGTTTAAGAAATAACCAAGTCGGTAGTGCTTTGGCTTTCGTTACCTTTGATGTGCTCTTGTCCTGAAGAGCCCCCACTTTGTCTTCCTTACTATCTTTTGCCACGACAACATGATTCTTTGATTTCTTTTGTTTCCCATCCTTTCCCCGTGTCTTTCTCTTCTGAGTAATGGGGGATCCCTTCTCTGTCCTCATCTGCTCCCGCTCCTTAAGGGACCCCTTCTCTCTCCTCTTGTAAACGCTAGCGATACCCTTCTCTGTCCGGGGTATCTTCTGCTCACCCCCATTGATTTCAAGCTTCTGTACCTCAGTAATCCTCTTCCTCTTCTCACCAGCTGGACAATGCTTCGGCGGCGATAGCAAGGCAGTGTCCGCCTTGGCTTCCTTCCCTTCGCTGACTTCTTCCATCTACACATCGTCTCTTCCTTCAGACTCATGTTTTTTCCAGTATAAACAACCATAGTCAGTCATGAAAACATGTAGAGTTAAAAGGGACTTCTTCACTAATTCGAGTCAGCAATGTAAAGAACGTGACTAACTTTAGTCATAAATTCCATAAGCATGACTAGCACAAGGCATTTCGACCCTAAACCCTAAGCTCTAAAACCGCCCTCGCAGCTGCTGTCGACAGGGCCGCTGTCTTCGCAGCTATCGATTTCTCCGCGACCTCCGCCTCCACGTCGCTTTCTCCGCTGTCACTGACTGCTTCCTCCTTGTTGTCTTCCTCTGCATCAGGCTCCTCCGCCGTAGACGACAACGCGCTATTGAGATCTAACTTCGGTGAGGACTTCGCCGCCTCTGCCTCCGCTTCGGATTCCTCGCTGCTGCTGCTTTCCTGCTCCTCATCAGACTCTTCCTCTTTCGACTCTTCCTCCTTTGATTCTTCCTCCTGAGACTCTTCTTCATTCGATTCTTCCTCTTTCGACGGCTCGCTTTCCAGCATTGTGGGCTTCTTCGATTTTGCCATGGCAACAGAGCTTCCAAGTGCGACGACGAGATGCAAGTGAATTTTGAGCAGTGGTCTCTATTTTTCAAATTCCAGCAAGGATAATGTCAATCTAAGTACAACAATCCTATGCAATGATGATTGAAGAGGTTGGCTGAGGGAGTGGGGAAGTGGAGCTGTGGAGTGAAAGTGAAATTCAAACCACTTAGGGTTTCGTAATCAATAGGTGGCGGCTGCGTTTAGGGTGCGGCTGCGTTTAGGGTGCGGAATTATCGCCGCTGCCGCCACGTGTTTGTAGCCAGTGCAGTGCTATTAATAGTTCACTGTTATCCATCGATGACTAGGTTTAGTCACCAGTTTGCTTCGTTGACTATTTGTAGTCAGGAGTTCTATATCCATGACTAGATGTACGCACGTCATTGACGATTTTGAAATAGTGCTAGAGTGAGTATACTTAGCTCTTCCTCAAACGATGCCCTATAAAGCAACGCGTCAAGGCGCTCAAACACATTAGGAATCTGAAGTATTTCTAGAATGAAGAGATCTGCTGGACCGAACAAAGCTGAGTCGTCCTTATAGTCTAACTTGAAACTTGGACACTTCTTCCTCTATCGGTGACATCTTTACTAAAAGCTGTAAGGTCTCATGGCTCAGACCCTCGCTTGCAAATTAAGAACGAGTGCAGTATTTCTCACTCTTCGTGAATTTGCCATCCACAACTTGCAAAGAGTTCATGTCCAATTGTATCGATCGTATTGAACAGAACCTAATTTAGATGAGGGCATCACCAAAACAAGAGAGGAACATTGCATGAAATCCTTCAAGATTACAGAGAGTATGCACCCAAGCAATACAATTCTTACATAGTAATATAAGATAAACTAAGCACTATCCCGAGAGGATCTTCGAGACTCTTAATCCTACATCCCGAGAGGATCTTCTGCATTTGCAACTGTGGGAAATCGAAGAGAAAGAAGCAGAGAGACAAGGTCTAAAAAGTTACCCTTGCCCATGTAAGAAATGCATGGGTGCAAAAATAGTATCAAGGACAACCATCCGCAAACATCTACGGAAGTACAAACGAGATCCTGAATTCAAGACATCCATCGTGGTATGTTATCCAACAATTTAGTCCGATATCTTGGTTATGAAATATGTGGGTGCCAATGCGCTTGCCTTACTTTGTTGTGATGATACATGTAGGAAACACAGAGATATATTGTTCTGGCTGCAGCAGCTGTTGCATTAAATTCAGTAATTTCAGCTCCTCTACCGCTTCAAAGGAGCACAAAGAGTAGTTTGTATCCCAACCATCAAGCATCTGTGGATACTGTTCAGACATATATCGATTATAGGCAATGGCGCATAGGCACCATCCCCAAGCTCAAAATTTTCACATTTTGGGAAAGAAAGTGGGAGGTTACGGTGTCAACACATCCGCACATGGGATGGGGCCTATATGCCATGGAAGCAGCCAAATCTGGTGATGAGTTATTGCCATTTGTTGGGAAGAGATTCTCAAAGGCTGAGTTCCACCGTCATTGTGAGGCAAACAAGCGTTTTTGGAAGTATGCAATATGTGTGAAGAAAAATGTGTACCAAGATGGAGATGTGTTGAATGGAAATGTTGCAGGGTTTATTATTAGTTCCATTGGAAGAGAGCATATAGGGAATGCTATTTGGGAATACGTGTCATTGCCTGCCCTATGGACCCCAAAAACTTGGAGGTATATTATGACAGTAGCAACACGTGACATTGAAGTGGGAGAGGAACTTTTCACATATTACCCTCTTAATTGACATGTCGCTTAGATTGCATCTAGGAAATGGGTAACAATACAAGAAACTGCTGTAATACTTTAGTGATTGCTTGTCTGTTAAGGAAGAACCACGACTAAATGTAGTCATTGTTTTTGTAAAGAGGACTAGCTGTAGTGACTACTTTTGCAGATGTGACTAAACCATAGTCACTGTGCGTGCAGAGATGACTACATCGTACTCACTATTTGTCTTGAGATGACTATTCGTAGTCATAGTTATCAGATACATGACTATTGTACATAATTATGGATGAGCTACAATCATGAAAGTTTGTTTACATACTTGTAAGCTATGCAAGAAACGTGACAAACTAACATATAATTGGGGGGTTGTGAATATCATCTAGATGTAGTTTGGTATTGTGTACGAAAGTGAGCAAGATTGTCCAATCCTTCCTGAATCCAACGAAGCGCAGGAGGAAAACCCGACAATGCGAACCGGATCAGAAGAGCACATGGGCCCAAGCAAACAAGAGGGGAGCTCGCGCTACAATGAAATGTGACGAATATGGATTCACGTTGTTCAGATTTGATCGATTGATTCCATATTCAGCGGACTCCTTTGCATTCTCTCTTCACGTACAACAAGTTTTTTATGTAGACGAGGAGAGCAGTGGATGGAAGATTGTGTTACGACGACAGCCGCGTGGCGCAAGAGTTGAGTCAAGTGATGGCGGAAGAGATGATCTGTAGAGTGTGCAGTTAGGTAGAGATGAGGAGCATGTAGGCCTACGGCCTGAATACACTACCGTGGAAAGGGAACTGGATACTCCTGATTTGAGAAGCCGTAGGAGACTAACTACAGAAGATGTAAACCAAGCTTTGGTCGCTGCAGAGGAAGATCTAGAGGTGGGACATGATGTGCCATCACACTAGGAAATGAGGTCAAATGCATGGCATAGCCCATTGTATTAGCAAACCAAGTACGAAACATAATATGTAGTAGCTGTGGTATCGGTAATCTTGATGACTACACTTAGTCAGTGATTCTACATGCACAACTAATATGAGTCATTCGCTCGACATTACCGTCTACAGTGCGTAAGAGTATTTTTTTAACTGCAGTAAATGGCCAATTCCACATTGCTAATTCTACATTGCCATGGTATACAAAGGGATCTGCCATATAAATATCTTCAACATCACTGATGGACGCTAAACATGCATGCGCACTACCCTCGTGGGGTGCACTGTACTAAACATATACGAGTATACGTGAGTGCACAAAAGGGGTATTAATTTGAACATTGCCGTATAACATACACAAACAATAAACACATTCAGAACTGAAAATATTCATGTATACTGACACTAAACATATATTTAGAACAAAATACATTTGTATATAAAGGTATTTAGACATATAACCTCTCGTATACGAGGGGTTTTTTAGAAGGGGTCATGAACGCACATGATTCTCAAACATAATGTAGAGTGCACTTTCCAAGGCACTACCTCAAATTATAATTCACGATGAATACCAAAGCAACACTAAACCAATGATTGAGAAAAAAGTCAGCATGGACGTGAAACGGGCACAAATTGAAATAAAAAGCTGATAAAAAAGAGGGAGAGGTAGAGTAAACAAAAGTGGAAAAAATACATGAGGGGAAGAAGCACTGTAGTCAAAATAAAACTATCCTAGTCAAAAAGAGAAAAACAATACATCAATGCAAAATCGATAAATGACAAGTATTTGAACAAGGTGCAAAGAGAACTCATAAGACTGTAGACAGTAAGAAGGGTATCTGGAATAAATATCCATGATAGATGAATTGCAAAAATGATATAAAAATGTATGACTTCGAAAAAAATTATGGAATGAAAAAAAAAAAAAAAAAAAAAAGCAAAACATGCCAGCTTGTTTTTGAATAAAAAGTTAAAAAATACAATATATAAAATGTTAAAACCTCAAAGGAACAAAAGAAATTCGAAAGAAAACCCTAATCAAAAGGAAGGAAAGTCAAATTGAAATAATATATAGATCATTAAACAAAGGATATAAATTTGAATTAAAACCATGAAGGCCACACTCAAAAACCCACTTACAAATGGCTGCCCAAAACTGTAGTCACATAACTACTAAATCTAGTCATATCGCTGCCCATGCAAAAAGTCATATGGCTGCCCAAGGAAGAATACGTTCCCCAACTACGTTCCCATTGAGGTCCCGTGTAAATATGACTAAAATCATAGTCATGTGATGACTATGGACTGTTCTAGTCACCAAAGTAGTTACTGGTGAGTCATATCCTCTCGATAGTCATATCTAGTCATATGGCCGTAGTCATATTTCGTATGCTCTCCTAGTAGTGTATGGTGTAAACCGATGCAAACTTTTACATTGAGCGTTTGTTCTACGCTTTACACACTGTTTTCTATTCTAAAATACGTACTACAGGTAATGTTCATTGTGTATGCTAGTTAATGCACACGAATATCGCGTTCATTCATGACTACGAAATGTCCACAGTATCAAATTACTCCATGTTGCACAGCCACTCTATGGTTCATAATAACTCACTCCTCTGTTATGCACTTTATTACCTTGATTTTTTCTGGCGATCTTCTAATTTCCTCGCAAAATCGGACGACTCGGTGCACCTTTATAGTCTGATCACCACAAGTATCATCAACAGAAGTCAGCGTCACTTGAAGGTTTTTGTAAAACATTGTTAGAAATGGATGATGTACATACTACATTAGCGGCCTATAGCATTTCTAATACTTATTTTATACACATGCAATCTATATTTATTTCTTAAATGAAGTGTCTCAGGGCTGAACACAGATTTAGTGCTTGCCATTTTCACATATGTCGGTACTTTTATAACATGCCACTTTAAGACATAATTTACCTTTTTTGCAGACCCCTCGACAATATCTGTGTTGTTTTTGAGGTTTGGGGTATTCAACTCTGGCCTGCATGCATTCCATTGTACGACGTCAAGCCCCTTTTTCTAGTCACCGCGGAAGAGTGCTACTGATATACACTACCCCATTCACAAAATAAATTTGCTATACTACTATTGCTTCAAGTGGTACGTAATATATGTATTTGGAGTTGTACAAGACTGCAAAATATTGAATGTGACATTTCTAGGTTCCAGTTAGTTACTGTCAATGTAATAATTCAATATACGATAGGTTACCCTGACAATTCTGGGATAACTGGCGCTTCTAGATCGGACAAAGGAGGTGGTGCTTTTGGTCCTCTCTGGTGCAGTTCTCCAGTGATATGGGAACTTCCACCTCTTTGGTCCTGCAAAGCATACAATTTAGTCAGCTAATGTTATGTACCTTAAACTGTTTAGCACGGTGATACTCCAAGTTCTTTGAAGATCCGCATTAAATTATTGCCTTATCAACCAATACTACAGAGGCAGAATATAGATATTTGATACGTCTGCTGTAGATATTTGCTACATATGTAGATATTTGCTATAAAATATACACATGCTGTATTAACTTACGATGGGCACTGGAACAAAAGCTTTGGCACGTTTGCAGTACGCCAGAAGTGGCCTCAATTTCCCACTCTGAAAACATCATCCAGCACAATTTAGTACAATGCAGCACAAATCCTATGCCAATCGAAGTACTTGACTTCTGTAAGTGATTCCAACATATTAATCGTATCACAAATAACTATCCCAACATTTATTTGCAACCCTCGGAAGGGTTCAACTTATTCGCCTATATGGACCAAATTAATACAATAACTGCTGGACAAGTATATTAGATGTTGTTTCGCTGAACCTGAACATAATATCATTTGAATGAACTCGTTATTACCCTTGGGGAGGCTATCAGAACACAATCAGCAGGAGTGTTTCTTGCGTTTTCGATATTCAAAGCATTCCTGCAAGCGAACAAGTTTAAGTTAAAAATTCAAAATCAAAACAACCACGAGACCAGTTACGTTACCTTGATCACCGTGAACTCTAAGTACTGAATTCATATGGCAGCATTACATACGGAAAAAGAATGTAATTGGCATAACACGATTCGTTATACACGCTGAAAGCTTGTTGGCTCCACAGACGCCTTTATAATCGACAAGGGGGCAAGTACAGTTGACTGTATCCCGTCCAACTCTTGTATAGGTTGTGACGAACCTTCTTGCACAACCTGAGAACATGAGTGGTTATTCATGGTTGTCATTGCTTCACTGACCGGGTCACAATCCCCTTCCTCACCGCACATTCTTCTACTTAACGCTGGAACTCATTGACTGTCTCCTAACATTTAATATACTACAGTTCTATACAGACAATCTTAGCAAGAATGTGTTGTTTGCCAATTATTCCGGAAAACACTAACTGGTATGTTTTTATATTATGTTCCCTTTATAGGTTCATCTGTTAACAACAACTTCTTAGGGAAATCCAGCACAGTGTACTACGCTTTTTCTATTCCATTGCTTACTTTGTCCTCCGTCCTCTGTCTTTGTGTTTGGCCCCCCACACCTTCTTCTGATACTGCTTTCTTACACTGCATATCAACAAGATTAACTAGTCTTAAGAATTGGAAAACAAAGTCAATTTTGAACAAATTACGGGCAAGCAACAAACTCTGAAGAAGTCAAACTACTAATAAATCAGGGTATAGTGTGCATCACATTGACCTGCACCACTTACATCACCAATTTCGCAGTTCGGTCCCCCCTGTGAAGTTTGCAAACTTTCCTCCTCTTGAACGCTCTCTTCTTCTAACTTCTCCCCACTGCTTTCGCTCGCAGTGTCGCTGCTACTATTGCTGGGCTGAAAATCTATATCGTTATCTTCTTCCGCACTGGAGCCTGACAGTAGTTCTTTGGAGTGCTTCGTGTTCTTTGATCTTCTTTCAGAGACTCCTACGTCGCCAATACACGCTTCAGAGTGCGGGTTCTGCACAACATTGTCTCCATTATCTTTGGTACCCTCCTGTTCTCCGTGGGAGTGCCCTTGGTTATCCTCCTACGAGTCTGTAACCTGTACAGGCGAGGGACTTCTCACTCTTCCGGTCCTGTCATACAACTCTACATCGCGGAGCGCCCCTCTCATTTAGTTTGTCATATCTGCATTGCAAGAATAGTAGGGAATGTGTTCAAGAATAGTAGGTCCAGTACCACCAGTGCCGTAAAACTTGCCAAACAACAACATTTGAGCCGCAACAACAAGGTGTGTTCCTCATACATCTGGTGTTCATAGTAGGTCAGACATTCTAAGACTTGGACCCATATCGTGACCTCATACACTCAAATTAGTGCGGCCTCATCGGAGAAATTACAACTCACCCCCCCCCCCCCCCCCCCCCCCCCCCGCGGTGAAGCTACAGCGGTTCATGTTGTAAAATTATCCTCCACTTACAAACTTACTACGTAAAGCACTTTATGCATACAATGCGCGAGAGATTCCTCACAGCAATGGGCGATATGCATAAGCACCACCACATACAGGGTTTGTAAAACCTAAATAAGGGAGAGTACGTGCTTTATGTTGTGGCGAACGAATTTCATCCATCTGTCTAATTTTAGGGTTTACGGTAAGGCACGTTTCCCTAGTCACTTTGCTGCATCTCACCCATGAACTATGAATTATGCGCACCGTCAGCACCACCTGTGAGTGCTACAATGTGGACGAGTGCAAAACTGTTGAACCGTGTGAATTTTCACCGTGTCACGCGGTTAAAGCAAATCGTGGGACGAGGTCAAAAGGAAGGCGATTGATTCTACACTAGTCTATTCCCGGAGTGGCGCTAAGCAGCCTTAATTTGACCGCGGCTCCGTTCTTGATGGCGGCTGCATACGACACTGAAGTTGCGCATCGATTAACTGCATGCCCTGCAAGTAACACCCCAAAAGCTACGCGGTCCTATCCTTGCACCACACGATATCATGGAGAACTATAGCATATCACGGGTCCAGCAAGGTGAACTTACACTGACTCCTTGTGGTGTAGCGTGTCGTTCAGGATATTCTGGTTGCATTGTATTTGTTTCAAGCGTACCAACTCGTACTCGTTTGGTATCGGCATTGCGTGTAGAGTTCCTCAGGGCTGTTGCGTGGCAAAGGTTGCGCTTGAACCTTCTACTTCCGTCACAACGGTCGCGCTATATGCTGTAGGCTTCCGCAGTTCCAAGCTGCAGTGCTCGCGATTGAACCTTGCGGTGTATTGCTGAAGAACATCCAGACACAAATCGCTTGGCTGAGGTACGAATCCAGACTGTTATCCAATCCTGAAAAACTGCATGCTAAAAGCTAAAACAATGGTTTTGACAACATTATTAGTGAAGCATACTACAGTGATGGGCGATTAGCATGAGCTAATTTTCAGTGTAAGGTAATCTAGTATTTGAGGGTGACAACCATGCGTTGTGCAATTACTGTTCTTTTTTAGCGTGTCTACAAATTCAATATTGGAACATTTTGTTTTTTAACATAGGGAGAACTAGTACTTCAGATAATGGGAAATTCGGCACTTACCTGTTGTGCACTGCATCTATGCTGTACTTGATGCATCGTCGTCCATAGCTTGTGCACCAAAAACCGTCCAACACTAGTTTGTGCACCAAAACAACCAATGCACAAATTGATGAATTTTTGCTTACTGTAGAAACCACATGCAGAACTCCATGACCTCTAAATTTCTGACCTCATATTTCAGTGCGCAACATGAGCAAAACTCTTGGTCCTCTACTGAAGCAAGTAAGCAACACAAAGTCAAGTTAGGCCAAAGCAAACACAAATGAGGTCAAACTCACTACTGTTTTGTACTCCGGCCCAGCAGTGTCTCCAATTGTTGTGAACTGTTGAGCAGGAGAGTAGGAGCTTGGCGAAGGGGGTGTTTCAACACTAACTGGTATCTACAGAGACTGACGGATTGTTACGCCCTATCTAATCTCCGCCTGCGCAACGAATTTGTACAGATCAAAACCACAAGCACTGCGCCTGTAAGGGAGTTTGCAATTTGCGCTACGCAGGTAGACGGATCGAGGCAATAAGCACTGCTGGAATACGTGAGGAAGCAATTTGCGCAACTAATTTCTACGGATTCAGGCATCAAGCAGTGCGGCTGAAAGTGGGGATTCAAGTCGTGCTTAAGGTATGCAAACACATGGAATGACGATCGTTGAGGGTTTCAGTTCCATGTAAATGAATGTGCTTCCTCAACATGTTTAGTCAAGCATTATGGCGGTTGTTGGAATTGACATTGCATAAATATTTGATTTTCAGTGCATGCCGTTGCAATGATGTAGATTTATTGAATCCATGTACTCAATTGATCAGTAGGTAGAATGTCACTGAAGAAAGGTAGGTTTTTTTAACATAATAAATGTGAAGTTCTAATTTGAACACTAGTATGTGCACCAAAAATTTCGCGTTTCCATGGATATATATACTTATGCACTTTGACTTATAAGTACAAAAAGAAGAGTTAATGAATACCTCTAATTTGAAAAAAACACACCTACGTGCATAATTCACAGTTTTTTACTTTGTTATTGGCGACAGCAACCATAAAGACAGAATCATTTTCCTTCAAGTTCAATACAAAGGAAAAATCTAAAAGTTTAGATATGTAGACGGTAACAGGGGTCAATACAAAGACTGTATCAAGTCCCTCACAGGTTTAGTATACTCTTCCTTAGCAAACATAAGGGTGACCAAGTTCAAGTTATCCGTACTCATTAAAGTGAGGGTGATGACCTTGTTTCAGTGAAAATGTATGTAATGCAAATGTTTTAGTAATTGGGCCATATGAGTGAATTTATGTCCTTTGCTCTAATCCCATGAGGTATCTAAATAGAAACAGAAGAAAGTAAAAAGTTAGAAAGTAACTATGGTCCATTACAGCTTTTTGTAAAACTGTAAATACTGTTGTTTACTTGGACACCACGCCATCAGGCACCCGAATTTTTCTTAGTATAATGACCATTTTTTAATGAAGTGCATAATATAATCACTAATGTGAAATTTGTATTGCAGATTGTTTAAAGATCTAAAGTCCGACTACATCTGATTGGATGTGCATATCGAGGCCATAAACACATTGCGCAATCCAGTTGAACATGGCACGCATGCCCGCCAGTATTTCCAAAGGTAGCATTTCGAGTGATAGTTTGGATGCCGAGCCTGTTGTAGATTTGCGTTGTGAGCAACGTCATGCCATTCGCAAGCGCATGAGTGATTTTGATGTTTTGAGGAAATACTGTCCCCATGTGAATGGAAAGAAGGGAGAAGAGGCTCAAATTGCAGGCACCTCTAAAAAGATTAGAACAATACGACAAGGAAAGATTCTTCTAGACATGATCAAGCAGTCAAATGAAATGCTCCATCAATCAGATGTCATACTGCAGAAGGCATTAAAACTAACGGAGCAGTGTCGACTACTCCTAGATGATGTGCAGGATGACAGCAATGGACCCCCCTTCTAGGATATGAGTACTGTTCTTGAGATCAAGAAATGTGTAATGTGAAGCTCAAGTGATATGTTATGAATATCCTAATAGAAATTCCTAACTCCGTGACATTCTGTGTATGGGGAACCATAGAACATATAACTCACTATGTACATGGGTTTGATATGTATATTCTCAGCCTGATTCCTCCGCGGTGTTTGCAGTTGAGTAGCAGTCCGTGTCATTCAGAAGGTTCCTTCCCCGACCTTATTTCCCATATACAGTGTGCCATTAAAGAAAAGTGAAGGTACCTACTCTGCATCCGTTACCATCTACAAAGTCCATGTATGATAATGTTATACAATAAATTAATTTATGAAGCCTCAACTCTTATATCAGCTCTAAGTTAGTATTATTCTGGAACTGTGCAGAGTGAAGATTTTTGTTTCAATGCCCTTAGCCATTGAATTGGCTGTGTAACTGAAAGTTTCAAGTCTATACGAGCGGCTCATGACACTACAGCAATTGAGGAAAAGTGCAATTTACATTGAACTGGTTAGCATTTACATATCTTTATTGAATACACCTTATCATTTTGTCATCTTTAGTACAACATTTCATTGTGAACGCACAAAGTATACCCTAAACCCTAAACCCTAGTACACAGAAGTGACATTGCAATCACATTTTTGCGCAGGTGACTATTCAAGTATTAGTGCTAGCTGGATGTTACATTAGAGTCGCATTTTGAACAGCGGATGCCTTACTTGACACCAAATTCTCCGTGATTGCTAGGTGCAAGCTCAAACTTCTGCTGCCACATTTGATTTCAAAACACAATGACTGCAAATGCCAGTAGGGATTTGGAGCCCATGTGGTCCTTTCATAGGTTCACGTCATGCCCATATATAACCAGTCTTTACATTCTTGGAAATCATGGACACATTTGTGAGGACTGCAAATGTATGCGATGCGTAGTATTGCGGTGGGTTCGTACGCCAAATTGCAACTGCAAACTACCTCCTCCCCGCCATGGGCTGACATTGGATGATAGAATTAGAAAAAAACGGATGGCATGTGGGCATGAGCCAAAGTCCGTACCCATCTTCCCTCCAGAATGGTGCTTCTGTGACCATCCAGAGAAAAAAAAAACTATGATGCTATTGGCTAATCCTGAATTGAGGCGAAGTTATGACTCTTCGGAAGATAGTGATTTTTCAGATTAGTATGTAGATTTTTGTTTCCATGGACGTTGATAATGAACACACTAGTGTATACCAGGGAGCAAGTGGGGGAGAACTTAGGCAATCAGATACATTTTATAGAGATTCTGCCAAATGTAGGTGTTTAACTTCTCATTCATCCTGTTGTTGAAAATACACTTGCATTATTAAAGATGTCGTGATTTGTACAATGCGATGCTGTGAGTATGCTATTTTCCCTTTTACATTGTTAAAATTGTCCATATTTCACATATGAAACACGTAGTAACTGTAACTGTCCATAAAACATTGCAGTAAAACCATAGTGTATTTTCACTTTGTGTGATTTAGAGGGCTAATAGGCAACTACAATTCGAAATTCCATACGACAGTGATAGGGTCACTATTTCAGGGGCAATAACCACTTCCAGTGTATGCTAGGTGCTCGAAATAGCATAGAAACAATATATGTCAAATCGATCTGTATTAGTTCAGTAATTTGGAGTATTAATTGGTGAATGTGCATTTGCATATGTGTCATGCACTGAACATGGAGATTTATCTCAGAGTCTCAGTAATACTGGGAATAAGCAACTGACACCTTTGACATTCATAACATTACGGCGTGTGATGTTTATTTATAATTTATGGGCACCCCTCCTTTAAATTTATTTGTCGTTAGCATTTTATCCAGTATATTTGATAATTTTGTAAGGGATGCTTTATGGCAGATTGGCATAAGAAGTTCTTAGCACGTTGGGAATCTCACATCCCGCCAGCTTTTTGTCAGGTATTAGTCCTAAACTTAAGTGTCGCATTTGAAACCTTTGTTTATAACTGAATGTATAGATACAAATTAAGCCTTACAAGATTTAGAGTATAATACATTCATTGTCATGTATTTTACGTTTGTTGTAAGTTGAAAGTTCGAAATTGAGACCCTAGTAGCTTTGATTTCCATGTGGACATGTGCAATTATCTTCAATTCCTACTTTTATACTCATAAGTTCAAAGATGTAAAACGATTCCAAGTACAATCACATACGGCCAGGTAATATTGGCCGGAATGGCCACTAAGGACCTTTAAGGGTTAACATTATTATATCGCCATGGTAGTTCCATCTAAGTTTTGAATATAGTCCTTTGAAAAATAGTCCCTCCGTCCCAAATACATTGTCATGTGTGATGGTCAAATGTAATAGAGTTGTTGACCTTTATATAGTAGAATAAAGATGTGAAGACCTTTATACTAATTCTATACGCTGCCCTTTCATTTCTCTAAAAGGAAATTTCAATGAACATCATGTCTTTGACAGCATGTGTTCATTGCAACGCACACAACATTATGCACTACATTTTTTTTATTTTGTTTTGTATCTCACATGGAGAGGTTTAAAATGTAACCAATGCATTTGCATTTGCAGTATGCGGCGAAGATTATGTGCAGCGTATCACATTGAGCGTTCAATAGCGAACAGGTTGGGACTTCCAGAATATCCATGCGCATGTAATCGGTGCACGGGAGCGTCTATTAGAAAAGTTCGTACAGTTGCACGGCATCACATGATACATGGACGAGATGCTTATTTGGTGTACCCAGTCATGGTAATCTTTTTATTCCGTGTATCACTCTGTAACCACTAAAAGTCAATGCATCTAATTAATGGACGTTTTTTGGTCAAACCCAATTTTTATCTCAGTGACGATTTCTTCGATAATACACTCGTCTAGGAAATTAGATTGATTTATCTAGTCTCGTTTGCATGAAATTTTACATCTCTACAATTTAATTTATTTATTGAATTTATGTGATTCTACATTGTCATTTGCATATCATCCCATAAATTATAAAATATTTATAAGTAATTTTTTTCCAATAAGTACAAATTATTGAAGTATTTTACATAAAAATGTATAGATAAGCCGTGTTAAATTTCAAAAAAATTGAAAATTTACTGTACTAGAAGGAAACACTTAATTTCTCCCATTAAATTATATCAAGTTATACTTTGATTATTTTGCAAGGCTGAATTCTGTATAATTTTGTAGTTTTACTTTTCCAGACATGCCTGGTACGTATAAGGGTTGAATAAGGTGTTGGTATGGGAGCACAGGTTTTGCATATTGATATCAGTTGTGGCCATCATGTCATAGGGGGAAAATGTGAATATAAGTAGTGAAGCAGTGTAAGAGATACAGATGGGGAATAAAAAAAACCTCTCTGTAGTAGAGACTTCAATAAGTAGCTGTCCATTCTGAATTTTCCATGCAACTACCATGCTGAAATTACCATTTTGGAATTTACACTCTAGTACCATGCGTATCACCATGCTGAATGTGCTGCCCACCCTAGTACTAACCACATTGTGATGCATTCATATAGACTGTAGATGGGCAAAATGTGCGTGGCCCAGAGCGATGAAGAGTACGAAATGAGGAGCGGTACCGCCAACAAGGACGTGACAATACCAGCGAAGGATTTATTTGGCCAGAGGCAACACGCGTTGACATTGAAAACATGGCGCATGATGCATTTACCCGAATCGACGACATCCACAATGTCGCGGTCCACAATGGCGATCAAGAACCATTGGATGGTATCGCCATGGAGGATGACGGACAATGGAATGAAGAGAATGTGGATCGTCTGGCACGGGAATCCACCGAGACTGTATTTGAAGGCAGCAGTCAAAACCGTCTGCAGTGCTGCATTGTGTTGTTTTCCCTGTGCAGTCTTTACTCCGTGCCTCAGACGTTCTTGGATGCGCTGTTGACTTGGATAGCGGGTGATCTTCTGCCTACATCAAACTGTTTTCCACGAACATCGTACGAGGTAAAAACAATGCTTATGAAGTTGGGTTTAAAACACAGACAAATCCATAGCTGCCCAGATGGCCATGTATTGTACGAGGGTATACATGGAGAACTGCAGGAATGCCCAGTGTGTGATGAACCTCGGTATATTTTGGGATCCAACAGAGTGCCACAAAGAGTGGTGCGATATTTTGACATTATTAAACATTTGCAAAGGATGTTTAAGTGCCTAGAGATTGCAAAACACATGACATGGTACAGTTCTCATAGGTCACGTGGTGAAACCATGCGGTGTGTTTATGATAGTCCTCAATGGAAGACTATTGATGTTTTGTACCCCGAATTTGCCCAAGTACTCACAAACCTCAGACTTGGTTTGGTTGGAGATGGCATTATCCCTTTCAAGAATAATGCCATCAAACACTCTACATGGGTACTACTCATCACCATCTACAACCTTCCACCATGGTTATTGACGAAGAAGTTTTTTATATCACTAGCCATGTTGATTCCAGGTCCGAAGTCTCCAACAGCAGAAAATATCGATATTTTCATGCAGCCATTAGTGCAGGACTTGTTGAAATTGTGGACAGGGATACCGGCTATAGACATGTCTAAACCAGAAGGGGAAAGGGCATTCAATCTACGAGGTATGTTGATCTGGGCTGTAAATGATTTCCCTGCCTACGGACTTTTGTCAAGATAGTAGGTGCATGGGTACAAAGGCTGCCCATTATGTGGGGGAAACTTAGTAGTGTGAGTGCAGAGCGGAGAGCAGAGAGCAAAGAGCAGAGTTTGGAGAGCGCAGATTTTCATTTTTTTAAATCATTTTTAGTAGGAAAAATGCCTATGACCGTGGACATTGGGTTATTTTTAGGGTTATTTTTAAAGAAAAGGACCCCAAATCCATGGAAATGGGTAGAATTTTTGAAATCCTAGTTCAAAACAAATTAATGGATTTTCAATGATTTTCCACAGTATTACTTACAAAAATCAATAGATTTTTTTTTGTATGGTTTACATCCAAATTAGGGCTGACGTCATCATTAAAAATCATGAAAAGTGCGAATAAAATAAGGACTCTTGTGAACACCGATGTAAATAAATTAACACAAAAACTTCATATAAAATCCAAATCAAACCAAAACATAAGGAGCTCAAGTCTCCACAATGAAGAGGCCTAATCAAGGGCTAGGACTCCTGTCAACATCACTATCCTCACCTTGTTTAGCCTCTATATCCATAAATCGGTATACCCCCTGTTAGTCTGGGTAATTGTATGGAGATGACTGAGACCAGTCTTAGGCTAGCAGGGCTGCCTAATCAAGGAAGACAAGGGGAAAAGGCAGAAGTTAAGAAGTCAAGTTGAGTTAGTCAGTGATTAGTTTAAGATGTGTGTGCCCTAAGTTCCAACACGTACCTAGGTTCCCTAGGAGAGTATACAATAATGTATACAACTTATATGCTGGATTTCCGTTGGTATACAGTCTTGGACTTCCTTGGCGTACTTGGACTCCTTGCGAGTTAGACAAAGTCAGAGAAAGTCGTGTGATACCTGAGATAGTCTGTGAGTAACTAAACTCAGTAAGGCTCAGTTCCTAGACGTCCTTGGAGTCTTTGGATAACGAGTGTAGACAGAAAGACAGAGTATAAGTGAGGTTATGCCTGAAGACGGAGCTTAGAGCAATGACAACTTGGTACGAGGAATAGTCAGAGTATAGCCGGTCTATCTAAGTACTTGTGTTAGTGTTAGTTAAGCGGGGAAGAACATGTTTTCCCAGCCTCCCAAGTTAGATAGCATTGAGGTGACAATGAGTAGTGAAGACAGAACCGTAGAGACAGAGAATGTAAGAGCGTATGTTTATTCCAAGGATGTAATAACACACGTATACAGTATAGAGACTAAGTCCATAGAACTATGTTAAACAGAGGAATTGAACCCATGTATTACATAAACTTTCAACCATGGAATCCAGGTTTAACATGGAATAAGCAAGGAATGACTTCTTGGTACATCAAAACCAGAGCATAACTAAATGCTCATAAGTCTCAAAAACCAATAGTGTCTCGTCACTATCGTACACTACTTTTATACTTAAACCTGGTCCGTAATCTAAGGCAAACACTGCCAGTTCCACCGTCTTCTATCTCCTTGTCCTTCGTGGAGGCCGTGTGTCTTGGTCCGGTAACACCCCCTATCAAACTTCTGCATGCGACGAGAGGGTGGTGAAGCTGCAACCGCTTGCTGATGGGCAACCTCAGCAGCATACGATGGCAATTCGAATTCCCTTGGAAGGCTTCCAAAGAAGCTCGGACGGAGAACACGGATCGGGCTCGCCTGTGGAACTCTGGAAACAAGAATATAAGAGGATACATAAGCATTAGTAAAAAAAGAGAAGAAAAGAAGATGAACAATGGTGTGCCAAGTGAAAAAACCGACTTACTTACAGTTCTTCTGGCGTCGTACGAGCTTCTAGGCAGGATCCTCAGAATGAGAGTCTTCGAGGTGAACAATAGGCTTTGGTAAAGGCACGGGATCCCGCATGGGGCGAAAGATGACCTCAAAGATTTTCGTGTCCGCCTCCAACGCCACAATGTGGTGCTCACTTTCACAACACGCACTAATGGAAGCACCTAGAAGAAACAAAATGAATGAGTGAAACAAAACCACTAGAACTGCAAGAAATGAAGAACAAAGACAATTATGCAAGGGAGGTAATAGAGAAACCTGTGGCTGCGTGCCAATCCAAGACAATGTCGTGCCTTGGGGTGAGAGTGTGGATGATGATGCTCAAAAATTCCTTGTGCTTCTCCAGAGCCCCTTTCCATGTCACAGTGCCATCCTTGAAGAGTTGGGTGTCCTCATCTGTGAAGTTGTGAAGAAGGGAATCCTTCTCAAGTGAGAAGCCCAACTTTGAAAACTCCGTGGCCTCATACACGGTGAGAGAGGCGCCAAAGGGCACAAGCACTTTGATAAAAAAGCGCTTAGTCTGCACAAAAAAAAACCACATACTTACTGACAAAGGGAGGAGATTGAAACTTGAAGAGAAATTGGGTGAGAAGAGAAAAAACTTACAAACATATTTGGATCTTGAGCAGAGATAAGGTGAAGGTCATTTACACCCCACCAATCCCTTGCCACACTCCATTTAGCCTCTTTGCACCAACTGCGAAGTTCTTTGTGCACCTTGGGATCATTGCCATATATGATCACAAGAATACCATTGTCATGGAGATGATCTTCAGCAAATGTGAAGAGATCATCCATGTAGAACTCACCACGGCGGTTCCACACAGGGATATCGGAGGTGGAGCTAGAAATAGCGGGCATATGGAGGTTCTCTGGAACATCTGCAAGGATGAGGTCGATGCCAGAGTGGGACTTGCGCTTCCTTGTGTTGGAGCAAGAGCGGCCGCCTCCAACCTGGAAAGAAAAAAAAAATTATCAAACAAAGAAGAGGAACGCTCGTAGAAAACAAATTGGAACAATGCAAAAGGAGATAACTCTTATCTTGACAAGGAACTCTTCAATTCAGAGGAAGGCTTCATGGAGGGTCTTGGTCTTATTGAAATGCTCCATGAGGTCCCCCATGTAAACATTCTCAATCAGAGTGGACGTTGAAGTACCCTCTGCGGAAGTAACACTCGTAGCCGCAGCAAGAGCCTTTCTCTTGCGAGTAAAGGCGGGGGCAGTGGCTGCGCTATGAGAAGGTGCAGGGAGAACTGAGGGACTACCAACAACGGTGGGAGTAGGGGTAGCCAATGCCAGTACTGCAGCCATGCGAAGCCATGATTCAAATTGGATTGGAAAGTAGAGTTGATTCCCTATTTGAAAATATAGTTTAATTTCTATAAAAATGTTTTCTCAATTTCGGGCAGCTTGTAAAAAAAGGGCAGAGACCATAAAATAGTTGATCCATCACTTAACGGTTAATAGGCTTTACAAGGCGACTTGGATGAAAATCATCATAGGTTGTATGAGAAAGTTAGAAGGCTTCAAATATGTCCATGATCCAGTTTCTAAACGCAAAAACGTGTAATGGTCATTAAAAAAAGAATTAAAAATGGTAAACGAGAGTAAGACAAAACATGAAAAAATGTAAAACAAGAAATAGTTAAAAATATGAAAGTAGGGAAATGGTGAAGTAATGAAACAACTAAAATGATCAAGGAATGAATAAAACTCCATGGTGCTTAATCCCATGGATTTCGTGGGATTGACCACCATAGAGTTTGGTCTTTAGAAACTCTCCATAAAGGCTAATCCCACGGATCCGTGGGATTGGCCAGCACTGAGTTCCCCTCTACACTAAACTCCAAGGTAGCTAATCCCGTGGATTCCATGGGATTGGCCACCATAGAGTTTGGTCTTTAGAAACTCACGATAATGGCTAATCCCACGGATCCGTGGGATTGGCCAGCACTGAGTTCCTGTCTACACTAAACTCTATGGTAGCTAATCTCATGGAATCCGTGGGATTGGCCACCATTGAGTTTTGTGTTGAAAAAAAATCTATAGTGGCGAACCCCACGGATCCGTGGAGTTAGCCAGCATGAAATTTTGAGTTGAAAGGAACACCTTGGTGGCTAATCCCATGGATCCGTGGGGATCGCCAGCGTGGAGTTTGTAGTAGAAGTAGACTCCATGGTGGCTAATTCCACGGATCGATGGAGTTGGCCAGTGTGGAATTCTCTGTAGAAAATAAAGTCTATGGTGTATAATTCTAGGGATTCGTGGGGTTGGCCACCATGGAGTTTTGTGTTGCGACAAGATGCATGGTCGCTCCATACATGGGTTTTAACAATGTTAATCCAAATGGTGTTAGACTTACAATTTCCACAATTTCTTGTGTTCGGTTTGGTGTCTCCATTTCCTCGCGCTCAATTGTTGTTGCAGAACTCTCCGACGCCTTGTTTGCGTCTTCCACTACAACTATTGAATCAAGATGCTGCGATCGAACCTTACGCCTCCCTCTCCAACTTCCTCCCTCTTCCTCGTCTTCACTCTCGCTCAAATTTGTTGGAGTCCCTTGTCCCTCAATGCTCGGCGCTCCTTCGTGAGCTTCTTATTCTTCTACTTTGAGTTCGTGAAGTTTGTTCTCTCTCGCTTTTTCCTTTTTTTCACTGGTTCAGTCTCCTTTGCGACGACAGTCTTCTTAGACAGCTCTTTATTCTTTGCTGGTTTAGTCACACTTACTATCTCCTTCCTCCCCGGTTCAGTTGCACTCACTATCCTCTTCCTTGTTTCCTTCATGTGTGCTTCTCAATGCCTCTCTTTAGACCTAATTTCTGCACTCTAACACCACAACTCCCTCCACACTCTAGTAGACGGTCGTCTCTTAACTTGCCAAGTCCATAAGACTCGTATCTTAGGGTTTCACCTTCTAACTACCCAATTCGAAAGTGCGCAAGCGAACTACCCATGGCCGATAGTGCGCAAGCTAACTGGAACGCCGTGCGTATCGTCTACGGGTCCGGGGATCCCAAGATTATAATGGAGGGCCGCATGAGGACGTGCTTCTTCCATTGGAAGCAATCATTGGAGAAGCACACCAAACAATATATCAAGCACGATTTGCAGGAACAACACAAGCATCTCTGCCTCCAGTATCGCAACGCCTCGTCAATGCTAGAGGTAGAGACACGATATTGTGCCATCAAAGCTTGGTGGAGCTCATCAAATTGTACCTCCGACGATGGATTGCTATATCTTGATCTCTGGCTTGCGTTTTGGCATTTCCGATATCTTCAGTGGGGTGGCTTCATGGAACTGGTTAGTCTTTTGCTTCCCTGGTCTTGTAAGTTCTTCACTTCTTTGATATATTCAGATTTTCACACTTCTCTATTTTCTTTGAACAAGAGGATCGCATGTCGGAGTCGGACTTTGCTCAAATGCCCTCGTGCAATCTTGCCGAGTCCGTCCACAACAAGTAGCTTCAAGCGTCAGGCAACAAGGGTGGCGATTTGTATGTTGCCACCGTGGATGACTACATCCGAGCATTCTTGCAAGTGGTGGCCTACTATCAATTCCTCAAGGGGGGCAATGGTGGCGACGGTCCTAGCAAGGAGGAACTGAAACCTGTAGCGCCCAACGACGTGCCGAGCGCACCAGTGATCCTACTGTGCTGCAGAAGGTCTTCTTGGACATGCCCGGAGGCGAGGAATTCTCCACTCGCAATCCACACCTCGAGGGCGCTGAGGTATTTGGATCGCAGAAGCGTAGGCCCGATACTCCCATTGGTGCAGATGATGAGACACACCACCCCGACACCATCAACGTTTCTCGCACCCGTCCCGGTAAGAGACTCACTAGATCTAATCCCGTAATTCTACCTACAATTGTCGAAGAGTCTTTCCCAAACGTGCAAGAAGTTCAAGCGCCTCCACCATCTGGGCTCGATTTCCGCTAAGTCACCACTGTTCAAGAGACCAAGGTTGACGAGTTGCTTTGGCATATCGCCCGTATCCCTTTCAATTCCGGCAAGTCTTGTTGGGCCATGCATGCGGGTACTAGGAAGAAATGCACGGCAAAGCTCGTCACCAACAATTGGAGTGTCCCTTGCCCGGCATACTTTGGAGTCTGGGATTTTTACACAATGCAAATCGAAAACCTATGAAGTTCTTTTTTTGTCCAGACGACATCGAGCGTTGTGTGAAGGGATTCCGTCGCAAGTGGGTTGTTCCATTTTCAGACACCCGAGGCAAGCCCCCAATTCCTCCCGTGTGGCCTGTCATGGCTGGTACTAGACTCACTCGCTTGGAGATCATGGCCCTTGAGAATGCAAGATTCTAACTTCCTTCTAAGGAGCGCGTCACTCACACTCGACTGTTTAACAACTCTGCTCACCCACTCGACTTGTCAAGAGTTCGAATTCCCGACAACCCTGACTACATTCCTCCCACGAGGAAATCCAAGGCTACTCGACGCTCTGGCACTGGACCCTCGATAAAACACAAGCAGAATGTTGGATCTGCTCGAGCCATGCACGGAACCGTTTTGAAGTTGACCATGATCCCCCACCCAGGATTCGGTTGTGTTATCCTGTTGCAGTCCAAACCTCCTCCTACAGATGCCATTTACCAAGTGACGGTGAGCTCTCACCCAGAGTGTACTTGCGCGGCCTTCAAAGATACAATTATCAAGTTCGGGAGCAGGCGCAATTCCTATCTGAATTGTAAGCATTTGTACTACATATTTGTTAAGGTTTCTAACTTAGATCCTGAAGTTAACTTGTTCATACAAGCCCAAGCCTTTAGTTTCAACGAGGTCAAGTTCATCCTTGAAGGTGGCCTTTTGACACATTCTACCACCTAGACTTGTTCCCGGCTTAGGAATACTTTGTCCCTAATGGACGTAGTTGTTTGTTGACCACGTGTGTACTTGCTCTATCACTCATAAAAATACAAATATATACTTCTACACTCTACAAATAATACAAACCATATTCAATGATCAATCTTTATTCTTGTCCAATCATTGCAGTACAATAATTCTTGCATGTCTCTCACACCGTCCAACTCTAGACTTCCCGCTTTTTAACTACGCCTCCGACGTCCCCAGCTCCTTGAAGCACTTGCTGCATGTTCCCCATTTGATTTAGGCGTGCTTACTAGATTGGGCCGAAGTAAATCTACATAGCTAATGGTTCGGTCCTTCATCTGTTCTCCCAATGGCAAGGGATGTGGTGATAACCCTCGCATGCTCTCACAGAATGACAATGGCTGTGAAGAATCCACTGCCTCCGTGACCTCTTCTTGCTTGTCAACCGTGTTGTCCTCATCCTCCACCTCTTCTCTTTCCTCCACTGCGTCTACTTCTCTTGCCACCACATCTTCCTTCCTCAATTTGTCCGCAGATCGTTGCCGCTCGTCTTGCTCCACCCTCCACTTCCAAGCTTGCGTGGATTGTGAGAAGAGTGTCATCACATATTCAGGACAATATCGTTCTGCAGCACTTTTCTCATTCCTCTCACATTCCGGCAATGGATTAAATGGAATATGGGGATCTTCTAAACTTACTATCTCCTCATCCCATCCTAGGCCGTCAAACATGTATCTCTCATCTCCCATCGCAGACTACTTGTCTACATTCTTGTTGTGTTTGAGTGTAAGGACGTCCTTATATATTGAGTCGTAACAACTTTGTCTACCACAATGAATTATTGCTACAATCCAAGTTGTAGGAATCAAATCAACAAGTAGCTAGAACAAAGACAAAATTGATAAGATAAGAATGCCACAACTACGTGCTTTGTCTCTTGTGCCTTGTCCTTTTATTCATTTAGTCTTCAATAGCATCAATCTTGTTCACTCATTGAAACCTTTCTTGACTTCTTCATTTGCTTTGATTTTATACTTAGCCTTTATTTCTCAATTATCTATTTATGTCTCTATTTTAAGTAATTAAATTCAATCAAAAGTGTACCAAAAAAAAAGTGGTTTTTTTTTGTGGACCTCATTTCCACGGTAATGGATCAAAAAAATATACTATTATTAACAGGAATCTCAAATATTCTTTGGAATATTCGAATCTTTCAAAAAATTAGCTTAAAATTACTAAAAATATTTCTATTTTTAATTGCTGCCCGCTCTACGCTCTCCAAATTTGCGCTCTCTGCTCTCCGCTCTCTGCTCTGCGCTCACATAGAAGTGTCGTCCCATTATGTGGGCCAGGGACTTGTGCAGAGCATGCGTTGCTTCTTAACCCCTAACTGCCTAAGCGTCCATTTTTTGGACGATGTATAGATTTCATCCATAATTTCTCATCCGCCATGCACTTTTAGCAGTGTGGAATTTTTACTGTAGATTCTATGGGAAGTTAGCTTCATGCATATGTGATCTGATTAGAAAGGGGATGATTTGTGAAATTTTATGCCTCATTTCATGTTGTAGTGATTCACCCAAAATAATGAAGATTTCAATGTAAAAGTGCTCTAAAAAAAAGTCAACTTATATAATTAAGCAACCAAAAAATCTCCAAAAATCACTACACTTAGAGTATTACATTTCAACCAATCACAAAAAATTTCATCCGTAGATTGTCAATATCTTATTCGTAATTGAATTACAAAATAATTTTGAATTTCACGTTTCAAATTTTATACAAAATTATTGGTAATAGCAATCATAGATCTAACCGTATGGATAGAATCTAAAATTCATAATGTACAACTTTTATTCATATATCAAGTTCAAAATATCCCTTTAAGTTGCATTTTATAATGCATCTTTGCAAAACTGCCGAATTTGGAGAGGGCTCTAGGCATTTAGGGGTTAACAAAATGATATACCTGGGCGGTAGACGTTATTTAGAAGGGGATCATCGATTTAGGAGAGCCCGAGCAGCTTTCAATAACCACCCAGAGATGCGATAACCTCCTGACACACCGACAGGAGAGGAAGTTCTACGTTGGGGGACAGGAAGATCACAGTTTCTTAGCAATGGCGGGGTTGAGAACTCCAACATTGACCCTGTGAAGCGCCATGGAGTGAAGCGGAGAAGTATACTTTTTGATCTCCCATACTGGAAGGTAAGATATTTATGCACTTGAAATCTAACGGTGTATGTACGTGTTGAGATATTAAACACTTACACGTACCACTTCTTCGTAGGAAAGTCAAAGTACATAGTTTAGCCTTCAGGATTTATAAAAAAAAAAATTTAATATTTTTCATGCATGGAAATGAAAGTTTCATATCAATCTCAAAAAATTTAGATTTTTTAAAAATAATACGGCATTTCTAATAAATTGTTAATGCTAATACTTCAAAAAATAAGTTTTATCACAAAAAAGCTTTAACAAATCTTAATTTTTTTTGAGAGTAGGTACTAATTATAACGAAGAATCATATGATATGTTTCCCTGAGATAATTTTTATTTAAAATTTCGAATTTCGAAAGGTGAACATCCTTTGTACTGTAAATCAAACCTTCTGCTACAAAAGTTGCACAAGCAATGAAATATTCAATAAGTGAAATGGTTATTCACGAAAAGTGGAGTACAAACTAATCGGAATAAACTTCATTTTCTTAGTTAGATGTATTAGCAACAAAAGTCATCTTCCATATCCAAATTTGGTTAGAGCAACAAACATCCAGTAACTGGATGCGTGGACGTTTAGGGGTTAACATACAGTATGTAATAATGTGTGTGTGTCCATTACATCAGTAACTACAAAGAAGTTAAAAACGTCGAATATTAAAACCCAATGTAGAATATCACGTTTTATTATATGCGAGATCATGGAGAGTTAAATAGAAGTGTATGTGATGTTTGCCATGCTGTATGGGGTGATGACCACTGCTGTACATAACCCTGTAACGGATTGTGATAGACTCAGTGGCACACTCTGTGAGGGGCCATTTTTGAGTGTGTGTGCCATCATGTACCGAGGATGATTGTAAGTGTGGCGAAAATTATTTAAAAGTCAGACATTAGGGTGCACTTTTTTTGGTGAAGTACATACCAGCAAAGGCCTAATGTTGCGCGCACATAAATGGCTATTTTCACAGAAGATTTGATTTTGAGTTTTTTGAATAAAAAATTGGTTATCGTTTCTTAATATTCTACATTATAATATGAAATTAATAGGAGACAGTTTTGAATAGGAGAAAACATCATTACTTTTTGTGCTTATGTAATCATCTAACATTGGTCAATGTAGGAGAGTTTGTCTTTGAAATTGTCTCACAAATGGAATTGTACTCGAAATGACATGATTGAAACCTGGTTGGAAATTAGATTAGTATCCCTAATTGAGATAATTTTTTTAGACCTAATGAACTTCATTTTCTAAGTTGAGTGTATTAGCATCAGAAGTCATATTACAGATCAAATTGGGTTTTACCAATAAACTACCATAAACTGGATGCGTGAACGTTTAGCGGTTCAAATCCAGTGAAGTAAGATATGAAATGTAAGCAGGGGGGTGTAAACAATGGTAGCAGTAGGGCATGATAATATAAGTAGCTAATTCTGAATATTTATCTAGTGGCTTAAATATAGATTATTGAATGCAATATTAATTATTTTTTTGTTTTGGGCACATTATGAACTGTGATGATTAGCAAAATATCTATTTTTACACTAATTGTATAAATAAATTAAGATATAAGTCAGAGCATGAGCAATAGGTTAGTGGATGAATGGATGACATGACATTATGCAGTTATCAAGCGATGTGTAAATTGTCTATCTGTACATAACAACATATGGTGGTCACAGATTCTCAGTAATGGATACAAATATGAAGCTGCGAAATCATGTAGCTAAAAAATGTATCATTGTGCGAAGAATGTATGAATTAACCCTTTAAGGTCCCAATTCAACGATGTTTTCAAAGAAACATTATAAAATGTTAGATGAATACCAAGAATTGAGTTGATGTACAAAGCAAAGTTGTAAATGTCAACCCTAGATTACATCTGTACGGTTGGATTTATCATGTTTTTTTTTTTTTAAAATTTTTTTTGCAAGGTTTTCTCTTGAAATTCGATTAAAAATCCCACATCAACACCTAAAAAATTTAAAATATTGTAATGAAATTGGAATAAGATGCTCTATGAGATGGTATGGTTTCCATTATTTGATTCTACTTATTTTGGAAAATCATGTTTGAGGTCTCACTTTTTGAACTAAGAATGAAACTTGACATAAACCATTTGTGTGATTTTTCCAAAAATCATAATAACCCATTTTAAATATCCAAACTGTACAATAGATAGTAAACTTGCACAAGAACCAAGAGAAATGTATTTGGATGAAAACTGTCCAATTCGAATGAGAATCCAATAACTTGAATCTGTCTATCGTCCTGATATTGGACGCAGGAGCTTTCAGGGGTTAAAAATCATATGTTGTGTGAAATCATAGTATCAAATCCAAAAATAACGAAAAATGAACTAGCTGCCAAAGATAGCATGATGAAGAGTAAGGGGCCAGTGGAGTTGAGGACCATGAATTGGACACCTATAGTCATCGGATGTGACGACTCTAAAACGATACTTTAACAAGACACATTTTGTACTTTGGTTTAGAAGATATTGGTGCAGAATATTGGTTTCTAACATTGTGATGTGGTTGTCATGAAAGGATCTTCCTGTACGACATGTCCTGGACGTCATGCACTGCGAGAAGAACCTTGTTGAGAATATTCTCAGGACCACATTTGGAGAGAAGGACTCCCCTGCTGTTCGGGCAGATATGCAAGCACGTGGTATTAGACCGCACTTGCATCTCCAACCGCTGGGGCCTAACCATGATAGGTACTATATGCCCGACGCATCTTATGTCCTTTCAGCAGAGGACAAAGCCAAGGTACTGCAAGTGCTCAAATCTCTGAGAACATCCACTCATTATGTTTCAGCTTTGCACAAAAAAAATTAGCAAAGGGAAACTAAGTGGACTGAAGTCCCACGACTTTCATGTGTTGTTGCAACAAATATTACCATTGTGTTTCCGGAAGGTATCAAACAAAGCTCTGGCAGGGGCAGTGATACGATTGAGCAGGGTGTTTCGAAAGTTGTGTGCCAAAACAGTTAATGGTGGAGAGAAGGAACAATTATAAAACGATGCAGCGGAAACCATGTGCATGTTAGAAAAAGAGTTTCCTCCAGCGTTTTTTGATATTATGTGACACTTACCTGTCCACTTGGTGCAACAATTGTTTCAATGTGGGCCCGTGCATACGAGGTGGATGTACCCATATGAACGGTATTTTAAAACACTAAAAGGGTATGTTCGTAACCTAGCAAAACCTGAAGGTAGTATTGCACAAGGTTACCAAATAGAGGAGGCTTTGGGATTCATTACGGAGTACATGAGGGACTACAACATCACATCTCGTAGAGTGTGGGACGACAAGGAGGAGCCAACGATGGTGGATGAGATATTGGAGACGAAAGGGAAACCTAAGTTATTATCCGAGGGTTTGAGGAATGCAATGCATGATTTTGTTTTGGACAATGCATCCCACATCGAACCATATCGTGAGTAAGTACACAAAATCTTATAGTATGAATAACTATGCATGTTATTGTATTGTTTTTGAATAGAGGTAATGCATATGTTGAAGTACAAATTATATCTAGGGTTTAAATCCATGTTAAAGTAGTTGGTTTTATTTAAAGTGCGATAAATGAAGGGAAAAAAAATTGCAGTGATTAGTACACATGTGTGTAGGAGGCAGGAAGTAGGTGTGTTGTTGTAGGTACTGTTTGAGTCAAAACTGTGGGGTAGTACAAAAACCAGTGAACAAACCAGCGTTCATACGCCTGTAGAATACCAGCTTCTTTAGTGGATTACATATTGTCATCAGCTGGGATAAAAGACATCAAAATCACATGTGAATGTCTAACAATCATTTGAAATTAACCACAGTTGATGGGTACAGTAGCGTTAGTTACTTCCAATTATTTATGCACGATGTCAGTTTTTATAGATGACCATTGATTTAGTCATCTATAATTCCGAAACATGGGGGTTTTTCAATAGTATCTGAATCAATGTAGTTGGTATATTGTTTATGTGAAGAGTAAGAATCTATAAAAATTTCAAACAGTAAAATTATATAACAGTAGAACACCTATTAAGTGTATCGATAAATATGTCGGGAATTTTATTAGTATCCCCAGCATATCCAACCACATATATTGGGCATGATCTATGGATGTGACATCAGATTCATCATGTTCCATGCACTTTGAGTGAAGTCGATGTTATATGTCGAACTTTTGTTGGATACATAGATTCGTGGAAATGTGACCCGATTTGATTGAACATAACTACTATAATGTACAAGCTTCAGTTCATATTACATTGTTCCACACGAAAATTCAAAACATTTTAGTGAAATTGTGCATAGAGAATATGTGTTTTTGAAATTGTTGAACCAAGTCATATCCCTAAATTATCACCCCTGTCGTATTACAATTAGGACAAGAAGAGAATAATACGCATCGGCACATTGGTATTTTATTCTTCTTAATGGTACCACAAAGTGACTTATAACTCCTGAGTGACGTATCATCCATTTTATGGTACCTAGCCTTTTTTATGGGCTGCCTGAAATAGGACACATACTTTTATAGATAATATTTATTTATTTTTTCTAAATAGGTAATCAACTGTGCTTTCAAACCAAATTCGAATCATGTAAATCCGAGTTAAACTCCACCCAGGCGAGATTTTCAAAGGAAAACACTTCTACATTGTATAGTGTTAGAGAACTTACTATTTGGAGAAAGTAATGATGTTCTCTCCATTGATAAAATTTGCAATTTTCGATTTTAGAATATACTTTCTAGTTTTAACAAATCTTACAGAATTTCATATTCTAAAAATAAAAATTTTCATTCATATAAATATTTGAAGTTAAATGCTTCTAAATTCATTATGAGACGATAAGAAGCTGATGTTCAATATTGGACCGTATGGAAAATTACTAAACATCAAGATCTTCATTTTCTCTTTTGGACCACACTTCATCAAAGTTGAAATATTAATTTGTAATAACACATTTATGTTTTTGCCCTTATGTTTTACGTGTATTGGTTAATAAAAGTACCGAGGACTACTCAAGGTGGGACTATGTAACAATAACGCTGGACATCTTCAATTTGCAGTGGGAACCTATTGTACAACTAATGAAAATCTGACGCAGGATAATATGTATTTGAGGCTAGGATATGCTAGTTGTCTTGAACGTCACATATGAAATGACTGATGTTAATACATCAGTATATAATGACCTGATAGAGTGAGCAAGAAACTGACTCAGAAATTCATAGGTACAGATGACAGTCGGATAGGGGTTTGGTTAGAAAGTCCCATGTAAAAGAAAGCTACAGATTCAAGCATATGTGGCATAAATTGACAGGGCCTACAAACAATGTGTAGCGAAGTAAGTATGTGGGTACAGAGAACTTGGGAAACACCGATGAAAATGGCTAATGTAATTGACTTATTTCCCTACAAAGTACAATTATCTTTAAATTGAGTATATATACAGGCCAATGCTGTGGCACAACAAAATCGAGGTACTCAGTGTTATTGCCTTATTACCAAATTCATGTAGCAGCTCATGGTGTTGAACATGATGCAGGAGGTATCAGGTGATATGGGAAGAGAGACGAAACCAACGCATGGAGTTTCGAAGGAGACACCCTCGGAGGAACGGGAGAGCGGGGGCACCGTATCCTCCTGGTATGGAGGAAATTCAGCCATTTGCACAATGGCTTGAAACGGATGTTCAGGAAGCAAAAGATCAAGGGATAGCAGTACCCAACGATGTTGAAGATACTTCCAGACCACCCTCTTTGCAAGCTCAACGGTTTCGCAGCATGTATTCTTACGGCTATCACTTTCGTGTAAAGAGCGCAGAGGAAAGTGTGAACAACACTTGTGACTCAGGAGTAGCTGGTATTTTTCGCAGACCTTGTCGTTCAGGGATGCGAGATCGAAACCTGGTTGATGCAAGCCTTGAGTACATAGGCCAGATACTAGAGATTGTAGAATTGAATTACGGACGACATTGCATTGTGTTGTTGGTTTGTGAGTGGGTGAAAGCGAACTATAGAGGGAGAAACGCTACGGTAAAAAAATATGAGTGGAGATTTACCATGGCTAACTTTAATGCGCTTGTACCACACGGGTACGAGTCATTTGCTTTTCCTATTCATTGTGAGCAGGTATTTTTTTCTGACGATGAAGATGAGCCTGGATGGAGAGTAGTCTTAAGAACAGAGGTTAGGGGCCGCAGAATTGACAGTGAAATGGAAGAGGAAGAAGAACCAGAATTATTTGCAATGGGCAGGGATATGGATTTTGAGGGACTTCGTGCAGCAGCCCATATTCCCGAGACTAATCTAGGCCCCCTCCCCACAGGCCGAAAAATTCGAATGCCTCAAATTCTGGAGGAGCCGGAGGAAGAGAATCCACAAGGTTTCGACAGAGACGTTGGAGAATCTTCTGAGGAAGAGGATCAATTTTAGGAAATCCAGGTAAAAAGCGCTTATTACTGCGAATTAGGTAATGTAAGGTATGTCATGGTGTATTTTATAGAGAATAGCAGAGACATTTTATAATGAGTGGACAAAAATGCATATGCTGTGAAGGTGAAAGTGAAGTACAAGCACTGGGAATAGTTAAACAAATGAGTACAACAGTTAAATAGCATGTCACTTCATATTTCTGATAATATTTTAATCACCCTATTGTATCCATACTTCTGTTTTCTCATGGAATATGTCTAGACATGTCTTCAGTGAACAAAATTGTGATTGCAAATGATTTGAGGAACTAGGAGTACAATATCTGATTTATAGTGAGAGGTATGGTTTTTTATGGAAACCATACACTGGACAGCATACAAGCAACCAAAGGCTGACTCAGGAATCAACACTCAAGTATTATATGTGGATCTGGTATGTACCTAATCGGAAACCCTTAAAACATCACCATCATATGTAGAATTGACACTCAGCCATGAAAATGTTGGATGGCTTTCGAAAAAGGATTGTGGAGATGCAAATTACCCTAACTCCAAAAGCACCAATTCTTCTAACTTGGACATTTCAATGTGCACTAGATACTCATGGTGTAAAGATTGATGTTTTTTAAAAAATGAGTCATTTTATGGTGTGTGATACAGAAATGGGAATGTAATAATTTTGTTTTGTCCAATCCTTTTAAGTGGAAGATAAGGAAGAGAAGGTGTTTTTATAGGCTAAAACGGCAGTGCGAGCAATTTTAAACCCTATACCCTAAACTTCATAATTTTCAACTAAAACCGCAGGATATAGCTAAGTATTAAAATGAGAGTGCGTGGTGAAAACTGTTGAGGAGGTTTACAGTAGAAATTCAAGATTATATTGTTAGAGGTGAAGAAGATGAAAAAGGAAAGAATTTTGGATATTTCTGGATCGTACTTTAAGACATTGGAAAAACTGGTGACAAAACAAAAGTTATTGTTTGTAAAAGTTGAATTTGGTAATTTCTATGAAGAGGAAAGAAGCATTTAAAAAAAAGGGAAAATAAAGAGGTTGAATTGAAGCTCTAAAAAACACTAAACCACGGCCCTCTATGGGTTACTACATCATAAACGTAATTGCACTTGCACTGTGACAAGACAGACCGCATGCAAGACCATTCAGCGACACCATTACCGAAATATGTTGGTCTGGAGGTCATCGTGAAATTAGGCAAGCCTCATATGACATCAGTAACCATGGAGCCATCCCATGAAGTGCCTCGTGGATGAAATGTTATTCTGATTTTCATAGCAGAGTAAATAGTGCTCATATTTTCAATTAGCACAGTAAATACTGCTTAGATTTTAGAAAGGCTACACAGATCAGTGTATGGGTCATGTAGTAGAAGGCATGGCACTAGGGAGCAGATTAGACATTCCAGGTCATATGTTGAAAATCAGAAGTAGAAAAAAAAATTTGACAGTGGTGGGCAGGGAAGGAATAGATAAGACATGTTTACTATTACTGTATACAACAGTTTTACACTTCCACGTCAACGATATTGTTACATAGTACTGGGCGTCTGATTTTGCATATGGTAAGTAAACAGTAATTTACGTGAAGTGCTTTTTGTCCAGTAGATAAATGCATGAACTACAAAGTAACTTCAGTAGTTATCAAAGTAGGCAAGTGGTGAATTTTCGTGAATCAGAGTTGTAAATAACGTGCAATGTGTTCAAAATTACATGACGTAATTATGTGGACATGCCACATAAGCCAAGCAGGATAAACACGTCATTAAATGTGATTGAGGAAAAGTGCACTACCCAAATCAACAGAAAATTGGCATGTAATTTGACTATGTTCACAGAAAGATCAAATTTCAGTTGTCTTGGTCAATGCACTACCTAAACCAACGGGAATCTGTTGGTTATCTGTTGATCTGGACAGCATTTTCTAGTAGTGCCCCAACCACTAAGCCAAGGCCCGTGGTGCCTTCAATTGCTCACAACTATTCTAGTGATCCTATTTCATATTTCCTTTATCCACAAATAATTGCCCTATTTTTGAACATTTTTCGTCCTAAAATAATTGTCATATGCTTTAATATACTTCAAACATGAGTCTGATTCATTTCAAATGGCGTGAACCATTTTGCAACATGCTTACCCTTTAGTGAATGGTAAGGTACTACTAACATACTTTGGAAAGCTTGATGACAAGATATTAGCTACTTCGGCTGCTACATGCTATTTCCTATAGGAGTTAGTAAGCTTGAAAAGTTCAAATGGGTTTTATCACAATTTGTTTTACACAAAGAGCCACTCCTTTGAGAGCTAACATTATCAACATTAGCTTTTCAAGGATTGAGACTTCTTTTTTGGAGCAAAAATAGCATTAAGTTGATATAAAAAAATAGGACAATTATTTTCGGACAAAGGGAATATTATTTTAAAAAAGTCACTACAACTTCACAAACCAAATTGATTAATGATTTTATTCAATAAAGTGTTACTTTTACAAGCTCATGTAATATGAAATTAGTCTCTCCTTTTGCATATAGACATGAAAAGGTGTTTAATTTCATTGCTTTTAATATTACTCAAAATTGATTTTGGCGAGCACTATAGAAATATGGAGTTACATTGTTGATTCCTATTACAATTTCTAATCAATTTAAGTGCACACCCATGTGAAGATAGGTGCACAAATATTGATGCATAAGAAGTCATAGGGACCAAAGCTGTCAAAGCGTTTGATGGGCGGCCTACTCGTTTGGTCCAATTTGCGTTCCATGCAGCCAACTTCCAAATATTTGAGTATATTCAAACACATTCTTAGAATATTGGAGCATATCCACAAAAAATTCTTTATAGAAACCCTAATTTGTTTAACTTTAACAAACAAAAGCACCATCATATCAACCTATACCAAAGTTGTCTTACTTGACCACTGAACAAAGTGTCGGAATTACGTCGAATACATCTAGTAGACCTCCATGTTTTTTTAGACAATCATATTTTTAGAATATACCTAGAATATTGTTGGATAATTTTTAATATTCAGGAATATGTCATCTAAGTTGTGTATCATACTTGACCCTTGTCCAATTAGACAATTGATGTGAGATGTACATTTAATTCCTAAATGATAGAGGAGTTAAGGGCAAAACCGAAATGTGTTATAAAATGTTATTTTTGAAATTTTTATGAAGTTTGGTTTAAAAGAGAAAATGAGAAGCATGATGTTTAGTACTGATTATCCGTACGGTCAAAATTTTAAAAAATGTTTTAAATTCTCATTTAATGAATTTAGAAGCACTTATTGTTGAATATTCAACAAAAAATTTTAAAAATTAATTTAAAAAAAATCTGGTATAATTAGTTAAAACCAAACATTCTATTCTAAAATTAAAAAGCAATTTTTTCAAAGGAGAGAACATCATTAGTTTCTTCAAATAGTAAACTTAATAACACTAAGACAATATTGAGGTCTTTGTTTTTGAAAAATTCTCCTCAGTGGAGTTTATTTGAGATTAACATGATTCAAATTGCATTGGATAGTAGACTTGATTATTTTCCTATTTGAAAACGTTTTAATTTTTTTTTGTTAATAAATTATTTTTTCATCTTGAGTAGCCCGTAAAGAAAGGGCAATGACTATAAAATGGTCGTTAGGTCACTTAGGGGTTAATACAACGTTAAATTGGAAAATAGTGTCAAATGTGACAACTTGGGATTAAAAAAGTCTTAACCCCCAATTGCCAAACCATCTGTTTTTGAACAATGTCCAAATTTCATCCACGTTTTCTCATCTGACGTGCACTTTTTGCTAGGAAAAAAATACTACAAAATTTTATGGCAAGATAGCTTCATGCATGTGTTATCCAATTAGAGAGAAGATGGTTTGTGAAACTTTTATGCCTCATTTCATGTTGCAGAGATTCACCAATTTTTTTTTAATGATTTTGTCTAATTATACTCTTAAGAAAATAAACTCATAAAATTAAGCAACTAAAAAATCTTGAAAAATCACTACACTTAAAGTGTTACATTTCAACCCATCACAACAAATTTCATCTATAGATTGTCAATATCTTATTCGAAATTGAATCGCAAAATAATTTTGAATTTGAAGTTTCTAATTTTATACAATTTTTTTTGGTGATAGCAGTTGAAGATCTAACTATATGGATAGAATCTAAAATGTATAATGTACAACTTTTATCCATACATTAAGTTCAAAGTACCCCTCTTAGTTGCATTTTACAATGCATCTTTGCAAAATTGCCGAATTTGGAGAGGGGTGAGGACTTTTGGGGCGTTAGAGTATCTTCAATGGAGCCTCTAGAAGGGCCCGGTATAGTAAATTTTTTTTAATATACATGTAATTTTTTTTTAATATACAAGGAATTTGATCATAGACATTTTTATCATAGAAGTGTAATTATTCAAAATTGCATAGTGAATGTACTAGAAAATTGGAATTTAGACATTGTGTGATTTAAACACATCCCATCAAATGTGTGCTAATTTAAAGAGGCCTACAAAAAACGGCTAAAGAAGGCCTTGTAAGCGCTAAACACAACAAAACATGCCACATTTGCCATGCCCTTAGCCCTTTAAAAATTAATTTACACTAGCTTTGAAGAGCCTTCTAATTTTTAATAGGGTGTATTTTAGTCATCCAATGTCCAAATTTAATTTTTTTTGGGTCTATTATATTTAGTTTTTAAATGTGAATCTAAAAATAGAAATTTAAATGTCTCATTCCATTTACATCAAAAGATATTTTTTTAGAGGCCCCATTGAAATACTCTAAATCCCTGAGGGGATACAAGGGGTTAGACCTCAAAAAAATAAAATAAAAAATAAAAAATAAAAAAATAAATACATATCATGATTTTTTCCCTTATCTCTATGACCCAAGAGGTTGGATGTAGTTGGGAGGCAAGGCTCCTTTTAATTATTGAGCTCAGTCAAATTCCACACAAGATGACGTCATCGCCGCTTGTACATCGCCTACGCTCCCATACCTCAAAATTTAGCTTCACCGGTAACATGTTACCAAGGGAGCTTGAAGGGAGTTGGGTAATGCCTATGTGCACCCGCACTACTAGCGAAGGCGTCTCTTCTCACTCAAAACAATGTCAGAGTTCACTGTACACACTTGTCCTACGTGACGAATTGCACTCATCAAGTCTTGAGCACCTTGGGCAGTACTAAGTGCAAAAGTGGCGCCGTTTGACTCACCTAGCAAGTGAAAAGCGACACCTTCTTCTTGTAGTGCCGACGGGGCACTCGGGATGATCCAAATCCCGCCCAACAAAAAACTCTGTCATGGGCCAGCCAAGAATTCTAAAAAGAGTACTAGAAGAGAAAAGAGACAGAGCAAGTACAACAGAATCATTCTGGAAATGAAAAAGCCGGGGGCAACCAATGCAATGGGCCACGCATGCAGCTGCAAAAGTTGGAGCCACTCACTGAGTCACCGGTGACACAGGAATTCATAGTCTTTTCAATTTGTCCATGATTGTCGATTCTAATTAACCGTCCTTAATTATTAAAGTTTCGGTGAGTCTAGAATTGAGCAACCAACAGAGTCTACTACTCTGAGGCTGTCTGAGCACATTCTCCAACTGAAGCTTCTAAGTGAGGTAGGCTGGCTGGCTAGCTGGCTAGACAGAATGCATGATAGACACCTCAAGAAGTGCCACACAGTCTGTCACTCCTCTTCAAGGAGACTGCGTTACTTTTCACTCCTTCTGAGCCAAACGGCGCCACTTCACAAGTGCTCACCAGTTTTTTTGGTTGGATTTGGTGAGTGCTATTCGTCACATAGGACAAATGTGTAGAGTGAAAAGCAACAATGAACAAGATCCTCTAGAGTGAGAGGATCCTTTAGAGTGAGAAACAACGCCTCTACTTGTAGTGCTCTGTGTGTCTGAAGCTCAATTTTGTTAAAAGCACAACATGTCAACATTTTATTTTATTATTTATTATTTATTTATTTTTGGGGCCAACAATGATGTGATACGATTGTCTCCGGTGTTGGATTGATATGGCATCTTTCTACCTTTTTACACATCAGTAAAAACATGGAGCATCATTCTTACGTGAAAATGGTATGAAACTAGTATGGACCTTGACATTGAAATCACACGAGATTTATGGTTTCCGAAGTTTACAATGGAATGATGGCATGATTTCTATGTTAAAATGACATAGACCATCTAAATAATTAGTGATTAGCTCTTCTGTGTCAAAAAAGAAGAAGAAAGTAATGAGTGCTTGTCAGTGCAACATGAACCTCGTGCTACAAAGTGCATGAGCTTTGCATGAGATCCATATCAGAATGATGCTGCATAATTTTCACATGAAAACCACACGACATTTATCTACCCTAAGTTTACTGATGCAGGGAAAATATTTTAGGTCTTGAGTTCATTCTAAATTCCCGACATTTGAGATCCACTACTTCTCATAATTACTTCGACTACACTAACTAGAAGCCCCGTTTGCATTTCACCCGTGAAATGCGGAGAGGACGGGTAACTTTTGTCCGCTACTACTAGTAGAAAAGGTGGTATTGTTGAGGGAGGGTCCCCATGCATGACTGTGGTGCCTAATTCCACGTATGCATAGTGATTTTGCTTGGTCATCTCCCTAAGAGCACCACTTTTTCTACTAGTGCACTAACAATCAGTCCCATTTTAGCCAATTGTCGTGCCCTACCACATACTACAATATTTCAGTGGCGAAAAAAAGACACCGTGTTCTACTAGCTACACCAATTAATTATTGCCATTAGTGTGAGTGTGAGATTTCTTACCAATCCTCAATTAGTATGAGTCACACTTTATACACAATCCTCATTACTCACTGTGAGAAAACTCAATTATTGTGAGGTGTCACTTTGTTCTAATACGACAATTATTGTGAGAATATTGAATTACTGTGACTTAAAGTAATGGCAATAATTGGTGTCATAACATTCTTTAGTAACCCAAGTGTTTATCCTTGGACCGTATCAACATTGCGGACGAGAATCATTGCAGGAATAGTGATCTCCTAGAGAATCAAAGCCATTGATCTCTACCTAATGATGGCTTGGTAGCTCAACAAACTTCTGTTTTTTTAATAGTTTCTACATGTTCCACATCATCCATTCAACCCTTTTTATATGCCGATTCTCTGTACAAACAAAAAGGAGTGCTGCAGTACTAGCTAAAGAATGTTTTGGTTAGTAGTGCTAATTCATCGAGAACTACCATTTAATACCAGTGAGTTACAACACTAGAGTACATCAGAACATGGTTTCATGATGGTGCATTGAAATGCAATTAACCCCTAAAGGACCAATCAACCCAATTATGCTCGATTTTTGGTCAAAGGCCCCAAAAATCAAGTGTCTTAGCTTTATTGTAGTTGGTGTTTTCATTAGATGTTTAAGTTAAGTTATGATACATCTTTTGACCGTTGGGATTGGAGAATAAACTTCATTTGAAGCTTTTCCACCGTTGAGAACTTTGAATTTTGAGTGTTCAAAATACAAAGGGCTTTCTAAAGATGCTTCAATCATAAGTCTCTTTTAATTTCTTCAACTTCAATTTTTTACTCCATGTAAATATAAATTTTATCTACCTTAAATATAATTTTCGATATTAAATTTGACAAAAACATATTTATTTTGAATTTTTACCTTGTTTACATCATAAAATTTGTAAATATTCAAAATATCTTCCAATCATGTTGAAAATTTTGTCATACCTTCATAATGCTGATGATTATCTATGAAAAATTATAAATCATTCAATGTGATATTTAAAGTATGCAAATTATAGTGCTTTGACTTTTGCAAAAGAGGTGAGGACCTTTAACGGTTAAGATAATTTGGTGCCAACCTCGATACCAACCTAGTATGAATAAATTAACACTAAAATGACATGTATGCAACCTTTGTTGTCAAAATGGCACCAAAATAGTCTGGGCTAACTTTTGTGATGTAAGGTTGATTGTCCTATTACCAACCACTTAAGCAATCTGATCTATATTTGGCAGTGGTAAATCCGGAAAGAAATTATGACCACGTTCGAAATAGGATTTCATGAGGATTGCAAAAAATTGCAACTTATAATTTGCATTTCTCAATTTTATACAAAATTCCAAAGTGCAAAGTAACCTGCGACCCAAAACCGATCACATGCTCTAATGTACAAATGAGGTACATCTTCCCTTTGAAAATCTAGAAATTGAACCTGATCGGAATTGGGTCAGTGGTTGGTAATAGGACAACCAACCGTAATCCTAGCTAGCCGTGTCAAGCGGGTCTCTTTATTTCTCCCCATCGAGCGTGGCTGAGATGCCAGGCTCGGTGGGGTTCATTTTTTTGGCCCTCCCCGTTTTGGTCCCTTGGGGACTTTTTTTGGTTTTTTTTTTGCTAATTTTGGGGCCTGCGGTCCCAAATTACCCTAGAAAACCCCTTGTGAGATTAAGTAAGGCCCCTTTCAACTTCAAAATAGGGGGCAGGTTTTACCCCACCCCTGCCACCCCTCCCGAACCTCCGAGCCACGCTCGATGGGGGGATTTAGACAGATCCGTGTCAAGCTGACTGATGCAACAGTTGACGCAAGTGTTACAGTCTGCTAGAGAAACCTTCAGGCTCATCTGGACGTCCATTCTGCGTGTCATGAAATCAACGGGTGGCATCCATTCCTCTCGCTTCAAACAAAACAAAACGTGCACGTGTACCTCAACTTATTACTAGTCCTAAGTTAACTCTCACTTCCTGTGCTCTGCAACTAACCCGGCTTCTTTTTTATTTTTCTTTTCTTAATCTGGTTTCAGAAAGTACTCTATTAATCCTGCCATTGGAACAGTGAGGGATCGCTACGCCAAAATCGCTGTATACTGTGGCCCATGGTATTTACGAGAGGCTTTACTAATAATTGTTTTTTCAAAATACTGTGATCGTAAAATTCATGCAAATTGGATGAAAAGTTTGTCCAAATGGATGAATGTGCCCACACCATTCACCCACCCACAGTATATGGTGATTTTGGTGCAGCAATGCAGCTAGCTTGACACACATGAAAATTGCAAAAGGGAGATCTGATGACATTTATTCTTTGCAATCATCTTAGGTTCTTGAATTGGGTGTGATATTCGTGCTTGTGATATTTTCTCCTCGGTTTTCTATCCAGGGGACATGCATATGAGTATAGATTTGATTTGGGACCAGTACATTCTCCGTGAATTTTCAAAAAGTTAGAATCTTAAAATACTCTAATCGTGAGCCATTGGAAGCACTGTTCGGGAAGATTTTTGAGGCAACCAGTCAATGTCCTTTATTTTCCAAAAGCAACCGGTTTTTAAAATTATATCCCGTATATTTCGTCTATGAATACTAAATATAATTATTTTTTAGTCATTTAGTTTGATGGTTTGCCTCTTCTCTTGAAAATCAACCAGCCATTTCCAAAAATTAATCGGCTGACTTGTAACTGACTGTCAGTTCTTCGCGGGCCCTGATTGGAAGGACTATAAGAGCATGTTGCTCATTGTGCACCAAGTCCACATTCAAGATGCTGTGTGAGAAGTGAAAACGTCCCTAGCAACAACCACCAAGCATGTTCAGAATAGAGTACATTGATCGACTTATTACATATTATTATTTTTGTCACTGTTTGGGACAATCACAATGGTGGAGAATAAATATAATAAACTTAACTTCATAAAGTAAGAGCATCTATGGTCTTGTCAGAGAACAGGACAAAATGTATGATGTGAGAACCACTCTTGCTATATTGACAATATTTGGCGAGCAAATATCAAATACCACACTATAATATGGACTTTATCATGTGGAAATAGGTTTGGTGAGTGAAAAATGCCTATTATTGGAATGAAACCAAACTAATAAACGTAAAATAGAACTAAAATGGGCCCAAAACTACAAACCATTGCAATTGAGTAGTTAGAGATTCATTTTTTATCTGATACCGATTCAGTGCTTTTTTGGAGGCATTTTCAATGTGATGTTTGATTTAAATTGTGAATTCAATACTCATCATATTTCCAATGTGATGTATTGATTTCATTCAACGATTACATAACTAGCTAGGGATGGGTAGTCCCGAGCCGATTATGGGACATAACTTACGACATAGAATCAACATTGTTTGGACCAAAATGGTAAGAAGTTGTGTGATGCAACACAAGTTGCACAGAGAGAAGTGAGAGTTGAAAATAAATTTAAGAAGTTGTAAAAAGAAACAAGTTACGTTGAATGTATGTGTAGACATTGACACAAGGAGAAAAAAAGACATTCCGACATGGAGTTTCATATGGGAAGTGGGACCAAATTCCCACAATTGTAACTTTCTTGGGATGATTTTAATTCTTCAACGTCCTATGAGGATGGTATATACGTTGTCGTATGATTGAGATTTACTACCAACAAGAAACTCTAAATTGGGATCTTAATAGCTCATTAGAACCGCATTGAAGTAAATTTCAACTTCCCTCCTGCACCCAAACCCATTAACGATGTGGATCCGTTCCAAATACAACCAAAATACACCGTATTCTACTGATTGCCACGGCATGTTCACTTGTTCAGACGTTTAGGGGTTAATGTATTTTTGATTTGAGAAATTTGTCCGCGTTTCCCATATGGGAATCTTGTATTTATCTCCCTATGTGATATATATCTATCTGTAGCGCATTTCCTGGAGTAGGTTATGTGACTTCTCTCCAAGGGTGGACCGCGTGATTCCAATGTGCTAGGAATCCAGTGTAAAGAAAGTTGAACCGGAGAATTCAGGCATTGACTTGCAATACAAAAATTAATTATGTATTACATACAATCACATTAATCTTGAACCTGTAAGAGCAAGCCCAGCAGTTACAGAGAAAACATTTCCGCCAAACATCAATTTGAAGGCCATTTTTGATATGGAGGAATGTATTACATGAAGTACCTCAGCAGCATTCCTGGAGCGAACACCAAGGCAACTTATAAAATGAAGATTTTATATAAAGTTACTTGATGACCTTGAAGCACGGGCCGGTGAATAGTCTTCAAGCTAGTTATTTAATTGTTGATTGAGCATCTTTGCTTGCTTGGTGTGAGAAATTTGCTTGCGCCAAAGCTTCTCTGGATGGCGGGGAAACCACAAACTTTGGCTTCAAAAACTATTATTTAGCGTTGGTGGGTAGTTGCTGGGCCAAACTTCGAAGCAAGTGGAGATAACTACACTAAATCTTGGCGTTGGTCCCTCCAAAACACATGCTGCTGGGCATGCTCTAACTAGTACATGTTGTGAAGGGTCAAATCATGTGACCGGCGCTGGTCTTCACTTAATATCTCCCGGATTTCAGGGCTACTAGTGAAGTCCTGTCTGACATTCATTGGCTACCGGCTCCCGGATGATCCAGACGTTCGATCAAAATCGTCCACAGGCAGCCCAGTGAGGGTTGACAATTTCTTTTTCATGTATGTACATATTACTGTCTTCATATATTTAGTGTGAATGGGGTGAATTCATGTCCATACACACTGTTGGTACATGCCAAAGATCTTGTCAGACTGAGAGCACAATTGCAAGTTTGCATGTGACTTGTGAGAGTAGTTGTACGTCCCAGCGCCAGCTAGCAATTTCCTGCACCGGCCAATTCCCTAGCAACAGTCGAATCCTGGAACTTGACAAGACACGCATATATGCACGCAGAAAAATTAAGGAAGTGAGAAGATATATTTTTTTACAGTCTGCAGAACGTCCTAAATAATGAAATTAATACCAGGACATGCATCATTCAATTCCTTAGAGCTGGAAAAATTAATTGAATCCTTGATGCCAACTTCTACATCTGATCCAAACAACTACTTCAGCAATATATAAACTGGCGGCCGTATTTTCATGAAATTGGGCAGTTTTGAGCAGTTTTGAGTAGGCCAAACGAAAACTGGATCGGAGCTCTTTTACTTTGAGTTGCCCCTGAAAAAGCCTTTTTGAACGGCTTATCTACAGTATTTAGAGCTCAAGATCTAGACCTCAAAATCCACCTGAACTCACTTGAAGGTCCTAGTTTTCACAGCTCTAGGTAGTCTACACTTGAAAGTTTTAGTTTTCAGAGTTTTGAGCACATGCATAACACTTGGCATTCTGAAAACAAATTATATGACCATGTTTCACTTCTACAAATACCAACAGATTCATAACATGGGGCTGTCCACAGTCCACCGAATTGTAATCAGCCAGACCGTGTGATTACACTCTTATGTTTCAAAATTTACTGGTTTGCATAGTTTTTCGTACAAAGACGGCCGGCAGCCTGTGGTTGGTAGATTTGACTAGGTGGGCTAGTTTGTCGTATGTACCGATTATGTTCATTTGACTCTACGAATTCCAACCCGTCCACTCGGAAGCTTCCGCCGGCAACTTACATAAGCTTTTCGGTGCCAATCATGAGCGGATGATGGCCTTTTTTGATGCAACTGTGTAGGGTTCAAATGATATGGCCGAGCTGTATTTATCTCTTAACCCCTAAATGCCTAAAGCCCTCTTCAAATTCGGCAGTTTTGCAAAGATGGATTATAAAATGCAACCTAGAGGGATATTTTGAACTTGATATATGAATAAAAGTTGTACGTTATGAATTTTAGATTCTATCCATACAGTTAGATCTATGATTGCTATTACCAATAATTTTGTATAAAATTTGAAACGTGAAATTCAAAATTATTTTGTAATTCAATTACGAATAAGATATTGACAATCTACAGATGAAATTCTTTGTGATTGGTTGAAATGTAATACTCTAAGTGTAGTGATTTTTGGAGATTTTTTGGTTGCTTAATTTTATAAGTTGACTTTTTTTTTACCACTTTTACACTGAAATCTTCAAAATTTTGGGTGAATCACTACAACATGAAATGAGGCATAAAAATTTCACAAATCATCTCCTTTCTAATCGGATCACATATGCATGAAGCTAACTTCCCATAGAATCTACAGTAAAAATCCCACACTGCAAAAAATGCATGACGGATGAGAATCTACGGATGAAATCTGTACATCGTCCAAAAAATGGACGCTTAGGCAGTTTGGGGTTAAAATCTGCTTAGAGCATGGCCACCCATGGCCTCAGAGGGTCTCTGACCTCAAGAAGTGGATGAAAAGTTTCAAGGGGCCTTTCAAAATGCTTCTTGACTCTGTTAGAAATTGGGCCTTGAAATCACTATTGAGTTGACTATTCGATGATTATTCCTCTCATTCTACTTGTGATTGGTCCATTGACTATTTGATGAGCACTTTTGATACGTGAAGGGCGTACAAGGGTGGGGGAGTGTGAGTGCAAGGGCCCTTCACATGTAGATGAATAATTTGAGAGGGTTAATCCTAGCGTGCATGGGTGGGAATGCTCTTAGTTGATTTAGTTGGGATTCTGCATTGGAGACAGGACCCCGGGGACCGATATATCTCAAGCTTCCCGCAATTTCCGCCTCAGTCACTCCAAAAGTAGCCCGCATTAGAAAGACGTTTTTAATTAAAGAGGTCACGGATTGTGGGCGCTAGTGGCTGGAGCTAGTACCATATATATATGCTCGTCGCCTGGAAACACTTAATCAGCATCAATCCAATTTGATTGACAGCCAGCCAGCTAGTCGTCTGCACAGACAGACAGTACTGATCTAGCTTCGGAATAATTGTTTTGAGCTTGGTTTTCATGACCTCACACTAGAGATTTTGCTGCAATTGGCATGGCGTCTGGGAAGTAAACTGTTCTTTGCTGGGGATCTACCAAGTCTTCAACTGCATGAAAATCTTGACACTCAACTTGTCATCGTGCTAAAATATCAGACGACTTCTTGTTTTCGAACTTGTTTCTGTGCAGAGCCTGTTTCGTAGGTAACTTTGTAAACTTACAGAAACGGTGAACCGGCTGAGGCTTGAGGGTCGGAATCATTCAACAGTTATTGGTTAAGTTAGACTATTTGTTTGCGTTTCTGCAAGCTAACTTAGAGACACTGTCTAGACGGCTTCGTGTTTTCGAATTTATTTCTGTGCTGGCAGAGGTTTCTGAGTTAACATGCAGAAACGGTCAACCTACTGAAGGGCTGAATCAATTTGTTTTAATTTCTGCTCGTCTAGAAGTCATTGACGTGTGTTATCCGGTGTCGTTTTCAGAAGGTGGGAGGTTATGTAGCAATGCTAGCAAGATATCGCATGAAACCAGTCGTTTTTCAGCTTGTATCATGCGTTTTCTAATTAGGGCACTTTTAGGGTTTAGTGAATTAGGTCAAAAAAGTCTAACGAGATACTAACAATGTTGTTCATTTCTAGGTTTATTTTTCATTGTTTGTTCATGTAGTTAACTATAATAACGTCAATCAAGTGTTATAAATAACGTGTGACATCAAAGAGCAGTTGCTTTTCAGACGCTATGACTTTAGTAGTGAGACCTATAGTGGATGTCACTGCATTACATGTAAACGAAAGTTTCTTCTCCATCAACGTTCAAAGTGAGTTACTTACTTAATTTGTTGCTATTCATGCATGTTGAAAAAATGTGTGTTAAAATTTTCATGCAGATCAATTGTTTCATTGTTTGAGAATGTAGAGATCTGATATATACATCTAGACAGTATCAAAGAACTTAGCAATCCTCAAAAGAACGCAGGCCGGGTCATTCTAGTAACGCAAAAACAGTGAGATTCCTACGTGTATGCTGGGAGTCATGACTCATGACAGAACCCCTTTCTAGTTTTCTGCAGTGAATGGGAAGCCTGGGAATTAATGTTGGAGTCTGTGTTTGATTAATTACGCTATCCCTGACTTACTGTAATCTTGTTTTGCAGGATTGAAATCATTGAGGTACGCGCGTTACGTTGCATGTTGATCGAAAGAGCTCTCTCATTTTGCTCAACAAGTTCTCGTGAGTGAAGACAAGCTAAGGTCTGTTTGATACCAACAGCAACTCATCTCTTCAATACGTACAGAAGACGGCAATGTAAGAAATCATGACTTTGGCCACTGATCTTTTCTTTTTTTTGAACGACGGGACAAATTCGAAATAACGGGGTTGTCTTGTACGCAGTCTACGTACAACCTCCCACTTTGAATGATATATTGCATACATGAAACGCCATATTGGTTAAATTGACCAATCCCTGTTATTTTTTTAGCCTAACAAGTTACACGTTACACTAGAAAATAATAAGGATTGGGTAATTTAATCAATATGACGTTATACGTTTGTTAGGAGAAGTAGCTATAACAACATGAATTCGGTTACTAAATGCTACTTAACAAGATGTAACGTTACTCGATCGAACTTCTCCCGTAGGGTGCTAACAAACGTAGCTAACAGACAGTGTATTATTGTAGTAGTGAGATTTGGCTCATGAACCCAAACTGATCATCTAAGATCACGGAAACTACACTGGTCACGTCTTCACTGCTATTTTAAGCCAATTTCGAGTATTGGATGCTTTCGGTCCCCGGGTTTTGGTCACATACAGACAAAGTTGGTGAGTGCAACTGGTCACATAGGACAAGGGTTTCCTTTATTTCAGTCCAGTTTCCTTGTAGTGTTCCAATGATGACACTCCCACAGGCAGACAGACATTTTGTTTTTGTTTTTGGAACAAACGAAACCAACGAGCACCAAGCCAGGTCAAATCGGAGCCCAAACAAACTCCGAGACTGAATGTGCAGAAAGACGTTTGAGATGCTTAAAGTGACGCAAATAGTATCATTCTTCTTTCGTATGATTATACATATGTAACGGCCAGGTTTTGAATACTATATATACTGTACGTACCCTGTCATGTGTGTACTTAATTAACTGGTATTTGTGCGGTTGTACGTGGACAAGGGCCTGCAAGCGTACGTGGCGTCGTGTCTGTACATTCAAGCTTGGAATGCGAAACATTGGGGATCACGATAGGCTCTGCATGACTCAACTGGCGAATGAATTGAATGAAGAGTCACTCTGTTGGATTGATTCTAGGCTAGAAAGAACTAAGCTAGGCTGCAAGTGACGTTATAATCACAGGAAGAACGGGAGGGGGATACCGGGGGGTACACGGGAGGCCAATGCAGATTCACCCCCCCTCCCACCTACTTGTTTAGAAAGTTTGGGGGGGTAAATCTGCATTGGCTTCCCGTGTACCCCCGGTATCCCCCTCCCGTTCTTCCTGTGAATGTGAATCACGTGTTATTCATACATCGTCATGCTCGTAAAAATGTGCAAAAAATGTGCAAAAAGTGTAAATATATATACACACACAGTCCACACTGGAATTGATTTTGGAATAGTATGGACTCATAGCCCCATATTCATTAAATTGGCCAATTTTTTTATTTTGGCCACCACACTATTCAAATAAAGAGAGTAAATGAACTGAAATCACACTATTTGAGCGGCCAATATAATCGAGATTGGCCAATTTAATGAATATGGGGTTTCATATACTCCGTAGTCCACATTGGATTTGATTTGTCCAAATGGGTACATTCACAGTAACACGACCCAACCCTGCCCAGTTATAACGACTCTTGATGAGTGCTTAGAAAATAATATCTTCAATTTATATAGATATTAGAAAAATTTAAGGACATTTTGCAACATATTTTGAACATTTTAACACATTTTAGTCGTTATTAACGACTGGTTACAATCATATTTTAGTCGTTTTGGAGTGCCAATAACTTTTCAAACATCGTCAAACTTTAGTATATTGTATAATGACATATATTATATGTAGTTACTAATTTATATTGCATTATCAAATCATATGATAAGATTGTTGCTTAACAATGCGTTAAATTAATCACTGGTTACAGTTTCCTTGGGTCGTGTTACTGTGAATGTACCCAAATAATATTCAGAATCTTCATATTTAGTCAGGTACAACATGCTTACAATTTTCTTTGTAAGCATTGAAAGTATGTAGATCTTATATCAAGTGGTCGCGTTGATTCTGAAGATTGCAAACATGGTAAGAAAAAATTCCTACCAAGTACAAGATTAGAGTATAAATGTCCGTAGGTCCATGGGTGCCATATTGAGCACATTACAATTTAGAGAAGTTGGACTCTGTTTTTATGAGGGAGAAGTCAAAAAGTTTGTAAGCAACTTGTACCCTACTGTAGAATTGAGCCACTCATTTCACAAGTAGAGATATAGACATTTCCACATGGGATTTCAAATGGGAAGTGGGACAAAAATCCCACAATTGTAACTTTTCTAGGATGATTGTAGTGTATTTTTATCTAGGAAAGTTACAATTGTGGCAAATTTGTTTGCCTTTCCCATATGGGAATCTTGTTTTTATCTCATGTTTTATCACCTACTGATTTTATTGACTTGGCTGAAGTTCACAACCTTCGCCAGCCCTTTTTCAGACAGGCATCCGATTAGATCTATGCCAGTCCTAGTTTTTAGAGCTTGAATGTCACAATTTTGACGTTTTGAATAGGCTTGCGATTTAGGGAATCGATTGTATCTTGAATTAATAAAAGACATGTATTAATTGTATATCATTAATTGTATTCATTAAACATAGTTGACTCATATGTAATCCCTAGTGACTAGTTTGAGAAATGTACACTAGTTACGTAAATCCTACAAAGTGACAATTTAGTGAATTTGACATTATATCCTCCAATCTTCAGGAACCCATGAATTTCAATATACTTGTTCGCCAGTTTGAATTGGAAAAAAGAAGAAAAAGGAGTTAGGCTATCCCATTTAAAATTTAAAGTTTGATTTAGTGCTTAATTAGAAAGTTTCTTTTTCCATAGAAGAGAATTTGACAATAGAGATATCCGTAAACTAAAGGGTTGAGTGGGCCTTAGTTTGACTAAAATTTGGAGAAACAAAAACTATTGAGAGAAGTTCTAGGAAATCAAAAGAATGAGTGAGTGGGGACGGTCTATGTATATATAGCGAGAATCTTTTGCCAGAAAAGGGGCTAGCAATCACCTTTTTTCATGTGTGAACTTCACACAAGATGAATAATAGAAACTTGGGTGAGACGCTTTTTAGCATCAATTTTGGTGCTTTCAAAGTTTGCACTCACAATTTTTTTTCGTGTCCAACACATGTTCTTTTTTGAGGATTTATGTCACTATTCACTCAAACTGTGGTTCACTCACCCACTTTTGAGGGACTTTACTGGTAACTCTAATATCAAATTAAAATTTCAAATTTCGATGTACCCAAACAAAAAATTCAAGCTTTCTTAGAACTGAAGGTCCGCATACAATAATTTTTAATTTTTAATTTTGTTTTGGCACAAATTGAAAGAATCAATTGCAAGGACCACATACAATATTGAACAAAACCATTTGCAAATCAAAAATCAAAAACAAATAAATTGTAATGAAATTGGAATAACATGCACTACAAGATGGTATGGTTTTCATTATTTGATTCTACTTATTTTGGAAAATCATGTTTAAGGTCTCACTTTTTGAACTAAAAATGAAAAGTCCCGACTTAAACCAATTGTGTTGTTTTTCAAAAAATCACAATATTTTATTTTGAAAATCCATACCATACACATGACAGTCAACTAGCACAAGAACCAAAAAAAATTGGATGGATGAAATACTGTAGAGGATGTAGTCAAATACTCAAGAAAAAAGTTACAATTTATTTGTCATTCATTATATGGATGGAAGCACGTCAAAGGGTTAATTTATATGTGAATGTGACCACTTTGGAACATGAGTTTACCATGTCCACTCACCTTAAGTTTAATAAGTTTATGCAACAAGATAATGCTAGTGGGATTTTGTAGCCTTTAAATGAGACACTCTTCCCTTAAAACACTCCTCATTTGAAGGCCAAGGATTCCTTTCTTGAGATACTGTCGTACACTCTTCCCTTGAGTAACACTCCTCAAGAAGTCATTGGCCAGGAGGAATCTGTCAGGCTATCAAATCCTCATAACTGAATGGGAAGTAGTTAATTAACTCAAGTGGAGACCCTGTAAATTCAATGTTGTCATGTTGTCATGTTTGACACTATTTTCCAATTTGGTGTCGTAGTAGTCTTCTAACATTGAATGTTTAATTAGACGAGTGTCAAATATGTTAAACAACTTGAATGAAATATTTATAAATTTAGAATATTCTAGAATATTTTAGGTACATTTTAAGAGTATGTTTGTCTGGTAGACAGGGAGGTTTACTAAACGTCTTCGACAAGTTTGTGTTCGACCAAGCTTTGTTTAGTGGTCAAGTAAGACAATCCTGTAGCTCTCTTGGCCCATTCACACTAGAAATCCATCGCACATCCCACCGCGTTCTTGAATTCTGCACTTGTCTTATCATGTTGCGAACATCGGGCAGGTATAATTGTTCAATTGCATTCTCCTGCCACAAGTTCACTGCCATTCCTTTTTTGCGTCGTGAAACTATTTACTTGCATCTTCACCATTGTAGATTGAATTAAACTATGTTTTTTTTTCACTATCTTTTTATTTATTTATTAACTTTGACTACTACAGATTCCCGACGCAAGTGCATTCAAGTGACTGGTGTGATGGGCCATCACTAATATAGTCGTGGTCTTTCCTGTGGCTCTACCATAATCAAGTAAGCGTTTCACTAAAGTTTGTACACTGCTAGCTAACTTGTCATTTCTCATTCCAGAGAGTCCAAGAAAGTCTACACTCTCAACTGTAGACGCTTGTCCTTTGTGATGTTCCGCACTCACCTCCTTTGACACAGTGAAAAGTGACTAAAAACAACAACTCCCTGTAGTGGTAACTCACATGATTTTTCGACACAACTTGCCTTCAGAAACAGACATAAATAATTATCCTTGCATCACTTGCTTGATGTACGTACACTAAGAAGCTGAAAATTTGATGAGTAAATTGTTTTTAATTACTGCCTCAACCATATATATATATGTACTGACTCCGATTCGATCCAGCTTATCAGCTAGACAAAATAAAGCAGTGGCATACAATGGTAGTGGAAAATCTGCCTGGGTTGTCAAAACTAACTCTCATGCAGCATCAAAAATGGAGGAGAGCACTTGGTACGGTTCAGCTAGATCTCAAGTAGAAAGTAGTAAGCCAGCACAATGGGCATGAAAACTATTGTCTGCAGTGATACTCTGCACGTCGCATTCAAGCAAAGTCCAGCACAAAAATAACACGTGTTAGCAGGTATTGGAAAATTTAACTCCATTCTTCAAGACTAAGGACGCTCCATCACTTACTGCAACAGGGAGAAATAAAGACATTCCCACATGGGATTTCATATGGGAAATGGGACAAAATTCTCACAATTATAACTTTCTTGGGATGATTGTAGTGTATTTTGATCTAGGAAAGTTACAATTGTGAGAAATTTGTCCGCCGTTCGATTCCCATATGGAACCTTGTATTTATCTCCCTGTGTACTTCACTGTAGTGCAAGGAGATTCAATTATAAATATTCTACTTAAATTTCAGCTCTACTTTGTGGTTTAACAAAAACCCCCCCCACCGAAATAAAAACCAAAGAAAAGAAGGAAAAAGAAAAGAAGAAAGAAGAAAGAAGAAGAAGCTCGTCAAACACCTATTTATGACATTATTCATGAAATTCACCCCTACTTTTCCACTTAAGTAAACAAGTCATAATAGAAACTTAATAGAAACTATGGTCCTCTTTCGAGGCCAGTGTGAATAAAGTGTTTGTTTGTACGTAATGCCAATGAGCCAGTGTCCACCGGACCAAGGGCCATTGGTGCAAAACTACTCAAAATCTCCCTTGCCGAGAAAGTGTTTGGCGCTGCACCACTAGTATAGGTATATGATTATCATCCTGATTGGGAAAAATAATTAATGGACGCTTAGAAACCAAATGGGAAGATATGATGCATCTTGTCTCAATGGACAATGACCACCTGGGACATGTTTTAGAAGTCCTATTGTGTTCAAAATCCTGCTGTCGACACAAAATCCATTACTATTATAGATTCTATCTTGGGACTTTGAACACAACAAGTCTTAAATTAAGTGAGTTTATTTTGTTACGTTGACGTAATTTCACAAAATTGGAACTAAAATGGAGCAGTTTGAGACACTTATCTGAAATCTTAGATCTATGCCTATCCTAGATTTCAGAGCTCCGAGGTTTCCCAAATCATCATTCTGGAATTGGAGCGGTTTTGATCCACTCAGATGTGTTCCTTTTCTTTTTATGTTTGAGGTTGTAGATGGGCAACTAAAAACCCATGTATGAGCACATGAAAGTCCTAATTTTCAACACTTTGAACATCACATAATTTTGGCTTAGTGAAATTCCTCCAAAAGAACAAATATGATGAGGTTAAAAATGAGATACTCACGCAGTAGTAAAGACGGATGTATGTAGATCATAATCCTTAGCAAATACGAAGCTTATAACAGCTTGTGGTAACGCTGCCTGCAGTGTGAATATCTCATCAATTATCATGAAAAAACATGAACCAATGAAGAAGATGTATTTGATTTGTTGGCAACTGAAAGTCTTATCAGAAAGAGCTGAGAGATACCAGTTCTCAGCATAAATGCAACATTAGATGTTAACATCAATTTCGCTTTATTAGCAGATACTGAGGTAGATATTCACAAAATTGTCACTTTTCAAGATGGGTGGCCTGAAACCTAAATTTATACCAGCGCGGAATGGCTTTATATGGGTACCACTTTTGTGTGTCTCACATAGTGTGACTTATATCTAACTCATTCTATGTTAACTCATTTTATGTGTGCTAAAAATTCTGTCTTTATAAACATCATGTATATAGTTACAACCATGGTGTCTATAACACCCTCTAATTTTTGTAATTTTTCAATGTTTTATTTTTTAAAACCACCAATATATTTCTCAAAAACCACACTATTTCTAGATGGAGTACCCATATCAAGCCATCACCCCAGTCCTAGTTGTTAGAGCTTTGTGGAGTTGAGTGCTTGGTTTTGAAACAAGTGGCTAGTCGCGTAGTCTTTGCCCAGTATTTTCCCTAGATTTATTTTTACAGCTTGTTTATATTGTACACTCATGTAACTCCTTGAAAACAAAACGTTTTCGTAGTCTCTTCCTTGGTGGGACAACTTTAGACAACAAAATCAACATTGTTTAAAAGAAAGGGTGGTCTTTGAGCACCAAGCCACAAATGAGTGTCCAAAGCCACTATTGACACCAAATTAGTGCCAATAGTGACTTTGAGCACCAAGCTCTGACACTGTTTCTCGGCACTGCCAAAAGTCTAGTGTAATGTTTCACATGTTAGAGGGAAAAAATGAGGAAAAAAATAAAGACCGGGGTTTATTTTTCAAATTGAGCAACGGACCTGAAGAATTGCAAACCGCAAGGTATCGCCCCGCAGTCCAAGCACCAAGGAAGCAAGAGCCATTGCGCCAGGGCCAATAAGAAAACGGCAAAATGCTCCATAAAAAGCTACCCACCAGGAAGTTACGAGCTTCTTCTGACCTGCCATGAACAATCCTGAACAACAACCCCAAATGCTTTAATTTCAGCCTCAGAGTCCATCAGTCCATGTGGTGGAGGTAGTACAACTATCCCAATCAAACTCTTTAACCCCTAAAGGACCAAGGATTCGTAGTTTCATATGTCAAATTCAATTTCAAGATCGTATAATTTAGATGAGACAAAAATTTGTTTTGCCAGCACTACAAGGAGAAGGCGTCGCTTTTCACTCGGTAAGTGAGTCAAACGGCGCCACTTTGCATTCAGTGCCCAAGAGCTCAAGACTTGGTGAGTGCGATTTGTCACATAGGACAAGTGTGTATAGTGAACTCTGACATTGTTCTGAGTGAGAAGCGACGCCTTTACTAGTAGTGCAGAATTAGTGAAGAACATTGCATGTGTTGGTCAAAAAATAACTAAACTTGAACAACATGAAGTCTGCGTAGGACCTACTCAAAACTGCTAAAATAAACATGAGGTCCAATTTCGGCTCCTTGATCTTTTAGTGGTTAAATCACGTTGATCTAATGACCAATCTCAAGTGGCACTTAGGGCACAAAAAAATTCAAGTGGTCTTACTACCGTATTGATATGGCAGAGAACATTCACCTATACTGTACATAGTAAGTCCAAGTGTAATTCTGCCAATAATGTCCAGAGAAGTCCTCAAAATTTGGGGAGGTCCGAAATGCCATCTGCACAGAAAGACAGCCCCTCATTCTCATCAATATCGAAAAAGGACACTTGAGGAGAAAGTCAGAGATTGATTCTCTCAAAAGAGACTTTCATATTAACCCTTAAACGACATTTCAGGTCCTGGGTGGGCAGTCCGAGCATCTCTCAAAGAATAAGGGTTATATATTTAGGCCGGGCATGGGTGCATGACCAATCACAACAAAGGAACAAGCACATGAGGAATAAATTGAGTACTTGGGCAAGAATCAAATGATCCTCCAAAACCTTTGATCTAGACATTGCAAACAAGCACAGAAGAATTTGTTGTAGCAATTGAGCACATCAGATGCCTCACCTTGTTGTGCATTCAATGATCTATGTATGGTTCGAAGGAGTTACGTAGTGTTCCTGCTAGAAGCAAGATTCCTTGGAAATAAAGCCCGTGGGGCTTGCTGTGTCGTTTAAGGGTTAATTAAAACACCAACTTGCTACTGTGCATGTATGGGATCATACATATTCTAGATCCATACAGTAGTAAAATAATTATAATATCAAGATTCCATACAATCGATCATATAGGTATAAAATTATAGACAGGCGCCCAATTGATATGATATGATAAGAATGCTGACTGTACCTGCCAGCAATAAGCGAGTATATGATACCCAGAAGGGTAGAATAAGTGAGTGGCATTTTCACCATTTTCGTTCCCACCCTAATTGCCATCTCCTTCAGGTCCATCTTGACATCATGAGGATCATTATGGTCTCTGGAACCATTCATCATCTCCTCGGCATGTAATTCTACATCCCTCTGTGAATTTCCATTGCTCATCGGATCTCCCTCCTTAATAGCACTTTGTTGCATCGGCTCTCCCTCCTTAATAGCACTTTGTTGCTCACCAATTTTAATGCGACATGAATCATCCCGCTCAGCTTGTGTCATCAGAGCTATGCAACATATTTGAAGCAAAACGACCATGTCAATCGGGAGCCCGTTCCCGCAGAATTCCCCAAATTGGAAGAAAGTCAATCTACTTATTGAGAGAATATAATTGTGCAGCTATCCTCCCTACATCTCTTCAAGGTGCTAGGAAAAGTGTCACTTTTACCATTTAACCCCCTAGGAACCAAGGATTTATGGTTTTAAAATGTCAAATTCAATTGATCATATTGGGAAAGATATAATTTATATGAAACCAAATTTTATACCACCAAACTCAATAAAGAACATTACATGTGTTGGTAAAAAAATAAACAAATTTGAACTAAAAGAAGTCCATTTAGGACCTACTCAAAACTACTAAAACTAACATCAGGCCCAACTTGGGTTTCTTATTTGGGTTTCTTGGTCTTTTAGGGGTTAAAATCAATGGATTTCATGTCTCACAGTGCACCTTGTAGAATAAATACTGACCCCAATGAATCAAGGAATCAAATGATCAATTCAATTGACGATCGTATTCATTGAATTTATGGCATTGTTTCAAAGCAGCAACGATATATAGTGACATTCAAGTGGACAGATCTCCAAAACCTAGGAATGGTACTAACCCTAATGACATTCAAGCAGTATTTCCTCATTTTTGAGGATCATTTTCCCCACTTTCCTTTCATTTTTTTAATTTTTTTTGAGAAAATTATTTTTGGACATCATAATGTACACCAAAATGAAGCAAAATATGTAATTTATGAGTTGAAGTTACAAACAGGCATCCTAATCTCCTGAAATTTTAACCCCTAAATGTCCTCACCCCTCTCCAAAGTCGACAATTTTGCAAAAATGCAATCCAAAGGGATATTTTCGCTCGATGTATGAATAAAATTTGTACATTATGAATTTTAGATTCTATTCATACAATTAGATCTGTGATTGCTATCACTAATATTTTTGTATAAAATTTGAAACTTAAAATTCAAAATTCCCTAGTAATTCAATTACGAATAAGATATTGACAATCTATAGATGAAATTTTTGTGATTGATTGAAATGTTATACTCTAAGTGTAGTGATTTTTGGAGATATTTTGGTTGCTTAAATTTATAAGTTGAATTTTTAAAGAGCACTTTTACATTAAAATCTTTAAAATTTTGGTTGGATTACTACAACATGAAATGAGGCATAAAAATTTCACAAATCATCCACTTTTTAATTGGATCACACATGCATGAAGCTAACTTCCCATAAAACATATTAAAAAAAATACACATTACAAAAAGTCAATGACAATTGGGAAAACTATGTATGATTCTGTACATTGTTCACTTTCTAGATGGTTGGACGTTTAAGGACTAAAGAATATGACAATTGTAAAAATATAATAGAGGCCAAGTTTTATGACTCTAAAATGAAATAAAATAAAATTCTGACAAAAGAAATGTCACCATTAGTAGAACCAACTCAAAACAACTTCTAAAAATAATTATATACAACTGAGGCCCAAATTATTCCTTGATGGAGAGGTGAAAAGGGTGATGGTTTGATATGGGTACCCCTCTCCAAAAATAATGTGATTCTTGAGGGGTGAAAAGGATGATGCGCTGATATGGGTAACCCTTCCAAAAATAATGTTATTTTGAGAAATTTCTTTTTGATAAGAAAAAATCATTGGAAAATTACAAAAAATAGATGATTTTATAGACACCATGGCTGCAACTGTATACATAATAGGGTCTCATATGCAATTCCTTGTGTGATTTCCCTACCCGTCTCACTTTTTCCACTAAGTCTTAAAGCTACTTATTCACCTAACTCACCTACTTGTAAAAGAAAAGTTTAACAAGTGTCAACTCTTGAGGCTTGATGGGAAGGAAACGCACAGAGGGAAACCATTATGAGCTCACTGTGCATGGTGTTAGCCCCTAAAGGACCATAAGGTCACTAGGTGGCTCCTGTTTTTTTTAGTAATTTTGAGTAGGTTTTATGTAGATTTTTTTTTTTATAATTTAACAAAATTAAATTATTCAACATATGCAATATTCTTCACTAATTCTAGTGATATAAAATTTGGTCCCATTCAAATTATAATTTTCACAATAGAGTTATTTGTAAAGTCCCTCAAAACCCTTCTTTTTGACCTGTAATTTGGAAAGGACAAGATCGACATGATCTCACTATAGACCCAGAATATAACACTGGATAGATTGAAATTTTCATTCATAAAAATTTGGAGAGAGGGAGAAGAATTGGGTAGTGGGGTGGGACCGTGAGGAGGAGTGGTATCAGATTGATGACGACCAGCTCTAATACGAGCTCTGGTCCATGAAAAAAGGAGGACAAAAGACCGGATGCCTTTACAAATAACTCTAATACGATCGTTTGAACTTGCCATTTCTTTTGTCCTTATCGCATGAATCCTTTGTCCTTTTGGTGTTAAAAGACGGAATTGTGAGAATGTGGACGTACCCGGAATGCCATTGTCCCGACGATCCTCCTCCGACGGTCCATTCACCGACAGCGGAACGGCCCCGGGTGGAGGAATGATGACGGTAGGCGGTTGTTGGGAGTGTTGGCATGATTCTTGCTGCTGCTGCTGCAGCTTCTTGACAGCGCGGAGCTCATACAGAAACAGAACGGGGAACAACCACAGCACTTGGCCGATGAACACCGCGGCGATGCCGGAGCCCGTGATGGCGTAGAGCGGCGACAGCACCGGGATCCCCACGATGATGGTGTTGGGCATCACCGCCATCTGGAACAGCGTGATCACCCACTCCAGGCTGCCGCTTCTCGCAAACCACGCCCACACCGTCAATGCCCCTGCAACATATCCAATTCCAGGCACTCACTCAGTTTTCCATCACAATCATCAACTGACCACAAAATTCTACAAACAATTCTGCACCATTGTGTAAGATCACTAGTAGCAAACCTGTAGTTTTTCATTCCTCATTTTGTGGGGATAGTAGCGGAATATTATACTTACGTTTTTGTCTTCTTGTGACCAAAACTACTCAACAGCACTAACACAACCCATGTGCTTGGCGCTGTTTCATTTCTTTCTCATTTATGGTAAGTGAAAAACTACACATTCCTTCTAGTGGATCAACCCATGGAATTATGGTTTTACATTGATCATATTGTGAAAAACTGTGATCGAATTTTATATCCTCCTTGGAATTGGTGAAGAACATTGCATGTGGTGGTAAAGAAAACAAATACATTTGAACTGAAGGAAGTCTACATCGGACCTACTCAAAAACGCTTCTTGGTCTTTCAGGGGTTTAGCAATGCAATAAGGAACAACATAACTGCCAGGACAACGGACTGTTGGAGCTTTCTCAGGGTTGTCAAAAGATACCCCACTCAATTGCTTGATAACGTAAAAGAATGGGAAAGATTTGTGCAGTTGGAGAAAACTTGAACCACGTACATGTGCATCGCCCTTTCGGCAATCGGAAAATTATAATAAGTTGCCACTTACAGGACGATTTGCACGAATCTTTCCAATGGAAATTGTGATCGAAATTCAAATGACGGAGTGACCAAGAAAGGAATGTGAGGGAGTAATGGAATGTTACCGAGGACGATGCCGTTCGCGAGGCAATAGGCGGCGATGAGGCGGTTGTTCATGGTGTAGGGATCGTTGAAGGCGATGATCTGGAATATGAGCGGTGGCATGGCCACCAGAGCATTCACGCGACTGACGCCGGCGCTCTGCTCGGGCGAGACCACGCCCCACCATTTCAGCGACGCGTACCCCAGGAACAGGGCCACGTACAGCGGCACCACTGCGCACACCACGTCGTAAAACTGACCACCAGTCAACATGCTAGCTGCTGGGGAATTCAATCCAATTCAATCCTGGAATAATCCTCCCACAGAATAATTAATCTCAACCTCCTCGATCGCGTTCTCGCTGATACGAATGTCACCGGGTCACCATCATCTGCCATATCATGGATTGCGGCCCACTCCAAAATATATTCCTCTTGAGTAGCACTCACGGCACAAATCCAACTCCTTATTCAATCGCTACACCTGAATAGCAATACAATCCCAATTGATCACATGAAGTAGTCTGCACGCTTCGATCATACACCACGAACGCTACAATATATTCTCCTGTCACGGACTGATCGAGGAATGCATGCCAATTCGATCGCTACCCACCAGTGATCGAGTGAGTACAGATTCCGCTGTTCAGTGAGATGCGACAATCAATCGATTGAATAATAAGAATAGTCAGTGACAGTGCAACTTGTCCGGAATAAGCTCGTCAAGTCGTCAGTCTGTGAATGTACGTCGACGGCACCTTCAGGCTCCGGGCCAGGCGTGGCGACCGAGACGACGAATTTCAGGAACTGGTTTGTAAGTTGCAGTTTGGTATAATTGCGGAAGTCCGCGGCGCCTGTGCATGTGATGGATATTAGTTCATTGTCCGAAAGGCGCAGCGTGACAATGCGACAAGAGGAGAGGAGAGGAGAAGGGCGAGATGCCATCCACGGCCGTGCTTTCTGTGTTTTGTTTTTTGGCATCCTGCGAAAAGCTCCCCCGCAAATGCTCCGTGAGTCTCTCGTGAGCATCGTCGGTCCCACGACCGACGAGGAATGCCAGGGCGGTGAACACTCGCAAGGGAAAAGGCCAAAAGGCCAGACATGCGCGGTCACGGTCATTGGGGGGGGGGGGGGGGCCTCCGCGGTCATGGGTCGTTAGTGAGAGTGGCAGTTTGGGGTCTGTTACTTCCTTGGCCTTTTCGCTCAGTTTCAGTTTCAGTCTCAGTTTCAGCTTGACAAGAACAGCATCGGACGGCTCTAAATGTCCCAGAGTAGTATAAAGGCCAAGAATAGCATGAGACGGCTCTAAATTTGATATAGCCTCCCAAAATAGACTGAGTAAGAACTCTGGAAGATTCTAAATCCCCCGACCTTAATGCAAGAGGACAAAAACTGCCCCCTATTTTGAACATGTAGGGGGCCACCTTAAAAAATATCTCCCTCTTCCACGGGTTTGAGAAATATCCCCCCCACATCAAATGTGAGTCGTAGATGCCAAATTTGTAAAAATATTTGCCAAAACAAGTCCTTAGAGGGCCCAAAATGGAAATTTTAGAAACTACAAAATGTATTAAGTGAATTTTTTTTTGGAAATTAACGTGATTTCCATGGGTGAAGAGTGCTTGCATTAATGTCCTAGGGAGGATTTAGAGTGAGGGAAGAACTCTGGTTCTCTTTCGAAGGCCGAGAATAGCATTTGAAGGCTTTAAACTCAGAGTAGAGTAAGAACTTTAGAGCAAGCCCAACAACTCCATCTCAAATATGTCTACCAAGTTTTAATTTGACGGCCATTTTTAATTTAGAGGAATGTTAGATAAGAAGTAGCTCAGCAACACTTTTTGTGCAAACACCAAAGCAGCTTATAAAACGAAGATTTTATGAAAGTAACTTGATGACTTTGAAGCACGGGCTCGTGAATAGTCCTCAAACTCGTTATTTACTTGTTGATTGAGCAAAGATGTTTGCTGGATGTGAGTAATTTGTTTGCGTCAAAGCTTATGTAGATGGCAGGGAAACCTCAAACTTTGGCTCCAAACACTATTTTTTAGCGTTAGTGGATTGTTGCTAGGCTAGACTTCAGAGCAAGTGGAGCTGACTACACCAAATCTTGATGTTGACCCTCAAAAGCACCTGTTGATGGGCATGCTTTTACATGTTTGGTGAAGACTACCTTAGGGTGCCTGCCCATCAACCTTGTACCGAGGACCCCTTGCCTATATTGTTTTCTTAAATTCAATTGCTTTTAATTATAGAAGGTAGCGAGTATCTTTTTGTTTCTTTGATGCGGTATTGGATGCATTGTTGTCCTTTCACGACTCGATCACTTATAAACAAATATTTTTAGAGATTTTAGCTAAGAAGACAATAAGCCTAAGGATGACAAAAAGTTGCACTATGAAGCCTTGGGGACTTAGACAAAGACTAATGGGAAGGCACCCCCCGGTGATCCTTCACTAAATAGATGAGAGATCTATCATAAGGCGCTAGTTTGAATAGAATGTTTGTTCAACCCACCCATGTTTCAATGTCCATATCACAAAGAACCACTGGTGCAAGATTAAAAACCGAGTAGAAAAATAACCAAATAGTTGGTAACTAATTAAACAAGGTAAAATTAGGTCTGATTTAAATGTGGATGTTTCATTTTTTCTTTTGGTGGTCATTAAGTCATGAGCTCATTGGTTGATTGTGAACGGATGTTTATCCAACTAGACGGTCAGGGTGGATGAAAGCATGGTAAAGTGAACCAACATTGATCTTTATGAAGAAGCAACAATGCAAGGTCAAAAAGTACATTAAAATTCATTTTTTGTAAAACAATTTTTGCTAATAAAATAAATGTCTGACATGATGTTTAACAAAGCCTCACAAAGAAAATTAAAAAATTCATATTCAATAATTATTTATGTATGTATTAGTGACGTTGAAGAAGTCAAAATTGAAAAAGTAGTTTCGAACCAAATTGAAAAGTTGATATAAAACAAGCTGAAAATGCATTAAATTTTATCTATTCAAGATTTGTTTTCTTTGAAGCACTCAAATGCACAATAAATTTAAAAATATTAATTTAAATTCATATTGAATATGATTTAGTTCATCAAAATTGCTCCTGAAATTGGATTTAAACATCTATCTTTGAACAATACTTTTAGTAATTTTTTTTAATGATTGCTACTTTGAAACTTTGGATTCAAGTACCTCTAAGGACAGCAAAGGGCGCCATAAAATTAGAACCAATAGAAAACACAATTTGATACTCCTTTATAGCCTTTGACGAAAAACATTGTAATTTTAGCAAGCCTTAATAACTTTATGATACACCGAATACCATACTTTCACCCGACTTCAATTTTCATTGAATGGGTCCGTTTAAGAGGCTACAAGATATGTGTGGCTTGGTGCTACTAAGTGAACATAGCCTCCCACTAATTTCTTACATCCAATGTTGGGCATCAAAATTAGAATTTGGTTTTGGTTTTCAAATTTTGGGTTTGACACATGTTGCTTCACAAAGGAAACCCCCAAGGATGAAGCGGCTTTGACACCACAAAAGACTGAATTGTAAGAAACAGGTAACTTAGAAGATCACTACAATAAAGGGCAATATTTTCAACACTTTATTTTCAACACTTTTTTCGACAATTTTTTTGCAATTTTAGTTTGTATCAAAAACTTAAAGTGACCATTGCGATACTCTTTTCAACAATGTTTACGACACTAAAATATTGAAAAAAAAATTGAAAGTTAATTATATAATGTAGGATGACGCACGCTCTCCAAAATGGTTCCGCTCCTAGAATAATTGTGCCAGAGTCTAACATGGTCCTACTTAGTTTTTAGGCCACATGCCAAGAGGCGGTTCATTTGTTGGAATTATTGAGCCATACTTTTGCATTGGCCAACCCCGTTCATAATCAGTTTAATTACATAAAGGTTCAAAAACTAAATGACTTAGGTTAGATTTGGCTTTCTTTTGTCTTTGTAAAAAAAACTCAGTTTTTTTTTGAAGGAACTCAACACCTCCAAAAAGGTGATGGGTGAAAGCAAGATAAAGTGTGCCACTTCCATGCATTCCTACTTTCTCCCCTTTCAAAAATTATTTTATTTTTTGAAAAAAGAAAAATGATGAGGTATAAATTGGAGCATGCATATGTGAGGATGGGTCCACAAAAAAATTGTATCGTATTGTACCAAAAACAGAAGTGGTGTTCAAGTGGAGTTCAAATGAAGTTTGCATCACTATAATAACAATTTTTGACAAACATTATTTATGAATAGTCCCTTAGTCGGCTCTTTTTGTCTTAAAGGCATTTGTCAAAATTCTCTTCTAGCATTGAAGAGGTCACGAGTGCCACTTCTTTGGGCCATGCAGGGCCTTGCTTTAGCTCGTGCTTTAGATTATCCTCCAACTCACAATAGATTAGTTTTGCAATCTTTTTGAATTGAAAACAAGTACAAGGTGAGTTTTCACTTTGAGACACTTTTTTGAGACACTATGGAATATGCAACTCTTCTATGATGTTGGAATTTTGATTTTATATTTCACTTTCACATTCTAAATGATGTAACTTAGTTGCGTACCAATTTTCGTTGCATTTGGAGATGTTTAGGATATTGAAGAACACGCTGAATTTGTTGAAGGTTTAAAAGTTTAGAAAAGACTTTTTGTTTGTGGAATTGCAATATTTTTTACTTTCTTTATTTAAATGCAAATAAAACATAAGTACAACCTAAGTACATTCCACCATTTATAGTATGGCCAAAAAAAATTAGAAAAAAAAAACAAATTTCCAAGTTTTAGAAGACATGTTGCACATTTTCTAAGAATTTTGGAGGTTAGGGGGAAATAAAAGGTGAAGGAAGGGATGCCAACCCATTCCAATGTTCATGACCCCACTAACTGTCAAGGTCGACCGCCACTTGGCAGTCCCTCATTGGACAATTTTAAAAAATAATTATTTTAATTATTTTTTTGGACAAAATGATTTAAATTTTCAATTTATAAATAATATTTTTTAATTATCAAAATTGAACTTTTAGATTCAAATAATATTTTTATATTTTCAAAATAACATTTTTCAGTTTTAAATAATATGATTCAGTTTAAAATAATAATTTTAATTTATAAATTTTAATTTTAATTTTTTTTAAATATTATTTTTATTTTTAAAAAATGAGTTTGGAAAATGGGGTGGTCTTTTGCCCCCCACAATTCACCCCATTTTCCACGGGGAGGGCGAACCAACCCCCACACTGGGACTTGTCATTTTTCTGGTTATCTCATTTTGGGGGTTTAGGTGAATTTTTTTGGAAATTTTAATTTTGTAGTTGGGATCTGCGACCCCAAGTTAGTCTTGAACGGCCGACCATGCTCAAAAATAGGGGCAAGCTTTTGTTTTTGTTTTTTATCTTTGGTCCCAGTGTGGAGGTTGGTTCCTCGAATTCATTTTCCACACTCCACCCATCTTGTTGCTCCCCCTAAAATTCAACTATTTCTCTACTGCCTCACTGCCCTTTCTCCCAAAAGAAACACATTTTCTCTCATAACTTCAACATACGGTGTCGGAATTCAAAATAAATAAATAAATAAATAAAATCCCCATTTTTATGGCTTGTTGAGGATTACACTATTAAATATCCTTCAAAAATTGATTATAATGTGTTCACCAGAACCTACCCGGTTCTCTAAATGTCCTAATTAGGACACTTGGTCCTTTAGGGGTTAATGAAAATGAAAACTTTACTTCAATTGACAAATGAGTACAAGAAAAGCAAAGGACTATAGACTCCTCCTTGACACTATCACAACAACTTGCGAAGGAAACTTAAACAAGTTTCTAAGACAATTCTATATACAGTAACTTTCTAATCCATTTTTTGTAAAATGGATTAGCAAAAAGGAAGGTTAGATGGGCTTCTTTTCGGTTAACTCTATTCTGACAAGAAAAAACTAAGAACCAAAATCTTCAATCTCTATTCCAACAAGCAGCTCCACTACGAGGTGCTCTGACCAGAATAGAACAAGAAAAGGACGAGAATTTCGATGGAATCATGGAGGGAATATATTTGCTACAGTGGTATTTAGCCGAAAAATGAGTGTCCCCGCAATGCCTCTTCCCAACGGTCAGAGCCAACAAACGCATTGTGAATTTGACAACCACTATTGGTATATTAAAGTTCAAAGAAACTTCCAAATAATTCATTTTAAGTAATGGACACTTTAACCCTTTAACGCGCCTGCGTCCATATAATGGACGACGAACAGATTGAAATCCTTCTCTTTACTACATCCTGTACAGTTTTTCATCCATCCAAAATTTCATTGGTTCTTGTGCTAGTTGACTACACTAAATAGTATATTTAGTGTGAGGCACTGTAATTGCGAACATCACTCTAAATATCAAAAAACCTACTTTTGTAAGAACACTAAATGTGAATTCTCACACTATTTATGAAGAATAGTAACGTTTTGACATTGTGATCTTTTGAGATATGGATATTTTGTGTGAGTAAGGAATGAAACTTGAGATGAAAGTTTAGATGGAAAAACTGAAATTTTAGAAATGGAATGAATCAAATTGAATGATAACTGAAAATGAATCAAATTGGATGATAACCGCCAACACTAATTACCCACAAATTGACAATTAGTGTTAGACAAGTAGTAGGGGTAAGCACATTATTCATCACCTCACACTAAATATACTATTTAGTGTACCATTTGTACGGTATGGATCTTCAAAATAAGATATTGTGATTTTTTGAAAAATAACAATATCTAGTATTTTTGATGTCAAGTTTCAATTTTAGTTCAAAAAGTGAGACCTTCAGCATGATTTTCCAAAATAAGTAGAATCAAATAACGGAAAGCATACCATCTCGTAGTGCATGTTATTTCAAATTCATTACAACAATTTTTAATTTTTTTTGTGTTACTTTGGGATTTTTAATTGAATTTCAAAAGGAAACCTTGAAAAATTAATTTTAAAAAATTACTAAAAAATATGATAAATCCAACCATACAGATGTGATCTAAACATTGACATTTACAACTTTGCTTTGTACATCAACTCCATTTTTGGTATTCATCAAATATTTTATAACGGATCTTTGGAATCAGTGATGAATCCGGACGTTAAAGGGTTAAACTTCTCTTTTGCACTCAAACCTATTAAAGGTGTGGATCCATTCCAAATACAACCAAAATACACCATATTCTAGTGGTCGCCACGGCACGTTCAGACGTTTAGGGGTTAAGGACTCAGGTTTAGATTTGTCTAAAAAATAAAACTGAAAAATGCAAGTTATCAAAACCTCGATGAAAACCTCGATGCTGGCATGAAATAGAATAATAAATGTCTCTACTTCCACAAAAACCTTCACGGAAGTATTAGATAAATAATGACACAATTACAAATATAGCAGTATTTACGCGAAGCACATGCTAGTTCACAGCCAGTATTCTGCAGATTGTACGTACTCATTCTTTCTATCTACATAGTGATTGGAAGATGGCTTCCCAATGAACATTAGTAGTTCACAAGCAATCTCCAGAAACATACCCCTCCCTTAGGGCGCTACGCTTGAGCAAGGACACTGAAGGTCCTAAGCAAGTGGCCACATCCTTAATTTCTATCAAGGAGAGGGAATATGCTTTCTAACATTTACAGTACTCAAGCAAGCACGACTAAAACATCAGTGGCCTTCACTGTGTTTGATCTGGTACACACCATTTACATGGCAGAGTGTAGACCCTTGTCTGAAGGCAAACCTGCCACTGCATTGCTCTCAATGCCACATTCATCTTTGCCTCGCACAATTTGGAAGAGTCCTTTCTCCCCCCAGTTTGTGTTCCAAGAGTTCACTATGGTCTGCATCCACAAAAAATGTTACTACAACACTGTCCTCAGAAACAAATAATTTTACGTTATTGCCTGAAGAAAAGAAATGGTTCCACGTACCCAATAGTCCACACCATCGTCGGTAGTTCCCCAACCAATAAGCTTCACAGCGTGACCTCCCATATAACCACCGTAAAGATGCTGGTACACACCAGATTTGTAATGTGCAAAGTCCTGCATAGACAGCATTTCAGATCGTTACTTTCTAAAGATGACAGTAACAATTAGCAATGTTCACGGCATCAAGCCATCGAAACATTCCATCCTAAACCACATATATCAGCTCCAATCATTGGTATTCCAACAATACCGAAGTTCAATACTTTAACAGATGGTTACCTCGAAAACGTCGAAGGCAACTTCAATAGGACCATTGGTGTAGAGCTCAGCCATAAGGTCCTCGGGCTCCATGGACACATCGTACGCACTGACACCAAGATGCTTCGACTTAACCCAAAATTCATCGTCTACGCATTGCTTCTCGCACCTAGGTGTGTCATATGTCGGGTAGCAACCTGGGTGACCGCAGCCTTTCTGATCAAAGTAGGGATCACACTGCACAGAAACAAGAGTAACAAAAGCTTTACACATTTTCACTGGGAGGCAAATATGCAATGGCCCTGCACACATTATTCTGGACCTCACCCTAAACTTGCTCCTCAGTACAAACAAGCCTAAAAGGAACCTAGACGTGACATATCTTTTATCAAAAGCGGTTTGGCCACTGATTCAGTCATTGTTTTATAGCACTGACCATATTGTGTTGCTTTCGTGTCATTGAAACACACACCTATGTTAGCAATCAGTGGGGTGGAAAATTCGAGATGGAGCTCACCTTGCTCGTCACAACTCCGGTGCGCTTGAAGTATTGCCAAGCCCTGATGGGGTACCCACCATCACAACCATCGCCGCACTCGAACCCACAGCAGGCTAAGAGGTCGTTCTCTGATAGTGACACACTCTGCAACACCAAGAATTCAGTCGTTTAGAATCACAAACAACAAAACCAGATCAAGAATACTGAGACCAAAAGGAGGAAAAGAGACGGGGGTAATAATATCCCTGTACAGAAGTCAACCCCCCACGACAATGCATGATCCATCAACATAAATTACTTACCTCATTCATGTGAATGCAGAAACGATCAGTCAACGACTCCACTGCTCCAAAAGCCCAGCACGATCCACAATGGCCTTGGTCTGAAATAAACCGCAAGTATGTCAGCAAAGATATCCTGCCGAAACAGAGCTCAGGCTATAATCACATTCAATTGCATCATGGACATTGTTACTCCAGATCTTCACATGCAATAACAGAAGGCCATGTTGAGAAAATTGACCGAGTACGAACAGTTTCTAATGAAGAACAAATAATACTCAACCTACCTAAAATATCACCAATTGTCTTGCATTGACTCCAATGTGTACGGGCATCGAACTCCTTAGGAAGCTCTAGCTTCTTGTGCTTGTGGGTGACCGTCTCAATGGAGGGCTCCAACTGGTTGGCAGGAGTCATTTTCGCACCGCACATTTTCTTCAGGTGCTCAATCTGAAATCATATAAATTCAAAAACCATTAATTAGACAAAGCCACTTCTATATCCACCCTCATTACAAAACTGAACGTTCAAAATCACAAAACGTACAGTGTGCCTTGCAAAGCGATCATTGAGGCCAGCCTTCCAGGTCGCTCCCGGGTGAGCGTTGATTTTGTCCACAAGGGATTGCTGATCAAACACCCACAGAGCTAGTCAATTAAATTGTCGGCAACCCAAAAACAACAAGAACACCATATGATTTTCCAAAAATAAAATAAAGAACCAAGGATTCATGGTTTCAAAATGAAAGATTCAATACTTCATATTGTAAAAAATATAATTCAAACAGAGTCAAGTTTTATATCACCGGAATCAGTGAAGAACATTGCATGTGTTGGGCAAAACGCAAATAAATTTGAACTAAATAAACCCCACAATAGACTTGCTCAAAAATGCTAAGAAAAACATGCCACTCTAAACTACAAAGGCTGCGCAGAAGTACGAAAAAAACAGTGTTTACCTGATGGATGAGCCTGTTGTTCTCAAGAAGAACAGGCTCAGGCCTAGCAGCCTGCAATCAAAAAACGCACCAACATTGTTAACCATAATACGGATCGCAACTCTCAAAAGATCATATAAAAAGTACATTCAACATTAGCTAAAATCATTCAACTAGCCACAAACACGTGAACGCAATTTCGTCAATAGACGAACGTTCAAACAGTACTAACCCTAGTCAGAACCTTATCTCCTAAATTCTCGCCAACCGTAAACCCCAGTTTTCTAGCACAAGACCATCCACAAACGCATCGCAACGAGTAAACTCACATCAAGTACGCGAACTGACAAACAACCAAACCAACAAACAAACAGACATACAAGCAGGCATACAAACAAACAAACAAACCCTGAATTTACCCTAGGGAGACATGCGGCAATTGCGCGCTACCTGAGCGGCCAGAACCAAGAGGCTGCAAAGCACAAGCACTGGAGCCAGCTCCATCGTTGTTGTCGTTATTCTCCCGCGGTCCGCCATGGCTTCTGCAATTCTAAGGGAGAGGTTCGCAATTGATCAAAAGGACGTTGCTACAAAACTGCCTAATAACATGAGATCCAAGCTCGGAGGAGCTTTATGGGATGCAGTAACGTACTGCAGATTCCTTTCCTATCTCGTCCGTCCGTCTCTCTCGCCGAGGGAGGTAGCGTGTACGGGAATTTCTCTTTTCTTGCGTCAGCCCCGGTTACCGTGGCGGTATCTAGAGACATGCGTAGATTCTGGCCACACTCTGCGGTGGTTGCGGTGGTTGCGGTGTTTGGCCCTCCGTTGGCTTCTCAATTATCAACTAGGTGTTAGGAACCTATTCCCGTGGCTTTCCGTTGTTTCCAATATTAGAATGGTTTCTTTTAACCAATAGATTGGACGACGAACAGATTGAAGTTGTTTGGTTCTCATCCATATTGGACAGTTTTCATCCACAAATTTATTCTTGGTTCTTGTACAAGTTGATTATTCTTTGAACGTTTTGAATCTTCAAAATAGGTTATTGTGATTTTTTATTAGAAAAATAACACAATCAGTTTATGTCAAGTTTCCTTCTTAGTTCAAAAAGTGAGACTTCAAACATGATTTTCCAAAATAGGTAGAATCAAATAATTGAAACTATATCATCTCGTAGGGCATGTTATTCCAATTTCATTACAATTTTTGAAATTTTTGTGTTGATTTGGGATTTTTAATTGAATTTCAAGAGAAAATCTTTCAAAATCAAATTAAAAATATGGTGCATTCAACTGTACATATGTAATCTTCACATTGACATTTACAATTTTTCTTTGTACATGTACTCCATTTTAAGGTTTCATCAAACATTTTATAGTGCATCTTTGAAAACAATGTTGAATTGGGACGTTAAAGTATTCATAATTAGGGGTGTGTGAACCGTCGAACTGGTCCACAAGTCACAGTAAACTTTTATCGTGAGGATTGGTGCCTTTTTCTCTCATTTTGATGTCTATTTGCAGCATTTTAGTTGATTAGAATTATTGGCGTTTTAGGAGCACTTTCCTTGTGGTGTTGTTTGCCTTTTTCTTTTGTTCCTAATTTTTTGGGTAAATTTAGCTGAGTAGCAATTTTAGGCTTTTTAACCCCTAAGTGACGGATCAACCATTTTATGGTCTCTGCCCTTTTTTTATGGGCTGCCCGAAATAGAAAATAAAATTATAGAAAATAAAAAATATTTTTAAATAGGTAATCAAGTCTACTTTCCAACCCAATTTGAATCATGTCAATCCGAGTTAAATTCCATCCGGGAGAAATTTTCAAAGAAAAACACTTCTACATTGTCTAGTGTTAGAAAACTTACTATTTGGGGAAAGTAATGATGTTCTCTCCGTTGAAAAATTTGCAATTTTTGATTTCAGAATAGAATGTCTAGTTTTAACAAATCATACAAAATTTCAAATTCTAAAAATAAAATTTGTGATTCTTATAAATATTTGAAGTTGAATGCTTCTAAAGTCATTATGAGATGATAAAAAGCTATTTTTTGATATTTGTCCGTACGGAAAATTACTAAACATCAAGCTCCTCATTTTCTCTTTTGGACCAAACTTCATCAAAGTTCAAGAAGTAAATTTTTATAACACATTTATGTTTTGCCCTTACCCCCTCCGTCATTCAGGGGTTAATTGTGGATTTTTGAAAGAATGTGTACTAATTTTTTTTAAATTAGAAGGCGTAGTTTAGCTTTACGCTAGTAGAATTTTGGCTTGCCCTCTTAGATATGGTCATAATCTAATTTTATAGTCTCAATTTACCCCCGGTTAACTAGAGATAGAGTAGGAGTTTAGTAGGAGTGATTAGAGTAGAGTAGGAATTTAGACAGATGATCTTTTTGGATAGATGAACCAAATTCAAATCCCCTGTCTCGGTGGTAGTTTTTTGTCGACAGTAGGCACTAGTAGCAAACATGTTGTTTTTCATTCCTCATTTAGTAAAACAATGAATAGTACTAGAATATTATACTTACGTTTCTGTCTTCGTGTGACCAAAACAGACTACTCATCAGCACTAACACAGCCCATGTGCCTGGCGCCAAACGTTTCATTTTTTTTTCAATTATGATGAGTGAAAAACAACACATTTCTTTCTAGTGAGGGAGAAGCCTGTGAAGAGAGAGTTTAGCTGTTAGAAGAATTTTTTGAGAAAAGATTAGAAAAAACACCAAGATCAGAACTACGGGAAGAGCAGTAGTGGTAGTGGAAGTGCTGGAAAGGATTGATTCCTCTCCAATTTTTTGCACTTCGTTACACGGCTAGGTAGATTCATTGATTATTAGGATCTTTGTGATGCCATTGCAATTTAAGCTTTCAAAACTCACCCTTGTGGTGTTTTATTGACTAATTTGACTCAATTTCGAGGTACTTGGTACTCAAGTCAATTGATTGGGATGCATGGGGTTAAATTGTGGTGTTAGTTAGTCATTTGAGTGTTAGGTTGAGTGCTATAATTTCCCAACACACGTGCAACTCACCCATGTGGTGTTTTATTGACTAATTTGACTCAATTTCATAGTACTTGGTACTGAGGTCAAGTGGGCTGAATGCATGGGGTTAATGCTCATTGGAAGATTGACCTACATGCTGTAATTTCTCATCTCGTGTGCAAAACTCACCCACGGTGATTTATTTGGGCTAAATTGATGCAGATTGGATGTTTTTCACAAACTCTGTTTTCTTCAAATTTGCAATTGAAGACCATGAACGGAGATTGTTTGGGTTTACCTTTTGATGAAGTAGGGCCCAAATTACTTTCTAAATAAAGAGTAAGACTTCTATATAAATTATGAAAATCTTCAAAACTCTTTGTTTTCAAATTTTGAGTGATTGATAAATTAAAATCCCACTTTGTGTGATTATCAAAATTTATAATTTTAACATCACACATGGGACAGTTTGGTGGATTTGAATTGGTCAAGCAATCTTGACATACCTTATGACAATAGTGGATGTAGTAGTGTTGTTTTTGTAAGACCTCCAGTTCCGTATCTATGGATGTATTTAAAAATACATTTTTAAAATATGCACAATTGCATGTTTTTGCACAAGGCAAAACATACAATTTTGAAAATCGTTTTTTTTTCTTGCACTCTCCTTTGCATCCAACTCTACCACGTTCGTCGTAAGTAATTTCAATAATATTTAGATCCTTAAGAAATCTAGGCCGTACTACCTGCTGAATTTCTCTTTCAGTTTTTTGTTTTTTAGTTATCTGTAAACTAGATTCTGCCATAGTGAATTATATATCAAAAGCAAAATATGATTGAAGACTGAAAGGACAAACAATAATAATTAGAAAATGAAAGAACAAAGATACAAAGATGTGGAAGATTACAAAAGATACAATAAAAATATAAAATATAAAATATTCATACTTTATACCTTTACTTTATACTTTCACTTTATACTTTTATTGTATATTTTATTGTATATTTTATTGTATATTTTTCTTTATACTTATACTTTATATTTTACTTCTCAATATAAAAAAGTAATAGAAATACATTAAAAATAGTGAAGGGTTAAAATTATAACAAAAAGGGTTCATAAATATAGGAAAGTACAAGAAATACATTAAAAATAGTATAATAATAAAATTATAACAAAGAAAAGGTTTATAAATATAAAAAAGTAATTGTTAGATTGGATTGAGGCCCCAAGTTTTGCACTTCAGTAGGGACTCCAAGTGGCTGGATTGGGGCCCCAAGTTTTGCACTTAGGGACTCCAAGTGGCTGGATTGGGGCCCCAAGTTCTGCACTTGGGGACCCCAAATGGCTGGATTGGGGACCCCAAGTCGTTGGATTGGGGCCCCAAGTTCTGCACGAACAGATTCAAGGCCTTCTCACGTTCTCATCAATGCTTGGATTCCTCACCAAATTATTGTCATATCTAATGGCTCGATTTAGTCATAATAGAGTATATATTTAGAGTACATATTTTTCTAAAATTACAAATGTAGAAGTATGTCAAGTCGTTGACCAAGCCAAAATTGCATTGACTCTAGTTCAAAGTGGAATTGTGAAAAATGAGGTCATGAATTTAAGAAACACAAAAATTTCAAAGTATCACCACATTTAAGAATATCTCATTTCAAACTCATTCCAACAAATTTTACTCAAAAAATATTGAAAATTAGTTTGTAATCGAATTTAGAAGGAATTTTTAATTTTTAATTTCAAATTCTATAAATAAATTTTGGTGATTGTATTAGTGAATCAAATCGTACATATGGAATCTAAAATTCAAAATCTAGAACTTTCATTTGTATATCAATTCCAGAATATTATTCTAAATAGTAGTTTATAATGTTTTTTCTGAAATTGTCAATTCTAGGGACACCCTGGTACGTTTAGGGGTTAAATTGACAACAACTATTATACCCCTTACCTTACTTGGCGATGATGTATGTGCATTTTGTTTGACTAAAAATGTTCAAATTTCTTCACGTAAGGCTCACTTGTATCCAGATCTTATGTCAATGGTCTATACATCCTTCCTACTCTGCAAATGTATTCAGTTTATAAGCAGAGGGACAAAAAAGCCGAGAAGAAACATACTTCGTGGAGAAACCAATGCTCAGCCCAGACAAAATACCACTAAGCAATTAATAGTCTGGGTTGGGTGATACTCTTAACACTCTTCATTGAACGTAACCAGCATTTTGCAAGGTGAAATTCTGAAAGGCACACCCATGTCAGTCAGCCAGTCACATCTGCATCTGAAACTCGGTTTGGATCCAACGTATAAGGTAGAAGCACCAGAACCTGTGAGGGACCAATTCCAGTCACCTATGCAATCACCTGCTCTAACTTTGTGAGTTCCCAATCAAATTATCACAACCATTAGTAGTAGCCTTTTGTGGGGTGATTTTGTACCATACCCGACATTTTATTGAGAGTAGAAACGGGCATTGAGATTTAAGCCTTGCCCAAAAAATTTGTATGCATACATTTGTGCGGCATGAATGGCATTTTGATTTGGATCTACACTAAATGAGTTTGGTGAACCACTATACATCGATGGGAATGGAGCAAAACCTACATGTCTAGCATGTGGAAACTCTGGTTGAACTACTGGTGCATCACAAAGTGGTTGGATGTCGGGAATGCATTCAGAGTCTTCCCACGTCTCCTCCTCTATATTCACTGCATCCCAAAGAACATGAATTTTAATTACACCAATAACAAAACAACAAAGACTTTGTACTTCAGAGATTCTCCAAAACGAGCTATGAAAAATGAATACAAACAAAGACGAACAACATGATCACCATCACATCTTGACAACCAACATACCAACATTTTGACAACCACCACCATGCTCGCAGCCATGAAGACGAAGCAATAAGGAAAAAAAAACCATGAAGCAGTAAGAAAAATAAAATAAAGCCTGCACCATCAACACTATGCTCGCAGCCACAAGACAAGAGCACCATCACGACAAAAAACATGACGATCAACACACCATGAGTCCATGACGACCAAGGCGACCAACACCAAGACGGGATAACGATATAGCCCATCTCTAATTCAACCATAAAAATTAAATTACAAATTAAAAAAAAACACCATGAACGCCATGATGAGCTGACCAAGACGACCAACACCATGAAGCAATAAGGGAAAAAAAAAGGGCCCTGAATCAACTTCTGATCACTTAAAACAGAATCAGAAATCCTCTGAACCACCTCTAATATATATCATAGAACTAGTCGAGAACTACAAGAGAAGAACAGTGTGAAAAATTTATATGAAAACTTGAAATTGCATGCAATTCGTCACCAATACTGTTCTTCTCTTGTATGAACGGTAAGAACTACAAAAGAAGAACAGCATGTAAACTTGCGTTAGGCAGAAATCATTACGAGATCTACACACTCAGCCCTCAAACCCTAAAACTGTCCATAAGCTCCACCTCACAATATGAAGTACTTTTTTGAAGCCTCGTCTCAAAATACCGTGCCCGCTGCTACTCAAAGTCGCAACCCTAGACACTGAAACTGAGTGGATCGGCACCTTCGCGTCAATTCGTTATAAAACCCTGGAACAAAGAAACCCTAACTTATCGAACTGAGACCAAAATTCAAATTCTCCATAGCGTCACACAATTGTCAATAATCAAACCGAATTCAGGCCATCGTACACCAAATCTCCGACTCGATCAACCACTACACGATACAAAACAATCAAACTAAGCCCGTAATAATACCTTCAAGCCTCATCGCCATAGCGACGAAATTGACTCCGGTTCCGGGGAACTAAGTTTGAAAAATAGCAAGTCGGGTGGAGCCTAGACTCTAACGACAAGTCAAGGCAACCATCCAGAAGACCAGGTCGTGAACCACCAAGAACATCACCAACATCAGAAGACGAAGACCCCTAAAACAAAAAAAAATGAACCATACGAGCATCACCATCACCAGCAATAACATCACCAATAGCACCATGAAGACGAACAAGAAATGATCACCACCATGAAGATGATCACCACCCGACAATGACGAGGAGACGATCAGCACATGACCAACAAGAATCAGAAGACAAAGAATCAGAATGAATCAGAAGACGAAGAAGAAAAAAAAAAAAACAACATGACGACCACCATGAATGAGAACACGAAGGAAAAAAAAAGAAGGAACAACACGACGACCACCATGAAAAAAAAAAAACAAACGAAAACCACCATGAATCAGAAAACGACCACAATGAAAAAAAAAAGAACAAACGAAAACCACCATGAATCAGAAGACGACCACCATGAATCAGAAGACGACCACCATGAAAAAAAAAAAAAGAAAAAAAAAAAAAAAAACGATCACCACTATGAACGAGAAACCTAAGCCAACATGAAAAGAAAAGGACGAAACGATCACCACTTTGAATCAGAAGACGACCACCATGAGAAATAAAAACGACAAAATAAAACAAAAAACGACAAACGAAAACCACCATGAATCAGAAGATGACTTCCATGATAAACAAAAAGAAGAAACGGTCACCAAGCATCATAAGACGAAGAGAAAAAAAATAAAAAATAAACACCATGACGAGCACCATGAATCAGAAGACGACCACCGTGAGAAAAAAAAAAAACAAACGATCAGCACCATGAACGAGAAACCTAAAGCAACATGAAAAAAAAAAAAAACGATCACCACTTTGAATCAAAAGACGACCACCATGGAAAAAAAAAACGTGGACAAACGAAAACCACCATGAATCAGAAGATGACCACCATGATAAACAAAAAGAAGAAACGATCACCAAGCATCAGAGGACGAAGAAAAAATAAAATCACCATAATGACCACCAAACATTAGAAGACGAAGAAAACAGAATAAAAAATCATGACGACCATCATCAAGACGACCATCACCTACACCCGCTTGACCATCACCATCAGTAGAAGACGAAGAGGCCTAAAACAAAAGCATGTAAAATAAAAATAAAAATAAATCCTAAACCATATGAGCTTCACCATGACCAGCAAGATAGATAGAAACTCCGACCCTTCTACAAGGCCGGCGTGAATGAAGTGTCCGTTCGTATTCTTTAGCAAGACCAGCAAGACCCTAAATCAACAAGACCATGAAGAGGACCCTGAAACGATCACCACCATGAAGAAAATCACCAGCAATAATCAGAAAATAAAATCATGACCACGAAGAAGAAGACGATCACCACCAAGAGGATGATCTGTGCAAAATTTTGGAGAGGGGGGGGGGAAGAATTATCTATTGTGGAATTCACCGGCGGTGCGGAATTGATTGGCGGTGTGGAATTCTTTGGCGGCGAGGACTGATTGAGGGGTGCGACATCTGCAGCCGGAGTTGGGGAATTCGGGGCTTGCCAATACAGGGGCTCATCATCTATCACCGGGTCTGATTGCGCCCGCGCATGTTTATTGCAAACTTGGCTCGCAACAAACGCTGGTGGTCGGCTTCTTCTCGCTCCGCCGTCCGGCGCTCTAATTCCATCAGTCGCTTGATCCTCTCCATTTCTTCTTTGCGCCTCAATTTGAAGTACTCGTGCGCTTCCTCGTCGAGGTCGTCGCCAATTGGGAGGTGAAATAGAGACATGGCCGCTTAGTCTTCCATAACCTGCGCTTTCCTCATATTTGAGGCGGCCATTTGCTCCGTGGCTCAGGCTTGCGATTAATTTGAGCACGGTCTCCCGCCTCCCCGCCTCCAACAAGTCGTGCTTGGCTGCTTTGTTTCCTTGCGGTCTCATAGGTCAAACCCTAAACTTTTCGGCGGAGATCACTTGTTCGTCGCCGCTGCACTCTCCGTTGCTGCTGCCTTGCGCGGTCATTGGCTCCACAGGTTGAGGTCTTCGGGTGGCCTTCGCTGCAATACCAAGAGATGCGTCTCCTACGATTCCCCTTCTCTGTACGTCGACTGGTGAATCCCACCACCGAGGGACGTCCTTGAACAATTGCCAACAATGCAAAAATGCAAGACCCTGTTGCTTGGGGTGCCGGTCTTTATAATATTCAAGCGCCCGTTCTAGCAAGTCTTCTAATGGCGCCCCAGACTCCCTACAATCCAGAACCTGCTTGTATGCACCGCAAAATTTCTTGACGTCATGTTTGATGTTCCCCCATTTCGTCTCTAAACTTCTCGCTGGCCACACTCGATTTCCCCTGGACTTTGTTTGATTGTAGTGCGTTGTGATGCGCTCCCAAAACGCTGTATTGCGCTGCCCATTCCCACACACAGGGTCTTGCGACACGGCCAAACTGCGACACAATCCTCGCTCCTCCTCCGCGCTGAAGTTCTTGCCCTTCTTTGCTCTTCCCGAATCCAAGGTTGCCATCGTGGCATTGACTGCTTCTACCGGGAGGACCAAGCGCTCACGTCAAAGAGGAAAAATTTGCCGAGAACGGGAGGGTTTTGGCGAGACACGGGAGACTGCAGGGAGCGACGCCGCGCCCATTGGAGCGCACCGGAAATGCCGTGCCCGTCACATGCCGTTGAAGGGAGCCTTTACCGTCCCCATTGGGGGTGCTCTAAGTGGTGTGAAATCAAATTGTTCCTTCCATTTTGCTTTTGAAAGAAACGTAAAGAACTTCTAATAATTCTCCTTCATATTTAGAGTGTGCTTACTCTTATGAACACCAGGCTCTAGGTTGGCGCAAATGTTATAGCCCAAGAACGTCAGTAGTTCTTTACGTAGTGTAAAGCACCCATCTTGGGGCGCACTAGTATAAAGTCATTGGAGCTTGGGTTACATCCTCACGCCAGTGACCTCAAGGCCACTTCACACTATGCCCGAAGGTTGAGAGGCCGTCGATTTTCACCAATCAAATTGCAAAAAACTAAGAGTTCAACATCTCGACCCTTCACACTAAAGGCTAAAGTCCAAAGGCCGTTGTCCTACATAAAGCCTACATTGCAACACTTTTTGGACCAAGATGACAAACTCTTAAAAGAAGTTTGGGTCAAACGGGAATGGAAACCCAAACTATGATCGATTTGCCTGCATAAAAAATCAATTTATGCATATTTGTTGCCAATTTGTTTGCATAAAAAATCAAAAGTATATTTTATTGCCTATTTTCAACCCATTTTTTTGAACTCTCAACCCAGTTCTTTGGCCACTGTCTCTCAATTTGAACGGCCATAGTGTGAAGCTGCCACCGGCCCTATCGGGACTGGTGACCGGTGATCGACCAATAAACCTTTGTCTATTGGCTCATTGGCAAAACAAACAGACACTTCATTCACGCCGGCCTAATTACTAGGTCCGGAGTTTTTATCTATCTGAAGCTGCCCTTGTAATGTTGAAGCCCCTCGATGGGGTGCTTTACCGTACTCAACCTTGCATTGCTGGTATCATGGAGTGGTTTGGAGCGCTTGTTGTTTTTTTTTGGGAAGCAAATGGTGCATTTATTCCACTGCGGAGAGAAAAAACAAACGACATCGTCGCAAGACCAAGAAGGCACAGTGGCCGACTGGCGAGAACACTTTTTGTAAATTTGGAGCTCTCTTGGACAGTTCGGAAATCAATAGGCCCTCGCACGGTACGATGAAGTGTGAGAACTTTGAGTTGTATCCGTGAAGAGATGACGTTCTGGAAGAATAATGGATGGAGGAAATTAGACGAATATTTTACTCTTTGCAGTACTTCCATCTCCATCGTCACTTATTATGATGTTTAACTTATTCCACGAAATTTGCACCAATGGAGCAAGCGTTTTTCTGGATTGTGTTTCCGGAAAGTGTAGGTACGCATTTCTGGTGGAAGGGAAACTGGAGGATCCACGGCGGAGTTCTAACTTCAGACTGAGGTAGACCTTTTCTTGCAAAAGAATACGAAATTGTCGCATTACCACCACAGGATGCGTTTCTTTTAATTGAGTCGTGTAGAGAGACATAATCCAAGCGCTATTTGAATTTTGACCGAAATTTTGCGAAATTGTTCGTTTCTGAGCATTGTTTGTGTCATTGTTTCCGCTGAAAGTGTAGATACGCATTTCTTTCTGGTGGACAGGTTAGAAGAATACACGGCGGAGTTCTAATTTGAGACTGAGGTAGATCTTTCTGCAAAAGAATACGAAATTGTATTTAATATGGAAGCTTAGTAAGCTTGGCAGCGCAGGATCATGTGTTTCTTGAAGTTGTAGCTGCTGGTGAGAGTCGTGTACAGGGGCATAATCCAAGTGCTATTTGGATTCCTCGGTCGGAATAAATTTCTCTCGGTCTTATTGTGAGCATTGTTTGCGTGTGTCTTCTAGGCGAGTTGTTTGCGCTGAAGCGCGGGCAATTTTTTGGATTGTCGGCTTGTCTACTTCAAATTTCAATCAGTTTTTGGTTCTAAGCAATGGCGGTAGCGCAATTTACCACAACTGCACAAGTTCTTCATGTTCGCGATTTTGTAGCCAATACTTCTTGCTCGCGTTATGGCATACAAAGATGCTGTGGAATGGAGGTTCAGAGACGATTTCACGCCATGGCGTTTCGACGGCGACAAGTTCCTTCGATGTCTTCTAAGCGCTTGTTGAAGACCCGAGCAATGTACGTTGATGACGACAATGAGGCAAGCATCGCGTTTCTCACTTTGCCAACAAGCTGCAGCTAACTTCCACGAATTTTCTTGTCGATTATGAATTCTCTGTAGCCAATGATCTGGCCATAACTCAGTCGAATTCATCATTTATAACATGGTCCTTTGCTTTGTCCGTTCACTTTAGTGGTTTAGCTCCGATCAATGCATCCTTACTAATTAACATTGTTCATCGGAACTATTCATATCAACTTGCAGCCTACTTAGTGACGCAATTCGGGTCTCTGAAGTGTACAAATAGAGTTTCAGAATCTACGCAAATAAAGTGTTCAAATAGATTCAAGCACTTCTTTAGATTACCTTATGATATATCTTGTGTTTACAGGAGTACCTGATAGATGCGCCGGTGTCAATGGGTGATGGCTTTTCCTTTTCTGGTGGTGAGTTTTCTTTGCATCAAGGTCACCTTCTGCTGCGTGAGGTTGGAGTAAACATTGTGGTCATCCCGGTCGCCATTGTTCCTATTTGATGTGTTTAGTAACTAAGCGTAGTGAAAATTGATTAATTTTATTGCTTAGCGGCATCAGAACCCTCGTTATTCTCGTTTAGGTTGACATACTACCATACTACCGAATTGTCTTATCGGACAGGAAAGTATTCTGATGAGCTTGGACGCGCGGATGAATGGTTTGCTCGTGGAACAATGGTGAGTTTTGCCATTACTTAGACTATTAACAACTCCAAAATGGAGTGAAACTCTTCTCCATTGAATGTGTTGGTGTTTTGTTACAATTCCAACAAAAGTGTGACATGCATCCCGAGCGGGGAGAATCACTACATTATATTTATCAATGACTATGGTTGCACAGGTGAAGGCATATCCTGTGGAAGGTGGATTGGAGAAAGCTAAAGACCCTCTCTTTGGTCTTGCCATGGGCGAAGCCTCACAGATATCAACTGATTTGTTCAGGTCTGCTGATAGAATATACCAATATTTCTCAATTCTAGGAGGGTGATCGCAGAATTTGAAAAAAGAATTCCACGAGAATGCATGTTCAACAATGGCGTACAAAAATTATCTAAGAATGCGTGATTGGAATCTTATTTGAATCAAGGAGAGGTTTCTACAAATATGATTTTATGATTTGAATTAAAGTTATGCTCAATCTTGAGTGAATGAGAGGCAAAATATACATGACAAAATACTTCATCATACTCAAATTAAGTAATTTCACATGAGATTTTTCATAGCTGAGTCCTGACCTCTCTAGTTATTTACATGTTCATTTTAGTCACAATGTTAGAATGTATCTCTTGCCAGATGGTTCTACGTGGAGGAAGGTGACCGCAAGAATCCTACTATCCTCCTCGCCCATGGGTTTCCATCGCAGGTATGAGGATCAAAAGAGATTACAGCAAATCCTTCTACATGTGGGAGTCGCATGTGGATGCTGCTGTCAAGAGACCCAAACTCGAGGCTTTTTTGTAGGTAAACTCTGCTCTCACTGCAAAATAAGATATGTCCTTTAACTGTGTGCAGGCATACTCGTTTCGGAAGGTGATGTCTGAGCTTTCTCCTGACTACCATGTAGTCGCCTTTGATTGGCTAGGCAAGTCCTGCAACCGCATCATGATGCAATTTTTGATCTTCCGTCACTCCTAGAAATTGAAAGATTCAAAGAATCTGATGCTTAAGTTACTACAGAAGAATCACTGAGCGGCATCTCTATAGCTTGACAACTGCAGAAATCCCGTGTGAGCTTACACGATCTGAATGACTGCAGGTTTCGGATTTTCTGACAAGCCCCAGCCCAAGTATGGTTTTAATTACACAACAGATGGTGAGAAGACTCCTCCAATACATTTTTCTCTAGCGTGCATGCATCAGAGGAATCCCATTAGGTCATTTTGTCTGTGGAAAAACATTCTTAGTGACACACAAAAGTGTGCACAGTATCAGTTTTATTTAGCAACGTGAATGTTGACTTGACGATGTGAAAAGCTCAAACAAGGGATATGATATTTAGGCTGTAAATTGCTACACTGGTTACTTACGAAGCTCTGCGAGACTGCACATGTGCTCTTGCAATTTTTAAGTGTCCATTTCTGAGTAGAATTTGAAAGGCTAGTATTCAAGATTTGGATGGCGATTTGGCCGGTATTCAATAAATCGTGATAGTAAAAACTCAAATATCTGGAAATTAGTAAATAAAATGGGTACTCAGACAGAGACTGTTGGCAGAGTATGCGACGGCGCTGAAGTTGTTGGTGAATGCCCTGGGCTTGAAGAATTTTACACTCGTTGTTCAGGTGAACTTTGTTCATGTTGTCACTTGGGCTAGCTATGGGATTACTAGTTTGTTGGGGTTACGCTGTAGAAGCAATGCTGAGCGTTGGGTAATAATCTCTAAAATAGAGTGTCCAGTTTGTGTCACATGGATGCTTCTAAGTAAAAAATTATGTAGGAGGAATTGATTTCTTAGAGAATGACCATTTAAAAGTTTGCCACTAGCAAGTATTGATGAAGTTGTGTTTATAATTGTGAAGGGATTCTTTGTTCCAGCAGCATTGCAATATGCTAAAACTAACGGAGAGACTTTGAAGCAATTGATATTGATTAATCCGCCTGTAAGTCACTCGTCTTTTTTTTCCTTAGTGCAGCGATTTATATATCTTCATGTTCTATTGACAATATTTAGCGCTCTCAATTTTGTGGTCTCCTGTCTGAACCCCAACGTTAGCTAGCTTGGGGATCTGGAAAATTGTCTTTACGGTCATTCGCTAGTTATTTGCAGATAATGTAGTAAACTAACCAGTCCAGTATTAAATGTCTCATAACCTTCAAGACATAACGATTCATGGTAAAGAACACTAAAATCGATCTGTGGAGAAAACATGCTTCATCTTTCATAGGATGATGATCCTTCCAGAAGTCACTCGACAGATTTAACGCGTTGAATTCTTCTCTTTGAGCTCTTCCGTTAAACATCTGAAGCTTTGTTCTCTTTATGCTACCTTTATTGCTCTGATAGTGGGATATCTTTGAATATAAAAATCGTTGCAGGTTACAGATCAGCATGTAAGGCTTCCTTCATCGCTAGCAGCCTTTTCTACATTCCTTCTGGGAGATGTTTTTGCTCAAGTGAGTCCAATGATACCAACTAGGCAGAACATGCTACATCCTTTGATTTAATCTTCGTGTGTTTGGCATTTATATGAAGTGCGAAGTTGATGTCCCTAAAACCTGCTTGCTGTAGTGTATTTAAACACAGAGTTCGGAGTTCTTAAGGAAATCCAAAAGTTGAAAATTAAAATAGCAGTCTTGCAATACTAGATCGTCATGTGACTCGCTTTGAAGTTTCTCTTTCACTTTGACGGTTCTCAGTACTTGTGGTATTGAAACACACACCTCGAATGTGCACCGCAGGATCCTTTGAAGGCAAGTGACAAACCCTTGACGGACTGTGGGCCTTACATCCTTGACGAAGAGGATGCCATGGTCTACCGCCGACCATATCTCACCTCTGGGGCTTCTGGCTTTGCTCTTGTAGCCTTGAGCAGAAATCTTAAAAATGAGTTGAAGGTGAGTGAAACGAACCCACGGTTAAATTGTAACTCAGGATAATGTATACAAAGTAGTGAGATTCCTCCACAACCATTAAGCCGCTTACGATTTCCTCCGTTCGTCATAATTTTGACTTGCTCCTGAGCTTTATCCGTAGTTTATTACATCTGTAGTTGAACCTGCCGTTTTGCTTGCATCGCTTTGATACCTATCTGCCTGACTTAAAGTTTGAATCATAAAATAAGTAGGCACATGTTTAAGTGAGCTAGCAAGACCAAAATCTAGCAGTACGAAACCTAATGTACCAAGTTCGCTCAACAGGAATCTGTGAAAGCGTCGAGGGAAATTCTTTCACCTGCATGCTGGAAAAAGCCTGTATCTATTCTTTGGGGTCTGAAAGACAGATGGTTGGACTTTAATGGCGTGGAAGATTTCGCCAAGACTATCAATGCACGCCTTGTGCAGCTACCACAGGTTAACTTCTGATTTTCCTTACTGTTGGAATTGCAATCCATTTCCATGAAGTTACATCTCATTCTGATGCATTTTATTCATTTGATTGGTTCATTCAGGTTGGACATCATGCCCAGGAGGACTTTGGAGAAGAGGTGGGGAAGTCATTAAAGAGTCTGATGAAACGAGTATCTGTTGTGTGAGCGGTCAATATTTATATATGCATTGATAGCCCGATTGATAGCAAGCAGTTTTATGATCTCTAGTTATAAGAATTTTTAGTTTTGTACCAGATTTTGTTGTAATTTTTTGGCATTGATATTGTCTTGAAGTGAGGTCCAAGTAGAGTCCTAGATCCACACACGAGAGCGGTTCAGAATCTAGAAAGAATGTTTTGAATAATCTTCCATGGTTTTCGTATCAATTTTATGTTTATAACAATTAGGGTTTGTCACACATCCTCCACTCCATTCTCGATCTACAGAGAATGAGGAAGTGGCACGCTCTCCTTGAATGGTGGAGGTCCCATTCTCTGAAGATTGAGAAATTTCATTCTTCTCCTCCAAGGATGAAGAATGGGCGTGAAGAATGGAGAATGGAGAATGGCCCATGCTCGAAGGATGAGTGACCAACTAACAACCTCTATTCTCCATTCTCAATCTCCACAAACCACAAAAGGGGTGTCACACTTTCTTCATGGAGAAGGTGTCATACTGGTTCCTCTTTTCTCTCATTCTTCGGAGAAGTTCCATTCTCGTAGGATTTGTGACAACCCCTAACATAGACTGCATAGGCATGACTCTTGAGCACTGTACTAGAGGAACGAGTCCAGGATGGGCTGCACATGCACCATCGAAGTATTTATAAAAAAATCACAACTAAATTGATGTACTGCACCTGTGCATGTACAGTATCACATTGAAGAGAATTATTTTGAAGGGCTTGTGTACACTTCTCTATGCTTGAACAAGTTGGCAAGACATCATTGTAAAATGTACCCTTGAATTGGTCAAAATAACAGATCAGTTTTGGAATAGTATCGTCATACATGCAGACATGTCATTTTATCATCCATTGTCAATTACATGTATCATAATATACATGATCAGGTGCATAACTTGAATAGACATAACTTGAAGCTAATTTTCCAGAATAAGTAGAATCAAATAATGGAAACCATACCATCTTGTAGTGCATGTTATTCCAATTTCATTATTTTTTTTATTTTTTTTTGTGTTAATTTGAGATTTTGAATTGAATTAGGAGACAAAACCTTGCAAAATTCATTAAAGAAAATACTGAAAATTTAAAAAATGATTAATCCAATTATACAGATGTAATTTTCACATTGACATTTAAAAAATTCTTTGTACATCAACTCCATTTTTGTCTTTCATCAAACATTTTATAACAAATTATTGAATGGGGACATTAAAGGGTTAAACACTATTCACTTACAGAAGTAAAGAGTACAAAATCCCCGGGCAGGTCCGGCCCGGGCAGTGAGAGTGATAAGCTCAGACTTTGGAAGGCACTATCTAACTTAGGTACCTTGCCGGCCCTCATATCCGTGTCTGCCACGTCAGCACTTGGGCTCAACATAACCGGGTCTACATGCCCAGATATTAGGGTCCAGTACTACACTGTAGAAATCACCCTTTGAATCGTCATCGCCCCCAAAAATTAAAAGCCCACCAAAAAGCAAAAATATCCCCAAAAAGGAATCTCCCAAATGATAAAAGATAAAGAATCATGCAAGGACCGGTTCTAAGGTAAAGAAATCCCAACCCCAGGCTGAGTCATGACTGAGTCCGCCCTCACTACAGCATCGTGATATCATCTCAATTAGCGCATCTCCAGCAGAGCTCTGCAAAACGAATAGAATTTGAAGAACACAAAGTCATTTTCAGCGGTACTTCCCCAACAACAAATAACTCTAAGATAGACATACTTTAACTCCTAAACGTCTGAACTTGCCATGGCGACCATTAGAATACGGTGTATTCTCGTTGTATTTGGAATGGATCCACACCTTTAATGGATTTAGGTGCAGAAGAGAAGTTGAAATCTACACCAATGCGATTCTAATGAGCTATTAAGATCCCAATTTAGAGTTTCTTGTTGATAGAAAATATCAATCATACGACATCGTATATACCATCCCCATGGGATGTTTGAAGGTTAAACCACCACAACACCTAGAACCACCATCTTTTACACCCTTTTTTCATTTCAAGAAGGAATTGTAGGCTTTCATTACATGACTTATGCATCAATTGTCGAAAAGTTAAGTCATGTATCGACAACTTACATTTCCTCTCTAAAATGAAGAAAGGGTGTAAAAGTTGGTGGTTTAAGGTATGTCTACCTTATTTCACTTTGCAGGATTCAATCATGCACTACTCCATGAGCCAACATGTGTCAATTTGTGTCACATTTTTATCTTAACTTAACTCCTAATAGTCTTTAGATATTTATGAGATTTAAAGCGTCTCCACTACACTACTTTTTGCTAATAGTGAAGGTGGGGTTTTTAATGTGACCGTGGTCTTCTCATGTGTCCTTGTATAGTTGAACTTTGTATTGTATATCATTGTGCAATCGATTATTGTTCCTAGTGTAAGCAAATGATTGGGTTGTAAATTTTGGCCTTAGGAATTAGTGCCACATGCAGTATTACCAAAAGAAAGAAGTAGTGTAGCATCTCTGGATGGCACTTTGAAGGTCATTCCAAAAAACTATAGGGCATACCATGTAGGTCCTAACCAACTTCATTCAATTAGACTTTAAAAATAGTAAGTAAGACACTCATAAGTCATCATGCATGAATTGTGCAATCATAATATGCAATTAAAAAGATAAAGAGACACTAGTTTGCACGGTTTTGAGGTTGTTGTATTTAGTGTTTCCCTCCAAATAAATTGTTGATCGGACCATGCGCATCCAAAGCCAAAGAACTATTTAGAGTGTTGGTGGGGATGTTGTTACAAACAAAAAAATCAGTAGCATGCAGTAGCTTTGTCTTGCCCCATAGGAGATGGTGCAACATATTCCACAATAAGGATTTGTTTTGGGGTTTTTGAAGAAATGCTAAAGTGGCCACATAAAATTAAATGTTGTAGCCAAATATTTTTATATTTGTTTTTATTTTGGATAGAACTAACTTTTCATCCACATATTTAGATGACTTTCATTAAAGATTAGTGATTTCATTTGGTTTATTTTCTAAAATTAAAAAAATCTCGCTTCTTCATCCATTTAAAAAAATTCCCCAAAGCTTTCTACACGCGAATTATTTTGAGTGCTTTTGGGCGTTTTAATGCCTAAAAACAAATCACTGTTATGAACTTCATTAGTAACTAATTCGACAAGTGGGTTCTCCAAAAGTGACGAGTAGAGTGCATAAAGGGGCACGAAGACTACACTAAATGGCGTATTTAGTGTTCGAGAAGAATTGATGTCTTTTACTACAATTCGTTCAAAGGAGAAGAGAAATAGTGTCCCTTGACACTACACATGAGTTTGTCACTTGTCATTCTCATTTTCATTGAGAGTGCCATGTTCTTTCCAAGTAATGAGAGTCACATGAGGTGGCACGTCATATTTATTATAAAGTTGCCATATGTCATTGGAACACTACATTCATTTTTTTCTTATGAGGACACTACATCTCTCTAAAATAAAATAGTGTTTGGGTTTAGAATTGAGTATTCCAAGACACTAAGGCCCACTTTATACACAAGGTGGGGCTGGATGAAAGGCCGGCCCGATTCAATCCGGCCCGAGTTTGGAGTTTAGGCCATGGCAAACCTTGTCCTAATTTCATCAAACCGGGCCAAAGATTTGGCGCCGAAATCATGCCATATAGGACGCCACGTAGGAAAAATTGCTCCTTCCGACCAGCCCTAGTATAAAACCCTTGGGCTGAATTAGAAAGAATCGAGCGATCCTATTGGTTGAAATTTGAAGAATTCGAGCCAGCCCTCAATCCGGCCCCAAGTATAAAGTGGTGCCATTTAGTGTGTTGCATGTTAATCCCGGTAGGGGTGAGTAGTACACTAAATAGTATATTTAGTGTGAGATAATTATAAGATTTGAAAATGATATAGATTTTTACTCTCGACAAATTTTTTTACCAAAGACATTGATTCCAATACTATTGAAAGATCCCCATCTTGACCAATATAGAGGGTAAAAAATTTGGTCAACAGTAAAAACTTACAACATGTTTATGTAAATTAGTGTATCTCACACTAAATATACTATTTAGAGTAGTGTCCTAATGGCCCGATGTTCGATGAACACCGGATCATTTTCACTACGAACAGACACTCTATTCACGCCGGCCCTCTAGCAGGACCGGAGTTTCTCTCTATCTGCTGAATGTTATGAAAATCGGAGGTAACTTTGTGTCAGCTTTTCATCCATTACACAGAGGGCGGGGGCTTGGCTGGAGATGCTCGGAGTATGCAGGGCTCCGTCAGCGTCGGAAAGGAAAGATTGCTGGAACCGACCGGTGAATTTTCCATGCATGCGTCACTCCAGCGGCGACGCACTTGAGAATCAAGTGGCTGGCTGGCTCAACGCAATCCGGCACTCAACTCCCACTCACTCATCATATCCATTTCTGGGATGACGTGCACAAAGCCCTTGATTGCCTGATGGGCGGGACCGACCCACCCTTTGCTTTGTAAACATCAACTCAACAATCTTTTCGCTCACACCACGCTCACTGACCGACAACACCACTCTCACTTTGCTTCCATCACACCCCTCATTTCATTTCATTGCCGCAACAACATTTTCACACACCAGCCTTTCACAGAATCCCAGAATCATCGAGAGAGTTGGAAAGACAGAAAGAAAAAGGGTTAGAAACAGACATCAGAAACAGGGTCGGTGAGGAGCCATTTGTCTGTTGGTGGCAAAAGGTGTGTGTGTTTAGGGTCATGCCGAAGGGATGAGTAGTCAGTAGTTGTGAGGAATTTGAATTGAAAATTCCGAGGAGGTTGCGTATGCATGCAAGAGAGGATGTGAAGAAATTAGGGTGAGCGATGGAGGGCGTTTTCTTGGGGCACGGCGTGGGGTTTGCTAGCAGGAGTAGTAGCGCCCGGGCCATGACGTCGTGGAGTCGGATTGCGGGCAATTTGCAGGCGCTCGCTGCGCACACGTTCCTCCTCTGCTTTACGGGTTTGATCATCGTCAAGGTCACGTCGTCCTTCTACCTTTCGTGGTGGTAAGTATGATTGTGCTTTCTCCGCCAACAACTTGTTCTGTGTGAGCTCACTCTTAGGTTTTGCGGTGATGAGTTTTCTTTTTTCTCCTTTCAATTGTAATTCCGCACTGAGTCAATTTAATTCTTTTTCTTTCTTACACGTAACAGAGTCGTAGCATTGTTTTTCTTATTCTTAGAGATCGGCATGCGGTCAATCCGATGGTTTCTTAGGGTTAGAGAGGATTTGTCAATTGCCTTCAGCTATTCTATTGTGTGAGAGAGTTCTGGTTTCTGTGTGAGATGACTCTTAGGTTTGCGGTGATTCTTGTCTTGGAGTTTTCTTTTCTTTTTCCCTCTATTCCTCTTCAATTCAATTGTGACTCCTGACAGAGTCAATTTAATTCTCTTTTTTTCCTAATATGTAACAGAGTCATAGCATTGTTTTTTTTAAGAGATCGGTGATTTCTTAGGGTTAGAGGATTTGTCAATTGCCTTCAGCTATTCTATTGTGTGAGAAAGTTTTGGTTTTTGTGTGAGATGACTCTTAGGTTTGCGGTGATTCTTGTCTTAGAGTTTTCTTTTTTTCCTCTTTTCCTATTGTGATTCTTCAGAGTCAATTTAATTCTTTTTCTTTCTAATACGTAATAGAGTCATAGCATTGTTTTTTTAAGAGATCGGTGATTTCTTAGGGTTAGAGGATTTGTGAATTGCCTTGAGCTATTCTATTGTATGAGAGAGTTCTGGTGGATGAGAACATGAGAGTCAGATTGCGCAATTTCAATTTTGAGGGGAGCTGGTGTTAGGGTGATATTTTAGGGCAAGATATACTGAGCGAGTTTTTCTTGGTTTGTATCGGAGATGGCTTCTGACCTAGTTTTTTGACCTAGTTTTTGGTAAGCATGAAAATTGTTTTGTTCTTCTAACTCTGATCACTGCTATGGTATGGTAGGTGGGTGTTTGTTCCACTTTGGGTATTTCATGGAGTGGTTTCCCGAGGCCGGTTTTCTTTGCCTGCTCCTACACCTCCGCACGATCGACACGTATGTATTTCCACTGGTTTTGAATTTCTCACGAAGCCTTTAATTTCAAAACAGTTGTTGTTGGTTCAAACTGGTTTAGGTTTTGTGTGTGTTTTACATTGTACATTGGTAGAACGTTCTTGAAAGGAGATGTGAGCACCCTGTTAACCCCTAAAGGACCATAAGGCCTCCAGGGGGCTTCATGTTTTTTTTAGCAGTTTTTATTAGGTTTTATGTAGACTTCATTTTGATCAAATTTGTTTGTTTTTTGACCAAAACATGCAATGTTCTTCACTAATTCCGGAGATATAAAATTTGGTCCAAGCCGAATTTATATATTTCACAATATGATCATTTAAATTTGTCATTTTAAAACCATGAATCCTTGGTCCTTTAGGGGTTAAGTCAAAGAAGAATCAGGGTATCCAAGATTCACATTTTGAGTTCGAGAGTGAAATCTTTGGTACCCAGCCAACAATTAGTTAATGTGCTCAGGTTCAAGTTTCAAGGCCATTGTGTCACTTCCTCATTAGCCAGTCAGAAGAGGGTTAGAACCTAGAACTCTTCTCCTGTTTGTCTCCTCTTTGTGAGTTCTTTGATCAACAAAAAGTACAAATCTGAGCGTTGTAGATTGAAACTTGAACTTGACATTACTGGTAGAAAAAGGTTTAAATGGTCCAGACTGTAGAAAGTTCTTTTCTGTTCTGACCATCTTGTGATTGTGTTGCACAGTGGTCTCCATATCACACAGTGGTGGCGATTCCTCTGCTTATTGCATTCGAGCTCCTGCTTTGCTGCTACCTTGATACTCTAGAAGGTAACCGATCGTTACTGGGTGACTATTTTTTGCTACTTTTTGTTTTTTGGTTCTGCTGGGGTTCGTGATACCGTTTCTTACATGGAAGTGAAGTGACAACTCAACGTTGACATTGTTTGCTGTATTTTTGGGATGCACAGCACGCGGTACGCCAGCTGTGAGCTTGAAGATCGTCTTTCTTCCATTGCTCACCTTCGAAGCCATTGTTCTTATTGACAATTTTAGGTAACTTTGGATTCAGAACTGGTTTAAATGCAATTGTCCTAATCGGGTTCTTGTTCATGGTAAAATACGAACGGCACTTGTTGGCATTCCTACTATAAGGGCATTATTTAGGTGAATTATTTTTATACTTTATGTGCGTCCAAGCGTGAAGGTGAGACATAATTTTAAAAGCTGCTAAGAATGACCAGAGGTGCTCAATGACTGGGGTGAGCAGGATGTGCAGGGCTCTCATGCCGGGTGATGAAGAGAGCATGACAGATGAAGCTATTTGGGAAACCCTTCCAGTTAAGTTTTGGAATGCAATACTTGTTGTCTATGGGTCTTCTCATATTTGTAACGTTATTTTGGTCTCTGATGTGTATTTAATTCAGCTGATACAGAATATGGAACTTCCATTTTTTTGACGAATGTCTGGTTTGTTTGTGTGCAGCATTTTTGGGTTGCAGTGTCGATGGTCTTCTTCATTGCTGCATCTATATTCACTCTCCTTAAACTTAATGGTAATGTACTCACTACATAAACGGTTAGTTCAATTTGAGATATGACTTTCCGTAAATATCGTTACTAATTTAGGTTTTGTGTTTTGCATGTTTCTAAAATGGTTGGGTCATTGCTTGTGTGTGTGCAGGAGATGTGGAGGGCCTAGGTTGGTGGGACTTGTTCATCAACTTTGGGTAGGTCATTATTGTTGGTCCATCTAAAGCAAACCATTAGGGCCTTGTATGTTGGCTCCCAATGTGAAATAGTTTTCATGGTTTATTTGTTCTGCCTGTGCAGTATTGCCGAGTGTTTTGCATTTTTGGTGTGCACCAAGTGGTCGAATCCTGTCATTCAGCATGATGGACCGTCCCAAATAGGACCAGGAGGTCTTCCGACTTATGCTACACAGCCCTTGTTTAGACCAACACCGGAGAGTGCCGACGATGGGAGCACATCCAGAGTTGATGAAGACGATAGTGGGGAAGGCATGTGTGGTCGTCAGGATTTAGGCGGCCACTTGCTGAAGATGCCTATTCTTCTATTTCAGATTTTGCTTTGCATGAAGTTGGAGGTATGGTGTACTATTCCCTTGTGCAATTTGTAACCATAGTTGCAATTTCTGAGGTGATGTCCCTCCGTGTTGTTGTACTCCCTCCGTCCCAAAGTTATTGTCATATTTGAAAGTGATTTTTTAAGTAGGTCAAAAAATACTTCCTTGTGGCTAATTTTATTTAGGTTGCAATGAACACATGTAATGTTCTTCAATCATTCTAGTGACATAATTTGGAACCTTTTTTAATCATGTTTCTTACAATATGACCTACTTAAAAAAGCACTTTCAAACATGACTTTCAAACATGACAATAACTTTGGGACGGAGGGAGTAGTGAATTTGAAGGTCATTTCCTGGATTTTACTCAGCATCTCTGACTGGAAAGTCGATTCCTGTTTTCTCTTTTGTACAACAGTGTATGAAGTTGTCAGGCGTTTTTAACGCTGATTTGTTTTGTGTCGGCAGGGTACTCCAGAGCAGGCTCGAGATATACCCGTGATATTACTCTTTTCACCATTGCTACTAGTTCAGTGTATTGCGGTTAGTTGTGCGTTGTTGAGGTTCCTTGAACAAATATGGTTCATGCTTCGTCTTTCTGAGTCCAACGGCTCCCGACAACTGCCCTACTTTGCGAAAGCAGACGACTGTTGTGGTTTCCTTCATCACGGCTCACGGTAATGCTGTCTCTTTTACACTGGTATCTTGTTGCTGAAAAGAATTAGCACTTGGCTAGGTCCATTCACTCTTGGTGGTAGGAGTGGTGTTAACAAAGCGAATATAGTCCCAACACCCTTGCTATAATACCAAGTGGGAATGGACCTTTAATCCTCAGTTCTTTATCCCAAACTGCAGTGATTACCTTATTCGATTTGCTACTTCTGAAGTTAATTCATTTTATGATTCTGGTTCTCTTCTTATGCGTTTTGTCAAATTTCAATGTGTGCAAGTTATTAATGTTAATGACTAGAAATGACTAGAAATGTTGATCTTGGTTGTTTGCAGGTTCCTTGGCTGGTGGTCAATAGACGAGACCAGCAGAGAAGATCATGCTCGTCTGTACCATCCAGAAGATGCTAGGTAATGGAGAATGCGTCAGAATGCGTTAGAATGCGTCTGCACAGGATTTGGTTGCTCTACATGTTTTATTTTGTTTTTGTTTCTCAAAATCTTGAAATCAACCACAGTAGAGTGAGCTGCATAGCATTGTAAGAGCTCCTTCTATGAACCCTCGACAGGTTACTTAATTTACCTTTTTGTGAAGATCTTAAACTTAAGTGGAGGGTGGAAGGAGCTTGCAGATTTAAACACTAGGATTATAAATCTCTTTAATTATTCACTAATGTTATGTAGTTTTGGTATCGATGCTGAGTTTCTTAGGATTGCTTACTGACCAATGTACGGTGATGGCGCAGTTATAACACGTTTCCTGGTTTCCCACCAGAGGTGGTAAAGAAGATGGCGAGGAAAGACCTTGCAGATGAGGTAATTTTTCTCTTCGATGTTTTACACACATTTATTTTGTTTTACACTGGTTGTAGATATCTTTTAAGTGACCTTATCGTGTGAAGTGAACATCTGAGTCATAATGTAACAATATGTACTATTGGAGAGCTCCTTGTGACTCAGTGCTTGGAATTGTAGGTTTGGAGATTGCAAGCAGCCCTGGGGGAGCAGACAGAGATTACAAAACATCAGCAACAAGAATATGATCGCCTCAACAATGTTAGTATTTATACTTCAGAGGCTCTGTTTTACTGTTGGTTAACCCAATCTCTACTTCGTATGGAAATATTTACCTTGAAGTCTCTCACTCTTGATCTGCAGGAGAAGGTACTGTGCCGAGTATGCTTTGAAAGGGACATTGCTGTAGTTCTCATACCCTGCCGACATCGCATTTTGTGCAGGTTGGTTAATTTCTGTACTGTAATGCATTGTTTCAAGCTGCTCATTGTCTTCATACATTTTTTGATTTGTAGGACAATGGATTCATTCATTTGCTACGTGATTGATTGGTTCGTAATTAGATGGAGGTTTACATCCATGTCATTGAAGCTCATCTTGTTTGTAGAATGTTTGTGGCTTATGCAACCTTGTATCTTGTCCCTTACAGCTATTGTTCAGAGAAGTGCAAGCACTGCCCGGTTTGTCGCAACACTATTGTGGAGCGGATGCCTGTGTATGACGTGTAAATAGTTATGGTACCAAGTAAACAGGTAAGTGGAATGCCTTTGAAGGCGGACAGAAGTTTACAGGGCTTGGGTTCCCTTGTATAAGTAGGTGGTCTGGTCTGAATTTCCTTCTAAAGGAAATTCAAGGATGGATGCAAGGAATAATGCATCTAAAACAGCGACACAGTCGAACAACAGTATTTTGGTGTGGATTAACAAACGGGTAATAGTGTCAAAAGAGTAGTATCGGAATTGATCATTGATGATTAGGTGTAACTTAACATTGTTAATATTAGACTCGTCATGTTTGGATAATGATCTGGAGGCTTACAGTTTTTTTATAAAACATCCCACATTGGTGCCTCTGTTCTGCTGTCATTCAAGTTTTTTCAGACGGGGTTCTTGTTTATTAGTCTCAATGCTATCCAGGAATGTGACTAGTTGTTGAGTTGGCTGAAATTGGGACTTGGGTACTGTATTCATTTACATTTAAATGGCATGTTAACCCTTTTAGGGCCGACTTCCATGTAAGGGGGGCAGTGGGTGGCCGGTCCTAAAAAGGAGGAAGCTCCACCGAAATGGGTGGAAACAGGAGGATTCTAGAGTATAAATTCATTTGTACCGAAATGGGTGGAGCATGGGTGGTTCTTGAGACCTCAATTCTTGTCTTCTAGTGCCTTCCACCCACTGCCCCCCTTACATGGAAGTCCGCCCTTAGTACCTAGTTACTACATTTTGGTCACTGGAGTGTCGAAAACGCAAATAACAAAAAATCCGTAAAGAAACACAAGAAAAGAAACACAAGAAATACTGCATAGAACATATTTGTAAATATTTACTGTGTTAATAGGTATTTCATAAGTCCAAATTGAAAATTTGAAAATTTCTTGGAAGTTTTTAATCTTGTTTTATGTTTTTTTGGCTTGTGTTCTCTTGTTCATGTTTCGTTAATGTATGAATTCCGATCTTCATCAATGTACCAACTCCTTTCATATTTTAACGTTTTTTTGTCGTAGACCGTATATGGATAAGTCACTCTCACTTATGAAATTAACAATAATTATGTGTGAGTCCGTTCTTGAGATGAAAGATTGCAACAGAGAGGTGTCCACATTGTTGAACCTCTTCACTTTCATTTTTGAAAATTTAAGTCAAATTTTATTTAACTTTGAAATCGCACACCCTCCAAAATCTCAATTTTGACTTCAAAGACATGCTATAATCTTCCAATTCCACCTTTGGATGATCCTCTAATTTTGGCAAAATGTCTCCTTTCCAATTGAGGATACAATTGTACGGTTAATTTTTAATTTAATCCATTTTATTTTTGATAGTATCAATCATGGTGAAATTTTTTACTAAAATCCAGTGCACCAAGCTACAGTATCCTAGACACTTAATCTAACTTCTCGGGTCTCAAAACAATAATACTAAAAGGGGTGCTACACCAAATTGGGCTAACGTTGAAGCTAGGAGCCCCTTATGGGTTTGTGTCTTCAATCGAGGTTGAAGTTGTTAACAAATATTCTTCATGTAAAAAAAAATTGTTAAAAATTTGAACTACATCTAAAAAAGATTTGTTAAAAACTTGAACTTGGATTGATTCAACTTGGATTCAACTTGGATTTGTTAAAAACTTGAACTTTGTTAAAAACTTGAAATCCAAAAGGGCCTCCTCTTGTCAAACTTGGATTTCTCTTGATGTCATTGGTTCAATCCAAATTCAACCAATAGCACTTGAGTTTGGTATCACTTGTAGTTAATCAGGAAGGAGTCGTAGAAGAGGTTGGGTTGAAAAATTTAGGTGCTTCTGTGTTGAAAATGGTTTCAATCAAGGGTTGTATATGGAGAGTAATTACAATCTTTGAGAAAAAAATCTCAACCGTAGTATCCCACTTGATAAACGTTCTTACTCGGTTGAGAATGTGGGCTCCTTTTCTCGGTTGAGAATTTACACTTGCATTCAATATTGTCTCACCATCGTTCAACTTAACCCCATTCCATACCAACCCAAGCCATTATGCAGTCCCAGGTTGATTTGAGTTTGATTGAAAACACTCAATTCGGTTGAAAATTTCATCTCAAAATAATAACACAACTAAACCCCTAAAGGACCAAGGCTGGTTTTCCAAGTTTGGTCAGCTCAATATGAAATGAGTATTTATTCTCAATTATTGAGATTTTTGTGGTGATTCTACTCTTTGTAACGAAGATGGGATGGTAATTTGCGTACATAGATGATGTATAGATCAAAAGATACAATTATGAAAAGGTGAAAAACCTAATTGCGGGCTACTCTTGAAAATTATCATACAATGAGCTATGCATGTGAATTTTTGTACACAATGAGCTAACGCCCTCATATACACAATTGCCAAATTCATTTTATCAAATCTGAGACTAAACTTTGCATTTTGGGCATTTTCAGAAAGTTTCAAACTTAGGCAACAAGCCAAAAAAAATGCAACCAACTTTGAAGCTTATAATCTTACTATTGAAAAACCTTGAACGGTTGAAATTTTTTAAGTTGTAATAAACTCAAGTTGGTTGAAATATCCTACGATTGAATCAGTTAAAAAGGTTTTAGATCATAAACTATTTGTTTTTTCATGAGAAGGGATACATTGGAATATTTGAAAAGAAACATAGTTATGGTCCTTTAGGAGTTAACCTTAAACGTCAAAAAAGCCCCAGAAAGGAATAATTGAGAAAAAAAAGAAGTTTTTCTCAACCAAATCAAGCGAGGATTGGTGCGTTGAAAAGCCACTAAAAAAGCGATTAAGATTCCAAATTTACGCTTCATTTGAGAGATTGTGGAATCGTTGGTAAGCAATCAAAGTTATCAAATTGAAAAGGTTTTGAGGTTGGGGCAACTGAGGTTCAACAGTGCTACAATGCCGCAATGCTACAGTGCTAGCCATCAATGCCATTTTAGCATTTTTTCGTTTCATTTATTCTTTTTTAATTTTTTAATTTTTTTTCCTCCGAAGATTTAGATGCCTTCCAGGGTACCCCGCCCAGGCCCTCTTGACGCTTAACCCTTTAGCGCGCCGGCGTCCAGAATCTGGAGGCCGGATGAATTTGAGCAGCTCGATTTCTGTAAGTACCGGATGTTTTCATCCTATTTTTTATTTTTTTTCATTCTTGTGCTAGTTGAAAACCATTTGTACGGTATGGATCTTCCAAATAAGATAATGTGAATTTTTGAAAAATTACAAAAGTGATTAATGTCAAGTTTCAATCTTAGTTCAAAAAGAAAGACCTTAAATATGATTTTCCATAGTAAGTAGAATCAAATAATGGAAACCATACCATCTCGTAGTGCATGTCATTCTAATTTCATTACAATATTTAAAAAAAAATTGTGTTAATTTTGGATTTTTAATTGAATTTCAAGAGAAAACCTTGCATAATTACTTTTAAAATATTAATAATAAATATGATGAACCCAACCGTACGGATGTTATCTACACATTGACATTTGCAACTTTCTTTTGTACATCAACTTCATTTCCGTTTTTCATCAACCATTTTATAACAAATCTTTGAAAACAGTGTTGAATCGGGACGTTAAAGGGTTAAGGGTTAACTTATGGGATTGTGTCAACGGGTTGCATCAAAACTGCATGCAAAATCAGGACGCACAGGCAGAATTGTACGAGTTGTGTGTGCAGAGCTTAGCCTGTGCAGAGCTTAGCCTAAGTTAGTCAGAGCCAGATTTCTGACGGTTACACATTTTGCCTCGTGTTCTTGAGGAAGCTCACTGTGGGCATCTGACAGGATGAGATACACGGCGCCCCTGTTCACATCGGAGGATCATGTTCACTTAGCAAAGAAAAGCTGGTTTTCTATGTTGACAAACGTGATCTTGGCCTAGCTAGTGCCTGACAGCCGATCTTACATTAATGAAATATTAGGATTCTTGCATAAAATTTCGCTGCCCATGTCGGTTCCTTTTTTGGCCAATTGCAGACTGAGGTTTGGTGCAGCATTTGTAACTTAAATCCTGATACTGTATTTGAGACGTTAGTAAACTTATTTGATTTAACAGTTTTTGGTAGATGATGTGTATCACCGACAATTTCAAGGTATGTTTGCATTTGGTGTTAGGAATGATATTAGCAAAATGAATCTAGTCTGGAAGTGCACTTAAATTCATTCCTAAGATATTTACTAACATCATTCTTAATACTAAGTGAGAACATACTTCAAGATTGGTATTATAAACTACCACTAGGATGATGAATATGACAATCAATCACTAGTTGATGTATGTTTTGTTCGCATTAGAATAATATGTCCATTCGTTAAAATAAAATAAAAAACAATGAGTCACTAATAGAACATTGTGTTGTTTTTCACCACTTACAGTGGTGGACGGGAGCAGCAATTGGCTAAAACATGACTGTCATTGGTTCTGCTCAGTGGTGTTGGTCACAATAGGACAAAAGTTCCCCGTCTTTTCCCCATTTCAAGGGTGAAATGCGACGAGGTTTCTAGCAGTGAGTAAACTTTCATAAGGACAAAAAAGGCCTTGCAAAACACCAAATCCGATCATATCATTCTCCCTCAAAGGCCTGAACTCTTGTGAGAGAGAAGGCTGAATTTATTTCAACCAATTTGTTGAGAATTCACTCTTGTATTTGCACCAAACTAACACTACCAGTAAAGGTGTTGCTTCTCACTCAAAATAGTGTCAGAGTTCACTGTACACACTTGTCCTACGTGACAAATCGCATTCACCAAGTCTTGAGCATTTAGGCAGTGAGTGCGAAGTAGTGAAAAGTGATGCCTTCTCCTTGTAGTGTAACCCAACATCTACGTTTGATGACACCGATCAATGGTTCTACATATACTTCACTTGTTCATTATACATATTAATATGTTGTGTTACACACTACTCATTGTATACTCCTCTATTCCATATTAAACTTGATGTACCCTGGAAATAGATGACTTAACTAGTCCAATGGTGTAGACCTTGAACAAGTAGGAGTAGTAGTTTGAATAAACATGAAGCTTAACCCCTAAAGGACCGTAAGGCCCCCGGGGGCTTTTGGAACTAGAAAGTGAGGAAATTTGGGTCCTTGGGCTTTGAATTGTAGGATGAGCAACAAAGAGGCCCTAGCTCTTTTTGAGAGCTGTAGGTACTTCTTGATTGGAAATTCATCAAGTGAGCGATTTTTGGTGATTTTTTTGAGTTGCACAGAGGATATTTAAGCGTCACTTCAGACCCTCATATCTTCCTCTTCACACCTCCAAATTAGTTGAAATTGTTTGCACATGTTTAAAATGATGATTTCTACTCACTCTAAAAATTTCAAAATTTTTGGAGCACTTTTGAACAATCCGATTTCAGCATGTGTACAAAATACCCCAAACAAGTAACACACATTTCGTTAAAATTGAACCACATTTCGTTAAAACTAAACTACCATATTGGAAAAGTGATGGGGAGTGCTACCCTTCGCAATAGAGATAGGTCCACAATTTTTCTACAACACTCTTATTCTTCAATTTTTTTTGATAAACGATTTCCATTCCCACTGATACTTGACGAAATGGATCAGCAGTTACAAACGCTTGCAATGATGCGGCCAACGGCACGTCCATGATTCGGTATTTGTAACATGCAGATCTTAGTTGGATCCGTTCAACTCTGAAGCAACGCTTGTGCAGATTCCATACAAAATGTCATACCATGACATTACTTAATTCCATTATTATTGTACTTGATCGACTTTACAGAACCAATCCAAATACACCGGCCCAAAACCGAAACATTTTCAAAGCTACGAATGCGAATCTGAGAGCTTTACAGACAGAATAATCTTGATTTTTTTTGGCAAAGTACATTGATTTACAATCCTCTAGATAATCGTCAAGCGTACCATGTATTAGAGAAATTACTTCTTTCTGCACACCAATAACCTGCAAGAGAGTATTGACTTTGACCTCCGAAAGTCAGAGTATAAGAATCTGAGATTTTTGATACAGGCTTAACTTACCTACTATCATCACAGCGTTGAAGGAAAAATCTCAACATCGATGCTCAAACTCTGAAGCAGAGAAATCAACAACTAATTTTTGAAAACGATTATAGAATGCAGGTCGCTAATTATCATAATGACTCTTTGGTACAGTAACTGGTTTATTGGGTTCACTCATCCATTATGAATATCCACCCATGAAGTCAATGTACGCCTGTCTTAATATTAATGTCAGAATTCTCATCTACTGGAGAAGCAGCAGAGTAATTGCTATCCAACCTCCGTTTCTAAGATTGTAAAACAAAAGACTCGATTGTGGTGAATCTGTCACTGTGGCGTTGAAGAAGAGAGACATGATCGTCCTTGGCATTTAATTGTCAGAGCATGTGAGTTCCATTCTCGTGTTCATTTCCCGGTGGTAGTTGTGACTGTCAGAAGAACGACTTCTTGGCTCCTGGAAATGCACTATAAAATGATCCTTTCAGCTCGGTTCTATCAACCTCACTCTCCGTCGTCATGGCTGCTCTCAAGGTTTTCTCCGGAGCCTCAGGCTTCATGGCTGTAGTTGTTCTCGCTGTGCTTGTTGTTGTTGTTGTAGTTTCTCCAGTTGAGGCTACTCGTGAGTTGATGGGGTATGGCAATGGCTACCCTCCTCCCACGAAGTACTCCCCACCTCCTCCTGTGACGAAGTCCCCTCCTCCGTATGAGAAGAAGTCTCCACCTCCGCCAGTGAAGTCCCCTCCTCCCTATGAGAAGAAGTCTCCACCTCCTCCTGTGGTGAAGTCCCCTCCTCCGTATGAGAAGAAGTCCCCTCCTCCATATGAGAAGAAGTCCCCTCCTCCGCCAGTGAAGTCCCCTCCTCCGTATGAGAAGAAGTCTCCACCTCCTTATGAGAAGAAGTCCCCTCCTCCTTATGAGAAGAAGTCCCCTCCTCCTTATGAGAAGTCCCCTCCGCCGTATGAGAAGAAGTCTCCACCTCCGCCAGTGAAGAAGTCCCCTCCTCCGTATGAAAAGAAGTCTCCTCCCCCTCCTTACTGAGCAGTGACTTGGGGAGCTCCATAGACGATATGTAAGTATTTATGCTATTGTTGAGCTGTCTATAATCTCCTTGTAACCCATTTAGACTGTTGAGGTGGCATTGCATATGAAGAGTTTCATATTCTTGTCCTTCTTTTGAGAGCTTTGCTAGAACAAGATCGAACTAAATATTGAAGTTATGTCTGCTTAATATGTGAAAGTATGTCAGTCTCATCACGGAAATAACATCACAACCAGGAGCAAGTGATTAGAACGACGTTTCTGTGAAAGTCGTGTCATTAATTCCAATGTTGTTCTCAGTTGCTGTATCTACTTACACTGTATTATTTAGTCCATTTCAGTGGTTGTTTTGTACTTGATCAGCTGTTGTTATTGGCATTTTGTTCTTTGTGGACTTTCATGGGCAATCAATGGAATCGGTTCTTATTGATCACTAGCATTGTTGGTGGTTCAGGCTGAAGCATTGGAGGAAGACATGCAGAGACTCTGCAACAGAATGATGATCATTCAGTTTTTGTTCTCGGAGAATTTGATCCGCAATGAATTTGAATACTAGTGTGGATGAATTTGTGGGTGTAGATATCTCCGGGATTTGAATGATGGAAGTCTTTGGTAGTGTTCAGACCAACAGATTCGATTGCCATGATTTCTGTGAGAAGCTTGGCATTTGTTAATTGGAATAATCGTTATATAGAATTATGTATGTGACCTGATTGACAAGTCAGAATTTAAGCTTGTCGGTAGTTGTTCCAGAAAGTTCATCATTATATAAAATATCCAGCGTTTCTTGACCAGAGTATCAATACGCCTTTCTTTGTTCTATGTAATTTTCTTTGCGTCATTTGACCACTATTGAAGGACCAGGGCATTTTTGCACCCAAAATCCCTCTAAAATTGCTCTTATTACTCCATTGACAAAAAATGTGACAATGATTTTGTTTTCATTTTTAATTGTACGAATGTGTACATGATGTGGTGTCGTATGTTAACTATACGAATGTTTTCAAAGAATTGAGGTATACAAACTCAAATTTGTAGATCAAATGCTATCCATGCATACATGTGGTTATTGACTCTTAGGGCTTAGGATGCCAATTCATCTTCTTTTGCTACATGTCGCCAGTTTGGCTACAAAGTTAGTTCTCGTTCTACAAACAATATGTAATTTGGAAGAAAAAGCCAATTTTCAATCAATTTAAAAAAATAAGAACACATGAAATCGCCAAAGTTGGATGAAATTAGTACCTAAATAAATAGAATAGTGATTTCAGGTCCAATATGTGAATGAATGTGATACTATTTTGGCTTCAACAAAATACTATAAGTAAGTCGCCCAATTGAGCATTTCTGGAAAAATGAAAAAAAAGAACCCTGCCTTGACCAGAGAATGAATAATTCACACCCTCATTGACATGAGCAGGAAAGCCAAAATGACCGCGCCTATGGTAACATAATGTTCTTCATACCTTGCTGGACCACACCCTTAACATTGTGCATAAACTATTAATAAAATGTTTCAACTCTTCAACCCTCTTTGCATGGCCCACCTGAAGTTAGAGAATATTCCCGTACAAATGCTTGAGATTCGGAGGTGAATCAGAGGGGGGCTGAAGAATGTTGTGAATAGTGGAGACACAAGCAGTGCCACCAAGCTTGATAGCAATGAGATCAACAATTCTGGGTCTTCCCTGCAGTCCAAGATGGTTCCAAAGAACATAGGATATTTGTGAAAATGGTAATTTTGGTTAATTCATATATATCATCACTTGAGCTACGTTCCAGTTGCAAGGTATCCATGTCACTCTCTCATCATCTAGTTAACCCCTAAACGTACCAATCCTTTGAACACAAGTAGATGCTAGCCTTAAAAATATATATTAGCATGACTTAGATGCACAACAGGTGTACATGAGAGGACCATTGCATGCATGAAATCTATTCAACAAATTTGACATACTTGCATTTGGAGGCCTCTCCAATATTATCAACATCTCTCCATCACAAGAAATTTACTCTAATTGGTAGGGAATTTAACAGGCTTGCAAAGGTGACTTGGATGAAAGACATGATCTGAGATTGTATGAGAAAGTTACAAGGCTTTGAATCCGTTCGTGCTCCAGTTTCTGAATGCTGGGACGTTTAGGGGATTTAAAAAAGTAAAATTTGCTTCACTATTATGATCATACGCTGGTTGCTTCGTTTGTTAGGAACTTTAGGGGAGTATCATGCATTATGGTTTATACATATTGCTTAACAAGCTGCAACGTTGCCTTGAGTTGTAACTCAACTACCTTGCGAACAAACTGTATGCACATATGATCCGAGCAGTACTTGTAAGTCTTTTATTCAAATGTAATCATAACATTCAGTAGCCTTCATGCCTACTGCTTGTAAGTCTTTTATTCAAATGCTTTCCTTCATGCACTCTGCTCATCACCTTGAGCCTCCACCTGTCCTCGTAGCTACTGATGAAGTATTATTGGGTGTGAAATATTCCACACCATCTATTGTAGAACCAAAACAAAGACAATGCATGTTACTGAATGTTATGATTGATTGAAATTAAATATGACCGATTTTGTTGTAAGGAGAGTAGCCAGTTGTAACAAATAACAAGATAACATTTAGTTTCAATTCTTAGTATTTTTTGGTGTATTTTTTTGGAGAGTACAAGAACCATAACAATTACGTAAGTTGTAATAACATTTAAGGAGGGAACATTTAAGGAAGATTGATTGTACAGTTACGTGGTCAAACCTCATCAATTTCTCGCAGTTTCAAATATATATTATTTTTTTACAATATTTTTCTCATATGATTTCTTTTTAAACCAATCTATCATGATTTTTTCATAATTATATTTAAAATTTGACTTTTATGAGATTTTCAAAGTTCTTTTCTTGTAAAAAATAATAGTAATTACCAAAATTCTTTAAATAGTATGATTCTTTAAAGGAAAAAATGTAAATAATAGTAATGAACAACAAAGTGTAGGCGGCATGCTTATTGACTTACATAAAAAAATGATAGAAAACTTTTTCTGCAATGTATATTGGAATTTTAGGCTATTGAGCTTTAAAATGTTGTAAAAAATGAAATTTTAATTTTTTGAAGAATGACAAATTGGACTACACTAAATAGTGTATTTAGTGTTAAATACACTAATTTATATAAACATGTTGTAAGTTTTTATTGTTGACCAATTTTTTTACCCTCTATATTGGTCAAGATGGGGATCTTTCAATAGTATTGGAATCAATGTCTTTGGTAATTTTTTTTGTCGAGAGTAAAAATCTATAATATTTTCAAATCTTATAATTACCACACATTAAATACACTATTTAGAGTAGCAATTAGAAGATAGCTCCCACACTTTCAACACCCAATTCGCTAATTTTGCACTTGGCCATATAATCATGCACTTCGCCCCCAAGCGCATTAAAAATTTTGTTTAAAAAATCTCTTAAAAACAACAATTTTTGTCTTTCTACAATCCCTTACGCAGTAAAGAAACAATTATTTAATTTATTTCTCATCCTTACCTTTATCTTTATCTTCTCTTTTTCTTTTATTTTGTTTTTTTTCCTTGTCTTCTTTCTTGTCTTCCTCTTGTCTTCCTTCTTTTTTTTCTTCTAGTCTTCTACTTCTATTCCTTTTTTTTTCTTCACCTTGCCATTTTTGGAGTTTAAACGTTAAAAAAAACAAATTAATAAAAATCAAGGAGCAGGCTGAATCCAAGATAGGCTCGCCAAAAAGAAAACAAAAACAAAAACAAAAACAAAGTTTTTTTTTTTTTTTTTTTTTTTTTTTCCGATTTTTTCGAGCAGGGAGGGTCCGCGCGCGCGGACCCTACTCTTTTTCTGACCCACTCTCCCTCCCTCCTCTCCTTTCCTTTTTTTTTCCCCTCTTTCCTAAATACCCTCCCCCCCCCCCCCCCCCCTCCAATTCTCCCTCCCTCCCTCACTCTTCCTTCCTCCTCTCTCTTCTTCCTTTATATTGAGGAGAAGGGAGAAAGAAGAGAGGAAGAAGAGAGGGAGAAGAACAAGATAGGAAGGAAAGTGTGAGGGAGGGAGAGTGAGGGAGGGCTTATATTGGGGAGAGGGGGGAGTGGAGGAGGGAGGGTCAAAATAAGAGTAGGGTCTGCGCGCGCGGACCCTCCTTGCCCGGAAAAAACCAGAAAAAAATTAATTAAAAAAAAACTTTTTCTTGTTTTTGTTTTTTGTTTTTTTTTTTTGGCAGGCCTGTCTTGGATTCAGCCTGCTCCCTGATTTTTATTAATTTGTTTTTTTTTAATGTTTAAACTCCAAAAATGGCAAGGTGAAGAGAAAAAAAGGAATAGAAGTAGAAGACTAGAAGAAAAAAAAGAAGGAAGACAAGAGGAAGACAAGAAAGAAGACAAGGAAGAAAAATAAATAAAAGAAAAAGAAAAGATAAAGATAAGGATGAGAAATAAATTAAATAATTGTTTCTTTACAATGAAGAGATTGTAGAAAGACAAAAATCATTGTTTTTTACAGATTTTTTCAAACAAATTTTCTTAAAGCCAAGTTTGCTCATGAAATGAGTGCACTTGGCCAAGTGCAAAATTAGGGAACTAAGAAATTCTTAGTTGAACCCATTTTCATTTGAAATTAGGAACTAGGTGAAAATCAGTGTTTGACTAAAAAATGATCAAACATGGTTTCCACGGGGCTCCTTGCACGCTTAGGGGTTAATCTCCTTAATGCCTATAACTAAGGTGGAAAGACATATTACCATCCATTTAAAGAATCTAAATTGTGTCACATTTTTTTGGGGAGAAGAAAAATCTTAGTGGGGTTGAATTCAAGTGAAATCATATTTTTTCAATAAAATTTGTAACTTTTATGAATTTCCAAAGTGGTTTGTCCTGAAAATACAAAACCGTCTATGGATGGGGTCATGAGCATGCCAAAAATGCTCTATAACCCCTAAAGGACCAAGGCTAATTTTCCAAGTTCGGTCAGCTTAGTATGGAATGAATATTGATCGTCAATTATTGAGATTTTTGGTGGTGATTCTACTCTTTGTAACAAAGATGGGATGGTAATTTGTGTACGTATATGATGTATAGATCAAAAGATACAATCATGCAAAGGTGAAAAACCTAATTGCGAGCACCTCCTGAAAATTTTCATACAATGAGCTATGCATCTGAATTTTTGTACACAATGAGCTAACGCCCTCATATACACAACTGCCAAATTCATTTTACCAAATCTGAGACTAAACTTTGCATTTTGGGCATTTTCAGAAAGTTTTAAACTTGGGCGACAAGCCCAAAAAAAAATGCTACCAACTTTGAAGCTTATAATCTTACTATTGAAGAACTGTGAACGGTTGAAACTTTTTAGGTTGCAATAAATTCAAGTTGGTTGAAATATCGTAAGGTTGAATTGGTCAAAAAGGTTTTAGATCAAAAGCTATTTGTCTTTTTATGAGAAGGGATACTTTGGAGTGTTTGGAGAGAAACATAGTTGTGGTCCTTTAGGGGATAATCATTAAAATCACCCTATAGTTGATATAGAAGTTACTTGAAACTACTCCATTTACACCTAATTCTAACCATTTACACCCAAGGAATCTACATGATTGCCGTACTAAATTGCTCCTTTCGTTGTCTTGGTTACTTAATCATCACTTTGTGATCTCATTTTTAGTCATTGAAGTACCTAAAACCACTCTGTATACATCCAATTCCGCCTATCATTTACTAAATTTAGTACGCACTTAACGTGAGGTGGAATTGGGGTTCAATAATAGGATGCAAAATTGAGTATTGGGTGGTTTTAGATATGTCTACCTTACTAGGTCTTTTGACCATAACCTAGATGTTTTATAAGATGTGGTCTCTCAAACTTTTTTGAATTTCAATAGATAATTGTAAAACATAAGGATTTAAAAACATTCTTATAGTTAAGTTTGAGAAAAAAAATAAAAGATTACCTTAATTGAAAGGCACGGTCGGCACTTCTATTGCAATTTCCTTTTTCAAAATAAGGTTTGAAAAATGTAATATTAAAGGACATTTTCTTTTCTTCATACAAAAGAAAATTGAACCCAATTCCCTAATTTTGCACTTGGCCAAGTGCACTCATTTCATGAGTAAACTTGGCTTTAAAAAAAAAATTCTGAAAAAATCTGTAAAAAACAGGGATTTTTTTCTTTCTACAATCTCTTCATTGTAAAGAAACAATTCTTAAATTTACTTTTATCTTTATCTTTATCTTTTATCTTTATCTTTATCTTTTCTTTTTCTTTTATCTTGTTTTTTTTCTTTGTCTTCTTTCTTGTCCTCCTCTTGTCTTCCTTCTTCTTTTTCTTCTAGTCTTCCACTTGTCTTCCTTTTTTTTCTTCACCTTGCCATTTTTGGAGTTCAAATGATAATTTAAAAAATATATAAAAATCAGAGAGGGACCTGAATCCAATACAGGCCCGGAAGAAAAAAAAGAAGAAAGAAGACAGAAGGAAGACAAGAGGAAGACAAGAAAGAAGACAAAGAAAAAAAACAAGATAAAAGAAAAAGAAAAGATAAAGATAAAGATAAAAGATAAAGATAAGGATAAAAGTAAATTTAAGAATTGTTTCTTTACAATGAAGAGATTGTAGAAACACAAAATCCCAGAGATTTTTTCAAAAGATTTTTTTAATGCGCTTGGGGGCCAAGTGCATGATTATATGGCCAAGTGCAAAATTAGCGAATTGGGTGTTATTTCTCTTAAAGTTAAATTCTACAAAAAAATTGGCATTAATTTATGTAAATATTTTCTTCCGACCTTGCCCTCTACTTGTGGTCAATATTTTTCTATCGAATGCATAAATTACTACATTGGAAATTTGCAATATTACAATTTTGATACTTTTAACCCCTAAAGGACCAAGTCAAAAATGGCGTGTTTCAGTAGCTCATTACAAAGTTAGTTTTAATCAAGATTTTTCATAAACATTTTTGGTAATACATATTTTTTCCACGAACATGGGAATCTAATTTTCAGAATATATAAATAAAAAACTACTCAACCACAAAGGTAAGAATTCTAACTGCATGCAAGAGTTGGTAAAATGATTCAAATAGCCTCTTCCTCTCCAATTTTGCACTAATATAGGTCATCTCATTTGTGTTCAAATCATAATATTACTTCTCTCCAAATTGAGGTCTAAAGTACCCATTTTTTTCATCTTAAAGAATTTTTTCTTTAGGTAGGAAGAAAAGAAAACCAATCAACTAACTTTGGATAATATAATTTCACTAACGATAGACTCTCAGCGGTTGAATTTTGGTTTGATATTCATATTCAAAATTGGTTTAAAGATCACGTGGCTGGAGTGAAATAAAAAGAAAAGACTTAAATTCTCATTTAATCACATTTTACTTCACGAGAGTTCGTTTTTATAGTTTTGGAATTCTTCTAAACATAATATGAGTTAAATTTAAGGAAAAAAAATGAAATCAACAACATTCATGGAATTTTAATGCAGGTTCAAATCTAACACTTTGCTTATATCAATAATCTCTCTCAATTTTTTAATTTATTTATCAAATTTACATTATTTTCAATTATGGAATTTTCAAATGAGGCACGCGTCAATGACCTAAGTGTTCACAATAACCCCTAAAAGCTTGAATGGTATTGGACAAAACATAGATGTGTTGTAATATGTGCCTTCCATATGTTTTATGAAGTTTGGTTCAACAAAAATAATTTAGGGCATCATCTCTACAAATTATTTGTATTGTCAAACTTCCAAAAATAACTTTGGATATTTTTAAATGCATTAACCTTTAAAAATTTGTATAAACTATAATTTCCACTTTTAGAGTTTAAAATTTAGCTTAATGGGTTAAAGTTAGTTTATCTATTGTTAACTTCAAAAAAGCACAAGAAATGATGGAGGGACATCACCACTTTCCCCAAATAGAAATTTTTATAACAATAAGACAATGTTGAGGTGATCCATTTTGAAAAATTCTCCCATGTGGAATTTAATTTGGATTGACATGATTCAAATTAAGACCAAATTCCTACTACTGTAGTAGGAAGGCAGGGTCGGCACTTTGGTGTCGAATAATTAATAAAAGTTCAAAAAGTAGGGGTCGGCACTTTCAAAAATAATTATTAAAAATTCGGCTATTAATAACTAACATTAAATTTTACTAGCAGCTAAACATTTTCCTTTGTTTTTTGTCTACAATTTTTGTTGACTTTATTTTTGTTGATTTCAACAAAACACTTGATAAATTTATTTATTTTTCCGGCATTTTTTTGGGGAATTATTTTCTGCCGACCCTGCCTTCCTACTACGGTAGTGTGCATATTGTATAGTTTTGCCTCAAAACCTCGCACTCTCACACCTATTCTCTAGCACATTTGGAGCTGAGTGCCTGGGGACTTGGTTAGAGAACCGCCACCTAACTAAAGGCGACAGTAACCCCACTAACCTTACCCACGTGGCAAGCAATAACTCAACACAAAAAAATGCCGTTACACAGACGGGCCGGTTAGATCCATCCCTTAACTCTAGTTAAGTTAACTGAAAAGGGTTAAGGACCGCGTTCAACAAGCCCCCCGGCCGCAAAGCACCCGCAAGCAAGCGCCGACACCTGTTCTGTGCCTTCAATCGCAGTCCAGCAATCCATCACCACGCTCACTCGTGTCGCTCGCTCGCTCTTGAGCTTACGATGAATGATTCCTTGCACCAATTCTTCATCTTCTTACTCGGCTTCATTCAAACCTCAATTGGCTCACTGCCATTCCGTTAGCGCCTCGTTTGAATCCCTGCTCAGTGAGTTTCCAGCTCCACGGACAACCCTGTTTCTGTTTCTCTTCGCACGGATCTGGATCATTCGAGTTAGGGTTTTCGATCTCGGAATAGGGTTTGTTTTTGAAGCCAGTTTGGTGAGGTTTTGGGTTTTTGAGTGGGATGAAGGAAGGCGGGGAGGAGGCCTCGCCTCCTTCTGCTCCTGCTGCTCCTGCTGCTCCTGCTGCTGCTGCGCCGAAGCGAGGAATGATCTGGCGTTTGATGGGGCTTCTGGGTTCCGTCTTCTCCCGGGGGAACAAGAATGACTTCGAGAAGCGGCTGCAACACTTGACGAAGGAGGAAGTCGCTGTGCACACGCGCTTGAAGCGACGCACGCAGCGATGGCGCAAGCTCGCTCGAGTGATGATCATTTACTCCATCGTGGGAGAGGTAGGGCTTTCATGATTTTTTTTGAATTTTTTGAATTTTTTTTTTCTGCGGTAACAACAATCTTTGCTAGTTCGTGATTTGTGTTTGTTGTCTCAGGCGTTCGCGTTGGGACTCGCGATCCTGTCTACAAGGACGGCTGACTTGCCATGGCAAGTTCGTGCTATTCGCGCCCTCCCTGTTTTTGCTTTGCCTGCCGTCGTCGCTCTGCTGTACTCGACTTGTGCTGGATACAATCGGATGAGTAATAATTTCGTCACCTCTTTCTTTTCGATTCCTTTTTTTTTTTTTTTTTTTTTTTTTTTTTTTTTTTTTTTTGGATTTACTGTATCCGCAGTCTTGTCTTGGTTTAGTCTTGACCATTTGATAGGGGCTTCTGACAGTGGAACGCAAGGATAAGGAGCGGCTTGAACGATTGAAAGCAGAGCGTCAGGAGAAGATTAATGAGTTGAAAGAGAAGACCAACTACTATATCACACAGCAGCTCATCCAGGTGATAACACAGCCCTGTTGATTGATTGATTGATGCTGTCATTGTCCCCGATCAATCTTGTGTGTGAATCCAGATTTAGGTCAAGGTCTGCATATCCTACGTGTGTGCACTGAATTTGGTGTGTTGGATGCTTCATAGGAAGACAAATAATAAGAAAAAAACTAATAATAAAAACAGTAAAATAATTTTAAACAGTTGATGCATTCCTGTTGGTCCTTCTATTGGTTAGTTAGTGAGTTTGTCTGTATATATCTTCCTAATCATCTACCTGTTTGTCTTCCTATCAGTAAGTTAATAAGCCCCTTTAGGTAGTCACTAGGAGTTACTCCATGCAATTGTAAATCTATGTTCAATACTTCTACAAATGGATCTGATGAGGTTGGTTCGCTCTGTTTTTTATCACTAATTGGTTTGACCTGGGTTAACAGCAATATGACCCTGATCCAGCAGCAAAAGCAGCTGCAGCAAGCATCCTTGCATCCAAACTGGGTGCAGAGTCCGGTCTCAAGTTGGCATACGCTGCAGGTCTTGCTAGCAAGGATGATTTGGCTGCGCAAGGGATGAGCCCTAATGAAGGAGCTTCTCCTGGTACAGCACCAGGATCAGAATCCGTGCCTACACCGAAATCAGGGGGTCTTCGGAACCGAAAGCCTCAACACCGTCGTGAGAGTGTTGGACCAGCGTCCTCTCAAGGAATGCAACGAATGGAGGGTTTTGTTCAGGAAAATAATGGACCTGGAGGTTTGGAGACCACCGAGGTGTGGGATGAGCAGGGTATGGATGTGAAACCTCCTCGCAATAGAGCCAGTGATGGTGGCTGGATCGCAAGGTTGGCTGCAATGCTCGTTGGTGAAGACCCTACTCAATGCTACGCCCTTATCTGCAAAAACTGCCATGCACACAACGGTGAGCCTACACATCTTTTAGGGCCTATGTGGCATGCTAAAAGTATTTAAGATAACAAGGTCACTCGACACTTGTTACCTCAAATGTGTCGTAAGGTGTCGAAAATTTAATGGCTTCTTTTAAACTTTTATTTCACGCTTATATGCACGTGATGTTGTTTCAAATTTTGAGCTCTGTGCAATCCAAAGTGGCCCAGAGTCATTGGTGTACTTTACAAGAGGAGACGAATTTTCATTTTGCACTTTTCCTGCAGTGTCTTTTTTGAATTTGATGGGTGGATTGCATACGTTCCAGGTCTTGCTAAGAAGGAGGACTACCAGTACATCCAATACTATTGTCCACACTGCCGGACGTTGAATGGCACACGACCGGCCGGAGATGGGCTGCAACTTACTGACGAGCCAGGTGAACCGACTCCGAAGCAGGAGCAATCGAAGGTAATATCTTCTGTGGAGGACAGCCAGAGCAACGACCCAGAAATCTCCAACAGCACAGCTCCTGCTCCTGCTTTTGTATCACAGCTTATCACTGGTGAGCTGGACCATGCGGACAGTTCAGAAGAAAGCAGCTGACTTCACTAGATTGGCATATATTAGGAAAAGGGTTCCATATTCGGGATTTGCAGGTAAGGTATGCGATTTACGTTGGCCATGATGCTTCCAAAGTCAATTAGGCATGTCTTGTGCAAACTGCTTTAAGCAGAGGCTTGAGCAACTAGACCAAGGTAGAGTCCGTGTGTGTTTTGAAAGAGATTTGGTACTTAATGGACAGCAAATGTAGTGACAACAACTCTCCTTAACACAGCTTTATAAAGTTCTCCATCAGTAAGGTTTCTGCAGTGCTGCTAAACGTGCACTTGCAGGTTTTCTCTCGCTTCAGCATATGTACAGGTGTCCCAACACATAGCAAGATAGGAGAACTTTACGTGTCCTGGGCATAGATACTAAGTTCATTGCATGAATAAACAGTTTGCTGAACACATCAAGATGACAGGGTTGTAAGGTATGGTCTGTCTCGTTGATCTCGGTGATATCCAAACCTTTACCTCGATGTGTGGGTGTCTTGGAACATGGTTCACTGATTGGCAATATTACAGTGTACCTGTGCCAATTATTTGGGTTTGCTTGGTGAGTCGTTGCACTAACTAGAGGATTGTTACACTGGGTCAACTCACTGAAGGTGGTTGTACAGTAGGGTACGACATGCTTACAAATTTTTTTCGTAAGCATTGAAAGTAGGTAGATCGTATGTCAAGTGGCCGCTGAAGATTGCAAATATGGTAAGAAAAAATTCCTACCTCTAGAAGACTAGAGTAGGAATGTCCCTTTCAATTTGTAGGTCCATGGTGCTATATGGAAGGGACTTTGTTTTCATGTGGCAGAAGTCAGAAAGTTCGTAAGCAACTTGTACCTGACTGTACACATGAATGATCATTACTTTTCCAGATACTGTAACATTTTCTACCAGCAATTCCCCCCAAAGGTAACTATGTACAGTCGGGTACGACATGCTTACAATTTTTTTTGTAAGCATTGAAAGTATGTAGATCTTATAACAAGTGGCCGAATTGACTCTGAAGATTGCAGATTGCAAACATGGTATGAAAAAATTCCTACCAGTAGAGGATTAGAGTATGAATGTCTCTTTCAATTTGTAGGTCCACGGGTGCCATATCAAACACATTACAATTTAGGGAAGGGACTCTGTTTTTATGAGGGAGAAGTCAAAAAGTTTGTAAGCAACTTGTACCCTACTGTATAGTACCCTGTAACAAGTGTTGCAACACACTCTGTTTTTTCACTTAAAACATATCCCATGGCCTGATTTAGAATGATGGTGTTGGCATGATAATCATCACATCTCCATGAGATTTTTTGCATCATGGAAGGTGTTCTAGTTACCTTCATACACCATGCATTTTCTAAATATAAAGAGGCATCCATTGCCATGTGTCTACCAAAATTGCCATCATGCTTAAAATCTTGGAAAAGGGTACCCTTCTTAATGTGATCACTTCTTCTCTGGGATATCAGATTTTGAGTATGTTTGAGCTTGGGAGGGTCCAGAGATACACATACTTGTTTACAAGTCATCTTGATGGTACACATTTCTTAGAAAAATTGTGTGCAACAAGTCCTGTTTGTCAAACATATCGTTTCTGTGTTGTTGTTAGGACCTTTTTTTATCATAGAGTGAGTAAGACATATTGTAAACTTCATATCATATTAGGCTTCTATACTACTATAGCTTTGTAATGATACCTTATTTGACTTTATTTGATCAAATTTTGATTTAATATATGAGTTTGATTTCCTTAGCCTAGAATATGAATGAATGGAAACTATGAAAATACTTTAGAGCCACATAGAGGAGAATTTTACCTACATAGTGTGCATCTTTGTAATACCAAGAATGTGAACAATGATATATTCTATAAATTGGTGCAATCAAATTTTAAAAAATCATCATATATATTTCTCAGTTAATTTTTTTTGAAATTAAGTGAATAAGATAAAATAATTCACCAGAAATAGAGATTTCATTTTTTGACATTGACATTTTATGAACACGTGAAGGGTCCGTAACACAAAAGATTTAATAGGATAAATTTGATAAAATCCTCCCATATTGAAAATGAATGAGAGAATTTCAAGAGTTCACAAAATGGTTGCAAGACATGTTGGAGGGTACTGTACATGCATGATGGACTTTGTCTCGAAAGAGACTATTACGTAGTTCTTGGTGAAATGCATGAATTAGGGTACCCTCTGTCGATCAGATCTCCATATTCACACTTTAAAGTACAGTTTAGTTCTTACTTTGTACTCCGTACTTCAATTCATACATCCATGTTAGTTAGGTACGATAGTGAAGGCATCTCTTTACTGATTACAATGGTAGGAAAAATGCAGTTGAGCCTTTTGTGAGAAGCACTTTTCATGGATGACTCACAATTTCATACCCTTCGTTTCAAATATTGGCATTCATAGAGAAATTTAGTTGTATACTTCTAGGTTAGAGTATCAGGCAAAAAAATTAGACACGAACATAAATTCAATATTTTTGGAATCATCAGATTTTATTTATTTATTTATTTATTATTATTTATTTATTTACTTTTTTATTTTTATTTTTTGTAACGTTGAGATGTTGTAAATATTAACAAATGTTTTGCTCATTATTGTTGGGAAACTCACTTATATCAAATAAATTTAAATTACCAAATTTTATTTTTATTGGAAAAGAAATTAATTTATTAGAATAACCCCTGCTTTGAACATCATTAGTGCTCCACTACTCTCCATGTGATTACTGACGAAGTCAAAAGACATAAATGGACATGAAGTTGAAAGGATTTAAAAAGACGTGAAAGGTTAGGTTACTGCACATAATGGTCTTGGAGGACGGAATGTAACATCCTACAAAAATGTTAAAGGCAAATTTATTGCATAAAAAGGACAACTTTGACCAAGACAAAATTGAATGGTCTTGGAGAATGACAAGAGGAAACAACAAAAGAATCTTTTGGTCACTGGAAAACCAATGTTGTCACTTGAATTAGTCAACAAGCGATATAGAGCCTCTATCACCAAGTTTGCACATCATGCAAAAAAAATTGTACAGTCCCAGGCAACATGTCTTGCAACCCCACTTTCAAACCTCACACTAAAACATTTATCACATTCACTACAACGGTTTGTTGACCATGAAATTTTGCATGTACCACCGCTTGAACATAAAGCATTTTTGGGCCAAATTTGGTACGTTAAAAATGAACGGTTTATGAAATAATGCTAATTTGCTAACTTTTAGGCCTCTGTTAAAAAAAAATCATATATGGTACCTAATAGTTGCCATGGATCCAAATTTTGGTAGAAAGTAGAAGTTGCAATGAGGAACAATATGGTGTTATAAAAAATAATGGTATTCCTAGGTATTTTTGTGTCTAGTTGCAATTCAAATTTTTGAAAAGAAGGGTAAATTTTAGTTTAATTATAAAATAAAGTAATTATCTACTTTTCTCACTTTTTTTGTAACATCATGTTGTCATAGTAAGGAATAACTTAGTATCACAAAAAAATGAGAAAAAAAGGTCATTTACTTTATTTTGTAATCAAACTAAAATTTGGAATCATTATTAAAATTTTGAATTGCATGTGGACACAAAAATACCTAGGAATACCATTATTTTTTATAACACCATATTGTTCCTCATCGCAACTTCTACCTTCTATCAAAATTTGGATCCATGGCAGCTATTGGGTACCATATATGATTTTTTTTTTAACAGAGGCCTAAAAGTTAGCAAATTAGCATTATTTCATAAACTGTTCATTTTTAACGTACCAAATTTGGCTCAAAATTGCTTTATGTTCAAGTGGTGGTACATGCAAAATTTCATGGTCAACAAACCGTTGTAGTGAGTGTGATAAATGTTTTAGTGTGAGGTTTGAAAGTGGGGTTGCAAGACATGTTGCCTGGGACTGTACACCGTGCAAAAATTTGTACAACTTTTGTAAAACATGCAAAAAAATGCACGGTTGAACATTTAGGTGTTCATGCAAGTTAATATTATTGGAAAAATAATTGGCATGTTATGGCTTACAATGTTTTATTATTTAAGTTAAAACATGCCCTTTAACCCCTAAATGCCTATAGTCCTCTTTAGATTTGGAGAATTGCAAAAATGCATTATAAAATGCAACTAAGATGGATACTTTGAACTTGATGTATGAATAAAAGTTGATGAGATTCATCATTGCCTACTGTGTTTCTAGAGTTTACCGTTTGCTGTAGCATTCCTCGGAACTCTGTTGCGAAGGGCGGACCCCGGAATTGCAGCAAACAATGATGATTGTATGATTTCATTTTATTTTCATTTCAGTTCATGAATTGGTAAGAGCAGGCTTCCATGTGAGAATCGGTTGGGTGAAAGGCACTACAAGACACCCAAGAACAACCCATACTCCACCCATTTCGATAGAATTGAAAAATGTACTCCTGGATTTTGATGTGTGTGTATGGGGTCTGAATTTAACCCTTACACCCGAGTTCATGAGCATTGTAAGAGCATTCCCATCCATGCACACTAGGACTAACTTGCTGAAATCATTCATTTAAATTTGAAGAGCCCTCGCACTTACACTCCCCCACCCTTGCACGCCCCTCACATATCAAAAGTGCATATCAAATAATCAATGGACCAATCACAAGTAGAATGTGAGGATATAGTAAACTAAATAATGATTTGAAGACCATTTCTTAGGATTGAGAATCAAGAGGTATTTTTGAAGGGGCCTTGGCACTTCTTGAGTGTGAGAGACTCTAAAAGGGCATGGGTGGCAATGCTCTAAGAGCATTCCCACCCATGCACGCTAGGACTAACCCTCTCAAATTATTCATCTACATGTGAAGGGCCCTTGCACTCACACTCCCCCACCCTTGCACGCCCTTCACGTATCAAAAGTGCGCATCAAATAGTGAATGGACCAATCACAAGTAGAATGAGAGGAATAATCATCGAATAGTCAACTCAATAGTGATTTCAAGGCCCAATTTCTAACACGCTAGAATCCAGAGTCAAGAAGCATTTTGAAAGGCCCCTTGAAACTTTTCATCCACTTCTTGAGGTCAGAGACCCTCTGAGGCCATGGGTGGCCATGCTCTAAGTTAACTTAACCCAGAAGCCTGTTTCCAACATTGAGCCAACGAGGCAACGATCTTCAACGAGCCTTGTCAATGTTGGCTTAAAATGAGTACTGGATGATTCCCGACCTCCACATTCATCCGTCATATTTATCAGACGACATTCATCCATTATACGTTTACTCGTGAAGTTTGAGGACGAAGCCCATTGAAGGCGTTTTCCAGCACCCAGGGCCATTGTTCTCCCGGTCTTGCATTTCAAAAGATTTCCGTCCTGATTGCGTTCGGGGCGTTTCTTTTGCTCCTCCATAGCTTCTCGATCCGATTGCAGTGAATCACAGCTCTTTCCCCGTTCATTTCGATCCTCTTGTGGTGCTCTGGGTCCTCGCATCCTCAAACCCTAGTTGCACAAACCCTAAGTGTGGGTTGAGCTATGGAGGAGCAAGAGGCAACGCAAGATTCGAAGCTGTTGCTGGCGCAGAAGCTGTTTCTGTTGCGGTCGCAGGATGTGGAGGACATCGAGAAGGCGTCCTTGAAGGAGGACGTTCTGGCGCTCATCAAGACCGACGACATGGCGGGTCTGTACCAGTCGTGCTCGCAGGAGCTTTACTGGGACCTCGATCAGTCGCTTCTGGACGCGATGAACTCGAAGAACGCCGATGAGCTCAAGAAGCTCGATGACAAGATCACGGACGCGGAGGAGAATCTCGGCGAGAGCGAGGTCCGGGAGGCGCTTCTCGCGAAGGCGCTCTTTTACATCCGTATCGGCGATAAGGAAAACTCCCTGGAGCAATTGAAAATTACCGAAGCCAAGACGGTGGCTGTCGGACAGAAGATGGATCTCGTTTTCCATACGCTTCGCCTCGGATTTTTCCACCTCGATTTTGCCCTAATTTCGCGTAACATTGACAAGGCGAAGAGTCTGTTCGACGAGGGCGGTGATTGGGAGCGCAAGAATCGGTTGAAGGTGTACGAGGGTTTGTATTGTATGGCAACACGGAACTTCAAGCAAGCCGCGACTCTGTTCTTGGATTCAATTTCGACCTTCACTACGTATGAGCTTTTTTCCTACGACACTTTCATTTTCTACTCCGTTCTGACCAGCATTATTTCCCTGGACCGTGTGGCGTTGCATAAGAAGGTGGTGGACGCTCCGGAGATTCTCACCGTGATAGGCAAGATCAACCATCTCTCTGATTTTTTGAACGCGCTCTACGGATGTCAGTATAAGACATTCTTTGTGGCATTTGCGGGCTTGACGGACCAAATCCGGCTGGACCGCTACTTGCTCCCGCACTTCCGGTACTACATGCGTGAGGTTCGGTCTGTCGCGTACTCGCAGTTTCTGGAGTCTTACAAGAGCGTCACCATGGATGCTATGGCCAAGGCTTTTGGTGTGAGCGTCAATTTTCTGGACATAGAGCTTTCACGGTTCATCGCTGCAGGGAGGCTGAATTGCAAGATCGACAAAGTGGCTGGAGTGCTGGAAACCAACAGACCCGATGCGAAGAACGCTCTGTACCAGGCTACCATCAAGCAGGGAGATTTCTTGCTCAATCGCATTCAGAAATTGTCTAGAGTCATTGACCTGTAAATCATTCATAGAGGTGACATGTAACTAGCATTCAAGGGTCTAGAGCAGGGATTGTTCAACCACTGTTATGTGATTTTTCCTCTCAGAACGTGCAGCAATACAAATCTCCCATCGGTTTAGTCCACTAGTGCACGGTTGTAATACTTTGAAGTAGCTGGTTAAATACTGTCTTGCTTGCATTGTGGAATGAGCTTCCGTTATTCAACTCAGTTTGTGAGACATGATATTCAACGGGGCTTGATGCGTTTTTGGCCTATATCCCACATGCATCAGAACTGTTACAATTCCTGATAGTTAATTTTATTGTGTTTGTGTGATGTACTAGAAATTCCTGATGTTTAGGTCGTTACAATCAGAATGCTGTTCTTCTTGGTGTCTTACAGCAAATGGTTTAGGCAGAAGAATGTACTCCACCCTAGAGTATTGGATGAAGAATGAATTAGTTATAAATTTTCAAAGTTGAAGTATGACACATCCCATTCACCTCATATAGGTAAAGCTCTTTCTATCAAAAGAAGATTTGTATTGCACACACTAAAGATGCTTAAACCAACAACAACAAATCCACAACCACACTTACGTATACTAAAACCAACAAGAGAGAACCCATTACCAACAGTAACTCATGCTACAACCAACATCATTGCAGCATTGATTGCGGAAAATGCCCCTAGTTGTTGGTGAAACTTGCCAGTTGATAATGGGGTAACCACCTTGTTATCCATTAACCCCTAAACCAGTAGTATGAATCCAGAGGTTTCCTCCCTCAGACTCACCCCTCCTTTTCACTGACAAAAGGTCGGCAACCCCTTTGCTCTCTTTAACCCTAATGTAGGGGAGATTGTGATTATTGGGTCTTCTCTTTTGAAGAGACCAATTCTATCATTGATTAAATAGACGATTTACGTGCTTTAGGTATGGTTAATTGTCCTAAAACCACCAACTTAAGCAATTTGGCCTATTTTTGGCAGTGTTAAATTCGAAAAAAAAATGATGGCATTCGAAATAGGTTTTGATGAGGATTGCAAAAATTTGCAACACCTGATTTGCATTTGTCAATTTTATACAAAACTCCAAAGTGGAAAGTAACCTTTGACCCATACATCACATACCAATTTCCTAAGTTCACACTTTGTTGTTCCTAGATTCTGCTCATGAGCTAACACAAAACCACCACTATTTCTTCGCAATGCTTGGCATGCCATTGGTTTACTTGAATAGTGAAATTGGTGGTTTTGAGTCTCAACTGTAGTGGCCCCAAGAAAGCTCTACATGTCATAATTGGGGGAGGTGGTGGTTTTAGGACATCCTATCTTAACAATTGCTTAACGCTTTGGACCCCAGATGCGTGTTTTTGCAAACTACTTGAAGATCTACTCTGAACCAAACTGCAAAAATAAATTTTGGATTTGAAGTTGTGAAGTTATCAAAATATCTATGTTTAAAACACCAAAATATTATAAACACCTCCAAATATTTCCAAGTACACACATGTACTATGTGGTATCTCTTGTGTTCAATGTTTGTTATTTAGATTGTGTTCTTTTAGTCATGTTCCATTAGTGTATGTATTCTAATCTTGATCAATAAACCAACTCCTTTCATTTTTTATTGTTTAATTTTTTGTCCTAAACCGCATATGGATAAGCTACAAAATTCATAATGATTATTTGTGAGCTTGTTCTTGACATGAAAGGTTGCAATGGAGAGGTGTTGACATAGGTCATTGTTAAACCTCTTCGCTTTTGTTTTTGAAAATTTAACCTGAATTCTATTCAATTTTAAAGTCATACCCTAAAAAATCTCATTTTTGAGAGTGTTATATTGTTCAAAGACATACTATAATCTTTCAATCCAATGGTATGATCTTACTAAAGTTTAACTGTCACTTGTTCGATTAAGCTATTCTTACATTTATATGCTTTATGGCTATTTATTGTGATTTATTGGCCAATTTGGGTGATGCCTTTGATTTATTATAGATGGTTTTGGACGTGAAAAGAAACGTCCTACACATTCATTTGTGTCAACTTTTATTACCCAGTACACTGTGTCGTATTAAATTCTATAACCTAATCTTGCACAATTAAAAAATTACAATTCTTCACTAATTTTTTTAGAATTTTTTTTGTATACTTATATTTTATTCTTTTTCAAATACATATATTTTTATTTGAGCATTTTTCCATGTTTACATTAAGTTTGGTTACCAAACATGTCTTTGATTTAGATGAAAAATACATCGGGATGCACATATAGTACGTATCATTAAACAACCACCCCTATTTGCTTTTATTATCAATTAACAACCACACCCCTTGATGTGATTTTCATAGATTTTTATGTACCCCAAACCTCTTCAATGTGATTTTCATAAACTAGTGTGTACCCCTAACATAGTAGAAACTAATAGAATGGTTCAAATTTTAGCTACATAAAAGTTTATTTGGAGAAAAATTGTGAGTTCTATGTTCATTTTAAAATCCATTTCACGTTCAACTTATACATGTTATTCAATGAAAGACAAAAAGAAGAAATACACTTATTTTCATGATACCAATATATAAAACTCCAATATATTCTTCATTCTATATAGTATTACATACACTATTTTGAACTCAAAAAGTTATTGACCAATCATTTACGCACATTTTAAAAAGCTAATCACTAAATGACAATACTTGTAGCCTTCTTATGCTTTAGCAACACCTTACACATCCACAATATTTTTCAGAGCATACTAAGTAAAAAGAAGAGTGCAGTAGGTACCGGTTGACATATTGATAGGGTCCAAACAATGTTGTATATTTTGTATGATCAGCTCTTCAAACCAATAAAGGGATATACATGCACATATCAACATGCCTCAATACAACAATTATGATTGCAATTGATGTTTTGAAAGTTCAATCTTCATTTTCACTGCAAACAATTCACATCCTCAACTGTCATGTGACAAGCTGATGTAATATATTGCTAAGCAATTAGTCTACCACATCAATCCTAAGGGCTTCAATTAACTTCTAAAAGATTCATGATTTCAAAATGACAAACTCAAGTGATCACATTAAGAAACCACATTTTATATCACTAGAATCAGTGAAGAACATTGCATGTGATTACAAAAAAAATTGAACAAAAATAAGTCCACATAGGACCTATTCAAAATCGTAAAAATAAAATAATAATAATAATAATTTAAAATATTAAAAAAAAAATAAGAGTCTCAATTTGAGCTTCTTGGTCCTTTAGGGTTTAATAATAAGATTGTTTAACTTTGGAAAAATTTCCTATTATCCAAACTATAGACTGTAAGATTCATTTGTATCATGGATAGCAAGATCTATCGCAAACCACCATCTAAACCTACAGTTGTCATTCTTCTCTTATCCATGAGAAACAAATATCATAAAACACGTACAACTATCCAAGATTTAAGACAAGACATGATGTAGAATACAGTCCAGAAAGGATTAATTCCATAAAAGAACTGAGCTTCACAAATTTTAATGTTGACTCAACTGCAGGTATGATAAAAGATTGGTCTAGAACCCTTCAAATAATGAGCAACAAAGTATGTAGATGCCTATCACTACCAAACCACAAAGATTATATGAAAATAAGCTGTGCTTGTAACGAAGCCAAAGAATGCAACTTATAGAATTTCAATCCCTATGTTACACGTTGGTTTGCTCTTATAAAAGAGGCTTAACTCACTCCAAAATTTGTATAATTAATGTCCAGTAATTGAATTAAATCGGACCTCTCACAACCCACATTGGAATGTCCACAATCTATGGCAAAGGAGTATGATGAACATTCCTACAATTTGCAGCAATGCCTCAATGATTTCCTACGTGGACTGCCCACTCTAGACTCGGAGATTTCCTTCTGCTTAAAATCAAACATGGTTCTACTGTTACGGAGCAGAAGGGTAAAGAAACATGAGCGCACACAGCATTCAAAGATCTTTATTGCTTGTCGCAATTTTAAAACCAGATTGGATTGAAGGGCCTTCACCTTTTACGGTTCTTTTTCCTAGCAGTTAAGAGCAATTCTTCAAGCCTACGTGATTTAGGCGTGTAGGTCCGTCCTACATCCTTAAGAAGCTCCTGCAACCGTTCACGATCATCATGTACATCTGGATGCATTGTTCCTAGTTTATCCTCCTTCGCTCGTAAAACATCTTCTAAAAGTTGCATGGCCTCATCCAGTCTGTATCCAGCAAGTCGCTTCGTCAAATGCATGACATGAAGAAAGTGATGTATTAAATAACATCAAAACCATAAGATAACTTAAATTTTAGGGTATCATTTAGTGTTGTTCAACTGAACGTGTTATAGAGCCATGTCTCTAGCTCATCAAAACCATAAAAGCTGAAGTGAGATCGAGAGTGAGATTGCTAGCACTAAATGATACCCTGAAACTTAAGCTAAATACATTTGAAATAGAACAAGATGAGTAAGAAGATTCTATATCATTCAAGCAAATGAATCGTTTCGTTCATTGAAGAAGATATGCGGAAGCTAATTACGATCACACAAAAGGGGTTTGTAGTTGACAAATCATAAACTACAAATGGTAAAGCAATATTAAGAGATTCCTAGGAGGTCACGAGAGATTGTTAAATAGCACATCAGGTCAATAGGATGAGGGTGATAGAAATGAACATCACCTCCCGAGTGCATCATAGCTGCCGGCAAGGTTGGTACACACATCTAAAGTATCTAGGTGATATGGACCGTAGCTCTCCTCCAATATACTTTGGGAATTTCCAAATAACTCTGCGGCCTGCTTGATATCACCAAGCTCTACGCATGTGATGCCCATTTGGTTCAAGAGCATGCCTAACAACGGCATTTTTTCCAAACCTCCATCCCTTAACTTGCAAGCTGCACTCTTAAAGGCATCTAATGCCGACCCATACTTCTCCATCATATAGTATAAAATTCCAATTTGAGCTTCAATGCCACCCATTGCAACTTGATGACCTGTAAATAAAACTAACGTGATTAGAGTGATAAAAACGCCACTCAAATAAATTAACGAATAGGCTCGGTGAAAACTACCTTCTTGAAAATACATAAAAAAAAGGAACTAAAAAATAGTGTTCAACCTGGAAGAGACTCCTGTATAGTGAGTGCACGCTGAAGGAGCACAATTGCCGTGTCTTTCTCATTCATTTGCTCATAAACTGCTGCCACATCAGCAAGTCCACTTGCAATATCATTGGGATTGTGGCCAAAACCCTGCTTTCCGTAAATTTGCAAAGCATTTTCGCAAAATGACTTGGCTTCGCGAAGCTTGTTGGTCTTCATATAAAGCTCAGCAAGGCTAACGTAACACCCAGCCACCAATGTGTGATTGTCTCCTTTAAGAGCCTTGAACATTAGGATAGCTTTCTGGTATGCATTTACTGCCTCTGAATCTCGATTGAGCGCCAATAATTCATCACCAATACTCAGACTTACTGCTGCTGCATCAAGCTAGATTCCAAAAAGAAGAAAGAAGACATAACATCAGTATGAGTGGTCTCATTCATTGAACATGGACACAAAACTAATAAAGATTTGATGCATGTACTGAGTACCTCTATGAGAAATCAAAGTGTTTACTGCTTATCATGACTAAATATAGGTTGAAATTATAATATTATGACGTGCATGTATGACTGGGGCATATGTAGTACATACTCTATACCCTCGGAATTTCAAAAGAACGATAACGAGGCTGACCATTTAGAACTGCAGTAACTCAATGGGAGAAAAGTTATGTTAATCTCACTACATCCCAGGAGTAAAAAATATTTGAAAGATATACCTCTAAATTGTTTGCTTGTAAGGTTGTCGAAGAAAGCATCAAGTTCTCAAGAGATTTTTCATGATTCCCTTTTGCACTCAAAACTAGTGCCAAAAGACGCCGATCTGATGCTTCTTCCAAAGAGCCTTCCTCACCATGTTTTTTGTGAATGGAAAGTGCATGTTCACACAAGGACTCGGCTTTGTCAAAATCCAATGCCTGCAGAAAAGACGAACAATTATTACACACAGACATGGGTACAAATTTTTTTCTAAGAAACCAAATATTTACCAATGATTCTACTATACCCAAACATATGAAATCAACATACTTGCAAGTGAGCTTCAGCAATGTAGTGACATGTTTCACCAACTCGAGGATCCAAATCTCCAAGAATTGCCTTCTGCACCCTCAAAGCGCGATGGTATGATTCAAGCGCAGCACTTTGTTTTCCAAGCAGATTGAAAGAGTCCCCAAGTTGCATGTGACCAGAGAACTTTGCCAAGGCATGATCTTCACTGTCACCTGTAACGGGGATAACCACGGACCTCTCCAACAGAGGGATGGCATCATCAAAATTTCCCAGCCTACCATATAATGCTGCCAATATCTGAAGGCTGGCAATGAATTCCAAGCTAGGTTGCCCATTGTTGGTTTGCTTCTCGTAAAACCTAACTGCTCGAATGCCGTACTCAATTGCTTTGGATTGATCTTCTTCCATCGAATACAACTTTGTCAACTTGATCAGATAAGGACCAAGATGTGAGTTGGAGCCTTGTGATTCATCGTTCATCATTGCATCAATTTCAGATACTGGCATCAAAGGCATGATTCTAGAAGGTGTTAGTGGTGGCACATTTGTTTCGACATCCTCACTTTCAGCATCACTAAGATTTGCATTGTTGGGTCGTCTATCGGGAGTCATATTCTTGCTTTTCGGCGCGGCCGAAGTTTCTTTAGAAGATTGAAATTCCAAATTATTGGAAACCTCCAACCTTGGGCTAACAGATTCTTGGGGAGGACTCAATTCTCTTGGCTCAGGCCGTGATTTTGCTTCCGGGGATTTAATTTTGTCAACCTTCATGATAGCTTTTGCTCCAGCCTTCTCATGCACTTGCATCGCTAGAGGATGATGAGCACCAAGATTAGGAGTTGATAACTTTCTCACAAGAGCCTCCATTTCTTGCTTTTCCTTGGTCCTACTATCTATTGTAGCATTCCTCTTTAGCTTCTCTGCGATACTATTCCTAGGTCTCTCTAAACCACTCGATTGAGCCTTTTCAGATGCATGTAGTGGTAGCTTCGTAACACTTCTCCGGGCAGGTTCAGTCTTTGTATGGCTCTGTGTTGGACCTTTAGGAGCCAGGTCTGGTGATCTCTTGCTAACACCAGGCTTAGGTTTGAGTAACTTGATTGAGGAACTAGGATTTGCATTTTTTACGTCTCTTACAGCAATCGCAGGCCTACTTTCGTTCCGGGCCGGCAACACCGTTGGAAAGGAAGGCTCGATCACCATGCTGGCATTCGTCAAACCAGAGCTATAAACAGAGTCGAGAAGGACGAAGCAGTTGAGCCATGAAATTCAACATTCCTTAAATCGGAAGACAAATCTTGCTGCAAAACATAGCCAATAGTCATTCAAACCTTGAACGCATACTCCACATCAAAAATTGAGATCAAAGACCGTGCTAGAAGGTAAATTTCTCTGAACATTCGTTGAAAATTCACCAAAAATAGCACAATGTAACAAAGAACATCAAAAGATATCACGAACGATTCTTTCATTGATTCCAAAGTTGTACAAAACAGGGCAAGGATCATATCCAGTTGTAAGAAATTGCTCGTAGGAATGAAATTCATTTCTCATCTTAAAATTCAGTCTTCTCTTAATTTCAAATTTTGCCTATCAGTTCTTCCAAAAAGGTCTTACACTGAAGGCATAACCGCAACCAAAAATTCAGCCCTAATGAACACACCTCGAAACATATTTGGTTTCAAATTTTGAATTAACACGTGCTCCATTGCCTCAAATCTCCACCAAGAAAGTATGTTCTACCTCTCAATAATCATTTCCTCTCACCATTGTAAATTTTGAACTCACAATAAAACACGCACGCGCCTTCTACAATATGTACCGAAAGAATCCAACACACAACACTCCGCCTCCATCACAGCCACCGCATGAATGAAAGAAAAAGATATCACTAATTGCCAAGGCGCAAAAAAAAATAGACAACAAAAACAAAGTCAACACGTCGTACGTAACACTGTGATCACAAAAACAAAAGGACATGCCAGCACATCAAGATGGAGATTTAAAGCTCAAAAACAACAACGAAATTATTTCAAAAAATGAACTTTCCCGCAAACCCTAAAACAACGAACCGCCAAAGCTGTAAACCGACCGAGCACTAAATGAAATGACTTTGCCAATCAGATCCCGATCTAAACAAAATTTAAAGAAAAAACAAGCTCACTGGCAAGAAACAATGACGTGACACACTGGCCGGCCAGCCGGCTTAGAGTGGATAGAAGCTCAGTGGGTTGGGAGGCGTTGAAGGGGGATTTGAGAGAGGCGAAGCAAATGGGCGACCTAAAGCATGGAAGTCTGGAGCAGTGTGGAAATATGTAAAGTTGAGAGCAGCAGTGTAGTCATGAGGCAAAGCTGGCTGGCGGGGTGGTTGGCTCGTAATGAGCAGCAATGGTCGCGCGCGAGAGAGACGGCGGGCAGTGCGGAGCCAACGGAATGCACATGTTGCGTTCAGAGAGGTTCGATGCCTCGTCGGCGCCCCACGGGAGTAGTGGCCTTTATGAAGGTTTGTGGGTGGCAATGTGGACTCCATTATGTCCCACTTTACACTCCATTAAGACCCACATGTTGGTCCCACCCAAAGTCCCAAACTGCACAAATTTCATTCAACAAGATTGCACCAATTTCATCTAATAGGATTATTCAAAGTTCAAATTTGACAAATTCAACCAAAAAAAACATTCCAATTCTTGTAGACACGTGGAAGCTTATGCGCCTAAGGTCCGACCCAAATTTCTCTTCATACTATGTGGCAATTTACGTGGCATAAATTTGGCACCAAAACTGTGGCCGGCCTAAGGAATTTGGGTCAAGGCTTTTCTTAACTCCAAGTTCATGACTTGGGTCCAAACATCTCAAATGCACTCTCATTGTTGAATCTCACAGAATTCTACCATCCATACCATCGTTGACTCAATTACTTGTCAATTGAGTTTGGACCTTGATGTAAAATGGACCTATAGATATTATGACTGGACCTGAAACAAATATTCATTCAAGATTCAATGATTGTAAAGACAAATTGGGATAAAATATTTCATAAAAAAATTAATTCCATTAGGGATATAAGAGTGAGTGTTTGTTCTAGCCCTTGCAACGAGGTTTCGAGGTCGTGGGTATGTCTCTTTCAAGGGCGTTGGTAAAACCCTATTATTTCAATCTCGAAGTGGAAAGCAACTATTTTTTAAAATTCTTTAAATTGTGAGCCAGTTAAAAAGGGGATGATTAGTGAAACTTTTATACCTCATTTAATATTTCATTGTTCCAAAATCTCTAAAAATCACTACACTAAGAGTATTACATTTCAACCCATCACAGCAAATTTCATTCAAAAATTGTCAATAACTTATTCGTAATCAAATTACAAAATAATTTTGGATTTTAAGTTTCAAATTTTATAGAAAAATATTGGAAATAGAAAATTGCAGATCTAAGAGTATAGATAGAATCTAGAATTCACAATGTACAACTTTTTTTCTTACATAAAGTACCAAATATCCCTCCTAGTTGCATTTTATAATGCATCTTTGCAAAAGTGCCCAATTTGGAGGGGGATGAGGACATTTAGGGGTTAAATGCTAACACTGGACTACTCTTCATTACATATTTTTGAAATACAAAATTCCTTAGATTACCTAGATAAACGCCAATGTTGACTTGCTTAATAGCACCTGCGTTCATATAGTGGACCAATGACTACATACATGGATAGTTTTCATTCATCCAAATTTTCACTTGGTTCTTGTTAACTAGTTGATTATCATTTGTACGGTATAGATCTTCAAAATAAGATATTATGATTTTTTGAAAAACAACACAATTGATTTATGTCAAGTTTTATTCTTAGTTCAAAATGTGAGACCTTAAATATGATTTTCAAAAATAAGTAGAATCAAATAATGGAAGTCATACCATCTCACAGTACATGTTATTCCAATTTCATTACAACATTTTTTTTTTAAAATTGTGTTAATTTCATATTTTTAATCGAATTTCAAGAGAAAACCTTGCAAAATTAATTTAAAAATATTAATAAAAAATATGATGAACCCAACCGTACAAATGTAACTTGTCACATTGACATTTACAACTTTGCTTTGTACATCAACTCCATTTTTATTTTCCATCTAACATTTTATAACAAACCTTTGAAAACAATGTTGAATTGGGACGTTAAAGGGTTAAACATGAGAGTTGCTCAATTTACTTTACACATAAGAGGTAGGTAGTTTAATCCCTAATAAGTCCAAGTTCAACCTTTCAGTTTGACAAGAACCAGCTCTCTACCATAGTTAGAAATGTCTTCTAAACAAGGGATTTTATACCTTTTTTTCAATAAATAAATGTTTACTTGCTAGAACTCCATCAGAGGAAATTATATGAGGTCTATAGAGGGCCATTTTGGCGCATTGGAGGGATTGTCCCCTTGCTCGTACCAGAGGTGAAAAAACACAATCAAAACCTTGCCCTTGCACATGGTGAGTCGTCCTAGACTAATTTGAGTACCGGTAGTCTAATTTGGGGTCACAAACCCGATATATAGAATTGAACTTTCCAAATAAGCACCTAGGTCCACAAAATGAAAAAACCATAAAAATGACTGGTACAAGGTCAATCTACCATCCCCATTTTGGCCTTTTTCCCATCTGGCTCACTATTCCTTTCCACAATGTACTCAGTGCCGATAATATTTAGACATGACTAGTCATTTTAATACGCAAATCTAAACATGTCATAAAGCCCTTATTGTTTGATGACCAAAATGATAAACTATCTATGGTCTACCTAGATTTGCGTTCTAAAATGACTACCTTGTCTAAAAATTATTGACAGTGGATACACTGTCGAAATCGGGTGCTCCTGCCTTATTACTGCAAATGTCACTACTGAAGCAAGAGACTTTGGAGGATGTGTGTACTCATTTCTCCTCCAAGTAGTTTAGAGACAAATTGATCTAGCTACAACTCATCAAAGTTTCGAGGGATTTGAGAGCAGGTAAGCTGCCTGATCAGTCTTAGAAAGGAAACACACGGGCATGAAGGGATGATAAAGGACAGTGAGGGGAACAATATGATAACTTGCAGCCCTCCATTGCCCGCATATTTTCCCTTTATGCTCTTTTAAGTCATTCAATTCCGTAACAAATAATGGTAAAAAAATAGAAGATTATGTATTCATATGTAGGCTCCTTCCAAGAAAAGCTACTGCGACAAGAAATACCAACTGCAATGCTCAAAACTAGCAAGCAGCAAGTAAGATTTCTACAACATAGGCAAGGAAGAGTAAATTACCCAGTTGTGTGCATCCTGTGCAAATACCAGATGCTGAATAATAGAATCGTGATGCTGGTTACCTCGAAAGTAACCCTGAAGCCCCAAAAGAACACTCACGCGTTCTGTTCTCTATATATGGTTAAGAAAAAGTTGTATAGTATCCCTGAAGCCCCAAAAGAACACTCACGCGTCTCAGTTAGCTGGTACAGTATGACTATTGTTGTTGTTCATATATCTGCATGTATGTTTCCGAAAGTGCCACCATCTGGGGCAAAGTCTCATTAACGTGGAGATCTTGCATCTCATACCTGCGAACCACACTTCGATGTCAGAAAAAAAAAAAAAAAGTGCCCGGCACTGATGATTCTCTATTGAGGCTTGACTACTCACCTATAATGAACGATGGCAAACAACAGAATCTACAAACCAAATGCTAAATGATAATCCATGTAGATAGTGAGGAGACAGTCAAAAGCTGGAGAGATGTGTTGCTAACCACGGTCAAAAATCAAAAATTTTGAGTCATCAGTTACAGGCAAATTGCATCCTATGAGTGAAAGAAATCCAAAACCACCTGAAGAAAAGCAAGAGAACTTACCACATTTCGTCCGACTTGCGCTGTACAAATACTCTGTATGAACCTTCGCCTGGCTTTCCATCGTGGACAAGGTTAGCAATCAAGTCGTATTTTGTCCGTTGCTTCTCACCGTCTTTTGATTTTGGCAACGGTATGTAATCCTTAAGCTCCAAATTCTTTACGGGGAAGTTTACTGTCACACAGCAAGGTAGGATGTCATCAAAAGATTGTGATGCGAAACAAGCTTCTGAAAGAGAGGGCCAGAGGCAATAAAGATCCGAGCATTTAAAGTTAAAATAATATCAGAGGAAAAAAATAAAAATAAACAAGAGTAAGAATGTCCGTTTCGACAATTACCCTAGACTCATCCTTCAGATGAAGACATGGAAGCCTCACCCATTCCATTGTACCAGTACACTACAAGGAGGACAAGGCTTACTCACCTAAAGTTGGATTCTTTTCCATAAAAAAATTGTTCTTCGTAAAGCGCCGCATGTGAAGAATTATGTATTGGGGCAACCGAGTGATCCGATATCGCATCCGAGCAAGCTGGGGCCTCACAACTTCTGTTACCATTTCTCCATCGAACTTCTTCAGTATGTTGAAAAGAGGAATCTGCACAAATCGAGAGTCCCATCGTGTCCCAAGAATATCAACAGCATGAACAGGATTCTGGTATGCATTCCAAGTAGTAGAAACAGTATCTGCAGTATCTTGCTCGGCATTTTTGAAATACAGCAACTCAGAGATCCATCACTGAACCAATATGTAAACTTGGTCTAGAACTATTCCGTAGTTTCCAACTTAAAACATGATTGGAGGGACAAACACACCTGAGGTATAATGTTCTTTTCCATAACATCCTTGAAAAGTGGAGGAGGGGGTAAATCAAGACCCAGCATAAGGAAGGGCATTCTGCTAACTTCTCTTTCCAAAGTTTTGGAGACCACCTTGTCATCTGCTCCTGATGGCCCATCACCCTCATGCTTTTCAGAGATATTCTTCTTTTGAGTTTCCTTCGTCACCTCCAACTCCCCCTACATATCGTTAACAATATGTTAGGCTTTGACACTTTGAACGCAGGGAGCTGCTAACTGTGTACACTCAAATTGGGCCACAGATATCAGCAGTCAGCACAAGAAGAACGTGAAGCACAGCAGCGAAGTTAAAATCTATTTGACACCACTAATCTCTGCATAGAAGAGTACCAATCAGGACACTGACCTGAAAGCACTTGTAGATAATACTGCTGTTGCGTTTCTTAGTACCCCCAAGGTCTGCATGAAGAGTGTTCAAGAGCCATGACATGAACTCAACGGGATCAGATTGCACACCGATTCGAAATCTCTTCTTACTCGCTACCATCACTGCCTGCAAAAACTCGTGAGGACTGACCTGCCAACACCAACTGATGCCCATAAGTGTATGTCCACAGTTAAATATTTGTAAGAGGTCTGTGAGCATGAGAAAAGAGTCTCACCAGCAAGGGTATACGCAATTGACTGCTAAATACGTTACAATTTTTTCATACTGAAATTCTCCTACATCTGCAGACTGCAGGCGCATAAATCGGTTAACACCTACACGAAATGACTGATAGACATACCTGGCCTTTGAAATTCCTTGTATGCCAAATCTTCTTTGTCAACTCACCATAGCGCTGTACCAGAGGAGATTTGCATGTCTTATAGTTTGCAGGAAGGAGGAAAAAGTTCCTCAATGGGGTAACTCGCATAAGTGATTGAATAGTAACATTCACAAAATCGTTTTCCTTGATATTGTTTATACCAACCTGGAAAAGCATCAAAATAAGTTATGAAAAGACAGCGTATCAGACAAGCAAAAGGATCTATATCGTTTACCATATACAAAATCAAGTAAGAATAAACAAGAAGTTCTTACTAACCATTCCTGGAAGATAGTCGGAGCCATCCAGGGCTCTTGACCATTGTTTGATTTTGTCCAATTGTTCGGCCTGTGCTCTAGTAAACCTAAAATACAAAACAGCAGCAGCAAACAATTGAGACAAATTAGAATTAGAAAGAAAGCCGCCACATGTAAAAAGACAACCATATTCAAAAGTGACAGCAGCATCCTTACCAAATAATTTTTACAAAGACTTAACCTAATGGAAGACTTGAAGAACAAAATTGTTGGAGCATACCGTGGGTTCAAGACATATCGAATGTCATCTAGTGAAGGATCGTTCACTTCATAGCCATCTGGAAGACAGTAAACCTTCTCCGTGTGCAGATTGATGAACACATGATGGCCAGCTTCAAGACTGTGCGTGTAAGCATAAGACTTCCGACCCCGCCCTTGAAAATATTTCCCACACACAAGGCATGCGTACACATTCAAATTGGAAAGTGAGACCGAGCAAAATTTCTCAAAGTCGAAATCCAGCACCTGGAGACAACAAATGTTAAGTAAGTCACAACACCACTCCACAGTAAAACCAATCTCTGGTCCCCCTTCAAAGCATTAGAACATCATCAAAAATGGATTCAAATAATCAACGGCTAACAGCCATGCTATATTTCTGTGAGGTTACTTGTTTACCACTATCTTAGACTGTCGGATGATTTTGTATCTGCAGACCATTTTGAAAGCAAAAAAGATTACTGGTGAAAAGCAATCAAACGCAGCAATCAAGATTTTCCAAGAGCAGGTGTTTGGGAAGATAAGCCCGAAACCCTAAAACCACGAACTCAACAATGTACCTGTCTGTTCACGGTATCCAAATAGGGACAATCCTTGCGCATTTCAGTGTCACGCCGCATGCCCGCACTTCTGCGCTCCGCCTCCTCATCGCTCTCGTACGCATAAACCTTCTCCTTCTCCTTCACCTCCTCGTCGTCTTCCTCCTCTTCCTCTCCGTAATCACCGAGATTCGACAGCACGCCATCCCTAGGAGAATCGGGAATCCTGAACTTCTTCCGGACGACATTGAAGTCGGCGTTGTGTATATCTGACTCGACTTCGCGTGCTGCTGCGTCTTCTTCCCCTTGGCCGTGGTTCTCATCTTCTCTATCGCGCTTCATTGAAAGCAACGGATTAGACCAGTCTAAAGAGGTCGTCGCAAGAGGAGAGAAAGCAGACGGAGGTGAAACGCAAGCAAGAGGAAAACAATGTCTTCCCCGCACACCCTTGCTGAGTTCCGACCAGGAAGGATGCCGGCCCGGGCGCTTCATTCAAGCATCTCCATCCGGACCCGGTTTCCTCTCTTCCAGTCCGCCCTTCGGCCCTCTTTGTGTAAGTTATACCGGCCCTTTTACAGTGGTCGACTGAGGTTGCTCGAAGCATTGCACCCTTCTCCCTCAAGTCACTCCTTGAACACTACGGTTGGTTGTCCTATTACCAACCACTGCCCCAAAACCATTACGTTGACTTGTCTAAAGTTATAGTGAGAAGTGAATGCCGGGACTCACGCCAATTGAAGGTCTATACGAGGTTGGTTTTGGGTTGTTGTGGAGTGCATCTAAAACGGGTAGCTAAAATAGCTAAAATATGTTTGGTTTTTGCACAGAGTAGTTTTCGGTTCATGCACCATGTAGTGGTCGGTTTTGGGTTTGATCATGAGTAGAAAGTAGGACTGCCAAAGTTTGACTATATGATAATAGTATATCAAGTGCGGGTTAGAGGTTACTTTGCACTTTGGAATTTTGTATAAATTTGTGGAATGCAAATTATATGTTGCAATTTTTTGCAATCCTTATGAAATCCTATTTCGAACGCGGCCATAAATTTTCTTTGGATTTACCACTGTCAAAAATAGGTCAGATTGCTTAAGTGGTTGGTTTTAGGACAATCAACCTTATCATCACATTGACAATTTGGTGTCATAGGTCTCCACATTTTTGAATCGCTATATGTCCCTTGATACAGTTAGTGAACCAATCACAATCACTATACATGCGCAATCATTATTGTTCATCAATTTCAAGATACTAGACCTTCCTAAACTTAATTTCTAAAACTCCTTGGATGGGAATTAGAGCTTTAGATTTATATACCCCGCCATTGCCGTCTGCCCCTTTCTTTTGTCCATTCCCCTCTTTCCATCAAAATAAATAAATAAATTTTATAAAATTTTATAAAATTGTGTTGCATGAAGTGATGTACACAATTTTATAAAATCATCTCCTTCCTAATTGGATCACACATGCATAAAGTTGACTTCCCATAAAATTTTAACAAAAAATCCACATTGCAAAAGGAGCACGACGGATGAAAAAATGGAGTTTGATTCTCTACATCATCCAAAAATTGGATAGTTATGCGTTTAAGGTAGGAGCACCTAATTCTGATTGTGTACCCAATGCCAATAATTTTTCACATGGTAGTTATTTTAGAACGTAAATTTAGGTAGACTATAAATAGTTTATCATTTTGGTCTACAAACAATAAGGACTCTATGACATGCTTAGATTTGCGTTCTAAAATGACTACATTGTGTAGAAATTATCAGCATTGGATACACTATTGGAATTGGGTGCTCCTACTTTACCGGTAAGGTAGAAGTATCTAAAAACACCACGAACTTAAAACTACCAACTTCTACACCCTTCCTTCATTTTAGGGAGGAAATGTAAGTTGTCGGTACATAACTTAACTTTTGAGCAATTGATACATAAGTCATGTAATGAAAGCCTACACTTCCTTCCTGAAATGAAAGAAGGGTGTAGAAGTTGGTGGTTTTAGGTATTGTGGTGGTTTAAAGTTCCTCTACCTTAACCCCTAAAGGATGTTTGATACAACTCATGAGGCCCAGTTGCAGGTGCTTTTGCCCAAGTATCTGTGTACACAACAATATTTGAGTACCTTCACGAGGTATTCATACAATGAGATTTTTTTAGTAGGACGTGTGAGCAGTTTTGTAGTAGCACAATTTTTTGATCAATTTTTTGAGTGATTCTCAATTCTTCAAAAATTCTTGGTATATTGTGCAATCTAAAAAAGTGTTGTATTTGTCCGTATTTTAGCCTTCAGCAGGGCCTAGAAGTTGCATTTATTTTAATTAATTTTTTTTCTCCTTCCCGTTTCTGGAAGGGCTTCACCTTGACATAAAATAATTGGGCCTTGGCCAGGCCAAAATTCTTGAACTATCACATATGTGGCCCCCTCAAACAAATACAGTTACAGAATACAAGCTGGGTTCCTTCCCAGAATATGCAAAATACGCACTTCTCGTAGTCTTAATTTCTGTATCTTTGCTCAATTAATTTTTTTTCTTTTCACAGTAATTTAGTTCCCATCTTTACAGACATTGTTGAAGAATTCAGTTTTTGCAAATACGTAGTCCAACTACTCTAAAACCGGCCTGTATTGCAAACCGTAGGCCATTTTGGCTTGAGCAATCCTAAAGGGGTTAAGTGCTTTATTTAGGCAATTTGGAATACATCATACCTCTTGCCACGTAAGACGTGCTAGTCCAGCTAGACGAAATCCACCGAAAAACAATCCAGTCAGGCGCCAGGTCAGAATGTGCTCCCCGCCCTCCACCCGTCCCTCCCCAATTGACAAACACTCGTGTTGCTGGTTCTGCTGATTTCTCATCACTCGTGAATCAATCGCCGAAACGCCCACGCCCGCATGAGTTTTGCATTCTGTTTTTCTACTTTTCCTGTCGGGAATCAATTGAAGCGTAGTGAGAGCTTTGTACAGTGACTGGATCTCCCATTGATCCCTGAGATTTCTGCTTTGAAAATAAGCCACGGTACTGCACGCAGGAGGTCGGTTCATTTCCGATGGAGCCGCTACAGAGAGGAGAGGAGTAGGGCTCGCTATGGACGACACGATGGCGGTAGCCCCGATCAGGCGGCTCGAAGAAGCGGTGGTGAATCGAATTGCCGCCGGCGAGGTCATTCAGAGACCCGCGTCCGCGCTCAAGGAGCTTCTCGAGAATAGTTTGGACGCCGGGGCCACCAGCATCGGCATTACTGTCAAGGACGGTGGAGTGAAGCTCATTCAAATCGTGGATAACGGCCACGGCATTCGGGTATGTCCACCGGTGAATTGTATTGCATTCAATTAGGAGGACGAGAGCTTCGGAATTCTAAACCCTAAACCCTAAAATTCGGAACAATTAGGAGAACGAGAACGAGAACGAGAACGAGAACGAGAACTTGCAATCCTACGAGGCGTCAGTTTCTAGCTAACGACCACGAGGATGAGTTACAGTGGGAATTAACATCAATTAGTTCAACATTATATTGCTGATAACATAGTTGCAGAATGTGGTCACAAATGGAAACCCTGATATCGCAGAAGGAAGGTGTCTTTGGACCTCTGGAAACTGAAGTTTCCGAGGCTTGCAATTCTACGAGGCTTCTGTTTCTAACTAAACGAACCAATCGCGCCACGAGAATGAGTTACAGTGGGAGTTAACATCAATTAGTTCAACATCATATTGCTGATAACAGAGTTGCAGAATGTGGTCACAAATGGAAACCTGATATCGCAGAAGGGAGGTGTTTTTGGACCTCTGGAAATTGAAGTTTCCGAGATTTTTCCCAAGAAGATTACCACTAAGAAATTGGTGACCAATTATAAAAAATCTAGAGCGGGGTTTACAATTAGTTGAAGATTTGCAGTTTGAGTAGTAGGCTCTGAAGCAGTGATTGTTCTACATCTATTTGGGCTTGAGTCTTTGCCCTACAATCTAACGTGCAGTAGTTAGGCGGTAGGGTTGTTTTTGAGTTCATTGACTTGAATGGAGAGAATTTTCTACCGCTTAGTTCACATTGTACGATGTTGATAGGTAGCTACAGAATGTGTGTATAATCTGTGTGTGTTCATCATCTTTCAGTATGAAGATCTGCCACTCCTTTGTGAACGACACACAACATCGAAGTTGCGGGAATATGTGGATCTGGAGACTATTAGTACTCTGGGCTTTAGGGGCGAAGCACTGGCCAGCATAACATTTGTGGCCCATCTCAGTGTCACCACCATGACAGCAGGTCAAGCACACGGATACAAGTAAGTATGGGTTTTTCCGGGTGTATTTTCTGAGATTCCTGACCTGTTTTGGTTACCCTTTGATTGCTAGTGACCTGCTGAAGTAGGCTGGCCATTCAGCTTCTTTTTTTTTAATGGTTTCCGAGCTTCTTAAGCATGAGTGGCGGTGCATGCTCTGGCTTCAAAAACTGGCTTTTGGCAGGGCATCATATAAGGATGGGCAGATGGAGGGAGAAGCTCGTCCTTGTGCAGCCGTCAAAGGAACACAGATTACGGTCAGGCTTCTAGATATCCCTAAGTACCCGAACTAAAAATAGAAATCCACTTAGAAGCTAATAGTCGATTATGATTACTTCAAAACATGATTATGATTTCTTATTTCTGTTGATAAATTTTGTTACCTTTCTTGAAGCTTCCTCAATGATTTATTTCAACTTCTATAGATATGGAAGTGGCCACTTTGACCGTTTGGGCACTTAGGGATTAAGTAGTCATAATTGCAATTTAAGTGTCCAGTACATTTGGTGATTTTGAAACTCTGTTCAGGTAGAGAATCTATTCTACAACGTGGCTGCTCGGAGGAAGGCTTTTAAGAACCTCAGTGAAGAATATGGTCGCATCCTGGATGTGGTGAGCCGTTATGCGATACACAAAATTGGTGTTAGCTTCTCGTGTAAAAAGGTATAAGGTCTTGACCGCCAGCCATGAGTGCCTGTACAATTCTGCAGCTTTCTGGATAGCTCTCTATGGTGGTATGTTATACACTATCGTGTGCTGAATCTGAGTGTCTTCTTTAGCATGGTGACAGTCGAGCGGACGTTCATACGGTTGGGTCATCTTCGCCAACAGATGCTATTAGGGCTGTTTATGGTCCTGGAGTAGCACGTGAGGTGATTGCAATCTCAGCATCAGACGACAATCCAGCAGGCTCTACTTTCAAGATGGATGGTCTAATTTCGAGTGCTAATTATAGCTCGAAGCGGTCAATCATGGTTTTGTTCATCAATGGTATGTGCAAATTGAATAGTTATGTTGGTACTAGTTTTGTGGAGCAATAGAAAGTCATACTTAAAATTCTGTTTCTTGTTCTATATAGGATATAGTTTTGATCTTTTTTTTGAGGCTATGTTCAATACGCATGCAAACTTCTTGTACATGATGTGATCACGATTCTTCTCTGCCGTCTCCAGTACTGGAATTACCGATTCTTATATTTCTGATCTGCAGATCGACTGGTGGAGTGTGGCGCACTTAGGAAAGCCATTGAATTGGTATATGCAACAATTCTACCAAAGGCCTCCAAGCCCTTCATCTACATGTCTATACATTTACCTCCTGAACATGTTGATGTGAATGTCCATCCAACCAAGCGCGAGGTAATTGCGTAGTTTCTCTTACATTTCGTCACTGCATGTTAGTCTGCATAGGGAATGAGTAGCTCATTCAACATCTAGGGGCTGGATGAACTAATTATCTATTATGGAACTCTCGGGATCAACTCCGTAGGAACATCTATCCTTACATTGGGGTTGTTAATGAGTCTTATGTTTGCATGGATTTTTGGCAGGTGAGCTTTTTGAACCAAGAAAGTTTAGTAGATACTATTCAACAAGCAGTGGAGACCAAATTGTTGGAATCAAACAATACTCGGACGTTCTCTACACAGGTATTTCACGCCCCTCACCTTCTAGGTCGAGATGGCAAGTGGAGAAGGTCTTTTGAGCACCATATTGATATATTTCTGGTAATTATGGTGTGGGTTCATGAATCGGGATCAGGCGCTTTGGAGTCGACCTTTCTCATAACTCGGAGGGTCTACACTCTGTGTTGGCTATTGTGGATACCTTAACCATGAATTGTGGAATTTGTGGCATGCGGACTTGCTATTAAACTTATTTGATTGGTATGACCACTTGAAGTGAATTCTTCAGAATAGTTGAAGAGATCCTGACATCTTATGTGGCATATGGTGAGCTTCAGACGTTACTCCCAGGAGCGTCGATAGTGGGGACTCCAAGGCAAGAAGGCAGCCCTTCTCCATCACCACCAGGTGATGATTCGGAACTTCATTCTGAGCTCTATTTAAAACGAACATGCCACAAATTCGAAACCTGTTTTTGCCAGACCCCCGTCCATATTGTTTGAAGCTTATTTCAAGAGAGTTCTTGCACAAAGACCATATTACACCATAATTTGACAGCAGAGTTCTTTGTCTTGTGCAGTGGTTGTCTCTCAGAAAGCGCCAGTGAACAAGCTGGTGCGAGTAGACTCCATGAACCCAGCAGGCAGGCTGCATGCGTTCTTGCACAAGAAAAGGAGTGCAGCTGACGAACCCTCACAGACCGAAAATGACCTGGCAACAACCAGGTTGCGTAAAATCATGGAAAACCGTCAGGGGTCATGAGCATACTTGTTAGTGACTTCTGTTAAAATTAATTTTAGATGCCCTCCAAGGAGTATTGGCTGTGATAGCCAATCCTAAACCCTCAACCTGGCTAGTGCTTGCAGGCGGACAGTCAGGCAGCGCCGAAATCCAAAAGAAAGTGCAGATCTCTCGAGTGTTCAGGAGTTGCTTGCTGCAGTTGATCGTCAGACTCATTCAGGTGCATGCTTCATTTCCACTTTATCATCTTTAACTTAGAATGTCATTCAACTCGTATGTTGGCTTCAGTTCAACAAGACTTACATATACCATTTCTTCTGCAAATATTTATTTTTGCAGGATTGACAGAGATCATCAAGCAGTGTACATACGTAGGAATGGCGGATGATGTGTTAGCTTTGGCACAGTGCAAGACCCGACTGTATGTGTTGAATGTTGTCAATCTCAGGTGAGAAGCTGTTTTGTAGTAAGGGATGCAGCAATGACTTTCAGATTTGTCACTAGCAGCTATAGTATGGCAGGCGTGGAGTTGGGATGTTCAACATGGAGACTTATCACCTTGCCTAAGTATGTGCAAATTTACCAGTACGTGTATGTACATAGGTTATTACTCTCTTTGTAACACATAGCCAGTATACGTGGGCATCTCATCAATGCACCATAGATCATTCATTGTTTACCGGTATGTGAAGTGCAAAGTCAAGCATTGCATGATTGTTAGAGTGGTGGTATTTCAATCCTTGGTTCTTGCAGCAAGGAGTATTCGCTGCAAGAACCTCTCCAGCTATTGAGGAGTTCATGTTGCTCAAGATAAGTTCTTCAATAACTCTTATTGAAATTTGGCAGTAAGGAGCTGGTCTATCAGCAAGTTCTTCGGCGTTTTGCCCATTTCAATGTCATGCGTCTGAGCACCCCCGCCCCTTTACTGGAGCTTCTAATGCTAGCGCTGGATGAAGAAGAACGCATGGGCCGGTGGAGTGAGAGCGATGGACCTAAGGACCAGATTGCTCAGGTAAAGGCCATGGTATTCCCTTGTATGGTGTATTTTCTTTCATTCCAAACGCTTCGAGACCCTTGTAATACAATGGCAAAATTGGATAAAGCTCTGGTAGACATGGTTGAAAAGGGAATTTTAATTAGAGTGCTGACCACTATTACTTTGGGCCTTCTTAATTTCTACTGACTGTATATCAAAAAGCTGTTGGCAATATGAGACTTTTCTGTGGTATTGTTATATGCAGTTAAATGTGGAGTTGCTGATATGCAAAGCAGAAATGCTGAAGGAGTACTTTTCTGTTGAGATTGATGGGTTGGGAAATCTTTGTACACTACCTGTGGTGTTGGATCAGTACACTCCGGACATGGATCGGCTACCAAGTTTTGTTTTGAATCTTGGAAATAATGTAAGAACTGTGTTCAAACGACCCTTTTGATTTCAGTCGATGTACGAATACAAGTGTCACACCTTTCCTCTAGGCCGTGAGAGCTCGAGCCACCGTACTGCTAGTATCCTTTACGTATCTATACATGCATACAATATCTAATGCAATCTCGTGCTTTTCCTTTCTTCTCTCAACCAGGTCGACTGGGAAAATGAAATGGAGTGTTTTGAGACTTTTGCTGCGGCCATGGCTGATTTTTATGCTATGCATCCACCTTTTCTACCAAATCCAAATGGAGATGAGCATTCTCAGACCTATTATGTTGGTAAATCCAAGCAGGCCTTGATTACTGGTATGAACCTCTATCCATGGGTCAGCCTCACGGGAAAAACGCTATTCGTTAATTTACTCTGCATTGAGGTAGTGAGTTTCAGTGTGTCCTCATTTTAAGTGCTTACTGGACAGATTCCTCAGAAGAACAAGCTGGAGGTTCTGATGACGTGGACAGTGACATGAGAGCTGAAGCTGAAACTGCTTGGGCGCAGAGGGAGTGGACAATCCAACATGTCTTGTTTCCAGCAATGAAGCTCTTCTTAAAGCCTCCAAATCACATGGCCAATGATGGTACTGCTGTTCAGGTGTGATTCTGGCATTGCAACTTTAGCTCGCTTGAATTTATTCTGCATTATGCTAAGGTAGGAGGCTCTAAACCCGCCCCTTTAAGGGCTGTGGCATTATGAGGACACAGGGAGAACTAACATGATTTTTCACTGGAAGAGAAATCCAAGCAAAGACCAACATACTTTGAATAAAAAAGTTTGGATGTTTCTAAAATTAGTTATGAATTTCTGAAGTTGAAATGAGATGGGTTCTAAAGTGGTGCTCTTCACCATGGGTACATCCAAAATTTCAAAATGTTCATCCTTGGTAGAGTGCGGGTTTAGAACCGTGGCGGGTTTAGAGCCCTCATTTGTGGCAAAGTCAAGTTTAGTTAACCTGACCTTGTTTGAACACAGGTAGCGTGCCTTGAGAATCTTTACAAAATATTCGAACGCTGTTAAGGTACGTTAATCTACCAGTAAATCCTCGTCTGTTTCTGATTCCTTCTCATCTTTGCGTAGGCGGTTGGTATTGTTCTTACACGTGGAAGGAGTATTTGAAAATGCCACCTGCTCTTGAGACGCACAAATCAGTCTCTCTTGGTTCCTTTCGATAGAAGCATTGTTATCACTGCACCGTGAAGTTTATACCATTACCAAATTGAACAGAATGTAGATCTGTAATTGCTGTGACCCAAAAAAATGGTGTTTACTTTATCATTTCGGTTCAAATTCGCCTGTTGTGACAGGCCAAAAGCCCTTGCTTCTGAAGTGTCGAAGTATGTTTCCATCTAGTCAAGATACAATGAGGGCATGGCTTTTGCTCAAGTTCACCAGGAGACGTTTGTGTTGAACTTCAAAACAGATGAATTGATGACGTGCAGTCTTGGCCTGGGGACCCAACTATCAGGAGAAACACCGACAGTAAAGCAAAGACTCTTCAACTCTGATGTGGTTTGAGAAACGCTGACCTCACTCAAATCTGACAGCCCGGGTTTCTATGACCAGATGAGTGGTTTGTCGAAGAATTGGATTTAGATCCTGAAGGCATACTTCCATGCACTCTACCAAGCAACTGGAGGCCATCTTAGTCCCTGTCTACATCCAATGGTTATCAATTCTGAATTTGGTGAACCTCATGGGTACTTTTCAGCTGATGCTCCTTGCTTCAGAGACTTTATACTGTTCGGCCGTAAGGTATTCCCTAGGAGGTATTTTCTGGGAGTCTCTTAAGTACATCACTGAAGTAGTCCCATCCCATATTGATCTTGCATGTGAGTTGATCGGGTTGTCATTGCTGGTCATCCTGTATCTATCTTCTGGCCTTAAGTTTTGGTAAAGTTAGTTTTGGTGGAGATAACTTGTATGCAAAGCTCACACGGTGTCTGATACCATAGAATTTCCCGTAGTCATTATAGCTATAGGTGGGATCCGAGTAAACACAAATTTGTTATAACGACTTATTTTTTTCCATTCATTTGCTCAGAGTTCGGACTGATATGTTTTCAAGGGCATCAGCGGCTCAAATGGAGTGACATTTTGCAAATACAATCGCTGTCTGTATATGCCAAGTGGAATAGTGTATATAAGTTTTCTTTCAGTTTCATATTGACGGACTCCTTCAGCTTTATCAGAAATGTGACTCAAACTAATCTCAAACAGCCACCCACAAACTGAACTATAACCAGAACGAGATAGCTCTGATGATTCCACAATCATCAGTGGGTTTCAGGAATGGAATCTCAATTGAAAGAGAATCAGGATGAACTAATGAGTGACCACAAGTGATCATTATCATGAGGACCCTAAGTGATCATTACCATGGCGTTAAATAAGGGCCGCTTCACACTATGGTTGAGAGGCCGTCGGTTTCCACCAATCAAATTGCAAGAAACCATGGGTTATGCCTCTCGACCCTTCACACTAGAGGCCAAAGTCCAAAGGCCGTGGACCTCCAAAATGCTTACATGGCAACACTTTTTGACCAAGGTGACGGCCTCTCGAGAGGAAATTTGGGTTCTCTCGAGAATGGAAACCCAAACTATGGTTGAGAGGCCGTCGATTTCTTTTCATAAAAAATAAAAAATAAATTTTATTGCCCATTTTCAGTAGATTTCTTTGGACTCTCAACAAAGTTTGGACTCTCAATCCCACGGCCTCTCGACTTGGACGGCCATAGTGTGAAGCGGCCCTAAGAGGACTTTCCAATGCAATGGAACTGACAACAAACAATTGAATACCATTTCAATATGGTGCCATTACTCAAATGGAAAACGAGTTCAACTCTTCAAGTGTTCACAACCAGACTGCTATGTGGACATTCCATTCAACATTGAAGAATGAATCTCATTCAATTACTTCCACCAAGTTCGATTAACATGAAAACCTGACAATGGAAGTACAAACTAAGCAGGCAAATGTCGCATCTTCAAATTGTCATGTTCATTTACGAAAAGAATAGTACACATGGAGAGACTCAGTCTAAGGCCTCTCAGAACTCCAAAATGCATGCACAACCTTTGCACTTTGAACAATTAAACATCAAGCAAATTAATTGACAAACACAGAACTGTTAAATCAGTCGGACAACAGTCGGTCAAGTGCCGAATTTATCACGCGTAAGTTGGCCCGTATTTCTCGTCCACAACACCGGCGTGCAATGACATGGTGTACAGAAGCTCGAAGAAGCCCAAGATGATGATTATGGCTTCCAATGCTTTCTGCAAATCACGCAACAGAGTCACTCAGTTCCATAGTCCATCACAAACTCACTTGCAAATTATTCCTCTCAATGTCACAAATCATGGTTCTTTATAAGCTTTTTCTTTCGTACATACGAGTGATTCGTAAGCTAGAAATTATCAACAGTGACAGAGGAGTTTGCAAAAACAGAGAAGTATTTCATTACCAGTCGCTTGGGGCGGTAGCCTCCAATCTTGATTTCCTTGATCGCAACTCTGCAAGAGCCATGGCCAAAAAAAAATGAATATCATGATATTTAATTCGTCTCAATGGTCAAAGACCTTTCATATGGAGTTGAAAAAGATCATTTAGGAAGAGCTCTTCAGGAACGTAACGTACAAAATATGTATAAAAGATTTCAATCCTGCACACGGTACATTTTCGAAAAGTAAGTATGTTTTGAAAGGAAACAATAACTTAGAATACTCAAGGTGTAGCTGTCAAACTCCACTTGAGCAGCAATTTGAGAATGGTTTAAGTTACAGACACGGCAGGCACGTACCCCAAGGTAAGAATGGTGAGGAGCAAGGCGATGAGAGCGGTGGCCGCCGCGGCCGCTAGGCTGTCAGTGCGCCACACTCGCAAATGGTGACCTCCTGCGATCTTCGCCGCGATGGTGACGCAGCACGCTATCAGCGCCAATGGCAGAAACACCAACGTCACCGCATTCCCTGCATGGATTCAATTGCATGCATGCATAATTATATACGTATATATCAGCCCAACGTACGTACGTGATCAAGCAACCAATTATTATGACTATCTAGGATCACTTCAATCAGTATCACAGTTTCGATCCACATATATTACTTATTTTGTCACATACATACTCCCCTGCAAACTGTTAAGAAATACATGAATTCTAATCATATATATATGTTTCCACAATCAGCTAATTAGATTGAGTGAGTAGTTACATCATATATATGATCATTGCAAAGACGTGAGAAAGTTCATATAGAGGTGAGAAAAACGAGTGACTTGTGAAGACTTACCGACGTAGCCATCGCCTTTGCCGACTTGCAAAGTTGCGGTTGAGGGCCCATCCTGCAAGAGCGGCACCGATCACTGACAGAATGAAGTTGATGGTCAACAGCGGCGAAGCGACGCTCCTTCCAACGACGGCCATGGCTGATTCAAAATATGGCGAATTCTCGTACGTCACAGATCAAATTTCTTCAAATTCATGCGTCGTGTACGTTTGCATGCGCGCAACAACTAGCTAGCTTGTGGATTCGACGCTGTCTGCGCAGGAGCTTTATAATGGACGTCCCGGACGTCGCTCGGCCTGAACTGATCGTATTCATTACGGGGGGCGTGCCCAGCGCGTGCTTGGCGGGCGCCAGACGGGTCGGCGTTACGAAGGGCGGAGCAGTCGGAATGGATATACAGTATGACAGTCACGAGTATTAATTTCGGCCTGCTAGCGAAGCTGCCATTCGGTGTTTCAGATCTCCGGGATCCATGATCCTTCACAATTCAGTGATTTTTTTTTGGTTTTGAGGCAAACGCTTATATGGCTACTTCATTGAGATTTCAATGTTTGATCTGGCTACTTAAATTATTATTTTTTGTCTGAATGGGCTCACGATGCCAAAGGTCATGTACCTTTTATCCTTTTTATGGCTTATTTTATTATAAATCTGGCGATGCCAAAGATCACATACCCTTTATCCAAAGACCACCTGGCACACAAACCTTGGAAGCGGTTTGCCTTTTGGCCATTTTTGGTTGAAAAGGCAATGAAATTCTTATAAGGCCAATCGCCAGAGATTTTTATTTATAGCAATCTGGCGATTAATCGCCAGAAAAAAAAACACTGCTTCACATGGTAGGTGCCACAGGAAGTTTTGGAGCTGTTAGCCCCCGGGGCTAAACCGGCGGGGGGGCTAATCAGGGGCTAACGCACACTGTGTTAGCCCCGGCTAATGTCTTGGAAACTTCTTGTGTGCTGCAGGCGCGTAATCTTTCCGTCCTTTGAAGAACTCCAGGTTTTTCAACAATCGTCGGCAGAAACTTACTAGTTCACGCATGATCATCATCCGTATCTAGCGGAGTGTATGAAGGAATTCGATGTTCATAACATTCAGTAGGGGAATGGTCTTATATGGGAAGCACTTTTACGCGTCTCACATAGTGTGACTTGTGTCTAACTCATATCATATGTGCTAGAAATTCCATCTTTAACCCCTAAGTGACGGATCAACCATTTTATGGTCGCTGCCCTTTTTTTACGGGCTGCCCGAGATGGGAAAAACCTTTTTTTAGAAAATAAAAAATATTTTCCAATAGGAAATCAAGTCTACTTTCCAACCCAATTTGAATCATGTCGATCCGAGTTAAACTCCACCGGGGAGAAATTTTCAAAGACAAACACCCTCTACATTGGCTAGTGTTAGAAAATTTACTATTTGGGGAAAGTAATGATGTTCTCTCCATTGAAAAATGTGCAATTTTGAGTTTTACAATAGAATGTCTAGTTTTAACCAATCATATCAAATTTCAAATTCTAAAAATAAAATTTGTAATTTTGATAAATATTTGAAGCTAAAGGCTTCTATATTCATTATGAGAGAATAAAAAGCTATTTTTTGAAATTTGATTGTATGAATGATTACTAAACATCAAGCTCCTCATTTTCTCTTTTAGACTAAACTTCATCAAAGTTGAAGAAGTAATTTTTTATAACACATTTATGTTTTGCCCTTACCCCGGCCGTCGTTTAGGGGTTAACACCATGTATGTAGTTCACTTGCAGTCATAGTGTCTATAACACCCTCTAATTTTTGTAATGTTCCAAATTTTTTTTTCTTATCAAAAAAATAATTCTCAAAAATCACACTATTTTTGGAGGAGGTAACCATATCAGGCCATCACCCAGTAGCCTTCCAAGAGGCTGCCTTTTAGTTTCATCTACCTTTATATGTGGAGTTACCTTTATATATGGAGTGACCAATGATTTGTAATTGAATGGACTGTTGAATCGAATAAACAATTAATTTCAAAGCAATGTTGAATGGTGATTGACTGAGTGCTTTTGATTACTGTTCACGATGATTGATTGCTCTTGCTTAATGCCAAGTGTCCATATAGCTATTGATGTGATGTGGAATATCCCACATCATTTCATTTGGGAGATGAAATGATGTGGGATATTCCACATCATTTTGTTGGGGGAAGGCAATAGCCCTAGAGGGTACTAAATGTTATGTTTAGAAAACACTCAACTGGTACACCAATCATGGCTTTTTTTTCTTCATTTTTCTTGAATTGTCAAAGAATTGGCAATATAAAATGTTATAGTAGTAGGTTCTATGTGCACTTTCTTTTGGTTCAAATTTGTGTGTTTCTTTCTTGACCATCATATGCATTATTATTCTTTGCTGATTTCAATGATACAACATTTATTCTCATGTAAATTATATATTTCACAATATGGTTATTTGAATTTGTCATTTTAAAACTATGAATCCTTGGTCCTTTATGGGTAATTGTCCCATGTACTTGGAGAAAAACATTGAACTACTACTATACTAAGACATTAACCACAACAAGACACTTACACCATGTATGAAATTATCAATTCATACGTAACTGGTTGATTGACTTTTCAACTCCAACGTGGCTCCATGCCATTGGCAACCCATCAACATCCCCATCACAAGTTGCAACTTATAACCTTCTCTCCTTTCAACTTGCATCCTACGCCCTCGGATCATGAAGATCAAGGATTGTGATTGAAAAGTGCATAGGTGGTTATGTACGATAACCGACTCGCCGCTAACGTGGCTCATCGGTTATCTACCATATATGAGGATTAAATTCAAATAGCCAAGTGTTGAAATTGAATTCTACATCAGATTTTGAGAGGTCCACGACACCCTTAACATATCACAAGAAATAATGACATGGTGACACTTTGGGACAAAAAATAATTAATTAATGTCGAAACTGACCACAATGTAAGGTAATACATGAATGTATTTGTGGATGGGAGCTATTAACCCTTTAAGGTCCCGATTCAACACTGTTTTCAAAGATTCGTTATAAAATGTTTGATAAAAAATTAAAATGGAGTTGATGTTCAAAGCAAAGTTATGAATGTCAATGTGAAGATAACATCTATACGGTTGGATTCATCATATTTATTATTAATATTTTTTAATTAATTTTGCAAGGTTTTCTCTTGAAATTCAATTAAAAATCCAAAATTAACATTAAAAAATTTAAAAATATTGTAATGAAATTGGAATAACATGTACAGTAGGGTCCAAGGTAGAATGGCGTTTTTGGTTTTGCAATGGAAAAAAATCAAGTCTGCCCACTTTGAAAGCCTCCCGAGAGATCAAAAATTGGTGTTTTACCACGAAATTTTTACCAAAGACTTCTCTTTAAGTTAATTATGTGAATGCCAAATTTCTAGGCCAAAAAATTTACCGAAAAAAAGATATTCAAAATCTACCAACATTGGTAGCTGTGGAAATTTTATCACTGCTGCCAACTTTGACAGCCTCCCAAAGATTGAATTTTATTTTTTTGCCATGAAATTCTTGGAAAAGAAAACTCTTTATGTTAATGACATATGATAAAAATTTCAAGGCCAAAAGATTAATACAAAAAAAGATATTAACAATCTACCAACATGTGTAGTTGTGGGAAACAATGGGGGAAACTACGCACATTGGTAGATTGTAAATATTTTTCTTTGTATAGATTTTTTGACCTTTAAATTTGGCATGAATTTTTTTATCATAAAGATCATGTTGTGCCAAAAATTTCATGGTAAATAGACAATTTCTCAACCGTTGGGAGGGTGTCAAAGTTGGTAGCAAAGTTTCCCCCATTGTTTCCCACAACTACACATGTTGGTAGATTGTTAATATCTTTTTTGTATTAATCTTTTGGCCTTCAAGTTTTTATCATATGTTATTAACATAAAGAGGTTTTTGTTCCATGAATTTCATAGCAAAAAAAATAAAATTTAATCTTTGGGAGGCGGCAGCAGTGAAAACATTTCCACAGCTACCAATGTTGATAGATTTTGAATATCCTTGTTTTGGTGAATATTTTGGCCTTGAAATTTGGCACACATATTATTAACTTAAAGATAAGTCTTTGGTAAACATTTCGTGGTAAAAAACCAATTTTTGAGCTCTCGAGAGGCTTTCAAAGTTGGCAGTACTGAAATTCTTCTCACTGCGAAACCAAAAACGCCATTCTACCTTGGACCCCATTGTACTACAAGATGGTATGGTTTTCACTATTTGATTCTTCTTATTATGGAAAACCATGTTTAAGGTCTCACTTTTTGAACTAAGAATGAAACTTGACATATACCACTTTTGCTATTTTTCAAAAACTCTCAATATCTTATCTTGAAGATCCGTACCGTACAAATAGTAACCGACTAGCACAAGAATTATAAAAAAAATTGAATGGATGAAAAACATCCCCTGCGTGGTGAAGGGACACGTCCAGAATCATCCATCGTCCAAATTCTGGACAAAGGCGCATCTAAGGGTTAATACCTCTCTATCTCATCACAGCCTGTCTAACCTGCTAGTTACGATGTGTGTGTCCAATTAAGGTAGTAACACCTTAAACTGCCAACTACCCATTCCTGCCTCCTAGAATCTGACTCAAAGTGATTGGGAGTGTACCTAATATGGACCACAACTTCACTAAAACTTCACGAGAACCAATGAGATGGAACCAATGAGATGAAAGCATTGACAAGTTTTGTCCATGTGCTCCTTCTGTTTCTTTTGGGTAAGTCTACAATTTTGATTAGGTGTCTACAACACCTTCACTTCAAAAATTCGTGTAAAATTGCTCATGTGTCCAAAAATTTTGATTCCAAGACCCAACACTTCGTCTCCAATTTGCTAACACATTCATGGTTTCACTTCATGCTTTTTGCACTCCCCGGTTACCAATTCCCTTATTCTGTCGGTTTAAGGTGTTACTACCTTAACATGTGAGACTGCCATAAAAACAAGTCAGGACCAGGTAAAAAAATAATTAATTATGTATATAATATTATTAGATGGTATGTTGCTTGAAAAATGAATGTTTTCTTCACTTAGTTAACCTTGTGTGAAAAGGTATATTTTGAATTATTTTTAAGTGGGTAGTGTGTGAAAAAAGTGTTTAGTAGGAAGTGAACTCTCTAAGAATGGAAATCGATGGGTAGTCTCTGTCCCTGCCAATAAATGCATGGGTTAGAATCGTGGCTAGAATGTAGTGTTGGGAACCTCCCATGGGACACTCCTTGGAGAATGTCGTCACGGGGGACATTTGTCGAGGTGAGGTTCCAATACTACATTTGTCCCAAATGCATGATACCAGTATATATTTTGCTTGAAGGTGAGATTGACTAGAGCCTAATCATGAACAGACGTGGATTGCATCATGAGAGAAAAGTTTTACTTGGCTCAAAAGGAGGAGAAGTTAACTCCTAAAGGACCAAGGATTCATGGTTTCAAATGACAAGTTTAAACAATCATATTGTGAAAATTATAATTGGAATGGGACCAAATTTTATATCACTGGAATTAGTGAAGAAATATTACATATGTTGAATAATTTTGTTTTTTAAATTAAAAAAAAGAAAGAATCTACATAAAACCTACTCAAAATTACTTATGACCCTTTAGGGGTTGAGGGCCGACTTCCGTGCAAGGGGGGCAATGGGTGGCCGGTCCTCTAAAGGAAGAAGCTCCACCGATATGGGTGAAAACAGGAGGATTCTAGAGTATAAATTTCATTTGCACCGATATGGGTGGAACATGGGTGGTTCTTGAGACCTCAATTCTTGTCTTCTAGTGCCTTCCACCAACTGCCCCTTACATGGAAGTCCGCCCTAAGTTAGATTGAGTTGTTATAAATGCAGGGGATGGACCAGCTGTGTCACTGCTGGAGCCCGGTAAGTATGTCGGTAGGAATTTATTTCATTTCATTAATTATTTATCTATTTCTCAGCCAACCACACAATTCTTCACAGGCTACATCTATTCAACTCCCATCCTTAATTATCTAACCCAATTGTTGCCTTCAGCTTATCTGTGTGGCGGTACAAGTTCTAACCAATTTCACCCAATGAGAGCCAATGTCTCCCCATGAATGACTACCCTACGCCGTGGTCAGTTTCGACATTAAATTTATTTTTCTTTTCAAAATGCCACATGTCATCGTGTGATTGGTTTATGGGTGACGTGGACCTTTCAAAATATGGTGTGGAAAATTAGATTTCAACACAATAATGTCCAAATCTGACCCTCATACACGATAGTGCGTGCACTAGAAGTAGAGGTGTCGTTTCTTACTGTAGACGATCCTGGTCATTTTCGTTTTTCACTGTACGCGCTTGTCCTATGTGACAATCGCACTCACCAAATCCAACCAAAAAATTGGTGAGTGCAAAGTGGCGCAGTTTGACTCAGAGGAGTGAAAAGCAACGCTTTCTCTTTATAGTGTCAGTTTTAGAGAAAAGGCAACTCTAGGCGTTCTTCATGGGACCGGGTGCACAGAAACTATTGTGTTCCCTCATAATTCCATGAAGTCCAGTGCTTTGATAGTGGAAAGCTAATTTGAACCATTGTTGTTCAAGGAGTTGAACCCACTCTTGAGGCAAGCACCTTAGCCAGGCAAGCATGTTGAGAGAGTCGGCGGAGTAGACATTGGAAAGCGGGCTAGAACTAGTTGTAGGCGCATGGGGTGGCATGAGCTAGTGTTGGTGCCTGCTCTGACAACTGGCCTCGGTTCTTCACATGACGTTGCCCTAAGAGCAATGCCAACACCTTGAGTACCAACCAAGCCAACCTTAGTCTGGAGTGGTAACAACTTTGTTACTACCGGACTTTTTGTTGTGGAGGCCAACAACTTACTTCCTCCTACGACAAATCATGAATTTAGATCCCGAGCAAATAATGACGTCATATCGATGTCATAGTCTCTCTCTACTTCGTCTTGTCCTCCCATTTCAGAAAAACCAGTATAGTGGAGAATTCCAACCACGCGCACCAACGGAACAATAGAAGATGTGCTTGAATTCAAGATTTGCGACTCGTCTATCAATATATTGTTTGGAGTTGGTGCTACTAGAGACACATGAGGAGCTCCAACATCCACGATCCCGCCAACTTGCAATTGCCACATTGAAACCAACTTTTATCGGCCTTATTCTAAGAGTATCTATACTCTTTCTTGTACACTAGAAATTTCACGCTAAAATTATTCATCTATGTTTGAAGAATCCTTGAACTTATAGTTTACAACCTTCACAAAAGTACCAAATTTGTATCAAATAGTCAATGAATCCAACACAAGTAGAATGTAGGATATCTATACATAAAACATTAAGAAAAGTTCTTTGTTCATTTGTTTGTTTTGAATGTAACGTTGAGATCTCCCCAACTATACACCCATTGTTCACATTATTTGTTTTGTCCAAAGCTTTCAATGAGGAGGGATCCACCATAATCATTTCATTACATTTAGACCTACAATATGGAAGTTATGGATTTTTAATCGAATTTCATTACTATAAACTGAATTAAATTATGAAAAATGAAATGTGGGAATTTCTAATGTCATTCCTTCAAAAAGCTCTCAAGTAGTAGGGATACACCAAAGTCATTTTGTAGCTTTAAAAATCCTTGAACCTCCAAACCTTCCATATGTCCTCGTCCAAATCATGCGTATTCCTCAAGCCTTCATCCTTTATGTTTTTTTTCCCAAATAAAAGTTTCTTTCAAAGAGCTCCTCATTTCGTTGCCATGGCACTTCATTTCTTTCTTGGGTTGCTTCCGTGACATGCTTTTAATGTTTGAAAAGTTTTCAAACAACCTTTCATTCTAATGTGAAAAATGAAAAGTTCCTTGAAAACCTTCCAAACACTCAAACCTTCCAACACTAAAAAAACAAAAATAACCTCACTAACAGTAAGAATCCCTTGGGTTCTGATAGGGCCGAAGCAGATACATGTTATATAACCGGGAATGTTACAATGAATAGCCAACCAGGTACTTCCTACCAAATTAAGACTGCCAACCAAAACTTTGTTTCCTTGAGGCTATGAATTTCTGACCAACCTCCGACCCTGCAACTCTTGCACCCATTGCACCATTTGCGCAAATAGGGTGAAAAGGTACTGTAACCCCATGTCGTATACGTAAGACTAGAGACTAAAACATTCCAAATATCAAACAGGCTCCAGAAAATAAAGACATTGATCCACTTCCTTTCCATGCAATTTGATAAGATTTTCTCGCGATTTATCACTTAGAAAGCCAGAAGAGCTGCACTCTTGGAACAAACTACGTAACCATACAATATGTACAGTATTTACAGACCTCCAGACATCTCAATGTGAAGGTACCTTTCAAGGGCAATCAGCACAGGAAAACAGCATTCCTACTTCAATGTTTTATGAGTTCACATATTGCTCTGGAACAGGGTTACAGTGGCAATGTGTCCATTCTTCATTACCTGTAGGGTCAGAGATCCACAGGTAGGAATAAGAACTCATCACATACAAGATAAAAGAAATAGGGTGATCAAATTTCAAAGGACAGACAATGAACTATGCAGACATTAAAGTATAATGAGATTATTGAAAAAACGTCAAGATCTCACAAAACTAAGTGAATACTCACCTCCAGAGCAATGTTCCGGTAGCCATACACAAATGTTGGACCAAAAGGATTGCTAACGGAACCTTGGGTTTGGATTGCAGCACGACCACCATCACCTAGTATGTCCTGTTACTTCCACCAGAAATGGTTCCATTTGTGATACATGACATGAAAAGCAAATAATGTGAACCTTGAGAAGTAGTGAAAATAAGATAGCTGAACCAAAAAAGTAAAGCTGAACAAGAATTGATAGTACCTGCACTTGACTCCACTTGGTGTCAGCTGTGATGCACCTTTGAGATCCATCACCGTAAGCAGCTTTGTCAAGTTCTTCGCCACCAACACCTGGTACTACCGCACAATTCAGAAAAGATCTTCCATTGAACATAAATATATATACAAAGGCATAACGTTCAATATACTGCAACTTTCATAAGCTCTAGAGAGGTATTCAAAGCATAAATAGGTATTATAACGCTTTCTAACGTCAAGAAAGATCACGATGAGCCCAGTCATAGAAAGCCTACACTTCATTGAGCTGGCTTACTTGGAGGAACATGAATGAAGAAGTTGCACTTGATGTAACAGTTGAAGTCTGTGTGACCTGGAAAGTTTGTGTGAAGTACAAATTTCTTGATGCGATGATGCTGCCAACCCACCTCACAATATGAGCTATAAAGTCACACCTGTAAATGAGACATTGAAGGCTATTTGAACGTCCACAGGAAATAAACCCTAAAATAGATAGAGTAAAATGTTAGTCACATTCATAATCATTGTCAACTGTATGGACAGTGGTCAAAAATTGCGCACCTGACCATCGAACAAGATGTCAATGCCCCGTGTGAAATAATTATAGAAATAATCACCACACAAGGCTGTGCGAGGCCTTGGGTCTGATGAAGAATGGATCACCATCGGGTCAACCTAAAAACACCAGACAAGCAACCTCAGTTCATATCAAAATTTCCATCTGAACACAATTTGTTCCTGTCCTCCTGTAGTGCATCGTCTGAAGCCCTTCAGTTGATCTTGATGATCTTATTAAACTTCTCCACTTCGCCCTGGACTATACTGAAAACAGAAAAGAATTAAAATAAAAATTATGTGGAAAAGATAACTGATGATGATGAGCATGATTCAAAAAGTAAAATGGGGACTACTATGGAACTAACCTGCTTCTGATGTATGCTGCAAGGCCGACCCAACTCTGCCCACACATCCTGCCAAGCATGTTCATATCAGAACCTGATATCACGATCAAAATTTCTGCAAAGGCCAGTAAAACGCCAGACAAGAAAACCTCGTCAATTTGTGGCAATGATCTGAGGGGGCATATGAGACGACTCACCTGTGGAGATGTGCCAAATGTCAGATGCTGGCCACCACCCTTGAACCGCAACCCCTCTGCCAACTACACAGTTGATAGCAATTTCCTTGTTACAGAAGGCCTGATTTTCAATTTCTAATTCACTCCAGGATAAGCAGTCACATTTCCACACGTAAAAAACAGAACTCTTTTAACCTCAAGCTTATTCTTCGCAAATACAACTTGAATAAGAAAAGATCTCTGCATGTTAAACAAAGAGATACAACCGAAATCACGTACTTTAGCATGAACTTCTTCCATGTACAAGCTACCGGAGGGAAGCTGAGGCGGTAAAGCAATCTTCAGGGGAGAACCGACGCCAGTGCCACCTCCAACTGCACTGTCATATATGCATATCCGAGACATAACTGGAGTGGTCCCATCTGGGAACTCCAAAGGCAACTCGGCTGCACAGCACATATTATGTCAGAGAGCTACTCACTAGATCAATACAGTCTACCCTCCATACAATGACACTCCATAATATGACGATATTATCGTTTCAAGCAATACAAATGTGACAACTCATTTCTGTGACTAATCCATGCCTGCCACCTTGAAGTTAGGGCTTCCCAAACATGTCATAACAGAGAGGGACAACTGTAGGGAACAACAGCAACAACTGGGTCTCAGAAACTCACCTTCCCGATTTTGGCAGCATTCAGTATACTGTGCTGGGATGGGGAAAGCGAATGACAGACCCTGCACAATTCATGGCTCCGCCTGAAGTATCAGTCACTGAAATAAGTGAGGAACATAAGTAGTATAGAGGACCTGCCATGCAGACCCGCCGTTCTACAGGGTATTGAAGGCAACGAAAATCCTACCCAAAGCATAGAAGACTTTCGGGAGTGTATATATATATATAGATATATAACCAAAGGTCAATAAGAACAAACCCCTAGGGAACCCCTTTTTTCGAAAACACTTTCTTACACGCTAAGTGGGACGACCTACACAGCCTAGCAACTGCTCCGGCCTTATCACAAACCCCTACTTGCCCATAGGGCTTGTAATTAATGAGGGTTTTCAAAGAGCACAGGATCAGGGGTCTTCATCTGCAGGGGTGGAAGAACCCTATAGAACGCTGGGTTTCCTCCTCATACAATTAGCCAGTGCCAGAGATTACTTACGGGGTAAAATAAGGTATAAATGGACCGCTTCGGGTTATATGTGCCTGGGAAGGTTGGCCCGAAAAGTGCATAAACCGCGACAAACGTAGCTGCAACATTTGGACCCCTGCAAACAAGAAGTGGATTAATACACAACAAATAGTGGAGCTAATGATTGAGTTAACCATTAAAAGGACCAAGGATTCACAGTTTTAAAATGAAAAATTCAATTGATCATATTGAGAAATATATCATTCAGATGGGACCAAATTTTATATCACTAGAACTAGTGAAGATTATTGGTCAAGAAACAAATAAATTCGAACAAGAGTTAGTCCAAATAGGACCTACTCAAAACTGCTGAGAAAAACATGGACGCTTGGGGGGGTTAAAAATTGAGCGGTTTGTTCTCCTCACCCAATGGACGAAGTGGCATAGCGCATTTGCAAGCGTTGCACATCATACACCTCTATCAGCCTCAGTCGCTGCAGCGGGACACAACAAGAAGGCTGTCAGACTAAATTTGGAATAGGGAACACCAACAAGCTAAAGATTATTGGTAATTCAAACATACAAAAAGAAACACAAAATCTTAGGAAACCCATTCCCGTGGCTTTCAGCTGTTTTAAGTAGTTTCTAGACTTCTTACCATGGAAGTATAAATAAGTTCTGAATTTTCAAAGTTTTGCTCATTCAACCTTCAGCTATAGTACATTGTCACATTCACCAGATTCTAAATATGTACTTGTCAGTAACATTTTCTCCACTCATGGCCTACACAGCATGAGAAAAAGTTCATAGAAAACCCCAGTAATAAACTTATAACAAGTGCGCAGTGCACGGACCTGTGAACGAGATTCAAACCGCAGATGAAAACCATGTTCAGGAAAGTTAAGAACCAGATCCACTTGCAAAGGCTCCTGCACACTCTTAAGCTTCATCACTATCTCCATTTGCAGCTCATGTTTCAAGCATTCAAAATGTAAGTTGAGCAAACTCTCAATCCCTTCTAATAGAGAGTTTAGAAAACCTAACATGGGATACAAGCGCTCATTTAGACCCAAACCCTAATACATTAAATTCTCCCTGCTCAAGCCCTCTTGCATTCGTCGATCCAATACTCAGGATTTAAAATAATCAACCCTAAAAGAAACTGAATCTAACAAAATTTCATTACTCGGTAGTTTGATTTCCCTCATAAACCCTAATTGAATCGGTCAGACCATAAAGGCTTTACCTCATCGTTGTATTTCACTTGCACAACGTCGAAAAACGACCGGTGTTGCTCAACATAGGCCAAGGCCTCACACACCGGCATCCCTAAAAACATTCACAAATATATTTCCACTTCAAAATTCCTTCACACTGTAGCCAAATCGCTCCCAAAACTCACTGCAATTCACCAAACAATTTAAACACACAAATACTTACCGAGGTTGAAGGCGCCCAGGCCAGCCCCAGGCCTCAGGTCCAGCGTGAGCCCTCCCATCGCATACCAGTTTCCGGGACCACAAACCCTAGAACTCCAATCCGCGAACACTTGCGACGAAGAATTTGAAGACTTGACGATGCAGACGATCTCTGAGGAAGCGTGCATTCCAGTGTTCCTGACGCACGGTCTTAGGGTACGGGCCTACGACCGTGCTGTTCTTATGACCGTGTCACAGAATATTCCTTAATACAGTGCCCATAAGGATCGTATAGGCTATGGCGAATAATTAACCCCTAAAGGACCGGGGTGTTGAGCTTAGCTCTTGTTTTCTTGACTAGTTCTTGTAACAAGCTCAATTCCTCATTGGTATAGAGTAATTTTGACGATCGGCGCGGTTGAAACTAATGAAGACTTATGTAGCTTTTTGATGAAAAAAAGATCAACAAAATCGCACAATTTTTTGAGAAAATACCACCGTTGAGAAGATTGAAGTAACTTGTTTAGGGTATTTTGTACACATGCTGAAATCGGATTGTTCAAAAGTGCTTCAAAAATTTTGAAATTTTTACTGTGAGTAGAAATCATCATTCCAAACATGTGGAAAAAATTTCAAGTAATTTGGAGGTGTGAGGAGGAAGATATGAGGGTCCGAAGTGACGCCAAAATGCCCATTGTGCAACCCAATAAAATCATCAAAAATTGCTCACTTGATGATTTTCCAATCAAGAAGTACCTACACATTCGGCTCTCAAAAAGAGCCAGGGTCTCTTTGTTGCTCATCCTACAATTCAAAGCTTAAGGAGCCGAATTTCCTCACTTTCTAGTTCCAAAAGCCCCCTGGGCCCTTACGGTCCTTTAGGGGTTAAGGTAGACGGCTTCAAAAGCAACACGGTTCTTATTCCAAGAGAATCTCGGCACAATAATCATCCTAGAACCTAAATCTAGGTAGGTCATAGATATCTTATCATTTTGGTCAACATTCAATAAGAGCTTTATGATGTGCCTAAATTTGTGTTCTAAAATAAATGCACGGTATAGATTCTCTTGGAATTAAAACCATATTGGTTTTGGAGCCCTCTACCATATTGTTGTGTGTTTCAAATGCCAAGTTATGCAAATATAGCCTACTCCAGGAAATCAGGATCCCATGTGGCATCTTCAAATTGGTTCTAAGAGTAGTGACCTTACAACTTGTAATGTATTTTTTTATACGCACAATCTTCCTAATAAAGTTATCCGTAAAGTGAGAACTATGTAACCTATCTGCCATAGGGTGTTTTCAATATTGATATAGAATTTTTTGACACCCACTCACACAAACCACCAAGCTCCTTCCCTTGGAGGAGCATGAGGTTGGTGTGGGGGTATGTGGAGATTCTTCCATAGGAACTCAAGTCAAGTTTGGGGGAGTTACTCTTGCATTGGGGAGGTTTAAGGTTGGAATATATCTAACAACACAATGCGTTGTAATTGATCAAAAAAAAGGGATCGAAAATCATTTTTGCCGCCTTTCAAGCTAAAAAACCAGTTATGCCTTGTTTTTCCTCTTGTGGAAATTTTCTGTTCCACTTTATAAACAACTCTAATGTATTTCATGTCTTTGTAGAGAACTCTTTCTATTTTCAACTCTCCACTGTGAATTTCTAAAGGCCTTGTCTCATATAGAGAAGTTTGGTCTTGATTTTTTGCTCTCCGTCAATAAAATAAGCATAGAGCACTTCTATATACTCCTCGGTAGAACAATCCATTAGATAAAGTTAGATACTCTCCACAAAGTAACCACTCACACAGCCCACTAATCGTTTGGTGATGTGGGTGGGATGCAAAGTCTCTTTCAACATTCACCGAGCACGGGTGGAAGTTGGGACTTCATTTTTTGTCCCTTGATTGATTTCACAAGCCCAATGCTCACATGGAAGCCCACCCTAAGACTCACTGTAAGACTTTATTAATGTGTGATATGTGTCATAGGCTATGTTCATAACATTAAGTAGCTTTCAAAGGGAGGGCCCCACAATTTGACACTATGAGCAAATACTTTTTTCAATAGATCGAGAAGAATTCATGTGAACTTTACATTGAGGAACTTGGAGTGATCTTTACTAATAAGCTACTACATAGGTTCAATTCACTTGGAAAGATTTGGTTGCTATATCCAAACATCATTCTTTGAATGCTTTGGATTAAAAAAGTGACAAAATCCTCAACTAGAGAAGAGGAGTAGATGAGGTGCCACTTTGGGGGATGATCTCCATAAAGATCCCTGTAAAACCTTGTTCTTAGAGCCTCCTTCCATGCTCCATTAGTGAACAAAGATAGTTCTAAAAGACTAGAGTGAATACGAATCCTTCCACTAATCATCGGTGAGCACAAAAGTTAAGCAAAGCTCTTTGCCGATATCAATATAGCATCGGTGCTTTCATCTATTGGTTGGTTTCAAAAAAAAATCTACATTTATGCTTTAACCCTTTAACATCCTGATTCAACACTAATTTTGAATAAGCGCTATAAAATGTTTTAAGAATAACAAAATTGGAGTTGTTATACAGTTGTACAAAGCAAAGTTGTAAATGTCAATGCAAAAATCACATCTATACGGTTGGATTTATCATATTTATTATTATTATTATTATTATTTTAAGCATTTCTTTTGAAAGTCGATTTTAAATCCCAAATTAACCAAACAAAACTAATTAATTACTATAATGAATTTGGAATAACATGTACTACAAGATGGTATGATTTCCATTATTTTATTTTACTTATTTTGGAAAATCATGTTCAAAGTCTCACTCTTTGAACTAAGAATGATACTTGACATAAACCAATTCGGTTATTTTTGAAAAAACCACAGTATCTTATTTTGAAAATCCATACTGTACAAATGATAGTCAACTAGCACAAGAACCAAGAGAAATTTGGATGGATGAAAAATTGTATAGGATGTAGTCAAGCAAAAGGTTGGAATTTGTTCGTTGTCCATTATCTAGATGTAGGCATGTCAAAGGGTTAGAGTGCACATGATATACATTGTTGATGGCTAGTTCACACCAGCCTAGAAAAATCAATTTTATTTAAATTTGTATAGTGCAAATGGAATGCATGTAAGAAACTGAAGTAACAAAATTAAAAAAAAATTAAAAAAAAACGGTTTGAAATTTGGAGCAGGAAAATACATGCATTCAGTGGTCGACAATGCTTGCATTCAAAGAAGACAAGCTTCCAAAGTGCGCAAATTATATTTCAATGTGTATGATTTTACCTGCACTAGAAACGCAAATGCAACATAACATTCAATAGCATTTGTAATTGAATGAACTATTGAATCAAATAAACAATTACAAAACACTGCTGACTATTGTGATTGAATGAGTGCTTTCGATGACTGTTCACCATAGTTGATTGCTCTTGCTTAATGCTACGTGCTCCCATAGCTACTGATTTGATGTGGAATATCCCACATCATTTCATCCTCCCAATGAATTGATGTGGGATATTCCACATCATTCTATTGGAGGGAGCCAAAAAGGCTAGTGAATGTTATGCAATAGCAAGGGTTGGTGTAAATGGGCCATGAGAGGAAAAAAAAAAAAAATTACTGTGGAGATTCAGACATCAGTGAATGTGGGTAATAAGGACCCACTCGCCAATACGTGTAAGGAGGCCCTTACACCAATCGTGGCAATGGAGGGTGTTCCGTCTGGGTCAAGAAAAATAAAACAAAATGGTAATGTATGCAACTTTGCATGGAAAGTCCGGAATTCTCAACTTCGGTCCCGGACCGACTGAAGAGACGTGTGTAACTTATAGTGCAGTACTGTTTTTACAATAGCCATGTGAATCTGGAGGCTTGTTTCATATACAAAACAATCACGGGTACGAGATTCGAGTCAATCCAGAATTTGTTACCTCTTTGTTGTAGAATATGTGGATTTTGCAATTCAGGGGAAAATGGTATCAAATCTTACTAAATGCATGGTACGATCATCAAGAGCTGACAATATCTAGGGAACGGTGCATGTCAACTTGAAAAGCATAACATTGATCCTGCTGATTCATTCTTCCTACATTTCTACCCTATAAAGGCATTAGATAAATCCACACCGGGGTACTCAAAAGTCTTGAGTAGGTGTAACAGTAGATGTATGGAATTTAGGATGGGCTAATCAAATGGCCCTGAAGAGTGCAGTCTTCCAGACCTTTGAATTGGTCTCAGGCCATCATGTGTGGCAGTAAATTTTTTTCTTCCCTACAACATCGTCGTTTACGACAACTTTAATCAAGTGACGGTCGTATCTGGTGACGATCCAGGTTCTTCCGATGGCTCACTCTCTGAGGCAAAAGCACAGCTGCAAAACAGTTCAACGTCACATACCATACTTTTGCAATTCAGTTGAAAAATATATTTAAAAGACAGCAAATCTCTTATCCTCGAGAGGAAACCCGGGCGTTGGAATTTCGATGCCACAACACTGAGACCCTTCTGCATCAGAAGTCATCAGAGAAACTGGAAATACAGGAGACTAACAAAAAAAAATCTTTGGTTGATCATTACATTGATAAAGGAGGCTCGTCAATATACAATTTGTTTGAGCCAGCTACTTCGCAAAACAAAGATGCATGTCCCTGGGCAATGCATCTCACGTACACACAAGAGATGATCATTTTCTCTTTTGTAAGAACTGAGAAGCAGCGTCTCACAAGCTCCAACAGAAGTAATTAAAGCAGTTTCACTCAAAAAACTGATCACAGAAAATCACCACTCGAAAACTTTTTCTTCGACAGTGAAATCCAAGCCTCGGGAGAGATACTGTACACTCGAAGGGATGCCTTGACCGATTGATTGAGACCTCAACATGTGTCGACTCTATATCACCTTACAATACTCTGATGATGCGTCGACCCACAAGGTTGAAGTAAGGATTGACGAATGAATCTTCATCTTGTGAAACCTGAACCATAAGTAAGTCCACTCACTGATTTAGGTTGCTCGACTCCAGCCATCCTAGAAGTTAGGCCATTGAATCAGCAGCAGGGGACACTAGGATTTGCTACGGCCGGGGTGCCTCCATAGTCTTGCGTCACTTCCTCTGCTTGAAAGCGAACCCATTCGTTATACTTTCTTTTGTAATCGGCCATTTTGGCAGCCGTTGGCACCTGCAATCCAACAGCTGAACATTCAGTTGCTGCATTCTCGGAGGTATGTAAACAGCATCCAAAAATGTCAAAATGTTAACGTTCACCTTAATCTTTGCGTGCATGTACTGTTCAATATCATATGCAGATATGCAAAATTACAACACATGATTTGCCTACATATCTGCATATGATTGTTTGCAGAATATTTTGTTTACAAATGCTGTGCTGTCAAACATATATAGGCAGATTATGTCTAAACACAGAATCGGAACACTCCCTCTGTTCCATATTACTAGTCTGATACCTTTGTAAAACACGGACTATCAATACGGAGTACATGCTAAAAGAGATCCATACGATTATCATGTATCCAAACTTACCGCATCGTCGCCAGATTTTAAATCCTCGTCGGACAAGCGCCTACCTGTAACATTAAAAGAGAAACAGATGTCAGCGCCATTCCGTCGGGATTAAAGAAGATTTCGTAAGCTCACATGAATTAAATATTCGCATCTTACGAAGTGCACTCGGATACCAGCATAAATCAAGCACAGTTTGCCAGTCACCTTCTAGCTCTCGAAATTGACTAGCCAATGGCGGAGACCGAGATTTTCTAAATCAGGAACGCGGCATCTACAGCACACTTTTGCTTGATATAAGGCCTGAAATAAGCACGGGACCTAGAACTGAGAAGTTCTCTCAACAATTATTTTATCTCAGCACCGAAACCAAAGTTTCCGTTACCTAAAAGTCCTCGCACCAGCTTCACACACTCTCACAAGTCTCCTCCAAATACGAACCTCAAATCACGCACAATTACCGATTTAAACAAACTCGCCATAACCGATTCCAGAACGTGAGCTACGTGCAAGAAAGCAAGAAAGAGAGCAAGAATAGTACCTTCAGCACGGGGTTGCAAGGCACGCGAAGCGACGCACGGCGTAACAAGCAGAAACAGAAGGAAGAAAGCAGCACACACTCGGATCCTCGCCATCTAAAAAGACCTTGGCGCTTGTTCACGAACTTCTACGTCCGTCTAGAAGCAAAGCCAGGAAGCTGTTGGTGCTAAAGACGATTGAACAGAGACTGAGTAAGTTATTCCGTAAAGGGAATGTCAAACCCCAAACGAGAGTGAGTACTAGTACAGGCAGTGGAGTGGAGCGTGCAGCTGGTGCAGGAAGAAGCCGCGCATGTGCACCTAGAGCAGAGCAGACCGGGCAGGCAAGCACCGTCAGTGAATAACTTACTGCAGGCAGGATTGGCGAATGTCAACTACTAGCTAGGGTTTGAGGCCATGCGTGGAAATGGCGATGACGGTCCCACCGATGAGTGGCCGGAAAATCAATATGATGCGTTCAATTTGTGCCAAAATAAGCTTACAAAATACAAAAAGCCAAAATCAATGTTGATGGATGGAAATGGCGAGTGACAGGATGCGCGGCATGTGGCATATATTTTGTGGCCCACGGAGGGCGAGTTGCCGTCCTTGCACGGCTCTGCAAAGTCAATCGTCGCGGTGATTAGGGCTTCTCGATTGCCGCGACGCCACCCACCCCGCCCGCGCGCTCCCCGACTGGCCGACCGACACTTGAGGTAAATCGAGTCTCACTTGCTTGAGTGACGACGGAACCACTGTTTGGGAAGAACTGGCGGTTAGTTACAACTTAGCCGGTTGATTTTCCAAAATAACTGGTAAAATCTCAAGAATAGAGGCAAAAAATCCCACTGAAAGACTAAAATTTAGTTATATGTAATATTTGGGTGATGGCTTAATATGAGTATCTCTCTAAAAAATAGTGTGATTTTTGAAAAATATCTTTGGTTTAAAAAAACATTGAAAAATTACAAAAAAAGAATGGTGTTGGAGACACTATGGTTGCAACTATATACGGTTGGTTGTCCTATTACCAACCACTGCCCTACAACCGATCAGGCCTAATTTCTAGATTTTGAAGGGGAAGATGTACCTCATTTGTACATTAAAGCATGTGATCGGTTTTGGGTCACAGGTTACTTTGTACTTTGGAATTTTGTATAAAATTGAGAAATGCAAATTATAAGTTGCAATTTTTTGCAATCCTCAAGAAATCTTATTTCGAACGCTGTCATAATTTTTTTCCGGATTTACCACTGCCAAATATAGGTAAGATTGCTTAAGTGGTTGGTAATAGGACAATCAACCTTACATGGTGTTAAAAACAAAATTTCTAGCACACATAAAATGAATTAGACATAAATCACACTATAGAGAAATTCGTAAAGTCTCTGGATCACTGACCCAGAGCTCCACCCTCCATCCTTTATATTTCAGTTATCCGGGAAGTCCATCATACAAGCACAAGAGAGGTGTGTCGGGTTATGTTTGGAAGCTCATGAGGCTCTTGAGGCCACGAGGTCCACGGTTCAATCCTTGGCAGCGGCTATATTTCAATCTTGTGGTCCATAATTGGATGAGCTCCGGCGGCATACCCGGTGGTGCGCCTTGACACGGGAGCAAACTCATTCACCCATGTTTACTTTCCAGGAATATAACTCATCTGGTTTTATTTTTGGAACCCGACAGTTCTACTACTTTATTGTCTTGTGAACCAAAATCTTTACTAACGCAGTACCGGAAGCTTGAGATTTCAAGACTTTACGAATTTCTCTTGTGTGAGACGCATAAAAAAGGTACCCATATCAGACCATTCTCCATTTTGAAAAGAAATATACAGGATTTATTCTTTAAAATAAAAAAGGTTGGTTTGGTAAAATAAAGGAAATTGACTGGTTGGCTTTAAAAGTATCCCAAACAGTGAACGAAACCACTGAGGGCGAATCCCATCTCTACAACCCCGGTGGTCTTTCAATGCATCGGACAAATTTACCTCCTATTTTGTTCCAGTTGGGGGCTCACCTTAACCCCTAAATGACGGAGAGGTAAGGGCAAAACATAAATGTGTTATAGAAAATTACTTCTTCAACTTTGATGAAGTTTGGTCCAAAAGAGAAAATGAGGAGCTTGATGTTTAGTAATTTTCCATGTGGTCAAATATCAAAAAATAGTTTTTTTATCATCTCATAATGAATTTAGAAGCATTTAACTTCAAATATTTATAAGAATCACAAATTTTATTTTTAGAATTTGAAATTTTGTATGATTTGTTAAAACTAGACATTCTATTCTAAAATCTAAAATTGCAAATTTTTCAACAGAGAGAACATCATCACTTTCCCCAAATAGTAAGTTTTCTAACACTAGACAATGTAGAAGTGTTTTTCTTTGAAAATTTCTCCCGGGTGGAGTTTAACTCGGATTGACATGATTCAAATTGGGTTGGAAAGTAGACTTGATTACCAACGTAATTTTTTTTTTAATTTTCTATAAAAATGTTTTTTCTATTTCGGGCAGCCCATAAAAAAGGGCAGAGACCATAAAATGGTTGATCCGTCACTTAGGGGTTAAAAAAACAACCTTATTCATGTGGTTTGTTACAACCAAGTAGGTCCTCCTATAGTAGGGTAAATTAGAGCCGTTCGTTGGCATCAAGTTTGCAAAAACAAATTGCCATAAAAAGCCCCTATGATATCCTAAATAGAAATTCCAAGGAATTTAAGAGGGGTATATGAATAGTGCTCGCATTTAAGACCACCAGGGGTCATAGAGATGTGGAAGGTGAACCTACACCCATACTCGTACCATAGGGAAACAAACAAAAACAAAGGCTTGTCTCTGTTTTGGACATGGTGGATTCACCTAAACTAATCTCAATTGCAAACCTCAAATGTAGAATTAAAATTTCCGAAAAGCACCTAAACTCCCCAAAATGAAAAAACCAAAAATTAAAATTAAAAATACTGGTACAAGTATGGATGTCGTTTCTTCCTAGCTAAAACCTTTACATATCCCTATAATTTTTATCAAGGTCATATTATGGCCTTTTGGGGTCTTATTATATTTCATAAAACATCCTTCATCTACCTTCAAATCAAGACACATATGATGTAAAAATTATATATAACCCTTAACTTTTTATGAAAAGTAATATTTATTGGTTGGGGCATCATAGATTATAATTGGAACCCCATTGCTACCAGCTACGTCAAACTCTATAGGAGTCTTGATTAAACTTGTAACGCTCTTCCCAATGATGATTACCTATTACATAGTTGCTTGCCCTATTATGACATGTAATAAAAGCATCATTAGCTATATTGAAAAGTACATGGATGAAAACAACATATAGATTTTGTTTTTCAATGGTAGAACAACATACATTATAGAATGTAGCTAAGCAAGGGGAAAAATGATAGGATCGTCCATATATATTTACTCATCCATAAAATTATTTATTATAAGGTACTTTCATCCAAATACTTGCAATTTAATATTATTTTAAAAGAGGATTTAACGATTTCATCCACATTTTTGCCCACATTTTTGCCCGTTTTTCTAGTGTAAAAATAGCCACTCCCAAAATCAAACAAGATTCTTGCAAAAATTTGCCAAAAATTTAACAAAATTGCATGACACAAAAGTTGAGTAATTAAAAACAATCACCATCTACAATTTATAATGTGAAGCGGCCCTTGTTCCACCACAAACGTACTATTTTTGGAAATGACATTGAAAATAACCTGAACAAAACTTACCATATATGCAGCTATGACTGAATCTAAATAGAAGCTGTCCAGTCAGACTAGGCTCTTCTGAAAAATCTCCCGGGGGAGGCTAAGAACAGAATGGAATCATACTGACAGCAGGAGGATCAACTAGATAGTCCCCACCGAATTCAATGATACTGTAAATTATGTCTGATAGCGAAATAAATGGAATAAACAAGAGAGATCACCATTTTGTTTGGTTGTTTTTTTATGACTTCTTTTGAAAAGTGAGAGTTTAATAAGGTAGGAAAACCAAAAACGGTTAATGCCCTCAAGGCGTGCACTAGAGTTTTTTAAAAGCAGAGAGGTGGAAGACCGAAAATGAAGAATTTTTGCATGACGAGGATTCCAAAAATTTACTAAAAATTGCTAATTTTTTTGGAATCTTGTGTGCGGTTTTATGTGATATTAGTTAACCGTTTTTGGTGCTTTCATGTGTAGAAAAGGAAGAGTCTAGTATACAAGAAGGGGGTTTGACAAACTTCCCACTTTGAGAAATTGTAGATAATTATTTACGGGGAATAAAAATACGAAACAACTTGCATTCTTCATCATTTCTTCTTCTTCATCTCAAAAAAATTTCACATAATTTCTAACTCCATTCCTTCTAGTCAAATCACCTTATTTTCACCGTTTTTGGTTTTCCTACCTTAATGGTAGCTCACAATTCGTACTGTTCCGAGAGTTCTGAATGAACAGGGGTCTTCGATCTCTGTAGTAGGCTGTCTGTTTCCTTTAAAAAGGCGAAGGCCACTGTCTTGTACTAACCCATTGATGATCCATATGAGGTAGAGGATCTCTAAGGGTACAAACTGCAAATTATCGTTTCAACTCTTCAAAATGGTAAGCTTCATTTCTCTCGTACAGATAGTGATTCTGTTGATGCATTCCAACTCATGGCTAACAGGAAGTTGCCACCGAAGCTTTCACAATTTAAACTTGACACCTTAGGAGCATTATGCTGCCGTCGATCTCAATGAATTGAATGTACTATTGAATCGAATAAATAATTATAGAATAATGTTGAATTGTGATTGAGGAGTGCTTTGAATTCCTGTTCACCATGGTTGATTGCTCTTGCTTAATGCCACATGTCCCCATAGCTATTGATGTGATGAGGAACACATGGCACCTTGACACATTCACCAGGTAGTAAATGGCACAATTAAGAATGGTGGTGAATTCGTGGTGAACACTTATTAAACTGAAGTGGTTGCTCAATTTAGCAAGTGTTCACCACGAATTCACCACCATTCTTGTGCCATTTACTTGGCAGTGAATCGATCAAGGTTCCTTGTGGAAATTCCCACATCATTTCATCCCCCAATGAAATGATGTGGGATATTCCGCATCATTCTGTTTGGGGAAGGCAGTAGTCACATAGACTACTGAATGTTATGGAAGTTGCCACCGAAGCTTTGACAATTTAAACTTGACACCTTGGCAAGGTGTGCATTACGCTGCCGTCGATCTCAACCTTTTCAAACTCTTTGCATCGACTTGTTTATCGAATCTACAGTAATTGCCAAACTCTCCGTCTTGGTCATTGAGCTCTGGGTTCACACACAGAGTGTCTCTGTCGAGATCAAATTGTTCATTCAGAAGTTAGAAAATAAATTAAACTACTATTACAGTTTGAATTGGGGTAAAGACTTTGTCAAGGCAGGCGCTGACTCTGGAAGGCACAAATGATGACCGGAATATTGGATGGTGAACAGATGCAATGGCGCGCATTGAAATCTGGAATGAGCCCAGATTTCATGCATGTTTTCTTTAATTTAGAAAGTTGCTGGAGTCGTGTTGTTGCGCAATCTGCGGTGTACAGTACGTGGTTGCTGTGTGGTTGTGGTGGAGAAGCTGGTTTCCTTGAAAAGACAGCCCCATGGCCGTGCTCATCACGGCCATGGTAGAAGAAGTACCTATAACCGATAAAATAAGTTTTCAGCATGGAAAATGTTGAAGTATCATTGATGATCAGTGATCTTAGAACCACTTTATGACATTTAGAACATTATGCGACCTCCCACGTAAATGGTATCTACTTTTGCTACCCAATGCATACAATACTCACGATACCTCTACAATATCCAGCAATACCCTTGATATATTAACCCCTAAAGTTCCTTGACCGTATTCTCACAAAAAACCATGAAAAACGCATCATTCGGAAGTTGCAGAAGAAATCATATGTTTTTTAGTTTTTTCATCATTTAACCGTAAGATCTATTACCCAACTTGAATTTTCATGTGAGCACAAAATTTGAGAGCAAAATGACCATTAGATTCTTAAATTATAAGGATCAAAGTTGCAAAAGAAGATTTTTTGGGGTTCAATCCGGTGACAAATTTGAACTTTAGAAATTAATATCTTTTTTTTTGAATGGGTTAGAAATTCATTGAATGGCAAGGCCATGTTAACAATTGAGTTAAGTCTTCAAATATAAAATCTTGAAAGAAAAAAGCTCACATTAATTTTTTCATCAAACAATTATTAGAAGTGGGTACAAAGTGAAAGGAAAAAAGAAATTCATTAATAAGTTTGACATGGAATTGTAAAATGTCAATCTTAACGGTGAGAATGTTGTACTTGGAAATCTTCACCTAGTGCCTTTTATTTCATTAAAAAATATTGAAAATTGAGTTTAGAAATGATCTTCAAAGTTTTTTTTGTCCAAACTGCCCAAAAAGCAGATCTCCTCATAACTTTTATCCCATTGCTCAAAATGGGTAGATTTAAAGCTTCATTTGTAGATAAAGGTCAACCAATCATGAATCAAAAAAGAAATTTTGAAAAAGAGTAAAAAATAAAAAAATTCTTGCTGCCCGATCTCGCTTCAAAAACTTCAAATGCTTATAACTTTTGCAATACTTATCGGAATGACATGAAACAAAGTGCGACATGTAGAGTGTAGTTTTTGGAAGCTACACTGAAATTTTCATTGAAAATTTTAAAAGTATGAGGTCCCTAGAGGCTGCCCAAAAAGTGGAATGACCAAAATATGGTCGCTCAAAATTTTAGGGGTTAAGGTGATACCATGATGATATCCGCGGATATCACCTCATGAAGCTACTACATATTTATATCATGATGAGCATTCTCTCTACATTTCAAAAAAAATTCATTTTCTCTCTTTGTATGTTTAGCGGCCACATTTTTCGGATAGAAATCTAGCTAATTTTAGCCAGTTTTGAAATCACCGTTGATATACGTTTGGGTGTTTTTGCACTAAGGTGTCATAGTTCTCAACAAAAAAAAGTTTTTAATGTTGTAAAGCAGTTGCATTAATCCCTAAACGTACCAATCCTTTGTACAAAAGTAGATGCTAGCCTCAAAAATAGATAGTAGCATGACTCAAATGTACATGAGGTGTACATGAAAGCACCATTGCAAGTATAAAATCTACCCAATTTTTTTGACATACTTGTGGTTAGAGGCCTCTACAATATTATCAACATCTCCCCATCATAAGATATTTATTACGATTGAGTGCGAAGTGGTCAAACTGTTTAGATTCCAAAGAGATTGAAAATGGCCGGATTTATGTTCTTTGAGTGGTGGTTGCTATAGACCACAATGGGGGAAATGGGCAGATTTAGGTGCCACCACGGACTTATTGGATTCAGACACCATGTTGTGGCACTATAACATGGTGCTTAAAGACCACCTTACAAACTAGTGCTATTGGATACACACTTGATTGAAAATTTTCCACGTCCCTATATGTTGGTTTTCAAAAGGTGTGATATAAAAGAGTTTTCATGTTTTATTTATTTTTATGTTTTTGGGGATACAAGAAAAGGGAGACCCTTTATTGCGAGGAAGAAACAAAATACAAACTAACCTTGGACACTGTGACCGGCAAGACCGGTGGACATTTTAGGACTGACCGTCCAACTTGCTAGTGTGGAAATCAGTAAAAGGGTTATTAAATTGTGACATAAACGCCCATCACTCCCTTTGGGCACAACTTCCTAATGAATCTAAAGTAGGATGTCCCGTAAAACCACCACCTCCCCCAATAATGACATGTAGACCTTTCTTCGGACCACCACAGTTGAGACTCAAAATTGCCAATTTCACTATTCAAATAGACCAATGGCATGCCAAGCATTGCGAAAAAATAGTTAGTGGTTTTGGGTATCATTATGAGTGGGAATTAGTACCATATGTTGTGAACATGGGAAAACCTAGAGGTCTGATTTGGATGACGAAGTTCTTTTCACTTTGAAAAATTGTATCAATTTGAACATTGGGAATCAAATTGCGAATATTTGTGCATCCCACAAGAAATCTTCTTCCAAATGACAAAAATACATTTCTCATAAAAACCTTGTAAAAATGAGGCCATATTTCTTAAGTTGGTGGTTTTGGGACATCCTACCTTAGGTAAACTCGGAAGTCGGAACCTATTTTTTTTTTAAAAAGAGGTTTAAGAGTAGCATGCATTGACAAATTTCGGTTTTCAAATACACCTACCGTACTGTAGAAATAGTAGCCAGTGAATGTTTCTCCATTCTGCAAAAAAATAAAAATTGTGGAGCTGAGTGCCTCCGTAGCCAGGTGATCGTACTCATGGGCAAGGTCAACTGTACTCCATATGAGACGGAAGATCAAAGTAATAACTTAACTTACTGATTAAAAAAAAAAAAACTTACTGATTTATTTGTTTGCGGAGTCAAGTGGGATTTTAGTGAACAATGAAGAAGTCTCGCTGCTGCTGACTTGCTGAGTCACCTGAGTGATGACTCTCTATCTGCCCTGCACGCCTGTCAGTGTGCCTGGGCAGCAAGCAGCCTGAGGTTGTTTTCATTTTTATTTTTTTTATTTTTTATTTTTTAAAACTTATTTATGAGCCTGAGTTTCGGAGCAGCAGCTGGGGATGGCAAACGGCGCATTTATGACAGTCAGCCTACGACTCATTCACTCTCAGTTGACTCTCACCTTCCGCCTTCTTGGCCAATGGCCACACTCCACGGCCAGTTTTCCAAGGAAACCAGCTACCATCCAATATTTTACGAAAGCAGTGAACAGACTAGCTAAAATTAGCTGGATTTCTACCGAACAAAGTTCTTGTGCTACTCCAATAGAGTTAACCAAAAAGAAGGCCATGGAACCTCCCTTTTCAACCTCCTTCTAACCTCTCTTTTCAGCGATAGTTGGGTTGGATAGTGTCGTGTCATAACTTGTCCCCTTGTGGCCATGGGCTTGGAGCTTTGGTAGGAGGTGTGGGAGTCATTACAAGGTGCGGAGAATAATGGGCAGTGGTTTGCTTGAGATTGTCTCCCAACTCATCGTGAACTAGTTTTTGGTCTATTTACATTTCCATATGATTTCAAGAGGAGTTCAAGAGGAGTTTGCTAAAACTCTCCTCTTTGAGCAGACTTTTCGATTAACTTTATTGTAAGTAAAAAATAGTCAGTAGCCAAAAAATTGACAAATTTTACAAGTCAATAGTCAATTTGCTACATCACTCACTCTGGAGGTAGCATCCATAACGACCAATCACAACTTTCATCAGTACTTTGCAATCAATAAGAACTCTCTAAATATATTTTGTAAGAATCATTTTTTCTTTTCTTGACCTTCTGCATGGGTGGTAGCATATTGTACTAAATACCACAAACTAGTCATGGGATCATTGCACGGGAACACCTCTCATTACTACCCATGCTTCACCTAGGTAGCACCTGATTATCACAAATTTCATCTAGATTATGGCATCAAACTATGAGTTTCAACCGGTAATTTGGTTGATTTTATAGTAACTGCCGCTGGATCTCCCCGTACATTGCTTGGGCGCACTGTTTTTTCGTTACATTGTGGGCCACATTATTAGGAGTAATTTCCGTTACTTGGAAATGTCTTTAACCCTTTTGTAGAACCCATGACATTGTTTAAGTCCTAAGTATACTTTGTACCCTTACTAAATTTTCCAAGATTTTTTCCGATTCTCCCCGATGCTCTTCGTTTTCACATCTTATTAAGTATGTGTTACTTGCTTAACTCCTACCAAATTGCTTTATATAATGGCAAGTGTCATCTTTCATACTAGTTCCAAAGAAATTTTTTGTATCAATAAAAATAATTCAACCAAGCACTAGGCGGTGTAGTACCCTACTGTTATAGAATGTGATGCCCATTCAGCAATGATAATTTTATCGGAAAATTTTCACCACAATCTTACTTGATTTGGCGTTGACTAGTAATTTTTACACTAGATTTTTTGGCAAAACGTGGATGATATTGTTAAAGGCTTCTAAAAAAATAAACCAAAAATTGCAAGTATTGGATGAAAGTGCCTAAACATTTGTACGGTTGAATTCGAAATAAAATGCCTAAATATTTTTCAAATGAATTCACAAATAATTACATAAATTGTGAAACTTTGAAAACCCATAAAAAATATAATTTCAATACTCTCATCTTGTAATTCATTATGATTGGTTTAAACCGTTGTACTTTCATAGTGATGAAGTTGTTCATTTGAAATAAATTATAATTTAATAGAGGTGTCATAAATTCTCTTTGTAAGCAATCATAATGAAATAATTTTATTGGTTGAAATATTGCACATTATGCAAAAAGTGATTCAATGTTGTCCATTATGCACTTTTGGCTATTCGTTCCAAAATTCATAAGATAGTGAGTATTTTTTTTCTTCATATAATTAAAAAACTAATTCTTTTAGAATCAAATTTAAACATGTTTCAACACTATTACTCACCATTTTATATAAAGAATGGATTGAAGTGAAGAAATGAAAATAAGAATAGAGATATAATTTATTTAAATTAGGCAAAGTCATTGATTTTTTGGCAAAAGTACTTTGAACAATAATGAATTGAAATATCTAAATATTCATAGGTATTTTTATTAGGTATATACTTAATGTATTCTGTAGGCTTATAGTTGTTCCGCCACAAATTAATTCAAAATTTAGGAATTTGCCATGTGTTGGTTTTTATTAGTTGTAACATTACAGAGAGTTGACATGGCAGTCCAAAAAGTTGACATCATTTCGTGAAAGTGCCGAAATTGCTATCAACTTATGGTTGAATAAAATTTATGGTTTTAACCCTTGAAAGCCCGAGGGATATTGGACATAACATAAATGTGTTATAATACGTGCCTTCGATATATGTTTGATGAAGTTGGTTTAGTAAACTAAATGTAGGACATCATCTTTACAAATTATTTGTACGGTCAAACTTTCAAAAAAACTTTAGATCATTTTTCAATGAATTTAAAAGCGTTAACCTTTGAAAATTTGTATAAATTATCATTTTAACTTTTAGAGTTTAAAATTTAGCATGATTGGTTTAAGTTGAAAAAAACAAAAGAAATGATGGAGGGAACATCATTACTATCCTAAAATAGCAAATTTTATAATACTAAGACGATGTCGAGTTGATCTACTTTGAAAAATTCTCCCTCGTGGAGTTTTAACATGGATTGACATAATTGAAATTGCATTGGAAAGTAGACTTGATGTAGTATTTTAAAATATTTTTTATTTTTTCAAAAAAGTGTTTTTATCTTCCAAGCAGCCTGTTAGATTTGGGAAATGATGAGAAAATGGTCGTTTGAGTGTTTAGGAGTTAACCCCTAATCGTTCCCACGTCCATATTTTGGATGTTTTTTAAGGTTACTTTTACTTTGAAGAGTTGTAACTTTTCATATAGTCTTCGATTTCAATGCAATTTTGAAAAACTCCTCTCATAATAGAGTTATTTTTAAAGGCATCCGGTCTTCTGTCCTACTTTTTTCATGGACTAGAGCTAGTACCAGAGCATTCTGACACCACTTCTCCTGATGGTCCCACCCCACTACCCAATTCTTCTCCCTCCCTCCAAATTTTTATGAATAAAAATTTCAATCCATCCACTGTTCTATTTTGGGTCTACAGTAAGATCATGCCGATCCTCTCCTTTCCATTTTACAGGTCAAAAAGAAGGGATTTGAGGGACTTTACAAATAACTCTAATGTCTAGTGTGGTAAAATTTTCAAATCAATTCAAGATGTATTGAATTCTAGCGATTCATTTGAAAACAAGTTAACCCTTTAGTGCCTAGCAAGCCAGATTATGGTCACTGCAACGTCGGAAATGCAAATAACAGAGAATCCGTGAAGAATTGGAACTTCAGTTCTGAAGTTCAGATTTGCGCACATACATTACGCACCTTCCAGAAAAAGAAATTTTCAATTTGGAATTGTACAACTATCAAAATACCTATCAACAGAACGCAAAATACTGCAAATACTTACAAATACAACATATGTATTGTGTAGTATTTCTTGTGTTTGGAAGTTTGTTATCTTGTTTTATTTTTTTGGATTGTCTTCTCTTCTTCATCTTCCATTAGTGTGTGTAATCCGATCTTGACTAATGTACCCACTCCTGTTAATTTTCAACGTATAAAATTTTGTCCTAAACCGTACATGGACAAGTCACTTTCACTTATAAATCTCACAATAATTATGTGTGAGTCTATTTTTGATATGAAAGATTGCAACGGAGAGGTGTTGACATAGGGCATAGCTGAACGTCTTTGCTTTTATTTTTGAAAATTTACCTCAAATTCTATTTAACTTTGAAGTCACACACCCCCCAAAATCTCGTTTTTGAGCGTGCATTATACAGTTCAAATACATACTATAATCTTCCGATCCCACCATCGGATGATTCTCAAATTTTAATAAAATGTGTGCTCTCGAGTTGAGAATAGAATTGTACGGTTACTTTCTAATTTAACCCATTCTATTTTTGGTAGTCTCAACCACAGTGGAAAAACCCACTGAAATTCAGAGCTGTCTGCTACAGTACCCTAGGCACTAAAGGATTAAGGTCTTTGTTTTGGACAGTTTTTATGCATTTTGATGGCCGCAACTTTGGGGGCTTGTATCTCTTTCATCAAATGTTTGTTTTCAATAAAATGTTTGAGAGTTATGTTTTAGTGTACAAATCTATTTTGGACACTTTTCTTTTTGGATCAAATGGATCACTTTTTGGAGTTTTATTAGAGTTATAAGTTTGGTGGTTATTACCATGGTATACCGATTCTTTTCTAAATTTAGACACTATCGATCCATCGAACCATCTATCTATCTAAATGTTCTTCATTGTTAGAAAATCATATTTCTAATTCATGATTCACATTTTAAAATGACTACCATGCCAAGAAATTGTCAGCATTGGGTACACTGTCGGAATTAGGTGCTCCTACCTTCAAATTTTCACCAAAATTTATGAAAAATTCATGGTTTGTAGTAGAAACATGGTTTCATCTATTAAAAATATAAAGTTGAATTCTTGTCTTATTTATAGTGGAAAATTGAGTGTCACATATAAAGCATGATTCCATGGTCATAGGCCCAGGTATTTAGGGGTTAAGAATGTTTACTTATGTATTCAGCTAATGTGTTCAATGTTCAGCTGCATCGAGAACTTAAATTTGTAGTCTGCCAACAATGTAACAAATTAAGTTAGTGTCCATAAAAGTTAGAGTTTGACTAAGTTATTCCAAACTGCCATCTCCACTGATTGATCTATCGGGTAATGATGGACACACTCCGATATTTAAATCTGATGAGCAAGTTCTTTCTGCAACAAGCATTTGATGACTGTCAGTATCCTCTACATGGGAGAATAAAAGCAGAAAATTGGAAAGTCAAGTAGAGCCAAAATTTGATCCGAGTCTCAAATATTGGGAGGAATGACCTTGACAAGAATCATCTTAAATGCGTTTCAGCTACAAAACTGTCATCAACGTGCTTTGCTATCAATGAATGTCCTTTCAAAACGAAGTGTACCTAAGGAGATGGAAGAGACCAAAAAATGGGCTAAAAAGCTGGTATACGAGTACTGGCATATTCAATTGACACTGAAATCAAGAAACCGGACCAAAAGTGACAAATTGTGAATGTAAAAAAAAGAATGTATCAAAATTGTATCACAAAGTGGCACCCACAAACTCAGCTCTTTCCAAAATCCTCCTCATAATGGAGTTGCTGTGCCTTCGTGGGGAGGTAACCAACAGGGGCTCAGCTTCTTTTTGAGTTGCCATTGTTGTTGATGTAGCTGCTGCTGCTGCTGCTGTTGTTGATGATTCTGCCCTTTCCAACGCTTTGCAAACGGACTCCACCACCTGCCTACCCCGTGCACTGTTTTGCTGGAACTTCTCAGCACACTTCTGCTCAATCTTCTCGGCCATGGATTTCAGGGCAGGCACGGACGCACATGTGATGCTCGTCTCCTGCCGGAACAACGTCCACCCTGGATTCTCCGGGTGTGTGAGATACCAACACTTTTCTTCTACGTCCACGAAGTCCTTCAATGTCACATTCCGAGTTACAATTTCTAGCGATCGCTTGTCTGTAGAAAAAACATTCCCAGTACCACATTTTGTTAGCACTTCCATACATAAAGGAAAACTTGACCTTGAGTTCCATTCAGCTCCTTGACCATCCATGAGTCAAAAATACTTACACATATCAAGATTTAAAGTCTATGCCAGTAAGGTACTCCCTCTGTCCGGAATTTTTCCCCTAGTTATTGGCATTTTCTTTTAGCAATAATTGTCCTATGTAGTTTATACTTCAAACATGAGCCCTGTCCACTTCAAACGGGGCGGACAATGAGAGTGACACAAAAACTACATACTACTATTAAAGATAGACCGTTTTTCGAGTACTGAGACAGCGTTGAGTTAAAACACATCAAAAACTAGGACAGTTATTTCCGGACAGAGGGAGCAGTTTTTTTCACACAGCAAATCTGTCATCATACAAAACAAAATTTTCTAAGAGTTGTGCAATAGTGAGTTCAAGGGTGCTTTAGACGCAAGCCAAATCCAGTGCAAAACGATGAAGCTTGAAGGCGGCTGCACTTCGAAAGTGGATAAGAAAAAGCCTACAGTTCTTCTAGTGTAGTGTTTTTCTTGGACTTGGCTCAAGATTTTCCCCTCCCTTGAGGACATTACATAGGATCTCAGTTCCTTGGACTTGAGACCAAGATTGACTGATAGGAATGCTTAACTTCTTATCCACATTCTAAAGGGGGCCATCTGAATACTCCCTCTGTCCGGAAATGATCATCTTATTTTTTGGCATTTTCTTTCCAGTTTTTGTCTCATGGTTAATACTTCAAATGTGAGGCCTGTCCACTTCAAACGGGTCGGACAATGAGAGTAACACAAAAACTACATACTACTATTAAAGATACACCATTTTTCAAGTACCGAGACGCCTTATTTTGAAAAATGCTAAAAAATAGAACAGTGATTTCCGGACAGAGAGTATGAAATTAATTCTGGTGGAAACCTCAATGGACAACATTAAGGGGAAGGGCAAAAAGGGCTCACCATTATCAATAATGGACTCTTCTAAGGATCGGCACACATTGGTTCCTATGAGACGCTGGAGCCACCAGGGGCCCGGAACGTTGACAGTGATGGCTCGAGTAGTGAGAAGCTGCCCACGCTCCTGATCAATGCTTCGGTTCACCACGCTGACGTCCACGACGTGTGACAGGAGCGGCCTGTGTTCCAAGTCTGCATACTTTTTCCAGTTGGCTGCCGTCACACGCTCCCAAGGATGCCTGTATACATGCTCTTGCACGTATCCCCGGACCATGTTGCCACAAATTGAATGGAGAGGGTGCTGTCAGGATGTCAGCCGGCAAATTCAAGTAGCACAGAAGCTCGGTGCTCAAACCATGCTGTCACAAACATAATCAGCTGCATGCCAGAGAAGAAGAAAAAAGAAAGCGTCAGCCAAACTTGTGAGATCATTCAACACAATCCGATTCTGTGAGCTAGAATTTTATGTGCTAACCCAAAATTGTCACCCTCAGACAAAATAATTAGCTCAAATCATGATGTCACAAATACAGTATAATCAGCTGCATTCCAGCGAAGAAGAAAATTAAAATCGTGAGCCAAACTTATGAGACCATTCAACACAATCCACATTCTGTGGGCTAGAATTTATGTACTAACTCAAAATTGTCACCCTCAGACAATGGGTACATATTGAATAGGAGGATGCGAACCACCTAGTTAGATCATATTCCAATAAAAAAACATTAAACCTTCATCATATTATCCAAATAACACATTCTTTGGTGCATTAGAATCCTCTTTCATTACTATCAAGAACATGTGAACATTCGCCCAGTCTAACTATGCGTGGTGACGATTATGGGTGTCCTATCTTACAAGTTTCCAAATATCAATATAACTCTTCAGTACAATGAAGAACTAGAATTGTTCAGACAAATTTCCTTCTCTTACTACACTGGACAAGATATGAAACTTGAATTATGAACGCGAGTGAACACTCCTGCACAAGATGAATATGATATGAATTTCTCAAGGCTGACGAAGGAAATTCTCTCTCAAATTTGCACCAGGTGCATTGTCGAGAATATTTACAGAATACCAAATTGTGGCGAAAAGAAACCTAAAGCTACCGAAAGCAAGAAAGCCACTCAATGCTTCACTTCAGTGTCGGTATATAAAGCCAGCATACATAAAATTAGAGTCATTTCAAAATACACTCAGACCTCATTAATATGACCTTCTCTGAGATACAAGTCATTTCAAAACCTAATAACATTCTGGAATATTCTGCACACTTGTCACCTTATCATTTTCTGTAGTCACAAATTCAAACTAATAAGTCATTTTATTGAGACCGCAGTCAAGCGGTACGAGTGTAAAAGTCAAGAAAGGCCGGTGATACTCATCACACACAAGAACGGGCATTCTTGGCGCAAATTACAACACTCTTCACAGTCTTACAGGGAAAGAATCACAACAATTGATCTTTAAAATCCAATCTGTCGATCATCTCACACACTCTCCACAAGTAAAAGTCCATTTCAAGAATTTGCAAAACCAAACCAACACTGCACCAGCAAAAGAAGAATGCCAGGCCTCAGAGAGATCACTTCAAGAAATGGCCGGTGATACTCATCACTCACAAGAAAGGACATTCTCGAGACCTTGGCACAAATTACACCACTCTTCGCATTCTTACAGGGAAAAAGAATCACAACCATTAATCTTTAGCATCCAATCTTTCTTGCTACCTCGATCATCTCATACACTCTCCACAAGTAACAAGTTCCATTCCAGCTACATTTCAAGAATTTGCAAAACCAAACCAAGATATCACAACATGCTGACCTAATTCCTTGCCAAGACTCTTCTCTCACAATTTGATCCGAAGCTCTCCACACTCTTGCAGGGAAAAATCACAACCATTGATCTTTAGCATCCAATCTTTCGATCATCTCATACACTCTCCACAAGTGAAAAAGATCCATTCCAGCTACATTTCAAGAATTCGCAAAACCAAACCAACACTGCACCAAGAAATCACAACATGCTGACCTAATTCCTTGCCAAGATTCTTCTCCCGCAATTTGATCCACACTCTTCCAGGGAAAAATCACAACCATTGATCTTTAGCATCCAATCTTTCTCGCAACCTCGATCATCTCATACACTCTCCACAAGCAAAAAGTTCCATTCCAGCTACATTTCAAGTACCGGTATTCGCAAAACCAAACCAAGAAATCACAACATGCTGACCTAATTTCTTGCCAAGATTCTTCTCCCACAATTCGATCCGAAGCTCTCCGATTGAGCTCTCCGACACACTGATGAAAAAGAAAAAAACCATACCTACAAACGAAAGGCGCTTGTGGCCGAGCTGTCTGCTTCACATAGTGAGGTATGGACTGAAGTGCCTAAACGTAAGTATGATTTTTGTTGCCTTGGCGATCAAGTATGGTAGCCAAAAGTGTAAGTCAACTAAATGCTCACAAAAATGTTGGAGAAGGCAGGCGGCTGCCTCAAGGCAGCGAGCACAGCGACGAGGAAATGGAGCGAAGGCGAGGAATGACGGCTATGGAAGGGGCCCGGCGGTAATAGGGCCTCGTTCTAGCGGCAATAGGGGTCCAATGTAAGTGGCCCGGTCTCCGTCCTCCCGAACCTTCCATAGGTATTCTACGGTTGCTGCCAGGAAATCAGGACTAGAAGGACCAAAGACTCAGAGCATGCGGTATTTTGGAGGGACCAACGCCAAGATTTGGTGTAGTAATCTCCACTTGCTTCGAAGTTTGGCCCAGCAACTACCCACTGACGCTAAATAATAGTTTTTGGAGCCAAAGTTTGAGGTTTCCCCGCCATCCAGAGAAGCTTTGGCGCAAGCAAATTTCTCACACCAAGCAAGCAAAGATGCTCAATCAACAATTAAATAACGAGCTTGAAGACTATTCACGGCCCGTGCTTCAAGGTCATCAAGTTACTTTCATAAAATCTTCATTTTATAAGTTGCCTTGGTGTTTGCTCCAGGAATGCTGCTGGGGTACTTCTTGTATTACATTCCTCCATAATAAAAATGGCCTTCAAATTGATGTTTGGCGGACATTTCTTCTCTGGAACTGCTGGGCTTGCTCTCATGGTTTCAAAATGACAAATTCAATCAATCATATTCTGGAAAATATAATTCTGATGGGACCAAATTTTAACCCCTAAACGTCTGAACGTGCCATGGCAACCAGTAGAATACGGTGTATTTCTGGTTGTATTCGGAATGGATCCACACCTCTAAGGAGATTGGGTCCTCAAGAGAAGTTGAAATCTACATTAGTGCGGTTCTAATGAGCTATTAAGATCCTAATTTAAAGTTTCTTTGTTGGTGGCAAATCTCAATCATACGACAACGAATATACCATCCCCATGGGACGTTTAAGGGTTAAATCATCGAGATCATATAATTTTGATAGGACCGAATTTTAAATCATAGGGATTAGTGGAAAACATTGTATGTGTTCGTCCAAAAACATCTAAATTTGAACAAAGGAAGTTCACATAGGACATACTCAAAACTACTAAAAAAACATGAAGCTCAATTTGCACTTCTTGGTCCTTTAGGGGTTAAGTAGTCCACTTACAACCCCTAATGTACTTTCCTATTCACGCAATTTTTGTAGTGTATACAGTACTCCATGGGCTCTATTACAGCATGTAGCAGGTGCATGGTTTTTTGTCGAAGCGACAAAATGACATGGCAAGTCTATAGAATACTCTATCTAGCATAGCCTACTATACATGTCACACATTAGTAGAGTCTCATTTTGAGGAGTATACTATGGAGAGTTTGAGATTAAGAGTTCTCTATAAAGATTTGAAATCTAGTACAAGATGAATACGGATATGAGCGCATCTCACCAAAAAATTGTCAACTATCGGAAAGGTTGTATCCAATGTTTCTTTTGAGTGATTTATTATTAAATTGTTAAAAAAATACAATGTCTAAAAAAGACTATTGGAATGTAATAAAATAATAATAACAAAATTGTTGAAAAGGATCCAATGCGAGAATCATATTACTATGTTTGGATAAATGCATGTGTTTTGAAATAAATGATTCATGTTTCAATCACATTATGGATGTAAGAAGTTTCATCATTTCACTGAAAATTGCAACTTGCATTACTTTACAATATTGAAAAAAAAAGTTACCTCTAGTATCAACCTAGAGTTAGGATTTAAAAAACATGTTAAGGTCGAGGCACCTAAAACCGATCATGTACACAAAACCAACCACCCTAGATTCTTGCCTAATTTTTAAATTTTCAAAGGGAAGATGTACCTCATTTGTACATTAGAGCATATGATTGGTTTTAGGTAAACCTGCAACTTCCACTTTGAAAATTTGTACTTATTCAAATAATTATCAAAAAAATTAAAATTAAATATGAGAACTTCTTAATCTTTTATTGCTAAAAGAGAAAAATACTCAAAATATCGATTCATCTATCCCAAGTATAGTGCATGCCTTAACTGATCGGTTTTAGGTGCCTCAACCTTAGATTTCAAAGCTTCTAGCGTGTCACATGTGCCACGCCACAGTGAAGGTAATGAAGCCACACCTTTGCAAGTCCACACTCTATAGCATCACATGCCATGCTCAAAAATTACCCTTCGCATAGCAACATCCCGACACAGATGTGACCCTTGCAATGTCCTTATAAGCCCTACATGATGTTCTAATCTTCTTATTAATTCGACACTCTATCCTGTAATTAGCAAGGGACAAGAGCAAAATTCACCTAAAACTAATGTGAAGTAAAGGCCTGCTAAATAGTAACCCTACTTGAAATAACTTGGCCCACAAACCACCAATTGATGCATGGAATTTGACAGGCTAGGGTGTAGATGCTCTAAGCTCAAACTCAGAAGATTCATGAAATCACATATTTCAATAAAAAAAAATTAATTTTGTTAAAATCAAGTACTACATAGCATCAATGTTCATAAACTAGCTAAATTTAGTTCGATTTTCCAAAATCTATATAATTTTTTTTTTTTAGCAAACTATTGAAGTGGTTTTAGCCCAAATTTTCACCTAGACTTAGCAAGTAGTAAAAAGCATCCCACACAAAGATGAGCATGAGACAAGAGTTCCTGTGAATCTTGAATTTTGTTGTAGACAAATGATATTTCATTGAAAATACGAACACAAGCCACAGGAGAAGGTGGCAACATTCTCCATAGATTGTGTACAATTAAATTATACTCTCAATCCACCAAGAGTACAAGTGCCACACCTGAAGAAATTTCTTCACTACTCGTGACCTTGGAAAGATGTACCTTGGCCAAACATCATTTTTTGATCCATAAGATCTCTTGATACTACAAAGGCAGCCCAGGTAAAGATTTGGTTTACGGCTTCTTTGAGGCAGAAAGAACAATGCCGATATATCAACTGTCAATGAGTAATTCCTCAAGATCTTCAGCACTCACTTTTACAGGCTTCACTTCGCTTGAGATCCGTTTCTCAAACCTCAGGCTAACCTCCTGCAATTGGTGTCACTATTATTAGTATTTGCATTTTTAAAGATAAGATATCCCAACTCCCCACACATTTCAAAGAACGGTTTTTTTATCACAGAATTTGCATCTTACCTTCAATTCTCCAGAGCTTTCAACCTCACATTTCGTGACAATGGCTAGGTCAGGTTCCACAAGCCAGCCGGTTTCAATTGTAGTTGCTCCAGACTTGGTCTTTAACAACAGAGTCCATGTGTCTTTGGGAAGGGGGAGGTAAAGGAATGTATTAGAGAAATTTCTCATCACCTCTTCGTTGCCTGAGGAAACCAGTTCGCTACTTCTGTACCCCTGTAATGAACAAGCTCTCAGTAAGCAATTCCTACATAAGTGAAATGTGCAATATAAATTACTAGCTTGCCCTGTGCCAGACACTAGACCAGAAGTCGTAGAAAACGCTCCCATATGTTATTTAAGTAAAGATTGGAACAGAAGTGATTTTCTTTTAAATTAAAATAATAATAATAATGATAATAGTTATAATTAAAAATAATAAAAATAATAATCCAAAGCACGAGCTCCAATCATAACTGTCCTAAACAATAAAATTTTGATAATAAAATGTAAGAAAAACGAAAAGCCCAAGCCTCCAATTCTGCATAGGACCACCCTTGCAATCACAAACACATAGACTGAAAAAAAGACCCAGTTTCATAATAATAATCAGAAGAACATCATGCACGGAGGTAGTTCTTCTAGCCACGGTCTACCCTTGGTGCCTGGCCACGCTCCAGTGTCCGGAAATAACCGTCCTAGTTTTTGGCGTGTTTTAATATAAAAGAAAAAAAAATGCCGTCTCAGTACTCAAAAAATGGTCTCTCTTTGATAGTAGTATATAGTTTTTGAGTCACTCTCACAGTCCGCCCCGTTTAAGTGGATAGTGCTCACATTTGAAGTATAAAACATAGAACAAATATTGCAAAAAAGAAACTCAAGACAATGGAGCTATCCTAAAGGTCAAGCGGTGTTTGAGTAAGATACCATGTGTTTCGATTTAATGTACTCTTATTTGTTCACCATAAATAGTTATGAAGTTCGAAATAGCTTGGTGATCTCTCACTATTAGGTGTGTAAGAGCTTGGTGGTCTTCAAACTCACGGTAAACTAGTTTAGCTGTCTCTTTTTGTGTATGAGTTTGAAGACCACCAAGCTCTTACACACCTAATAGTGAGAGGCCACTAAGCTCTTCTACATCTTTGAACTATTTAGAGTGAAAAAATAAGAGTATATAAAAGCAAAACACATGTTATCTTGTTCAAACACAACTTCTCTTTTAGGATAACTCTAATTATTTCCAAACAGAGGGAGTATATAAGAGAGAGATATCATGATTTAGGGTTCAAAAAATGCATAAAAAGTTCATGTTGCAGAGCGGCTGTACCTGGTGAGGTTTAGGATTTTTGAGTTCGTAAATGTCCGAGTTCCATTTGCCAAAGAGAGATTTAGCCAGCAACGGTTTTTGTGTGGCAAAAGCTTGGGTGACAGTAGCACAAGCACCGAGGGACTCGCCATTGCGGAACGGGCCTTCCCAAGCTTCACGAGAGATGAGAACGCGTCTGCGCATGCCGAGCTTCTGATACACGCGTATCCGGGTCTTGCCATGCACCAGGCATTGCTCCACTTCGACCTCATCGCCCTCCCGCGTGACCTCCTTGCCGGGGCCTGTACCTTGCTTCTCGTTGGTGACGCGGTTGCCACGCCACACAGCTGTGTATGAGCCAGTCTTGTGGTACGCCAGGGCGTAAGCATTCTGCGGGAGGTCGCATTTCTCCACGCTGTATACCGTGGCCGCGTCCGCCTCACAGCCCACCGTCGGGTGCAACCTGTTGGAATTCAGTTACTCATATGATAATCAAGTTACTTATGAGGGAGCTCATAGACCAAGGGTCTATGACTCCAAGTTAGAGCATGGCCAACAACAACTTCCAACACGGCAAACTCATGTCTAAGATGGAGTGTGAGAAGCTCTCACTCCCCTAACAACAATCACCAAATATGACTCAATTAACCCCTAAACATTCCGACCCTTTGAACAGAAGTAGATGCTAGCCTTAATAGTAGATATTAGCATGGATCAGGTGTACATGAGAGGTCCATTGCAAACATGAAATCTACCCAACAAATTTGACATACTTGCATTTGAAGGCCTCTCCAATATTATTAACATCTCAACATCAAGAGAGATTGGTAGAGAACATCAAGAGAGATTGGTAGAAAAGTCTTCCAAGATTGTATGAGACAGTTACCAAGCTTTGAATCTGTACGTAATCCAGTTTTTGGACGCTGGGACGTTTAGGGGTTAATTTCATGAACGAATTACATACCACCACTTGGGCATCATTCTAAGTATGGCTCAGACAAACAGTACTAGGACTATAAGTTTGGCTTGGTGGGTGAAGGAGATCACAAAATCTAACAGACACACTTCTATGGTTGGGTGGCGAGTCACATAGTAAACATTATTTACCATTTGTGCACGTTATCTTTCTTAATAGTATTACCTGATGTTCTTGTACCACAAATGGCCTGGCTCGGGATGCGCTAGGGTTGGACACTGCGTCTGCCAATCGTGAATCGGTTGTTCCCACTCACGAAACGCATCGGGTACCACGTTGCTGGATAGCTCAGTTGGCTCCCCAAACATGTTGAACTCGGCAGTGTATCCGTCCCATTCCCCGCTCACCGCCGCACCGAACTCTTCCCAATTCGGATGTGCTTCTTCTTCTGTCGAAATTCCAATCAACAACAAACAGCACCTTCACATCGACGTTCGAAGCAATCACAGGCCCAACCTTACAAGCCTTCATTCATTTCCAAAAACTCGTTCAAGCAAAATCTGAAATATCGAACGCATACCCTAAATGTTAACCCCTATAGGAGATAGATAGAAACTCCGGTCCCTTTTTAGCAAGGGGCCGGCGTGAATAAAGTGTCCGTTCGTAATGTCAATGAGCCGGTGCCCACCGGGCAAGGGGACATTGGGACAATACTACTCTCCCCTTCGGGAATGGACATTGTAGTGACACACTATGCTAGTTCCTACCTAGCCACTAGTGCCTTGAAGATACCGGACATGGTATCCCCAAAGCCCCTAAAGGACCAAGTATTCATCATTTTAAACCGACAAATTCAATCAATCATTGTGAAAAATATAATTCAAATCAAATTTTATATCACCAGAATCGATGAAGAACATTGTATGTGTGATAAACAGCAAATAAATTTAGAGAAAAGGAAAGGAACTGCACATAGGACCTACTCAAAACTATCAAGCAAAAACATGAGGGTTTCTGGGCCCAATTTTTAGGGGTTTAAGCACGCTAAGAAATATCTCACTCATTTGGACACACATTTACGGACGAAGGGAGTATAGGGAATTCACTGCCACATTTGTGCCAGGTGCATTGCCGCAGGTCTTTACAAGATACCAAATTCCAGGTAATCTGCGTAACATTATGGTAATATGACTCTAATGATATCGAAAATAGGTATTTGTTAGCGTGCTTAAACCCCTAAAAAACAGTTTTGAGGAGTGTGCTAACAAATATCTCACTCCTCAAAACTAACAAATATCTCACTCCTCAAAAATGATATCGAAAATAGGGTAACATGACTCTAATGATATCGAAAATAGGTATGCGTCAATACAGAGTGTAGACAGCCGGCAAATAATATCGAAACAAGAGTCAACGAAAAAGAAGATGAATCATGTGATTCTTGCAAATTACACCATACGCCACCTCTCCTTCAAACACTCAAAAGTAGGCGAAGGCTCACCCGAAGTATCAGAATCAGGATTTTCGACGACGGGTTCGATGACAGCCGGGGTGAGCTTTCTGATGACGGCCGGGGTGAGCGTTCCGACGACAGGCGGGGCGGACTTCTCGACGACAGGCCGGGTAGACTTCTCGATGACAGGCCGGGCGGGCTTCTCGACGACAGGCGGGGCGGACTTCTCGACGACAGGCGGGGCGGACTTCTCGATGACAGGCCGGGTAGACTTCTCGATGACAGGCAGGGCGGGCTTCTCGATGACAGGCCGGGTGGGCTTCTCGACGACAGGCGGGTTGACGGGTTTCTTCCACTTGCCGCCATGCCCCATGGGCCTTCTGTTCTCGGCGGCATTGTTGTTGCTTGGCCTGCCATATCTGTTGACAATGGTCCTGCCGAAACTAGCAGGAGGAGCAGCCAGTGAGGTTGAGGGCCCTCGAATGCAAAGGCCGAACAACGAAGAGCTGTCACTGGCGTAACATACGGTTGACGCAGCAAAACGAGAGCACAAGGAGAGCGCCATAGCTCCAAATGCAACAATAGATGGGGTGCGAGAGGAAGAAGAGAGCAACTACGACAGCCACACACACGAGAGGATCGGAGGGAGGCGCGGTCACCCAAACCCGTCCCTGTCCCATGTCCGCTGCCGACCCTTTCTCCGCAGCACATTTTTTTTATTTCTTCTGACCGTCCCCTGCACCTTATCCTTAGGTTTAGGGTTGAAGGAAATTATTTCTAAATATCTCACCCTCCATGGAAAAACTAAAAGGGCTAAAAATATTCATTTGGATCCTATACCGGTATGCTTTTTTGACGGGTGTGACGAGATCTTCACTCTGGTGATTCATTTTTAACCACCTCAAAATTTTATTTTTAATCCTTTTAGTTTTTCCATGGAGAATGAGATATATAAGTGTCAAAATTTTGAATTTTTTTCCAAAAGCAAGGAAATTATATATAAACTAGCAAACCATTGCATTGGGAACATGGGAATAAATTGGGAACAGAAAATGAACATGAGAACTTCAGGAACATTAATCCTTTGACGCGCATTAGGACTTTTTTTCTGGCTTCTTGGAGCTAGACTCCAATGTCGTGGTAGAGTCACAATGGTCTAAATCTAGGGGGACCACCTTCTATTGTATGCATGGAGCACTGCTACAGTGCCAAAAAAAAACCCTAAACCGCCTGCATCCATATAATGCACGACAAGCAAATCTCAATCTTTCTTTTGACTACATCTTGTACAATTTTTCATCCATCCAAATTTCTCTTGGTTCTTGTGTTATTGACTATCATTTGTATGGTATGAATCTTCAAGATAAGATATTGTGATTTTTGAAAAACAACGCAATTGGTTTTTGTCAAGTTTCATTCTTAGTTCAAAAGGTGAGACCTTAAACATGATTTTTCAAAATAAGTAGAATCATATAATGGAAATGATAGCATCTCGTAGTGGATGTTATTCCAATTTCATTACAATATTTAAAAAAAAAATTGTGTTAATTCAAGTTTTTAATTGAATTTCAAGACAAGAGATTACAAAAATAATTAAGAAATATTAATAAAATAAATATGATGAATCCAACCGTATAGATGTGATCTTCACATTGACATTTAAAACTTAGCTTTGTACATCAACTCTATTTTTATTTTTCATCAAACATTTTATAATGAATCTCTTAAAACAATGTTGAATCAGGGCGTTAAAGGGTTGAAGGAACTCGAGAACGCTAAGGAACATAATGGGACCTGTGGCTAATGATTTGAGAACATGATGAAAATGTTTGAATGTAAAATGGGGATGATTTTGTGACATGGTATTATAACATTTGTTTACTCAATATTATGTACATATATAAACATACATACATATATATAAATATAAATATAAATATTTGGATTAATTGAAACAAGTAAGGAAGGATGTTGAGTCTCTAAAGAAATTGCAACCTAATGTTATCAATTCCTGGCAGAGATTGCTGATGAATAGTCTCTTAGTTCCTTTATGATTAATTTGTTAGGCTTGGAGGAACATATGGCAACTCTTCTCTAGCACTAGGGAGGTCATGAGTTTCACTCTCTTAGGCGCTCTAGGACCTTGCTTTGGATTGTTCTCCAACTCATCAAAAATTAAGTTTGCACTCTTGGAACTGAAAATGAGATTAAAGTGAGTATGAAGTGAGTTTCTACTTTCAGATACTCTTTTCGGTTAACTATATTATAATTGACATTCATCAAAATAATCAAAAACGACAAGCAATCAATTTTTACAAAAATGAAAACGAAGTCAAGGAGTTAGATTTTTTTTTTGGAAAATGGGCATCCTACAATCTTAAAACACATCTTTGTAATTTGGAGTATATTGGTATATCATGAATTGCTAGCTGTAGGTGCCCAAATGACAATCGAATTTTTCCACACGGGAGGTGTATAATCATTGCTTGCAAATTTGAACTTTATAAATGAATTGCTAATTCATCACAAATCATGCACTACTTCTATTTCCAATGACATGGTGACCATTGAATGATCAGTAGGGCCTCAAAAGCCGGTTAACCTCTAAATACATAAATGAAGATTTGAAAATATTGAAAAATGTTCAAAACACTACACTAAAATTGTGATTTAGTAGAGTTATCCTTAAAGTCACCTTGTGTTTGAATAAGATACCGTGAATTTTGCTTTAATGTACTCTTATTCATCCACCCCAAATAGTTAAAAGGTATGGAAGAGCTTGGTGGTCTCTCATTATTAAGTGTATAAGAGCTTGGTGGTCTCTAAACTCAAGGGAAACTAGTATAGCCGTCAAGAAAGACGGCTAAACTAGTTTTTCATGAGTTTAAAAACCACCAAGCTCTTACACACCTAATAATGAGAGACCATCAAGCTCTTCCATACCTTTTAACTATTTGGGGTGGACGAATAAGAGTACATTAAAGCAAAATTCACGGTATCTTATTCAAACACAAGGTGACTTTAAAGATAACTCTAGTATCTAAGGACACTTTCTCATTGTGGACACCATTTGACTTTTTGGAGATACAAAGTTCGTATAAAAAAACTTTTAAATGTAAAATTAAAATTGATAAAAACTTCAAGTAAACTTCCTAGTTGTAGTGTTCCAATGACAAATGGAAACTTTATAATAAACATGGCAAGCCAACTCAAGTCATTCGCACCACCTCACAAGAACATAACACTCTCATTGGAAGTGGGAATCCAAGTGGCAAACTCCTATGTCATGCAGGGACACTACGGTACTACTCCTCACTTTTAACAAATTGTGGTAAAAGACATCAATTCTCGCTGGACACTAAATCTCAATTTTAGGTGTACTAAAAAAGAAACCAAGTGTGTATAGTGAACTTTGACACTGTTATGAGTGAATACTGACGGCTTTGCTAGCAGTGTATTTTGAAGATATGTAGACACCATATACTTGGACCCGCCCCTTATTCCACCTGTATTCCTGTGACCTCTACTCTGCACCTTTGGAATCAATATTGATAAAAAGTGTTCAAGGCATGTGCAAATATTTCATAATCCCATGAGTTTAGTGCATACATTGCTCAAGTCATAGAGCCTGTTTCCAATTTTTATTTTCATGTGTATTTCAATTCCAAAATATTCTTCTAAATATTACTTTATGACGATTTTTCTCAAATTGTCAATTCCAGGGACACCCTGATACGTTTAGGGGTTAGCCCTCAAACGGTTAAGGTCAGCAAGCCACATTCCCAATGTGCAGAAGCGGTCTTTACAACAAATTACTACTTTTTTCCAAATTTCCAATAACATGCCAATAGTGAGCGTCAAATTAAAGGGAAGTCCTGGTGCATCTGTAGTAAGTTATCATCCTGTCTCAAACTATGCCGAAGTAGTAGGGGCATTCGTTTCAATAGGAGTGTCAGAGCGAGAGCTCCACTCCATCCATGCACTAGTAGGAAATGTGTCGTTTTTCACTTACTAAAAATGAAAAAGGAATGAAACCACGCCAGGCACATGGGTTGAGTCACTGTTGGTGAGTGGTTTTGGTTACAAGAAGACAAATATAAGCATAATATTCAGCTATTGTTCACTATTTCCACGAAGTGTGGAATGAAAAACGACGGGTTTGCTACTAGTGATGAACCGTCGTAGACAGCCACGTCCTGCTTGCCAATGCGGTGGAGAGCCTGCACAACATCAGAGACATCAATCAATCAGACACACACATACTGAATGCCACATTTTCACATCATCTACTCACTCAGCATTTTCACTTCTCAATTCTCTGGAACTCGTCTCCTCTGTGTGGCACAAATCCACCGAGAGGAAATATATTCAATTTCATATGCTCATCGAGATGATCTCCCAAATGAACCGCTTGACATGGGCTGTCACGATAGCTGAAAGAACCCATGATCTCTATGCAGACCGTGACTTCTGGAGGTTTGAGTCTCAGAGCGTAAAGTGAGTTCTATATATCCCTTAACCATAGTCCGCTCTACCTCTCTCCAAAGGTATAAAAGGGGAAAATTGATCAGCTCACAGTATCTTTGCGCTTGGGGCAATGACGCAGTTAGTGAGGTTATACCGAGACGCGTCAATTGCTGGTTGAAAACTATTTCCAACCCCCCTGCGGTGCCCGCAAGGGCGCCCCAGAATTTCTGAAAGGTTGGCCCTAGGCTCCAACCTCCAACTCTAAACCCCTAAACAGTAACTGTGGTACCCAGTGATGTAGGATGCTCCAAGGAGGGTAACAAAATGTACCACTGGAAAATGTGTTCATGAATAACTAACTGGTAGCTTTCAAAATTGGACACTGTATTTTTAGCTTGGGCACTCAGCGGTTAACTCACCAGAGCTAAGATACAAGCTGTTACACCCGTCCCACATGATGCCACAATTGGTCCTTCTGGTGGTACACCTGTGCACAAGTAACACAATCACAGCCATCACCCTTACGGTTTTTTAACCACATCGTATTGAAAGGTATATGTCTTGTGAACCATGATGCTTCCGTTCCAAGAAGAGTCCTGCGTTGCAATCTGGCCACCCTGACTCTGGCATGCATGTCGGTACATCTCTGACCACTAGATTAGTGAATGCTAACGTCTTCCTGACATTGTGTTTTGGAGAACTTGAGAGTAAAGCAAAGCAGGTATTGATAGTTGACCCTCAATTGCCAAATATCCATCTCAAGAAAACAATGAAGTTTAGGAGGATTAATTGAAGACTTACCGGCTTTCTTAAATTTCAATCGGATCTCCTCGGGGGTCAAAAGTGTTCCAGACGGGCTCAGAACCTAGAAAACTCATGACAAGTTTTACTTTTTTGCAGTGGCATCGCTCATATAGTTCAAGATGATGACAGTGACAGGCATAATCGTGAAAAATATCTTCATGAATGAATGTGAGGTTACAATCTCTAAGATCCAAAAAAAACCAGGAGTTCTCTGATAATACCTTTGGAAATGGTACACTTGCTACCACGAAAATGTCCTCCTCGGACACCTTTGCGAGGTTCTGGTACAGTACCATCAAATCTGCGAGAAAAAGCCAGGGCTCTTTGAGAACTGACAGCACATCTAGTTATGCATGAAAATGGACGATGATATGACTAAGGGCGGACTTCAATGTATGATCGGTTCTGGTGGAATCAGGAAAACGACAAGGATTGAGGTCTCAAACTTCACCGGAAGAGGGTGAGTGGAGAAGCAGGACACTAAGTTTCACTGCTCATCGGTGGCACGTTTCATTGGCTTCTTTCTTTGTTGCGTTTAAGTTTAGGTGCATGGCAGGTATCGGGGCAGGTATATTTGAGTGTACAAATTGGTGGGGGCCCTCTCTACCGGTGCACATGTAAGTGCTTTGCAAATTTCGGTGGTAGAGAAGTCAGTGTTTACTGCCAAACCGATCCAAGCATGGAAGGAGGCCCTTAGGGCAGGCTTCCATGTGAGGATCGATTGTGTGAAAAGCACTACAAGACAAGAAATGAGGTCTCTGTCAAGAACCTCCCATACTCTACCCATTTCGGTAGAAATGAAAAATATACTTCATTTTGGATCCTGCCATGTTCACCCATTTCGGTGGAGCTTCCGCGTTTTGCAGACCGACCACCCATACATGGAAGCCGGCCCTAAGTGTTTACGTAGCCTCTCTTAGTTACAAATAAGGCGGTCACACCAATGGAACCAATTTAAACGTTTTGCAAGGTTAAAAAGTTTTCAAGAATGGTACTTCACGTGCTATCATTTACTGGCCATAGCCAAACGAGGGAAAGAATTAGGTTTACCATCAATACATATTGCATATTTTGAACATCACTCAGTTCTACAGGTTTTTGATATTTAGGTTGGTGGCCCTTTGTCTTTGTCCATTCGTATATACTCATTGGAGAATCATATGCACTCCCATGATTATGGTAAAGTCAAATGTAGTCCTCACAAATGTCTCATCACATTGAAAATGTTGGAGATTGAAGAAAAATGGTGGAAGATGAAGAAAATGGAAACCTTCAGGATGAAGGAGGCATATGCAAGTAAGGTTGGATGTCCCAAAACCACCAACTTAAGGAATATGGCTTTCTTTTAACAAGGTTATTTATGAGAAATATTTTTCGGTCTTTTGGAAGAAGATTTCTCACGGAATGCACAAATTTTTGCAATTTTATTCCCAATGTTCAAATTGATACAAATTTTAAAAGAGGAAAGAACACCAATACTCAATATCAACAAAATTATAGGTTCTCCCATGACCACACCATGTGGTACTAACTGTCACTCATAATGATACCCAAAACCATCAACTACTTCTTCGCAATGCTTGACATACCATTGGTTTACTTGAATACTCAAATTGGTGGTTTTGAGTCTCAACTGTGGTGGCCCCAAATGAACCGTCGATAACCCAAATGTTCATGCCTTGAAATTCTCCAAAGCATTGTGATGAACAGCAGATTCACATCTAAAGATCCTTAGTTCCTGGTGAAGTCGGCAGATTCGAAATGGCAGGTGAAGTCCTATGTGTTGACCTTTCATCCCAAGAGGCATTCATTCCAACCTTTCCACCGCAACGTTCGATCAGTAACTACGTCTTTCAATTCCTTCCGCAACCCCAAGCAGCAGAACGTCGATCAACGAATGTATGCATGCATGCAGATCTGGCACGTACACTACGTCGTTAATTAAAGGTGCCAGTTAATTAAATTGCTGTGATGAGCAGCGACACCAGATTGGTATGACTTCAGAGCTATAGTCGTCACAGGGTAATGAATAACTGTGACATAGAAAATCATGTCTAACATGTTTGCATTCTTCTGGTTCGATTCAAGGAGTGGTAGAGCGACCCTGGAGAACTTCCGAGATGAAACTAACATGTAGTGTTGATCACTTGGACAAGAGCGATCGTTGATTAGTTTGTGATTCGTGTAGACAGTACTCGGAATGAAATATTATTCAGGCTGGATTTGTGAGACAAGCAAGTGAAACTGAGGACCCTCAAAAAGGAGCGGCACAGGGGGTCAGTGTACAATGAAGTCATATTTTCCCCAGAGTACATTAGCAAGCCGCGGTGGCTGTGGAAGGAGGATGGGCACGGGTTCCTCACGCCGCGGTTCCGCAAGTGCGGGACTGCCCGGCCCATTCCGTTGCTGTGGAACGAGATGGACCGCGACGTGTGGTTGGCGGAGATGGCGTTGAAGGACGCCACCATCACGTTCTGCTGGGTGATGTGCATGGCGGGCGTGGGCTTGGGCGCCAACCTGGTGGTGGAGGACCTGAAACTGGACCACGACATGCCCAGCGTCCTGGTGGCCGGCGCCCTGTTCGCCGTGTTGCCTGCGTTTCTGGCGTTGGCATCCTGGATGGGCGGCGCGTGCTGGAACGTCACCAGCTTGCTCGCGTTCGCGTACATGGGCGATACTTACTGCGACCGCCACACTGTCATGTCCATTCTCGTTCGCCTCGTCGCTCAGGCACGTACTATCAATTCCTTCCATTAACCCCTAAAGGACCAAGGATTCATGGTTTTAAAGTGACAAATTTAAATGATCTTATTGTGAAAAATATAATTCAGCTTACACCAAATTTTATATCTCCGGAATCAGTGAAGAACATTGCATGTTTTATCAAAAAAAACAAACAAATTTGATCAAAAGGAAGTCTACATAAAACCTACTCAAAACTGCCAAAAAAAAAACATGAAGCCCCCTGGGGGCCTTATGGTCCTTTAGGGGTTAATTCCCCGCTGCTTACTCTGAATGTGTATAGCACTTGCATCGATTGACTTCTGGAGGAATTGTCGATCTCCAATTTTCAAAGGGATTCCAGCTTAGTAATACATGTATCACAGGGAACTTTGACCGATTCACTGCCAACTAAATGGTACAAGAATGATGGTGAATTCTTGCTAAATTGAACAACCACTTCAATCTAGCAAGTGTTCACCAAGAATTCACCATCATTCTTGTACCATTTACTACCTGGCGAATGTGTTAAGGTGCCCTGTGTATTATTTGAATATAATTGTATGAATAAGTTAAGAATTGTTGAAGTTTGAAGTACTAGATTCTCGATGACAAATCCAAAACCATGAGTATCGCATCTACTAAGGGCCGCTTCACACTATGGCTGTCGAAGTCGAGAGGCCGTGGGATTGAGAGTCCAAACTTTGTTGAGAGTCCAAAGAAATCTACTGAAAATAGGCGATTAAATGTAGTTTTCATTTTTTATGAAAAGAAATCGACGGCCTCTCGACCATAGTTTGGGTTTCCATTCCCGTCTGACCCAAACTTCCTTTCGAGAGGCCGTCACTTTGGTCAAAAAGTGTTGCCACGTACATAGGCATTTTGGAGAGCGACGGCCATTGGACTTCAGCCTCCAGTGTGAAGGGTCGAGAGGATGAATTCATGGTTTCTTGCAATTTGATTGGTGGGAATTGACGGCCTCTCGACCTTCGGCCATAGTGTGAAGCGGCCCTAACAAGCTATGTCAGAAGCATCTTTGATTGCCATAGAACCTACTGTAGATGTATCTTATTTCCCATAAATCTCTTTGTTTGGATGACACTTGCATTATAAATGGGTGCATTCATTCATTCATTCCCTATCACTAGCTCTTATTTGTCTCTATCTGATATAAATTAACTTGCAAAAGCCTTTTAACTAAAATTGTATTGGGTTTGGTTTGGTTTTGAAATCTGGGCAATCGGGTATCATATCCATGATGGGGTTGCAGACTTTATCCTAACTTGGTCAATCAAAAAGCTTCATGGCTTGTGTAGTAAGAAAAATGTTTCGGTCTGAATAGAGTGCATTCTCCATCACTCACATTAAGCATCTCTCTAGATGGCAAAAGGGCTCTTTCCAATCCATCCACTAAACATTACTTTGAATACATCTCCCTCTTGAATCACACATGGGTGCACTCCCCATTCAGTGAAATTGATTTACCTCTATCTCCCTCCAAGTTCCTCTCAAATTTGAGGACACTTCCCAGGCCAATGAATATGTGCCCCATCCATACCATGATCATCCCCATTCCATTCTCTCTATCAATTTGATGTTACCCCCATCCACTGAATTTGAACATCACCTAATGAATTAGCTTTTACTTAAAACCTGGATTCTTGTACGTATAGTGGATTGACTGAGGAATTGCATTGACATTCATTAATTCCCTATCACTAGCTGCTCCTGTCTGTCTGTTGAAAATTAGCTTGCACTCTTTCATACATTTAAGAATTAGCAATAATACAATATGCAACTGTAAAGTTGGACGTACATGCACATGCACAGGGATCCCAAACATTTTTGCCAGGGCAAAAAGTGGATGGTTTGGCCTCATTTTTTACCCCATTCAGCACTTTCAGCACTGTGTTCAAAAGTGTAGATTGGGAGTTGAGGGTCAAACTTTGACTCCCTTTCTGGAACCTTAACCGGGGTAAAACATGATTTATCGGGATAAAAACATGGTTCTTTTGACCAGCATGGGGAAAAAAAACTGCGCCGGGGTAAAAATCCCTCACTTTTACTCCCACCCCAAGTTTAGCCCCGGGGTCAAATTGTGAGGGTTCCCTGTGATGAAAGTTGAGAAACGCAGGTACCGAGTGATCTTCAACTGACTACTAAGAGCTTTGAATGGAATGGAATGGGCTGAGCAAGCATAATTATGTATGTATGGATATGCAGATGGTGGCTGCGATGTGGGCAGCAATATTGGTGATCAAGTTGGTGCCACCGGAGTTCAAACACATGGTAGGGGGGCCGACGCTGCAAGTGGATCCGGTGAAAGGGGTGTTAGTGGAAGGGATACTGAGCTTCATGCTGACAATGGTGTCCCTGATGACCATGCTGCGAGGACCCAAGAGTCCCCGCTGCAAACAGCTCATCTCCGTTGTGGCCACCGTCATGCTCGTCATCCTGGGCGGCTCCTACACCGGACCGTCCATGAACCCCACCACCGTGAGCTTCCGCCACACCCTACCTACACTCATTCTTTCTCGGTCCTCACTAGTAGGAAATGTGTCGTTTTTCACTTACTATAAATGAAAAAGGAATGAAACGGCGTCATGCACATGGGTTGTGTTAGTGTTGGTGAGTGGTTTTGTTCACAAGAAGATAGAAATATAGGCACAATATTCTGTCACTGTTCACTGTTTCCACAAAGTGGGGAATGAAAAACGACAGATCTCCTACTAGTGCTTGATCAAGGGTTGTTGCCAATATGCAGTCTATATATGTTACTCCCCCTGTCCGGAAACAACTGTCCTAGTTTTTTGTGTGAGTTTGAGGGCTGTTGTATGTGTAATCTATAGGGGTTGTCACACATCCTCCACTCCATTCTCAATCTTTAGGGAATGAGAATCTTCAGACATAAGTCACACTATGTGAGACGCGTAAAAGTGGTGCCCATATTAGGCCATTGATTTCCCCTATTGCAATCAGAAAACCAAGATACCATTCAGTGATGTATTGCAAAGTTTTGTGATGCAAATGGTTATAGTGGGCGTTTTAAATGCTTAGGGATTAACTTGACACTAGTTTTTGGCCATAATATTCAAAAAATGGTCTATCTAGTTTTAATAGTAGTATGTAGGTTTTGTGTCACTCTCATTATCCACCCCGTTTGAAGTGGATAGGGCTCAAGTTTGAAGTATAATTATAGCACAATTATGTTAGGAAAAAAAATGCCAAAAATCTAGGACAATTATTTCCGGACAAGAGTCACTATTTTAACTTGTGTATGTGTCAGATATATGACATTGATGAGATGTTTTGCATGTTGGCATTCTAGCTGCATTTGGAACCATCTCCAGTTCTTGCCTGGTTAAGAGGTTTAACCCGGGGGTAAAGCTTGTATGGAACCCATATTAGACCATTGTCCTTTAGACGTGTCTTTCAGACGTGTGATGTCGACTATTAGACGAGTGTTAAGTACGTTAAAAAATTAGATGAAATATTTTGAATATATAGGAATATTTTATGTATATTTTATGAATATGCTACTTTGGCAAATGGAGAGGTCTACTAAACATCTTTGACATGTTGTCCAGTGGTCAAGTAAGACAATCCTGTGCACAGTTACTTAAATAGTTTAGATGTCTTTGCATTCATTTGGCTTTATATCGCCTTATGTGTGAAGGTGGCATGGCAGTCATACGGATGGGCAGTTGTCAATGAACTGAATGAATCCCACCAATATTATGCTGTATATTGGTTTGGACCAATATTTGGAGCTCTGGCCGCAGTGAAGACGGTGAAGATGTTATTGGGCCCAAACGCATGCAAGAAAAAGTGAGCCACTGACAACATTAGAGCACATATAATGTTCTTATATAACGTCTTTTAGAGGCCCACACTAGAAGGAAATGTGTCGTTTTTCACTTACTATAAATGAAAAAGAAATGAAACGGCGGCAGGCACATGGGCTGTGTTAGTGTTGATGAGTAGTTTTGGTCAGAAGAAGACAGAAACGCAAGTATGATATTTTGCCACTATTCACTATTCCCACGAAATGAGGAATGAATAACGATAGGTTTGCTACTAGTGCCACTGTTTGCACCTCCAAATCTTAGAGGATTGTCAAGGAATCGGAGGACTTGCAGAGCATTTTCTCTAACTTTAGCTGGGCCAAGCTACAAGGGTTGGAGAGTTGAATTATGTTATTCGCAGTTTCTCTACAGTGTAAAGGGTGTGGTCCAGCAAGGGCTTAAGAACATTATGTACCACTCTGGCGCAAGAACTCGATCTCACATGCTCAAATTCCATTTTTGATATTTAAAGAGCCTTTTAAATGAAAGTGGATCAGCATGCCACACCAAATGTGTTGCACATATAGTTAATTGACCAATCACAAGTAGAATGTAGAATTCAACTAAATTAACTTAGGTTGACTAGGACTCTTGCTTGACATGAAAGGTTATGCTCTTGGGAGTTTTTGGAAAAGCCCACAACACTTTTCATCCATTTTGGCCTTGTATTAGAGTGGCAAGCCAGAGGTACACGCGTTGCCCATGCTCTTAGTACACCCAATTTTATAAAAAGGAGGGGATTAACAAACCGATTTAAAAGGATTCGAACACCTGCGGATTCACTTGGAATGACTGAGGGAGTGTGGAAAATTGTTTGGTATGAAAGAAGTGTGCTGCATTTTTGAAAGTTATGAAGGAAATTTGAGTTAACTGAAAACAAAGGAGGGCTCTACAAGTACAAAGTCTATGCAGTGTCAAAAATCTTATACAAGCGATTTCTGACCTGCCTTCCACCCCGAGGCTTTCACGGTACCTATATATGACACTCTTTAGATTTTCTAAGCCTTGGCTAGCAACACCAAAGTTGCTAATGAAGAACAAAAGATGTTATCATTGACCGAGGACCTTATCAAAATTGGATCTTGGTAAGAAATAGCCCCTCATTTCCACAATTGTGAAGCGACACCAAGGTTTACCTAGCAAATGATACTACCTAAAGTAAACACAAGTATGCCTTATCTACCTTAAGTAAACACACAAGTACGTCTTCGTGCACAATTCAACTGCGTACATGCAAAAGGCTTTGTGGTTATGGTTGAATCACCTTCAGTTTTGGTTACGATTGAATCGTCTTCTGGGTATCACACCTTGCAGTTTAGAGCAGTCATCGCAGTAACTTGTGCCACAGTGAAAGGTAGCCTATACCTTAAAGCAATTGTTCTACTTTGTTTCAATGCCCAAAAAAATGCAGCTAACATACAACTAACTCCAAGATCCTGGATAATGTAAAAGTTGTAGGAGATCACCCAGCTCCGGAAGACTTGCCATACAATCACTCAAGCATACCCCATTTGGTTCCCCTTGCAGGCGGCCTTGCTTCTGGGGAGATGCTAGGTCACTCCTCCAATTCTACCATAGATGCATCAGACGCTTCTGACCTACTAACTGCTACACACTGAAAACTACGGAGGATGGCCACAACATGGGACTTGCAGTGAAGTAATGGGAAAGAGGAACCTCATTCCAAAGATTCTACGATCGCTGTTTCCAGAGCCTCGTTTCATGGTGGCTGCACTGGAGGCCGGGCACACTTGTCAGAACGAACTCAGGATTTGTCTTTATTTAATATAAACAATATTAACGGGATCCACGTTTGCATGTAAAATCCATAATCTACATAAACATCACCCAAGCGATGTTTGTTTATCTAAGTAAACACTCATCAAATAGCCTGCCACTTCTAAAAATCGTCCTAAATTTTCTCATACCCCTGATGGGCCCTCAAACCCTAATTTAATTGGCTTCAAATTCTCCCTCACACAAATCAGTAAAAGGGGACCAACGAGCTAGCACATGATGTATGAATACAAGATCCGAGAAACAGTGCATTACGCACTCCTTGACAAAGCGTTGCATGAGCTGTGCAAAATGAAAACCTAGACTGCAAGATCAATAAATCCTTTTCTAGAAAGCAATTAATGTGGACCCGATGAATCCATGCCCCGGCATCCCTACAGAATAAGAGTTATATGAACCTATTAGATAAGGCCTGCTAAAGCAGCAGCAGGCCCTGTCAGACCCATTGCAGCAGGTGACGCTTGTGTCGGTTGCGATACAAATGCGGGGATGTCCATCACTTGCTCTTTGATAAGCTCCTTCACCCTGTATAACAGTCACCAGGTCATCAGATTTCAAAAAACTGCATAAATAAATTTCACCATACGCATCTCTGCGCAAAATCATCAAAGTAGCAAAACCATTTAATATTTCAAATCATTTGATCACGAATTAAGATGCATTCAAATAGACTAGAAAAATGTTCCCTGGAGCATATTGTGCAACGTTCATCCAAAAGTGGTGTCATACAGTGGCTGAGACACAAATGAAGAATTAGGTCAGAGGCGTACTCATAAGTTGTGTTGGGCTCTTCTGAAGCAACTGTTAGCCTCATTTGTGTCCTGTCCGACGGATCTGTCTCAACACGTACCTGTTGCACACAAACCTCATAGTTAACACCAAACCCAAGAAAAAATCTATCTGTGAAGAGAGTTTACAGTTAACACCTCTCCAGTCTCCATGAAGAATAACGACAGTAATTGTTTCTCCAACTTAAGGATGCACGAGAGACGTAGAGAAAATGAAGTTAAGTGAATGTAAGTACCAAGCACAAAGTGGCTGCGGTTCCAGAATAAAATGTTGTTGCAGCAACAATGTTGTTGACATTCGGATCCTGCAGAACTCAAGAATAAATACCAATTGCAGAATTATGATACCTGTATTCAAAGCCAGGCTGAATCGGATTCTAAAACAAACTGAAAATATTGAAAAATGTCCATGATAAACTAAGAACATAAAAAGAGGATCAGAGGAAACATGAGTTAAACTTACAAGGCCAGGAGCAACACCAATATGAAGACGAATGAAGAGGTCTGCCATTTCCGCCAGAGGCATAGGCCTTACACCACGGACCTGTGAAGTTCAAATCACGGAATAAGGGACAAAAACGGGCCGCTATACCTCATCGAACAAACTAAGAAACAGAATGATTGATCGTGATAATAAAATTTGAGCTAGCCAAAATGTCAGGTTACAAATAGCACTCCCATCACAAGCAGAGCACCAGCAAGTGAACACCTAAAACAGTTGCTTCACACTACGTGCAGATAAACAACAAACTACGAGAGACGCATTCATCGACCAAAAACAAAGATAACAGTCGGAAATAAATACCACTTCTTGAAGCTTAATTGGTGGGCCTCCAAGTGCCCTCCATCGGGCGACAAATTCGTTAGCAGACACAGGAGCAACTTGCATAAATTTGTTTAACGTGGTTGGCAGTTTTGCTGTCACATTCACCTGCCAATTATTACAACATCAGCTTCATTTCACATTAACGCGTATAGAGTATATAATGATCATAGAAGATATGAGGTCATGAAACTTTAGTCACTCATGAAAGCCTGCTCAATTGTTCTAATCCAGGCATCCTCAAGATTAAAGGTTGCGTCCATACAGGCGTATGACCAACAGTATAGCTGAAGTCGAGGACCGCAGTTTCTCTGCTTGCACCCATGCATGCTACATCAACTGGAACTTGAACCTGTCACATCATGTTCCACGTAATGATGATGAATAGCCTAAACCCTTGTGCGATGCAAAAGCATGGATAGGAAAAGGGAGGTTCTCTAACGCAAGCTCTCATCAACAGCTAAGCAATTACTGTTTTCCCTCTAAATCCTGTGGAGTAGATGATTCACCATCCTTAAAGTGCTAAAAAATGTAAACAATCCCAAAGATGGTTCAGCTTAGTAAAACATGTAAGCTACTTTCTCTCAAGAAGTCCTGAATTAATGAAACAGATGAAGAACTCACCTGCGCTCTTGGAGGAATGGTGTTGTGAACAACCGCTGATTGCATTCTTAAATGAGGTGGTGGCAAGACTGAACTTCGAACATTCGTCAATGGTCCAGTATGCTTATTCCCAACAAAAAGAACCATTCTGCCTTGGGCATTACGCCACTCTGCCTTCAAACCAATCTGCATAGATTTTAAACGATAAGGTTTCATATCCAATCGTCAAGAATGGTCATTCAATGCTAATTGCGACCACATACATGCAGGTGAGAAGCTGAAAAAGCCAACCGAAGCTCTCAATGGACATACTTCGGATGAACGCCGGAAGCAAATAACCAAGAATAAAGCAAAGGTTTCAAAGGTATCAAGATCACTACAATATGCATCACCTCTGGCGATCAATAAATAATTGAACACAATTATATATACTGAACACCAGTAAGGTGCACTCAATACAAGATGTAGAATTTGAAAAACCAGCATACCTGTACATAAGGATCTTCATACAATACACCACTGTCCTTCACGACCAGTTCTTTGAACCATTCCGCAACATTTCTAAGAGGCTGTACAGGACAGTTATATTTGTACAATGTTACTATTGGCTATTACTCATTGCATTATCAAAGCCTACCCAATTCAAGAGTGAAAAGAACTATCTACCATATCCTGGCAAGCAGAAAACACATTCGAGGAGTGTTACAATACAAATTCCATTCTAGTACATGTCTGTTACAAGGCTATTGTTTACATACCTGGACCTGAGAAGAAGCTCCATCAAGTAGGGCCAATGCAAGAGAGTCTCCAGGGGCAGCTGCTGCAGCAGGTGCTGTTGGAGGAGGTGCTTCTAGTGCCAGTATATCACTGGGGTTTATAGAAGCTGCAGAAGGAGGAGGTGCGTCCACAGCAAGTGTGCCCATGAGATCACCTAGCAAGTCACTGCCAGCAGCCCCAGAACCTTGTTTTGGGGTTGTTCCATTGGAGTACACTTGCGGTTGTGAAGGAGGTGCTGCTCCTGATGTTTGAGGAGGCTCTGAATCAGTGGCCTCCTCCTGAATGCAGTAAAACGCATTAGAAAAAATTGCTGCAATTAGGGATCCAAAAATTTAATGAAGGCTGCACTTCGTAGCGTTCGTACAGGCAACTCATTTCATAAAGATTATGGTATAATCTGCTGTAATACCGTACCAGGAAGGCAGGGTCGGCAGCAAATAATTCCCCAAAACAAATGCCGAAAAAATAAATAAATCTATCAAGTATTTGTCGAAATCAACAAAAATGAAGTCAACAAAAATCGTAGACAAAAAACAAAAGAAAACGTTTAGCCGCTAGTAAAATTCAATGTTAGTTATTAATAGCCGAATTTTTAATAATTATTTTTGAAAGTGCCGACCTCCACTTTTTCAACTTTTATTAATTATTCGACACAGAAGTGCCGACCCTGCCTTCCTGGTACGGTATCCAATTAATTACTGAATTAACGTAATGTACTCAATAATAAAAGCAGGTTGTTAAAGAAAAAAAAATTAAGAGCAAAAATTTAAGACTGTCTGATCTAATACAGGAGGAAGTCAAGTGCATACCGGATATCTGCCTGATGTAGCTCCCTTTGGTATAGACAGAGGATGAAGGCCACCATTGTTAGGCTGCGGATCTGCCACTACCAAGGCCATCGAGTTTTGCTGCTGCAACCGCACCTTGGTCGCACTCACTTCAGCTGCGTCTCCATCTGTATCTTCTGCTTTTTTCAATAAAGCAGACTGCAAAAAACACAAAATTATGTTAAAAACGATAATAAACATCCAAGTCGGGTAAATTAAAACCTAAATAAATGGGATAGAATGTAGAATCGGGAATCTCCAGTGGGTCGCCGCCCTGGAGAAGGTCGCCAGGAGGGACACTTGCCGAGGTGAGGTTTCCGATTCTACATGTGTCCCACTAAATGCATGCAAACTTCCAGACACAAACAAACGGAGAGTTTTATGACAGGAATTGGCAATGGAAGGTGCTCAATCAATATTTCATATTAGGAAACATGATGCCAAGGAATACCAACCCCAAGAAACATGAACATTGTAAATCGTGTATCATCCCTGAACTAGTACAAACCTGGCGCTCGGGAAACTTAGGCATTTCGGCCATAATGTCCACCATGGCAAGTCCTTTACGACTCAGCGCAAGAAACTCCACAGCTCTTTGCTGCACTTCAGCATCAACGGAGCTCTCATACCTGCTCACCGTCCCTCAAGAATTATTCAAAAGAAACAAACTAAACCTTATGAATCATTCTCTATTTTAAAGAACACTTTTAAAATACGGTACAAGGTTTCTAGAGTCTTTTGCTTTCTCCTTACTTCAAAACAATAAGAAGTTGCCTTTCAACATACATAAAATACTTATGACATAGTTTAGAATCAAGGTTGATTGCTCAACACTAGAAATGGTAAACAAGAAAAAATTTAAAAATTGTTTCATCAAGCTTTCCCATGTGTGTGCTACACGGGAGAAGACTCTTGTAATTATGGATAACCCAAGAGTAAGAGATCTTCAAGACATGAACTCAATTTTTTATTGAATAATGTTACCTTCTAAACACTGCAACGACCTCCGCCACCAACTCTGCGTTAGGAGGCTGACAGTGCATCATGATCTTCACACACGCTGAAAGTAGTAAAGCCTTAGTAGGAGTTCTGCAACACAGATATCCACAGCCAGTAAATAAATGAAGCTTCAGGAGCAGAACATATCGAGGACTATAATAACAAGAAGCAACTCCCTCTTTTACCACCAAAAAAAAAAATTCATTCAAATTCCGTTAAGATTCCATTCAGATTCAGAACTTGAGAAGTTGACCAATAACTTGCAAGAAAGTATAATGCTACAGTTGCTCACGTGACTGCTGAAAATTTGTCATTTAAAATGTGGAAGATTTCCAAGGGACTGCAGCCTGGTCGCCGAGCTAGAAGATGGCTATATTCTCCTAATAAATATCCTGAAACCTGCATGCACAGAGGAATCGCTGACCAACTTAACCTATTAAGTCTGAAAAGTCAGACACTGATGCAGATTTGAAAAACAACCAAACACTGCAAGATGTGACACAAGCATCCGCTAGCTACCAATATAGTGTTCTAACTTCTCTTTTTCATCACATTTCACATATACAAATCCAGTGCACAGTTACTAGACTTGTAGAGATTTATAATTCTTTTCTTTATCCAGTATCTGTTTTTGTTACAATCTTCCACCTCCACCGTTAGATGATGCCATGAATTCATCCATGTATTCCTCATGTATAAATTTCAAACACGCAATGTTGAATTACTAATTTTCAATTCCATTTGCAAGCAAAAGAAAACTAAGATTTCAACACATTGGAGTGAAAAAGACTCTAAGAGGTGAAGGGTTAACTCGCTCACTTGTTTGGCAAAAGCTCTCTACATAAACAGAACAAGTATCAATCTCAAGTATTTCGTCTAAAAGTTGGTAAAACACGAAGCAATGCATATCTCTTCTTACACCTACCCCTGGTTGATAATTTTCAAGTTAGAAATAAATGAATTACCTTCACCATAGTTTCATGCACAGCAGGCTTGTCCAAGTAATCACATGCCTTTGCAGCAGCATACGCCTGTTGCCATAAAAAGAGTTCAAAATGCATGAATATACAAATGCTTAAGCAAACGCAATAATCATGGTGGATTCCTCAGGCAGGATTATTTAACTGGAGGTACGAGGATTCTCTGAATCACCCGTAAAATGTACTTGAATGCACATACATTGATGTACGTATTTGTAAGTTGAGCAAACTGCACGTTTAGATATGTATGCAGAATACAGGTGATCAGTACCTGTAGATCATCATTGTTGGTCACAAACTGGACCACTCGGTACCAAATATCGTCACTCACAAAATCACCAGCCTTCTCAATAAGCTGGAGTATGACATCCACATACCTGTCACGCCAATCACAATATGCAGCACCTCATATTAATAATGTGTGATACAAGACTGCAAAATAAATCGCTACAGTAAGAATGGGACGATAATATGAGTCAGACAATACAACAGTTCAGATCCCACCAATTGAGAATTTAAATAGTACACAAATATGAACGGCATTGCACGAAGATTTTCCTGAATAATACAGAGTAGTACCAGGACAAATCTGGAGCAAACTTCTCAGCCAGAATGGCAGCTTTCAATGCGAGCTCTTCCCGAATTCCAAAATCAGCGGTTGTCAAATACTGTCATGAATGTAATACTGTGTGAAAATTGCATAAAAAGATCCAGGAAAGCAGAGGGTGAGAAAAAAAAAACTCAAATAATTATAGAAAGACCTTCAAACCTTTTCTCTAAATTAAATTAAAGTAAAGTAAAATATTACTTTTTATTTTTTATTTTTTATTTTTTTAAACATTTAGAATGAGATCCAGTACTGAAGGCTGAGACCTGTAAAAGCTCTTCTACAATTTCCTTGGCATTGGTGACATCACACATGCCATATAGCAAGTCCAAAGAGCGCCTCCGGATGCTGCACAGTCCTGACATAACTATCAGGATCTTCAAACTTGAGAGCAATAGTAGTGCCAAAATTTTACGGTACTATTAGCTTCTCAAACATATACAGGGCACAAGAACCACTCGAATCACACCAACAAACATTACATTCTACAACCAAATCGAGTACAAAAGTTGAGAGCAAACTTCCTTGTCTGCAAGTGGTACATTCAAGAGGGGAAATAGCATGAGATTTTTTCTGTCATATTATCAGTCAACTCAGACTTTTTGAGCAGGGTTTGGAATTTGTATGTTTTCCTAACACCGTCGCCAAGGACATGGAGGTAGGACTTCGTTACCTGATGTCAGGGTCTTTCAATGATGTGATGATTTGCGATTGATGCTTCTTGATGCTTTCCGCCACATCTGCTACTAGTAACATTCTTGTCATGTTTTCCTAAAGACATGAAGAGCACCAAAATTGAGCCACTGACCTTTCTCATATTATTAATCTGTTAAAAATAACTTGGATAATCTCAAAATGTCCAGGACGTAAAATTTGGACGAGATTAGCAGTTGAAAATTTCGACACTTGATTAATTACACAAAGTAAGGATTTCATCACGGACCAAACCCAAATAACGAATGTTGGGCTCCCGGACAGATATAAATTTGCCCAGTAACACGACACACTGAGACATCATCTCCTTTTCGGCATCCAAGTGCATAACCTGCAAAAAGTATATCATCGCTTCAGAGACCCATAATCAAATCTCAATGTTATGTAAAATCTGCTGCTCGAAACTCGACAATGCAACAAGATACTCAACACTTAGCTTACTTGACAGCATACCCGCAATTATGAAAGTAAACCGTTGGAATCAGATTTCCAAAGTAAAATTACAAGCGCATGCTAAACGGCACTCGACGGATTACAAAATGCACATTAGGATGGAACCATCATCTTCAAGATATTTCAGAATTAGACAGGATGAAGAGAAATACCAGGGCAAGTGCCTCAAAAAGAACAGCATGAGATGCATTGTTTTTGTTAACATTTTTTACAACATCCGTGCCCAACAAGATTCTTTGTAAAACCTGCACAAAAGGAGAATTGATGAATTGATACGCTTCTTATAGTTGATGCCAAAACCACTGCCCGAAGATATGACGCGGGAATTTACTGAAACGAAAAAAATTCAGTTTTGATCAACGTAAGTACGCATGGATGAAAATCAAAAGCATACAAACACAAATACAAACACATACCAGAAGCAGTTTGAGGAACTGACCAAAACTGAAAGACCATATAATCAACTTACATCAAGCAAAGATTTCCTGATGCTAGGATCGTCAATTGCCGGAAAATATTGCAATACCCGCATTGTTTTGACCTGTTCCATCCAGCATCCACAGAATACCCAAGCCTCCGTAAGCTTCAATGATGAATAATTTCATGAAAATCGTAAGAAAATATTCCCAGTATATATTCCTCAAAACATGTTAAGTAGAAACAGAAGCAATAATAAATTCACTTCCATAGATGCAGTAACTGCACAAATATTCAATAAGACAAGGGAAGTGGCTGTGACTACAAAACAGATATATTAACACTAGACAACCACCTCTTTTTAAATCATAAAATTCGTAGAATCGTTCGAGAGAAATAATAAAGACCGAGAAGTATGAGGATACCGCCGTCAAAACAAGACTTAAAAAAGAGAAATTTGAAAGCATACCTGGAGCCAAGGGGAGGGGATGCCATAGTATGTATATTCTTGCGGAATATCATGACCCCTGGTTAATCGTTCCAATGTACGGACACACTTGGGCACACAATTCCAATATGCCTCGGGAGTGTTCGCAACTAATGACACTAGCAAACTCATGACAGCAGTCAGAACCCCGAGATCCCGCTCATCCAGTAACTGCACCATGCGTTCCGGCCTAGTAGAACCCGAATGAATTACGTCAACACCCCAGGGAAAATAACGTCCAAAACAAGAGAGAGTTGAACAGTACTTGAAAAGTACACAGATAAAACGGCATCCGATACCCATGCAGATTAAAGCTAAAATGAGAAACTCTTCATGGTTTGATGAAACAGATTCAATGTCCAAATCTATTTTCACGTGAAGCTCACAAAACCTGACACGCTCAAAACATTCTAATGATTGCCACTTACCAGCCATCAATGTTGACTACATCGGGATTCTTCCGATACAGACGAAGCAAGCACAGAGCTGCCTTTTTGCGCACAAGAGGTCTGCATGAGTTTGAGATCTGCAATATCACAACACCAAACACAAAACAAGCTCTTATCCTGCCAGTAATAACTCTAATTCTGCCCTTCATTTATATATAAGACTATGTAAGACACTCAGAGGCCCCTCCCGCCATGGACCAAAGACCGCTCATCCACAATTCTATGTCAATTCTTATCAATTCTTATCAATTCTTTGTCAAATCGAGCAAACAACCACTCAGTCTAAAATAGGAAATCCTCTTGACTTTCCAAAAAGCTTAGGCTTGTCCTCTAACTCGCAAATATTTGTAAGTTATGAGCATTTGAAGAGCCGGTGTTTTAACCTTACTGCAGTTTATTTCGGGCAATTCCTTGCACAACTTGACACCATTTGTTTTGAGTTGGGTATCAAATTGAAGAATTTTCCAAGACAAATCCAATGAGACCATATCCAACATCTAATTCTCAAAATTTTGTAGAACATGAGTGATTCAATATTAAAAGGTGATGGTGTTGATAGGAAACTTTGAAGCTTGCATGCAAATAGGAGTTGCCACCTCACCCTAACTCTAAGAGGCTACCCTATCTTTAGGTGGTTACTACCTCTCCCCCCTTGTGCACTCTACAAATTCACGACAAAACTACGCCCTAAAACGAATATTACAATTGCTAAAAACGCTTCATTCATGAACATAAACCAGATAATGCACAATGTTACCTTGTCTCAGTAAAACACAAATCACAGAAAAATTCAGGCCTACCGAAAAGAGGACGAAGGAACAGTGAGGAACTTCATGAACAGTGTGATCTTACCAGCAACTTCTGTACGTCTGGAGCCAGCGATTCTGAAAATTCTCTACCACCAACATTGCCCACCTGAATACCAAATGCCACAAGATTGTCAAAAGAAACTAGGAACATATAGAACCAGTAAAAAGTGAAAATAGAAGAACTGCCAGGTTCTTCCCTAGTACAGCATTACATCCCACCTGAGGATTGAGATAGAAAAATCACCTTATCCACCAACAATTCTAGAGAGATAATTTCAATATAGTGATCTTTAGGAAGCATTTAGAAAGCACTAAACGTTAAGCATAATAACCAAACTACGGAAGAATATAGACTGGCGTGTCTATTAATCTTCATCATAAACAGCAAGAATATAGTAAAACAACAAGGAAAGCAACGAACCTGATGAAAGCAATAAAGATATATAGGTTGCATTTGGCAAGTGATGCAAGGAAGTGTACCATTGTTAAGGCGAGACATTGAAAGGTCTCATTTCGACCGATGATGTCATTACGGACCGTGTTGATGACCAATCGCAGGAAATCATGATTTTCGTTGAGCAGGCATGACGTCACGATGTAGCCAACCTGATTGTATCACCATCCTCTCATTAAATCATATCTTAGCTTATTCGCAACGATTGACAATCTCTGAACGCCAATAATCGGTTAATTTCATGAATGTGCAGCGTCTGGCATGAACAGGGACAAAGTAGTCCCGTGGAAAACAAGCAGAGCTGAAAATCAACAAAGCCAATGGTAAATGCAACAATCACAGACAAAGAACTACACAAGAGCTGCAGACAAGTTTGGGATAGCATATATGCCTGCTTTTCTGCATATTTTGGAGCTGAAATAAGTGCTACTGTTTCCATGTGCCCGAAATCCACATCATAGCCAAGCATATAAATGTACAGCATCTTCCAGACATATTTCTTCTTATCGTAAATAGTCAAGCCCTGAAATCACGGATTTCAACAGACACAAATCCATGGTCAAAACCTTGGATCTTAGGTTTAAAAAAACCCTGACAATTGCTGCTTCAAAAACATCCTCTCCGACAACCTTGGTTTAGGGCTAACTCTGCATCTGAGAGATCGAAATGGAGATTGTGGATTTTGCACTGCAGCTCTATGCCTATCAAACCGCGAGCTGAGCTATATTACTCCATCGTCCATAATAAAGGCCAATTGAAAGGTTCCGACCGTGTCAAAGCAGCCGTGTTATGAGCATAGATTTAACATTTGCCGATTCAGCAGACGCGAATGACCTTGAATAATCGGAAGATCAAAGCACATGAAAATCGATCGAGACAATACAACTTAATACTTCCAGCTTCATAATTACAGATACTTGCAATTGACATTTTGAACGACGTCAGCTGTAACAAACTGTGAAGGATAACAGATAATTCATTGTCCAAACAATCCTCACAGCTTCACGGTTCATAATTTAGCTAACATTAAACAATCCAAATCACCGCTCCAATTCATGACAACGAGGCGATCCATCGCAAAGACATGCAATCCACCTAGGGTTCCAGTTCCGAACCACCGAGCTTCTCACTACTACCTAATAAATTAATTCCAATACACATCCGCTCAACTGAAATATGCAATTCACAGTTACCTTCTCGTTCTTGAACCGCGTCCGAATGTTAGCAAGCTCCTTGTCAACACGCACGCGCTCCGCCTCCTTATTCTGGCAATTCCGCACATCACTGATGAACACAGACAGCCCTCGCATCCCCGAGAGCGCCATCGCCGATCACGCCGCTGTGTGAGTGTGTGAGTGTGTGTGTGTCGCTGTCACTGTCTCTCCCTCCGTCGCTCCGTCAAAATCTTCCCGGAATCGCTCGTCGCGAAGTTACCACCGCTGCCTGGCGCCCCGCTGCTTCTCCATTGATCGCAGACACCGAAGGAAGGAGCACGCAAAAAGGAGGGAGAAAAGCTTCAATGGGAAAATATATCGCACTCCGGGGATACAGAAATGGAAGAGAGAGCCAGTGTGAGCGGGTTTGAAAAGTCTGGGCGTGAACGGGACTGGGCTTCGGTTTTGTTTGTTCCGGGCCTTTCACGAACATTTCAAAGGGGCCTCGTTCACACTACCCGTTAGTTAACTTGGTTCGGAGCTTGGCCGGGCGGCCACTTGGGATTGGCTCGTAAGGAATTATTAGTTCTACCGGTCCCGTTTCAAACTCCTCTTTCGGGCGGCATTTTCGGACGAAATTCCCTGTTCCGGCATCCGGATGAGCAAAATGTGCTCAGAGCCAAGCTCCATGCCGGGTGTGAGAAGTTGCCCATGGAAGTAGGTAAGATGAGGGGAAAAGTGGAACTTCAGTAACACAGGGCACCTTGACACATTCACGAGGTAGTAAGGTAGAGGGCTCCAAAATCACCAGGATTCTAATTTCAAGAGAATGTAGACCATGCGTTTATTTTAGAACACAAATCTAAGCACATTATATAGCTCTTATTGAATGTTGATCAAAATGGTAAGCTATCTATGATCTACCTAAATTTAGGTTCTAAGATGATTATTATGCTTAGATTCTCTTGGAATTAGAACCCTGTTGATTTTGGAGCCCTCTATCTTAAATGGTACAAAAATAATGGTGAATTTTTGGTGAACACTTGCTAAATTGAACAACCACTTGCGAAACTTGCTATAATCTGCAATTTGGCAGTAATATTTACTTGGCACTGAATCGGTCAAGGTTCCTGTATTAGTCTCATACCCAATCAAGAAATTATGCACGGTGTAAGGTAAAGGTCCCAGAAACCGACCAAATTTCAGGTTTGCTCACTTGGGATAGTGGTGGAAAAAGTTTATAATTTTTGGATGGACTGCAAAGCTAGTGCAAAGTCATCCCAAAAAAAAATTCATTTTTTGAGTAAGTCTATAATTTCCTATGAATTTTTGAGTGTTCAGTCCTAGGGGGGCCACTAACCGATCATAGAGTCTTGGTTAACATGAGCAGTTGGATTCTGAAATTAGAACATTTCTGCACCAATCAGAAGCACATAAGTTTTGCAGGCATGGACGGAATTAGAGCACTTTTGCACACTTTCAGGAAACAGGTTGGGTGAGTTTGTGTGACCTAGCCCAGAAGCCTAGTGGACGGCATTTGGACCCGGGCGAGTATCTGTCCCTTTACCTTATGAACTTGCTTGAGGTGAAACATGAACAAATTTGATTGGTTAGGGAGAAGTTGCCATAAAGTCTCGGGCTTGAACCCTTCATACTTCATGACAACTTCTCAATTACTTTTTTCCTCAAAAGCCCCACTCGAAATCTGAAACATGGTCCCCCGAAGTTCCTAAAAACGTGTTTTTTAGTGAGATACTTCACCCATGGAACTTCGCTTTAAGCTCTTGGAGTAAGAGAATTCACTAGAATAAGCTTTCACTTTGAAAGTGTGGGCCGAATGGTGCAAGCTTGTTCTCGTGAAGCCTTATGTATAAAAGTATAAAGTATAAAACGTTAGTAGTAAAAAACGTTAAAAATTGGGGCATACTTGAAGTATAAAACGTTCAAAAATTATTTTCAACTATCATTTTCGATGGTGGTGTGTGAAAGGTTTTGTTTATAAAATGTTGTAATTATCGTAGTCACTAATTGTTTTTGGTAACTTTAGCATAGGTTGTGCATGTCGAGCCTCGTAAACTTAGTTTTTTTTATTTAACCCTTAACTTCCTGGGCGACCCAAAATAGATCGCGCTATTTTTAGAACTGAAAATATCTTGAGGAAGGAGTGCCCAAATGATTCAAAATTTGTGCCAATTTTGTGTAGAAACGAGTTAGCTATCCAATGGTATAGTCAGATTTGGAGAAATGCACATTGTCAATTTTACAAAAATCCACAAGTGTTGGGTGGTCACAAAACCGAGGAAGAAAAGTCAACTGAAGAGAGTGATGGGCGAATGACGAGCTGCCACATGTTCCAGTTGGGCAAGGCGGCTTGTGGGTGGGTGTAGCTACTGAAATGCAAATCTTGCACTTGGATTTCACCTTTTTCCAATATTCTTTTTCCTACTATATGTGTTGATTTCTTTTGTGTACTTTCAACCTACCGTGTCTGATTTTGCAATGGAAGATCAGATTTGTAGGAAGTTGTAAAATTTCTCTCAAAGTCACAAGTGAACTAGTAAAAAGTGGATGTCATGTCAAGGCCTCTTTCTCACTCAATTTTTATCCTAAAAATACAAAACTTATTGTCATGCATAGGAAACTTGATTATCTTCACAATGACAAGAAGGCACCAACTTTCTAAAATAGTATGTGCCCAAGAGAGTCGGTCAAAGCCCATTTTCAATACTGAGAAAACAGTGAATTTCTTGGAGTACCCTTTACTTTTGTGTCCCATTTAAGCAATCTATAACTCGGATTGACACCAAACTTTGTAAAGATGAAGGTAACTTGCATATTTACAAGATCTTACGGTTGATTTTGTAAAAAAGTGAACTACATAAGTTTGAGTAACATGTATCCCTAACCAAAAAAATCAGGGTCGAAAACGCGCTCAAAATGGTTCAGGAAATTAAGGGTTAATAGTTAACATCTTGAATGAGTTTTGAATTGTTATTGTGGAGTAAAATGTTCTTTTGAATATGCTTGTCATTTGAAATAGTCTTCACTTGGCACCATGGCCAAAAGTCCCCTTTCCAAGAGGTTACATCAAAATTTGAATCGTTTGAGTTTTTATTTGAATATTGGTGGTTGTCTAAATAGTTACTTGTTTGAGGTTAGAACCACTTTTGATTCACGTTGAGTGAATATATTGATGTAAACAATAGTTGTGCCAATATGAACAATATGTGTGATGAGCTCAAAGAATTTCATTTTAATCATGAGATTGACTTCGATTTCGAAAATGATAGAGACCTTGAGCATGAGGAGGTTAATGAAGGATCTTGATAAAGTGAAATTTCATGGAGGACGTTTTAATAGAGGGATTTGGTTTTTTTAATTTGGAAGAAGTAAACAGCTTAAATGTCGGTTGGAGGAAGAACAAAGGTGGTGAAATATGAACTCTAAAGATGTCCAATAGAGTTATCAGCAAAGTGGTCCCAAGTAGGGTGACTGGACTATAGTTTTCAAAAAGAGAGGGTCAGTTCCCAATAAAAGTAGACATGTCAGTTGCCTGAAAAAAACTACAGGTCTGAAGTTTGGAGGGACCAAAAATGGTGCCTTTAAATTTCACGACCTCAGTTTTCCTGCACCCTTAGAGAAAATAGACTTGAGCTTTAATTTATTCCTTTCTAACCACTCAGCAGTATGTGAGGCGGAGCCCACAGCGGGCTCGGCCCAGCCTGCTGCAGGCCGCCAATCCGTGACAGGCGGGGCAGAGCCGGCAGTAGGCCCGGCCTTGCTGGCTGGATGCTGCATGCTGCTCTCAAATAGAAAATTCCGCCCCCCCTTTCCGCAGGTGAAATTCCAATTTCCAAGAAAAACTCTATTCTGCTCATGACAAAAGGGTTGAATTTGCGGAAAACTCTAATGATTGACAAACTTTCTCAAAGTTTGACACTCATTTGTCTATTGAGGACTTATTTACTCATGATGATTTGAAGCCTTGGTGGAGTTGTTATACAAATTTATATTACAAGTTTGTAAAATGGATAGTGCTTTGTACTCATCCAATATGTATATATTTTATTTTAATTTCATAAATTTCTTTAAATGATGGCAATCATTGTAATCAAGGGTTATTACTTTGGTTATACAAGTGTGTTAGCATTTTAGTAGGATCATCATGCACGTGAAAAATTTACGTTGAATTAGTGTAAATGGCCACATCAACAAATCCACATTTAGAACTCCATGAATTTGTTGTACAAAAAGTACAGTACCTAAATCAACACAAAGAAAACGGGCGTTTTGGTTGAGATCATAGAAAAAAATGAATTCTGTTGAAATGGTCAATGCAGTGCACAAATCAACAAAAAATGAGTTGGTTTTCTGATAATTTGGACAGCATTTTCTAGTAGTGGATGGAGTCCAATTCGTTCTATGCCCACAAGGCCGATAGACCATTAAGACTTTAATATACGTATTAATGGCACTTAAAAAAAAAGAAAAACAAATTTTTTTTATTCTTCTTGGGACCTACTCAAAAAGAAGTTCTAAAACAACTATAAAACATGAATTGGTGCTAAAGAACTTTTGAAAACTACCAAGCTCTTGCACACCCCTTACACACCTAATAATGTTAAACGACCAAAATCTTCCACACCTTTTAACTATTTGGAATGAAAAAATAAGAGTATAATAAAGAAAAATTCATGGTATCTTCTTCAAAATTTGATGGACTTTAAGGATAACTCCAATGTACACCAATTCTTCAATAGAATTTGAAATCACTTCTCTCTCTCGCAATAAAAGAAAAAGAAAAAAAGCGCTCATAATTTCAAATAAATATTCCATTGGCGGTATCCAATCCTGACACCCCCTCACGAGGAACGTCCCCGCGTGGCTTCATTCCTTGATCGTCTCTCTGTCACCTGCAGCCCCAATTCCCAACACTCACAACGATCTCCTCTGCCGCTCCCCGTCAATTCCATCTGTGCAGCTTTTGTAAATCCAGGAAATGCAAACGCCGGTGAGAAAGTGTTTGCCCAAAGTCTCAGCAGCCATGGCCGCTTCTTCAACCATTTTGCACAACCTCTGCCATCGCTCCAACGCCATCGCCGCAGACGCTTCAACAATCCGCTCTACTTCGACTTTCGCCTTCCGCAATAGCACCAAGAATGGAGCTGTAGGATCTCACATACCAATCGGGGGACAATTGTGACGATTTCGTGTTTTTTGCAATTTTTTAATTTTTTTAAATTTTTTTTGTGATTTTTGTAAATTTTGCAATTTTTTGTAGGCGATGCGGAAGTTGCCCGTGGGCATGGCGGCGATTTCTGTGGCGCTGGTGAAATCATCGCCAATGCGAAACTCCGGTCGGGAGCCCTCGACAGCGATTGCGAGCTCCTTTGGCCAAGCGAGGTCCGCTGCGGGCAGTGCCACGGCCGAAATGGAGATTGGGAAGAAGGACGAGCCGCAAACTGTGGTGACGCCGCAGTGGTTGCATGATCAGCTTCAGTCTAACACCAAAATTAAGGTTTCTTTTTCTCCTATTTCGTGTTTTTTTTTTTCCCCGAAGAACACATGTGGTGTAGGAATACAATCAGTATATGGACTGTTTCGTAGAAACTCTTTTGAATTTTGAAGAGAGCGGAAAAGATTAACAACGTGAAGATTATGCTGTCTTGACAAATTGTAGCGAAACTCGAATCACTCTATGCCGAATCATTGTTTTTTGTGCCTGCGTAAGGTAAGGTTTAGGGTTTAGGGCTTAGCCAGACTATCTGATACGTGCAGTAAGAGACAGATTCTGAACTAGGTAACTCAAATCTGGAGCCTGGTTGTGGGAAATAGTACATGCTGAGAAATGTTACCGGGCTCCATATTTGAGTTACCGAGTATAATCTCAATGAGGACAATATGAAGCAAGAAAATCGAGTTTCCAAATAGAAACTGTGCACATAACATTATTGTTGAGCACATTCTGATTGGTAATAAAAGAAATCCCTGGCACATGAGAAGGAATCCTTGACACCTTGTTTTGCAAATTTAAGTCAATTTGAACAAGTGAGAGCTCCTGAAGACAATGAGCCATTGTCTGCACATGTCAGAGCTTTGATTTCGCTTCATTTGCTCCGATTTGGCATGACTTTGCTCTAACACAGCTGATGATACAGTTCCTCTTCTTAAATGGCTGCCACCTGTGGATGATAAGTCCTCATTGAGATCCTGGAGTTATCAATTGATCTGGTAACATCGGACATGAGATTCATATTCTAACCCCTAAAGAACCATAAGGCTACCAGATGGCTCCTGTTTTTTTTAGTAAATTTTAGTAGGTTTTATGTAGATCTTTTTTTGTTAATTTAAAAAAATAAAATTATTCAACATATGTAATATTCTTCACTAATTCCAGTGATATAAAATTTGGTCCCATTCAAATTATAATTTTCACATATGATCGTTTAAACTTGTCATTTTAAAACCAGGAATCCTTGGTCCTTTAGGGGTTAAGCTCTTTTTGGTCTGAGCTTGCAGGTGGTGGATGCATCATGGTACATGCCCGATGAGAAGCGCGACACTCTCAAAGAATACAAGGTTCGGTTATCCCACCTACATTCTTATTTTCTTTGACGGACGACGCCAATTTATTTTGCCGTTTTTTCAGGTAATACTGAGAACGTGCAATTGTGATATGCACATGGAATCACAAACTAGTGTTGGTTTTTCAGGAATGTTGTCGCTAAGAAGTTTTCTTCTTGCAGGAAGGGCACATCCCTGGTGCAGTTTTCTTTGACATGGAAAAGATTTCGGATGTCACTTCAGATGTAAGTTCTTTGGCACACACCTCCACGTTTTTGTGTGGCAGAATAGTTACCCAAAGGGTAGTATGAATTTTTTAGATGAAGACTCGGCAACCTTAGGCGTTTCGTCTTCTTTGAGTTGTAAGTAGTAGTAGAGAATCCAACCCCCGTATGTATTCTAGACAACCTAGCTGCGTTACGATTGGCAGGGTTTAACCCCTATAGGATTAAGGATTTATGGTGTTTTAAAATGGCAAGTTTAACCAAACATACTGTGAAAAATATAATTCAGATGGGATCAAATTTTATATCAACAGATCTAGTGAAGAACATTCTGTTCGTAAAAAACCAAATAATTTTGTAGTAAAGGAAATCTACATAGAACCTCTTCGAAAATTCTAAAAATAACATTAGACTCAATTTGGGCTTCTAGGTCCAACGCGGCTAAGTTTTCTAAAATTCTTTTTGCGGTGGGGGTATTGGGGTTTTTTTTTACTAGTCAAGCAGAGTGATTTTATGCTTAACTATGCCAACTTTCTCATTTGAATTTGCAGATGCCACATATGCTGCCATCTGAGACAGCGTTCGAGCAAGCAGCTTCTGCTTTAGGCATTAAAAACGATGACTGGCTGGTTGTGTACGACACCAAAGGCCTTTTCAGTGCAGCTCGAGTTTGGTGGTATCTGTCTCTCTCTCTTTCTCTCTTTCGTAAGAGTTCACGTAGAGGTATTTGTATACGGTGTCAAATCAATAGCACACATCAACCATTTAGTAATCCACTTCAAAGGCTCGTCTCTGAGTGAACCCCACAGATCCAGATTCATTGTATGCAACGCTTTTTACTTATGCGCTAGTATAGTTTACATTGAGCTCAGCAGGCTCACGATTGAGTATGGCTCACAAGTCGTTCAACCTGGAAACCAATGCAGGATGTTTAGGGTATTTGGCCACGAGAAAGTGTGGCTCTTGGATGGAGGCCTGCCAAACTGGAAATCCCATGGCTTTCCTGTCATCTCGGAGGGATCTCAGCTCCTGCTAGGAGAGGATGCTGCAGCAGCTGTGCAGAAGGTGTACTCTGGAAAAGAGGTATAGTAGTGCAACTTTGGGTTTTTGTATTCCTTAATCTGTATTTGAATTCTAATTTTAAAATTTTGTGGGTTACGGCCAATTCCTATGTGACACGTGGAAAACCAATTTCCTTTATACTGGCCACAGAATTTATTAAAACATGTTTTTCTTTTTATATTTAACTGTAGGATCTTGTACATAATATCATGTAAACTTGTGATAAATATTGTTCTCATATTGTTTCAACTAGAGTAGATCATCAAGAGGCCAGTGCTCATTTTCCTCTGACCGCCTGAGGTTCAAGGTATATTGCTTAATTTGATTGCGTTGCTTTCTTCCATTTTCAGTTTTCGATGTCTGTTGACTTTTTAGCAAACTTGTGACTAGCCTCTCTGCGTACTTCACGTCTTGGGAAAGGTTGAAAGGCGCTAGTGCTCTGTATATTCCCAAGAGGTTATGTGTTGCCGTTTTGGCTGAATTCTCAATCACTGTGCCTTATGGGGTAGCAGGTACCAAAAAGCCAATACAAGGCAACTCTACAACCTCACTTGGTGTGGTCTGTTGAACAGGTTGATCCATGCACTTGAAACCATCTGCTCTATTTTGCTGTGTCCAAGCGATCTGTAGTATTAGGCGCTTTACAATATGCTTGTGGTTATAATAAAATGATGTCAATGTTGCATAGCTCATGGATGTGCAAATTTTAGACATGCACTCCTTAATATTTTTGGGATGTGGTCGACGGCTGAAGTCTTGACTTATGTTTTCACTATCCAGGTCAAAGACAACCTGCAAGAGAAGAAAGTGCAAGTTATTGATGCACGCGGCAAGGCTAGGTAAACACTTAGTCATATCATCTTCCATTTTCACGCATAACTAGATGGGTTGTCAGTTCTCAAAGAGCCCTGGCTTTTTCTCGCAGATTTGATGGTACTGTACCAGAGCCTCGCAAAGGTGTCCGAGGAGGACATATTCCTGGCAGCAAGTGTGTACCATTTCCAGAGGTATTCTCAGAGAATTCCAGGTTTTTTTCGGATCTTTGAGATTGTAACCTCACATTCATTCATGAAGATATTTTTCACGATTATGCATGGAAGCGTTATGCCTGTGACTGTCATCGTTTTGATGAACAATGCTACTGCAAAAAAATAAAACTTGTCATGAGTTTTCTAGGTTCTGAGCCCGTCTGGAACACTTTTGACCCCCGAGGAGATCCGATTGAAATTTAAGAATGCCGGTAAGTCTTCAATCCTCCTAAACTTTATTGTTTTCTTGAGATGGACATTTGGCAATTTAGGGTCAACTATCAATATATACCTGCTTTGCTTTACTCTCTAGTTCTCCAAAATACAATGTCAGGAAGACGTTAGCATTCACTAATCTAGTGGTCAGAGATGTACCGACATGCATGCCAGAGTCAGGGTGGCCAGATTGCAAAGTGGACTCATCTTGGAACAGAAGCATCATGGTTCACAAGACATATACCTTTCAATACTACTCCGTATGTTTTTAAAAACCATAATGGTGATGGCTGTGATCGTGTTACTTGTGCACAGGTGTACCACCAGAAGGACCAATTGTGGCATCATGTGGGACGGGTGTAACAGCTTGTATCTTAGCTGCGGTGAGTTAACCGCTAAGTGCCCAAGCTAAAAGTACAATGTCCACTTTGAATGCTACCAGTTAGTTATCCGTAAACACATTTTCCAGTGGTACATTTTGTTACCTTCCTTCATCACTGGGTACCACAGTTGCTGTTTGGGGTTTAGAGTTGGAGCCTAGGGCCAACCTTTCAGAAATTCTGGGGCGCCCTTGCGGGCGCACCGCAGGGGGGTTGGAAATAGTTTTCAACCAGCAATTGACGCGTCTCGGTTTAACCTCACTAACTGCGTCATTGCCCCAAGCGCAAAGATGAAATGAGCATGTCAATTTTCCCCTTTTGTACCTTTGGAGAGAGGTAGAGCGGACTATGGTTAAGGGATATATAGAACTCACTTTACGCTCTGAGACTCAAACCTCCAGAAGTCACGGTCTGCATGGATGGGTTATTTCAGCTATCGTGACAGCCCATGTCGAGCGGTTTATTTGGGAGATCATCTCGATCACCATATGAAATTGAATATATTTCCTCTCACTCAGTGGATTTGTGCCACACAGAGGAGACGAGTTCCAGAGAATTGAGAAGTGAGAATGCTGAGTGAGTAGATGATGTGAAAATCTGGCATTCAGTGTGTGTCTGATTGATTGATGTCTCTGATGTTGTGCAGGCTCTCCACCGCATTGGCAAGCAGGACGTGGCTGTCTACGACGGTTCATGGACGGAGTGGGGCTCTCGCTCTGACACTCCTGTTGAAACGAATGCCCCTACTTCGGCATAGTTTGAGACAGGATGATAACTTACTACAGATCCATCAGGATTTTCCTTTAATTTGACACTCACTATTGGCATGTTATTGGAAATTTGGAGGAAAGTAGTACCTTGTTGTAAAGACCGCTTCTGCACATTGGGACTGTGGCCTGCTTGCCGTTGTTGTCTTAGGCTTAGGCACTGAATGCACCAAGCTCATGGGATCATGTGATGTTTTTGAACATGTCTTATCAATAATGATTCGAGAGGTGCAAATTAGAGAAGGTCACAGGGGAATAAGGGGTGGGACCAAGTATATGGTGGCGACATAACTCCAAAATATAGCACGGTTCATCCCTTACAGGCTGTTCTCATGTGGACAATTCTTATCTCTAATTTCTCTAGCACCAATCAAGGTTGTTTAAAGAATGTTCATTTGTAATTCTTGGTTTCTTTTTCAGTACAGTAGGGCGGTTTTGAAAGTTTCGAAACATTTTCAAGTCTTCATTTGTGTACTAAGTGCATGCCCAGGAGTGACATTGGTACCCCTACTTATCAAACTTGATATAGAAATCCAAACCTAAGTTTTGCCAAAGAGGAGTATGGAAAAAAAATTCTCCAATTCTAATGGAGATCTTGATTCTTAGTAAGAAATTTGAGGATACCAGTCGTTGGTGGGAATGTTCTTAGAGGTTAATCTTTTAGGGCCAAAGTGATCATTTAGTAGTTACTACGTCTGTCATTAACTCTTACGCAGTTAAGGATTAACCCTTTAACGTCCCGATTCAACACTGTTTTCAAAGATTTGTTATAAAATGGTTGATGTAAAACGGAAATGGAGTTGATGTACAAAACAAAGTTGTAAATGTCAATGTGTAGATAACATCCGTACGGTTGGATTCATCATATTTATTATTAATATTTTTAAAGTAATTTTGCAAGGTTTTCTCTTGAAATTCAATTAAAAATCCAAAATTAACACAAAAAAATTTAAAAATATTGTAATGAAATTAGAATGACATGCACTACGAGATGGTATGGTTTCCATTATTTGATTCTACTTACTATGGAAAATCATATTTAAGGTCGTTCTTTTTGAACTAAGATTGAAACTTGACATTAATCACTTTTGTAAATATTCAAAAATTCACATTATCTTATTTGGAAGATCTATACCGTACAAATGGTATTCAACTTGCACAAGAATGAAAAAAAATAAAAAATGGATGAAAAACATCCGGTACCTACAGAAATCGAGCTGCTGAAATTCATCCGGCGTCCAGAATCTGGACGTCGACGCGCTAAAGGGTTAAAATGAGTTCCCAAAAATCTCATTTTTAGAAAAAAAAAAAATGATTTGAATCATTGTTATTATATGACCCATGCACCAATGGATTGCAGGGTATTGGTACAATTGAAATCATTTTTATTTACTCTAACCTTGTGAGGAGAAGAAAACCCCACCGGCCAGCAGAAAGCAACAAAGGCAATGAACAGTCCCTGGGCACTAAAGGGTTAAAAACACAACTTGAAACGAAGAATTGCAAAGAAGGCATTCTTTGTCACCAAGAACAAAGCTCAATATGTTTTTGAGGATAGAATATTCGCGTTCTTGGGCAACACAACCACCGACCTACAACTACAAAAACCTGTAGAACTGAGAGATGTTCAAGATATGCAGTATGTATTGATGATAGACCTAATTCCTTGCCACTCGATTGGCTATGGCTAGTAAATGATAGCACGTGAGCGACTGGGAGCACCATTCTAGAACTTTTCTAACCTTGCAAAACGTTTAAATTGGTTCCATAGGCGTGACCGCGTTATTTGTAGCTTTAGAGGCTGACTTGATGTAGCCCAACGCTCTAAGTTCTTGAAATACTCTTTGCTCTGCAAACGCCTGGCAACAACACACCACTACTAGTCACAAATTGAGAGATGCCAAAGTTCCTATCCATAAGATCAGATTATAAAGGATGATCAAACCTGAAGCCCTAGAAAGTACTCCCTCCGTCCCAAAGTTATTGTCCAACTTGTTTGCTTGGTATTTCTTTGAGCCAATTTCATTGATCATATTGTAAGAAACATGATTAAAAAAGGTTCCAAATTATGTCACTAGAATGATTGAAGAACATTGCATGTGTTCATTGCAACCTAAATAAAATTAGCCATAAGGAAGTATTTTTTTGACCTACTTAAAATAGCACTTTCAAACATGACTTTCAAACATGACAATAACTTTGGGATGGAGGGAGTACAAGATTTGCAACGCAAGTACCTCAAGAACTGGGGCATTAGATGGTATGTTGGAAGCCAATATTATGCTCCACCCAGTTCTCATTGCTGCAAGTACCAAATTGCTCTCGTGAGAAAAATGGGTTTCAGACATGAGAAAACTCCTTTAACCCTAAAAGGACCAAGGATTCATGGTTTTAAAATGACAAATTCAGTTAATCATACTGTGAAAAATATAATTCAAATGAGACCAACTTTTATATTACCGGAATCAGAGAAGAACATTGCATGTGTTGATCAGAAAACAAATAAATTTGAACAAAAGGAACTTCAAATAGAACTACTCAAAATGCTACCAAAAAAAAAAGTCATGCTTCTTGGTCCTTTAGGAGTTAAGACATGAGAAGTTTTTGCTTGAGAAGTTTTAGAACAAGTGAAAACTCCTCAAGCAAAAACTCACAGGGGAGAATTTTTTTAGTAATGGCATGGCACCTTTTGTGAAGAAAAAAACTAGGACTTGTTTTAACCCCTAAGCGTACCAACCCTTTGAACAGAAGTAGATTCTAGTGTCAAAAGTAGATGTTAGCATGGTTAAGATATACATGAGGTGTACATGAGAAGACCATTGCAAGCATAAAATCTACCCAACAAATTTGACATACTTGTAGTTGGAGGCCTCTCCAATATTAGGAATAGTTCCCCATCACAAGAGATTTATTGTAATTGATAGAGAATTTAATAGGCTTTCAAAGGTGACTGGGATGAAAATCATCCAAGGTTGTATGAGAAAGTTGCAAGACTTTTAATCTGTTCATGATCCAGTTTCTGGACGCTGGGACGTTTAGGGGTTAAAGAAAAGCTTTCAATTGAGGGATTTTTTCATGCCAATTTCAACAAGGACTCTCTAGACTACTATGGCTGAAGGATATACGGCACATACAAAGCCGACGAGCCATACTAGCTCCAGTGCTGTCAGCTCCTCCTCCAACTAAGGCTGCTACACTGGCAGTTTTATCCTGCCAACCCACCCGAAATATTTCAATCATGTCACTGCCTCTCCATGTAATCTGACATCCCTTTAATGAAACTTTTGAATCTCAATGGAGCTGCGTTATCATATTTTTAATCATAATCATAATCAACGGAAGAACGCTCAGAGCTGAAGAGAATACCCATCTCGTTGGAAGAGCTGCATATAAGTTGCCCATACGAGCAGAATTACACCCAATCCAAACGTACAACTGTTGTACCCCACCCCCAAACCCTAATCGTAAGAACCAATAAATTTAACAGGAAAACCAGGTCTAAAAGGACCTGGTAAGCAGGGTGCCATACCATCAATGGTTCCACTCAATTGAGATTTCGTGCTCAACAACATGCCTTTTATTGGAAATCTGCTGAAAATGCACTATAATGAACTATAGTACGCCTCCTAACTCAAAGTATTGAGATCACAAACAAACAATTGACAATGAGCCTCCACACTCAGAGTATTGATATCACAACAAATAATTGTGATTGTGAAGATGCGCTGCGAATATGACAGCAGAATTGACAGAGAGCCAACAAGCAGTTACTGTTTTTAAAATTTCTTGTGATACGCTTCTAACAAGCCATTACGATTTTCAGGGTTGAAATTGCAGAAACCAATTGAAGTCCAGTGCCATAGGTTTCAAATGATGTCTTTCATTCCGATTTAAGTCACGTAGAACAAAACCCTAACTAACACAAAACCCTAACTTAAACCCTAAAACGAGAGCAGGGAACAAGCAATTGTCAAAGGTGGATTGAGAAAGAACTTGGGATCGCACCTGATCGACCAATTGAAGAATCTGGAAGTGAAAAGTGGCGTCATTGGATTCGTCGGAGAATTGAGTCATCTCCAATCCAGCAGGAGCCGCTTCGGCTGCAGGCTTTGATGCGTCCATCTCTACAGTTCCTAAGGGATGTTTCAAGGGCAAGAAAGCTCCAAATGGTCCGAGCTTGACGATCTCTGTTCTCCCCTTTTACGATTTCAGGAGAGCAACAAATCCCGTCAAGTTTCAAACAAAATTGTACAAAATTGAATTTTGTTTCCTCATAAACCCTAAGATTCACAAACCCTAAATTCAGACACAGGGTCTCAACTTCGCAAATGTGTTGCAATTGAATGGTTGCAAAGGGACCCTCCACAACTGATCGCAAAAATATTGGCGACGGACGCCTAAAATGCGAGGTGAATTACCACTTGGGTAGCCGGTGCAAACCTCGAGGGAGGCCCGAGCAATGGCGAATCGCTTGAACCCAAACGATCACTTGAGGCACAATCACGAATCACAGTCGAGCAATCACCTGCAGCACAATCAGGGGAGGGAAAAAATTGTGCACACTCGAAACCCCGAGCCAGACACAAACAGTGAGATGTCACCAAAAAAAGAAAAAGAAAATAAAAAATTGAAAACTGTCAGCTTGCTGTCAGCGCTGGCTAGTAGGCGCTGCCGGCTAGCATTTTTTTCTATTTAGAAATAAAAAAATACTTCGTCTCTCTCCACAATAGTTGCCCAATCATAGCTCCCCTTCCTCCTCAATTGCTTCGTTTGGTTGATTTAGGCGAATTATCTTGCTTGATTTAGGCATGTTTGCTTAATTTAGCCTCATTTTTTCATCATCTTTCCAAAACATCAATCCGTTTCAAATTCAGTTGAGAAAGTTCACTTTTGCCTCCATTATTCTCTTATAAGCAAACACATGAGGTTGTTTTGACGTTTAACCCCTAAGCGCTCAAACAACCATTTTCTGATCACTGCCCGGAATTTAAAAAATTGAAAAAAAATAAATTAAAATTAAAATACTACATCAAGTCTACTTTCCAACTCAATTTGAATTATGGAAATCCGAGTTAGACCCCACCTAAGAGAATTTTTCAAAGTAGATCACCTCAACATTGTCTTAGTGTTATAAAATTTGCTATTTCGAGAAAGTAATGATGATCCCTCCATCATTTCTTTTGCTTCTTTGAAGTTTACAATAGATAGCCCAACTTTAACCAATCATACTAAATTTTGAACTCTAAAATTGAAAATCATAATTTATACAAATTTTCAAAGGCTGATGCTTTAAAATTCATTAAATTTTGATCTAAAGTTATTTTTGGAAGTTAGACTGTACAAATATTTTGTAGAGATGATACTCTACATTTTGTTTATTGAACCAACCTTCATCAAACATATGGAAAGCATACACTATATTATAACACATCTATGTTTTGTCCAATATCCCTTGCGGTTTTAAGGGTTAACCCCTAAACGTCTGAACGTGCCTTTGCGGTCAGTAGAATATGTTGTATTTTGGTTGTATTTGGAATGAATCCACACCTTCAATGAGTTTGAGTTCAAAAAAGAAGTTGAAATTTAAATCGATGCGATTTTAGTGTGCTATTGAGACCTTCATTTAGAGTTTCTTGTTGGTAGCAAATCCCAATTATATGACAGCATATATACTATCCCCACAGGACGTTTAGGGGTTAAGGGTTAATTGGGTAGCAGATTCAGAATCATGGGCAAGTCCACACCCCGTCTCTAAATCCCCCGGTGGTCTTCAATGTGGGTCACTGTTCATGCCCCCCCTTTTTCTGAAATTTCCATTTTGAGCACCTTTGGTGCTTTTTTTGGCAATTTGTTTTTGCAAATTTGAGGCCTACGGTCTCACATAACCGTAGGGGATTTTACTTGGGGATAAAAAACCATTGGAGGAGGGGGTTGTTTTATAAGGTGGGCCCTGAACCGGACAAAAATAGGGGGCACTTTTGTCCCCATTCATTGAAGACCACCGAGGGATTTAGAGAAATCCAAGTCCACATCATCTTTAACCCTTAAACGACAGTTCCTTTCCTGATACCACATCCAAAAATCTCTTTTAAATTCCATTTTAAGCATGATTATGTGTTTAATTTACTTTAGCTTTATTCTAAAGAACTATAGATCTCTCTAAGGTGCTCGATTTGGAATTTTAAAAACCCCATTTGGTGCAATGGTGTAGAAGTTATGAGCAAGATTCTCCCAAACTAAAACCAAGCCCGTGGGGCTGGTGATGACGTTTAAGGGTTAACTAAAGATTCGGTGGTGAGACATTATATTTAATGTTAAAGCTTCTAGAGTGCTACTATTGATGTAGGATGAACAGACACTTCATTCACGCCGGTCCCGCTTGGACCGGAGTTCTTTATATATATGTACTATTGATGGAAGAGAATGAACTCCAGTAACTACTAAAGATATTGTGAATTATAAATAAAAAATAAAAAATTACAACCCTTGCAACCGTAAACTACTTTAGAGAAAAAGTCGCAAGAATAATAGGTTCCGCATTCATGTGGCTAAGATTCTTGAACAAACAACAAACTAAGCGAAGAGCCGGCTGCAGGAAGAAGAGCGCCAGCTGGCAAGTGGAGAAGGAGCCTTGAAGGGTGTTCAGTTGGATAGAGATGAGTGGAAGAATGAGATCTGTGGCCGGCATACGCTGAATGCAAAGAATTATTATGTGGACCAACACAATCCACTCACACACACAGAAAAAAAACACACATGGATGGAGGCTTCCAGGCTCTGCCTCAAAGTGCACTGCCAATACATCCTGCAGGGGCTGTCCGTCCTTCCTTCCACAGGAATGTTACAAGCATAAACCTCAAGATAGCATTTTTATGTTCCTTAGTCGCCAATTATTCATGGAGCAATCTATCACGATTGTGTTTACTGAACATTAAGAATTTTACAGATCTTGTCTCCATTTTCTAGAAGATTCTAATTTATCATATAAATGTGATATGAATAGGTTATGGACTAGGTCACTGTTCGGGAAGCTTTTTGAGCCAACCAGTCAATGTCCTCTATTTTCCAAAAGCAACCGGTTTTTTAAGATTATATCCAATATATTTTGTCTATGAATACTAAATATAATTATTTTTCAGTCATTTAGTTCGGTGTTTTGCTTCTATTCTTTAAGTTCAACCAGCTATTTCCAAAAACTAATCGGCTCACTTGTAACTAACTGACGGTTCTTCCCGGACAATGGACTAGGTAACCTTCGAGCCGCCGTGCGTCGGCTAGAGAGTTATCGGATATAACCAACTCTGTTCCCGAATGAAAAATCCCGTAATTGCTGCCTTTATGGATGAATCTTGTATGAATATGAACAAATTGTGCTGCTCATGGATGAAACAAGTCCAAACAAACACTTGCGCTCAAACAAAGCTGGTTACGTTTTTTTTGAAATTTTGCATTTGGGGTGAGTGAAACCTTGAATGAGTAAGCTTTATTCTTGAGCTACTACCCCATTGTCGTTTAATCATCAAGGTAAGCGGTATAGTTGCCGTCAGTTTAAGCATTTCAACCTACATGGAGCGCTGATTTCAATGGTAAAAAATTGCAGCACATACATAAAACTTTGGGTCTAATAACCAAGTTCAATTTTTAATTAATTTTTTCACAATGTATGATTTTGTTATAAATTTTCAAACTTAATATGCATAGACTACTATTGATGTTAGTAGGTGTACTAATGACTGTCTTTCATTTCTAGTCCAATCAAATTGCTAACTTAATATGCAAAGACTACTATTGATGTTACTAGGTGTACCAATGACTGTCTTTCATTTTTAATCCAATGAGATTGATAACTTGATATTTATAATTAACACTTGTGAAAACTAGATTGGGAACTTTAAAAGTTGAAAAATGTGCTTTTATAGATGACCACAATTGGTACCTAAGAGCATCATCAATGCAGAAACTGCAAAGAGCCGCGGTATCGCCGATTTCGAGGTTCAGCTGCGGGGCCGCCTGTGTACTATCCCGCATATTGATGCCTCCCTTCCAACGCGCTGTCCCAAACCAACGCAGTAAATCTGCCACCTCATGCAAAACGACAAGAAAAGAACGACACAGTCGCTTGGACTACTCTTCATGAGCCAAGGTAGCGGGCGCAGGAGGAATCATAAAAATAACGGGCAAGAGCGAAGAAGTGGCGTGCGCAGGAGTGAGAAGGGCGGTGCTGTTCCTGCATTGGAACGGCCAAAAACTTGTTGGGAGCCCCACCGCAGAAAAGGTAACGGACATGCACCTTTTTCTGCGGTGGGTTGATGATGCTCTAACAATTTATGGTGATTCTGCCTTAAATGTTGTATACCAGCTGATATGTTCTTATGAAGCACATTTACATTTACCAAACCTATTTTTAACTCATTCACACTTTTGGGACAGTCACGAAGGAATAATTAGTACTCTCTCTTGATAATACCAGGTTCAAAACTCAAGTTACTGTAAACCTAAGGGTTCAGTGTGCATGCGGCGCCTAGACTGGACTGTAATACAACAGAACGGTCGCCCCCCTTGAAATATGCTTCCATTGAATCAGAATGCCGGGACCTACGACATGGAATATGAATGCATCAGATATGGTCGCCCCCAAATATGCTTCTAGATTCACAAAACCAGCATGGCATTTAGTGTGTGTGGGCAATTAGTAGTGACACAAAACGCTCACTCCGGTACTAGATACATAAAACCCTCGTGTTGTAATAGAACGCGGTGTCATTTTCCACCACGTAAAGTAGCGGAAGGGCGCCACAATTGGTTAAAACGGAAGTGTATCACGTGGTTTTGCTAAGTGGTGTTGGTCACAATGGGACAAAAGTTTCCCGTCTTATCCGCATTCGGAGAGGTGAAATGCGACAAGGTGTCTAATGTACAATGGTGCCTTGTGTGAAAATGAACATTTAGTACATGGTCCTGCGTCACTCACAGAATTAGGGCCGCTTCACACTACGGCCGTCCAAGTTGAGAGGCCGTGGGATTGAGTGGCCAAACTTTGTTTAGAGTTTTAAAAAATGGGCTAAAAATAGGCAATAAAATAGAGTTTTCATTTTATATGAAAAGAAATTGACAGTCTCTTGACCATAGTTTGGGTTTCCATTCCCGTCCGACCAAACTTCCTTTCGAGAGACCGTCGCCTTGGTCAAAAAGTGTTGCCATATAAACATTTTGGAGAGTGACGGCCTTTGGACTTTGGCCTTTGATGTGAAGGGTCGAGAGGCCGAATTCTTGATTTCTTGCAATCTAATTGGTGAAAATTGATGGCCTCTCGACCTTCTGTCATTGTGTGAAGCGGCCCTCACACACAGGGTCATTATGGAACTCTCATTAGGAGAAATCTAGGGTCCCAAAAGGGCCCTGTAAGCCAACCCGTGTTAGGTGAAACGATTACCCAAACACCCCTCTACTGGTGCCAGCGTGAATGAAAAACGCTGCCCATTGACAATGTTCAAAGCCGCAGTGCTGTCAGCAAGATGACACCATTGGTGCCAACGTCAGAAGTGCACGGGCACCCCCAAATTTTATTGCACGTGCCAAAGGCAAAGGCCCCTTTGCGACCCCAGATTTCTCCTAATGCCTCAGCCCCTCACTGTGATGAGCTCCCACTCTCCCAGCCGCTGGTTAAATCTTTATAAAAATCTACAAAATATATAGAGTACAGTAACGAACATCGTCGTCGCCTATCATCGTTGACCTGAACGGCTGTCTCGGTGATTGGAGCAACCGGATGCTGCGCCTCTTCCAGAGCCTTCCACGTGACCATCCCACACTCACGCTCACTCACCCGGCCGGGCCCCCATTTGCTCGGTCGCTCAGCTGTTATCATCAAGTCGTCAGCCATTGCAGTAGCCATTCATAGATCTCTGCTTCGCTCGCAGTTTCCCGCATTCACTCCCTTACTTGCTCTCCAATCCACAACCCCATCACTTTTCCACACCTTGTTCTCGGCACAGTCCATAGAAAACCTTTCGTTGTGAATTTGAGAGCTAGAGCACATTCCGCAAACCCATCAGTTTGTTCTCGCCACTGTCAGTTGATAGAAAGGCTTTCGTTTTGAATTTGAGAGTCAGAGCACATTCCGCAACCCCATCAGTTTGTTCTGGCCACTGTAAGTTGATAGGAAGGCTTTCGTTTTGAATTTGAGAGTCAGAGCACATTGAGTGTAGATACTTTCTTGCGTCATGGCGACTGCCGCGTCCTCAGTGCTGGGACTAGGAAGCACAGGAATCGTTGGTGTACAGAGAGGCTCATCGTCACAGTACTCGGATGCTGCAGCAGCTTCGGTTGGATTTCTAGCTAGAAGAAGGGCCACAGCATCGTCTCACTTGCGGTCGGAGTTTTTGCCCAGTTTGGCTCCCGTGAAGAAGACGAGCCAGAGCGCGGCGAGGAAAAAAAGAGCCGTGATTGTGACAGAGGCCGTGGCGTCAGACCCGACTGAGCTCCGGGCCGCGCGCGAGGACGTGAGGAAGCTGCTCAAGGAGAAGCACTGCCACCCGATTCTGATCCGCCTGGGCTGGCACGACGCGGGGACGTACGACAAGGGCGTGGCGGAGTGGCCCAAGCGCGGGGGGGCGAACGGCAGCCTGCGCTACAGCATCGAGCTCGACCACAAAGCGAACGCGGGTTTGTTCAACGCCATCGCGCTTCTGGACCCGGTGAAAGAGAAGTACCCGAACATTACTTACGCGGATCTGTTCCAGCTCGCCAGCGCCACGGCCATTGAAGAAGCTGGTGGCCCCCAGATCCCCCTCCGCTATGGACGTCGTGACATCGAGGGCGACTTCCAATGCGTCAAGGAAGGCAACCTCCCTGATGCTGATCCGCCGACGCAAACTCCCGCTGACCACTTGCGGCAAGTGTTCTACCGCATGGGCTTGAATGATCAAGACATCGTCGCTCTCTCAGGTACTAAACCAACAGCTCGCTAAGTACTTCCCAACATTCACAGAGTCTTTTAGGTTACGAACAATTGAACATTCTTCTGCCAATTGTGCGCTTCAGAGACTTAACCGTTACCATTCTCATCTTTCGCTTTGAACTTGCACTAGCATTCTTCAATAACTCTAACAACATTGGAAGTTCTCACCTAGTTTACAGTTTTCACCAATCAAACCTCTTCAGTTGCCTCTAATTAGAAAATTTTAAGAAGCTATTGTTCAAACTATCCATTACTATTGCCCTGCGTTATTCAGAATCCATTTCATCATTAGGGGTGTCACACCTCTTCCTTCCCATTTTCAATCTTTAGAGAATGTGTAATGTGTACGAGGGCACTTTCTCTTTGAATTGTGGAGGACCCATTCTCTAAAGATTGATAAGTTTTATTTTTGCCCTTCGGAAGAAAGATTGGACGTGAAGATTGAGAAGCCGTCACGGCCATTCTCATTCTTTAAATGGCCCAAAGAGGAGTCACACCTTCTTCGTGGAGAATGGCTAGGTTCTCAATCTTAAGAGAATCAAAGAGATGTGATACCCCTAGTGAACACAATGTGAGGCAATGCTTGAAGAAAACTATGAGCTAGGTAACCTTCAAGCCGCTGTGAGGCGGCGAGAGGGTTACCGGACGTAACCAGCTTTGTTCCCGGACGAACAATCCCGTAACTGCTGCCTTCATGGATGAATCTTGCATGATTATGAACAAATTGTGCTGCTCGTGGATGAAATAAGTCCAAGCAGACACTTGCGCTCAATCAGAGCTGGTTACGTCACTATTTCCTTAGGTTAGCTAGTCAGAAAACGATCAGAGCTCTTCTCCTTTATTTCCTTACCGTCTTGTGAGCCCATTGATCAGAAAAATTACAAACTGAAACATGAACCTGACACGTTGTCCTGTAGTCCATAATTCGCATTCTGAAACCCGTGACGGTAATTGTGATTATGTTGTGGTAGGTGCGCACACGCTAGGCAGAGTTCGTCCGGACCGGAGCGGATTCGGGAAGACGGAGACGAAGTACACGAAAGACGGGCCGGGAGCACCGGGCGGTTCGTCGTGGACGCCGGAGTGGCTGAAATTCGACAACTCGTACTTCAAGGAGATCAAGGAGAAGCGGGACGCGGACCTCGTGGTGCTGCCCACGGACGCAGTGTTGTTCGAAGACCCGGGCTTCAAGCAGTACGCGGAGAAGTACGCAGCCGACGAGAAGGCGTTCTTCAACGACTACGCGATCTCGCATGCGAAGCTGAGCGAGCTCGGGTCGGACTTCGATCCTCCGCAGGGGTTCTTCCTGGACAAGCCGGAGAAGAAGGACGAACCCGAGGTGTTCGTGGCCGCGCGACACTCCACGCAACCAGAGGCCAAACAAGACCTGTCGGACAACATGAAGGACAAGATCCGGGCCGAGTATCTGGCGCTGGGAGGCGCGCCCAACAAGGCCATGGGCTCCAATTACTTCCTCAACATCATCATCGGCGTGTCCGTGCTCGTCATTTTGTCTTACTACCTCGGCTACCTGGGCTAGATCGATCGATCGTCTCTGTGGTTGAGCTGTAATTTTAGTAGATAGAGATCGACTGAATCAGCAATTGGATCCAGCGATGCGAGAGGGTAGTAGCCTAGCTAGTGCGACTGATCGAGAGGTGTTGCAATTTTCGGCCTTAACTTAGGGCGCCTTGTAATCTAAATTCTTATGCTTCTCGTCAACTGGGTTTTTGTACGTGTTTGATTGTAGACTTTCATGTTGGCCATATGAACGCTGCTCTGGTGTCAGAAAGACACATTTCGTTAAAACTAGACAACATTTTGTTAAAATTGAACCACCCGATTAGAAAAGTGATAGGGAGAGTTGTCCTTCTCAATAGAGATGAGTCCCTAGTTTTTCTACAGTGCTCTTATTTCACAAATAGGAACATTGTAGAAAAATTGAGGACCGAGAAGGGCAATACTCCCCATCACTTTTCTAGCCTAGCAGTTTAGTTTTAACGAAATATGGTTCAGTTGTAATGAAATGTGTGTTCAGACTTCCTGAACATCATCATTGGTGTGTCTGCGCTCGTCATATTGTCTTACTATCTTGGCTAGATCGATTGATCGATTGTAGACCTGTGGTTGAGAGCGAGGTCGAGAGCTCTGTAATTTTAGTAGATGGTGAATGAGTTAGGAATTGGATCTAGCTCCATGCAGCGTTTTTTTTTTTTTTTTTTTTTTTTTTTTTTTTTTTTTTTTTTTTTTTTTCCTGGCTACAAAAAGTTGCTGGCAGCTACTTAAAAGTACGGATGTGGTGATGCCGACGAGTTCGGGGAGAGAGTAAGTTAGTAGCCTAGTGCGACTGAGAGGTGTTGCAATTTTCGGACTTCAAGGGGGGCCTTGTAATCTAAATTCTTATGCTTCTCGTCAACTGGGATTGCTTGATTTTCTGTTTGATTGTGGACTTTCATGTTGGCCAAATGAGCGCTGTTCTGGTGTCGGACTTCGTGAACTGATTCACTATGAGCTCTTTTGTATCACACCCTAGGCAACCAATGTACAGCCGGGTCCAATTTGCTTATGCATTTCCCCTCTGCAAGAAAAAAATTCAAAAACTTTGAACAATGCGTGTGTATTCAAAAATGATCCGATTTGGAAACCGTAAAGTGCGTTGTGATCACGTTGGAGTGTACTACAATATCATTACAAATTTACACATGTATTAGTGAAAATCATACAACAAGTTACAAATATTATATACACTATCTACCACTAAGTGTTCTCACCCTTTGCTTCAATTACAATGTTCATTCTAGCAAGCATATTTGAAATGAGCGTTTGAAATTGTTCTTGAGATACTTGAGCTTGTAGTTGTTGGATTGTTTCATCTATATCCTTTGTACTTTCTTCTTTTGTAATGGTATAGGGGCTTTCATGGGGTTTGACAAAAGTTCACTTGTTAGCACTCTTCCAATTAAACAATCAGAAGTTGATTTTGTGGAAATTATTTATGAAAATACATTGAGCGGCTTTTATTTTATGCATGATAAACCTATTCAATTCACATTGATGGAGGATGGTGCTCCAACACACCGTAGTATGTACCTTGATGATTGGAGACAAGCCTATGGTGAATCAAAAAGATTATGAAGCACCTTAGTGAAGAACATTGATAGTCGATGGTTAGCATGATTTCAAATTAAAAAATAGTGTCATACACAAGGTCAGACATGACAACCTTGCTTTCAAGTAGGAGTATGGGTGTGAAGAATTGTGAGTGCCATACATCAGTCTCAGAGAATAACGGCTCATCGTATCATAGGGATCAATTGCTATGTAACATTCTTCAAGAAAGGGCTCAGGTGTCTTTGAGATTGAGTACAATACATTAAATGGCGTATTCAGTGTCCGAGGAGAATTGATGCCTTTTACCACGATTTGTTCAAAAGAAAAGAGAGATAGGTCAGGTTCCATGTAAGCATTGAGCGGGTGGAAGGTACTAGAAGAGAACCTTTGTCCGGTGGGCATTGGCTCATTGTCAAGACGAACAGACACTTTATTCACGCCGGCCTCGAAAGGGGTCCCGGTGTTCATATCTATCTATCTTCTAGAAGAGAAGAAGTGAGGTCCTAAGAAAAGCACCAATGGTCCATCCAGTTCAATAGAAATGGAAAACATACTCTTGGGTTTAACCATAATTTCAATGATGAATTGGTAGCTTCCACCTTTTCATGACCCACCACCTACAGACATGGAAGCTTGGTCATAGTGTCCCTACACTATATAGGAATTTGCTACTTGTCATTCCCACTTCAAGCAAAGTGCCATGTTGTTTCTAAATAATCATATTGACATGAGGTGACATGCTATGTGTATTATAAAGTTGCCATAATTATGTCATTGGAACACTACATTCATTTTTTCTTACAAGGACACCATATCTCTATAGAATTAAATAGTGTTTAGATTGAGAAATAGTATTACGAACACTAAATTTGCCATTTAGTGTAGTGAAAATAAAAGAATCACGCACAAGAAATCGTATAAAACACACATTTCGTTAAAACTCAACTATCAGATTGAAAAAGTGATGGAAAGTGCTCCCTTTAGTTCTCAATAGAGATAGGTCCCTAAATTTTCTACAATGCATTTTCTTTGTGGAATAATTGCATTGTAGAAATGCCTACAATACAACACTTTTGATGATTTTATTGCCAAATTGAAGGACTCTTAACCCCTAACCGCCCAACCATGCATATTTTGCATGATGTACGGATTTGAAGTTCATTTTCTCATCCATTATGCACTTTTTGCAGTGTGGATTTTTTATTGAAACTTTTATGGGAAGTTAGCTCCGTGCATGTGTGATCCGATTAGAAAGGAGATGATTTGTGAAATTTTTATGCCTCATTTCATATTGTAGTGTTCCACCCAAAATTTCGCAAATTTTAGTCTAAAAGTGCTCTTGAAAAAGTCAAGTACTAAGATTAAGCAACCAAAAAACCTCCAAAAATCACTACACTTAGAGTATTACATTTCAACTCATCACAACAAATTTCATTACTAAATTGTCAATATCTTGCTTGTAATCATATTACAAAAGAGTGTTAAATTTTAAGTTTGAAATTTAATACACAAATATTGGTGATAGCAATCGCAAATCTAACCGTATGGATAGAATCTAAAATGAATAATGTACAACTTTTATTCAATCATCAACTTGAAAATATCCCTTTTAGTTGCATTTTATAATGCATCTTTGAAAAACTGCCAAATCTGAAAAGGGTGAGAACGTTTAGGGGTTAAAGAAGAATTGGCTTGAACAAGAATGGAAACCCAATTCATGGTTGGGAAGCCATCGAATTCTTTTTATTAACTACTAGTATTTTTTATTTTCAAAGGCTTGGTTGTCAAAGGCTTGAATTTTGGATTTGGCCAATGACGCTTCACACTATGGTGGATGAAGGCTCCAATTTCTATATTTAATTATATATTTCAAGCCCAAGCCTTTGAACTCTCAACATGAATTGGCCATGAACTCTCACAAAATGGCCATCATTCCTTGCTAGCATTACAAAAAAATTTAGTCCTCCAAAAGGTTATTAACCCCTAAGTGACGGATCAACCATTTTATGGTCTTTGCCCTTTTTTTACGGGCTACCCAAAATAGATAAAACATGTTTATAGAAAATAAAAAATATTTTCAAATAGGGAATCAAGTCTACTTTCCAACCTAATTTGAATCATGTCAATCCGAGTTAAACTCCACCCGGGAGAAATTTTCAAAGACAAACACTTCTACATTTGCCTAGTGTTAGAAAACTTACTATTTGGGGAAAGTAATGATGTTCTCTCCATTAAAAAATTTGCAATTTTTAATTTTAGAATAGAATGTCTAGTTTTAACGAATCATAAAAAAATTCAAATTCTAAAAATAAAATTTGTAATTTTGATAAATATATGAAGTTAAATGCTTCTAAATTCATTATAAGAAAATAAAAAGCTATTTTTTGAAATTTGATTGTATGGATAATTACTAAACATTAAGCTCCTCATTTTCTCTTTTGGACTAAACTTCATCAAAGTTGAAGAAGTATTTTTTTATAACACATTTATGTCTTGCCCTTACCCCCTCCGTCGTTTAGGGGTTAACTCAATCAAACTGCCATGTAGAAAATAATAAAATAATAACATTAAAAAAATAAAAAAATAGAAATCTAACGTGGCACCATTTTGACTATGTCAGATTTTTTTTTAATATTTAATAAAATTTTAATTTTTTTTAAATTTTGAAATAATTATATTATTATTTTGGCATGTCATTTTGGCTAAGTCAAGGACCTTTTGGAAGCCTGAATTTTTTTTGTAACTTAGTAACTTAGGGCCGCTTCATACTATGGCCGAAGGTCAAGAGGCCATCGATTTCCACCAATCAAATTGCAAAAAACCATGGGTTCGGCCTGTCGACCCTTCGCACTAGAGGCTAAAGTCTAAAGGCCGTGGACCTCCAAAATGCTTATATGGCAACACTTTTTGACCAAGGTGACGGCCTCTCGAGAGGAGGTTTGGGTCATATGAGAATGGAAACCCAAACTATGGTCGAGAGGCCGTTGATTTCTTTTCATAAAAAATAAAAACTATATTTTATTGGCTATTTTCAGTAGATTTCTTTGGACTCTCAATCCCACCGCCTCTCGACTTCAACGACCATAGTGTGAAGCGGCCCTTAATCTTCGATTCCAACCAAACTCCTTAGTTAGCAAAATTTAGGACTAGGCTGATACAGTAGACGAGGTTTTGAAAATAGAGATACCAGCCTCACCGGTGGGGTTGCTCTAAGGGCCGCTTCACACTATGGCCGTCCAAGTCGAGAGGCCGTGGGATTGAGAGTCCAAACTTTGTTGAGAGTCCAAAGAAATCTACTGAAAATAGGCATAAAATATATAGGCATAAAATATAGTTTTCACTTTTTATGAAAAGAAATCGACGGCCTCTCGACCATGGTGACGGGTCTTGCAAAATGTAGGACCCAAACTTCCTCTCGAGAGACCGTCACCTTGGTCAAAAAGTGTTGCCATGTAAGCATTTTGAAGGTCCACGGCCTTTGGACTTTGGCCTCTAGTGTGAAGGGTCGAGAGGCCGAAACCATGGTTTCTTGCAATTTGATTGGTGGAAACCGACGGCCTCTCGACCTTTGGCCATAGTGTGAAGCGGCCCTAATAACATGCGAGACCCTGTCATTCACTGCTGCAACGCCTACCTCCGCGTCAGAGTATCGCCGGTCAAGTCGCTCACATGGACTTTGCCTCCGCGTCGTCTCCATCGTCTTCATTTCCATAAGGCCCCGCTCGTCCTTTCTCTTCCTTCACTATTCTTCACCATTCTTCACCTTCCAGTCGGAGAAAAAATTACTCGCATTACTTGCATTACCTTGCATTTCGTGGATCTACCGAGCTTTTTTGTTTTCGGAGCATCATCATCGGCACGCGGTTTACTCGCATCGCATCATCGGAGCTCGTCGAGTACGTTCAGAGCTCGATCCGGGCTGTTGCCGAGATGACGACCTCCAAGAGGCTGGCGGACAAGAAGAGTGCCAAGTTTCAGAAGAACGTGCACAGGAGGGGTAACGTCCCGGAGACGACGCTGAAGAAGAAGAGTCAGTACCCTGTCGGGCCTATCGTTCTTGGCCTGTTCGTGTTCGTCGTCGTGGGATCTTCGATTATTCAGATTTTCCGGTCTGCTACCAGCGGTGGCATGGCGTGAAGACCGACTTAGGGTTTGATGTTTAATCCAAGTCGAGGGTTTGTTGCAGTGCCCTTATTGTTGATGATCTATGACACATCAGGAGGATGTTGTTCTTTATTGTAAATTTTCGAGACTTTGAATCTAAAGATTGACACTGTTTATCGCATTACTTTGGTCAGTGCTCTGTTTTCGCAATACGGTAGACATGTGTCCATGATTAGTGTTTCCTCATCTCACTCTCTTCTCCTTGCGAATCACAAATGCAAAATACCAACAGGTATCTCTTGAGTACATTTCATTCGGCATTTTGGATTTCGTATCCTGCCGGTTTGTTCGATAACTGTCGTTGTAGGCATGTTTAGCAATTGAAAGTGAATTAGTGAACTACCGGTTTGTGTCCATCTTGCCCTCTATTCGTAGTGTTGTCTCATAATCGGAGTGACGCGGAGGGGACCTTCTCTTAATCACAGGGAGCCATGTTCTCATCAGTTCTTATCTGCACATAATTTGCCCATGTGATTATCGGGAAATTAGCTCAAGGACAACGGTATGCAAGCTGCTGGGGTTGCAAAACTTATTATCATACAGTTTTGAATTCGGTTTGGACAGTTCCGGTGTGTAGTTGCGTGGCATATAGAGATATTCAGTAACATAACATTCAGTAGCCTTCATGTCCTCTTCCTTTCCTTCATGCACTTTGCTCAGCACCTTGGGACTCCACCTGTCCAATTAGCTACTGATGAAGTCCTGTTGGGTGTGGCCAGGCAGAGCCATTGTATGCTACTGAATGTTATGACGTCCGGAGTTCCAGTATGCAAAACGATAGGTGTATGCAAAACGATAGGTGTATGCAGAGCGATAGGTGTGAGGAGAGGATGCAAGAATTTCGGGAATGAATGCAATCGGTAGTAGGGGATCAGAGTGCGAGTTGTAGCGCCGGCTTTTGCGCGTGAGATGTGAGCTTTTGCAACGAGGATGGCAGAATTCTTTGGTTTCGATTTGCTTGTAGAAGGCAACCGATTTGGTGAGAGACCGTTTCACAAGCTACTCACGTGGCCGTTTCACATAGCGCATTGCTTTTTTTTCATCAAGAGGATTAGGGTTTAGGGTTCAGACATAGCAAAATTTAGTCACGATCACGCAGTTTGGTAGTGAGTGGTAGAATCGCGTTCTGTAGAATCGCGATGGCGGCTTACTCCGACTTATTCACGGAGCTTCAGTCGTCATCGCCGTTCTTCCTAATGGCGGGTCCGAACGTGATCGAGTCGCCGGAGCATTGTCTCAAAATGGCGCGCCAGATAAAATCCGTGACAGATTCGTTAGGGTTAAAGCTCATTTTCAAGTCCAGTTTCGACAAGGCGAATCGGACGTCCGCGGCGTCGTTTCGGGGGCCAGGGTTGGAGGAAGGGCTGAGGGTTCTCTCACTCGTGAAGGAAACATTAAACGTGCCCATCGTGACGGACGTGCACGAGCCCTGGCAATGCGAGGCCGTGGCGAGAGTGGCGGACGTGATACAAATTCCTGCGTTTCTGTGCCGGCAGACGGATTTGCTAGTCGCCGCGGCCAAGACAGGGAAAGTGATCAATATCAAGAAGGGCCAGTTCTGCGCTTCAGCCGTGATGCGAAACTCCGCTGACAAGATCCGGCTCGCTGGAAACCCTAATGTTATGGTGTGCGAGCGGGGCACCATGTTCGGGTACAGTGATTTAATTGTGGACCCCCGGAACTTGGAGTGGATGCGTGACGCGGGGGCGCCTGTCGTTGCGGATATTACGCATTCTTTGCAACAGCCGGCGGGGCAAAAACTTGACGGAGGCGGCATTGCGAGCGGTGGCTTGCGCGAGCTTATTCCTTGCATTGCACGGGCGTGCGTGGCGGTTGGCGTCGACGGGATTTTCATGGAGGTTCACGACAACCCCGCGCTGGCGCCCTGTGACGGCCCTACTCAGTGGCCGTTGCGTCACCTCAAGAGCTTGCTGGAGGAGCTCATTGACATCGCCAGGGTTACCAAGGGCAAGCAAAAGACGCTCATTGATCTCACTCCTGTTGACGAAGACTTTTAGTTTCGCATTTGATTTTGTGATTTGAATCCTTTCAGTTTTTTTGCTGGAAATGCAGCAATTCATCAAGGACATTCATTTTTTGAATATTTCACAATGCCGATGCTCAAGAGCTTGCTGGAGGAGCTGATTGACATTGCCAGGGTCACCAAGGGCAAGCTAAAGATGCGCATGAAGACTTTTAGTTTCTCATTTGATTTTGTACCACAGTTGTGATTTGAATTCTATCAGTATTTCGCTGGAATTGCAGCAATTCATCACGGTAGATTTCTTGAATGGTTCACTGTGCCGATGCTCTAGAGCTTGCTGGAGGAGCTGATGAACATGGCCAGGGTAACCAAGGGCAAGGAAGAGAATGATGTGCACTCCTGCTGACGAAGACTCATAGTTTCCACAGGCTCAGTAGCTGGTTGTTGTGATTGAATGTCCAGTTTTGAATCCTGCCAGTTTTTAAGCTGGAAATGCAGCAATTTATCAATGCAGATCTTTTGAATAATTAAGAGCGCGGAATGATGCTCAAGAGATTGTTGAGGAACTGATTGACATTATTGCCAGGGTCATCAAGGGCAAACGAAAGATGCTGATCGATCTCACTCCTGTTGACGAAGTCTTTTAGTTTGCACATGCTGAATTGAACTGGGTTATCACACTTAGGTCAACAGTTGTGATTGCATGTCCAGCAATTCATCAGTGCAATTTTTGTACGATTTATCAATGAAGATGTTTGGCAATTTATCAACGCAGATTATTTTTGAATAATTTACAGTCCCGATCGATGCTCATTAAGATATCGACCAAAGCACTTTGAGAAGAGTGATGTTCTGTTATTACACTAAATGTCCCATTCCATTTCAAACGTGAGGTTTTTTTGACAAACTCTATTCACTCGACTGACGAAAAAGTTGTGTAGCGAAACACCACATGTAACCTTGAGCAACCTTGAGCTCTTTTTCTTGTCCCCCTAATTTACAAAATACATTTTACTTCATCTGACTGATTCATGGCCTGTGCGGCCCATACGTGAATTCCATCTGGTAAGTAGCCATCATTCATTCTGCAATGGATGGGGTTGCAGCTAACAATCAAGTGTTCTATCGACGCATTTCTTGCATAACATTCTTGATATCATCTCCTCAGCCCATTTCCTACGTAGTGAGAATCAAGGTATTCATGATTCCGTAGCATGATCCAGGAAATCAGGACCAGCTGTGGTAGCTTCAGATTGGTTCTACAGCTACAATCTGTAATGTATTTTCCTATACACACAAATTTGAATGGAAAGCAATGTCGGAGGGTTATGTACAAGATAGAGTAAGTCCTCTCGTGGCATATTTCAGCCTTGCATGCATTAAGGCCAATTGTAATGTCGACGTAGCACATTTCAGCCCTGCATGCAATAAGGCCAATTGTGATGTATGACATGACGAGTAAGAATCACAATGGCTGCACCAGAGTGATATCAAGTTACCAGCAGAGCATACCAGCAGGGGGTGCGTAACGGTCAAACAAATTGGTCAAGCTTCTAGAGTGGCACAGTTCTGACATAGTTTCCAGCTACAGTACATTGTTTCAACGGTCATGGTGTCCCTTGCTACCAGTAAACGAGTTCCTTCAAACACGTAGAAACTACCGGTAAGTGATGACTGATGACTATGTGTCGCGTGTTCCTAAACCGGTTTCCTGGTAAGCAGCCGGACTTCGTCAACTTAGTTGAGCGTCTCAGACGCGCCCGTTTCGTACGAGAGGTTCATCTGAGACGCGCACGTTTCGTACGTTTCGTCTCAGACTCTCCTCATAGTAAGCGTATCATGCAGACGGGCCGGCGCGTTTCGTATGGAGATTCAAAGTCAAGAACATACATGTAATCACAGGGAACCTTGACCGATTCACTGCCAAGGAAATATTACTGCCAAACTGTAGCAAGTTTCAGCAAGTGTTTGAACACCAATAATTCTCCATCATTCTTGTACCATTTACTACCTGCTGAATGTGTCAAGGTGCCCTGTGAATAAGAGTTCTGACCGGGCATTTAGGGACCTCCTCAGACCTCAGCCTCATTCCATGTCAATTTATGGTGCGTTTGCTCATCCACAATTTCCGAATTCGACTCAAAACACCTAAGGTTGATTGTCCTAAAACCACCAACTTAAGCAATCTGGACTATTTTTGGCAGTACTAAATTCGAAAAAAAAATATGACCGCATTCAAAATAGGTTTTGATGAGGATTGCAAAAATTTGCAACATCTAATTCGCATTTGTCAATTTTATACAAAATTCCAAAGTGGAAAGTAACCTGTGACCCAAATCAAACCTTTAGGTTTTCCCATGTCCACACCATGTGGTACTAACTTTCACTCATAATGATCTACCCAAAATCACCAACTATTTCCTTGCAATGCTTGGCGTGCCATTGGTCTACTTGAATAATGAAATTGGTGGTTTTGGGTCTCAACTGTGGTGGCCCCAAGAAAAGTCTACATGTCATAATTGGTACATGTCATAATTGGGGGAGGTAGTGGTTTTAGGACATCCTACCTTACTTCTTCAATGGAGGAAGATGTCAACGTACTTTCAAGTATAGTATAAACGTAGTTAACGTACTTTCAAGTACACACGGTCACTTGAACAGAAGCATGCCGGTGCATTAACCCCTAATAAATATCTTAGCAACTTCAATGTCGCCCTCTCTCTCTCTCTCTCGTTTAGTCACTGATAGAACGCACTCTGGTCATGCATTTTAGGTCGTCTCTCCAAACATCATCTCTACACACTTTCCTTCTTCTGCTAAAGTTATACTGACTCAATTTGCAACCGTCTCTTGATCATAGGCTCGATCTCTAGTAATAAGAGTGTGAACCTTGATTATGGAAGGAGGATGCTTATAGAATTAGAATGGAGTAGGACCAGTACTACTTTCAGGAAAAGGAGGAACTGGACTCTTGCTATCTGGAGTTCTACTTGTAATTAAGCTGGTCAACGTCGTTCTCTTGATCATTTCCTGAGGCTCGTTCTCTAGTAATAAAAGTGTTCCATGATTATGAAAGGAGGATGCTCAGAGAATTAGAAAGGAGTAGGACCAGTACTACTACTTTCAGGAAAAGGAGGAATTGGACTCTTGCTGTCTGAGTTCTACTATTACGTACGACTCAATTTGCTTCAGTTGGATCATTTCCAAGTTAGCCCTGCTTTAGTAAAGTGTTCCACGCGTACATGATATGTGCTCCTGAAGAGAATTGGAAAGCAGTAGTATTAGCAGTGCGACTGTGAGTCGGTAATTGGGCGTAAGTGTCACAGAAAGGACTCCAGCAGTGGTGTGGCCATGGTGAAGTTTGAGCAGCAGCTGCAGGCGGAGCTTGTGCCGGAATGGCAAGATGCGTATTGCAGCTACGCCGAGCTCAAGGGCGACATCAAACGCATCAAGCAGCACAATCATCAACGGGGCGCGGGGGCGACGTCTGCTTACTCCCGCACGGGCTCGTTGGGCCTCCTCAAGTCCCTGGTGTCCTTCAAGCCTGGCCTCAGCGGTCCCTTGAGCCGCCGCGGGCGCCCCGATCTGCCATCCCCCCACGCCTCCAAAGACACCATTCGGGTACCATCAATGTCTACTCACAATTTAGGAGTTTTATAAGGTTCCATGGTTAATATTTACTCCCTCCGTCCCATAATAGATGATACTTTTGAGAAAAAAACATTGTCCCAAATTGTTTATTCAATTTGAAGTTGTTACAAAGCAAAATCACAAGATAAGTACAAATGAAGTGCTATTTGTCTGGTGATGCGGTCATACCAAGGCTACTACACCAGATCCCATCAGAACTCGGAAGTTAATCGTCTTTGGGCCGGAATAGTATGGGGATGGGTGACCTCCCGGGAAGTACTGGTGCTACATCCATTTGAAGGAAAGAGTAGTCTTGCACCAATGGCCCTTTGTCCGGTGGGCACTGGCTCATTGTCAAGACGAACAGACACTTTATTCACACTGGCTTCGAAAGGGGACCGGAGTTTCTATCTATCTATCTGCTATTGTCTGTGAAGCTTGTCTTTGCTCATGTCTAGAGTCCACTAACTATTACAATCAACTACTTTCATAGTTTCTATCATGCAATGTTGTAAACTCAAGAAAGCATTATTCAAAACTTGGGTTGACATGCTATTATATGCCTCCAAGGTCCCCAACATGAATAAGTATGATGTTGCTTGGACAGCAGCTACTCCGAGATAGAAACTTACTGTATTAGGAGATTTGATGAAATCATTCTTCTGTGCTTGGTTTTTTACTTTACTTAAAAACGTCATCTATTATGGCCAGGGAGGGAGTATTCCTCTTGTTACGCCTCGGAGATCGCCCAAACTGTACGTACTGTTGCTTACTAACCTTGCTTGTGATCAGATCACCAAGAGATGGACGGAAGAGGGAGAAGTTTACATGACGGAGCTGCGGGAACCGCTGTCACGCTCGCCGCAAGACAAGACGTTCTTTGCGCGCTTGGATGCGCAGCTGACAAAAGTGAACAAATTCTTCAAGAAGAAGGAGGGTGAATACATTGCCCGCGCCGGTGTTCTGGAGATGCAGATGCTGTGGTTGCTCAACGTGCAGGAGGATATGGCGCGTGACGGGCTTCTGCCCTTTGACCACTTCACTACCACAAGCAAGGACAACAATCGTCTCCCAGGTAACTGAATAAGTTACTACTACGTCGGTCCCTCCATTTCTTCGCGATCGATAAATGCCTAAAAGACCAAAAATTCATGGTTCTAAAAACGTACGAACAAATTCGATTGATCAAAGAATAGAATTCAGATCATAGGGCCAAATTTTATATCAGTGCAGAACATTATATTGCATGCAGTTATCAAAAACTAAACAAAAGAAAGTCCGCACATGACCTACTCAAAACTGCTTAAAAAACATAATGCCAATTCACTACTAAGATTGTACATTGATTGCTAGCAGCGTTAGGGGTGTAGCTATAGTAACAATACGGTTCCTAAATGTAACGCTGCTTGAGTTACGCTCCAATGTTGTTATCATAAGTAGCACACAGTTTTCGAGGCTCTGATGGGATGAAATACAATTCAAGGTTGAGCTTTATTGTGCAAATGAGAAAAACCTAGTCGCAAGAAGGTAATTAGCCTTCATGCTTTCACTAGTAGGAAATGTGTTACTTTTCACTTACTAAAAATGAAAACAAAATGAAACCGCGCCAGGCACATGGGTTGTGTCAATGTTGGTGAGTAGTTTTGGTCACAAGAAGACAAAAATATCTAGGTATAATATTTCGGTACTGTTCACTCTTCCCACAAAGTGAGGAATGAAAAACGACATGTCTGCTAAGTACTAGTGTTTCACTAACAATTTTTCAACTTATTTAATTTAATGGGTTGCAAGAAGGAAATTGGCCTCCATGCTTCCACTAACAAGAAGGTAACTAAGGTGAGGTGTTGTGCAGACGTGAAAGAAACGAGCCCAATGATACCGGAGGACGATTTGAAGTCCAACGAGTACCCAATGCAGACATTTCCCATGAAGGCATCCGACGACGGGGAGGAAGAGGACAGCGTCATTCAAGATTACATTGATCAAGTGGCAGCCACCAATTTGAAGCAGAGGAGATCCAACTTTGCACAGTCTGACCTCACAGAGTTGGCCATTCCTGCGGGTGGCGTGGGGCTGCCTTCGCCCGGAGTTCGCAATGTGCGGTTCTCTCCCGGCACCCCAGATCACCATAGCTCTCATTATGTTGCCTCCACGGCCCTGGAGAATGTCCCTGAGGAGATTGCGCCTGCAATTGACATGAGTGACATTGAGAATCAATTTAAGCATACGTTGAAGTCCGAGAAGGAGTTCAATCACGCCAAGAATCTCTTACGTCTTGCATTTGTGGAGTTTTACAGAGGGCTTGGCTTGCTTTCCAACTACAGGTACTATCACTAAATTTCTTACTTCTATGTCACGAACTACGAACTAGGTAACCTTCAAGCCGCCATGAGGCGGCAAGAGGGTTACCAGACATAACCAGCTCTGTTCCTGGATGAGAAATCCTGTAACTGCTGCCTTCATAGATGGATCTTGCATGATTATGAACAAATTATGCTGCTCGTGGATGAAACAAATCCAAGCAGACACTTGCGCTTGATCAGAGCTGGTTACGTAACCTTTGAGCCGCCGTGAGGTGGCGAGAGGATTTCCGGACGTAACCAGCTCTGTTCCCAGATGAAAAATCCTGTAACTGCTGTCTTCATGGATGAATCTTGCATGATTGTGAACAAATTGTGCTGCTCGTGGATGAAACGAGTCCAAGCAGACACTTGCGCTCAATCAGAGCTGGATACGGTAGTGTAATAGTCCTATTGATTTTAAATTCATCAATAGGTCCTGTAACACTGATTCTTGAGTTTGTCAATAGGATACTGTATCACGAATTCATGAATTCATCAATAGGTATTGTAACACGAATTCAACAATGTACAGATTGGTGAACACCATTCACTGAGTTTTGGATATTGTGTTGATGGGCCGCTTGCACCAGGGTCTCATATGCGATTCCCTGTGTGATTTCCCTGCGAGTCTCACTTTTCCCAGTGAGTCTTAAAGCTGCTTATTCACTAGTTTAATGTTGACTCACCTGCTTGTGAAAGGAAAGTTTAACACGTGTCAACTCTTGAGGCTCGGTGGGAAAAGTGACACTCACAGGGAAACGCGCACCGGGAATCGCATATGAGACCCTGGTGTTGTTGAGTTGTTGATTGGGCGGCAGGTGGTTTCAAGATGCACGATTTAAGAAAAAGATTTCATTCAGTATACTATCTTGGTGTTACACAAAATCATTCATGGATGACACTAAATAGTATAGTCTTACCGTTTCAGCCTATCCTCAAACTTTCGGCATTATACAACGAGCCTGCTAACAGGATTTCTAACATTCGTTTTTGATGCTGGAAGGTCTTGTTTGATTTACATTTACAGTAAGAGGGTTTCCGTTTTGCTCGTTGCAGGTCCTTGAACATGACAGCCTTCACCAAGATTTTGAATGTGTATGATAAGAACACAGGTTGGCACTTGGCTCCCATCTACATGAAGGAAGTCGAAAGCTCTTACTTTGCCACTTCAACAAAGGTGAGTTTGCGAAATCGTTATATCAAATATAATACATGCTGCATCACCGAACTGACTTATGAATTCTGAAAATTCAGTGTGATTAGTACCATTCATTGTTCACAAGGTGGTTTAGAATGATGCACAAGTTACTATTACCTGCGGGGTGATTGTGCAGGTGCATAAGTTGATGAATAAAGTAGAGGACATAACTACCCAGCATTTTACTAATGGGGTGCGAAAGAAGGCAATGTCTCAACTGCGGCCGATGCGAACAATAGGGACTCATCGGACAACCTTCTTCATAGGTACAATAATAAGTTCCAGGAGCGGCTCACAAATCCACTGTCAAGATAAACATTAATTTCGCATTAAGAAAGCTCTGCCCCAACGCTGACTCTTCTTATCCCTTAAAGGACAATGCAAGCCCCACGGGCTTGATAGTATTTTGGGAGAATCTTTCTCATAACTTCTACTCCATTGCACCAAAATGGGGTTTTTTAAATGCCAAACCGGGCACCTTTGAAGGATCTATACTTCTTAAAAATGGAATCAAAGTAAACTAAAAAAAGACTCATGCTTAAAATAAAGTTTAAAAGAAATTTTGGGTGTGGAATCGGGAAAGCATATGTCCTTCAAGGCTACTGCTAGACAACCTTGAAATATTTCTAAACCTTAAACAAGGCCCCTATCATGTTACCAGTGAAGTTAAATATTGAGCTCAGGGAGTGTAGGCTTCCTGAGGCAACTTGTGTGAATTTCGTGAAGGTCAATTAGTAAGTTTGTAACTACTAATCAATATGCTCCAAATATAAAATTGTTTGCTATGATATAATACTAGCAGGTTTTTACTTCTCTCTAAGAATGCACCAAGAGCTTGCCAATCATAGGAGTCACCAATCCCAAGTACATTCAACCTCCCCTAGACAGAGATAGGGAAAAAAGCCATGTAGTACATAAAAATAAATTTGAGAGACCCCTTTGTACCCAGCCTAATTGAGGGTTCAGACTTTCTCTACTGCTTATATAAGCAGACAGTGGTCTAGCTGGTTGATTGGAAATCGAAACAAATTATTCAGCTTATTAAGCTGATTCATGACGGCTTGTCATCCTCCAACAGTAATGGCAGTAATGGCATTGTGGCGTTGGAATACCAGGTCTGTTTACGGGGTGTTCTATTGCGCTCTTCATTTCCTTCTTCTTCCTGGTGGAAAATAAAAGAACTCTCAGGCAAGGTGGAAGAACTACCACACAGTACTTAGAAACGGTGTTCCCAGTGTTCAGGTTAGTAAATTCCGTTCCACTTCCACTCAATTGAATTGACATCGATTGCTTCAAAAAAATAAAATAGTAAAAAATGCTGTTCCAGCCTGCATGTCCTCTTTCCTTTATGTGCGGTACCAACTTTATACAAACTACACTCATTATTTTATTTACGGCACGATACACTATTTCATTGTCCTATGAAAAAGTAGAAAGACTATGAATTAGTGTACCTAATGATGAACACTATTTACTTTGTATCTTGTGTTGGTCATTTTTTTTTTCTTGAGTGATAATTTCTTGAAATGCTTCTTGATGATAGTCTCAAGATATACAGTTTTACCAAAAGTGCCTCATTTGTTCTATGTTACACTTTTTGATGTTACATTAACCCCTAAACGTCCCAGCGTTTAGAAACTGGATCACGAATAGATTAAAAGCCTTGCAACTTTCTCATACAACCTTGGATGACTTTCATCCAAGTCATCTTTGTAAGCATATTAAATTCTCTACAAATTACAATAAATCTCTTGTGATGGGGAGCTGTTGATAACATTGGAGAGGCCTCCAACTACAAGTATGTCAAATTTGTTGGATAGATTTTAGACTTGCAATGGTCTCTCATGTGCACCTCATGTACATCTGAGCCATGGTAATATCTACTTTTGAGACTAGGTTCTCCTTCTATTCAAAGGTTGGTACATTTAGGGGTTAATCATAAAAGATACAAAGAGTGCAGTGTAAAAGTTTAGATCATAATTCCTGCATGTGGGTGATTTGGGACATGCCAATGGCTCCCAGATATATGTATGTATGTCTGCCTGACAAAGGTTGGTTGTTTGCAGCACACTGATGTTGATCATCCTCCATATGTTCTGCTATGCCGGCGACGTGTATGCATGGTCAAAGACGCGAGTCAACTATCCTTTCATTTTCGGATTCTCGCCCGGCACCGAGCTTCGGTACCGTCAAGTGTTGCTTCTGGCCTCAGGGTTGACCATGTGTTTGCTGGGGGGCATGAACCTCCACATTGCCGTGACCTTGTTGACAGTCAAAGCAGCTCCCCCGCCAGCCGGCATGCCTGCCTCCTTTTACACTGATGTCATCCCCTTGATCCTTGTCTTGGTATACATCTCCACCCTGGCTGTGACCTAAGTGCCGGCTAGAATGTAGTATCGGGAACCTCCCGTGTATTATCTCGTGTAGAATGTAGCCAACGGGTACATTTTCCGAGGTGAGGTTCCTATACTACATGTGTCCCCTAAGTGCCATTATCTACTTGAAACATGTACAAATGAGTAACAATGCACCCACTCCTTTAACCCCTAAAGGACCAAGGATCCACAGTTTGATCCACAGTTTTGAAGTGACAAATTCAATTGATCATATTGTTTAAGGTATATTTTAGATGGGACCGAAATTTATACCACCAGAACTAGTGAAGATCATTGCATGTGCTGGTCAAAAAGAAAAAATAAATTAACAAGAGGAAGTCCAAATAGGATCTACTTAAAACTGTGAAAAAACATGGAGCCCAACTTGGGGTTATTGCTCCTCTAGGGGCTAAGTTCAAATTGAATTAAAAGATTTTACAACACACACTCGCTACTTTACTGTGTTATGGAGAACATGGAAATGAGTTATGGATGATGAAGATTTTTTTTTTGATATGTCACATTCGATGTGACATTTCCTAATGGGGTTTTTTACTAATTAATATTTGAGGCACAGTTTGGCAGGTATTCCAAATCCACAGTAATTGCAATAGTTGGTGTAATCTAATAATCAGGCAATTAACCCAGTTTCCTTTTCCTACTGTGTAATGTGCAGTTGACTTTGGCAACGTTATTCCTTCCGTTCAACCTGATGTACAGATCATCGAGGGCATTTTTCCTGGGCTGTCTTCGAAGGCTCATCTGTGCTCCCTTTGTCAAGGTTGATACTGAATCCACTGGTCATGAATTTTATTGATCGCTTGCATGAGCTATAATTGTCTTTGGAAACTAATTGAAATATGCTGCCTTGTATTTAGTGTTGTTTTTATGGTAGGTGAGAGTCATGGAATATGAACGTGGACATATAGTGATGTTTCTATAGTCCCTCTATAGTCCCTCTATAGCTAATTCAAGAAAGGCTTGGTAATCGGTATTTTAGATTGATGAACAATCACTAGTAGAAATCTTGTTCAATGGGACATGTCCTTAATGACTAAATGTCCCATATGACATGTTTTTAGTGCCTCAAAATCAAATTTGATTCAATTTTGGGTCAATTTTGATGCAATTTTGAGTCACTAAAAACATGTTACAAGGAACATTTAGTCATTAAGGACATGTTCCATTTAACAAGATTTCTACTAGTGATTAATGATTACCCATGTATAGTGATTGTGATTGATTCATGCACTATATAAGAAGGTGGTTGTAGCAATTCAAATGTGTAGATAGGTTGTGATACCCAATCTTGAATGCAATTATAGTGATCAAGGGGTGAATTGAAAGGAGAAAGGTGTGCATGCTCATACAACAAGCCCACCAATGAGGCTAGTATCCGTATTTCTGAACTTCATATACCAACCCAAACCATAATTTTACCATACAAGAGTCTAGCTGATATCCACAAGAAAAACACTAGCTTTTAAAGTTACGGCTGACAAAAAAGAAGTTTGTGCAAGTCATATCGGGACTTCAATTTTTATCAATTTTTTTGAGGATAATAGTCGCTGGCAGGAATTCTCTTTGTGCTACATAGTTTGGTGGAGCAACTCTCCAGACCTAGCACAGGAACCCTGACCGATTCCCTGCCAAGTAAATGGTACAAAAATGGTGGTGAATTCGTGGTGAACACTTGTTAAATTGAGAAACTGTTAAATTTAGCAAGTGTTCACCACGAATTCACCACCATTTTTGTACTCCCTCCGTCCCAAAGTTATTGTCCAACTTGTTTGCTTGGTATTTCTTTGAGCCAATTTCATTGATCATATTGTAAGAAACATGATTAAAAAAGGTTCCAAATTATGTCACTAGAATGATTGAAGAACATTGCATGTGTTCATTGCAACCTAAATAAAATAAGCCTCACGGAAGTATTTTTTTGACCTACTTAAAAAAGCACTTTCAAACATGACTTTCAAACATGACAATAACTTTGGGACGGAGGGAGTACCATTTACTACCTGGTGAATGTGTCAAGGTGCCCTGTGTCAATGCAAATTGTTTATAATATAGTTTGTGAGGTGATGGATGTTTGATCCTGTACATTCGAACGCGGCTAAGTGGGAGAGTGAGGGCATTGATCATGGTGCAGGTCATATTGCCGGATTTCTTCCTGGGTGACCAGTTGACGAGTCAGGTGTTGGTATTTCGAAACCTGGAGTTCATGGCGTGCTTCTACCCCACTGGATACTTTCTGACTGGAGCAGACACCAAATGTGATCTCAATCCCGTCTACCGAGGCTTTGGCTACGTGGTGGCGTTACTCCCATTTTGGTGGCGATTTCTCCAGGTACCAATTCCATGAGAGCCCCAAGTGTGTAAATAGTCAAAAGTGGCCATTTCCATAGACATAAATCATTCAAAGAAGGTATTGAAATGTACCAAGAGCTAGAATGAAGAAATATCATACCCTAAATTATGTTTTGGAAATAATCATAATTGACTGCTATCTTCCAATTTAGTTCTTGTTTGAGCACTTCACAACGGGTGTATTCGATAACTGTGTCTGCTCCACAAGTAAGCTTGATTCCTCAGCAGAGGATTATGCATGTTGATAGGGGCGGTAGACCTTGAATTTCTAAACACAACAGCAGAAGCCTGGATCTAAAACGTTTTTAATGACACTTTTGTAGCACAAATACGACACGATTCAGAACATCCAAATAATGACGTTTTTCAGACGTGGTATAAACGCTTTTGTTTAGGTCATTTTCCATGACGTTTCATTAATGAAATTTTTGTAACACACCTTATAGGACACTTTTGTAACAGATTGAATTCTCTCCAAAAACGAATTTTATGACATGTTAAGAACAAAAAAAGTGAACAAGTTGTTTTTTTCCCGTTCTGCAAGTGTCATTAAAGTGTTATAAAAGTGTTTAACCCCTAATTGCCCAATCAACCATATTATGCTTGATTTTTGGTCAAACGTCCCAAAAATCAAGTATTTTAGCTTTATTGTGGTTGGTGTTTTCATTAGATGTTTAAGTTAAGATATGATACATCTTTTGACCGTTGGGATTGAAGAATAGACTTCATTTGAAAAAAATTCACCGTCGAGAAATTTGAATTTTGAGTGCCCAAAATACAAAGGGCTTTCTAAAAATGCTCCAATCATAGGTCTCTTTTAATTTCTTCACTTTCAATTTTTTACTCCTTGTAGATATAATTTTTTTCTACCTTAAATATAATTTTTGATATTAAATTTGACAAAAATATATTTATTTTGAATTTTTACCTTTTTTACATGATAAAATTTGTAAATATTCAAAATATCTTCCAATCATGTTGAAAATTTTGTCATACCTTCATAATGTTGTTGACTATCTATGAAAAATTATAAATCATGCAATGTGATATTTCAAGTATGCAAATTATAGTGCTTTGACTTTTACAAAAGAGGTGAGGACCTTTAATTAGGGGTTAAATATGCACGTCCTGTAGTAGTAAAATGAGAAGTCTGTCTGTGTGCTGAATGTTCAACAGTGTATGAGGCGATATTATGAGGAGGAGGACGTGCATCAGCTGCAGAACGCGGGCAAGTACTTTTCTGCCATTGTAGCGCTGGGACTGCGGCAAGCCTTTTCGAACCACAGTAATCTGATTGTGCTGTGGGTGGTGTCCATCCTCGCATCCATCGTGGCCACCATCTGGGCCAGCTACTGGGACCTGTGTGTGGATTGGGGCCTGCTCAAGAGAAACTCCAAGAACAAATGGCTCCGAGACAAGATCATCTTGAAGAACAAGTCCATCTACTTCATCGCCATTGTACGTCACTCTCCTACACTTCAATGATATGTATACACAGTGCTGAAGATACTTGTTACTCCCTCCGTCCCAAAGTTATTGTCATGTTTGAAAGTGCTTTTTTAAGTAGGTCATATTGTAAGAAACATGATTAAAAAGGTTCCAAATTATGTCACTAGAATGATTGAAGAACATTGCATGTGTTCATTGCAACCTAAATAAAATTAACCACAAGGAAGTATTTTTTTGACCAACTTAAAAAAGCACTTTCAAACATGACTTTAACTTTGGGACGGAGGGAGTATTAGTCCCAGGGAGTGCACTCTTCAAGCACTGTAATTATACATGTGCGTGCACAACAAGGGTATTATTTAGAACAAGCATGTACAAAATGTATGTATCGGAGACATATTTTAATCGAGCGGAAAGTAGATATACATGGGGCTTGGAGTAAAATTCCTCATTTTTAGCCCATGTGTACATAAGGAAATGTATTTTGAGGCTATGAGATTTGTACATATATTGCTTAATTTTAGCCAAAAGGAAAATGTATACAGGGGGTTTTTAATTAGGGGGATGCACGCACGTGATTCCTGGCTTTATTGAATAGTGCACTCCCTGAGGTATTAGTTAGAAAGTGTTTACCAGCTAAATGTGTGACTGTGTCTGGCCACTCAGGGCGTGAACTGCGTTTTGAGGTTGGTGTGGATGTTGTCAATACTACAAGTGGACCGGAAGTTTGGCTGGAACGCGAATGCGTTTAATGTGAGCACGGCCAGTTTTGAGATTCTTCGCAGGGGCATCTGGAACTTCTTTCGGTAACTCACTTATCCTCCTTTACCCTAGTGGCACCACTAGTAGGAAATGTGCGTTTTTCACTTACTATAAATCAAAAAGGAATGAAACCGCGCCTGGGACATGGGTTGTGTCAGTGCTGGTGAGTGTTTTTTGTCGCAAGAAGACAAAAATATAATCACAATATTCTGCCACTGTTCATTGTTTCCACAAAGTGGAGAATGAAAAACGACAGATCTGCTACTAATGTAATCCTGGTCTTAGAGTTAACCGAAAAGAAGGCCATGGAACCTCCCTTTTCAACCTCCTCCTAACCTCTCTTTTGAGCTCTCTTGAGCTATGTTTGGGTTGAATAGTGTCGTGTCATAACTTGTCCTTTTGTGGGCCATGGGCTTGGAGCTTTGGTAGGAGGTGTGGAAGTCATTGCGAGGTGTGGAGAATAATGACAGTGGCTTGCTTTAGATTGTCTCCCAACTCATCTTGAACTAGTTTTTGGTCTATTTATATTTCAATATGAGTTCAAGAGGAGTTCAAGAGGAATTTGCTAAAACTTTCCTCTTTGAGCTGACTTTTCGGTTAACTCTCTTATCACTAGTAGAAGACTTGTCATTTTTCATTCCTCATTTCGTGGGAACAATGAATAGTGGCGGAATATTATACTTATGTTTTTTTCTTCTTGTGACCAAAACCACTCATCAGCACTAACATAGCCCATGTGCCTTGTGCCATTTCATTTCTTTTTCATTTATAGTAAGTGAAAATCGACACATTTCCTCCTATTGTTATGTTTTTCCATTTGGTGCTTACAATTGAGTGGTACAACTGCGTCCTAATCACAAAGGCTTGGGCTGTCTACCTGACTGGAAACAATCGCCGTTTGATGTTCGCAGGATTGAAAATGAGCATTTGAACAACGTAGGCAAGTACAGAGCTGTCAAAGCTGTGCCTTTGCCATTCAATGTCGATGACTAAGCAAGCACCGATAGTTCAGACTGAGGTGAAGCCGAATTCAATTGATTGCCAAGCAGGCACCAACATATTGGTTCAGAGAATCACCACCGGAATGCACAGAACCCAAGAACTCCAGGTTGGCGTGAATAGAGCCCAGGGAGTGCACTCTTCAAGTATTGTAATTCTACACGTGCATGCACAACAAGGGTATTATTTAAAACAAGCATGTACAAAATGTATGTATGGGGAGACATATTTCAATTGAACGGAAAGTAGAGGCTTGGAGTTTAATTCCACATTTTTAGCCCATGTGTACATATGGAAATGTATTTTGAGGCTGTGAGATTTGTACATATATTGCTTGATTTTAGCCAAATAGAAAATATATACAGGGGTGTTTTGATAAGGGGATGCATGCACGTGATTCCTAGCTTTATTGAAAAGTGCACTCCTTGAAGAATAGAGTATTTGTTCAATCCATGATGATTTGATGTCCATAGGAGAAAGGATCAGCGGTTCACAACTACTCCCTTCTCTCGAGGGTAGACGCTGTAGAAATCAGTAACCAGGCCGTGCAGTGAACATCATATTGCCACATTAATTCTTCCTGGGAAGCTGCTCCAGCTGAGTTGGACACTAGACTTAACTGATGTTGCTGCTTTGGTGAATACGATTAAAAGGGCGGCTGTTTTTACCTTCACTACAAGGAGAAGGCGTCGCTTTTCACTCCTCTGAGTCAAACGGCGCCACTTTGCACTCACCAAGTTTTTGGTTGGATTTGGTGAGTGCAATTCGTCACGTAAGACAAACGTGTACAGTGAAAAGCGAGGATTCTCACTCCTCCAGAGTGAGAAACGACGCCTCTGCTCTGGTAGTGCTTGGTGGTAAAAGAATTTTGGGGGACAAGGAATTGTGCACAGCGCCATGAGGGAGGCCCAGGCACCATGCCATCGCCAATGTGCACAAGGTCAATCGACTGTACACTCTAGTATACATTGATTTCCCAACATCCTGGATAGAAATCTAATACTCTAGGTGTAGTGATTTTTGAATTTTTTTGGTAGCTTAATTTTTTGAGTTGATTTTTTAAAGAGCACTTTTGAAGAATCACGTGAGTGCACAAGAGGAGTATTAATTTGAACACTATCGTACAATATATATACATACAAGAAGCATATTTAGGGCTGAAAACAAGGTTGTATTTACATTATACATATATACGTGAACAAAATACAAGAATATTCTAATTTAACAAGGGGTATTTTAAAGGGGGTCATGAATGCACGCGATTCCAAGATTTAATAAAGAGTGCACCCCCTGAGCTAAGATCTTAATTTTTTTTGGTAAATCACTGCAAGATGAAATGAGACATAAAAATTTCACAAATCATCACCTCTCTAATTGGTTCATACATGCATGAAGCAAACTTCCCATAAAACCTACAATAAAAAATCCACATTGCAAAAACTGCATGATGGATAAGAAAACATAATTAGATTCTATACATCATTCATAAAATGGATGGTTGGGCATTTAGGGGTTCATTTCTTCACTTTCATTTTTTAACTAATTGTAAGCATAATTTTCATCTACTTTAAATATAATTTTAGATATTAAGTTTGATTTTATTTATTTATTTAGAGTTTATATCGTGTTTACGTGGTAAATTTTGTAAATGTTTAAAATATCTTCTAATCATATTGAAATTTTTGTCATACCTTCATAATGTTGATGACTATCAATGTATGAAATATTATAAATCATACAATGTGATATTTCAAGTATGCAATTTGTAGTGCTTTGACTTTTACAAAGCATGTGAGGACCTTTAGGGGTTAAAATCTTGGAAGTTATTTTGAATTTTAATTCAATGTGAGGAAATAAAAATGCATGACAGGTAGGGAGTACCTGTACGTGTAGTCTAAACCCGGGGAGTGCACTCTACATTATGTTTGAGAATCAGGTGCGTTTATGACCCCTTTTAAAAACCCTCTTGTATACGAGAGGTTATATGTCTAAATACCTTAGTTTGTATACAAATATATTTTGTTTGAAATATATGTTTAATGTAAGTATACGTGAATATTTTCAGTTCTAAATGTGTTTATTGTATGTATACGTAATGCGGCAGTGTTCAAATTAATACTCCATCTGTGCACTCATGTATACTCGTACATGTTTAGTACAGTGCAGCCCCTGGGAGTCTAAAGTACCAAGCATCAATTGAAACCATGTATCAAATTCAATGTATCAAACCGTGTACTAAGATCCAAGTTGCCCAAGTTCCAAATATCAATCTTGAGGGTACATAGCATAATTATATAATAGAGCAATGCAATGGAGCACCCCAAGTAGCTAACCTTTTGAAAACTGAATGGAAAGAGAATCTTCACTTAGGTTCAATTTTTTGAGTAGTGAAGAATGCCATTTGTATTCCATGAAGTTTGGGATTACCGTGTCATTGCTATGTAACCAAAGTTTTCAATTGTAACTAGAATGTGGTCCCATGATTGCAAAAGGGTGATAGTTCTTATTGCTCTATTATGCCATGTGATGCCTCATAGAAGGCATTATATTCCATGCTTGGGTCCAATCCCAAATGATATGGGTTAAGTGGGACTGCTGGTGCTTAACCCTTTAGTGCCCAGGGTACTGTAGCTGAGAGCTCTGAATTTCAGTGGGTTTTTCACTGTGATTGAGATTACCAAAAATAGAATATATTAAATTAGAAAGTAGCCGTACAATTTTATTCTCAACTCAAGAGCACAAATTTTATTAAAATTTGAGAATCATCCAACGGTGGGATCAGAAGATTATAGTATGTATTTGAACTGTATAATGCACGCTCAAAAATGAGATTTTGGGAGGTGTGTGACTTCAAAGTTAAATAGAATGTGGGTTAAATTTTCAAATATGAAAGTAAAGAAGTTCAGCTATGCCCTATGCCAACACCTCTCCGTTGCAATCTTTCATATCAAAAATAGACTCACACATAATTATTGTGAATTTTATAAGTGAAAGTGACTTATCCATATACGGTTTAGGCAAAATTTTATACCCTGAAAATTGACAAGAGTGGGTACATTAGTCAAGATCGGATTACACACACTAATGGAAGATGAAGAAGAGAACACAATACAAAAAAACAAAACAAGATAACAAACTTCCAAACACAAGAAATACTTCATATTACATGTGTTGTATTTGTAAGTATTTACTGTATTTTCAAGTATTTGCAGTATTTTCGCGTTCTGTTGATAGGTATTTTGATAGTTGTACAATTCCAAATTGAAAATTTCTTTTTCTAGAAGGTGTACAATGTATGTGGCATAATCTAAACTTCAAAACTGAAGTTCGAATTTTTCATGGATTCTCTGCTATTTGCATTTCAAACGTTGCAGTGACCATAATGTGGTCAGCTGGGCACTAAAGGGTTAAGGATTGCTGGCCTAACTGGTCTTGACTCTTGAGATATGCCTTCTAAAAAAAATTATATCCTGTGGAGAGGTTCTCCAAAAAAATATCGGTTTTTGGAAGTGTAACTAGAATAGTTTTGGACATGTTGCTAGATTATATTTGAAATCTATTTTATTTAAGGGAAAAAAAATATAAATTCCACTTGAACATGTTACATAATTACGACATATCAGTGATAAGCAAAATAAATTCAATGAAAAATCTTCATTCCAAATTGTAGTTTAATTTCAAATACTTGAGTCTCTTGAATATAATACCCATAAACCACACAAATTCTTGGGGCGTCATTGTCGAAATTTTTGAAAACCTTGTGAGATCAAATATAGGGTCCATCATATTTATCGGGAGGTAAAATTTCTACCTAATTATAAAATTTTAGATGTAGTATAAGATGCTTTAAATTCAAGTAAGGAATAATTCTAGATTCTACTTAGAATATCTTTAAAATATTCTCAAATATACCTCAAATATTCCAATTATGTGATAGCCCCCATTCCAATACACTCTTAACGCACATAGTTATACTAGATGTCTAAATATATGTTAGTGAACCCCCCAAGCATGAATTAGAATTTTTTTATTAATATGACATCAAAGACAATAATGTGCAACCTTGATATCGAGTAAAGAATTACAAATTCTTCAAATTTGGTACAAACATAATGAAAAAAGATACCAAAGTTTTGTATTACCATTTAATCAAGAGGATGGATTATTTTGTCCTTTATGTTTCTCCAACATTCCAATTAATGTTTTCAACTGGAATGTTTGCACAGAAACATTTGCGCATTATTTAGAGCCTCCAAATTCAAAAGTCACGAGCTTCAACCGTATTCTTATATAGCTAGTGAACATGTTTTGTTTTTGAATATCCCCTTTCACATATACTCGTATGATTTGTACTAACTAGAAGCACTGTATTCTTCCACCGCAACTTCCCGCACAACTTATTTAGGCCAGGCCAATTGGATGACCACTCTGGAGTTGTACATGCAAACTCCCATGCCTCTAACAATGGTTTGACAAGAATCATTTCCCTCATGGCTTGACAAGAATCGTCTCCAAACACTCATCTAAGCATTGATCTTTGTCCGTTTATTAGAGTAATTTAGAACTTCACAAAAATCGTGGTCTATTTTCTTATTGTTTAATAATTGTTTTATATTTTTTACCTAAAGTCGTTTCATTTTTTTATTGAGCCAGGTCATTTTTATAATTAGTCATTTGGGACTAGTTTTTTTAATTGGTCATTTTTTTAATCGGTCATTGGGTCTTCCATAATGTGGACATGTTGATTTTTCAAATGATCAGTTTTAAGAGAGCTTTATTTTTTTTCCACATGTCAATGGAGGCTTTTGACATGAGACGGGTTAAAACTTTGTGAAAAAGCAAGCTTGCCTAGAAGGCAATACATTCCCTCTCTAAGTCCAATCCCAAATGATAGTCATGAGGTGGAGGCACCAATACCTATCAATTTAAGGATTTCAACTTATTTAGAGCGATGGTTTTCAATGATAAAAATATTCAACACATAAAACTTTGGGTTTAATAACCAAACCCAAGTTTTAATTAATTTTGTCACAATGTATGATTTTCAAACTTAATTTGCATAAATCATTATTGATGTCAGTAGGCAAACCAATACTCGTCTTTCATTTTTAGTCCAATTAGATTGCTAACTTGGCATTCATAATTGATTACCAAATTGCTACAACTATGGATTGTGATAATTTGATTGGGAATTCACAAAGTTGAAACATGTGCTTGCATAGGTGACTGTAATTGGTCCCTAAAAGCATCACCATCCATCAAACTGAACTAAATTGAAAAATTGAAACACAAAACTCAAGTTCATCGGAGTTCAGTTCGCAAGTGCCCCACCGACATATTTGCTTTTCAAGACAACAGTTTGTTTCAACCCCAACCAGCCGTGTAAAAACCTTCCTAACAAAACCCTAAAACGGATGGTGATGTTGTAATCCCTTTTAACCATGAGGTGACTCCAAAACTTTTGGAGGGGAAGATAAGGCCTGGTCTTATTGAAGATCACTTGAGTTTAGGTCGAAATTCCAACCTGCGAACAGGGGTACGTTTGCAATGTTGACACTGCCCTAAGGCAACCTAGTATTTTCAGTTCATCCAAAATCTAGACCGGTGGGACACTTTGGCAGTGAACTCCATTTTGCAGTTCAGTGCAGCTACCGGTGGCAATGCTTAAGATGGCTGATTGGGGTTGAAACAAACTACCTGCCCTAAAAAGCAAATACGCGGGCGGGGCACTTGAATGTTGTTTGAACTGAACTCCGATGAACTTGAGTTTTGAGTTTCAATTTTTTAGGTCAGTTTAGTTTGATGGGTGGTGATGCTCTAACAGGTACTGGTGCTTCTACTTTGGGTTAACCCCTAAAAGATGATGTTGGTTTGAGTATAGACCGAAGCTGAAGCGTATTTTCAAGGTGTGGGGTATACTGGACCCGTTCGCTACTGCTGTAGAAGTGTTGGAGGAGCGCTGATATTTTTTAGAGTAACCTCGATGCAGTCTTGAAGAGGGTTGCCAAGTTAAAAATGGCCTGTATTGCAAACCGTACGCCATTAGCCCAGTACAACACCCAAGGACAGGAACTGGAAAACCGGCCTGTATTGCAAACCGTAGGGCATTTTGGCTTGAGCGATCCTAAAGAGTTAAGTGGGACTGCTGGGCCAGTACAGTAGTGTACAGTAGTGGGCCTTGACGCTAGCTTTGCCATGAAATTCTCCCTTGCTCGAAGTCCACTCACGCTGGACCACTAGGCTAAGTTACCCATCCTCAAACTTCGAGCATGGCTCCGCATGCCCGCCCGCCTGGCCGCATGCCGGAATTAACTTAGACCGCCTCATGAAATCCATTCAACTGTAAGTCATGGATCCTTCGCCTGGCTACATCGTGGCCGTCCATCCGATTCAATGTCTGAGATCGCACGAGCCCAGGTTCCATGCTGCCACTCAAGGCATATAACTTAAATATATCACAAAAATAATGTGAGGATTTGTGACGTCAACGCGTTGCATGTGCGGCAGAAGAGAATATTGCTGTCCAACGTAATTTAGCACCATACGGCAGATTAGGCAACTTTTATTAGGACCATGCGACTGTCTTGTGTATGTATTTCAAGACAGTCCGACTGAATAGCAGATGATTGTGACCACGCTAGGTGTGAGGAGCTGATTAATTTCAAGAATTACATATGCCATGATATGTGACTGCGCGACTTAGTAAGAGATTTCTGGGCTCTACAAGTTCGATCTACAGTCAGGTGAACGCGCATCATTGTTGATTTCTTCTCGTCTCAGATTTCAGTGTCGGTGTCCCATGCCATTGGAGAGGATTTGATTCTTCCAATTGAGCTAGCTCTCTTTCAGGCTTGCTTTGGGGATCAATGTAAGATTTTATCTTCTGATCAGCAGCTAGCACCGAGGGTGCCCACTGCCACTAGTGGAGAAGCCTAGTTGAAACAACATCCCAAACAACATGTAGATGTTGTTTCAACCACCCCAATGGATGGTTCAAACATCTACATGTTGTTTGGGATGTTGTTGAAACAACATATTTATGTTGTTAATAATATGTTGTTTCAACGCAAATTTTAACAACATTGCACAGCATGTTGTTTCAACACATGTTTTAACAACATAATAGAAATGTTGTTTCAACACTTGCAGTTTAAACAACATTTACGTTCAAATGTCCCAAAATCCCATAAAAATGAAGATTCCAAAATATCACAAAACAATGAATTTCGAGAAGGTTTCAACATGTTCAAATTCAATATATATTACATTGATGTCCAGATGTTCAAACTAGGTACATTCCAGAATTTCCATATTATTGGAATTCATCCTTCTCTATTCAATATATGTACATTTTGACACTACAATTCTACACTTCATCTAAAGTTCCACCTCGGTAAAGAAGATGGCTCCGGAGCTTGTGCAGTTTAACCACCTCAATCAATGCAGTGTTTCTTTTTCTTGTTCCAATTTTCCCCCCAAGTGCTCTTCTACTACCATCTCTGTCCTCTTTGCTTCGAGTAGCCGCTCCTCTACTTAAGAGCAGATAGAGAGAAACCTGTTTGAACCAATCCCTGGAATAAAACAAAGAAAAACAGTACAATAAATTACTAGTATTGTGTGCAAGAGAACTGCACAAACTCAGGACACGTTCGCGAGGAACGAGGCCACACAAAAGTTAGGAAACAGATTTCATTCATTCATCCATTCCCAGTTTCCTGGGTGCTGCGAGCATGAATTGAACGTACGGTTGCAAGTTAGAAGTACCTGAACTTCAAGGAGAATGGGACGAGAGCCCTCCATAGTCACAGCCACAGCAGCAGAAGCTGCATTTACAGAATCCTCGTTGCGTGCACTCAGGAAAAGCTCACTGGGCGAGGCAACAGCTGCCAGCCCTTCTTTCACCATCTCAAAGACCCCCACCTACCATGAAAGTTATGATCCTCAGCAGAGATTCCACAAAAAAAGACGGAAAACAAGGACACTGTAATTAACCGCAAGGCTCTGTCCCAATCTTCTTTATGTTTGTTGTAAGTATGTGAGCAAGTTTTAAAATGAAATTAGTTTTCTTATCATAGAAGTAGTGTAAATGTGTTAAAAATATATACTATAAAAATATATATGTTGTGTTAGGATTTTTCTTAGTTTTTTCTTATCTTAGTTAACCCCTAAAGGACCAAGAAGCCCAAATCAGGCCTCATGTTTTGCTTAGCACTTTTGAATAGGTCATATGTGGACAAAAAGTAACAAATGGAAAACAACAAGGGACCAAACACATTTTAGTAACTATTGAGGAGCAAAAATCAATTTGGTCCCTTGTTTCGGCTCACAATTGCAAGGTTGAGATCAAAACCCCAATTTGGACTAGAAGGCAACTCAATGTTAATAGATTACATACAACTATGAGTTGTTGTCATCCAAAAAAAGCACAAGAATTGAAATATAATCTCGAGAAAGAATTGACATGAGTTCAAAAATGAGGACCTACACACCATGACTTTTAGAGACTTTATCAACTATCTCTATTACGGCTCCATATTAAGCCATTTCAAGTCTACATATTAAGACATATTTCTAAGCGGACTTGGACATATGAAGTCTAAAAAAGCATTGGGAGAAAAATGAATGAGCGGAGATATGCCAGAGAGCCCCCCAAGCTTCAATTGATTCTTAGGGTCAAATACTACGACACGGAATCAAGAAGGCAATTTCAATTCAGGTGGATAGAGAACAAACCTCCATGTAGAGCACAACATCGACCACATGCTCTAAAATTTTAGGTCCTGCAATATCGCCACCTTTGGTCACATGCCCCACCTACACAAATCGAAATCCAGTTATCATTATCAATATGAGATGCAAGTTTCATGCCTGTAGATAGTATTTAGCCTCAGTTATGGAGAGATGCAAATATTATTGCAAACGATTGGATGCACACATTAAAGATAAAATAAAAGTTCCTTGACATGAAATTGTCTGGCTACTTGAAGCTTACCAGAAAAATCGGAACTTTGGTCTGTTTAGCAACTCTAAGCAAGGCAGTAGCACACTCGCGTACCTGCACTTGCATCCACTGTACAAGCTTAGATTTGTGGAAGCAAATACACCCTCTGTCCATAAATAACTTTACTGGTTTTTTTTTAAATTCCACTTAACGCATTTTTTGCCAAAAAAAGCCGTCTCAATATTCGAAAAATGGTCTATCTTTAATAGTAGTATGTAGTTTTTGTGTCACTCTCATTGTCCGCCCCGTTTGAAGTGGACAGGGCTCACGTTTGAAGTATAAAACATAGGACAATTATTTAAGGAAATAAAATGCCAACAACTTAGACGATTATTTCTGGACAGGGGGAGTAAGTCACATAAGTCCCGACCATGAACTACCATGAAGATACATGGACGGCCTCCTTAAAGTAGTTGATGACCAACCTGACTAACACTTCCAGCACTGCCATTAGCTTCTGCAAGGTAAACAGTTTGTATAGAGTCCACAATGACAGCCCGAGGTTGAATTTCTGTTATTGCCTCGATCACTAGCTGCGCAAAAGAAGCGTTGAAAGTGCTATAACAACAAATGTCACTGTAGATTGAGATCTAGTAGGTGCATAGGATAAAATACCAAATACATTTGGTCATGGAATGCACCGTCCCCTGAATTCACATTACCTATATTCATTGGCCATTACACGCATTGAGAATATAAGAGCTTCACACTCTAAGTGAAGATAAAATACAGTGGAGGTTGTCGACAAAGCGAACCTCTAAATCAGTTGCGGAATATAGAAAAAGCTCATGCGCTCTTATTTCCAATCGATCTGCTCGGTTGCTTATCTGCTCCACACTCTGGAGAAAAATTAACACACAACAGTTGTAAAAGACTTCTTCTATACAGTTCATCGTCTCAGGACATGCAGATAAATCAAATGGTCCTGCAATAATGTTACAATGCCACTTCTGAATGTGTTACAAAAGCACCACCAGAGTGACATTCTGCAGTCTTCTTTCATAGGAAGCAAAAGAGTTTATTTTTTGTGTTCATGAAAACCCTCTTGGTTGGAAGATGCAGGCACTTCAATATATTTGAAAATCACATCACAAATTACCGTCAAAACCCAAACAAAAGCATGTAAATATTCCAAGTTGGGCACAACGATCCAACAATAATATCCTGCATCGTTTCAAGGAGAATACCGACCTACCTCTTCTCCTGACACATAAAGCACAGGGCCAGGACCTTGCTCGTCAGTTCCCTCCGCAATGAGGCCCGCTACCTGGTCCCCCAAACCATGTGCCAAATTCTATAGTGAGGCAGTGAATATTTCACAAGCTCAAAAAGTCAAATAAGAATTACAAGTGTCTATTGAAGGACTTCAGTAACTACTAAAACACAATACAAACAAACCTGTAATTGTATGTCATGAAGTTCTTTGCTTCGTCTTTATATCTAAAGTAAATATTAGGTCACGAATGTAGCTGCGCTTGGCCAAGATTTCATGTTCAAGAAACCAGTTTTTTGAAATCATGTGGAACTGGGCCGATGCTTTGATATATTTCTCTGCAAAATGCAACACATAGATTCCACAGTCGCAATCGTTCTTCTGTTGAGGTACCTCAACTTGAACGTATTTCACTCTAGAAAATAGCATCTTTGCCAGAGTTTCATTAATACGTGGATGTTCACTCATCCAAGATTCACACAGAAAATCCCGAATATCCGCTTCGATTCTATCATGGTAACCTGTCACCGGATCCAGGTGCAAAATACATGCACGGTCCTCTGTAGCTTCAAGATCTTCAAATATAATTTTCCCAGGGTGAAAAATCACTACAAGACTTCAGTGTAGTCTGTCATATTACAATCACGATTCAACAAGCATTAGTTTTTAAACCAAAAACATTTCCTATATACAATGCAGCAATTATATTCCATGATAAAAAAACATAATGAAAGCACTTTCACTATAATCAACTATTGCAATGAAGTATTTTAAGAATTTAAAATTACCTTTGATTGATAGGCATCAAAATATAATCCTTATCAAAAATAGAACCACTTATATGAACCCAATTTTTTACTGCATCAAATGCAATCTTAGAGTTATTGGCACAATTAGAATTTCTTTGACGAGTTAGGAAAAACTTCGGGTAAAAAAATGAATTAAAAAAATAAAATCTCTTCTTCTCAATCTCAGAAAGCTTTGATTGTAGATATCTGCATCACCACCACAATATGAATTAGCAATTTACACCATATTAAATATAATAGAAATCAAAACATTATAAAAACATAATGTTAAAATTAAACATACCTCATATAAAAATCTATAAGATCGTCATCAAGAAATGCAGGCAGGCCGGAATTTTCTTCTAGAATTTTAATGTGTTCGGTTGTAATTCTCACAACATCCTTTTCTCCCTCAGGATAAAGCACATTCAAGAATTTGTGCGACCACAATTGAGGAGCGGGTAACAACACACCAACTTCCTCACCCATATTCCTTTTCACTTTGTTGCGTCAAACTCCAATTGTAAAAATCATCAGGCCATGCACACTTCAACCTCATTAAAATATACATTCATCAAATCTATAAACATTAGACTAAATTAACAAATATTATACTTACCTGAATTTACAAGAAAATATTTCCCCTGTTCTGTAATATTGCATTCCATAACTCCTTTTCTCTTTGATTCACACTTCTTCAAATCCATAATTACTGACCTGAAACAAAAAACAAAAACACAAACACTCTCAAATGATTAAAATTTACAACAAGTTCAAATGATTTAGTTTCAGGCAGACAGTATCTAACCTGCTTGAACATCCAGCTATCCGAATCAAAGAGGAGCGTGGTCAAGAAAGAAACAAAAGAACTCAGGGGAGCAATATCGATTCTCACAGTGTAATTGTAGTCCTGAAGGCCGTAATTCCTAGCATATCATACTCCTGTCGCATAAATGGGTCACTCAAGACTATCCTCGACAAAACCAAACCACACGAGCATGTTGTTAATGGTTAACTGCAGAAGTAGCTGGTCTTTATGACAATAACCTAAATAATTACCATCAGGATTCCAATGTAGCATCCCCTAAAGGATTCAACTACAGAACAAGATAAATTAAAATCAGTTGATGAAACCGATTCCATGTGTTAAAATTTCATACCACTTACAACCAGTAGATCAACTACACAGAAAGCAACCTGAATATACATGCACCAATGCATGAGCTAGCTGGCACAGAACGAAGTACTCTTACAAGGCTATCCAAGTGGTTGAAGCTCATCTTCAACTTCTTTGAAGCAGATCAAACCTTGCTGGTCATGCGACTGATGATCTGGACCACTGGTCGCAAATAAATACCAGTCCGTAGAAGATGCTGCACCTACAATTGCTGCATTTTCTACTTTGTAATGCAACATACTTATTACATATATCACAACGCACTTATTGCATACTATGTACTAAAGAAGAGATTGATGAAACTAACTCATCTGTAAAGAGAGAAATTTGCAAGTCTCACCTAGTGCCTGCGGACTCCCAAACCATATCAACACAAACTCAACACAAACTCAGTATGTCAACTGAGATCCTCAACTACCTTCTAATCTTCTCTCAAAAAGTGCATTACATTTAACTCCACCTAAAACCTTGGAAGAAAAACAAAAAGCTCAATGGTCGAGATAATTCAGTCAGAATACATAACCTACTCCAGGAAATGCACAACAGATGTGTCACTATATCAGTAGCTACACATTCAAGGTTTAATTTCCATAATTTCTTGACTTTCTCTTTGACTTTCACTTCTCTCCATGCAAGTGTTGCATCACACAACTTCTTACTATTTTGGTTCAAAAAGTGGTAATTCTATGTCGTAGGTTATGTCGCCGGTTATGTAGTCCGTAAACCCTAAAGATCATGATTCTCAGACTTTGGAAATTGAGGTAGAGTAAAACTTAGATCTCTGCTCGTCTAGGTTTAGGTTGTACAATCATCAGCTAGTAACCGAAAAATAGAATGGCAACATAGAGGAGACCTGCTATACACATCGCATGTAATCTTCAAAATGGCTCTAATCCGCATTACTAAATATGAAGAGCGAATTGACAGAATTAGCTCAGTCTTCACAAAAGTTTGATACTAATATCAGCTGAATTAACTTTGTAGGCACAAAGAGCAGTAGAAGAAAAAAGGAATCATGCCAGCAATTCTCAAAGCTAACACAATCTCTGTACTACTTACTTCATCAAAATTGCAGTAAGTAAGACAGAAAGAAATCCTGACCTGCTCCAGCCGAGTGTTTGGGCTCTGCATCCTGTCCTCTTACACCAAACCCACCGTAGCCATCACACGTAATCCACATCTAAAAAGAACAACACACCAACCCTAATCGCTACCTGGAAAAAAAACAAAAAACACATCCAAATCATAAGCATCGTCACAAGAATTCGGCAATCTCGTAACTAGGGTTTCCAAACAACCCCAATTCTCTCATTTCCAAAGACTCGCACCTCGATCTCCATCGCCACCAAGTTACTTACCACCGAATCCAGGCACCCACCAATCAAACCCTAATCACGTGAGGAAGGGGAGAACGTGAGAAAAACTATCTTATTATTACTCAGTCTGTGGAGACGGGTTATCAGCCATAGCGTACCGGATGCTGCCTGCGAGTAGTGAGGAGATTCATCAATTGTTGAATCTCCGAGTGACTATTGTGGCAACAAGAGGGAGTCGTGGAAAGTGCAGTGCAGCCAGTCTATCGTGAAGATATTCATCTGGAAGTTTTTGTGGACACTCTGCATTTGAAGTTTTACAGTCAATATCAATATGATGGACTTGTCTTTGATGGACTTGTCTTGCGTCCTCCTCACGCGACTGAACGGCTCCCCTAACTTCGACTCACCGCTCCCACTCCCCATCCCAAACATTCCCCCGAACGTCTTTGCTTCTTTCAATAAAAAAAATTAAAAAAAGAAGTTCCTAGTTCAAAGATGAATCAAGACATCGTCACACATCCTCTCTCGAGTTCACGAATCTTGAAGAAGATAAGAGCTCCCAGATTGATGCAAAAGTAGCCTACTGATTGAATCCAAATCATATCCTAAGTTGTCGGTAAGATCGGTGCACTCGTCGAACAACTGAGGAATGTTTATGCTGGCAATTGTACACCAATTTCAGCAATCGGAAAATTTCAGCAATCTCCGAAGTCCACAATCTGGGCAATTGACCATCTGTAACTCACATGAGGCGATCTTCGCAGCATGTATCTGGATTTCCTTCATGTGACTCATTTTGTAGCTCGAATTTCACCGTCAAAAACATTCTCCATATGCGTTTTGCAGAAACTCCAGAAGAAGAGTTTTCAAGTGCAACTTCGAGAGATCTGGGTTGGAAAACAAAAAAATGAATATTATCTCAGCAGCGACAACGAAGGGTTTTTGCAGCTAAACATATTGATAATGCACAACATATTGATAAGGCAGACACGGCCTCCGTGAACGCGAAGATGCCTCCAATGGCGACAAACTTGAGCCCGTCGTTGCCCATGATGCGGCCTGTCTTCAAGAGCGCGGAGAAGGCCACATTCCGTCTTCAAGAGCGGACACGTCGCGCCCGGGACGGTGCCCGGCAGGAAACTCGACCCCGCCGCCCTGAACGTCCGCACATTGCGCAGCTCGTCCGCGTCCGGGTTGCATGCTTGTCGCTCTGCATGGGCAGCATGGCTAGTGAATTAGGGTTTCTTTCTGCGAAAATTCCACTCTACAGTAAGGTAGGTGGCTCAAAACCCACACAGCACCTTCACCCTTTAACGTCCCAATTCAACACTGTTTTCAAAGAAGTGTTATAAAATGTTTGATGGAAACCGGAAATGGAGTTGATGTATAAAGAAAAATTGTAAATGCCACTGTGAAGATCACATCTGTACGGTTAGATGTATCCTATTTTTTATTAATAATTTCAAAATAATTTTGCAAGGTTTTCTCTTGAAATTCAAGTAAAAATCTCGAATTAACACAAAAACATTGAAAAAAATTGGAAAGACATTGAAATAACATGCACTATGCGATGGTATGGTTTCCATTATTTGATTCTACTTATTTTGGAAAATCATGTCTAAGGTCTCACTGCTTGAACTAAGAATAAAACTTGACATAAACCAATTGTGTAATTTTTCCAAAAATCATGATAACCTATTTTGAAGATCCACACCGTACAAAGGATAGTCAACTTACATAAGAACCCAAAAAATAAATTGGTGGATGAAAACTGTCCACTTTGGATGGAAATCAAACAACTTTAATCTGTTCGTCGTCCAATATATGGACGCTGGCGCGCTAAAGGGTTTAACCGCTCACTAGACCTATCCAAGCAGGAGGTACATTATAGCTTCCAACCTCAAATTTCTATGTAATCATGGTGTACATTTTAGGATGAGTGGTTTAAGGTACACCTATGAGTTCCCTTCCAAAATTCATAACTAATTCTCTATTAATCCAAAATTAATTATTCCAATTGGTCCAATTTCCTAAATACTTTGCACATCTTCTACGATTGATTCCCTTAATAACTCCCCAATGAACCTGCCAAATCTGAAATCTGAGTGGTTTCTGAGCCACCTACCTTAGTGATGGAATGGAAAAAAAAATTGCACAAGAGTTGGACCTGTCAATGTGGAAAATTTCGGAGGAAAGGAAGCGAGACTGGTTTTACAAATGTAGAAGTTTGTGAGATTCCAACTAAGCCACAATCGCATTGACTTTAGTTCATAAGTGGCCTTGCAAAAGGCAGGTCATAGATCGGAGGAAATTATTTTAAATGAATTTTTAATATTTAGAAGGAATTTTTAATTTTTACTTTCATAATGAAATATTGGTAATAGCATTGGTGAATCTCACCAAATGGATGGAACCTAAAATTCAAAATGTGCAACTTTCATTCGTTTCCCAATGTCAAACTATTCCTCCAAATAATACATTATAACAGTTTTTGTCAAATTGTCATTTCTAGGGACACCTTGTGACCAACAGGGGTTAAAACATACATTTTCTTTAGAATATTTAATGTAAACAGAAGATCACTTCAATAATATTTAGAAACAACAAAGCATTGTAATCATCAATTACATGTGTGCAAAAATATTCCCTAGTTATTTGTCGTCTCTTGGTGCATATTCGGTAATATAGCCTATTTGTGCAAGCTTCAACAAGAGCTAAGTGGTGAACGAGAGCTAAGTGTTTCCTTTAAAGTGTTGGCTTCCTAATACATATTTCTTTATGGTTCTTTATAGTTGCCAAATGTCTACCCGCCTTCAACAAAATTGAATGATTTGTGCAGTAAATTTCTCTCTTGATCATTAATTGAAAAATGAAAATTACCACCCCTAAGTAACTTACATGTCCTCACATGTTCCCAAAAATCCCATAAATTTTAATATCATGGGTACACACGCGAACATACAATTGTCCTTGAAACGAAGAGTAATCCTTTCTAGATTAAACTATATTCCTAAATTTTGGAATAACAAATTAATAGAACATCTGTCACTATAACATTCTTGAGATTAGCACTAGCCTTCCCTAAATTTTAAGAGGCCTAAACCTCCAATTTTTTCTACAATTCCATTCTTTTACGATTATGATATAATTCAAATTGAATAGAATATCATTGTTTTCTTAAATGAATAACATTGTATATTAAAAAAGAATTACAGTAATAAAATTGAGCATACATCTTGAAAACTGATATTGATCATGTGATTGATCATGTAATTGATCTCCGTCATTTGCACTTGGAAAACACAGCCTTTGGTCATTCACTTGATCTTGGTCATTTATTACACAACCTTATGCAAATATGACCTGATAATTACCATGATGCGAGGTATAGTGTGGAATACAGTGTGCTTGCGCACACGTCATGCCATGATGAGGGAACTGTAGTTCTCGTGTTCTGTTTCTCTAACCCCTAAACGTCCCATGGGGACAGTAGATACGTTTTCGTATATTCGGCATTTGCTACCAACAAGAAGTTCTAAATTGGGATCTCAATAGCTCACTAGAACCGCACTGATCTAAATTTCAACTTCTTTGTTGAACTCAAACCCATTAAAGGTGTGGATCCATTCCAAATACAAGAAATATACGTTGTATTCTACTTGCCGCAAAGGCATTTTCATACGTTTAGGGGTTAACCCCTAAGAGCATTCCCACCCATGCACGCTAGGACTAACTCACTGAAATTATTCATTTACATTTGAAGAGCCCTTGCACTCACACTCCCCCACCCTTGCATGTCCCTCACATATCAAAAGTGCACATCAAATAGACCACGGACCATTCACAAGTAGAATGTGAGGATATAGTCAACTAAATAGTGATTTGAAGGCCCATTTTTTAACACGCTAGGGTTGAGAGTCAAGATGTTTTTGAAGGGCCCTTGGCACATTTCATTTACTTCTTGAGTGTGAGAGACTTTGGGAGGGCATGCGTGGCCATGCTCTAACTGCTGTTGAGATCAGAATGTGGGTTTTGGATGAATTCATGACATTGGTGGATGCATCATGATTGAGAATTTTATCCAAATTTTGTGGACAACCATTTTGTTAGTCATTCCACCTATTCAAACCAAATTCATGTTATTCAAGCTATTTTGGATTTTCATGGGGTCCCAAGTACATAAAGAGTAGCAAAAACGGTTCAACATGTACTGTATTTTGGATGTTTGGGTTTTTCCTACTTCAACTAAATGTACGCCATAAAAATGGGTTCTATTGCATTTGAGCTCAACTAACAAAATGAATCTTACTAAGTCTGGTTCTACTCCACTTTTAAATTTTTGAAAAAATTGAAAATTGAGTGTTTTATTGGAGTTACAAGTTCAATGGGTTTTATCCTGGTGTAGGAAAATAGTCTAAATTTAGATACACGGATGATATTCATTTACTCTAATGCTCTTCATTGTACTTTACATCTTTGGGGAAAAAGCGGATGTTGTAATACATTTTCTAATTGATACCAATTCTCTTTCAAATCACTTCAAAAATTCACATTAGTTTTCAATTTCCAAATAAAATTCATGAAAATTCATTATTTGTAGTAGTCCCATGGCTTCATCTACTAAAAATATAATGTTGAATTATTTTATTATTTATAATGGCAAAATTGACTATTAGATTTGATAAATCAAAACGGTTGATTCAAAATAGACATGATTTGACATATGTTTTGCGCAAAGTAAATAGGCAAATAGTAAAATTGCAATCAAATATGTGCATTGAGATTGAATCTTCAACTACTCGACCCTTCAGCAATTCTTGACTCCTCCTTGGTTGGGGCTACTTTGCTTGTCGACTTCCGACTCGAGGAGCATGACCTCCTGTATTTTGGGATTTTTTATAAATTCCTTACATGTTCCACACCAAAGCTGAACATGAAAATTTTTGAACAATTTGGCCACTCTATGTGATAGTTACGGATGATTTACTATGTTGTGACTCATGTGACTAATGCCCTAGCAAGGCATTAGTCACATTAGTTACAGCGTACTTAGTCTACAATAAAATTCACATATGGATTCTAAAATCCACGCAATAATCCCTAGAGTTATAATAATCCCAAATTCACACATTGCCAAAGATAGTTGGACCCCACTCAACAAATTTAATTTATATTGGGGAATTAGAGTTAATAGAACCCAAAAATTGTGAAAATTCATCAAAGAGTTCAATGGGTGCACAAATTGACATGATGGTGCCTTATATAGTTTTTCAACTATGTGAAAAGTTTTGAACTATTTGGCCACTCTATGTGAGAGTTATGGATGATTTAGTGTGTTGTGACTAATGTGACTAATGCCCTAGCAAGGCATTAGTCACATTAGTCATAGTGTACTTAGTCTTCCATAAAATTCACATATTGATTTGAAAATCCACGTACTAATCCCTAGAGTTATAATAATACCAAATGAACACATTGCTATAGCTAGCTCGACCCCATTCAGCAAATTTATTATTCATTGAGGGTTAGGAATTAAAACAACCTAAAAACTGTGAATTTTTTTTCAAAAGTTCAAGGGTTGCACAAACCGAAATGATGGTGCCTTATATAGTTTTCTTACTATGAGAAAAATTTTAAACAATTTGGCCACTCTATGTGAGAGTTATGGATGATTTGGTGCGTTGTGACTAATGTGACTAATGCCCTAGCAAGGCATTAGTCACATTAGTCACAATGTACTTATCCTTCCATAAAATTCACATATTGAATCTAAAATCCACGCAATAATCCCTAGAGTTACAATACTTTTAAACGAACACATTGTCAAAGATTGTTGGACCCAACTCAAGAGTATTTTTTTTATTGGGGGACTACAGTTAAAACAACCCAAAAATTGTGAAAATTTATCAAAGAGTTAAATGGTCGCACAAATTGATGTGATGGTGCCTTTTATAGTTTTTCAACTATGAGAAATTTTTGGAATAATTTGGCCAGTCTATGTGAGAGTTATGGAAGATTTAGTGTGTTGTGAGTAATGTGACTAATGCCCTAGCAAGGCATTAGTCACATTTGTCATAGCGTACTTAGTCTTCCATAAAATTCAGATATTAATTCTAAAATCCACGCCATAATCCCTAGAGTTATAATTATCTGAAATGAACACATTGCCAAAGATTGTTGGATCCTACTCAACAAATATATTTTTTATTAGGGGTTTAGAGTTAAAACAACCCAAAAATTGTGAAAATTCATCAAAAAGTTCAATGGTCGCACAAATAAATATGATGGTGCCTTATTTAGTTTTTCAACTATGAGAAAAATTTTGAACAATTTTGTCACTCTATGTGAGAGTTAAGGATGATTTAGTGTGTTGTGACTGATGTGATTGATGCCCTAGCAAGGCATTAGTCATATTAGTCACATCATACTTAGTCTTCCATAAAATTCACATATTGATTCTAAAATTCACACAGTAATCCGTAGGTTATATTAATACCACATGAACACATTGCCAAAGCTAGCTAGAGCCCACTCAACAAAATGAATTTTTATTGGGGTTTACACTTAAAACAAATTTTTATTGGGATTTACTCTTAAAACAAATTTTTATCGGGGTTTAGACTTAAAAATTGAATAAAAACAGATTATCACAATTGATAATCAAAGAATCTAGTATTGGGTCTTCTTGACCTTTTTGGTGGATGACTACTTGGAGTTGGCTCTTCTTCTCTGGCTCTACCTTTATCCTTTCTGTTTCGTTGATTTTCGTCTTCCACATCAGCAGGATCTTTTTCACCCTTCTCCTTAGGGCCGACTTCCATGCAAGGGGGGCAGTGGGTGGTCGGTACTCCAAAGGAGGAAGCTCCACCGATATGGGTGGAAACAGGAGAATTCTAGAGTACATTTTTCAATTCTACCGAAATGGGTGGAGCATCGGTGGTTCTTGAGACCTCAATTCTTGTCTTCTAGTGCCTTCCACCCACCACCCACTCACATGGAAGTCCGCCCTTATTGTCCCCTTCAATTTTGTCTTCTACTTCAGCTAAGCATTTACCATCGTCATGATCTTCAGGAATTTTCTCCTCATCTCCTTCCAGTACAAAATCAGCTTCTGCCTCATCCTCCACTAGATCTTCTATTTCCATCTGTGAATCATTAACTATATTTGGTAACCATGTAGCAACTGGATTCTCTGTGGATGTTGGGGTTGCCTTAACTGAAAAGTGGATGTCTTTTCCTCCATCTTTTCTAGCGGGTGGCACATGAAGCTCCTTCGCCATGTCACAGTCTAAAAAGCTACTTGTCAATCTTGGTATGTTCCTTCTCAATGGTCCAGGATAATCAGGAATTGTTTCCACAACTAGTACCAAATTTGGGTTCTCTTCTAATATACATGTATAGGCCTGCCGCAATCTAGAAGGCTCAGTACATGGGTTTCCAAATTTTGTTGCTTGTGAAATGTTCTTACTGCGATCAAATATAGTAAATCCATACTCATCTGATGTGATGGATGTGTACGGCCATCTTTGCGAAGCTCCAAACCATTTGCATAATACAAGTACTACTTTTATATGTAAAAAATCAATTTCAAGAATTTGGTCAATAATACCCACATAATCGTCAACTGGGTTGTCATTTGATTCATCTGATTTTGACTTCATTGAAAATTCACATAAAACATATGAGTCTTTAGTTAATAGACCTTCATCAGCATCTTCTGTACGGAAGTGTTGCCCTCGCATTTTCATGCCTTTGTAAGACATAGCGATACTTGGACAACCATTTGCAAAGCCAAGAATAATGTCGCTAGGTTTCAAAACAGAAGAGATATTTTGTTCATTTTGAATTTCAAGAGTTTGATTGAGCCACTCTGTAAATGACAACAACTTCATTTGAGGTGGATATTCAAATCTACCTTTTTGAATTTCAGACTCCCATTCTTTTCTACATCTTTCACGAGAAGCATTTGTCCTTACGTTGAAGTCTTCATAAGACCTGCAGTTTGGGTCAACTATCCTTCAGTACTTTTTATTTCCAGAAAACAGAATTCAAATCATTCAATAAAGTTAATAAATAATTAATCTACTAATAATTCAATGTACGGCTATATCCACTTAACAACCAAATTCCCAATTATTATGATTTCTTTCATTCTATACTTATTTTTTTAAATTCAATAAAATTTAATTTCTTTGAAATTAAAATCTTTTAATTTAAAACATTTAAAATTAAAATCCTTAAAAATATTAATGCACCTACATTAATATTTTTATGGGCCCTATCAGGAGTTGCTTACGCTCGCATGACAGGAACTTCAAGAACTTTTGTTGGGAACTTTGGGGCACCACATCTTGTTGATATTTAAATTTAAAAAAATTCTTTCAAATCCCATATTTCCTTAAATCTTGAACTAATTATTGGAAACATCTAGAAAAGAAGCCATGTTCTATACCAATGGAAAGATGGACATTTGTTCTTTAACATTGGGTGGTTTGGATGTATATAAGAAGCTCTAATTTTTTAAGTTTTGAGGTTACAATGATATATCAGGTATTAGATTTGAAATTAAGTAGTTACTACAAGTTTGAATAGATAAAATTACATCATTGCAAATTTTTATATAATTACACAAAAATTAGAAGACTTACCGCTTCCACTCTTCAAATGCCACGTTGTTATCCAATATATATTGTTCAATGTGTTGTTGAATTTGGGGACTGAGTGGTACCTCTTTTTTCCCCCGATGCTCAAGAATAAATATGTCATTATCATACTCATCAATGTTGCCGCCCAATATAGCTTCATACGACACATTTGGCACGTCGGGAATATACTCTCTAAGATATCCAATATTTGTAGCCAACCAATATGTTTCACTGATACTCCCTTCTGGTCGTGCCACATTCTTCACAAAGCTCTTCAACAGCTTGAAGTTCCTTTCGACTGGATACATCCACCGCGCATGGATAACACCACATAAAGTAACTTCCTTCACTAAATGGTAAGTTAAGTGAACACTAATTGTAAATAGAGTGGGTGGAAACTCTTTTTCTAAAAGACATAATGTTTCACAAACATCATTAATAAGATGTGCAAACAATGTTGTATCAGAACAGGGCTTACTATGCGCTGATAAATACGACATAACCTATAAATAGCTCTTCTAGGTCCAGGTGCTAACAAACCTCGCAATGCTATTGGAATTACATGTTGCATCAAAATGTGGTAATCATGAGATTTTAAGTTTTGCAGTTCACTACCATTTTTTCCCCCAAAAAAAGAAGACACATTTGATGCAAACTTAGAAGGTAATTGTAATGCTTTCACCCTTCTTATAAATGTTTCCTTCTCATGAGCATCAAGTACCCATGGCGCCGCGGGTTGAAAAGCCTTCATTCGATGAGGATCTTTGCGTGTGGGAGCTTTAACTTCGTCTTTTATCCACAAATCTTCCCTTATCTTCATGTCTCTTAGGTCTTGTCGTACCGCACTGGTGTCATTGTCTCCTAGAATGAGCTTCATAAGGTTGAAGCATACATTTTTTTCTACGTCCATGGGATCTACCAAGTGTCTAATCATTAAACTTTTCCAATATTCTAATTCAAAAAAGGCAGATCTACGTTTGAAGATAGGGTTGTTTGAAGCAGAATCCATGAACCATTCTTCTCCAGTCCTTGCAGTAGGAATAGGACGCTCCTCCTTTTTATATCCCAAAACTTCTGAGCTTTCTCTAAATTGATGATTAGGGTCTAGGAAACATCGATGATCTAGATAAACGCATTTTTTTAAAGCTTTAGAGTACCGACCTATTAATTTTTCTCCACATATTGGACATGCATGATAGCCTCCAACTTCACAAGCTGTAGCTATACCGTATCCTTGGAGATCATGGATGACCCACATCAAAAATGCCCCGTAGCTGAAAATCACGTTGTCCTACAATGAATGAAGTTAACTTTTGGTTAGCTTTGTGAGATGCAAAATATGATAAAGTCTTGCAATTTTAAAGTTCCAACACTTTTACATGTATAATAAAACACTTTCATTGTAATTATTCAAGTTAGAACCCTACAACCAAGGCCAGTATTAATTTATAATATTAAAATACTAATAAAACTCAATCATAAAACTTTGGTAAATATAGAATTCCAAAATTTACTTGAAACTTAAATATCCAAACAAATTCACAGGTTTTGAAGTTTCAGACACTTACCAATTAGTCGTGAAACATCGACTCCTGCTATTCCTTTCCACAGCTCAACCAATTCACATATGAGCGGCTCTAAATAAATATCAATGTTGTCTACTTGTTTTTTTCCAGGAATAATTAGTGCTAGGATCATGTGGAAAGGTTTTGTGATCAAGTGCGGTGGTAAATTGTAATTTAAGATATTAACCACCCATGTGCTCCACTTCACTGAAAGAGACTTGTATGGATTCACACCATCCAATGCTGCTCCCAAATGTAGACCATTAAAATTTGGGTCAATGTTTTTATGGATGTGTTCCCAAGCTTCAGAATCGCTTGGATACATCCACATATTAGGATATTCATTTTTTGATTTTTCAAAGCCACTATAAAGTGACGCTTGATTGTGGCTCCTATATGACTTCAAAAACCTTGGAATAATAGGGAAATGCCTGAAGACTTTCCACGGTGTCTTTCCCTTTCCTGGCCTATATCGAGGCTCTCCACATTCAGTACATGATAATAGTGTTTCCCTATCTTTGAAGTATATCATACAATTATTTTTACATGCATGGATTCGATTGTAGGTCAATCCAAACCTTGATAGATTTGCTTTCGCTTGCTTGTCATTAGCTGGAAGATTGCTGAGCTGTAATTTTTCCCTCAATAAGTCCAGTAATCCATTTAGTGCCGTGTCGGTGACTCCATTCATCACTTTCCACTCCAGTAAATTTACTGTAAAAGAAAGCACTCCTGTTTCACATCCTTTATTGACAGGGACAGAGTCTTCTTCCTTAAGTTCCTTCATGAAGGCATCAAATTCTTCATCGTACAAGGTTTCTTCATCAGGTTCATGAGATGAAACTCCTCCTTCTCTTCCATGACCTGTGGACAACTAATTTTAATTGTATGCAATGAATAGTACAATTCAGAAACATAAATTACTGCAAGAATGTTCGCATAAATCTAATATTCATAATTTTCTTGATGCTAATATTTAGTTATTTAAAATACACAAGAAAACTTGTACCTTGTTATTTGTAGGAATTTAAAATAAAATAAAATAAGACCGGAATATAATTATTTAAAAAAATCATTCCATTTATATGTATATAATGCCAAGTAGGATTGAGAAGGGGATTTTTTTCTTTTTATTCTTGTTTTTTCTTTTTTCAAAGACGTTGAAATTATTAAACTCAAGCCACATAAGACAAAATATGTACAATCAACATGTTTGAGAATATAGAAAAATTTAGCCGTGGAAGTATGCCACGTAGGACAAATGAATTGTGATTTTAAAATCCAGTAGAAAAGAATTGTGACTTGCCTTCATGTTCTGGTGCAATAAAATATTTCTCTCTAAATTCATTTGGTGAATCACAGTGTAATCCCAACCGTAAATGTTCTTTAATTGTACTAGGCCAACGAAGATGGTTTCCTTTGCATTTACAACACCAACATGCTTCTGTTATCTCCTTCATTTTTGTTTGTTTAGATTTTGAGGGTAGAAGCTTGAATTCAAAAGATAAGCACAAATGGATTTTCAGCCTAGGAGACTAGATATAAAGAGCAAATACAAATGAAACATATACTACAGTGGAAACAAAAGGCAACCTCAAATAATGTAATTTTTTTCATGAAAATCAAAATATAATCTATAAGTAAAATCAAAGTAAAATCAACACTATTACAATACTGTAAATTTAGAAATTCTAATTTTATTCACTAATGTGGGTCCTAGTATTAGTGTCAGAGAGAGTTTACATGAGTTCTCACAAACTTTTTAAAAATAAAGTGAGTAAATTATAGTAAATCACACACAATCTTAAAAATATAGAACCAAAATTGTCAACAATATCTACAACTTTGATATGCATTACAATTCCATATTTCGGAGTTACTCAAATTTTTATATAACTACATATCACAAATATGTGCACCCTTGATTTTTTCAAAGTGTTTAATTGACAAGTTCAATTAATCATGTTGTGAACAATATAATTCATATGGGGTTGTGTTTTATATCACTGGCATAATCATTAAAGAACATTGCATGTATTGGTCTAAAACCATATGCATTTAACCCCTAACTGTCCCGACATCCATATTTTGGACGTTTTTGGGGTACATTCACCTTTGAAGAACTGTAACTTTTGCAAACAATGTCAAAAAATAGTGAAATTTTGCAAAAACTCCCCGCATGATGTATGGAATCTGTAGTAAAAATTTCAAATCAATCCAAGATGTATTGAATTTTTGATGATCATTTGAAAGTAGGTTTATTTTTTTTGGACACTTTTTGTGTATTTTGATGGCTGCAACTTCAGGGGTTGGTATCTCCTTCATCCCATGTCCGTTTTCAATAAAAAAAATTATTGGATTTTCCTTGAAGTCTAGTTATCATGGTAATATTTTCATGTCAATCCATGTTATTTTGAATGTTTGGGAGTCATTGTAGTGCACGGGTCTAGTTTGGACACTTTTTGCTTTTGGGTCAAATGGGTTAGTTTTTGGGCTACTTTTTGACATTGCAAGGGCATTTTAGGGCACATTAAAATTTTCATGAGATGTTTTTGGTACCAATGTGTTTATATGATGATTTTGAAGTACTTTGTAGTTGAAAGTTTTTTCATTTGAGTAGTCTTGACTAATAATTTCACCCCTAACTGTGTTGCTAGGAAAATTTCAACATCCATTTTTATCACTAAAACACTATGAATTTGGAATCTATATGGCCAAGTGATCTCAAAATTGATTCACATGATCTGCAACATGTATATTACAAGATTGTACAGTTGAAATTTCTATACCTCACTTATATGTAGACCTATAACACATCAATAGAAATGATGATTTTAAGCCCAAAAAAGCTAGACGCTTAGGGGTTCAATATAACAAACTACAAATAAAAGTTACTCAAAAATGCTAAAAAACATAAGTCCAATTAAGATAGGAGAACTAATAGGATCCTAAAAAATTATCAAACATAATCCTAAGGCATTCTATAGAAGCAAATTTTTTATTAGTTGGACTTATAACAATGAAATAGAATATCAGTTATAATTTTATTCCAAAATGCCAATGAGAGTCTGAGACAATTTTTTTGAGCTACAGTCAATAACACTACATGTGGCATTATAAATGATATTTCAACAAACATATACTTTCTAAAATAGTAAGTATCACATTCTCCAAAATCACATTTTACCGAATGATTGCAAAATATTTGATATTGTGCACAATGCCCTTAGTAAAGATTGTCGGCCGTTTGTACCACCAAAATTTATTTACAAAATTTAGTTACAAAATTGCATGTGTAGAGGTACGAAATCGACTTTTTTTTAAAATATTCATGAAGGACACAACATTATGATCAATCACACCAAGTATTATTCTTATGTGGTTCTACCAAAAGGAAAAATTAAATACGTGTGGTGTGTAAAAAAGAGATGTATAATAAATCATAATCCATCAATGCACTTTTAAACCTATAATTCATAAAAATCATTCAATTGCAATTATTAATTAGTGTATGAACGTATACCATCTAACTTTTTAATTTGTGCTTAATTGCATAAATTATATGAAAGTCATATTCAACTAAAGAAGAATAATATATTATTAATTAAATATATTTTAATCGATATAAACATATTTGAATATATATAATATATATTAATATTGAATTATATATTAATATATACAATTAATATATGATTATATAAAATTTAATTAATTATATTTTTACAAAGAATTATTCATTTATACATTAATATTATATATAATTCAAACATATCATTATATGTCATTATAATGATTCTTTGTAAAAAAATATATTTAATTAAATAAGTTTTTTTTATAATAAAAAAGTCATATTCAGATAAAATTACAAACAAAAATAATTCTTTGTAAAAAGAAGTTACAAACACAAAAAATTACAAACACAAAAAAAAATCAATTTTTTTTACCTCACCTAGAAAGAATTGTTGATTTATTAATTCTCATGTGTTGAAGATAATTTTTGAATTTTTGAAACTTCATTCGATGGTGGTGGCAATCACCATTGAGTTTTGTAGTGTAGTTCAACTGTGGTGTGGGGGACCACAATAGAGAATTTTTCTCCCTTGGAGGGACTACAGTTGAGTATTTTTCCCTTAATTCAAATGAGTCTCCATGTGCAGCCTCCAGTTGAAATCAATCTCAACCGAGAAGTGCCTCAAATCCCAACTGAACAGCCATATTCAGGTCCTCCAAAGGTTGGAGTTGGATAAATCACCATTCAACCATTATATACAAGATCATTTAAGTAATTAAACTCACTAAGTTATTGAGAGTGCACTAGTATCCAAACTACAAAATAATCATATAGTATCAAGTTTTTGGGTGTATCTTAGAGAATCATTTACAAATCTTCATTGGTAGATTAAGGGCATGTAATTGGATACAAATATTTTATAAATAATCATATTTGTGATAATTGTTTTTTTATAAAGAGTTGTAAAATTACATATAAATCTTGTAAACTAAAGATTGTTTTCTACCATGTATGACTACTTAAAATTCTACTGCTATTTGATTGATAAGGCTTCTCACTTACATTGAAATGATGTAATGACTACAAAATTATGTCAATCTACTAATGTGTATGTCTACACTTTGATTGGATTGTTGCTTCCAATCTAGAAGGCATAGATCAACACAACTTGAAAAGATTTTTAAGCTCTGTTTGTAGAAACAACCATAGTTCCAATCTCAAAACATTCCCAATTAATTTAAAAAATTAATAGAAATAAAAACCATAGTAAGAATTCACATGGTAAAGAAATTCAGTAGAATTTATTTATTTTTAGAAAAGTATAGCAAGTGAAAGTGCTATATAATACAGCATAGATCTTGATCCACAAGGCTTGTAAATGCAATAATTCACACTATGTAGAATATTCTAAATGTAAAAAATAGACTATAAACTAGAGTTGGTAAGATTCAATTCTAAAAATATATATTGAGAGATCTTGAATGATCATAAAGATATCCAGTTGTTTTATTCTGGTCTTAAATTAATGTGTTTAGTAGAGAAGCGACAATGTTTTCTTGGAGGCACTATACATTATAGTGTTCGCTAAAATGCGGCAAAATATAGATTTATTACTTTCATTTATCAAGTTAGCAATTTGCTTTCATTTCTAACAAAGTAAGTCATCAAAAACTGATTGGAAGAAAGTCTTTGAGATTTCCTCAATTCAAATGACTAGATGAACCTAAAGAGTGAAACAAGAAATATGTATTTGACATACTCTAAAAATAATAACATGATTGGTCAACATCACAAAGAATTATACATAGTCAAGGTTTAGTTGACTCCAAGATATGGAAAAAGTGTAATGTGCATATATCACGTAATATTGAATATTTAAAAAATCAATGTTAGCGATACATGCGTTACAAAACTTTGGAGGACCTGATTCTTTAATTTTATTTCCCTAAATATCAATTTGGAGCTTAAAATACCAAAATAGCTCACTTTCTTGACCCACAAACCCACTATCAGCGTTTTTGATATTGAAGGTCATATATTGCTTTGGATTGGGTTGAGAGGCATGCTTCTTGAATCACCATTTCTATTTTTTTTGAAATATATGATTTATATTAAAGACTTATTGAGTGAAGAAATAATAAATTAGATATTACGAAAATGTATGACATAAAATAGTCTGTGTATGTTTAACCCCTAAACGCCCTAGCGTCCAATTTCTAGACGACGAACAAATTCCAACTCACACTACACTCACATTAATTTATGGATGAAACTCATTCAATTTTTTAAAAATACTTTATGAAGTTGTTGTTCTATCTAATGGCTGGATTTGATGTTACTAGGGTACATTTAAAAAAAAAAATTACAAATGTGGAAGTATGTCAAGCAATTGACGAAGCCAAAATTGCATTGACTTTAGTTCAATAGTGGGCTTGCTAAAATGAGGTCATGAACTGAAGTAACACAAAATTTTCAAAACATCACCATTTCAAGAGTATCTCATTTTGAATCCATTCCAAAAAAAATTACTCAAAAAATATGAATATTTTGTGTGTAATCAAATTTAGAAGGAATTTTTAATTATAACTTTGAAATTCTAAAATAAAATATCAATGATGGCATTGGTGAATCTAACCGTACGGATGGAACCTAAAATTCAATATCTACGACTTTCATTTGTATAACAATTCCGAAATATTCTCCTAGATAGCACTTTATAATGATTTTTCTAAAACTGTCAATTTTGGGGACCCCTGGGACGTTTAGGGGTTAATAAAAGGAGATGTTAGTAATTACTACTTTCAAGAAAAATTGAACTAGAACTGTAGTCAACGGTGTTTTAAAAATGAATTTATAATTGAATACACTGTGAGTGTATATCACAAAATATGCATTTAAAATGTAGATTATTTGTATAGTAACAAAGGTTGTTTTTTTCTTTTCTTTTCTTGGTTTTTTCCTATGTTTTGTATATAATATTGAGATCTCCTTGACTGTGCACTTGCCAACCATGTTCTTGGTACTGTGAATTGAATTAAATTATCTATAAATGGCTATAAATTGAATTACATTATGAATAAATTATTCTTAACAAAACTAGAAAAAGCATTCAAACACGTAGAATAAAAGGGACACGGGTACACGTGGCACAAGGGAAATATACGGTTTGGCATTCAGACCAACAACACATGGCCATACTAGTTTTATACAAATGGGCCATGCACTAAAGCCATCCGTGTGCCTTTGCATTGATATATTCTTCCTTTGTCCTACGAGCAGCATGATATCAATTTAAATTTTGTTCCAAAATAAAACCAGGAATTCCAATTGTATTCATTCAGCGTTGCAATTAAGCTATATGTGCATTTATCAAGAGCTTAAGGGCATTGCAAATAATGTTGGCAGTTTAATACACTATTGTTGATTATGGATTTTTGTCATGAATTCTGAACATGTATACACTTTATAGCAATCAAAATACTCCATGTATACTCACATAATCCATGGATGTGTATCACAATCAACACATTCCCTCTGTGATCAACGGATTAAGCTTAATCCATAGATTTCAATGAAGACAATGCTGAATTCATGAATTTCAACAAAACATGGTATTTTTTATAAAACAGAGGGAATAGTGGCTTGAGATTTTAAATAGAATACCTCGGTACATTCAAAGGAACACAACCCAAGGAACTTATAACCCATGATTATTTTTATGAGTTGTTGACCAAAACTTTTATCGTAATAATTGATGATGCACTACAAATGATTAACTACGTAAATTATATGTCATAATTCTACCATATGCTAAATTCTAAGAACTAATTGGTACTCCAACAAGGCTTAACCTTTAACTACCCAGTGGACCCAAAATGGGTCTATATATATTTAGAAGGAGAATTGGTGGAGTTCTATGAGTCCAAATTGTATATGATTTGGTGTGATTATCATGAATATGAACTTAGCTATCTAAAGATATGCTCAGATTTGGTGTGGGACATGTACGAAATTTATAAAAAAATCCCAAAGTCCAGGAAGTCATGCTCGTCAAGTGGGAAGTAGACAAGCAAAGTAGCCCCAACCAATGAAGACTCAACAACTGCAAGAAGGTCAAGGAGATGAAGATTCAATCTCAATGCAAACAATCTCAAGGCATTAGTCAAATTAGTCACAACACACTTAATCTTTGATAACTCTCACATAGAGTGGCCAAATTATTCAAAATTTATCTCATAATTGGAAGACTATACAAAACAGTCAAGTCAATTTGTATGACAATTGAACTCTTTTATAAAATTTCACAATTTTTGGGTTATTCTTAACTCTAAACCTCCAATAAAAAACATAACTGTTGACTGGGGTCCCGCTATTTTAGGGAATAAGTTCATTTGGGATTCTTATAACTCTAGGGATTATTGCATGGATTTCATAATCAATATGTGAATTTTATGGAAGGATAAGTACATTGTGACTAATGTGACTAATGCCTTGCTAGGGCATTAGTCACATTAGTCACAACGCACCAAATCATCCATAACTCTCACATAGAGTGGCCAAATTGTTTAAAATTTTTCTCATAGTAAGAAAACTATATAAGGCACCATCATTTCGGTTTGTGCAACCCTTGAACTTTTGAAAAAAAATTCACAGTTTTTAGGTTGTTTTAATTCCTAACCCTCAATGAATAATAAATTTGCTGAATGGGGTCGAGCTAGCTATAGCAATGTGTTCATTTGGTATTATTATAACTCTAGGGATTAGTACGTGGATTTTCAAATCAATATGTGAATTTTATGGAAGACTAAGTACACTATGACTAATGTGACTAATGCCTTGCTAGGGCATTAGTCACATTAGTCACAACACACTAAATCATCCATAACTCTCACATAGAGTGGCCAAATAGTTCAAAACTTTTCACATAGTTGAAAAACTATATAAGGCACCATCATGTCAATTTGTGCACCCATTGAACTCTTTGATGAATTTTCACAATTTTTGGGTTCTATTAACTCTAATTCCCCAATATAAATTAAATTTGTTGAGTGGGGTCCAACTATCTTTGGCAATGTGTGAATTTGGGATTATTATAACTCTAGGGATTATTGCGTGGATTTTAGAATCCATATGTGAATTTTATTGTAGACTAAGTACGCTGTAACTAATGTGACTAATGCCTTGCTAGGGCATTAGTCACATGAGTCACAACATAGTAAATCATCCGTAACTATCACATAGAGTGGCCAAATTGTTCAAAAATTTTCATGTTCAGCTTTGGTGTGGAACATGTAAGGAATTTATAAAAAATCCCAAAATACAGGAGGTCATGCTCCTCGAGTCGGAAGTCGACAAGCAAAGTAGCCCCAACCAAGGAGGAGTCAAGAATTGCTGAAGGGTCGAGTAGTTGAAGATTCAATCTCAATGCACATATTTGATTGCAATTTTACTATTTGCCTATTTACTTTGCGCAAAACATATGTCAAATCATGTCTATTTTGAATCAACCGTTTTGATTTATCAAATCTAATAGTCAATTTTGCCATTATAAATAATAAAATAATTCAACATTATATTTTTAGTAGATGAAGCCATGGGACTACTACAAATAATGAATTTTCATGAATTTTATTTGGAAATTGAAAACTAATGTGAATTTTTGAAGTGATTTGAAAGAGAATTGGTATCAATTAGAAAATGTATTACAACATCCGCTTTTTCCCCAAAGATGTAAAGTACAATGAAGAGCATTAGAGTAAATGAATATCATCCGTGTATCTAAATTTAGACTATTTTCCTACACCAGGATAAAACCCATTGAACTTGTAACTCCAATAAAACACTCAATTTTCAATTTTTTCAAAAATTTAAAAGTGGAGTAGAACCAGACTTAGTAAGATTCATTTTGTTAGTTGAGCTCAAATGCAATAGAACCCATTTTTATGGCGTACATTTAGTTGAAGTAGGAAAAACCCAAACATCCAAAATACAGTACATGTTGAACCGTTTTTGCTACTCTTTATGTACTTGGGACCCCATGAAAATCCAAAATAGCTTGAATAACATGAATTTGGTTTGAATAGGTGGAATGACTAACAAAATGGTTGTCCACAAAATTTGGATAAAATTCTCAATCATGATGCATCCACCAATGTCATGAATTCATCCAAAACCCACATTCTGATCTCAACAGCAGTTAGAGCATGGCCACGCATGCCCTCCCAAAGTCTCTCACACTCAAGAAGTAAATGAAATGTGCCAAGGGCCCTTCAAAAACATCTTGACTCTCAACCCTAGCGTGTTAAAAAATGGGCCTTCAAATCACTATTTAGTTGACTATATCCTCACATTCTACTTGTGAATGGTCCGTGGTCTATTTGATGTGCACTTTTGATATGTGAGGGACATGCAAGGGTGGGGGAGTGTGAGTGCAAGGGCTCTTCAAATGTAAATGAATAATTTCAGTGAGTTAGTCCTAGCGTGCATGGGTGGGAATGCTCTTAGGGGTTAACCCCTAAACGTATGAAAATGCCTTTGCTGCAAGTAGAATACAACGTATATTTCTTGTATTTGGAATGGATCCACACCTTTAATGGGTTTGAGTTCAACAAAGAAGTTGAAATTTAGATCAGTGCGGTTCTAGTGAGCTATTGAGATCCCAATTTAGAACTTCTTGTTGGTAGCAAATGCCGAATATACGAAAACGTATCTACTGTCCCCATGGGACGTTTAGGGGTTAGAGAAACAGAACACGAGAACTACAGTTCCCTCATCATGGCATGACGTGTGCGCAAGCACACTGTATTCCACACTATACCTCGCATCATGGTAATTATCAGGTCATATTTGCATAAGGTTGTGTAATAAATGACCAAGATCAAGTGAATGACCAAAGGCTGTGTTTTCCAAGTGCAAATGACGGAGATCAATTACATGATCAATCACATGATCAATATCAGTTTTCAAGATGTATGCTCAATTTTATTACTGTAATTCTTTTTTAATATACAATGTTATTCATTTAAGAAAACAATGATATTCTATTCAATTTGAATTATATCATAATCGTAAAAGAATGGAATTGTAGAAAAAATTGGAGGTTTAGGCCTCTTAAAATTTAGGGAAGGCTAGTGCTAATCTCAAGAATGTTATAGTGACAGATGTTCTATTAATTTGTTATTCCAAAATTTAGGAATATAGTTTAATCTAGAAAGGATTACTCTTCGTTTCAAGGACAATTGTATGTTCGCGTGTGTACCCATGATATTAAAATTTATGGGATTTTTGGGAACATGTGAGGACATGTAAGTTACTTAGGGGTGGTAATTTTCATTTTTCAATTAATGATCAAGAGAGAAATTTACTGCACAAATCATTCAATTTTGTTGAAGGCGGGTAGACATTTGGCAACTATAAAGAACCATAAAGAAATATGTATTAGGAAGCCAACACTTTAAAGGAAACACTTAGCTCTCGTTCACCACTTAGCTCTTGTTGAAGCTTGCACAAATAGGCTATATTACCGAATATGCACCAAGAGACGACAAATAACTAGGGAATATTTTTGCACACATGTAATTGATGATTACAATGCTTTGTTGTTTCTAAATATTATTGAAGTGATCTTCTGTTTACATTAAATATTCTAAAGAAAATGTATGTTTTAACCCCTGTTGGTCACAAGGTGTCCCTAGAAATGACAATTTGACAAAAACTGTTATAATGTATTATTTGGAGGAATAGTTTGACATTGGGAAACGAATGAAAGTTGCACATTTTGAATTTTAGGTTCCATCCATTTGGTGAGATTCACCAATGCTATTACCAATATTTCATTATGAAAGTAAAAATTAAAAATTCCTTCTAAATATTAAAAATTCATTTAAAATAATTTCCTCCGATCTATGACCTGCCTTTTGCAAGGCCACTTATGAACTAAAGTCAATGCGATTGTGGCTTAGTTGGAATCTCACAAACTTCTACATTTGTAAAACCAGTCTCGCTTCCTTTCCTCCGAAATTTTCCACATTGACAGGTCCAACTCTTGTGCAATTTTTTTTTCCATTCCATCACTACTGTAGAGTGGAATTTTCGCAGAAAGAAACTCTAATTGACTAGCCATGCTGCCCATGTAGAGCGACAAGTATGCAACCCTGGACGCGGACGAGCTGCGCAACGTGCGGACGTTCAGGGCGGCGGGGTTGAGTTTCCTGCCGGGACCGTCTCGGACGCGATTAGCTTACGTGCAACTTGGCAGGACGTGTCCGCTTTTGAAGATGGAATGTGGCCTTGCCCGCGCTCTTGAAGAGAGGCCGCATCATGGGCAACTACGGGCTCAAATTTGTCGCCATTGGAGGCATCTTCGCGTTCACGGAGGCCGTGTCTGCCTCTGTTTGGGGCAAGAAGGAAATTTGGAACACTGCCATTGGAGGCGCTGATGCTGGAGGCATTCTGGGCCTTCGAGGTTAGCTAATGCCTAACCTTGATGGTGAAATTCCATTTACTGCATTCTTTCTTGTTTTCCTGTTGTGTAGCAGGCTCGATTGCCAATGTGATCAATCCACCTCAAATTTCCTGTGTTAGGGTAAGGTTAGGATTCTGTCTCTAGAAGTTGAGAAAATGCCACCGCTGCAAAGTTCAGTGATGCAGATGACCATATTAGGTGGAGGCAATTAGAAAGATGTATCAGTTCAATTCCTTGTGTTTATTGGTAAATTCTTGGCTTCGTAGAAGCAGTCGTTGATTGAATCAGTGCCTGTATTACACTGGTCGCTCAAGAACTAGACAGCAGTCACGAGTTTGCTCTGGAATTACAATCCGCCCATTTACCGAGATTCTGTGTTTAGTGTTGTGCACTTGGACCCGCAATTTGCTGGAAATTGATCACTAGTTTGCCGCCGGAGCATCTTTCCACTGCAACCGTACTTTTAAGGAATTGATTCATATTTGTACGTGACGGCCCCTTCTATTTAGTGTAATAACCCCGCTCTTCATATATGTCACTATACGATCCCATTCCACCAAGTCATCGACTACACCTACTCCACCTTATTTATCTTGTTTGTCGCTGAAGAAGAACTTCATTGACCTTCACACCGACAACTACGTTAGCTTCAGTGGGAAAATGCGGTGGGCACCAGATTGGTCCTTTGTAATTTCCGTTACCTCTTTGAGGCTCTGTACAAAGACCGATTCACCTGTAGAACTAATGTTAGCTGATGTACGATGAGTTGTGAAGTTCCTTGTAGTTGATGGTGTCAAATTCTTGTTTTTGTAGAAGAAGCCTGTCGATTGAATCAACGCCCAGATCACACAAAGTCATTGGCGCAAGCGAATTCTTGGAGCAGTCTGCAGCTATTTCATGACTATGTTTCAAGCAAGTGACGTTATACGCGAGTAGAAATTGGCAAGCCAAAATCCTTGCAAACAAATCTCTGTGGAGCCTGGATGCAGTGGGAGTCCATGATGTGATCGGTAAGTCATGTAACCACCTTCATCACTACAGGACGCCGAAGTCGTTGTAACTGGAACTTGTTTACCGTCGGTAGACCAGGTTCGACACAAATTATATTAGGCTTGAAAAACCACCACCCAAAAATCTAAATCTAACAAGTTATGATCTCCAAGGAACCTAAAAGAACTACTTGTAATTCAAGGGTAGTTCTATGTTCGTTTTGAATGTGAGACAGGTCTATTATCTTTGTCTTGAATGATTTGACATGGACAAGGTTTCGTTTGTTAGTCACTTCAGTAACTTACTTGTCTGATGATACTTGTGATCAAGGCATTCAAGGTGCTGACTTCATGTGTTTGAAAGGTGGTAGACTGTAGAGGCGTTGTCAGTGGTACCAGCCCCAGAGCTTGCCTTACGGTTGTACTTGCAATGTGCAGAGGTGAAGAGTCCTCATCCTCTGATGTCTCCTGATTTGGAATCGCATGGATGCCATTTATTCAAGGTATGCCATGTGTTTCTGGTTCTTGTTTCTCCTTGTTGGCAATTACATATTTGAGTTTACCCTTGTACTTTAGTCTACTAATGCATTTATCAGTGAATATGTACAAGTTTTTTCATGCTTTGGAGTTTGTGAATCAAGTATGCGCTAGATTTTAGATCCATGTGCATATGGGTGATCCAGGATGATAATATATGTCCATTGTTTCATTGTTGCATTGATTGACTATTATTGTGTGTTGAGTATGAAACCAAGAGCTAGCATGTACTAACTGTGCACAGTCAATCCTCTTTGGGATACAGAATGCGTTTGAGTTGGCGAGTTTCTTTTGGAACCTGGTAATCACCATACCGTTTGATTCATGTTATTTGAAACATGTACAGACTTGGGAGTTCACCTCGTATTTATGAATATTCATAGGGGGTTTCAGAGAACTCTTGCAAAAACTTTCCACTCTAAAACCCTCGTAATTCGCTACAGTAGTAGAAATTTTGTCAGATGTGACTTCCGTTGTGACTTGTCCATAGTGACTGAAATTGTGATAATGAGTCACTATATACAAGTCAGAATAGATATTTAGTTGTTATAACCTAAATGTCTCAGTGTTCAAAAACAGGATCACAAACATATTCAAAGCCTTGAAACTTTCTCATACAATTTCGGATGACTTTCATCCTAGTCACCTTTGTAAGACTATTAAATTCTCTCCCAGTTACAATAAATCTCTTGTGATGGGGAGATGTTGATAATATTGGAGAGGCCTCCAACTGCAAGTATGTCAAATTTGTTGCGTATATTTTATACTTGCAATGGTCCTCTCATGTACACCTCGTGTACATCTATATGAGCCATGCTAATATCTATTTTTGAGGCTAGCATCTACTTGTGTTCAAAGGGTCTGTACTTTAGGGGTTAAATACAGGTCGCATTTGACAAGATTTCTACTAGTGATTAAATTTACAGAGGAGATGATTCGAGTTTATTTCTGTGGTCTGACTAAGCTGGGTTGGTGTAAATTATGTGGCATGCAGTGGACATTCGGATTTCCCTCGTGCTTGTTGGAGCGTAATAAGTGGATTGTTTTCACCCGCCTGTCAGTGGGGTTGCAGTGAGCGTTCACTTCTTGTTTGTTGACATGATTTGAAGGTCTGAAATTCTTTGCAAAGGTTCCTTTAATTTAAAGGCCTATATATAATTCAGTTAGCATTCAGGGAATCAGGGCTTGTATGTCGAGATTCATTCTGGGGATGGTTCCTCGCAGATTGGCAGTCCAACTCTTCTGTAGTGTCAGCACTTTGCCACTCTTCAATCTTGTTTCTCAGGTACTACTCTCTCCGAACACAACCAGTCGGACTAGCTTCAATCTCTTTTAAAAAGCATACATGTGTATGAAGGCAGGAAATTAAACTGGCTGGCTCATCACATCTGTGAATTTAATGGGTATATATATATATATGAAAATTATCTAGATATGAACTACTTGTACCAAATTTACTCGATTCATTCGGAAATGTTTCTTGAGTTCTTTAGACTGGCAGTTAGATTCTCAAACGCCAGTCATGTCAATCTAAACCCTAAACTGGTAGTCGGACCGCATCCGAAGTCGCCCATCCTCGTTTCTGATAGATTTGATACAATCGAAAGAAAGGGGAATCAACAAAGCATTCCGTACACAGGGATGAAGAATTCGTGACTAAACCCTAAAACCCAGGATTCATGAATGGAATCCCGGTACCATGAATAAACCCTCAGACACGATACCGTCCTCCAAAACAAAGTCGTACCACTTACTACAAAAACAGCGAAGTTTAGGACCCTTGCGGTCAAGAAAACTAACCAAGGTGAAGATGCAAGATGTGTACTCGTTCAACCTCGAATTGTCCCGATAAGAAGCCACCATTATACATCAGGTCAGTGATGTTGTTGTGTTAGCCAAATTGCTACAGCCTTTTTACGAGAGCAGAACATTCTAGGTTCTTTAACCCCCAGCGTCCACGGTGTATTTTCTGCAGTGTAGGAAAATTGGTGCCCCTGCTGCAAATCATCGGTTTGTGTGAAAATGACTTCAGTTTGACACGATGGACAGTGTTGATCTTGTAGTATAGAATAAGAGCTTTAGAATGATGTATTGCAATCAGAAAACCGAGGTAAAATGAGAAAATGCCACCGTTGCAAAGTTCAGTGATGCAGATGGCCATATTGAGCGTTTTAGACGCTTAGGGGTAAATATAATTGTAGCAACTTACTATATTTGGTACATTTTGACTTTTTTAATGTTGCATACCACTTTTGGCTAAAGCTCTTTCAATGAAATTAGCCAAGAATTATCTTATCTAGTCATTGATGCAAATTTTTTTCGCTGCGTCAGGTGAAGGAGAGAGTGAAGGAGACGGGTCGAGTATGGTGGGCAATGGAAGCCAAGAATGGTGCCGGGTGGTATTTGCAGCCTCAGATCTTTGCTCAAGCAGAGGGCTATTTTGTGTCGTCGCTATCCCTGGTGACCATGACCAGTACGTTGCAGCTGAAAAAGTTGATCAGGAGTGGAATTCCTCCGCAGCTCAGGCCTCGGGTGTGGAGTGCCGTCTCTGGAGCCAGGAAGCGGAGGTCTTCGGCTCCTGAGAGCTATTATTCTGACTTGTTAGCAGCAGTAGAAGGACGAGAGACTCCTGCCACTCGTCAAATCGATCACGTAAATCTTCTCCCTTTTTTTTACAACTTGTTTTTGTCATGCAGAGCGTGGCACAGAGCTATCGTCACTATGATTACTTTTACTTCATTTAGTGCTTCGTTAGGCTCTGTTTTACATTGGATTTGTGTTTGGAAATCTAGGATTTGGGACGCACTTTTCCAACGCATCCCTGGATCGATTCGGCTGATGGGCGAGCTGCTTTGAGGCGAATTCTTGTCGCCTATTCCTTCCGGGATTCTCGTGTTGGGTATTGCCAAGTAAGTGTTTAACCCCTAACCCTAAAGGACCAAGAGGTGCAAGTTAAACTCATTTTTTTAAAGAAGTTTTGGGTAGGTCGCATGGGGACTTTATTTTGTCCAATTTATTTATTTATCGACCAACCCATGTTATATATTCTTCACTGATTCTGGTGATTCAAAATTTGATCCCGTCTGAATTATCTTTTTTCAAAATATCATCAATCGGATTGGTCATTTTCAAACCATGGAATGTAAGTCTTTGGTTAAAGTAGACGTGTCAGGGATCCTGATGAGATAGTCTCAACAATAGATTTTCAGGAATGGCGAACTCTATCTGGGTTTCATTTATGTTTGTGCTCTTTCACGTGGTAGAACTCCGTAGTTACTGGTCATTGTATTTCATCTTGTGAATCTTTTGTCCACCTTCTGTGGACTGACGAGGGATTTATATCGCTCTTCTATACAGGGTATGAATTTTGTAGCAGCAATGTTGCTGCTTGTAATGAAAAAAGAAGAGGACGCCTTTTGGATGCTGGCAGTACTAGTTGAGAACGTGTTGTTCGATGACTGCTATTCAGAGAAGTTGTATGGATGCCATGTAGAACAACGGGTTTTTAAAGACCTTCTCAGAAAGAAGCTCCCAAGGTCCAACCTGCACCCTTGTTCTGATTTTTTTGTTACACAAGGTGAACTGTTTTGGTTACACTATAGGGCCACGTTCATTTGCTTGTTTTAATCTTGCACAGTATGTCGCGGTAATCTTCAGGTTGGCAGCGCGGCTAGAGGAGATTGAGTTTGATGTTTCTCTGGTCACGATTGAGTGGTTCCTTTGTCTCTTCGCCAAGAGCCTACCTTCAGAGGTGTGCAGTCAAACTGATCTTATATATTATACTCTGTAGTTATGTTGCAATTGAATGGCAGAACATTCTTAGGACTTCATGAATCATGACTGTACTCTCTTGAAGTATTGCACCACTTACTTTTCACTTGTTGACAGTTCTCCTCTGATTCTATGTGTGACAGACTGCGATACGTGTTTGGGATGTTCTGTTCCATGAAGGTGCAAGCATCTTGTTTATAGTGGCCTTGCCCATTTTCAAGGTAAGAGTCGTCTTTGGCTCGATCCACTTGACAAGTGGCATGTTTAATTAATAGAAGTCTCTTTTTCAAATGCACTCAAGACTGATGTTGCGAATGAGGTGCTTGGCAGATGCAAGAGGAGCAGCTGCTGGAGGCAAAGCATGTGGGTGAGGTGATGAAGATTCTTTCTGAGGCTACGCGTAGTGCCTATGATCCAGACGAACTGTTGAAGGTTGAAAACTTGAACTTCTCTGCCTGTATCATTGCGGTATAGTTGGTTGAGCCCGATCTAGTTAACCTTCAAAACACCTGGAAAATGATTCTTGTTGAACATGATAGGGAAGCTTCATGGATTCTCTTTTTTAATGTTCTTAATTTTGGTGTGATCAGGTTGCTTTTGACAAAGTTGGAATAATGTCATGGCAATCAATAAGCAAGCAACGCAAGAAGGAGCAACCCGCGGTGATGGCGGAGCTGGAGCGACAAGGGCAACGGCTGAATCCTTCGGACTCTGTTCAAAGCTCTTCCCCTGTTCAAAGCTCTTCCCGGTAATGTAATGGACTGCAGTGCTCTTGCTGCAATGGTTGCACTATGTTTCTTGTAGCTGCTCTTAACCCAATGTAGATGTCCTAATGGGTGAAGGTATAATTAATGGCTTTGGGGATGGTTGGGGGTTCTAGTACATCTGAATGTTCGTGAAGAGGCAGTACTCTATGATCTGAAGGATTGTTGGAACCTATGGGTGCCATTTTCAGTGAGATAATTAAGTCTTGTTGAATTTATGCATAATCACCATTTAGAAAGGTGTGAACTTCTGTTTGGAGTGTCAGGATGTCTAATTGGACTTCTGTATGGGGTGTCAATTCATTTATCTGCAGTTGTGCCTAGTGAAGACCTCAACGAGTGCCTCAAAGAGGCCTGTAATTTATGAGTTTGTTAAACTCTAGAAATGGAAAGCTTCTCTTGGTGAGGTATTTATCAAATCATGCTGGTGTCAATCATTTTATTGTGAGACCCTTCGTTTTGTTTTCTCCGGCTTCTATTCCTTCCATTCATGTATAGCCCCAAATTGGTCACATGAAGTTCAGAGATGAGCATGAAGTCGGTAGGTGCCCTTACAAGCTTTGGTGCAAATTCTATTCGAGTGGGAAAATGCATTATCTTTGCTTTATTTTGCAAGAAAAATATCTCTTGTGGTCACAGCTAGTTTTGAAAACTCTACTCCACCTTCGTGAAATGAAGTCTACTCGTAATTCTCTGCTCGTCCTGATTCTTTGTTAAGTCCATTCAGACTAGACTAGCCACTTAGTTGGGAGAGAATGAATTCATCAACTTCAACCAAGTTGTCCTCTCGAGAGAAGCTCTTTGAACCTCTCCGATACCTGGCTACTGTTGCTCTAATTTCTCTTTGGCTATTGTAATCGTTTCTGGGTGCATAGCTTGATATAAAAAGCATGTCGTCCTTCACTGTAATTTTTGCATCCAAATACGAAGATATTTATAATTCAGCATGGGGCTCTGAAGTACCGGTAAAGAATTACTCACGATAACCACCAGTTGACAGACAGTCTCCTGAAATATGTACGTGATCTTGATTTGACGCACAAGTGCTTGATTACAATGTAAACAAAGAAATTACCAGTTTTAAAGATGTTATAAACTTTTCCTTGCTATGAACTGCCAAGTAATTATGATAAAAATGATTTGCCCATTCCGTCTGCTGCAAGTGCGCTCCTGAGGCCTTCCCAATCGTGAACTCTGATTGGACTGAGGTATACACAAGTCTGCAAAGAATGAAATACTAAAGACTTAGAGATCCTAAATAACATGATATGTGTTGGAAATGTAAAATCATTTAAGGTGTTGCAGAGAAGAGCTAAAGAATCTTATGTAATCTAACTAACTTATTGGTTGGGAATGGTTGAAACAACATTCTCTCCAAAATGTTGTTTCAACCACTAGCTTGTGTTGTTTGAACGCCTTGTTGAAACAACATGTGCCGAAGCTAGCGGTTGAAACAACATTTTGGAGAGAATGTTGTTTCAACATGTTTCAACCGGGTCTTTCTACTAGTGTGCGTGGTCGATGCACTAGTAGGAAATGAGTCGTTTTTCACTTACTGTAAATGAAAAAGGAATGAAACCGCGCCAAGCACATGGGTTGTGTTAGTGTTGGTGAGTGGTTTTGGTCACAGCAAAACAGAGATATAAAGTATAATATTTAGCCACACAAAGTGGGGAATGAAAAACTACAGGTCTGCTACTAGTGATGATCTACGCACTGATTTTCAAGCTGCATGCATGCTGTGTTGTTGCTATTTGAGCTAGCTAGCTTTCTTGTGTTATTGCTATTTAACAGGCAGCCTGTTGCCCTGTCTGACATGAGCAGCTAGCAATGGGCGCGCAGAGGATAAAGGCGCATCAAGGGCCATGTCGATCTTCTCTCTTGAGCCAGTTCTTTGTAACTGTATGCTTACTGCTCTTTGTGGGCACCAGGCTTGTAAACTGCGATACCGGCTCCACCTCGGGCAACACGACAGATGGAGACCTGTTTGAATATGACAACGGTGAATGTATGTTCCATCTTCTGGTCCTTTGGTCAACTGAGGGCCCGAGTGCAAATTTTCGGTTATTCCAATTGTTGTTAGAACTTTAATTTGTTGGTCATTTTAGGGCCAGGTTCACACTATGCCAAAGGTCTAGAATCCATAGAATTTCATCAAAGAAAGCTGGAAATTGGCCTCTCAGGCTTCACATTAGAGGCCAAAGGTCTTTGTTCTTCAAAGTGCCTACATGCATGTATGATAAGACTTTTTGTGAGTTTTGGAGCCAATGCAAAGAATTCTCAAGGGAGAATTGGGTCAGTCAACAATTGGGAACCTTCCCAATTGTCCCTCAAGAGGCCATCGATTTTTTATTATATAATAATCAAAATCCAAGAATTTGTATATTTTACGTATTTAGCCTAAGATTTACAGTACTCTCGGCAATCCATGAATTGGGTTGGACTTGGATATTGTAAAATTATGCATTGTCAAAGTTAAAAAATTTGACTTCAAGACATATAGTTTTTCTCACAACTTTCCTTTCTCTAAGTTAAGGCTGGATTAAGGGTGAATTCTTTATTGCAGTGCAAGGGCTCCAGACACTCTGGAGCAATTGGAGTGGTACTCCGGATCCGAACAGCAACTTGGCAGGCTGGGGTACCGGCCCATCTCACAAATTTCCCTGTCAGAGTCTGTTCCAAGATGGCGAAAAGGAATATGAAATTTGGCGAGGAGTACAGTGCTTTCGACTGTGTATTGGCAGTTCCAACACTTCAGATTCTGGATGTGGAACAAATCCAACAAATTATGTGTATGTCATTGGCCTGTAAGTAGATCCATACTTCAGGACTATCTCTTACTCCCTCCGTCCCAAAGTTATTGTCATGTTTGAAAGTCATGTTTGAAAGTGCTTTTATAAGTAGGTCAAAAAAATACTTCCTTGTGGCTAATTTTATTTAGGTTGCAATGAACACATGCAATGTTCTTCAATCATTCTAGGGACATAATTTGGAACCTTTTTTAATCATGTTTCTTACAATATGATCAATGAAATCGGGTCAAAGAAATACCAAGCAAACAAGTTGGACAATAACTTTGGGACGGAGGGAGTATAATCTTGGGGCTTGGGCAGTCAGTGTAGGTTAAGGCATACATTCATTACTACACTAAATAGGTAGATTAGTGTTAGATAATTATAAGATTTGAAAATATTATAGATTTTTACTCTCGACAAAAAAAATTACCAAAGACATTGATTCCAATACTATCAAAAGATCCCCATCTTGACCAATATAGAGGGTAAAAATTTGGTCAACAGTAAAAACTTGCAACATGTTTATGTAAATGAGTGTATCTAACACTAATCTACCTATTTAGAGTAGTAAGGTTCCAAAGATGCCCAGGTGCATACCCTATGCATGTGGCAAACAAAAACAATTATGGAAAAATTAAATTAAATTAAAAATCAGAAAAACATGAGCTCAACGACATGAAATTACTCCGGTAGGCACCAAAGACAGTGCTAGTAAGAGCATGGTGCCCAGGTACATTTCTTTTTTCTTGTGAAAAGTTAAAAATACCAAATACCGGAACATTACCAGCCATATTTGAGTTTGAGGTTTAGTTATGATATGCTTGGCCATGGGACTAGCTGTTGGGATTTTTGGGCAAGATTTTGGTTGCCGTGAAATTTTGGAGTTAAAAATAGTTGTCCAAATTTTATTTAGAAAATATAAAGTCAGCTTTATGAAATCTTGTTTCAATTCATTGAATAACAAAAAGTTTATTTTAAAACTCAATTTGAATTCTTTACCCTTCTATTTTTATTTTGGGTAGGTATTATTTAGTATAAAAATTTAAAGACACATAAAATTCATTTTTTGAAGTTGTCATGACATACAAATGAAAAGAGCAAATGATGACATAATTTGGATAGCTTCCACATGGTAAAATTAAATATTAATGCCAAAAACTTTCAATTCTATTTTTAAAAGTTCATTTATATAATTTTGTTAAAAACACGAAATATCTCATCATCTTATGAATTTTGGAATAACTACCCAAAATTATGTAATGAACAGCATTGAATTAAGATAAAATAATAATGAATTACAGCACTTGAAATGCATTAAATGCAGAACTTAAAGGCTTAAAGCCAGGATAATATGATACTGGAGTTACATACCCAGGCAGAGATGCAAAACTTGAAGTCCGGTTCAATCCAGTTATTGAAATTTGGCTATAAAATGTGTACAGTGTGTTTGAATATAATTTCTGGCCTTCCAAGAATGACGTTCGCTGAACAGAACACTTTGTGCACAATCATGAGAACAATTGTTAATATTAAATAATGGTGTTTTTCAAACATCTCAAATGTAATGCTCTACAGACTTGCCATGAACATGTGAACAGGGCCCTCTCCAATGCATCAATTACAGGTTACTTGCCAGAAGCGGCTATTGAGTCGCTAGCTGGCCTCACTACCTTGTAAGTTGCTTCTAATCTCTACATGTCTGAAATATTTTGAGGATTGTAATGGCAATTTGATGGCAAATGTCGGTTGATATTAGTAAGAGCTGGTTGTTGATGCCCAAGAATGTTCCAATGTTTTCTACTCAATTTCTTTTCTTCTCAAATGTAGTTGTGTCAACACAATGTATGCAGGGCACTGACAGGAAATCCAAATCTCTCAGGAGAACTCCCTTATGCAGTAGATGACCTGTATCTGAATACTTTGTAAGTTCACCTAACTTACACACTTACACAAGTTGTTATTGTACTCTTATGTTAGTGTAGGAAAGAGGTAACAGAAATCGATGACAACAAGATGACCAAATCTAATGATGTTATGGTCATGGATCTTTGTTTTCAACCTTGTTTGAAATGTTACTTTTAATTGGTCTAGGCCCTAGACAATATAGAGACCCATTTTGTTCAGTATTTATGTATCTCATCAAAAGTTCAATGTGCTTACAGACTTAGATCAGGGGCAACAAAGAGCAAACCTGCTTGTTTAACTCGGTCTTCGTTACTCTTCACGACTGACTGATCTTGTTACAGGGATCTTCATGACAACGCTTTCAATGATACCATTCCACAGTGGATTTACCTTTGGAATCTTCTGTATCTGTGAGTTTTATGATGTTAACTTTTTGTTTAAATTTAGCTTTCTAAGTGCATAGACCTGCACCCTTGCATGCTGAAACTCACACGCTAAAATTACTCTTCTATATTTGAAGAGTCTTTCAGCTTACAATTCCCCACCGTCACACACCACATGTGGACATCATTCTAATTAATAGTCAATGCACCAATAGAAGTAGAATGTGGGATATATAAAACTAAACTTAGATTTGAAGAGTCAATTCTTAACATGCTATGATTGAGGGCCCTCCGGAAGCAAGGGAGTGTAACATTTTTGATTCATCCAATTTAGTTCGGGATGAGAATGCACTTAGATGGTTACAATCAAGTTGGACTTAAATCTAAAAATAAGTTTGTAGTATAAATTAGGCCAGGAAATTTGCACAAAGTTTCAAGTCCAACAGTCTAGGTCTGTTAGCCCTAAACAAACTCTTTAATCAGTATTTGATTGATTGCATAGTTACTACTCAGAAGTATGAAACAATTCTAACAATCTAACTTGCTTTTGAATTTGCAAATCTCAACATTCGATTGTTTAGAAATCTAGTTGTTAAAAGCGTATTGAAGATGTGGGACACTCTTAATGTACTCTCAATCAGTTCTCTCAATCACTGCGCGCGCATGCACAAAAACGTGGCAAAAAGAACCACAGTCAATTTTGAGTGCGGATTTTTTTACCATGTTTTGTTATAATGAATCTCAATGTTTGAAATTTAAGAAGGTGATGAACCTACAGCATATATGATGACTTATTGGTACTTGGCATACTGGTATGAATATGCTGCAGGCTGCTAATTATCTCATGTTGTGGATATTCTGAAAATAGAGATTTGAGTGGCAACAAGTTGACGGAAGGGTTCCCATACAATCAAACCCGCCCCATGGAATCTGTCGAAGTACTCAGACTTGGTAGAAACCAATTGCAGGGGGTTATTCCCAAGGATACTTTTTACAACACGTCAAAACTAGAAACACTGTAAGACAAAATTTGCAATATTCGCATTTGACTGAAACCGATCTAATTAGTCTATTTTATTTCCTACACCAGTAGAAACATCACAGATCATGTGTTCTAGAAAACCTAGCTGCATTAAACCTGTCAATTGAAATTATGTCATCTAAGGCAGTGTCTAATCTAAACTCTACCAATTATAAAGTGGTTAATAATTATGTTTAATTTTCACTAGAAAATCTCTGGGGGTTGGGTTCTCTATTAATGTTGGACGTGTCCCATCTGTTCAAGTTGCAACATTATTCAATTCATGCAGTTGCACATCTAGAGAATTTTGTCCATGTTCAAGTTTTCAAGTCCACATGATTGATTGACTTTCCTTCATGGAACGAAAATATATATGCAATATTGTTGACAATGAGGTGGTGAAGTCCTTGCTTTTGTTGCAAGGTAGTAATCTGAATCGTTTGATTTCATCTTGCAGGGACATTTCAAACAATAACTTCACTGGAGTGTTGCCAGATTTTACTCAAAATATCAAATTGCTGAATTTGTGAGTTCCTTCAAATGCCTGATCAATTTTCAGTTGAATTTGAGTACTACACCTGGGCAATTAAAAATCACAAAAAATTGGGCAATATCAAGATTTTGTTAACATTAACATTTCTGTGATTTTTGGACATCTATCATAGGGAGATTATTTGCAATAGGGAGATCATTTGCAATGAGGATATTGAAAGTAAGCGCATTAAATATGCACGTACGGATCCATTACCTACACAGGGGAGATAAATACAAGATTCCCACATGGGAAACGCGGACAAATTTCCCACAATTGTAACTTTCCCAAATCAAAAACACACTACAATCATCCCAAGAGAGTTACAATTGTGGGAATTTTGTCCCACTTCCCATATGAAATCCCATGTGGGAATGTTTTTATTTCTCCCTGTGCTACATGTGTACTTACCCCCAAACTTTCTAAACAAGTATGTGAAGGAGGGGTGAGTGCACATTTCTGCGTAGAGTCAGCTGGGGGTAATAGAGTTATTTGTAAAGGCCCTCAAAACTTGAGTTTTTGACCTGTAATTTGGAAAGGATAGGATCGGCATGATCTCACTGTAGACCCACAATAGAACACTGGATAGATTGAAATTTTTATTCATAAAAATTTGGAGGGAGGGAGAAGAATTGGGTAGTGGGGTGGGACTGTGAGGAGGAGTGGTGTCAGATTGATGACGACCAACTCTGGTACTAGCTCTGGTCCATGGAAAAAGGAGGACAAAAGACCGGATGCCTTTACAAATAACTCTAATGAGTCCCCGGTGTCCTGTGATGAGAAGACCTCCCCCATTAATTTTTCTAAAATTGCTGCATTCTTGCTAATTGATTATATCAAAGCAGGTGATCAGAAAAATACTCCCTATGAATCACGGGGACATCAACCCGTAAATTGTATCACGGTTTCTTTAACTCTCTTTATGATCAATCTCCTAATTATACTGTTTAAAATAGTCTTGAAATAGTCTAATTTCTTCAAAAATCTGTGAAAATGAACAATTTAGCCTGTACTTTCTCCTTTAGTTGGCGCTTTGAAAGACACCATTTTATTAAATATGACCATGATCTGTGATCTTCAAAATAGACATTGTACCAGCTCAGAAAGGATTGTGTAGTGTGTGTCCTTGACTGGTGTCATGGATTTGCCATTGCTTGGAGCATGCAGAGATGTCTCAGGGAATCATTTCGAAGGACCACTTCCAGACTTGACAAAATGTTCTACCTTGCATACTGTGTAAGTGTAAAATCAAGCGTTCATGGGAGCCATTACTCCGGGTACATTGAAATAAAATGTCAAACTACACTAAATAGGTAGATTAGTGTTAGATAACTATAAGATTTGAAAATATTATAGATTTTTACTCTCGACAAAAAAATTTACCAAAGACATTGATTCCGATACTGTTGAAAGATCCCCAACTTGACCAATATAGAGGGTAAAAAAATTGGTCGACAAGTAAAAACTTACAACATGTTTATGTAAATTAGTGTATCTAACACTAATCTACCTATTTAGTGTACCGGTACCTGGAATGACTTTCTAATCCAGCGGGTTGAAGTTAGGGGTATCACGAAATTTTAACCCCTACAAGATCAAGGATTCATGGTTTTAAAAATGACAAATTCAATTAATCATATAGTGAAAAATATAGTTGAGAAGGGATCAAATTTTATATCACCGGAATTAGTGATAAAATCATAAATAAATTTGAAAAAATAGACAACCACACAGAACCTACTCAAAACTGCTTATAAATAAATGGGTTCACCCGGCCCCTGTGCCAGCGTAAACTGCAGGTAGTTGCTTCGGCATATGTAGACCGTGCAATATTATTGCAGTGTACATAGAATTGGCATGCTCATGATTAGGAACATCATTTACAGGAGTGAATATCTGTCTGCACACGTTTTACAGGAACTTGGGTGGAAATAATCTCACGGGGAATATAACAAGTTTATCAACCTTCCTGGAAGTGAATAACGCCACTGTAGTGAACCTTTCCTACACCAATACCTCAATCAATACCCCACTCAGCTGGACAGCCTCCGACCTCGGCTCTATTGAAGAACTGTAAGTTGCATCCCCTGCCTGTTCCCCTTCAGACCCTCAGGTAAGGTAGAAGCACCAGAAACTCTTAGGTACCTATAAAAACACCTGTTTCAACTTCAGGAGTTCCCACTCTAGTTATCACAAGCATTAATTATGAATACCAACTTAGCAATCTGATTGGACTAGAAATGAAAGGCAGTCATTGGTACACCTATTAACATGAATAGTGGTCTATGCATATTAAGTTTGTTAATTTATAACAAAATCATACATTGTGAAAAAATTAATCAAAAATTGAACTTGGTTATTAAACCCAAAATTTTATGTGCTGCAATTTTTTATCATTGAAAATCAGCGCTCCATGTAGGTTGAAATGCTTAAAGTGACAGCAACTGTACCCCTTACCTTAGAAACAGTGCCCAATGAAATTCCGTCACTGCACCCATTCCTGCTCTGCAAAGAATTATAAGTTAAATCCTTCCAGTTGACATCTTTACCAGGTTCAGTTGCTTTCATTATTTTGAAATATCTGTTAAACAGCAGCTAGTAGTACAAATTAGCTTGGGGGGTTTACTTCCAAAAAATTACAAATGGCGTGCAAAAAAATATAGGGTCCAAATAAATCTTGGAAGGTAATTTTTATAAATGAATTACATTAATATAGGATGCTGAAAATTGATTACAAGAACAATTATGAGAATATTCTTTAAATATTACCAATTATAGTGGGAATTAATTTTATTTTTAAGGGTACTTTTAAATACCCTTTTTTCACACGTGATACGAAAAATATACAAAGAGTGACCTCCCCGAGCAAATTAGCCTGAGGTGGATAATGAGTTCACCCATATTCATTAAAATTAAGAATTGTATGAAATTGATAGGCATGATAGTAAAGGCTGATCGAGTTTTGAGGAACCTTAGCAGTTTCAATTGGAGTTGTCCAACTGACACCAAGAGTTCAGTCAAATCTCATATCTATACTTCAATGTTGGCTCTACACAAGCGTTTACCCAATGCGGCCTTGCATGAGAGCAAAGAGCCCTAACTTGTGCAATTCGTATTCGCTTGTTACAAAGTGACAATTATTTGTCCCCACAGTTACATAGATTTATAGTTGAACATAATTTTGTTTCGCACAAGCAGGCATACTATACTTCCAACCATTATATATATATATATATATATATATATATATATATATATATATATAGACTTCTTATGGGCCTGAAAGACCTAATATTTTTGTGTCACTCAGGTATTTGGACGGCAACGGTATAAAAGGAGTCCTTGACGTCATTCAAATTCTTGATGCACAGAATCAGGCAAAGAACTCGAGTATTGGGAAGCTCAGAATTGTGAGTTTGATGAATAATGGAATCACGAGTGTCAAGTATAACACAAGCAGCATCGACAATAACATAACCGTCTTCAAGTAAGTCTTCTCTCTACCACTGAGTTGTAGGACATTAATCTGAATTTAACGTAGACATTAATTCGGTGGCAGCTACTTAGCAATTCTTACAATGTATCAATGCAGCTTCGTTACTCCTACTAGTTGTCAGCAGCTAATATTAAATTGTAAACCAGAATTTAATATCATCAGAGTGAGTCCCTGAATTTCAAATCAAAGCTTCTTTAGTTTAAAATGAAGTGATCATAGACTCTTGAATGTAGTGACGAGAATCACAGAACCAAGCTCATAGACGTGTATCTACTCCCATCAATCCTGTAACCTAGAGAATGATCTTTAATTTATTCTGCCATTCCTGAGGAATCAGCAGGTCTTAGAATAAAGCAATAATGTATATATTCAAGTTATCATTTGAGCATGATTGATGGGAATAAAATCCATTGCAGACTGCAAGGGAACCCATATTGCAATGGAAAGGACGATGATGGCAAGAGATGCTTCTGTAAACAGAACTGCTTCAATACTTCAGGTAATCACCACACATGTCTAATTAAGTCTGTGGTACCTTTGCACAGACTGCATGAGATTTTATAGCCTGGAGTTGATATAATATCATGCCTGGTAAAACAAGCATTTTCATCCATCAACTACGATAGTATGAAAAGCCGATGTTAGAAAGTGTTCATCTTTCCTACTGTATGTTCATCTAGTAAATTAGGCAATTATACAGATAATCCATTCAGAACTAACCCAAGTATGGCAAACAACACAAGTGAGAAGCGACGGCATTTGGAACAACATTGGAATGTCGTTCTAATCACATCGTTCTAACCCATTGTAACAACATTTCAATGTTCCATCGAGTTAGAGCGACGTTGAAATATCATTTTAGCATAACGCCATATTGGTTAAATTGGCCAATCCCTCTTAGCTTATTTTCTAGTGTAACCTGTAACTTGTTACACTAAAATATAACAGGGGTTGGCCAATTTAACCATTATGGCGTTCATGTTCTGTAGAAACGTCGATCTTACTACTTAAAGCACCTGCTCCCAGTTGTGCAAAACATAAAAAAAACCACTCCTAACTTCCTGTTGTGCAGCTTTGAGCCGCAGGATCATCATTATCGCAGCATGTACCAGCGTGGCTGCTGCGGCTCTCATATTGCTGGTAGTCGTGGGAGCTATACTTCTTAAAAATAGAAGATATAAACAGTATCTGCGCCTCACGTTTGAAAAGAGTAGGTTGACCTCACCGGGTGCACTCCAATATCACTCGGACTACTTTGAGTATGCCAATATATATATAGATTTTTTCAGGTTTGTGAGCTGCCCGTTTGTGAAGAAGGCCGATACATGTCTTGTACTGTTTCTCATCATGTAAAGTTGACGTATACCGACTGTTTGTGTTGGCTGCAGAATTTGAAGAGTTTGATGTCAAGCCTACTATTTACTCGTACAACGAGTTGCGGGTTGCCACACGAGACTTCCATGAAGAAAATAAATTGGGACAAGGCGGCTATGGTGCTGTGTACAAAGTAACCAACTGAACTCCTCCAGAAGTTTTATTTGCAAGCCATGTACTGTCTACACTTAAATGTAGTAATAATAGTAGCCTGTGTGCCAGCGGAACTTGCAGATCTTAATTACTGCGTATGCATCATGAATGCAATAATTTCAGAGTGGTATGATATGCTGCAGGGGGTCTTGCTAAATGGACAAATTGTGGCTGTGAAGCAGCTTTTCATGACGACAGCACAGGGCCTCGATGAATTCTCAAATGAGATTGTCCTCATCACCGGAATGAAACACAGAAATCTAGTGAATCTGAAAGGATGTTGCCTTCGTGAAACTTCAAGAATACTTGTCTATGAGTATGTAGACAACTTCGATGTGGACAAAATTCTACTGGGTAAGTCTATGCAGCTCACCAAATTCACTTTTAACCGTGCAGAAATCCTTATCTGACTACAATTAGAACTTTTGTACAACCATATAAATAAATTATATGTGTTGAATCAATTGACATGGGATAACTCTACAGGACCAGAGAGGCAAGTGGTGAGCTGGCCTGTGCGGCTAAAGATATGTTTGGGAATTGCTCGTGGTTTGAATTATCTTCATGCGGATGCACGCCCAAGAGTTATCCACCGGGACATCAAAGCAAGCAACATCCTACTGGACAAGAATTTGGAACCCAAAATTGCAGATTTTGGCTTGGCTTTGCTATTTCCAGACGAGCAGAGTCATATTATGACCATCCATGTTGCAGGCACGAAGTAAGTCTTGGCTAAATAATCTTGAATCTCGTTCCAATGTTCAATGGTGCATTGCTTGTGTTCATTCCCTCAGTCTGAGTTGGCCGGAACCAAGCGTAGACTATAGACCATAATTATGATGTTAAATGTCTGTAATGATGTTAGTTATACACTGTAAGTTAAATTTGAATGATGATTTGATTAAAAGTAACTCTTTACTTTCTATCGCCTATAGCTCTTGCTTCCAAAAATTAATATCATCTAATGTAAACTATGACAGGGGATACATGGCACCAGAGTATGCAACGCTCGGCCACCTGAGCGACAAAGTGGATGTCTACAGCTTCGGAGTCTTAGTTTTGGAGATTATATCTGGTCGACGCAACATTGTTGAGAGTTTGCCAAGCAACCAAATATATCTCTCTCAATGGGTACAGTGTCCTCTCTTCATACCAACAACACTCTTAATTTTCTTGCACATAAGGGCAATTGGAGGCTAATGTTGCGCTTAGATCCATGTTTTAGTTGGAACCACTTTTTGCAATGGATGCTTTAGAGAGAGATAGTCTACAATCACATACATTTCTACTGGAAATCTTCCTTGACTTAATTTGGTGTCAGGGCTGTGCATACGGTAATTATCTTGTGTTTGTTCATGAATCAATGTAATATTAACTATGCACCTAGATCGGCGATAATTTGGAAACTGTTAGTGAGTGAATGCACACTACGGTCACCCAATTTTTTTGTCGCTGCGCACTACACTGCAAATCTTTAAAACTCAATGAAGACAAATGTAACAAATGTTTTTAAGAAATTTTAATTTTCTAGAATTCTAAGATGTTTTTGGAAGGTATGAAATTTTTGAGATTTTCAAAACCATTGTTATATTTGTCTTAATTGATTTTTAAAGATTTGCAGCGTAGTGCGCAACGACAAAAGAATTGGGTGACCGTAGTGTGCATTCACCCTAGTGACTGACGTTGTTTGTGTTTATTGAACTACTCGATCAGGCGTGGGAGTTGCATAAGGAGAACAACATAATGGAAGTGGTGGATCCGTCACTGCAATTGACCGAGGAGGAAGAGGAGGATGTGGCACGAGTGATCAAGCTGGCGCTTCTGTGCATTCAGAATGCGGGAGAGAGACGGCCCACCATGGCTCGCATTGTGTCCATCCTGCAGAATGATACTCACTCGGATGTCACTGTGCTCTCCGGGCCGGGGAAACTCTTGAAATGGTCTTATCAGTCCCAAAAGTCCCTACAACTGGATACCGGTGCCGGTGGGCTTGCCCCTGTGTCTGAGGAGTTGCGGCCATCGTCCTCGTCATCTGCTGTTACCCGACGTCATGGTCAAGATCTCACCATCGATGTTGAGCTCAGTGAAATTCATGGAAGATAATTATGGGGATACGACCTCGGGGAGTGCACTTAAAGTTAAGATTAGGAATACACATGAGTGCGTTTTAATAGCATACCCCCTACAATACTTTGCCTTAAAATAGTTTTCAAATTACAATTTTTTAAATGCTGAATCATTATGTATATATTTATCATTTGGTATAAATTTCAAACCCAAATTTTTTTTAAATCTTATCAAAAAAAATGATAGAAGTTTACACTCAAATGTGTTGTTTTTTGCTTCAAAATCAATTTAAAAATATTCACAAGTGATTATTTTTTGAAATTTATACAAGAAGAACTTTAGATTGTGTTCAACAACTTCATATTTTTTTTACAATTTTTAGATGATTTTTTAGTACATACATAGGGGGGTCAAAAGTACGCACTCACGTGATTCCTAGTCTTAACTTTAAGTGCACTCCCCGAGGATACGACAGCTTCAAAACTAATATCAGTTAGATGTATGTGCTCATACAAATCTAGGCGTGTAATATATTATTGGAAAGGTCTTGGAAATGCGCTTCTAACGATATATTACACGCCTCCTAATTCTCAATATTGTAGTGGCTACAAACAACAGATTGAAGATCTTGGTAGTTGTAGTTTCAGGGTTGTTAAAAGAACCTCCATTGAAATCAAGTGTGGTTATTTTTTTCCTAGATTTGTATTAGTATACTTAACACCATTCATTTAAGCAATATGAACATCTTGGAGAACATAACATCTTGGCACTAATTGTTGCACAAATTATGTTCCAGAGAAAGATTGTACATGTTTGTAGAGTTGAATTTAAGTGAAATCATTTAATTTTTTTCCAATATAATTGTGATTTCCATGAATTTTCAAAGTGGTCTCCTGTGAAAAATACATAGTTGTCCCAAAAATTCTATATAATCATCCAAAGTGAGCCTTTAGTTGATAGAGAAGTAACCTTAAACCATCCTATGTACACCCAAATCCACCCATTTATGCCCAAAGAATCTTCTTGATTGCCCATGCTAAATTTCTTTTTTCATTGCCTTTCTTAACCATCACTTTGTAATCTCATCCTTTTACATTAAAGTACTTAAAACTGCCCATTTGTCCCATATTCCACCTAGTATCACTTATTGCATTTAGTGTTCACTTGAAGTCAAGTGGAATTGAATCAAATTTAGAGCAGAATTGAGGATCAATGATAGCGTGCGGAATTGAGCCTTAGATGGAATTAGCGGTATGTTCACTTTAACCCTTAAATGTCAAGAGGGCCTTCGTGGGGTAGCTTGGAAGGCATTTAAATTTTCGGAGGGAAAAAAAAAAACGACTCTACTGACTGCATTTTAGCACTGCGGCACTTTTCAAAAAATGACCTCAGCTGCCCCAACCTCAACTCCTATTCATTTTAATAACTTTGATCGCTTGCCAATGATTCCACAATCTCCCAAATGAGGCGCAAATTTGGAATCTAGATCGCTTTTTAGTAGCTTTCTAACACACCAATCCTCACTTGATTTGGTTGAGAAAAACCACTTTCTGTTGGATACTCGATGTACACTGTAGCTCCGTCACCTGGATGTATGAAGGAAGGAACATGAGCGTGGTTAACTGACTCCATTGAATAGATTGTATCGTATCCCTTGATCTGACTCAAATTTGTCTACACCTAATGTAGGTAGCAATTACTTAGTGGATACGCAGTAATATAGTTAGGTAGTGATTAGTGCATATAGACACCGTGTATCATTCTCAAAAATTATCTAGTATCACTTGGTATTCCGGGACCTATTCAACTCACATCAATGGAGGATGATGCTCCAATAGACCGTAGTAGGTATCTTGATGATTGGAGACAAGTCCATGGGATCAAAGAGATTATGAAGGACAAAGACGAAACGATACAAATCATTCAATAAGTATGGGTTTGAGTATCTCAAAAGCAATTTCAAACGCATAGTAAACATGCTTGCTAGAATGAATACTGTAATTGAAACAAAGGGTGTCTGAGTGCACTCAATGCTAGATAGTGTATATAATATTTGTAACTTGTTGTATGATTTTCACTAATACATGTGTAGATTTGTAATGATATTGCAGTACACTCCAATGCGATTGCAGCACACTTTACAGTTTCCAAATCGGATCATTTTTGAGTACACATGCATTGTTTAAAGTTTCTGAATTGTTTTCCTTCCAGAGGGAATTTGTAAGCAAATTGGACCTAAATGTACTCCAATTATTGCCATTATAGTGAGACACAATAATTGTTCTAAAATGGCTACGTCCATTTTTTGCAAGGTGAAGTGGTGAACACTTTTACAAAATATGTTTAGGAACATTCTGCTGCATCAGTAGTATCAATGTCTTCAACATTGGTAGATATAAGGTTGGATAACCTATTACCACCAACTTAAGCAATATGGCCTATTTCTGGCACTGCTAAATTCTCAAAAAATATATGATTGCATTTGAAATAGGTTTTGATGAGGATTGCAAAAATTTGCAACATCTAATTCGCATTTGTCAATTTTATACAAAATTCCAAAGTGGAAAGTAACCTTTTACCCATACATCACATACCAATTTCCTAAGTTCACACTTTGTTGTTCCTAGATCCGCTCATGAGCTAACCCAAAATCACCAGCTATTTCTTCGCAATTCTTGGCATGCCATTGGTCTACTTGAATAGTGAAATTGGTGGTTTTGGGACTCAATTGTGATGGCTCCAAGAAAGTTGTACATGTCATAATTGGGGGAGGTGGTGGTAATAGGTTATCCAACCCTATTTGCCTTCTGTAAAAAGTTATAGCTTGAGTTCCTAATTAGATACTGTGTCTCAGAGTAATGGCAATAATCGGTGTAGTGAGCCAGCTGCTGGGAATCAGCAGCTTTTAAGTCTTGGAAGATGTAGTGATGATTCATGTCAAATGAATGATTTAATGAATTGTGTGACATGGACATGTCGATGGATGCACAAGAAGGTTGACCAGAGGGAGGAGCTCTCAGTTGATCAATATTCCAATGCATAATTCCAGAGCGATGTATAGATGCCAGTACTGTATTATATGTGCTCCGTTTCATGGAGTCCACATTAGAATAGGCTCGTGGAACAGAGACTTGGATCTATACAAGCTGTTAAGTTCTCTGAAAGTTGCATCTTGGAAATTGGTAGTTCTTGACAACGGATTCAATAGTATGTGATGAGCAGGTTTCACTTGGGTATGGATGATGGCGATATGTACAGTACATACCAGAGGGGGGTACAATGCCTGCTTGATACATGCGTGCTTGAGCCTGATCAAATTCAATTACAAGAAATGCAAAGGTGAGATTTTTAAGAGGTGTACGAAGCAATGACCGAGATGGATTAGTGTCTTTTCATCCGCAACAGAGCATAACGCAGATGGAAGCTCCACATCAACCCGTCACTGACTAAGGTCGAGGCACCTAAAACCAATAACTTAAGCTATCTACACTATTTTTGGACCAGCCATTAATAGGGTGATATTTTTCCCGGGTTGGAAGTTAGTTTTCGCGGAGAATGCAAATTTTTCCATGAATTATTTCCCAATATTGAAATTTGTACAATTTTTCAAAGTGAAAAGTACTTCAGGACCCAAAACCGATCACATGCTCTAATGTACAAATGAGGTACATCTTCCCTTTCAAAATCTAGAAATTAGGCCTGATCGGTTTTAGGTACCTGGTCGGTTTTAGGTGCCTCGACCTTATGCGTTTCCAAAGCACTTGCTGTACATTTCAAAAGCTCTCCTAGAACACAACATCGAAATTCAGTAACAGTTACAACCGAAGCTTCACAGAAACTTGTCGGATGGGCGAAGTTTAAACCCTAAACCCTAAACCCTAAACCCATTATCAGATCTTGGATGGAAATCACGTACCTTTGCAAAATCTGCTGGAAGATCGGCAGATATTAACAGAGCTCAAAAAACCATACGAACAATTATGAAACAGAGAAAATTACTCGAATAAGAGAGCATCGAATAAATTACTCTTGAATGAGGATAACTTCACTCTGCCGGCATCCTTTGTTGAATTGAGCGTGAGAGTAAGTCATGCAGCAAAATACCAGTTGCAACACTAACGTTCAGACTATCTACTGCCTCCGCCGCCACCTGTAATTCAGATCCAAAAGCCCTGGCTTCACTCGGATCTGAGTCGATCTCTTGCACTGGTGGTGAACTTCCAGCTGAACCAAAACCCTTGATAGAGACTAATTCTGTACAGGATCGCTTAACGTTGGTACGTAATCCGCGGCCCTCGTTACCTAGCACCAGGATTGTAGGAAAACCAGGCTCAAGTTCCTGGATTGGAAGCGCCCTTGGCTCGGAGGAAGCGCCCACTGCCCTCCACCCATTCAGCACGGACGTGTCGAGAAACTTCATCATGTTCCGGCAAGATTGAATCTCCATGACCTCCAAGGCTCCAGCGCTTGCCTTGCTCACCACCCCACTCAAGGGCGCCGAGTTTTTGGCACAGACAATGACCCCTGTGGCACCCAAGTAATGGCATGACCGCAATATGGCTCCGAAATTCTGAGGGTCAATGACTTCGTCCAAGGCAACCCACACCGGAGATCTTCCATCCTGGTTAGCCGGTCTTTCAAGATACTCGCAAGGGACCAACTCCAGAGGAGAAGCGTCCAGCACTAACCCCTGATGAGGCCTGTTGTCCACCAGCAGGTTCAGTTGTTGCTTCGACACGGTTTCCACCTTCATCTCTAGATTGTGAGCTCTGTTCAGAATCCAATTCACTGCCTGCTTATCTTTGCGTTTCCCGGTTGCTACATTCTCTACAAGGCTCTCTTGCACATACAAGGTGAAGAACTGGCGCCGCTCGGCCAAAAGCGCTGCCCTAATCGGTGCCACCCCGTACAGAGCCTCTCCTACAGCAATATTTCAAAAGTCCATGTTAATTTACATTTAACCCCTTAAGGACCATAAGGCCACCAGGTGGCTCCTGTTTTTTTCAGTAATTTTTAGTAGCTTTTATATAGATTCATTTTTGTTAATTTTTAGTTTTTGATTTATTCAACATATGTAATATTCTTCACTAATTCCAGTGATATAAAATTTGGTCCCATTCAAATTATAATTTTCACAATATGATCGTTTCAACTTGTCATTTTAAAACCATGAATCCTTGGTCCTTTAGGGGTTAAATCTTAAGACGTTATAGATGGAATATTGTTGTATCCAGAAAGATCGTAGAAGCAAATTTTAGGAACACCATAAATCATATGTGCATCAATGAGCAGACCTTCCAGCCTCCAATTCACGGCCTCTCTCTTGGGCCAATCTTCCGAATCCATGGCCTCCTCGTCACCCTCCTCGTCACCAGTCCGCTCCCTACGGCCATATCCCCCTCCTCTGTCACTCTTGTATCCGTTTTGTCCACCGGTGCGCGCAGCCGAAGTGTTGTCCCAAGAAGGTTTACTCGACCGCCGCTCTGGTGCTGCATAATTGTTTGAATTGTCCCAAGATGGTTTGCTTGACCGTGCACTATTGCTCCACGTTGAGGTAGTGCGACCTCCTTCGCCACCCCTACGCTCTTCACCACTCGTATCGCCCCATTCTCTGCCTGCAAAGCTTACAGCCTTCTTGTACCGCGATCCTGAAGGAGGGCCCTTCTCAAAGCTTCTACTATCTGCATTCTTCCTTACACCTCTGTCTGTCTCATCCCATTCTCGTCTCCCGGATCTTGCATCACCTGCAGTGAATTTTTTTTTGGCAAGAGACGGTTTAGCATTTTGGCTACTTTTCCATGGCATCCAAGCTCCTTGGATGCTCTTTTCATATTAATATATAGGTAATATCCGGGTAATACACATGTGCTACCTAGGTGCTACTCAGGCAATACATGGGTGATACCTAGGTTTAAAGAGGCTACACATTGTAGGAAATCTGGCTATTATTTCGTCTTTTTCAAAAATCCTTTGTATCAATTAGCCAGCCCAAATTTTATGTAGCAATTTGGCTAAAATCAGCAACAACAAAAATCACTGGTCACCTGTCTTATTAGCCGGAGTCCTAGCATAGGGTTTCTTCTCCCGCGTACTCTCCTTTGTGGCGGGCTTTTCTCCCTTGGCACGAAAGAACTCCTCTGCGGCTTCTTCCCAAATGCTTCGGCCGCTCCCACTTGCTCGCGCGTGAGGGACAAGCCGAAAGCTAAGTGCGCGACCAGGCTCAGCAACGCGAAACAAAGAGAGATTGCTGCTTAAAGAGCCATGATAATTGGACAAATCTTTAGGGTTTAAGGAGGGTTTAAGAAAAGAGATGGATTTCATGATGGTGAAGCATCGTAGAGCAGGGGGCAGGGGAGAGAGGAGAGAAGACGACATCACGGAGCTTTTGTGCTGACCCGCATGAGTCCCGGTTCCTCTTGGACCACTTCAAAAACGCAGCAGATGACGGCACTGACCTAATTAATGCCTGAGAAACAACGAATCGTGATTAGCGCACAGAAGTCGCAGAATGCGGAAGCGAGTGCCAAGTGCCTCACCTCATCGTGGCTTCAGAAGATCGAGAAGAAGCAGAGGCATACAAAATGAGGACAATCATCGGGGCTGTCGATCATGAGCGTTTTTTGTTGCAAGAAAAAAGAAATTATTGCAGACACAACTGTGAAGAAGAGAAAGGGAAAAAACTTGTGCATGAACATTGAGTGAGCAAATAACTGTACCTGGAGCTGCGAAGAGGAAAGAGCTCCATGATCCTAGAGAAATTAGGGCAACATGAAATCCACTTCGAAACGCAGCTTCAGATAACGATGAACAGTACCTGCCTTGACACCGCCCCACTCACCCGCCCATGCATTTATCATCGCTCTCACTCTCACAATAACTCATCCATCCAGAATTCTTATTATTATTATTATTATTATTATTACTTTTCATACAACACACACATTCGCCCGAATTTTTTTTTTTTTTTTTGGTACAAATGAAAGGAAATTTCATTGCAGAAAGACACAGTACACGCCCCCAGCCACAAGTGGTTCGACCGAATTTTAGAATAACAAGTTCCCATCGTGAAAGTAGGGGTTGTCACACATCCTCCATTCCGTTCTCAATCTTCTTGAATGAAGTGCTCTCCTTGAATGGCGGAAGGCCCATTCTGAGAAATTTCATTCTTCTCCTCTATGGGTGAAGAATGGCCATGGAGAATGAATAATGGAGAATGGCCCATGCTTGGAAGACGTGTGACGAATTAACCCTTTAGTGCCCAGGGTACTGTAGCTCAGAGCTCTGGATTTCAGTAGATTTTTTCACTGTGGTTGAGACTACCAAAAATAGAATGGGTTAAATTAGAAAGTAACCGTACAATTCTATTCTCAACTCGAGAGCACACATTTTATTAAAATTTGAGAATCATCTGATGGTAGGATCGGAAGATTATAATATGTATTTGAACTGTATAATGCACGCTCAAAAGCGAGATTTTGGGGGGTATGTGACTTCAAAGTTAAATATAATTTGAGGTAAATTTTCAAAAATAAAAGCAAAGAAGTTCAGCTATGCCCTATGTCAACACCTCTCCGTTGCAATCTTTCATATCAAAAATAGACTCACACATAATTATTATGAGATTTATAAGTGAAAGTGACTTGTCCATGTACGGTTTAGGACAAAATTTTATACGTTGAAAATTGACAGGAGTGGGTACATTAGTCAAGATTGGATTACACACACTAATGGAAGATGAAAAAGAGAACACAATCCAAAAAAATAAAACAAGATGACAAACTTCCAAACACAAGAAATACTACACAGTACATATGTTGTATTTGTAAGTATTTACTATATTTTCAAATATTTGCAGTATTTTCGCGTTTTGTTGATAGGTATTTTGACAGTTGTACAATTCCAAATTGAAAATTTCTTTTTCTGGAAGGTGCGTAATGTATGTGGGCAAATCTGAACTTCAAATCTGAAGTTCCAATTCTTCTTGGATTCTCTGCTATTTGCATTTCGGACGTTGAAGTGACCATAATATGGTTTGTTGGGCACTAAAGAGTTAACAACCTCCATTCTTCATTCTCATTCTCCACGTACCACAAAAGGGGTGTCACACTTTTTTCATGGAGAATGTGTCCTATTGGTTCCTCTTTTCTCTCATGTTAGGACTCGAAACCTGTAGACACTCACTTTTATGCATCAACTCATCTTGATAGGGAACATATTATATTCATGTAGTTCAATTAACAAGATGGCAAGTGAGAGGAGGCATCTCCTCTCACTTGCCTTAAAGGATAATAATATTAACCGTTCCAACTACCTACGTAGTTGTATACGTATTTGGTAGTCCAGACGAGTAGGCATGTAGCCTACTCGTAACATTACCCCCCCTATTAGGTTTGGTATCCCGAGGTCTTCTCTTTGAAGAAGGTGGCCCTACAGCTGTTGGGTGTCGTCGATGGAAATCTCGAACTGCGTCTGTTGCATTTTGCAAGTTTTCTACCGGTTCCCAAGAATTGTCTTCTGGTCCGTAACCCTCCCAAGAAATAAGATACTGGAGCTTCTTTCAGTGACCAAAAAATCGGGAGTCTAGGACAGCATGGACCTCCCATTGAACATCCCCATCAGGGGTCACAATCGGAGGAGGCCGTTGTACACGTCGGCCTTCAATTGTATCTTCCTTGTATCTGTGCAATAGAGAGACATGGAAGACATTATGGATTCTAAGGGTCCGTGGAAGCTTCAGCTTGTATACCACCTCGGAAAGTCTTGCAATGATAGGGAAGGGTGGTAGCCATACGTTGCATAAAATGGGGAGTAGCCAGTTGTTGAGTGGGTAGAGTTATTATATGCGAACTCCGCCAAAGGTAATAATTCCGCCCAGTCATCCTAACGTCGTGTAGTAAACATACGCAAGTACTGCTCCAAAATTTGGTTCACCCTCTCCGTTTGCCCGTTGGATTGAGGGTGGAAAGCCGTGGTCGTAGAAGGGGTAATACATAAAAGTTGGCATAACCGACGCATAAACTTTGAAGTAAAAACGGCCCCTCGATTGGAAACAATGTCTTGAGGGGTGCCATGGTGCTTCCATATATGGTTCAAATACAAATAGGCTGTACCGGTAGCTCCTATAGTTTCTGTTGTTGGAATAACGTGAGCCAACTTAGTGTTTTTGTCAACCGCAACCAAAATGGAATCATGGCCATTGCTTCGAGGAAGTTTAACTATGAAATCCACCGTCACCTTCTTCCAAGGTGCCTCCGCTGCAGGAATTGGTTGTAAAAGGCCATACCTTGCATGATGAGTGGGCTTAGAGCGCTGGCATGTGTTGCATCCATCGACATATCGGTGAACGTAACGACACAAAGTTGGCCAGTAAAAATCCCTGCCCACCAACTCAAGACTCTTAGCACGTCCTTGATGGCCTGCGGCTGGAGCATCATGGCGGGAACGTAGGATTTGGTAGCGGAGTTCTTCATGATCTGGGATCACAACCGCCCCTTCAAAATACAAGAGCCCGTCCCGCCAAGTGTAAGACTCAAATCGGCGTCGGGTGTCAGCAGAGGCTAGCTCCGGGTTGCTTCCAAAAAATGCCAATATTGACTTGAGCTTGGGATCTTCTCCAATAAATGTCCGAATTGTGGCTAAAATTTGATCGTCTGACCAAATCGGAGAACCTCCTTCTAAGGCTGCCAGACGGAGTAAAGGTCGGGGCTCCTCGTTCGTTCCGTCGGCGATGTCCACTCTGCGCGAGAGCACATCCGCTCGTCCATTCAACGAGCCTGGGCAGTGGGTAATAGTGAAGTCAAAGGCCGAGAGCATCTCGGACCAACGGGCTTGTCTCCTATTGAGTTGCTTAGTAGTCAGAAATTGCTCGAGATTTTTATGATCTGAGATAACACGAACCTGATGGGGGGATCCCTCCTAGTAAACGCGCTAGTCCTGAAACGCCAAGACAATAGCTAAAAGTTCTTTGTCGTAAATATCATAGTTCTTTTCGGCCGGAGTCATTTTTGAGCTCCGGTACGCACACGGATGGAGGTGTCCGTCATTGCCCCTTTGTGAAAGAATTCCACCGGTTGCTGTATCAGAAGTATCCGTCTCAACCACAAATGGTTTTTGAAAATTAGGGTGGATGAGTACCGGTGCTTGATGAAAACGAGACCGAAGATTTTTGAAAGAAGCATCTACAGCAGGGGTCCACTCAAAACGTTGCCCCTTTTGTGTGAGATTAGTAAGGGGTACAGCAAGGCAAGAATAATCCACAATAAAACGGCGGTAGAAATTAGTGAACCCAAGAAAGGCTTGGAGTTCTTTTACTGTCGTGGGAGTCGGCCAATCTCGGATGACCTGAACCTTGTCCTGGCACATTTCGAGGCCTTTTGCTGAAACAATCATTCCCAAGAACTCCACGGAGTCTTTGTGAAACTCACATTTAGGAGCCTTTGCATATAGGCCATGTTGTTGTAGTCGCTTAAGCACCTCGCGAACCACAGCTTGATGAGCGGCCAAGTCAGCAGAAAAAACCAGAATATCATCCAAATAAATAACCACGGAAATGTCTAAGAGGTCGCTAAAAATATTTTGCATATGAGCTTGAAACTCTGCCGGGGCATTGGTTAACCCGAACGACATTACTAAATACTCAAAGAGTCCATACCGGGTTTTGAAAGCTGTCTTATATTCATGCCCCGGGGCCATACGGATTCGATGATACGCTTGGCGAACGTCGAGCTTAGAGAATATTTTGGCGCCAGTCAACTGGTCGGTGAGTTCTGGAATTAACGGAAGTGGGTAGCGGTTGCGTACTGTGACGTTGTTTAGATTTCGATAATCCACACAAAACCGTATAGTACCGTCTTTTTTCTTGGCAAAAACAATAAGTGTTGAAACGGGGGACTTTGAACGGCGAATCCATCTGTTGCCAAGGTTTTCTTCAAGGTTTCGCTGAAGCTCTTCCAACTCTACTGGGGACATGGGCCGCAACCCCGTATTGCGGGGTTCTTGCCCTTCTTTAAAGTCTATCCTCATGTCGGCCGGCCCATGTTCTGGAAGCTCATTGGAAGCCTCTTCACTAAATGCCTCAGCCAAATCCTTGTACTCCTCCGGAATAGGTGCCGGACTTGAGGAGTTGACCTCAAAAATTTCTAAGGAGTAAATAGCCGATTCATTCTGTAGTTGGTGCAAAGCCACCGAACTACACCAAGGAGAAGCAGGTTGTCGTTTGTCATGCATTGGTCCACCCAATGGAAGTGGCCGATCCAAACATGTGCTTTGGCAATAAGGGGAATTAAAAAGTACCTAGCGCTCAGACCACCGAATAGTAGGGTCGTGACGCATGAGCCAAGGAATGCCCAAGATGCAGTCATAACGACCGGTATTCGTGAGGTCGGCCAGTAACACTTCTTGATGATTTCCCACCGCTAAGGTCACAGTCGCTTCGTGGGTAATAAGTCCCGTGTTTATGATCCGGCCATCAATGACCCGCACCTCACGGGGTTGGCTTTTAATACTCATAGTAGCGCCGCAACGCTTAACAAAATTGGGATGCATGAATACCCCTGTAGCACCGGAATCCACGAGAGCTACGGCCGATACAGAATTGATATATAGATTCATAGTCAAATGTCGTCCAGTATCAATAGTCGTGTGAACATATAAAGCTAGAATATATTTTTCTTTATTATTAGAAGATTGAATACAATTGTCAGAGTTTGGGTAGATAAAAGGCATTGTAGCCACCTGACGAGCGCCCGGGTACTGCCCCTTTGTGTTCAGTCCCGGGCCCCACCTTTTCCCAAGTTTCTGGTGTCGTTCCCCTCCTCCCCAGTAGCAGCCAGTGTGAGTAGCTTAGAGGGATTGGTAGGGCATCGTGAACGGATGTGGCCCATTTTTCCGCACCCCCAACACCTCCCTTGACGTTGATATTCGAGCCTCTCAGTTGCCGTTTTAGCCATGGCTGTGGACGGAGAGTACGTCGCATCCAATTCCATGGGAGTGGGTCCGGTCGATGTTGGTGGAGAACGGAGACGAGATGCATAATCTCGCGGAGCCAAAGAAGCTCCCATTGGGCGTCGATGTTGGCGTCGTGTCCATAGACGGTCATCAATTCTCGTCGCCATCGCCATCCACTCTTGAAGAGTGCGAGGTTGTGTCTTGGCCGTTGCTTTACAATCAAGGAGGTCGTCCTTTAAGCCAGCCCGAAATCGATCTATCAAACTTTGCTCGCACCAGTTTACTTGGGCTGCATGCTCATTAAATGTTGAAATATATGTTGCAACTGCGCCGGTTTGTCAAATATTTGTCAAGCGGTCTGCTGCATTGCCACGCCGATCCATTTCTCCATATACACCTAAAAGTGCCTCCCGAAACGCGTCGTAATCTTGCAATAACGAATGAGGCTGCCTTTCGTCCAAGGCTTTAATTAAGGATGGGCATTGCCCAATTTTGGGCCGCCCCTGTTAAATAAGAAAGAGCATAAGCAACTTTGTCCTCGCCAGTGGTGTAAGATCGGTTACCTCGGAACACTAGGCGCAGTTGAGCAAACCACTTATACACCTCGCCGCCCTTCTTCCCGGCGTACTTTTCTGGTTTGGCCACTTTTGACTCCTTGTGACGCTCCTCACATTGGTATGTGTTGGGCCTAGGCGCCATAGAGTCATTGCCTTGTGGCGGGGCAGAGCGAGGAGGAGGTACTGAAGCTTGTTCAGACATTTGTTGCACCATATGAGGTAGTGCCGCTTGAAGCACATTTTGAATACGTTGTTCAATAAACATGGCCCAGTCTATCCCCTCCGGCACCGCCGGAGGCCCTTCCATGTTGAGCATGCCTTGCTCCATATGCTCTATTTCCTTAAGCTAAATAACATATTAAGTAATAATACTTTAATACTACATACCGATTTTTTCCCTTCTTAATGAGAAATAACCAATATCCGGCATCTTAACGATGAATACACTTGGACTGAAGCTCCGTGAAGGCATCATCAGCTTGAGATGTCCAGACGAAGTTCTGACCTTTCTTTGTCAACGCTATAAGTGGCAATGCAACTTGTGAATAGTCGGGAATAAACCGTCGATAAAGATTGGCAAAGCCGAGGAAAGCTTGAACTTCTTTCACTGATTTTGGTGTCGGCCATTCCTGGATTGTCTGAACTTTATCACGATCCATTTGATGCTCTGCCTCTCCCTATCTTGCTCATGATCTTGTTCACGGATCTTGTAAAAGTTGACTTGACATGTGATTCTCCATAACCATCAAGAGTCATTTGTTACTCAAATACGGCTAATAGCCTTGTAAATACCATATTTGATTGCGACTTTTATTCATTTCCGGTGGCCACTATGCTTGACATGGTCCAATGATAACCATAAAACCGGCCATTAATTCTCACGATATGGTCACATTGCAATCAAATGAGTATGCAGAAACTTCAAGCATAAATTTAGGGCTTGCTTTCCATTTCATTCAGCGAGTGCAATTCTTCCTGTATGCATCACTCATTCTATAACACAATCATGTAAATGGCAATTCCGGTGGCAGAGCTTTTTTACAGATTGAAGAGAGGCACTGGATACTTGAAAGCGGTTGACATCATGCACCTCCCTTCGTACCCATTCGCTTCGAAAGCATGCACCAAAATCATTTCGACATCCATTCATTTCCCATTTACCGATTTCCTTTTGCACACAAGACGGAAGAGTGTAAACAGTCAAGTCTTGCCATAATGTTAGGGCTCGAAACCTGTAGACACTCACCTTTATGCATCAACTCATCTTGATAGGGAACATATTATATTCATGTAGTTCAATTAACAAGATGGCAAGTGAGAGGAGGCATCTCCTCTCACTTGCCTTAAAGGATAATAATATTAACCGTTCCAACTACCTACGTAGTTGTATACGTGTTTGGTAGTCCAGATGAGTAGGCATGTAGCCTACTCGTAACATCTCATCCTTTAAAGAAGTTTCATTTCCAGAGGATGCGTGACAACCCCTAATGTAATCATGGCTCAAAGAATGGTTGTGAATAAAGAGTCTATTGGAGGAGGTACTACTAATTAGACCACCCAGACCAAATTTAACTTCCATCAAGCATAAGATGGAAGAATGATTGATCAAATGCATTATTATCATACAGAGTTGAACTAACAACCTCATAAGTTCTTGCCTCATCAACCCTTAAACGTTAAGAGGGTCTGGGTGGGGCAACCCGGAAGGCATCTAAATTTTTGGAAAAATAAAACGAAAAAAATGCAAAAACGTCTCTGCTGGGCACTACTGAGCAACAATGTAGCACAGCTGAACTTTAGTTGCCCCAACCTCAAAACCTGTTCAATTTGATAACTTTGATTGCTTACCAAAAATTCCACATTCTCTCAAATGAAGAGCAAATTTGGAATCTAAATTGCTTTTTCAGTAGCTTTCCAACGCACCAATTATCTTCCCATTTGGTTGAGAAAATTCACTTTTTTCTTCATTATTCAATTTTTTAATAAGCCCATGGGGCTTACCTTGACGTTTAAGGGTTAAATATGTAATTTAAAGTCATTGCAAATTATTAAAAATGTAAACCCATTTAAAAATATTTTTAAACCTGGAATGTTTGAAGTTTGCTTCACTCTTTTAACCCTAAAGGTCAAAAAGTGTCCTTAGAATTGACAATTTGAAAAAAACCATCATAAAATATTGTTTGGAGGAATGTTTTGGAATTCATATACAAATGAAAGTTGTAGATTTTGAGTTTTAGATTCCATTTAAAAGGTTAGATTCACCAATGCTATCACCAATATTTAATTAATAAAACTTGAAAGGAAACATTGAAAATTCCTTCTAAATTTGATTACATACAAAATATTTATAATTTTTAATATAAAATGTGGAATCAGATTTGAATTTACAAAAGACAACAACAAAATAAAACTATGTAATGAAGGTGATTTAAAAAAATTGAATTTATAAATGAAATAAAAAATTCGTAAATTGATCTTGGATAGGCTTTAAAAATATTAAAATTTGACTTTCTAGAATAATATTGCGTTGTATATATTTCAATTTGATAGTAAATGTTATAGTGTATGAAACTTATAGTATTGATTTTTATTCTTTTAACTTTGATTTATCTTTTAAGGTTTAAGGGTATTCTAAAAGCAAGAATACAATACTAAATTATTTAGCATTATTGAAAAATAATCTTTCAGTAATGATAAACTGATTGTAAATTCTATATAATAAATGAGATAATCTAAATTGAATTGAAAATAAATGAAATTATGTAGTAACGCAAAAAACATACAAAATGATTACAATAAGATTATTCATTTAATTTCTACAAAGGACATGTGTTGAGTTTGGAGCTATGAATAAAAATGAAAACAAATACTTTGTAAAAATCATCAATATGAGAATTTTGAATCTTCATATCATCATAGTTTTTCATATGTGATAAAATCTATATACCGGTATTGAATGACTGAATACACAAATAGAATATGAGATAAGAACTTGCAAGACCATGTGAATTTTCACTGCACCAAAATTTTCAGTAGATTTTGGTGCACAATTGAGCATAGAAAATGATTTTATTTTGAAATGTTTTCAACTAAGGAAAGTTAGAAGACTAGGTCATCTTCCACCTCCAAAAAGAATTTTATGATTTGAAGTTCTTATGAATGAGATATGGACAAATTTCAATGAGGTAGTAAAGAATGTGCTTGTGTTGAATAATTAGATTATCCTCCAATTCAACATAGACTAGTTTTGGAGTCTTTTTGAACTCAAAATGAATCTAAGGTGAGTTTAAGGTTTCTTTCAACCTCGATACACTCTTTTTCGGTTAATACTAAGAGTTTAAAGAGATCTGAGCAATTTTTTTTAAAGTAATAGGAATAAGAGCCGCCAACCAAATTTTTTGACAAATTTTCACCAAAATTTTACCTAATTTTGAGAGTGGCCAATTTTACATTGGAAAAAATGGGCAAAAAAAATGAAAGATGTTACCAAAATCTTCTAAACAAATATTCAAATGGCTACTATTTAGATGAAAGTACTTTATAATAAGTAAATTTAAAGATGAGCATATGTGTGTGCATACATATGTATGTGTGTGTGTATGTGTATGGATACATTCTATACAATGATTTCTTTTTATGCTTTTTAGAGCCAATTTGCTACACTTGAAATTTGGTATCTAATTTTTATAAATGACTTTTGAAAATAAGGAAGAAAATCGTAGCCAAATACTAAGGGCAGGCTTCCACGTGAGGATCAGTTGGATGAAAGGCACAAAGACAAGAAATGAAGTCTTAAGAACCACCCATATTCCACTCATTTCGGTACAAATGAAATATATACTCTTGAATTCTCCCGGTTTCACCCATTTCAGTAAAGCTTCCTCCTTTTGAGGACCGGCCACCCATACGACATGGAAGGCTGGCCTTAGGGCGGTTTAGACTACGGCGAAGAAGTCCATTGGTCAAGAAATAGAGCAATATGATTGGAGCAATATGATTGGAGCAATATGAAGAATTTTTATTGCTCCAATCATATTACTCCATTTCCCTAAAATTCTTGACATGTGGACTTCTACACTGTACTCTAAACCGACCCTAAAAAAACACTAGAAAACACCAAATTATGCCCAAGCATTACCTAGATATCAACATGTTATCAGCAAGTACCACCCCAGTATCACAGGCAGGAGTATACTGGTTGCCAAGGAAACGACAAAGAAAAATTCACTGATTACCTAGATATCAACATGTTATCAGCAAGTACCACCCCAGTATCACAGGCAGGAGTATACTGGTTGCCAAGGAAACGACAAAGAAAAATTCACTGATTACCTAGATATCAACATGTTATCAGCAAGTACCACCCCAGTATCACAGGAGTATACTGGTTGCCAAGGAAACGACAAAGAGAAATTCAGTGATTCCAGGGTGCGTGTCGCTCAAAAAAGGGAAAAACAAAAGCTGTTTTGGCTGGGATCCGCTAGCAGACAGGCGAAGCGACCGTGCCAGAACCGGCTGACATGAGCAAAGGCTAAGTTTAGAGGCTACGAAGATCTGCTGTGAGATACGGGATCCCCCATTCTAGGAAGCCATCGCACTGGTTCGTCATCTCCTCCCTTCTTTCCTATCTTACAACTGCACTCCAAATTCACGAATCACTCACTTCATTCCCGCATGAATAAACATATATCAACTTCTTGCCATTTCTTCATTTTTTCCAATTTTTAAGTGGGTTTTTTTTCCTCGAGATCTCACTCTTCCACTCCTCGCTTCATTGGCGCCCCAACCCATGCCATGATCCCTCGTCTGCATTCGAAAAGCATGCCTGCAGTAGGTTAAGTTTGTCCGGTAGCACGATTGTCGATCTTACCCCTGCCAGTTCACTAACGTCCGAAGTGCATTCATTCATGCTTCCATAAAGCAGCCAGGAAATTGAGTTGTGATGCATTCCTCGCTAGCTTCTTCTGGAACTCCTCTACCAGTGAAGTTAGTTTCTCGGTAATAACAGTTTCACTGCCAGTTGGACGATCGGATGATGCTTTGGCGCACGCACACTCACTGCAGCGATCTTCATGTCGTCAGGGTTTCTGGGCGCCGCTTTCAAGCGCAAGAGAGACGACGTCATCAGTAGTAAGGGGGTTTAAAGCTCGTTCATTGAATGTGCTCAGGAATGATGCAAGAGTATGTGGTTTTAGGCAAGCAGGGTTTTGAGCAACGATATATATGTTGACCCTGCAACTTCTTATTAGTGTGCCGGTGGCTATGGTGAGCGGAGTACAGTGCGTCTCTGTGAAGAGAAAATGATTGATCAATTAAGAATTGACAAGAGAGTAAGAGCCATGACGGATAGTACTGAGCGAGACCCGAAGAAAGAGCATCTTGCCGGTGGACGGCCGTGGCAGTGGGTGTTTGCATCTCTGCGAGCTGCGGCGGAACCGGCGTCTCTGGTCCCCAGTCTGCTGCGTTTCAGAACTCCCACCATCCTACATTGCTGCTGCCACGTCCCACCCCAGGAGGTTAGCAAATCATACTTTTACTAACCATCGTTTCTGTCGAGTAATTAATATTGTGCCTCAATTGAGTTGATAATACCTTTAGGTTCAGCTATCTTGTAAATTATGGCCAGCATGACTTGAGAGTTAGTCTGAAATCAACGTACTGGGATACTGGGATAGCTTTGAATTGTAAATGTATCTTCAGTGCATGCTTTGGCTACACCTTCCATAATTTAGCCCTGGAGCTTAAATTCTTATCTAGCTCGTTGCCTGCATGTACAGTTGTCCCTCTCTATTATGACATGCCATTTGTGAGCCCTACCTTGAAGGTGGGAGGCATGGATTATATAGTTACAGAAATGCCTTGTTGCTTGAAACAATATATTATGGAGTATCAGTATATGAAGGGGTAGACTGTATGGAATGGCAGGCTGCGGCAGATGTGGCTTTGCTGGTGCAAGCAGTGTCAGAAAAGTATCTGCCCGTTGATGGTGCTGAAGCGGCTTGCATTTGCCGGTTGGCCTGCATTTTTGTAAGTTCAAGTCTGAAAGTTAGTCCTGCAGGCATGAATCACGCATTGTTTTTAATTTGCATTTAGTTTTCTCTGACGTATTGAGCTATGTAGGTACGGAGTGTCTTTCAGCGTCTGCAATTGGAGTTCACTGCCGACGCGGTGCTCACTCTGCTGCATTTCTTGCAAGCCACAATCACATCGGCCTCCACGGTGATTCTTCTCGGGGAAGAAGGTCAAACTGAGGCTGGCAGAGCGAAAGTAGAAGCTGTGGCAACTTTTGGGTACGTTGAGCACTATCCTCTTGGGTTGGAATTAAGTTACTTATGAGGGAACTAAATAACTAATAGTCTAAGCGTCTAAGAGTGAGTTACTTATATGGTAATTAAGTTATTCATGAGGAATTGATAAACCAAGCGTTTATGACTCCAATTTAGTTAGAACATCAGATTAGGAGACTAGTTAGTCTGTACTTAGACAAACAATATTAAGACTATAAGTTTGGCTTGTTGGGTGAAGGAGATCACAATGTCTTATTGATAGGATCTCACGTCTATGGGTGGGTGGTGAGTCCGACAATAAATATCATTTACCACATTTTCTTTCTTAATAAAGCCATTGCTATTTTGAGTTGTGAAAATTTAGGACACTAAATAGTATCTACCTCACAAATGTTGTTGTTGAGGCCTGCAGGCATTTTCTAGTACAAATTCACAACGGAGCCCTATTAAGTAAAGACGACGTCGCTAGACATGTCCTGTTTCTAGTGGGGTTGATTACATACCCAGCTACACCGGTGTCTGTTAGGAGCAGCAACACATATAAATACGAGGTGGAAGTGCAGAGGCTGACGTTTGTTGCCCTCGGCAGTCTGATCAGCCAGGCTAGGCCTCTGGTGTCTGAGCGGACTTGCGCGTTTGCAGTACAGGTATGTAACTCAGGGCCAAGTTTCATGAGTGAAGTATCTCACTGAAAGACAAGTTTTTAGGGACTTTGGGGACCAAGTTCTACATTTCAAGTGAGTTTTTGAGAAAAAAGTGGTGGAGAAGCTGTCATGAAGTATGAAGGGTTTTCAAGCTCAATACTTCATGGCAATTTCTCCGTAATTAATCACATTTGTTCGTGTTTCAACTCAAACAAGTCCATGGAACATGCACAACTTCTTGGCCATGAGGCAAGTTTACTCAAGTTTCACTTTTCCCCTCCTCTTGCCTACTTCCATGGGCAACTTCTCAAACCTATGGAAATTGGATATTAGATCAATCGACATGGTGATATGTAGCTTCGAATAATGAATATACAGATGTACATATCGTTGACTTACTGACAGTGACTATAAATAGCAGAGTTTAGGGTTTAGTGACTGCAGCACGATGCACAATTTCTTCGTCTCGCACTGGCTGATCAAACCGACTGAAATGAGGATTGAAATCACTATGCTGTTACTTATAAACGCTGAACTCAACTTTGTTAGACGTTAGCAACCTTGCCCACCAGCTTGCAAAACCTGGTGCTCATATTTTAGAACGAGAAAGACAATTGCATTGTGCTACAATTATGACTGAAATTCACCAATTTTCTTTTGTTACATAGGTGCTTCTTACGTTGAGATGCATATAGGGTAGCTTTCCCTATTATTGTTCACAACTAATCCACTGCATGCCCGTATTATTTCACATTAAAACAACCAACAAAAAATTCACCCCAACCTCAAAAATCAAGTTAACTTTTACTTCCATTCAGCAGTGTTAGTTTTGCATGTAATCTGAAATTACCTTCTTTTGCACATGGGTAAAAAAGAGTGCTTAATTTCATTGTTTCTATAGACCAGTCATAAGAACATGGAGTTTCCACTATGTACAGCAGATTCTGATCGCTTACATTGGGCCATTATCACTGAAAACCCGTTGTAAGCGGCCCACTTTGGTAACATACGCTGGTGTTCAGTGATAATGACTGGATCTGTTCATTGCCAGTTCCTATTAACGCTCTTAATTGATGTTGGTGCGCAGTGATAGAAACATGTTACTTAGAAAGTATATATTAATTGGAACCAGCAGGCTACATACAGTCAGAGAAGTTCTAAAGTCTTGGAATGGATCGTTACGCCCACTAACGCTGTACGTAGTTGTTAATGATCATACACATCCTTGAATTGATGATGCGTGTTGAGATGCAGGCTTTACAAGTAGTACTTGAATCGATTGCCTCCAAGAAAACATTGGTGGAGGATTCTGCAGCAGCCAGGTTGGAGTTACTAACAATGTAGTTTTGGTGCTGCAATTGATATAAATCTGCATGACCTGATTATACCTTTCATGCAATTAATTTTGACATTTGTAGTCGCTCTATGTTTCCAAATAAGGACTTTTTTTTTTAATTTCAAAAGAGTCTTAATATGGTTAGTGATGACTGACTGCCGCATACATCTGAGGCTCCGGTTGGGACTTTGATTTATTATTAATGGCCTGGTGACTGTATGATTGTGTGTCCAAAAGCAGATACTATGTGGATCTCCTTCGGTGTGTGTACATTACAGTTTCGGAACCGGAGTGGTGTCTCAAAGAGAATGTAAGGTTTTCTCATCTCTGTGAAATTGTCTGGATAGAATGGGTGATTAGGATCAAGCTTTATAGCTTGCTGGGTTTTCATGCTCTATGCAAGGTTGTCATAGAGCTTGATGACAGCAGGGCAAATGGACATCACGGACGTCGTATAGAGTTCTTTTCCATCTTTTGTTGAGATTAGGGTTTGTCACACCTCTCCCGAGAAGTTTGATTCTTTGGAGATTGAGAACCTTGGGAGAGATACGTGGAGTCAATTGTGGCCATTCTTCGTGAAGAAGGTGTGACTCCCTTTGAGGCTGCGTGAAGAATGAGAATGGGTCACACAAATTGTTAATCTTCTCCACGGCTTCTCAATCTTCTCCACGGCTTCTCAATCATCGTGATGGTTTCGCAATCTTCATTCCTGTCTAGAGGAGAAGAATGAAACTTCTCAATCTTCAAAGAATGGGTCCTTTCCACAATTCAAGGAGAAAGTGCCATGTACGTATTCTCTGAAGATTGAGAATGGGAAGAAAGAGGTGTGACACGGTCCCCTATTGTTGAAGATATTCTTTAAATAGTAATATAATATTAGGAATATTCTCACGGAAATCTAGGGTTTTGTCATGTAGGACCGTCTTGTCTCTAAGTGACAAAGTGAGTAAAAGTATGGTCTTCCCTCTGTCCTTCATTTTTGATAACCTTTCAGACTCTATGGTATCAACTAATTAATGGTTTCTTGATCCATACCAGGTAGGAGCTTTTGTGAAAGTATTGCGGATGTTCTTTTGCTATGGTTTAGGCAAAACCTCGACGTGTTCAAGCACATGTCAGGACGGGAAGGATTCAAGGAGCACACGGGATATTGATGAAGAGATGATGCAGACCGATGACCGTGGAAATGATTTAGATTTATTAATGTCAGACAAAGCAGAAATAATAATGCCAACGTTCTCTTTTGACACCGACGAAACTGCGAGTAGTTTTCCCGTTGAAGATGCGTTCCGTGATAGGAGCTCGGAGGTGCGCTTGTACTCAATCAACGCTATTCAGGTCTATCAATACTTTACTTCTGTTTGACTGTGAATCAGAGATCCTGAAGCTCTTAATTACTCTGGTGTTGATTAAATATGTTGCACTTATAATTCCTGGTTTTGACCAACCGAAACATGCATCATTCATGCGAAATTACATGCACTGATTTAATAGACACACTAGTAGGAAATGTGTTGTTTTCAACTTACTATAAATGAAAAAGCAATGAAACCGCGCCTAGCACATGGTTTGTGTCAGTGCTGGTGAGTGCTTTTGGTCACAAGAAGACAGAAATATAATCACAATATTCTGCCATTGTTCACTGTTTCCATGAAGTGGGGAATGAAAAACGACAGATCTGCTACTAGTGACAGTTATTTATCCCCAGATGGCGGAATTTCACGAATTTTAAAGGCTGAGTTTTGAGTGGCTCCAACTGAAAACTGGAGCACATCTGAACCTCATATATTTATACCCATCTTAGATTTTAGAGCTCAAGGTTTCAGTTGGCCACCTGAAAACCCATCTAATTAAGCATTTGGAAGTGGTAAATTATAAAGCAAGAAAGTACTACCGGTAGTTCTAAGCACTTGAATATCGCAATCTTGGCGCTCCAAAATCCACCAAATGTTTCACAAATGAGCTGTGATGCTGTGTATGTTTAGGCAATGGCCCGGGGAGATCCAGAAGGCGTTAAAAAAACGATGTTTGGCTACGCTTCTTGTTGCGGACAACATTAATTATTCGGTAACACTCAAATCAAACGAACTGTCCTTAATTTCCGCTCAGTCGTGTTGTACATGCTGATCAGTACTACTACTAACTGCAGATATATGTTCAAGTTAATTATAAGAAATGGCTGGCTAGTCCTGTAATTACACTAGTAGGAAATGTGTCCTTTTTCACTTACTATAAATGAAAAAGGAATGAAACTGCGCCATGCACATGGGTGAGTGGTTTTGGTCACAAGAAGATAGAAATATAGGTACAATATTCTGTCACTGTTCACTGTTTTCACAAAGTGGGGAATGAAAAACAACAGATCTGCTACTAGTGTTAAGTTTTGGATTTCGATTATTAATTGATGTTTTAGAACTTACTCTTGAAACGCAGATTATAGGAGGAGGCAATGCTGCTGACCACGGTTGTCAAGAATGACGGACACAGGCACTCCAGATTCTTGTTGCTACGTAATCTGACTTTGGTCGATATGAATCTGCTTCTTTCGGGGGTCATATTAGTTTGCAAAATCTGCAAACGTAAATTGACCGTTCAGCCGGTTTCTGTAGTTTAGCCAGTTTAACCGGATTCCAGGATTATATTGGAGGGAGCCTCCCAAATTCAGATTACGTTCAGTACTTGCCCCGGTAGACATGTCCCGAAAAATAATCGGTTGACCGGCTCCCGACTACTTAATAAGCCTTTGCCACTTAATTATGAGACGGTCGGTCATGTAGGGCATGTTCAACCCTATTTATATATGTTGGAAATGTTCCCAGTAATTCATGGATATTCTAGAATATTCCAAGAATATCTTCATTATTCTCAATAAGTGACGGATGGGATGTCTCTTTGTCTGTCATCTATGCACTGAACGGGGAGTTTTCCAAGGAAACCAGCTAAAATCCAATATTTTACAAAAGCAACCGGTTTTAGACAAGAATCCATATGGTTATTGTCCATGTTTCACCTAAGTAGCACCCAAGTACCACAAATTTTATCCGGATTTTAGCCTGAAACTACAAGTTTTAACCGATGCTGGAACTCCCCGTACATTGCATCTATGACAACCCTCCTGCCAACGTTTCTGTTGTTTGATCCAAATAATTCCCAAGGTACGTACTGATCCAATGAGATGTTTTAAACTTTCTTGATTTGTAAAGAGTGTGCATTACATCATCAACCTTTGCAATTATGGTTCTTAACCCCTCGGCCGCTAGCAGCGGCGGCCGGGGACCTGGAACGGCGTGGGGTTGATCTCCCACGTCGTGACGAAAGAAGGAGAGTAGTATTGTTCCAATGTCCCTTTGTCCAGTGGGCATCGGGTCATTGACATTACGAACGGACACTTTATTCACGCCGGCCCTTACCTTAGGGTTGGTGTTTCTATCTATCTATCTATCTTCTTAACCTTTAAAAGATTGACCAAGCCTCACTTTCTTAGTTTGGTTTTTTCAATTTTCAAACCATGAATTGTTAATAATAGAGAAATGTTTTTATGAATTTTTTTCATGCATCATTTGTGACAAGAATAGTATATTTCTAGAATGTAAATTACCTTGTGTATTTTGAGGTTAAAACTAAAAAATACTCCTTTCTTTCTAATGAAATGTGCTTTAAGGGTTAATTGAGAACTTGTGTCATGATGCATGGTGCCAGGTTCTAGTAGAGCGGAAGGGATCTAAAGGACCTTGGGGGATCTCAAAGACAAATATTTGTCGAGCTTCAAACTGGTAATTGCTCTGCTTCATCTTGTGAAGATTCTATAAAATTTAGTATGATGAATTTCATTTGCAGAAGAAAGTAACTCATTTCTTTTAGCATTTGTCAGTGATTTAATCAATCAATAGTGGGTGTTAGACCTCACTGTGAATGTGAATTTTTTTAACAAGAAACATTTTGGAAATGCAAGAGAGTTGACCATGTTCTCTTCACTTCCCTAATGTTTAGATGAAGTAGGATATTTCAATCTATTATTGTTTACTGTATCTTTCAAGGACCAGATGTTGGAGAGGAACTTATACTTGTTGAAATGGCGTGTTTTAAAGCACCAAGATTCTAATGATGGAGTCGCTTTAGAAATCTAAGATGTGTAGATTTGTGGTTCCATATGTCCATTTTGGAAAAGTGCAAATTTCTTGAAATTTAACCATTCTAATGAGTATGAAAATTTTAGCCTTCAAATATTTTTTATTCCATGTGGTGTCAAAGCATCTTTTGTGGTTGACCAATTGTTGTCATGAAAATTCCATTCAGAGTTTAACTCATTAATTGAGGTCTTAAATAAATTTACATCTGTAATGAATAGTTATAGCCTAAAGTAACTTGCTTTAGGCTTTGACACTAAATAGAATGAAACGTGTAGTCAGTGTTATATTAATACCTTGATTTCTAAGACATGTTAGAGAGGTGAAATGTATCAAGTTTTTAAAAAAAAGAAGCAAATATAAGTTGTCTTGAGTCTGTACGTGCACCTCATTGGTATTAGAAGTGGAATTAGAACATCTTCAATGTATTCTCGATATTAGTCTACACTAAAGTTCATGTGTCATAGATAATTTTAGTCCTTCAATTTTGTTGTGCAAGTAATTGATGAAAGTGGAGACTCAATGGGGGGAACAACAGTAAGTAGGCTATTTGTTGTGATAGTGCATTTGATTGGTACCTATTTTGATGCCACCATTGACTTAAATGCTCATGTTCCAAAAATGGCTTGGACTTTGATTATTGTGTGCCTTGAAGATTTCAACAAATAATAAAGTTTTGTCGTGAGAAAAGCCAAATATGTTGTGGCCTGCACAATATTGCATTGGAATGTAGTTATTGAGATTTTGTCACTACTATGGTGGTAATGCCCCTCTTTATGCTTTGGATTGAAGATGCTCTTATATTGGTATGTAGATCCTATGGGTTGACTTTAGCCATCTATAGCTACAATGAAGATATGATTTAGCCACTTGCTCTTCATCCACAATGAAGACGTTAGGATAGTATTATGTGTGGGTGATGTAAGATGATATGATATTCATTTTAGTATCAATTGCGATACACATCTTTAACCCCTAAATGCTTGGGCCTATGACCATGGAATCATGTTTTGCATGTCACATTTGATTTTGCCACAATAAATAAGATAAAGTATTCAATTTTATGTTTCTAGTAGATGAAGCCATGTGTCTACTCCAAATCATGAATTTTTCATGACTTTTGATGAAAATTTGAAATTACTATGAATTTTCAAAGTGATTGTAAAGAAAATTCATATCAATTTCAAAATGTTATGGAAAATTTTGATTTTTTTTACCAAAGTAAGAAAATCACCTACAGTATGTGTCTAAATATAGATTTTTAGTCATACAATGGTAATGTTTAGTCATACAACGGTTGAATGGATTTCATGAGGCGGTCTAATTCCGGCATGCGGTCAGGCGGGCATGCAGAGCCATGCTCGAGCCATGCATGAGGATGGGTGGTCCAGCGTGAGTGGACTTTGAGCAAGGGAGGATTTCAAGGCAAGGCTAGCGTCCAGACCCACTACTGTACAGTACTGTACAGTACTCGGAAACAATGTTACGCAATTCCCTCTTTTGCGTTTCAAAGAACTCTTCATAATATCAAATATAATTGGTTTTTTTCATCTTGCATATTTAAGATTCAATTTATACATGATTCCAAGCAAGCATACCAAATTTGGGTTTTAAAAAGAAAAATCCCATTTTTGATGGATTTTAAAAGTCCAATTTCTTGATTTTACGTGATAATTTGTTGAAAACTATTGGTGATGAATTTTTATAATTTTATTGCATAGGTGTGTTGGAAATATCCATATGCACCTTTCATATCAAGGAACACCCCATTCATTAACAAAAACATCCTCTATGAAGAGTTCATGGTGAAGAATTGCATGCCCAAATTTTGTAAAATAGATATCTTTTTATTATAACTAATAATAAAAAGTACCAACGTTAAGCGATCCTGTACAGAATTAGTCTCTATCAAGGGTTTTGGTTCAGCTGGAAGTTCACCACCAGTGCAAGAGATCGACTCAGATCTGAGTGAAGCCAGGGCTTTTGGATCTGAATTACAGGCGGCAGCGGAGGCAGTAGATAGTCTGAACGTTAGTGTTGCAACTGGTAATTTTGCTGCATGACTTACTCTCACGCTCAATTCAACAAAGGATGCCGGCAGAGTGAAGTTATCCTCATTCAAGAGTAATTTATTCTATGCTCCCTTATTCGAATTTTCTCTGTTTCATCATTGTTCGTATGGTTTTTTGAGCTCTGTTAATATCTGTCGATCTTCCAGCAGATTTTGCAAAGGTACGTGATTTCCATCCAAGATATGATTATGGGTTTAGGGTTTAGGGTTTTAGGTTTTAATCCCTAAATGTCCCAACGTCCAGAAACTGGATTACGAACAAATTAAAAGCCTGGTAACATTCTCATACAATCTTGGATGACTTTCATCCAAGTCATATTTGCAAGCCTATTAGGTTCTCTACCAATTAAGTAAATCTGTTGTGATATTGAGATGTTGATAATATTGGAGAGGCCTCCAAATGCAAGTATGTCAAATTTGTTGGGTAGATTTCATGTTTGCAATGGACCTCTTTATGTACACCTCATGTACATTTGAGCCATGCTAATGTAGCATATCTATTAAGGCTAGCATCTACTTCTGTTCAAAGGGTCGGTAAGTTTAGGGGCAAGTCTCTGTGAAGCTTGGGTTCTAACTGTTGCTGAATTTCGATGTTACGTTCTAGGAGAGCTTTTGAGATGTGGTTGCTTGGTACAGCAAGTGCTTTGGGAACGCATAGTCAGTGACGGTTGATGTGGAGCTTCTATCTGCATTATGCTCTGTTGCGGATGAGAAGACACCAATCCATCTCGGTCATTGCTTTGTACACCTCTTAAAAATCTCACCTTTGCATTTCTTGTAATTGAATTTGATCAGGCTCAAGCACGCATGTATCAAGCAGGCATTGCTCCCCTCTGATATATACACCGCCATCATCCATACCCAAGTGAAACCTGCTCATCACATACTATTGAATCCGTTGTCAAGAACTACCAATTTCCAAGATGCAACTTTCAGAGAACCTAGCAGGTCGTATAGATCCAAGTGCCTAAGTTATTCTAATGTGGACTCTACAGTACTGGTATCTATACATCGCTCTGGATTATGCATTTGAATATTGATCAACTGATAGCTCCTCCCTCCGGTCAACCTTCTTGTGCATCCATAACATTCAGTAGCCTTCCAAGAGGGTGCCTTTTAGTTTCATCCACCTTTATATATGGAGTGACCAGTGATTTGTAATTGAATGAACTATTGAATCAAATAAACAATTACATAACACTGTTGAGTAGTGAATGGAATCAAAATAAACAATTACAAAACACTGTTGAGTAGTGAATGAATCAAATAAACAATTAGAAAACACTGTTGAATTGTGATTGAGTGAGTGCTTTTGAATACTGCTCTCCATGGTTGATTGCTCTTGCTTAATGCCACGTGCTCCTATAGCTACTGATTTGATGTGGAATATCCCACATCATTCCATTGGGAGGATGAAATGATGTGGGATATTCCACATCATTCTGTTGGAGGGAGGCAGAAGTTAGTAAGGCTACTGAATGGTATGTCCATTGACAATGACCATGTCACACAATTCATTATATCATTCATTTGACATGAATCATCACTACATCTTCTAAGACTAGATCTTGCAATTCTAAAGGTGTTGGTTCCTAGCAGTTGGCTCACTACAGTGATTATTGCCATTACTGTGAGACACTAACTATTTAAGTGCTCGAGCTATAACATTTTATAGAAGGAAAATATTCTTACCAATGTTGAAGAAATTGGTATTACTGATGTTGTAGAATGTCCATAAACATATTTCGCAAAAATGTTCACCTTGCGTAGTGTGTCTTGCAGTGATGGCAATAATTGGTGTAGATGTCTGCGCACATGAACTACATGCCTGTACACCTACACTTCTAAATGCAGTTTGTTCTACATTTCTAAGTAAAGAATGTTTCATTAGAAATAGGATCGCAATTATCCTGTAAAGGTTTAACCAACCTGTTTTGGGTTGGTGGCATTTTTGGTTCTTCTAAATCTCCTTCCTCATGAATCTCTTCATCATGAAACATTTTTTGGAGATACTTCAGGAAGTTGTTGTCCTATCTAACAGTTGGATTTGGTGTTACTAGAGCACATTCTTCTCTAAAATTACAAATGTATATGAAATTTAGACCAAGCCAAAATTGCATTGAATGACTTTAGTTCAAAAGTGATCATAAATTTAAGAAACACAAAAATTTCAAAAAATCACCATGTCAAGAGTATCTTATTTTAAATCCATTTTAACAAATTTTACTCAAAAATGTTAATATTTTGTTTGTAATAAAATTTAAAAAGAATTTTTAATTTTAACTTTCAAAATATGTAATAAAATATTGATGATAACATTGATGAATCTAACCCTACAGATGAAATTTTTAATTCAAAATCTACAAATCTTATTTGTACATTAATTCCAAAATATTCCTCCAAATGATACTTTATAATGCGTTTTTTTCACAGGGGCACCCTGTGACCTTTAGGGGTTAATAACTTCAATGTTTGAGAAAATTCTCAATTGGAACCAGAAAGTTTGATCTACATGAAGTGCACCATAAGGGGCAACATTCCAAGACATACCAGGGTGTTGATGGAGAAATGGCATGGCTAGGGCCTCAACTATTTGTGGAGACATGTAGCAGAATCAACCGAAATGAGTGAGAAGTGGTGCACACTTCCATGAACTTGAATATGGACACATTTGATTGGTTCGGGAGAAGTTGTCATGGAGTTGATACATGCCTACAACCCTCTCCAGATTTGAAGATTTGAAGAATTGCAAAGATGCATTATAAAATGCAACTAAGAGGGATATGTTGAACTTGATGTATGAATAAAAGTTGTACATTATGAATTTTAGATTCTATTCATACGGTTAGATCTATGATCCAATCACCAATATTTTTGTATAAAATTTGAAACTTAAAATTCGATATTTCTTTTATAGTAATTCAATTATGAATAAGATATTGATGATCTGTGAATGAATTTTTTTGTGATGTGTTGAAATTTAATACTCTAAGTATAGTGATTTTTGGATATTTTTTGGTTGCTTAATTTTATGAGTTGATTTTTTCAAGAGCACTTTGGAATTAAGATCTTAGAAATTATTGGTGAATCATTGCAACAAGAAATGAGGCATAAAAATAACAAACATCATCCCCTTTTCTATTGGATCACACATGCATGAAGCTAACTTCCCATAAAATCTATAGTAAAAAATCCACATTGCAAAAAGTGCATGACATATGAGAAAACGGAGTTTGATTCTATTGCTTGGGTAGTTAGGGATTATGAACCCTCTATACTTTATGACAACTTCTCTACTTTTTTCTCAAAAGCTCACTTGAAATGTGGAACTTAGTCATTCTAAGTCCCTAAAACTTGTCTTTCAGTGAGAAACTTCACCCTTTGAAGTTGGACCTAACGGCCCCTTCCGTGTGTTAGTGGTGGTGGTGGTGGGGGGGTTGGGGTGCTAGAAAGTTAAAAGCTATCGATCCTTGAAATGGGTAAGCCTAGGAATATGGTTTCCATTCTTACTGAAATGGGTGAACCATTGGTGGTTTTTGGGACCTCAATTTTTGTCTTCTAGCGGCTTTCACCCGCTTGACCTTCACATGGAATTGTGATCTTAATCTCTTAGAGTACAAGGAGCCTCGTAGAACAATGTTTGATCGTTTTTCAGACAAACACAAATTTTCACCGAGTTCCTAATTTCAAATGAAAAAGGTTCAAACTAAGAAAGTGTGGGGGCTATCTTCTACTTTCTAGTCCAATTTATCATTCTTCAAAATTGTTAAAATTGCATTTTTTTTTACAGCACTATAAAGCTCAAAATCCTAAAATTCCAATATGCATTGTAGAAAAAGTTTTTCTATAGCATTTCTTTTTATTTGAGCTCAAGAAGCATGCCACCTACACCTTGTTGTTTTAGAACACCATTTTTCATTACTATTATTTACATTTTCCCTAAAAAAAATCATACTATTCTAAGGATTTTTGTAATTATTATGATTATTACAAGAAAAAAACTTTGAAAAATCTTATAAATTTATGTTTATTTAAACATGCACAAAAATCAAAGTAAATCAGTTTGAAAAAATCTTATATGAGAAGAATATGAGAAAATATAATCTATTTTAAAATATGAGTAATAGATGAGGTTTGACCGAATAATTGTAGTGTGGATGTTTAGCCTTTAACCCCTAAAGGACCATGCTCATCCCTAAAATTTTATCACTTTTTTGTGATGCTTTCAGAAAGGCAATTGTATCTCTTGATTAGTATTCATGTAGAAAACTTCACCGTTGAAGTTCAAAAAGGACTTAGTCATAAGACTATACATCAATTTTTAGAACAATCTACCGTATATATTACATGATTATAAGGTTTAATCATAAGTCGATTGTTGAGAATTTTAAATAAAACCAACAGGTCATTCATTGCAAACTTTCTCATAAATTTAAAAACCATGATTAGCGTTTGAAAGTTTAGGAGCATACAAAGATGTACTATATCTAGGTGTCCACAAAAAATGGTGTTCTAAAACTAAATACAACAACAATGATTGATTATCAAAGATTTATGTTTGGGTGAAGTGATTTGTTGGTGACTCGTTGAGCCGGTGTTTGTGATTGTTATTAATTTTCACATTGCAAAAATGTTTTAAAGAATTCAAATATATATATTGGAATATTCCAAAATAATCCAAAATAATATAAAATATGTAGAAAAGATTCCAATTATTTTGAAAAGATTCCATTTAAAATATATTTAAACATTTCCCGTAATTATTTTATAGTGTTAATGATGCAGTAATGACAAATGTTTTACATATTGGACACTTCTTTTTTTTTACGAATGTGACGTCCAAGTGTGAAAACGCCCTTCAAGTCAACGTTTTAATTTTTCCCGATGAATCAATCAACGTAATTGCAAATCTTGAAGGATTTTTTGTGTTCTTGAAACAAACATGTTCAATTCTTTAGTTAACATTGAGTCAAAATTATGAAATCCAAACAAGTTATTAAAGTAATGAAATCATTCGTGGACACAATGTGTCCACCTCGTCCTTTAGGGGTTAAAGGACATAGAGGTATAAGACGGGCAACCCGAAGAAATATGAGCCAGAATTTTTGGCCTGGGCATCCCTCCGTGCGTTGTCAACCCTTATACTTTGGGCATGAATTTGAAACTTGAGCATGCCTGCACATATCACACCCCGTCTCTATATCCCCCGGTGGTCTTGAATGCAAGACCACTGTTCATGGCCCCCTCCTTTTCTGAAATTTCCATTTTCAGCACCTTCGGTGCTATTTTTGGCAATTTTTTTTGCAAATTTGGGACCTACGGCTCCGATTTATCCTAGGGGGACCTACTTGGGAATAAAAAACCATTGGAGGAGGGGGTTGTTTTTTGAAGTGGGCCCGTGAACCAACAAAAATAGGGGGCACTTTTGTCCCCATTCATTGAAGACCACCGGGGGATTTAGAAAAATCCCATATCACATTCGCCAATAATTAAATGTGATTAAGTTAGAGAGAGGAAGCACAACACACGGCTATGTAAGGTAGTAACACCTTAAACTGCCAAGTACCCATTCCCGCCTCCTATAATTTCACCTCAAAGTGATTGGGAGTGTACCTAAATGGACCACAACTTCACTAAAAGTTCACTGGAACCAATGAGATGGAAGCATTGACTAGTTTTGTCCATGTGTTCCTTCTGTTTCTTTTGGGTAAGTCTACAATTTTGATTAGGTGTCTACAACATCTTCACTTCAAAAATTCGTGTAAAATTGCTCATGTGTCCAAATTTTTTGATTCCAAGACCCAACACTTCGTCTCCAATTTGCTAACACATTCATGGTTTCACTTCATGCTTTTTGCACTCCCGGTTACCAATTCCCTTATTCTGTCGGTTTAAGGTGTTATTACCTTATTAGAGCAGGCCCAGCAGCACCCATTTTCCACTCACCAACGCTATTTATGGATGATAAAGTATCTCTTATGGTGTGGAGTTTGATATTTGCCCACCAAATGTTGCCCATATGGAGTGGTGATTCTCACATCAAGCAATTTGTCCCACTCTCTGACAAGACAATGCTCTCACTTTATGAAGTTAAGTTTAGTAAATTTATTCTCCGCCATTATGATTGTCCCAAGTAGTGACAAAAGTAGTAGTTTAAAATTGATTGATGCACTCTATTCTAGGCACGCTTGGTGGTTGTTGCTGAGGAAGTTCTCAATTCTCTCACACCATCTTGAATGTGGACTTGGTGCACAATGACCAACTGCTGGGCTTGCTCTTAGTCCTCAGGCCATTTCCATACGCCCCATGCTATGTCACTTTGAGCTGCATCTCCTTCAGCTCGTGAGAATCCCCCATGTGTCATGAGCACAAGGCTCTGACATGCTGGGTCCAAAAAACAAATCGCCTCTGATGTCCAATGTGGACTGCGTTTCTCCTCCCACAGCAGGCGCAACATCAAAAAAAGAAGAAAGAAGCAACCCGAATACTCTCCCTGCATACTTGATGATTTCATGTAGCTCCATGAGCAACTGCAACCCATCTTGATTGCAGCTTTCAAAGAATCTAAATTTGTAATTCCTGTCTCTTTTGAATGAACCACCCCCACACATTTTTTGGTGGACCATTTTAAAAGATTTTTAGATTATTCTTTCAAAACTAAGTCCCTCGAACTTATCATGTCCTTTAAAGGTTAAGGGTTAAGGCGATGGCTGATCTCGAAAGTAAAAGATGACAACCAAAAAGGACTTTGAAATGTTAGCAAGCAAGACAAATGGTTGGTTGGAATTCAAATGGTTAGCAAGCAAGCGGCTAATCCAGCCAAACCACAAGTTCATCCAAGTGGCATGTTTAGCCAGGCAGTAAGTTTGGCCTCTGCAACGACTTCAGAAAGAAACTAAAAACGTGTCGAGGAAGAAACGTAGTTGGGCAACCCCATCAATGCAGAACCACAACCTGGAACAAGATAATCCTACCCAATCAGCATAGCCAGGTGATACAACGCAGTAAAAAGGTCATGAAGCACATCAGAAAAGTTGGGCTAGACTATTTTGGTGTCATTTTGACACCAAAGGTCGGCGCATTCATGTCATTTTAGTGTCATTTTATCCATACTAGGTTGGTATGGAGGTTGGCACCAAATCATCTTAATTGCATTTCAATGCACCATCGCGGCACCATGTTCACATGCCTTAACCCTTAACTTCCTGGGCGACCCAAAATAGGTCGCTCTATTTTTAGAACTGAAAATATCTTGAGGAAGGAGTGTCCGAATGATTCAAAATTTGGGCCAATTTTGTGTAGAAACGAGTTAGCTATCCAATGGTGTAGTCTGATTTGGAGAAATGCACATTGTCAATTTTACAAAAATCCACAAGTGCTGGGTGGTCACAAAACTGAGGAAGAAAAGTCAGCTGAAGAGAGTGACAGGCGAATGATGAGCTGCCACGTGTTCCATTTGGAAGGGTGGCTTGTAGGTGGGTGTAGCTACTAAAATGCAAATCTTGCACTTGGATTTCACCTTTTTTCCAAAATTCTTTTTCCTACTATATGTGTTCTTTTGTGTACTTTCAACCTACCGTGTCCGATTTTGCAATGGAAGATCAGATTTGTAAGAATTTGTAAGATTTCTCTCAAAGTCACAAGTGAACTAGTAAAAAGTGGATGTCATGTCAAGGCCTCTTTCTCACTCATTTTTAATCTTAAAAATACAAAACTTGTTGTCATGCATAGGATACTTGATTATCTTCAGAATGACAAGAATGCATCAACTTTCTAAAATAGTATGTGCCCAAGAGAGTCAATCAAAGCTCATTTTCAGCAGTGAGAAAACAATGAATTTCTTGGAGTACCCTTCACTTTTATGTCCCATCCAAGCAACCTATAACTTTGTAAAAATGAAGGTGACTTGCATATCTATAAGATCTTACGGTTGAATTTGTAAAAAAGTGAACTACATAAGTTTGAGCAACATGTATCCCTAACCGAAAAAATTAGGGTCCAAAACGCGCTGAAAATGGTTCAGGAAGTTAAGGGTTAAAGTTCTTGATGGCATTGTTACTACCCCTGTGCAGTGTTATGGTTGTTTTTCAATTTTACTTTCTAAATCTGGTCTAAAGCGATTTTTAAACCAACAATTGCATGCAAAAGTAGTAGCCTAGCTAAGAGATTTGAGTCTTGTTAAAACACCAACACCCTTGCTCAAAATCCTGCACAGCAACTGTATTTCCCAGGAATGATCGGGAAACCCTCAGCGCTGCACCGTAATATTCTCCCACCAGACATGATGCTCAACAAACACCCACGGAAGCCGTCTCTTTCTGTACCTCTCTTTTCCATATTTTGTGCACTGTAGTAACCATGTTAGCAACTGCGAAGCTAGAGTCAACAACTAGATGCGAAACACTATAGCACTTGCGAGACAAAAAGCTACCAATTTTGGGTTATGCCAACATGTGGAGTGGAGCATGCCATCCATGTAGAGTGGGGCGTCGAAAAATTTACTATGCACTCCTTGCTTGCCGCTGGGCAAAGGGGTGCCAAAACTTGCCATTACCATGCAGAATTCAGAGAAGGGGGTGACGATGCTCTTACCAAATGGCCTCCTCTTGCAGGACAGAAGTTGTGTACTCTGACACCCCCTGATGTGTCCTTGGCAACTGAGCCAACTTTATACAGTACGTGCCCTTGCAAGGAGGTGGAGTACTGAGCAAACCAACCATGCCATATTTGAATTAAAGCAGCCACGTTGCCTTGAGCCAGTGCAACTTGGCAACGTCTCCTGAATCCCGCTGTAGTTTTGGTTGGAGACGACATCTGTGACCATCACAAATCCACTCAGAACTGTTGTTTCTGGTGAAGGAATGCACTGAAAAGTTGAATAGTATAGAAGTCGTACTATTTATCAGTAGATATTTTGATTTGACCAACACATTCTTGGTTGGCTCCATCGCTTAAATAATTACTACAGAGGTTGCCTCAAATCATCGTAACATTCAGTAGCATATGTTGGGTATGCTTTTTAGTTTCATTCAAGAAGATAAGCAAAGTGGATGAACATGAGATGGGGAGGGAATGAGAAAATGAACACATGTGGTACTCATTTACAACTATAAGAGCCGGCCCAACAACATCCTCTTTTCACTCACCAATGTTATTTCCGATTGATAAAGTGCCTCATATAGTTTGGAGTTTGATATTTCTACACCAAATATTGTCCATATGGCGGAGGTGGTTTCCACATCAAGCACTTTGTCCTACTCTGTGACAAGACTATGCTCCCACTTTATGAAGTTAACTTTAGTAAACTTATTCTCCATCATTATGATTGTCCCAAGTTGTGACAAAAGTAATAGTTTAAAATGGATTGATGACCTCTATTTAAGCACGCTTGGTGTTTGTTCCTGGGGGAGTTCCTAATTCTCTCACACCATTTTGAATGTGGACTTGGTGCACACTCACGAACTTAGAGCAGCAGTTCGTCAATGTGCACCAAGTCCACATGCAAGTTGGTGTGAGAGAATTAGGAACTTCCCCAGCAACAAACATCAAGCATGCTTAGAATAAAGGTCATCAATCAATTTTAAACTATTACTTTTGTCTCAACTTGAGACAATCATAATGATGGAGAATAAGTTTACTAAAGTTAACTTCATAAAGTGAGAGCATGGTCTTGTCACAGAGTAGGACAAAGTGCTTGATGGGGAAATCACCTCTGCCATATGAACAAAATTTGGAGTTGAAATATCAAACTCCAAACTATGAGAGGCACTTTACCAGTCAAAAATAACGTTGGTGAGTGAAAAAAGGATGCTGCTGGACTTGCTCTAAGAGCTCAATACTTGCAGCTTCCTGCAAACAAGGATAGCTATTGATTTACTCTGTCCAATGATGCAGAATATGCTGTAGATTCACTTGGAGCCCAGGGCAGAGCCAAGCTATGCTACTGTACTGAATGTTATGATGATCAGTTGCATTTTTCGCTGCCCTCGGAACGATCACTGTAGATTTTTTTGATAATCTTGCTGCAATGGGCTCCACCTTGAGGTCGTGTCTGTGGCTTGAATTGCCATGTGGGCAGATCAGCTGGACTTGCAAGCTGCATTCCTATCCATACTTCCATTGCAGCTTTTTGATATTAGTGACAAGTGTCAATAATTCAGCATCTTCGTGAATATTTCTGCAATTGCCACATGGAATTGGGCCAATTGGCCGGTTGTCCCTCCCGTCTGTGCATATAGCTGCGTCTGATTTCCACGATTATTATTCAAACTCGATCGTCTCCCAGTCAATCTCACTTTCCACGATTCATTATTTTATTCAAGAGCTTTCTTTGATCTATTGTATTCAGGAGCTTTTATCGATTTAGAGTGACTTATCAATTTGCGATGGCGTATTACCGACCGGGTGATGGTGTAGGTGGATACCCAATGGGTTCAGATTTGGGAGCGGGTGGTCTAAGTGAAATTGGCGCAATGGACCGTGGTTTCCGACCTGGTGGAGATTATGGGTATGATGTTCCGAGTTATGGAAGACCTCTTGGTGGAGAGTACGTCGGTGGTGAACCGGAATTCTATGGCGCCGAACGGTAGGGGCGTCCTCTTGGTCATGTTTCTGTTTTTGTTGGAAATGTGTCGCTTTTCACTTACTATAAATGAAAAAGAAATGAAATTGCGTCAAGCACATGGGTTGTGTCAATGTTGGTGAGTAGTTTTGGTCACAAGAAGCCAGAAATATAGGTATAATATTCCGGTACTGTTCATTGTTCCTGAGGAATGAAAAACGACAGGTTTGCTACTAGTGGTAGTTTGGGATCGAGGCTGAGACGCTAAGATGATGTATTGTTACCATGCCAATGAGCCTAATTTTCTCAATGTGGGTATTTGGGGAAGACGAATATTAATTGAAGAAGTACGTAGAGATACGAGTTGACTACATTCCCATGAATGAAAAAAAATCATTAAAATAATTGTTACCTTTTATGATTTCTGTGACATAGGCTCAATTTGTGCTTATTATATGTGCAGGCCTGGAAGATACGGATATGGAAGGGAAGGATATGCTCCGAGTGTGTATGATGAAGGCTACCCTCGTCGGCCACCGCCAATGATGGGCGAGCCTTCAGATCTTGGAATGGGATTACGAGACGCAGGCAAGGTTTCTAGTACTGACTATGGTGCTGGATATGGGAGGCCTGAGTTTGCTGGCTATGGCGGCGCACCAGGCTATGGGGGAGCTCCAGGCTACGGCGGAGCGGATGTATGTCAATTCTCCTCCAGATTTTCTCATTTTCAATTTGTTTTGAGGTCTGGGCGATAGGGATTGTGATAGAGGGCAATCGGGTGTTGTACCCATGATGGGTTGCAGTCTTAACTTGGTCAATCCTAACTTGGTCAATCCAAAATCCTCATCGTTTGGGCTAAGATGTTGTATCGGGAACCTCCCGTGTATTATCTCGTCGTGTAGAATGTAGCCAACGGGTACATTTGTCGAGGTGAGGTTCCCGATACTACATGTGTCCCCATGGTTTGCATAACTTAGTAAGAAAGATGTGTCAAGAATGAAGAGCACTCTTTATCAGTCAAATCATGCATCTTCCCAGATGAAATATTCTCTCCATCTCCTGAACATTACTCTAAATACATTGATCACCCTCTTAAATCATCAACACATGGGATGCATTCCTTCTATAGTGAAATTTGTTTTACCTCTATCTCCCTTCAAGCTCTTCTCAAACTTGAGGACACTTCCCAAAGTATATGTGCCCCATCAATATCACGATCTTTGTTCCATTCTCCCTACGCAAGCCCCATCCACTAAATTTGGAAATCGCCGAATAAATCCAGGTTTAGGTAAAACCTGGTCCTATGTTGCATTACTGAGGCGCTGCTGTTTTGTCTTTAGGATGAAGTGAGACGACTCAGGAAAGAGCTTGAGCATGAAAGGCGTGAGAAGCACGAACTCGAGTTAGCAGCAGGTGGTGCACTTGGATATGGACTCTACGAGCGCCACGAAAAGAAAGAGGAGGAGGAGGACGATGATGAGGGATATGACGGCAAAAAGGAAAAGAAACATCACCGCTTTTTTCACCGGTCTTGAATGAGATTACCGTAATCCTTTGGAGCAGACAATTTGTAGATTCTTGGTGCGAAGTGTACTGTAGAAAAAGTATATGTTGGAGGTTGTAGAATTTGAAGCTGATGTAACCAGGATCTCAGGATAGATTGTAAGTTATGCATGCTACTGAACGTTATAACATTCTTAAAAACGGATTATACCATCGTTTCTCTGTAAAGCTGCGTTTGCTTTCACTCTGAGATTTTGGTTGCAAACATTTGAGAGATTTTGCTGGAGAATTCTGAACATGAACAACGTCGCAATGGAACCTTTTCATGTGGCATGAATCTTGTGATATACAATTATATGATATTCTTGTGATTGATCTTCATCTTTGTTAGAGCATCTGCACCGGGACTCGGGAAAATGGCCCGTGACCCCGGATGACGAGCCCGAGCAGCCCAACGTCCCCCACCGGAACTCTGAAAACAGTCGGCGTGAGCGCGGCCTCGCCAAATTTTCCTCTTGTCTCGCCATTTTTCCGAGTCTGTGCATTTCTTGAGCGCGCCCGAAGTGCGGAAATAATTGACAGAGATTTTGTCTATTTGCGTTTCGGATTTGGGTCGGGGTTGTTTTTAGTCGCCATGGCCGGGCCACCTCAGCCCACGCAAATCCCTCGCCGGCCACCTCAGCCCGCGACTGCAGCAAAAGGCCACCGAAATTAGCCTGCCAGCGACCCTGATTTCTAGCGGCCCTGATTTCCTGCCTTGGCGCGTCGATTTCAGGAGGAGTGGTGAGGGACGACTTTTTTGCCGAGTCCCAAAGACACTGTAGCGCCCTCGAAAGGCCGTGTAGCGCGTCACATTTAGGTCGTCCCAGTGCGGATGCTCTTATAGGTTGGCCTATTATAAGCAAAGACTGGACATGGCCATACTTATTAAAGAGTTTAGCGTCTCTACATAGAAACTGAGAAATACAGAAAATTAACTCATTTTTTCTTGCGTTTCCTGACTTTCTACACGTAACTGTCATGGTTCTTTACTTAGTATATTCCCTGAGCAGACTTCTCTTTGCACAATGGAAACATTGAATACTCAATTAGTGGTCGGGACGAGCAATTTCTTCATGCTTACCGACGAAACCCTCAAACCTAGGTTTATGACAGAATACTCTTGAATTTGGATGATTTTACACATCGCTGAGACGCGCACCTAGATTTTATGGAGGATGATCATGTCGCAGCTTCGTCAATCTGTAACGCCGTGGATTATTTTAGCGCGGATCGTTGCCATGCTAGTTGTCATCTGACAGAAGATTCGAAAGAGAGCAGGTACACTATCAAAACGATCCAGCTACAGTAATTAGATTTCGGCTATGGAATATTGATTGCTACCGCGTCGGCTTTGCTTTATTGATTGATACTCTAGAAACGCATCAACGTCGTTACGTTGATGAATGACTCTCACGTGTGCTTTGCATAATTTAGGGTTTGGTGCGTTGGAGGGAAAGACAATTGGTTGAGGGCGGTCCAGCTTCTTCACAATTTTTGGTGGTATCTTACGAAGCCGAGGGAAAGTCTTTCGAACTTTGCAACAGCTAGAGAAAACACCGAACCTGAGGAACTTTACGAGGATTGCTTGCAAAGCTTGCTCCCATAGGTTTCAAATATTCATTCCGGGGTAAAGGTTTCCCATTCCTTCTACACAGATAAAATTTGGTACTGTAACTAGAGCTTTCACCATCTGTGGACGAGAGTTATCCAGACGCACATACCGCTTGGAAACTGGTCCTAAACCCTAAACCCTAAACCCTAAACCCTTAGCCCTGCATTTGGGAGTCTTGTAGATCCTTGAAAGTGATGTTTCGAGGGATTCTTTTAGTGGATTGGAGAGTTTCCAAATGACAATGCGGTCGTCAGCGCGTATTGCTACAAACGTTGCAATCAAACTGCTGGTTCCAAGTGGAAGAAGTTCAAGCATTTTGACTGTCGGAGCTGGAGCAGACGATGTTTTGCACAGACTGCGTGAACAGAGTAAGCACTTGGATTCCCGGACGTACGTGAAGCTTTTCCAGCGGTGTATGGAGCTTCGAGATCCGTCCCTGGGCAAGCAGGTTCGTGATCACATTATTCAAACTGGTCGTCAGTTGAACATTTACGAACTCAACACCCTGATGAAACTGTACGCACTTTGTGGGAGTGTGGACGACGCTCGGCACGTGTTTGACAGCATTGTGGACAAGACCGTGGTTTCCTGGAATGCCATCATCGCAGGCTATGCTCAGCTTGGCCACGCCAAGGAAGCCTTCACGCTGTTCCGCCAAATGCTTCAGGAGCGTCTGGAGCCAAACACAATCACATATCTGACTGTTCTGGATGCTTGCTCAAGCCCAGAGGCTCTGAAATGGGGCAAACAGGTTCATGCTCACGCCCGAAACGCGGGCTTCGTGTCCGATTTCCGTGTGGGGACTGCCGTCGTGAACATGTATGTCAAGGGTGGGAGCATGGAGGATGCCCGTCACGTTTTTGATGAGTTGGGCAAACGAGATGTCAGTGCATTCAATGCAATCATCGGAGGGTATGCGAAGAATGGTGATGGTGAGAAGGCTTTTGAGGTCTTTCACATTATGCAACAAGAAGGTATGAAACCGAACCGAATTACCTACTTGAGCATCTTAGAAGCTTGCTCCGGCCGCGAAGGTTTAGCATTGGGAAAGGGAATTCATGCTCAATGTATCATGGCTGGAGTTTTTCATGATATTCGCGTAGCAACCGCTCTCGTCCGCATGTACACGAATTGTGGGAGCATGAAGGATGCACGTGAGGTTTTTGACAAAATGGTAGTTCGAGATGTTGTCTCGTGGACAGTCCTGATTGAAGGATATGCTAAGAGTGGTCACATGGAGGATGCTTTTGGCGTTTTTGCCATGATGCAACAAGAAGGCATTCAGCCTGACAAAGTCACGTACATGCATATCCTGAACGCATGTGCAAATGTGAAGTATGGGAGGGAGGTTCATTCCCAAGTAGAGAAATCTGGATTTGGAACTGATCTGCTTTTAAGCACAGCTCTCGTTCATATGTATGCCAAGTGTGGTGCAGTCAGGGACGCACGTCAAGTCTTCGATAACATGGTGAGACGAGACATTGTGTCATGGAGTGCGATGATTGGGGGTTACGCTGAGAATGGGTGTGGGAAAGAGGCCTTTGAGATTTTTCAGCAAATGAAACTGGAGGGTGTGGAGCCAGATAGGGTCACATACATCAATATCTTGAATGTATGTGTGAATCCAGGAGCGTTGGACTTGGGCATGGAGATTCACTCCCAAGCGGTAAAAGCCGGTCTATTGTCCCATATCCCTTTAGGAAATGCCTTGGTCAACATGTATTCAAAGTGCGGAAGCATTGAGGGTGCTCGTCAAGTTTTTGACGACATGATTAAGCGAGATGTTATTACATGGAATGCGATGATCGGAGGGTATGCGCGGCATGGATACGCTGCAGAAGCTCTGGATCTCTTTGAGAGGATGTTGAAGGAAAGGGTCAGGCCAAATTCAGTCACGTTTGTTGGTGTGCTTTCTGCCTGCAGCCGTGCAGGTTTTGTGACAGAGGGTCGTCACTTCTTCACATCCTTACTTCAAGACCATGGGATTGTCCCAACAATTGAACTTTACGGTTGCATGGTGGACCTTCTTGGGCGTGCTGGACAATTAGATGAAGCAGAGAAGTTTATTAACAGCATGCCGCTGGAAGCAACAGCTTCCATTTGGGGTTCTTTGCTGGGTGCTTGTAGAATCCACGGGAATTTAGAGGTCGCGGAACGTGCCGCGGAAAGGAGTCTAAGTATTGATCCACATGATGGTGCAGTGTATGTACAACTTTCACACATGTATGCTGCAGCTGGTATGTGGGAGAATGTTGCGAAAGTGAGGAAAGTGATGGAAGACAGAGGTGTTAAGAAGGAGCAGGGCTGCACCTGGATTCAGATTGACGGGAAGGTTCATACTTTTGTTACAGAAGATAGATCGCACCCTCAAGTGAAAGAAATTTATACTGAGCTGGCGAGGTTGATGCGGGAAATTAAGAGAGCGGGCTATGTCCCTTTTACTCAAAATGTACTGCATGACGTTGGAGAGCAGCAGAAGGAAGAAGCCATCAGTTACCACAGTGAGAAACTGGCCATTGCCTATGGAATCATCAGTACACCCCCTTCTACACCGATCCACATCTACAAGAATTTGCGTGTATGTGCTGATTGTCACTCTGCCTCCAAATTTATATCCAAGCTCGCTGGAAGGGAGATAATCGCACGGGATGCTAGTCGCTTTCACCATTTTAAAAATGGCGTATGTTCATGCGGCGATTACTGGTGATTAAGGTAAAGTTTTATCTTGAAATTGTGAAGAACAGTCTGATCGTTGGGGTGCAACTTTTATAGTTGAGTCTAATCTTGTTGCAACTAGACTTAAAGACTACAACTGAAACGACAGTGTGCTGTTGAACTCCATGGCCTTTGAGGCTTGCTTTGCAATCATGAATTTTTGTGTCCTCTCATACTGTTTTGTGCAATGTACTGTTTTCAGAGCTCACCGTTGCTATTCAGTGTCTCACATCATCGTCGTTGTGGTCGTTGTGGAATGCTCATCACTTGTAATCTTGTACACTTTCTCCTGAAGTGTCCTGATGTGAAACATAGCGTGCTTAGCTTAGCCTCTGCTCTGTTGATGCAGGGGATCAGCTGTTACTGAGAATGCAGGTGCCAAAATTTTCAGCTCACGACACGAGATTGGCTTCGAAGGCCAGAGATGCACCACCAGCACGGCCACGCAGGAGTACTCGCAAGTTATCTGATGTTATGGATGGGCTATATCCTCCTCGGACGCACTTCAATACCGCCAGATATTGGATGCATTCTCGGGCAATGCTGGGCTGTGATAGTGCGACCATATCCCAGTTACGTCTTCCATATCTATGAAAGTAATGAAAGAACTGGTAAGAAAAAGGTTAACAATCGCTTCAGGCTCGTGGAAATGTATCTCAATGCCACCTGTCTATGCAAGGGAGCTGACGAGGTGGTATTAACGACCAAGAGTGGAACAGAGAAGGGGACATCGCTTTCAAGCTTTCAGGTATGGAATGCAAGACCACTTCGTTGATTGTTCTATGACAGATTCCATTCTCTTAACTTTTAGAATTATGTGATGTGAGTGCCATTTCTTGAATGCAGGTACAGAACGTAGCGAGGACAATTTCAAGGACGTAACGGTGTGGTGGTCTCGGACTAATGCTGCAAGCAAGCAAACAGGAAGGAGAAAAAGGCAAGGAGGGGGCAAGCAACTCGCGAGGCAGAAACCAAGTGAGTTCGTCTTGAAGATGCAGAAGAGGGATAAGCAATGCGTAATGACACAATATCCAAACCATGTCGAAGAGAAAGCAAAGGAATTCAAACGCGAGCAAAAGAAGCCTCCGTCTGTATTCAAATGCCAACTCAAGTTGGAGGAGCTCCTCGTTTAAGCATCCTTCCACTTTCGATACCTTGGCCATGGATCCTGAGCTGAAAACCGCTGTGAAAGCAGATCTGGACAAATTCAAGCAAAGTGAAAAGTATTTTTGCCGAGTAGGACGAGCCTTAAAGACGAGATCACCTCCTCCGGTCACTGGAAGATGGCCGCCATGGCCTAATACTTGAAATACGACGTCAATGATTTGGAACTTAAACAGGTATGTGCAATTCTTCATGCACCAAATACGTCTCTTCTAAACCAACTCTTGTGTCTTTCTCTTAATTCTGTAATGAAACTAGATTGTACTGTCATTGTGGCCGCATGGATGTCAAGTTTGAAATTACGTGATGCAGGTTTGCTGATCCGCCCTGGTCGCATGGATATGCGCATCCACATGGCAGCTTTGAGTCATTCAAGGAATTGGCTCGCAGTTACGGTACTTGTCCATAGACACGCACCCTGCTTGTGACACAATTTGATTTCTCATGGAAGAAGGCGCGCTCATCACCCCCGCTCAAGTGACACAACATATATTTGGAAAGCAGGATGACGCTGACGGTTCTCTGTGCTTTCTCATCACAGAGCTCCGGGAATCTCAAAACCCGAGCTCCTTGCTGAATTCCACGCTAATATTTGTAGATGTGCAATCACATTCCTGGTGATGGAATATCATACATAGTATTCTAGATAAGGGTACCGAATTGCGTCGTTGAGCTTGAATGAACTCAGCAGCATTAGGGGAAGAGCTTGTGAAGTGAGACTGCGATACAGTTCTACGTGGTGTATCTTGTAATCCACGCTCACAAGTGCCAAAACAATTGCCTTCTACTTGCAAATTGGAAGCTTGTTGCAAAAGCCTATTGTAGAATTGTGTGCAAAAGCTTGGGCAAATACTCACACTCTGGCCATCCCTATTGCCACATTGTATTGTGCGCTAAGAATAAGCTCCCTTTGAAATTCTATTATAGAGTCTTGACATCACTGCGGAATTTGATTGACTGTAAAAAATACTTGTCCTTTGGACGTGGCATTGTGTTTTCCCTCTGTTGTATTAACCTTGTAATGTCCAAAAAGTGGCTTATGCATGGTAAACACTCAAGAGTGAACTTAACAGGTACAAAACACTTTTCAGGATCATAAAAGTTTCATCCGAGACAAGTCCACCAGTATCAAATCAAATTTTGCACCAGTATGTGCAGGCACCAAGACGATTGAAACTTTATCAAACCAATTGAAAGAGACCACAATGCACGAAGTGGTACCAATCATCAGCGAGACACTGTATAATATATTTGGGACTGTCATTGGAAACGTTCATTGAATTATGTCTGAATGGCTTGCAGAGAGCCTCAGTCTCCTTTATCATGGCATTCACACTTTCCTCGACTTCCTGTCAAAAATCAGAAATTGACATGCATGCTCTTGGTATTGTAGCAAGGGACCGTTCAAATAAATGCATTGGGACACATGTAGTATCGGAAACCTCACCTCGGCAAATGTACCCGTGTACCCTCTAGTAACATTCTACAGGGGTATAATACACGGGAGATTCCCGATACTACATTCTAGCCCAATGGCATTTCTTATGTATCACCGTTAGGTGGAGCTACGTTCAGTGGGAAATGGGGTTGTCTACTATCATTGTCACTTAAAGTTGTCTACAAATTACTTCCCACTTTGAAATTGCATAAGAAAATCATTCATGGGTCCATTCAAGCTAATACAAACCAGCTAAGTTGTCAGCAAAAAGCTTTTTCAGTGTATAGTGATAAATATTGAATCTCATCAGACCCTACGTGCGAGTCAGAGGTAGATTTCAGAGAACCTACGTGCGAGTCATTATGGGACAGAGGGAGTATTATGTATTCCAAGTGCACAGTGCAGCAAAATCCCTAGTACTGTACAGTCATATGCAAACGAAAATAGACACTCCTTCAGTAGCCCCTGCTGATTGTCAAAAAAAATGTTCATTGATTATACAACATGAGCGTTAAGTAAGTACAGTATGTGCAATATATGGGTGAAGTAAATCACCCAACAAATGGAATCTGGGAGTAAATTAAATATGGCCGGGGTGGTGCAATAATAATAATAATAATACTAATTAGTTTTGTTACTGCTTTTTAACAGCGGAGGGGGGAGGGGTCTCGCAAGAACAAGGCTCGATAGGGGGTTTAACATAAGGCAACTCCTTGTGCATGTCGCCGGTGTCCTTGACGCCAAGAGGGCAATACTTGCCACGGCTGTTCTCGATGCGCGCCACCACGGAGGGATGCAAAATCTCGCCCACGGAGGTACCGAGCTTGCGCTGATACTCATCTTTGATGATGGCATACATCCCGAACGCCATGTTTTTGAAGGACTTTTCGGTCTCTGTGCGCCAGTGCGGCCACTGGTCACCCGCCGTGTACGTCCACTTGTAGCGCAGCCCTAGCGCCATCGCCTTGCCTTGCATCCACTCGTACGAGAGCTGCCATAGATCATCATTCTCCACGCCCCCGCCTACGTTGGAATGAGATCCCACGAACCAACATTGCTCCAGCACCTGGGTGAAATCATGGTAGGGCGGCCAAAATATGTAGTTACAGCTTTGGATTTCAATATTTTTTAGCATTCATAATATTCTAGCTTTGGATTATTACACTGCGTAAAATGTGTGAACTATGCAAAAATATTTTGAAAATATTCTATTAATATTCCAAAAGATTGCAAAATAATATAAAACATACAAACATATATTCTAAATGTTCTAAAGATTCTATTTAAAGTAATTATTATGTAGTGTTAATAGCCTAGTAATGACAAATGTTTTACATACTATACACTCTCTTCATTTATTTTTCTACCAAAATTGACGCCTTAGAGTGAAAATACCCACTTTGGTATCCTTCTTCATGTTCTCCCAAAACGTGGGCGCGAAGTCTTCTCGATGCTCATCGATCGCCAACGCGTGGTATGCCTCGTCCACAATGCAGGGCAACCCCTGTGAGTGGAACTCGTAGTGGTGACGGTTGAATGGCGTGTAGCTGAGAATTTTCATGAGGAGAATTGTAGTTATTCAATGTGATCTGATATGAGGTAGTCTAAACACTCAGAAAGAGGTGCCCAAAAGCTAAGAGAATTAGTGCAATGGGTATTTTAATTTTATTTTTTTTGACTCTTTGTATTAACTCTAAAGTGTATAAAATAATGTCTGGAATTTTTTAGCTGAATTGCAAGGCTAAAAAACAAAATTATTTAGAGCAAGTGTCTCTACGTGCGGACTCGACGTATGATTGAATTTGCTCCATGCATGCCTAAAATCTAGGTTTGTTTAGATTGGGGCCTTGCAATGTACGCATTTTGTTCGTTCTCAGAGGATATGGGTTTAAGGTAGAAGCACCAAAAACTATTAGGTACCAATTGTGATCACCTATAAAAGCACCTATTTCAACTTCAGGAGTTCCAAATCTAGTTATCACAAGCATTAATTATGAATACCAAGTTAGCAATCTGATTGGACTAGAAATGAAAGACAGTTATTGATACACCTACTAACATCAATAGTGGTCTATGCATATTAAGTATGAGAATTTATAACAAAATCAGACATTGTGAAAAAAATAACTAAAAAATGAGCTTGGTTATTAAACCCAAAGTTTTATGTGCTACAATTTTTTATCATTAAAAATCAACGCTCCATGTAGGTTGAAATGCTTAAACTGACGACAACTGTACCTCTTACATTTGTCATTTTTCATTCCCCACTTTGAGGGAACAGTGAACAGTGGTTGAATATTATACCTATACTTCTGTCTTCTTGTGACCAAAACTACTCACCAGCACTAATACAACCCATGTGCCTGGCGCAGTTTCATTCCTTTTTCATTCAAGGTAAAGGTACCTTAAATCACCACGCCACCTAAAACCACCAACTTTTACACCCCTCTTTCATTTCAAGAAGGAAATGTAGACTTTCATGACATGATTTATGCATGAATTGCTTAAAAATTAAGTCATGTACCGACAACTTACATTTCCTCCCTAAAATGAAGGAATGGTGTAAAAGTTGGTGGTTTTAGGTTCGTGGTGATTTTAGGTACCTCTACCTTATAGTAAGTGAAAAACACACATTTCCTACTACACTAAATAGGTAGATTAGTGTTAGATAATTATAAGATTTGAAAAGATTATAGATTTTTACTCTTGACAAAAAAAATTACCAAAGACATTGATTCCAATACTATTGAAAGATCCCCATCTTGCCCAATATTGAAAGATCCCCATCTTGCCCAATATAGAGGGTAAAAAAATTGGTCAACAGTAAAAATTTACAACATGTTTATGTAAATTGGTGTATCTAACACTAATCTACCTATTTAGTGTAGTTACCTTACCTGAGGATTTTCATGACGGGTTTGAAGACAGCCGATTTGGCTTCGAACGCGGACGCCGGGACGCCCAGCGCGCCCACGGTGTCCCAGACGCCGAGCATTTTGACGCGCACGGGGCGGGTGAAGTCCTTCGCGAACTTGACCAGCTTCTCATCGTTGACGTGCGTCTTCTCGTCGCGGTAGAGCGCGTACGCCTCCTCCACTTTGCGGTCCGAGGTGACCTGCTTCTTGAGGCACCCTCGGCACTTGTGCAGGAGCGACACGAAGGAGCGCGCGGAGTACGCGCCGCGGCTGAAGCCGAACACGAACACCTCGTCGCCTTCGTTGTACCGCGTGGAGATCCACTGGTAGGCGTTCTTGATGATCTCCGACAGCCCGAAGCCCATGGTCGCGCCCAGCACCTTGCCGAACCAGTTGGTGCCCACCCCTTCGAAGTACTTCACTTCCTGCTCCACTCCCGTCTCCACCGGGCCCGTGTCGATCGCCTCCTTCATGCGCGCCACATTCGTCCAGTCCTCCGGCTCGTTCCATGTCCCGTCGAACATCACGATCAGACGCCGGTGCGTGCCCATCCTGTCAACATGCTCATTCATATTCATATTCCTAAGCACTAGAAGGAAATGTGTCGTTTTTCACTTACTATAAATGAAAAAGAAATGAAACGGCGCCAAGCACATGGGTTGTGTTAGTGTTGTTGAGTAGTTTTGGTCACAAGAAGACAGAAACGTAAGTATAATATTCTGCCACTATTAATTGTTCCCACAAAGTGAGGAATGAAAAACGACAAGTTTGCTACTAGTGAAGGCACAGAACTACCTCGGGCTCGGCTCCCGTGTAAATAATTATGTTCGTTCAAGGTCCCATATCAAACTCCACAAGACCGTGAGAGTGACACAAGACCGTGAGAGTGACACGAGAACTGCATATCCCTTCACATTCATTATCTTGCTGCACTACAAGCAAGCCCGTCGCTTTTCACTGATTGAAATCGCAAAACGGTATCTAGATTCCTTCACATAGCACCTTGACATATTCACCAGGTAGTAAATGGTATAAGAATGATGGTGAATTCTTGGTGAACACTTGCTAAATTGAACAACCCCTTGCAAAACTTGCTACAATCTGCAGTTTGGCAGTATTCCCTCCGTCCCAAAATTATTGTCCTAGTTTTTGGCAAATTTGTTTTTGCAATATTTGTCCTATGTTTTGTACTTCAAACGTGAGCTTTGTCCACTTCAAACAGGGCGGACAACAAGAGTGACGCAAAAACTACATATTACTATTGAAGATAGACCATTTTTCGAGTACTGAGTTGGTTTTTATGGCAAAAAAATGTGTTGAATTAAAACACGCCAGAAACTAGGACAATGATTTTGGGACGAAGGGAGTAATATTTACTTGGCAGTGAATCGGTTAAGGTTCCCTGTGCTTGTCCTATGTGACCAAAAGTTAGCACTCACCAACTCTGGAATGGCTCAAAAGAGCAGTGAGAAGCTACCATTTTTCTTGTAACTGTGCTATACCGTCTTCAAAAAATTAGTGCAGGGCTCTCCACTAAGAACCAGAGCGATCTGAGTCACCATTCTGGAACTGGGGCGATTTGAAACACTCAGATCTATACCTGTCCTAAATTCTACCTGTAGCTAGCTTTGAGGTTTCAGTTGGGCAACACTTTGAGAAACACATGCTCTGAGCACTTGAAAGTCCCAACATACAGAAATTCGCGAACATAGTTACCGAATATGAGGCTCAACATGCAGTGGAGGGAAAACATGATCTCTCAGAGCACTGTGCGAAACAAGAAAATTGATTTGAAATTGAAGACTGGATCGGATTCACTATGAGCAGACTCTATCACAATTTAGACTTCTGATCATTCGATGATTGAGCTGAAATACTTGACTTTTCAAGCTGGTTGATTATTCGTACCTGAAAACGTCTCCACTTGCACTGAGATCAATCTGTCACTCAAATCGGAGAGGCTGGAATTGGCGGAGCGAGCTCGGTCTTCCTGGAAACTTGGCAGTAATCATTCAAGGCTATGATGAAGATGGAATGGAAGCAAACTGTGCAAAGCCGGCAATGTTCAAATCTTGGCACTCCTAGATCAATAAAGGGCTTTATACCCTTCCGAGTTCCAGGATCATGTATATTCGAAAGGTCTATCGATGGGCCCGACGGATGAGAGCTCTAAGGATGGACATGTGGAATGCGTGTGCTGGCTTGAGCGACTACGTCTGAGTGAACATCATGTACAGATAAAGTTGTTGTTTTATTTTTTCTCTGTTTCTGTTGGTAGAGCGACAGGCACCCTGGAAATTACACAGGGAACCTTGACTGATTCACTGTCAAGTAAATGGTACAAGAATGATGGTGAATTCTTGGTGAACACTTGCTAAATTGAACAACCACTTCAATTTAGCAAGTGTTCATCAGGAATTCACCATCATTCTTGTGCCATTTACTACCTGGTGAATGTGTCAAGGTGCCTGTGTGTAACCAGGTAGGATAGAATCATCGATGTAAATGTTCATCTATTATAAGGCACTTTCATCCAAGTGCTGACGATTATAGATTTTACAGAGGACTTTGACGATTTTGTCCACTTTTTAGTCCCTTTTTTTTCTAGTGTAATAGTGTAAAAGGAACCACTCTCAAAATCAAGAAAATTCTACCAAAAATTCGCCAAATTCTTTTTGGCAGCTTTGGAGCTCGACCGACCAGACCTGATCATGTACGAAATGTGTCAGTTGTTCAGCCTGTGTATGACTACTACAGGGCCTGTCAGACAAATGGTTATGGATCGGAAAAATTAAGCTCAACAATGTTCCAAAGTAAATAATTAAGTGCATGACGTGACTGTTGAAATTCTATGAATCACTCCCACCGCAATGAGTGTGTGTGCAAGGACGATGCCTCGCTCCCGCACGAGAAAAGCATGGGGACTGGAGTTTTCTTCAAAGGCCTGCCGGCCCTGCAAGCTCTGAAAGCCCACGAAGTACTATCCAAAGTATAGTTACAAGAATCTACTGTATTTGAAAAAATGTGTACTTTGTAGGGTATGAAAAGGTATGTGCACCTATAATGGTACCTGAAATAAGAAGTAATTAGTATATTTGAATCCAACAGCAAAGCTAAAACTACAGTAGATATTGATTACACAAAATGTACACAATTAGACCATGAGAGTTTATTGTTGATTTATTATTTTTAGTACATCTATGCTCAATACTTTGATATTTTATAACTTATTGATATGATGTCCAAATAATGTGTGTTGGAATCTTCTTCCTCTTGACAATAAGATGCAGTAAACTTAATTTATATTTAATAATAGTTATTGTGCTTAATTGCTATAAGTGACAACTATGAATGCACATATCTTGTCCAAAATCAAAAATAATTATTTCTGCCACCTTGCATTTAGTAAATGATTCAATCACGTGCTTGATCACGTGCCACCACAAGTGTCAACATGTATCAAACTATGTCACTATTCATCTAAACTTAGCTTTTAGTGATGAGTTGAAGACTCTAAATATTCAAAAGATCTTGAGAGCCCAAGGTGATTTTGAGCTTGCTTTTAATTCATAATTTAGAAGTGGGGCCTGTTCAATGAGATCTAGTCTTGGATCTACACTAAATAGGTAGATTAGTGTTAGATAATTATAAGATTTGAAAATATTATAGATTTTTACTCTCGACAAAAAAATTACCAAAGACATTGATTCCAATACTATTGAAGAATCCCCATCTTGACCAATATAGAGGGTAAACAAATTGGTCAACAGTAAAAACTTACAACATGTTTATGTAAATTAGTGTATCTAACACTAATCTACCTATTTAGTGTAGTTCTCCTAGAGATGCTCTCAAGTGCACCAACGGACATATTCCACCTCAAACTTTGTGAACTGGTGATTTTTTAAGCTTAAAATATCTCAATTGATACACTTGAATTTCAATGACTAATTTTAATGAAAGAATTTTTTAATATGAGAAGAAAAATATTCAAGTACTTAGAAAAATTTAGGTGAGTAGCCAAATTTTGCCTAGGTATTACTATGATAACCCCAAGTATCGCCCTAAGTATTGTGAAAAAAGTTGGCTACCTGGGAAAATTGAAAAAAATCACTGGTGTGAATTATCAATTATGTACTGTACTGTATCAGCCACGTAGGGTAAATTCCTTGACAATGTGCGCCAGTACTGTGAAGAATTGACTTGTAGGGCAGACATTCAAATGCAGGTGCAGAAAGGACACTCAGGGTCACAGGGCTAAGATGCAGCTCAGTCTGGACATGGTGTGTACGTGACGAATACTGTCTATCAGGAGTTTGATTGCCCCCTAAGCAGGTATTTGTCATTCCTTGAAAAGCTAACCACATGCACTGAGAGTACAAAGCCCAGAGCACCTGCAACCATTCTCTTAGTAAGTTCTTAACAATCATACATTTAACCCTTAAACGTCAAGGTAAGCCCCCTGGGCTTAATCAAAAGAGAATAATGAAGAAAAAAGTGGATTTTTTACTCAACCAAATCAAGCGAGGATTGGTGCGTTGGAAAGCCATTGAAAAAGCAATCTAGATTCCAAATTTGCCCCTCATTTGAGAGATTCTGGAATCGTTCGTAAGCAATCAAAGTTATCAAATTGAACAAGTTTTGAGGTTGGGGCAGTTGAGGTCGTTTTCTGAAAAGTGCCACAATGCTACAGTGCCGCAATAATGTTGGCCAGCAGATCCGTTTTTTCCAAAAAAACCAATATAATTTACTTATTTATTTATATATGTTTTCGCCTCCAAAAATTTAGATGCCTTTTGGGCTGCCCCGCCCAGGCCCTCGTGACATTTAAGGGTTAATAGTAATAGAAACGTTTCTAAAAATCAGCACTAAATTTCAAAGCCTGTCTGGAATTTCAGTTCCATAGAACTTTACCATACTGGCCAGTCATAGTGTTTAGAGCTCAATGTTTCTCACAGACACAGTTTTGGCACTTTGAAACTTGCCATCCTAACAAATATTATATGACCATGGTCCGTACAAAGGCTGATGGGTCGTACATACAGGAATCACTACTATGGTGAGAGGCCCCTTGATGCCCGGTTCACACCAGCCACATGCGACAGGATGTGCATGCGTTGTGGTATGTAGTCTAGCAAAATCAATTTTATTCAAATCTCTACAGTGCAAATCGAACGCATGTAAGAAATGAAGCAATGCAAAGAAAGAACAATTGGAAATTTGCGGCAGAAAAGTGCATGCATTCAGTGGTCAATAGTGCTTGCATTCAGTGGTCAATAGTGCTTGCATTCAGAGAAGACAAGCTTCAACACTGTGCAAACTATTTTAGTGTATATGATTTTACTTGCATAAGGAACGCAGGTGCGATAGGAAGGGTTGGTGTGAATGGGCCATGAGAGTTTTCACTAGAAACCTCATCACATTTCACCCTCTCCAAAATGGGGAAAAGGTGGAAAATATTTGTCCCATTGTGACCAACACCACTGAGCATAACCAGTGACAATCCCATTTAAGCCTATTGTGTCGCCCTGGCACTGCTATGTGTGCTGAAAAAACGACAGTTTGTTCTACTACCGGTAGTGCATTGTTGACATGGTTTAATGGAAGTTGCCCCCGGGTTCATCCTGAGTGTCGTGTTCTAATCCAGGAAAACTCATACTAACATATATATAGTTACTCAATCTCATCCACCTAAACGATTGTCTTGTTTGCCCTGGTTCAGCAAAGGGTTAAGATTTGTGGTAACCTGCATGAATTAAATAGAGGTAACAGCTCCTGAGACAATGCCAAACAGATAGAGTATTAAGAGCATGTCCACCCTACCACGGAATTCTTAAGATTTTGTGAAAAGTAGTAGATGAAATTCAGCATACATATTAGGGAGGATGATTGAGAGTCACTGAATATGAGTACAATGTAAACACCTCGATACGTCTCTTTATAACTAAGTTTACGAAGGCCTCGGTATCCTATATTGATGGACAATAATGATTACCTATATAAAGTGATTGCGATTGGTTCACTGACTATATAGAGGGACACATAATGATTTAAGCATTAGGAGAAATTTGTAGTCACAAAGGGGCCTTGGCCTTTGGCACGTGCTGAAAAATTTAGGCCAAACCGTGCACTTTACAAGAGGGCACCAATGGTGCCACCGTGTCTGCCAGCAGCGCAGTTTCGTGGGTCGCGCCAATCGACGCTGCCAACACTGCCGACACTGCCAGCACTGCGGCTTCTGACGCTGTCAGCGGGCAACGACTGCACCAATGGGTTTACATAGAAAATGGTGCTTGGGCAGCCGGTTCACCTAACAAAGGCAAGCTTAGAGGGCCCCTTTGGGACCCCATTTTTCTCCTAATGGGCGTGGAGACGATAGCTTGTGACATCAAATTTTGAATGTGATGATAGTGATGAAGGGGTGAATTGAAGGAGAAGGGTACGGATGCTCTAATGACTGATTTAGACTAGAGTCAAGGTCAAGGCCAATTTGGTGTACTTTCTTGTATTGCACTTGGTTACATTTATTTACTCAAGTATGATTAAAAATCTAACATGGTCCCAACTCTTGGCCCATGTTAGAATACCATTTCCGTTTCTTTGGAGCTACACTAGTAAGAAAAGAAAATTAGCATGTGAGGGCAAGTCACTATGCATATATAGGTGGTGGAGTCTGTGCACTATGGCTAATCAATCATTAATCACACGTCTAAATCATATTGTAGTATAATTCACATTCATTCACTATTAGCTAGCGAAAGCGATGATAGTAGCTATTTAAATGAACTTACTTTTTGTTAAATAGATTCATGCAATGTTTGTATTTGTAATAAATGCATTGTAATTTATGGTGGTAGGTGTCTTGGTTAGGTGTATGGTCATTTACACATAAAATCTTTAGATTAAAATAATCACTCGACAATAATCAAAATTAGTGAATAATTTAAGTTGACAATGTTTTTATGGTCTTGACTCCTAATCTAATTCATTTAAGCTAGCTTAAACTCTTTAATTTATCAATGAGAGTTAGACTTCATGACCTTAGAGTTGGCCGGAACCATGACAATTGACTTGAAAAAGATGAGTCCTTGGCAAATAAGAGTAAGGGGTTGATTATGAGCTTGAGTGTAGGGTGTATTTGACAATGCAATCATGGAGAATACAATTTATTTTATGTGCGCAACAGAATTTGCATTGGTAGTTTGGAGGACACAAGTGATTAGTGTGTAAGTAAATAGAATGTCAAGGATCCTTCCACGCAAATCGTTTAGCTGCTAGGAGAAATCTATAGTCACAAAGGAGCCTTGGCCTTTGGCACGTGCTGAAAAATTTAGGCCAAACCATGCACTTTACAAGAGGTGCCACCGTGGCTGCCAGCAGCGCAGTTCTGTGGGTCGCGCCAATCGACGCTACCAACATTGCCGACACTGCCAGCACTGCCAACACTGCCAACACTGCGGCTTCCGACGCTGTCAGCGGGCAGCGACTACACCAATGGGTTTACATAGAAAATGGTGTTTGGGCAGCCGGTTCACCTAACACGGGCAAGCTTAGAGGGCCCGTTTGGGACCCCATTTTTCTCCTAATGATAGTTGGACAAAGATTGAACATATAAGATTATACAAATAACTCTGGTAGAAAAGGTGGCATTGTCAAGGGAGATGCCCAGGCAAGTAGTGCCCAATTCCACATATGCATAATGATTTTGCTTAGTTTGGGCATTCTTTGGGAAGTGCCACTATTTCTACTAGTGTAATTAATTTTCATTCATTGCAGCCAAATGTGAATATAGGTTTGACATTGAGTGGGAGTGGCTACTATCACTGATTGTGTCATTTCAAATAGCATTTTAAAGATGTAGTGGCATCTTTGATTGCCCACAAATGTTCAACCAATTTGCCTTTAAGGCGGCAATAAGTGATTCTTCAAATACCAAGTTATGGTTAAATTACACATTGTGTTAGTGTCTCCTTGTAATTCCAATAGAATATCTTCTAATCCTAGCACATCTTTTTCATCCTCTAGAAGGCGTTTGTATGGTACGGTCTATTCGAATTTTTGACCTTGTGCACTCTTTTGAGGGTTTTGAGAATTTGAAAAATTCATTTGAGAGAGAGAAAAATATTTTGTAAAATCTAAAGTAGTAAAATGGACTATACCAATAAAAGAGAAAAAAAAATTGATAGAAAATTAAAAATTCAGCACTATATTTTAATATGTGTTCAATATGTGTTCAATATGTGAAGTAAAATATCTTCCTATTTTTTCAATTTTTTGGAATTGATTAAAGTTTCAAATTTTAAAATGTGTTATTTTTGGAAGGGATGAATCGTTTCTTTATTCCTAAAAACTTTCTTGATGGATTTTTTTTAATTGTACTTGAGGATGAAATTATGCAGGGTGGCTTTTTTTTTCAATAATATAGAATCAAACGTGAGCTATATTTACATTCAAAGTTTGATCATAATGAGTAAAACTATTATTAAATGGAAGTTTTAATACTCAAAATCTTCATCATAAAATAATTTTAACATTCTAAAATTTTAATTTTTAAATAATATGTACATAAATCTAGAATTTGGTTCACTCATTTTTTATTGAATCATTGCTACATAATTTTTAAATTTGTATGAAAATTAGCTTTCTAGACAAAATGCTCGAAACGCACAAATGTGCACCAAAATGTAGTTAGTTCACTCAAAGGAGTTTGTGGACCGTACCATACAAACGCCCTTACTAAAATCATGTTGTAGAGAATGCAACAAGTGAGCATAATATCAGAGGGAAAAGAAGGATATTTTTGGAGAATAATAATCTATATGACATAACGTTTGATGAAATTGGATTTGTTGAATGCATTTATTTTGTTCATCGTAAAGCGACAACGTTATTAAAAAATGTTTGTAATTCCTTGTGAATATACATTAAAAAGTGAGACTTTTATAAAGTTATTTAACGGTTAAGGTGTAGACCTACCCAGAGGTACAATTATACATGATTGTCATAACGCTGAGGAAACCTTCTTCTTTGACTTGGAGATGACAAAGAATGCTACTGAAATCACATTTCTCCTCTCATCAAATAATATAATTTTATTGAATTAAGTTTATAGTAAATCAATGAATCTTTGAGTGTATGGTCTACACAAGTCTCAATAGAACATTTTATGTACAAAATTTTTTATCTGCGAGTAATTGGTTCTGAAAGTAAAGTAAAGAGAAATGGCGACTCCATGTCCGTACTTCAACATTGTGTTGAATTGAAATTAAAGGTAGTTTGAATATTGATGGTGACAGAAATATCATCTTGCTTTTATTCATTAGGCCAAATAGAGAGTGTTCAAATATGTGGAATACTAGTTTCTCGTTTGTTTCTTTGCAATGGCGCTCACTGCATCGTGAGGGTGTTTTATTTAGAGATCCCTAGCTCGGATCCCTAGACATTTTGTTTGCTAGGTTTGAGCGTCATAGAGCAACACAAAGACATCTCATGTGACAAGTGGATTGATGAGTGTCAAATTACGAATGTATTGTTTGTGCCGCACGCAGCTCTAACTTCAGCGAAAGTTTGTTTTTCTTCTCGATGCCGCACGCGCTTGTAACAACACTAGGAGTTGGCGATTCTTTTTTGTCATGCCGCATGCGCGCCTTATGTCTATGAATGGGTCCATGTGCCCCTCCTGAATGCTTTTGCATGCCTCCGCGCGCGTCGGATCCATCTAGCAATCAATCATCAACTGAAGGTTATTAGGAATCGCAGAGTATGCCATAGAAACAACTTAAACCTATAGAAGATGTGGAACCATACCAAATACAATGGAATACCGGTGTATTATACAAGTCGGAAAGGGCTCTTTGGACCTTTAAGAGTTGAATTAAAATACGTTATGTAAATCATGAATCACTTTGCAAATTTAAAACCAATATTATTTGAAAATTTATGTTTGAATAATGTGAGCTCTTCTAATTGAGCCTCACATTATCTGATAACCCACGTTGGGCAAAATTATCATTGTACTGAAAGTTTGATAAATTTATTTTCATGAAATATGAAATAAAGTCAGGGTAGAAGCTAATAAGTTGAAAAGCTCAAATTTTCAAAAATAAATTGAAAGCATCGTTACAATTAAATGAAAAAATCATGGACACATGATTGTTTATCAATAAGGAGTGTAAAGAATACTTATCAAACACAACGCTACAATACCAATTTAATAATCCTACCATCTATGTAGTTATTACTTTTATATGAATTAGACATTCATAAACTGATGTGAAGTTGACATCAAACTAACAAGTTATACTACATGATGTCATGTTCATCTCAAATTGACAGTCTTTGAATTCTTAAATGTACATTGATTACGATGGATGTGGCATGTGTATATGTGTGAGTTGATCACGTGGCCTGTTGTCTTTGAGTTCATAGGCAATGCATTTGTTTTGACCTTGTCTGAGGTTCTTAATGAGCATGAATTTGTGTAGAATAGAGAGACCATGGTCATATAATTGATGTGGATTTTGCTCTAGATATTTCAGATAACTCTTGTGCACTTTTAACAACGCTCGTTGTTGAATCGTTAATTCATCACACTCCTCAAAAATAGCATGTTCAACCAACTGGAACAATTTACGAGCACATGTTTTAATGTATGTTGATTCCACTTCCTTGTCATTACTGGAGGAGTGGAGGTCCCAACATATTCCTTGACCTTTCTTTCATACAAAAAGCACTAGTAAACTGCACCATGCCCAAATTTTAATACATCATCCAAGACATGTCCAGCTCCTAATACATCTTCTGACAAAATACGCCATTTTTGTAACAAATCACGTACAACTCAAATATCTGACATGCTCCATCATTTTACCTTTGTGGCAACAAGAAAATAATGTCCTATATCCACAATTAAACGGCCCAACATGATGCGCTCCTGATTATCAAAATATCTACTAACTTTATTCAAGATATTAGGTAGCATATAAAGTATGAAGACTTTGTATTCATCCGCAGAGAAGAGCGTATGGTTTTTAAATAGATTATAAGGCCATTGCCCTTGTTTGAGTTCTCAGGGACGTGCATCGGTGACGGATTTACAAGTCTGCATGATAATATCTTGTAATTGATCCATCCGGGCTTTATTATGTCGTTTGACATCAGCAAAGAAGTCTATAGTATACTTTTTGAACAAATTCATGTTCACCACATGCATGATATCAAAAACCAAGTCACGGAAAAGATCAAATCCATACAAGTGATGTAAACGCCAAAGGTTTGAGTAGCCAATTACACCTGATTCACAATATGGTAACTAGTCTCGGACTGCTAAACATTTACTCCCTTCGTTTCATACTAAGAGTCTATTTTTTTGGCATGTTTCAATTTAATTCTTTTTTTTCCCAAAAAAAGTCATCTCAATACTAGAAAAATGCTATCTTCAATAGTAGTATGTAGATTTTTTGTCTCCCATTGTCAGTTCCGTTTGAAGTGAACAGTGCTCACATTTGAAGTATAAACATAAGACAAAAACTAGGAAAATAAACACCAAAATAGTAGACTCCTGTTATAAAACAGAGGGAGTAAAATTTAAACTAAGGATATGTTTTCTTACATTATCCTCGGACTGACTTTTTGTAATGTGCAAAATGTACAGGCTAGTTTTGGCAAACGCGCAGATTTGATCATTGCAGCAGTTACCGTTGTTAAGCTTAATGTAATTTTTATCCCCCTTTTACTCATTTTAGCCTTGGCAATCATAAATTATACAAGTGGCGCAGTTGTTTATGTGTGTTGGATGAATGCCTGTTTGGGGTTTATTTTTGCTACTGTTGAGAAATTCGCTCTAAATTTTGCAAGTGACTAAAAAAACTTTGTACCTGCAGATTCCGCCTATCAGCTAAGCCCCAGCTTCGTGCTTCACTTGGTGCGCACTGAGTATTCAATCTTGTCCCCGTACCATACATCTTAACCCCTAACTGCCCAACCATGCATATTTTGCATGATGTACAGATTTCATCCGTATTTTCTCATCCGTCATGCACTTTTTGTGGTGTGGTTATTTTACTGAATTTTTTATGGGAAGTTAGTTTTATGTATGTGTGATCCGATCGAAAAGGAAATATTTTTTGAAAAAATCATGCCTCATTTTGTGTTGTCAGTAGTGTTTCACCCAAAATCTTGAAGATTTTGCTCTAAAAGTGTTCTTGAAAAAAAAAACTGTTAAAATCAAGCATCCAAAAAATCTCCAAAAATCACTACACCTAAAGTACTATATTTTAACCCATCACAACAAATTTCATCCACATATTGTCAATATCTTATTCGTAATTGAATTACAAAATAATTTTTTATTTTATGTTTCAAAATTTATAGAAAAATATTAGTAATAGCAATCATAGATCTAAACGTATAGATAGAATCTAAAATTGAAAATGTATAACTTTTATTCATACATCAACTTCTAAATATTCATATTAATTGCATTTTATAATGCATCTTTGCAAAACTGCCTAAACTGGACATAGGTGAGGACGTTTAGGGGTTTAACACAATGACAATTTGTTGTGCATGTGCAAGCTCTAGGACTGGAGAGCTTGGCTGAAGAGCCTAAGTGTTCTGTAACTTTTTTCTTGGCAATATAATCACAATGAAACTTGACCATATTACTAGGCAGTGAAAGGTATCAGCTAGGACGTAGCAGCCTTGAGCAAGTAATCAGCAAATTTCATTTTTTTAATTTTTCCTAAGTAACATTTCAAATTGATTTGGCTTGGAAATTCTATAATTCAGCAACGTTGGAACTCTTTCATTGGAATTGCTTTTAAGTTCTGAATTGCTTTTGTGCAGAGTATTTGTGTCTAGATTTGTGTATACAATGGAATCTGACAATTTTTTCGAGGACTCCAGTAACAGAAAACAACGTGTTGATTCAGCAACATCAACATTGGTTCCGGTTGGTGGGAGAAGAAGATGAGATGGTCAATGATTTCCTCGACCACAACCTGGAAGTTCACAAGGTAGTCTAAGTTTAATCTTTACTAGCCAACAGGCATTACCACACTCGATACAACAATCACCAACTTCAGGCATATTGTCACTAGGTCTTACCGCTCATCCTCCTTAATTTTCAATTTAGAGACTTCTCAGTCTTACTTTTCCTTCTCATATTCATGACAAGTTTTAGTGGACCAAACATCTCATCCTCTCTTGCTTTTGTTTATGGAGTATGAGGTACTTGACTTCATCCAGTATTTCCACAGTCCACAGATGTCTTAAATATTGTTATGAAAATTACATAACGATTCTATTCGTTGAATTAAGTTATCACTAGTTCATTTGAATACAATGCAGGACCCTCTATAAACATGTTTGAATGCTCCAACTTCATCCACACAACGGGCGATCCTTCATACTGGAGATGGGAGGGCAATGTTGGAATTGGAGCCAATCCCCGGTGTCTTCAATTGCAAGTGGAGGTGTGTTAGAATGAGTAGGAAATCAGAGACAAAAAACTCCAATCCTATCTCAGGGTGTCCCCGAAATAACATTGAACAGAGGCATATTCAAGCAGAGGCCATCAACAAACTTTCCAAAAGTATTGTCCGAGGTAGAACAATCCAATGAAAGATGGATTTTTGTTATCTTTATTTTTAAGTTTTTCTATGAATGCATGATTTTCTAATCAATTTGATTGGATAAAATTATGAGACTTTTGAAAATTTGAAAATTTTCATTAACCCCCAAACGTCACAGTGTTTAGAAACTGGATGACTGACGGATCCTAAACCCATCTCACGTTCCCATCAATGTTTGGATAAAAGTCATCCAATTTTTTGGAGATTCTTCACCAAGTTGTTGTCTTATTTAACTGTTGGACCTAGTCATACTTGATTACATGTTTTTTTTAAATTACAAATGTAGAAGTATGTCGAGTCCTTGACAAAGCCAAATTTGCATTGACTGTAGTTTAAAAGTGGTCTTGCAAAAATAAGGTCACTGATTTAAGAAACACAAAAAATTCAAAGAATTGCCACATTTAAGAGTATCTCTTTTCAAATTCGTTCCAACAATTTTTACTCAAAATATATTAAAATTTTGTTTGTAATCAAATTTAGAAGGAAGTTTTGGAATTTTGACTTTCAAATTTGATTATTAAATATTTGTGATAGTATTAGTGAATCAAAACGTACAAATGGAACCTAAAAATTAAAAATCTAAAAATTTCATTTGCATCTCAATTCCAATATATTATTTGAAATAGTAGTTTATGATGATTTTTCTCAAATTATCAATTCTATAGACACCTTGGTATATTTAGGAGTTAAGGCCAAACAATCACTTGTACCATGCAAATGTCCAATTTAAAACACACTTTACAACACATTTATTGTATAGAAAACCTCCGTTATTTGATGAAACTTAAGGGTTAATACTAACAATCAATTCATTGTTAAAATGAGGTTCCCAAGTTTTGTTATCCTACGAGTAGAAGATGTCGAACCACTGGACGTGGTACTCGAAACTAATCAAATTTGTTTCATTCAGGCCGCAGAACAACCATGCCTAACCATCGTGCAGATGATCAACACGAGAGGGTTTTCCATTTGGTTCCAACCTCAATGGTATGGAAATCAAACGGTGAAATGTACATCCCAGTACATAGTTGGCCAAGAGAGATTCTGGCTAGTCTCGAATAGTGTAGAAGAAAAATAGCGAAGGCTTTTGGAGCTCTAGAGCAATGTAGGGGGACCTCCAATCAGAGTGGGTTTGTGTTTCTGAAGGGGAAGATGTTGTCTCAGCATTCCCCAAATAGAGGTTACAAATTAGGGAAACCCAAATTAGTACGAAGAGGTGCTAAATTAATGGTTGTGCCTCCAAATGCAATAATGTGCTATTTACCTGGATCACCTTCTCTGCTTAGTAATGTACTTTCTTTCTATAGGTCTGCTCCACCAAGTACACCTACAAAATTTCCGATGTAACGCAAAACAAATCAAATTTTCAAATGAGAAAGTACTCAAATGATTGCCGGCCCTCCTAAATGCCATATTGTTCTTTTGCAACCCACACCCAGATCCGGAATATTGGGGGAGAGCATGATCTTTTTTGTAGAATTGGAACATGAATATTAAAACATAGTTCCACGCTATCAACTAATGCTACACCCGCCCTTTGGTCCAACTTCCATCCTCGCTTCCGTCCCTTGGAACGTCCAACACGATATGACGTTGTCCTTGCTATCGACGGACTTCGAGGTCCGCAAACACTTTTGACCATTGACCCGCAAGTGGAGGCCTAACGTGACAAGAATAGCCTCCCGAGAGTTCAACGACGAATTGGTAACCTTTAAACGTCCACCAATTCACAAATTTTAAATGAATTTTTTTATAGATCATATTGTAAAAAACATAATTCGGATGGGACCAAAATTTTATATCACTAGAAATAGACAATGAAAATCATTACATGTATTGATAAAAAAACAAGTAAATTTGAACAAGAGGAAGTCCACCCTAAGGGCCACTTCACACTATGGCCGAAGGTCGAGAGGCCGTCGATTTCCACCAATCAAATTGCAAGAAACCATGAGTTCGACCTCTCGACTCTTCACACTAAAGGCTAAAGTACAACGGCTGTCGCTCTCCAAAATGCCTATGTGACAGTATTTTTTGACCAAGGCGATGGCCTCTCGAAAGAAAATTTGGGTTGGACAGGAATGAAAACCCAAACTGTGGTCGAGAGGCCGTCGATTTCTTTTCATAAAAAATGAAAACTATATTTTATTGCTTATTTTCAGTAGGTTTCTTTGAAGTCTCAACAAAGTTTGGGCTCTCAATCCCACAGCCTCTTTACTTGGACGGCCATAAACTTATGATGACCATTCTGGTCAGCGTGGGGCAGGTTAATGCAACGCCTCCACATCCTTCCATCATCCACCATTTCTCATCGAGGACCCAATGTCGGTGACATCACCACACGGAGAATTAGTAAGATACTACTTTCGTCGATCAGTCAACAGCCCGGACCGCAGACACAATCGTCGATCAGATACAATCGACATCATGGGATTGGATCCAACGCCATGGAATCATCCGCAGTGTGCTTCACTTAATTAAGTACCGGACCTCAGCGAACGCGGACGCTTTTCGCCGATCCATCCGGTCGGTGCTCAAGAGGAGGATCTGAACACCAGAATCGGTCTTGGCTCCGGGATCCTCTTCGGAGCTCCTACTTCTTAAGATCTAGATTCGTGACACACACACACTTTGTTTTCTCCGTGCAGGAATTCTTGGTTTCAGACCGTCAGTAAGCTAGTGTTGTGGCTGCTGCAATGGAGGGGTTTTTCAACGCCCTGAAGAGCTCGGGGCTTGCGGATGCCGTGAAGGACATGGCCATGGAGGCTCTGCATCTCAACGATGACAAGAAAGGTAATTGAGTCTGTCATCACTGCGTTTTGCATCACTACATTGTAGTTCTTTCTGTGACTATGGGCGATGGAGGCGTAGGGTTTGCAGAGCTTCCCAATTGCTTAACAAGTGCAATGCGGGTTGGGTGTCCGAGAGCGAAGGTGGTGTCCGTGTTCTTCCTTTGAATGCCTTGCCTGGCTTGAGGGTTGGTAGTAATTTTATCTTCATCGAGGACTTTAATTTCTCTCAATATGGGTGTCACATTTGCTGTGTATCTGCACTCTCCGACTGGTCATATATTTTCTCACATTTCGGGGGCTAGTTTGTAGTAGAGGAAATTTTGCATATTATAGGGTTTCGTGTTGAAATCTGATGTTTGTAACGCCCTCAAGCAGATGAAGACCCTATCCGAGCGCTATTTGGAGACCCTCATAAATCACAAACCTATCAGTTTTGAATGCATAGGGTTTGTGAGAATACCATAACTGTTGCAGTGCAGACCATCCTGCTTAGGGTTTATTCAAAAATTTACGAAATTGGGATTGATCTCGTTGACTTTTGGTTCTTATAAGTACACTAAGATGATCCTCTCTACTTCAAAAAGGAATTTGTCACCTCCCATACCCTATAGAATGCCAGGTCTGCACGAACGGATCCACTATACTGCTGTTCCCGTTTGCATTCCCTTTCCTATAAATATGTGCTACCCATTTGAACTGACCATAAATTTTCTCACATTTTCGGACACCTTGTTGCTTCAGCTGCGAATAAATCTCACCCCTGAGTCGGACATGGTTCTGGTACAGTAATTGATTAGAATACGGGTTTGCTGCGAGAAACACTATGTATTTGTAAGAGGGAGGGTCAATTATGGTAGCAGGTTTGTTTTTGGTGGTGTGGCTTAACTAGTCTTGGGGTGAATGTGTATGTGCAGAAGAGAATGCCACGAACTCAAAGCCGCGACGCCACGAAGAATCATCAGGCTCCTCGTGGGGACCAACCCCACAAGAAGCCGAATCCGGTGATGCGCAACCTGAGTGGCGCCGACAGTCACGTCCATCACGCCGTGACGATGACGAGTATTCTGAGCAGCGGCCGGCTCGTCCAGCTCGCTACAACGAAGATGACGAGTCTTCGCAACCCGAGTGGCGACGTCCTCGCCCCGAACGCGACGACGAGCGACCTTCGGGAGGCAATTGGGCTCAGGTACTTGGAAGCGAATTTCACAGTTGATGAACCTCTTAACCCCTAAAGGACCAAGGATTCATGGTTTTATAATGACAAATTCAATTGAGCATATTGTGAAAATTATAATTGAAACGGGACCGAATTTCATATTATTGGAACCAGTGAAGAACATTGCATGCATTGATCAAAACATGAATAAAATTGAACAAAAGGAACTCCACTTAGAATCTACTCAAAAATACTAAAAAGAACATGAGGCCCAATTTGAGCTTCTTGGTCCTATAGGGGTTAAATCGCCTTGCGCTTGAAATGCCTCCAAATTAATTTGCAGACGGAAACTGGAGAATCCAATTTGCGGTCAGCTTCGTTGACAGAAACTCTAAATGTATCATGTTTTCAGGTTCAAGTTTCAGGGCTACTGTCGCTCTCTCATTAGATAGTCCGAATCTGAGGGTTGGAGCCCAAGATTCTTCTCTTCTTTGTTTCCTCTTTTGATCAACAAAAGTCCAAATCTCAATATTGTAGGGCAAAACTCATGTTTCGTAACCTGACATCATATTCGCTGCTCATTGGTTATGTAGTCCATAGCCTACTCCAGTAAATCAGGACCAGCTGTGGCAGCTTCAGATTGGTTCTAAGTAGTACAGTTACAACCCGTAATGTATTTTCCTATGTACACAATCTTTGTAGAGAACCTCTCCTCATCTTTTTCTATTCTCAACTCTACATAGTGTACTCCTCAAAATAAGACTCTACTAATAGAGTTAACCGAAAAGTCAGCTCAAAGAGGAAAGTTTTAGCAAACTCCTCTTGAACTCCTCTTGAACTCATATTGAAATATAAATAGACCAAAAACTAGTTCATGATGAGTTGGGAGACAATCTAAAACAAGCCATTGTCATTATTCTCCACAGCTCGCAATGACTCCCACACCTTCTACCAAAGCTCCAAGCCCATGGCCCACAAGGGGACAAGCTATGACACGACACTATTCAACCCAAGTATAGCTCAAAAACGAGGTTAAAAGTAGAGCAAATAGAGAGGTTAGATGGGCTTCTTTTTGGTTAACTCAAATGTGTGGCATGTGTTGTAGGCTATGCTAGATAGAGTACTCCATGGACTTGCCACATCGTGTAGCGGGTGCATTCTACCACCTCGTTGCTTTGCAACTCAGAGATAGCATGCACCCGCTACATGCCATAGCAGAGCCCATCTAGTGATGAATTGACAGGAGTGATCGTCATATTAGATAAAATTACGAAAATTTCTAGAGATTGGCACTTTTGCAAGTACTCGTCTACAACTTCAGATTTACACCGGTCCTAGTTTTTATAGCTTTGTTTACTGGAATGCCCTCTCTGAAACACACCAATTTAAGAAGTAGTTAGTGACACTGAGCCTGCCGAGTATGCTATTGTGCAGGTGGTGGGTGATGAGGGCGAGAATCAAGGCAACAGCAACGGCTGGTCCAAGCCCGCGGCAGGTCGCAAGCACCGAGCACACCAACATCCCAACGACGCGCAAGCAGCGGAATACCGCCAAGAGGCGAGTGAGCAACACTACGCCGAGCATGTTTCCGCCAAAGTCGAGCCCACGGAGGAAGAGCTCGCGGACCTGTCTGCGGCTTGCAACCGCCTGTGGGAGCTGGACCTGAACCGACTGACACCAGGCCAGGACTACGAGATTGATTGCGGGGAAGGCAAGAAGCTGTACAACAAGGAAGACATGAGCGGCGACTCGCTGTTCAAGTTTCTGGACGAGGGCGTGTTCAAGCGCCCCACGTACGCTCGCTTCTACCACCTCCTGGACAATTACCATGCCGATGAGGCCATGCGCGAGGAGCTCTCCGCCACCGCCGAGCGCGAGCAGGTACTACCATATCTCAAATGTGGCTTGCCACGTAAAAACACTAGTTATCGCATTGTTTTTGTGTGCATGAGGGTTGTGCCATATTCGCACATCAGTGCAAAAACACTACCTATCAATAACATGCCATTTTTTTTAACGTTGTTAGTGTGGTTGTTGTGCATTTTGGATATCATATTTGTACGATTAACCCCTAAACGTCCTAGCATCCAGAAACTGGATCACGAACAAATTTAAAGCCTTGTAACTTTCTCATACAATCTCGGATGACTTTCATTCGAGTCACCTTTGCAAGCCTATTAAATTCTCTACCAATTAGAGTGAATTTCTTGTGATGGGGAGATGTTGATAATATTGGAGATGCCTCCAAATGCAAGTATGTCAAATTTGTTGGGTAGATTTCATGCATGCAATGGTCCTCTAATGTACACCTATTGTACATCTGAGTCATGCTAATATCTATTTATGAGGCTAGCATCTACTTGTGTTCAAAGGATCGGTGCGTTTAGGGGTTAAAGTACATAAACCATACGTTTTTAGTAAACATTGTAAACAACACTGTTTTGTGCGGTAATACGTGCGAATATAATGTTTACAAACCTATGAAATAACAAAAATGAGATCTAGAACAGGCTCGAAAACTAGGACAGGTCTAAACCTAATAAGTTTCCTTGTTGCAGCTGCATAAATCTTGGCCATTTTCAACAGATCATATATGTGTTTTCGCAGGTGGCGTTTCTGGAAGAGATCAGTCGCACTGCTCCCATCAAGTATCTGCTGCGGTACTTGGCTGAGAAGCGCATTGTGTCGGCGAACATGGAGGAGTTCAAGCAGACGTTGCGCTCCTTATGGTTTCAGTTTTATAACCGTGGCGGCACTCGAGATGCTTCTTCTGCTTTTGAGCACGTGTTTGTGGGCGAGATCAAACGTGAAGGCGAAGTGTCAGGCTTTCATAACTGGATTCAGGTTCAGTTTCCTCATTTCTTTGCAGATAATTTGGTCCCTGAGTTTCATTCAGCTCTCAAGTACATGACCATCATCAGGAATTTAGGACCCCACAGATTTTTAACGATTTCCGAGCGACATCCGATATTTCATGGGTTTGTACATTTTTCGCACGGATTTTGCACGGATTTCACACTAATTCCGCATGAACTCTGCATTGTGTAAGATAATGAAAAGAGTGAATGTAGAAGCCGTGCGGATTCAGTGCAAAATTAGCTCAAAATTTGTGCAAAAAATGTACGAATCCATGAAATATTGGATGTTGCACGGAAATCGTTAAAAATCAGTGAGGTCCTAAATTCCTGATGATCTACGTCCCTCTCACAAAGTCAAGATGTTTTTGGTCCTGTAGGACATCTGTCATGCAAAGGCAAAATTCTCCAGGGGTTGTGTACAGAGGAAAGTTAGAGGGATCATGTGACTATGGAATTTCTTCTAATTTTAGTTCTGTTCAAACTTGGAGATTTTGTCGTTCTTGGTGTGCCTAAGTAGTTGATCTGTTTTGTGTGTGTCTCTCTCTCTCTCAGTTCTACGTGGAGGAGGCAAAAGGAACTGTAGATTACCAAGGTTATATTCTTCCAAGGAGGCGTGGTGGGAACATGGTAAGTTTTCACATTTGTGTGCATCTCTCTTTCTAAGGTAGCTGTACCTAATTTGGACACTTTAAGAATTGTATATAGTTCTTATTATTAAATTAGTCAATTTAAAAAAAATAAAAATCTTGTTAGCAATTACAATAAGATTCTAACACAATTGAGCTTGTTGTATTTAGATACTGTATGCAAAAGTTACAAGAGTTCAATTTTTTTGGGTAGATGACCTAAAATGGACACAAGTTCTGATGTTGATGTTGTATGCATTTTTAAATTCAATACTTACTCATCGAAGATTGTCCCTAGTGTCCATGTAAAGATCTGTTTGAATTAGGTTTAGTTACCTGACTAGACATCCAGTCAAAGTTAAAGACGATAATAATGATTGGACATAACCTTCTTCCTCCATTAGATCTATGATTCTTTAGGAGGGTAGGGGTTCTGAGTGGTCCCTCATTTTTCCAAACTGCATTGTACCATGCGGTGATGAAAGCAACAAGAGAGGATTATGTGTCAGCACTTGAATTACTGATATAACATCCTATAAGAGTCAAGATTCTATGATAAGATCCCTTTTATTCTTTCTTTTGTTCATGCAAGAGCAAGCAAGAGTTTTACTCCCTTTTGTCCCGAAATAACTGTCCTAGTTTTTGTCATTTTTTTCCCGAAATAATTGTCTGTGTTTTTTACTTCAAACGTAAGCCATGTCCACTTCGATTGGGATGGAAATCAAGAGTGACACAAAAACTACATACTATTATTAAAGATAGACTAATTTTTTAGTACCACAACAACAAAAGAGGCTTAAGTTGAATTATTTTTTAGAATAGGACAGTTATTCCCAGACGGCTTGGAAAGTTGATGCGTAGTTTCATGAGTGATAGAAGGTTTCTTCATTGCTACAACAAAGAGTGAAGTCGTGGAACTGCTAAGGTAACTATATCTAAAAGCAACCATTTCTTTAAAGTGTCCATAGCTCAATCTTCCATAATAAGTAGATGTTGACACCCTACTATTGATGAGAATGTGTACAATCCAAACATCAAAGTTTAGGGTTGTTGTAAGGTCAACCTATAGTTGGCACTTTAGGCATTCATAACTTATTCATACGGTGTCCAAATAATGCATGCTAAAGTGCGTTGGAATCCTCTTGAACTTGCTATTAAGACCCACTGAAAATATTTTCTGTTTTATGTGTGTAAATAGGCTCAGTGAACGCTTTAAGGTATAGTTACCTTATAGAATGTTATGGATGGGATTGTTGCTTATTTTCTTTTGTGTGGTGGATCATGTGTGCAGCCGGACTCACAGTCGCAGCTGCTGACAGTGCAGTTCGATTGGAACGGAGTACGAAAGGACCAAAGTAGCACTCTGGTGGGCGTGAGCCCGGAATTCGAGTTGGCATTGTACACGTTGTGTTTCTACGTAGGACAGGAAGACAATTATGTAGATTTGGGCCCTTACAGAGTCAACGTCAAGTGCTACCGGATGGGTCAAGACAGAATTGGCTCCGTCTTTCCGATCGCTCTGGATTAAGCCGCCCCTCAGTGTAAGTCACTTGTAGAGGAGCAGGCATCAAGTAGCTCACTTGTTTGAATCTTCTTTTTTCTTTATTGTCTATTTTTCTTAGCTGAGTGTGATGGCGGAGTTGAATTCCGTCCTGCATTGTTACAAATTGATTGCTTAGGGATGAAAATTGTCTTGACAAAACAATAAAGACTACCATTTATGTGTGGGAGTTGCTTATCATAACTGGTGCCAGTAGAGTGGGCACTTGGGCGTCCGTTGTACTTGGACATCCCACACTAGATTAGATGATGCTTCCTTGGCACCCAACTTTTTCAGGCCATCAGCTTGCCAACTTTTTCTTGTCATCTGTCATTGGGGAATACACTATTAAATTTCCTTCAAAATTTGATTAAAAAATGTGTTCACCGGAACCTACCCGGTTCTCTAAATGTCCTAGTTGGGACACTTGATTCTTTACGGGTTAATTACAGATGGATTTATCATAGTTCAAGAAGTCGAATTTTCTTAAAATCCTAGATGTATTTGCATAGTGCTTTAGATGATTTCTAGGATAACTTATATGATTATTTGAAACATGGAAGTGCTTTTTCAAAACTATTTATGTGAGTTCTTGAAGTATCTTTGTACCTTCTAGAATATTTCAGTGTTTTCTAGGTTTTCATTTTTATCTCTTGAAACTTGGGATAGGGCTTCTTTTTTGGGCGATACAACCTCTAATATATTGGAATATGAGTGATCCTCTTGTAGGTTGTATTGCCAAAAAAAAATCCTCGGAATTGGGGGTGATTTTAAAATCACTTTATGAGATGGTTTCCAAGCAAGCACAAAGTGTAGGAATGAATGTAGGGACAAAATTAGGTGCTTTTGCCTTTTGAAAGAAAACCTAAAATGTTGAAAAAAAAACAATAAATATAAGAGGTATTTGTTAAATAGTGAAAATTCAAGGCATTCATGTCGTGTTAGCCAAAACAACTCAGCAAATCCTTATTATAGAATCTACGTTGGGATCCAAAGAACAATAGGAATTGTCACACATCCTCCACCCCATTCTCAATCTTCAAAGAATGGGGATGTGGCATGTTCTCTTTGAACGGCGGAGGGCCCATTCTTTGAAGATTGAGAAATTTTATTCTTCTCCTCCATGGGTGAAGAATGGGCATGAAGAATGGATAATGGATAATGGCCCATGCTTGGAGCCGATCTGTGACCAACTAACAACCTCTATTCTTCATTCTCATTCTCCACATACCACAAAAGGGGCGTCGCACTTTCTTCATGGAGAATGTGTTCTATTGATTCCTCTTTTCTCTCATTCTTCAAAGAAGTTTCATTCTCAAAGGATGTGTGACAACCCCTAATCTAGTATCAAATATATTTCCAGAAACTAAAGTCGAATGATTCAACAAGTTCTCTAAATTGAATACCTTTCCTTTCCATAACCGGTCGTTGACTTTTCAACGCTAACGCTGCTCCATTCCATTGGCAACCCGTCATAATTGTCATCACAATTTGTAACTCATAACCTTCTCTTCTTTCAACTTGCATCCTACGCCCGTGGATCAAAAAGATCAAAGGCAGTGATTGAAAAGTGAACTACCGGTTGTGTATGATAACCTACTCACCGCTACTGCGACTCAACCTGATGACTGCTTCACTCCACCCAGCATTTCATTTGCTTGGATTCCGCAAGATACTTTTCGTTTTTCTCACACTCCAGGTGGAGGACAAAATTTAGGGCTCCAAGTTTGCAGATATCTGAAGGAATTCCTTCACGAGTAACTTAGGTGCCCCACCCGACCAGTATCTCTCACTCTGCCAGTTTGCTTCCGTCAGCTGTCAGCTTTCATCGTCATCCTCCTTCTTCGTCTTTCTTGTGATCTGCTTGGCTTTTGCTCTTGCCCTCGTCTCTCCCGTTCTGCACTTTTCTCCTCACATACCGGTAGTCACGCTCTAGCATCCTCCAATTCACCATAACTGATTTTCCTTTCTTGTCTCGGGGGTTACTACGATCACCTTTCTCATCGCTCTCTCACTTTCCTCAATCCCGCTTGTGGAGCTCTTTTCCTCATGGCGGAGGGCGTTGACGGGGCCAGCTACGCTCGCTCTTCCTCTCCACCTCTTCGCCAACATTCCGAACCTCTTCTTCCTATTACCACTACTACTACTGCTGCGGACGAGGAGGAGTATCGCACGGATCTCTGGGGATATCCCGTGCACACGCGATCGGACCGCTGCGTTTCTTTCATCAATGCGTTCTACCGTCAGGTATATTTCTTACTCGGCAGTAGCAAGGAACGATTATAGTAATCGCATTGGTTTGTGTTTGTGAAGATGGATATGGACTCTGTGTTAATTTTCATTTGTTTAGGAGCGAGGGAGCAGGTTTCTGGAATTGCATGTTAGGTTTATCGGTAGGACTAATACCTTAGGAAGCTCCAAGAGTTACTGCGTCTGCGAATTTATTATAATTTGAATATCAGAGTTCCATCAGGCGAAAGGACAGGATTAGCAGGAAGCGAGTATAGAAATCGGTTTTTGTTAGTGCAGAAGGATTAGGACTGGCTGTGCTTTTGGCTCAGTTTTTATTTGTTTAGGATTGAAGGAGCAGGTTTCTGGCAGTGCATGTTAGGTTGTATCGGCAGGATCAATTAGAACGTGTGGTAACCGAACCTTACGAAGCTCAAAGAAATCCTGTGTCTGCGAATTTATTATAATTCATCAAAGTTCCATCAAGCGAGAGTTTCGCTTACGGCCTGAATTTTCTTGGAGTTGCTTGTCGGTTGTACTTCAGATTGCCGTGTGATACGCCGCTCTAATATGACGTATTAGACTTAGCTCTTATATGGCGTATGCGCGCAATGTGTCAGAAAAGTTTGCTAGGGATTATTTACTCCCGGCATTGCTTTTCATGTAAGAACCGAGGCTTTTCAAGTTCAAGAGGTATCAAATGGAGATGATCCTCTCCGAATTCTCGAATAATTGTGCTCAACTTCGATCTTATTACTCATTTGGGATGTGAGGTGAAGATGAAAATTATCTTCCTCAGTCTTCGTATCTTTGCGCTTCGTATCTTTTACGCTGTAGTGGCTGAAGACTATTGATGTCTGGTTTAACTGAATGGAACTGCGGGAGCAGTGCATAGTACTAAGAAAGCGACATGCTGGATAGGGCCTGATATCGCTCACTTCGTGTGTTCATACAGGTGCTGACTTATGGTGCAGAAAGGCAAGTTATCCTTAAGGCAACAGACGCGGATGGTAGTTGTGTTCTAGCATGTGCATTGGCAGCTAGTTACCTGTTGTCTCAGAACGATTTTAATGGCAAACAGCGCTCTCCAGAGGCGTATTTAAACGCTGCTAAATCCAACTTGGTACTATGATTTATCTTCCGTCTAATTTGAGTAGTTTTTGTTGGTTTCTCTATGATGTGGCCACTTGAGACCCCAGGCGAGTAGTGGTGTCTGAGATGTGATCAATGAAGTTCACTCGATGTTTATTTGTATGCAAGGTGCACAGAACTTGGTTGAACTGTCACTGTCTTGTGCAGGCTCATGCAACCAGCTATGAAAGGTTAGTGCTGGCAATGGTTACTGCATGGTTACAGGGTCAAATTGGAGAAGTACTTGATTTGCATTTTCAGGTACGTCGTTCATGATGCTCAGGTTTTATGTCATCCACCTTGTACATGTTGTGTGAGATCAAGATCATTAAAAAGACCTCTCTGTATGATTCATTTAGAGCTGTGTTTCTGAATTATGCATCAATATGTCGGAAGATCTTCCGCAATCCATTTATGGTTTTCCAAGTGATTTCAAGGATCTCACAACAATGCTTCACTCGCTCAAAGTCCACCTTTGATTAACTAAAAATATGAATGTCATGTTGTTTCTCTCTGACCTGTGTTTTTTTATATTTCTTACCAACATCTCTTTGAAAATTATCCGACTCATGAGATTACTCTAGATTTTAGATTCTTTAAGTGTTCTGGTTGTGTCAACAGTAATGCCATATCTAGCCTGACAGAAGGAGATGCATTCCACACAATATTTACCCTACATATGCATGTTTTCAGCTTCTGGCACAGTTTCCAAAAGATTTGGCCTCTCTTAAAAGAGCTCAAACTATCTGCTTTTACATGGGACGACAACATGATATGTTACGGTTGGCTGAGCAGGTTAGTGATACCATCTCTGGGGGACACAAAAAGTGTCTAGTTGGAAACAATTAGTAAAATTGTTATGTATTGGAACCACTATATTGGATGGAACTTGAGTTGGAAGCCTTGTATTCTCTTCGAAGTATGTATCGCTGTTTGCTCTTGTTTACCGTATTCCTCCTCTGCCCAAAGCTTTGACTTTATTTTCAGTAACCATAATGTGTTTAAAATTTGCACCAGAAAATGAGCTTGATAGAAAGGCTTACGGATTCATGGAAACCTGTACATGAACAGGTACTGCCTGCAAACAAGGAAAGTCCGTTCATGTATGGAATGCTGGCGTTTGCTCTATTGGAAGCAGGAGGGAGAATGAGAGAAGCAGAAATTGCAGCTAAGAAGGCACTTCAAATTGATCCCCTTGATGTGTGGGGTCAACATGCGGTGCGGGTCTGCTGTAACTTACATGCACATTGTGCGGAACTATGACTTTGCCCAATGTTGCTCATCATCACTTTTTGGCTAGACTCTCTTTCCAAGCATATTAGAAATACTTCGGCTTATATCTTTATGCGTTTGACGAAAGTGTCTTGAATTCATGCCCAGTTTTTTTCTATGAAACTTGTAACTCAAATATTTTATGTTAATCATAGTCTATGAAGTGCTGAAATCTCTTAAACATGTTTGCTGTTGGTGCAGCTGGTCCACGTACTACAGCACGAGTGTCGTTTCAAAGAAGCATTGACATTTGCAGCTAGTTGCTGTGACACCTGGACCTCTTGCTGTTCATTCATGTAATTCTCCTATTTTGTATCTTCCTACATCAGATCTGATTAATCCTCGTCACTTTTTTTGGTGAAGTTCCGTTAAACCTGGGAGATCAAATGAGGGCAAGATATGGGAAAATCTCTTAGAATGGTAAAGATGAGTAGAAAGTACCATGGGTATGTGAGCCAGTCAGTACTGGTGAATTCTGTAAGCTTCTAGTTGTTTCTGGACTTGAACCGCTTATGCAAACTAACCATTACCTCTATATTTTAATTAACAAATTTTTGCAATGAACAGATAGTTTGAAGTTCTAATACTTGTTTCTCGTTCACTTTTACAGGTATACTCATAACTGGTGGCACTTAGCATTGTGCGAGTTGGAGCAGGGAGGCAAAGACGTCTTGGAAAGGGTTGTTGCAATCTATGATACTCATATTTGGGGCAGCAATGCCACTCCTGATAATTCGCAGGTTTTCTTGCATATTTCACTCCTATTCCATTCCAAAATTTGGGACAATGACGAAGTGGGTGCCTCTCGCTAGGACCTTTGATAAGGAAGCTCAGACTAAACAGAACCGTTGATACTGTTAGCAGACCTTGAATAATTGAGTTACAAGCTCCTGTCCTCCGCCTATTGCATTTGAGCAGTACAATCTTAGTGCTAGTGGTATTTACCCAAGAATTGTGAAATTGCGTCTAGGAGTACTAAAATTTGAAGCTGCATTTTTATTTGTGACGTTTTTGTGTCAGGATTGTTTAAATGCACTTGGGCTTCTGCTGCGTCTTGATATTAGAGGACATCAGGATGCTGTCACTTCACGACTAGCTGCCATGAAGACATGCCTTCTCGATGAGGTAGGAGCTCAGTTTTGTAGTAGAGAGTCTAATCTTGTCTATGCTGCGTTTATATGCCCTTATAAAATAGAGGTGACTCATTGTTCCTGTAATGGCAGTGTGATTAGAGAATATCGACAAGCTGATCCGACGCAACGAAAGCCTTGTGCTTGAATGTGCTAATTTTGTGTTTGGTTGAACCATTTACAGCGAAGGTGGCATACTGAGTGGCTAGAGGACCTCTTGTTGGTTTGGGGGCTATCGCGAGGAGGTCACAAGGCAGAGGCCCAGCGGCTGATCCAGAATCTCACGCTCAGGTAAGCCTGATAAGGTATAGCCTGGCTTTGGTACTGCAATTATTTTTACATCTATATAGTTCTAATAGTTTTAATTGAAAGAAACTTTACTCAAATATCTGAAGAATATCCGCTTATATCTCTGTTCTTGGCAAATAGTCACGTATCAACACGCTCCTTCAGTGTCAAGATGAATAGCTGTTTGCTCAGCCACAGATCTATATAGAAGAGTAATTTTGATGGTCTGTGCGTCATTCTTTATTGCAGAGTGGAAGAAATGGAGGAGGATCAACGTAAACCTTTGCAACCCGTGATTTCAGTATGTAATTTACTCATATTCTTGACAAGCAATTTTGTTTGTATGGCATAGAGCTAGCACTCTGGGTGATTTGATAAAAGTCAACACCTACTAGGAATTTGGTGCGTTAAGTTGGTCTCCGGCTTTTGGTGATTGCAGCTTGCAAAGGCGTTGTATGAGTATGGAATCCGCAATTTTGGAGCTGTTTGCGAGTTGTTGGGTCTTGATTCCAACTTATCCAAGTATAAGGTAAGGGCATGGTGTCGCTACCTACTGCACAAATGGTTAGGGAAAGTATACTGGATGTTTTTGAAGGCCATTCCTGATTCCTGTTATCCTGTTCTTGTTGTGCGTTCTACATTATTGATTAGAAATTGAAGAATGGGATGCTTGTTTTTCATGGCACTCAGGTCATGGGCGCATCTGATGAGCAGCTGGACGTCTTCCAAGAGTTGTGGTGTGACGCTTTGTTAAGTGCTGGAGAACCCTTGCCAGGTCGGTCTCTTGAGAGTTATGGAACAGCTCATATTTTGCATCGTTCTTTCTTTAGCAACTCCTCGCGGCAATGTTATCATATCTCCCTTCTCAGTATATGAGTTTTTGTTTTGGTATGCCAGTCGTAGAAGTTGCGGAGCAACGTGTGTTGGAAAGGAGTGAGATTCCTTTCTCTTGGCATGTTCTGGTAAGCTGCTATCAAACCGTGCTGAATTTCTGGGTGAAAATATTTTAACATTAATGAGATCGAAAGTTGCACTGGGATCTTTGAACTATCCGCAATGATGTCATAACTGTCATACAGTTTTTCCCGCTTTCTCATCTAAAAGCATTTATTGCAGAGTTGTGCATATTGAAAAGACTATCTGCTTGAGAGTTCATATATGAGGTGTGACAGGCAAAAGCATATGTAGGCGCAGGAGAAGAAGCCAAGGCAACCAGCGCTGCTGCAAGAGTCATCACTCTGGAAACAGCTGAGTAGAGATATAAATTATCACTTATCCAGTAATGACCTCCTGAGAGCTTTCCTATGCTATCTGCAGCTGTTTTATATTGAGCAAACTGCAATTGCGTAGAGCATACGCAATATTTCCCTCGTAACACTTCTCAGTCACATTGCTATAGGTTTTTCCTATTCGGTGTTACATGGTGTTCGATGACTCAACGACCTGACCCTGAATGCTATTGCCCTTGTGTCAGGCTATCTTATATCCTAAAGAAGCTTCTCTGTATAGAACTAGGACTACCATGGCATGTGCCAGTGAGCAACACTACCGATATGGTGTGCCAGATGAGCACAACTTGACAAAAAAAAAACAATACATTGCAAAACAAAATGATCTGCTCTCATAGCCTCTCTGATACATAGCATTCTTATGCAGTAGAGTACTGCACCGCCTACTGCTTGGTTGGTTTTTTTTTACTGATACATTAACTTTTCTTGGAACATGAAGTGAAGGATGACACCTGTCTATGAGGGAATTTAGTAGAAGTCAAGCAAGATAAACTCAAGATGTGAAAACAAAGAGCATTCAAGAGCATTGGAGAGAATCTTGGAAACATTAGTAGGGGTACAAAGTCTAGGGCTTAACAATGTTATGTAACCTTGACAATGGAGTTCACCGAAAAGAGGAGAAAATACATGTTAGGTGAGGTGAGTTTGACCCGTGTTGAAGGCAGCCAAGCAAACTAGCATGGTTTCCAAAGAATTCAAAATAGAAAGGAGTATAAACTAGTTTTGCCGTCACAAAGGAGGCAAAACTGAGATGAAGGTGAGTTCAAAGAGAGCCAAGGCTTGGAGGCAATGGCCCACATCGACTTGAGATATAATTAGGTGATTGCATTGATTAGTTGGCTCTCACAACTTGGAGCTCGTGTCTAAAATTGAAAATAGAGGGTATCTTCGTCCCTTAGAGCTTTGATTTCGGTTACACTTAAAGAGGGCATGCAGCCTGACTTCTTGAAATTTTGCGGGTCAGAACACCTGTTTTGTTTTCGGTTAACTCTAATAGATCATGTTCAATTGATTAGCTATTTGAGTTTTAAGTGAATGTGAGCCGAAACATTAGAGTTAATCGAAACGTCAGCTCAAAGAGGAAAGTTTTAGCAAACTCCTCTTGAACTCGATCATATTGAAATATAAATAGACCAAAAACTAGTTCATGATGAGTTAGGAGACAATCTAAAGCAAGCCACTGTCAGTATTCTCCACACCTCGCAATGACTTCCACACCTCCTACCAAAGCTCCAAGTCCATGGTCTACAAGGGGACAAGTTGTGACAAGACACTATTCAATCTAACTATAGCTCAAAAGAGAGGTTAGAAGGAGGGCAAAAAGGGAGGTTACATGGGCTTCTTTTCGGTTAACTCTATTGTTTTTTGAAGAAATTGCCATCTTGTGCATCCTTCTCCTTGATTAGAAGGTAACTTTGCAGATTTGGTCCTTGAGTTCTATCCTTGAGTACCATCCAATTTCAAAGTAATTGACCATCCATATGTGTTCAATAGTCATTGTTTTTAAACCCAAGTCTCTATTTAAGAGGTGGAACCCTAAGATAACATCATTCTTTTTCTCACAACCAATGTGCTCTCTTTGCTTTTCCCTTCGGCACAAGACTATGGGGAATTTTCTTGTGTGATGCTATCTTTGGTGGTTACCACTGCACCTTGGGTTTAAGATTCAAATTTGTTCCGAACATGCAGTGAATTTTCAATTACATGCATTGTAAGGAGGTCAATACAAAAACGTACAATGAAAGTAGAAGTGAGATTTAAAGGATATTTCTAATGAGAGTTAATATGTTCAATATGTTGGCTTTTTGAGATTGTTATGTTGGAAATGCTCAATTGAACAAATACTCAATTAGTCTTACAGTCCCCACTGCTCACTGTGAGAATTTTCAAATACTGTGAGTCACACTTTGTTCTAATACCACAATTATTGTGAGAATATTGAATTACTATGACTTACACTGATGGCAGTAACGTAAATATATCTTACAAAGAGCATTTTTATTATAGAGTGTGTGTATATACAACAGTATGACATTTCAAGGCTGAAATGTCACACTATAATAGATACGCATGCTTTAAAGTAAATGCTCTCTTTAAGATATAGTTACCTTAATTTCTCTTTAAGATATAGTTACCTTAATTCCTAAAGGTCCCTAGCTATTTTGAGCTTAAAATCATCATCGCTTTTGATGTGTTATAGTTCTAAATGTAAATGAGGTAAAAAAATCTCAACCGTACAATCTTCTAACATACATGTTGTAGATCATGTGGATCAATTTTGGAGTCATTTGGCCATATACATTGCAAGATCATAGTGTTTTAGTGCTAAAAAAGGATGCTGAAATTTTGCTAACAACACAGTCAGAGATGAAATTCGTTTTTAAAATTACTCAAATGAAAAAACTTTCGACTATGAAGTAGTTCAAAATCATCATATAAACACATTGGTACCAAAAAAGCCTCATGAAAAAAATTTAATGTGCCCTAAAATGGCCTTGCAATGTCAAAAAGTAGCCCAAAAAGTGACCCATTTGACCCAAAAAGCAAAAAGTGTTCAAACTAGACCCGTGCACTAAAATCACTCCAAAAATTCACAAAAACATGGATTGACATGAAATTTTTTCCATGATAACTAGAATTCAAGGGGAATTAAATCCAACAAGTTTTTATTGAAAACGGACTTGGGATGAAGGAGATACAAGCCCCCAAAGTTGCTGTCATCAAAATTCACAGAAACTGTCCAAAAAAAAGATACCTACTTTCAAATGATCACCCAAAATTCAATTCAACTCGGATTGATCTGAAATTTTACCACACATTTCATACATCATGAGAAGAGTTTTCTCAAAATATCAAAAAAATCAGACATGTTTTACAAAAATTACAGCTCTTCAAAGTTGACTGTCCCTCAAAAACGTCCAAAATATGGACGCCAGGCTGCTTAGGGGTTAATCGGTGTAGTAAAGGTAGGACTACCTATTAATGTCCCTGTTTGCAAATGTTCATTTTTTATGTTGAAATCTATGAATTTTATAGAGAGGAATCGGATTTTGGATTGGGAGAGAACAATGGGTAAGGTACCTTACTGATTCAAAACGCCCTTTCCTGCTGCTTGTGGCTCCAGAGAGTACAGGAATTATTGAAGTCAGTTTTTGGACAACAGTAGAGTTATCCACAAAGTCTGTAAAAGAGGGGTGATCAGAAATGGATCAATCTCAAGAGAGGATTTTGCCATGAATTGGCCCCATCAATGGCTTGGCCCCTCATGAGGAACTTCAAAGCATGTGAACATGGTGCCATGATGGTGCATTGAATCGCAATTAAGATAATTTGGTGTCAACCTCCATACCAACCTATTATGGATAAAATGATACGAAATGGTCATGTATGCAGTCTTTGGTATTAAAATGGCACCAAAATAGTCTGGCCCGACTTTTTTGGTGCTTGTGTAAAGCGGCCCTAATAGGTTAAATTTCTGAAAGGTGGAAGCATAATTATTTCTTGCACCAGGTTTCAATAAAGTCGCGCTTTATTGCAATGGATCGGTGTCTTGCATGTGTGAGCATGATCTGGATTCTTCATGATTGAGCGTGCTACACATCACTAACATAACAGAACTCGCAGCGAATTGTTAGGAAATCATCACCTTTTGGACTCCGTGCTATTGTATTCTTTTCTTTCTTTTTTGACACAAACATAGGAGAACCCTTCATTGCAAAAAGAAAAAAAGCCACAGACTACAAATACAAAACAAGGGCCGGCGAGACCGGGGGAGTGCTATTGTATTCTGGTTTGTTTATTCATCGTCTCCGGAAAGGGCTGTCGCTAGCTGATAGGCGATCTTCGGAAGCCATCTGACTAAGTTCGAGTTACACATGAATCACATGCTTGGGTAGGCATGATCACGCTGTCGCTGATAGGCAATCATCGGAAGCCGTGAGTCTGACTAAGTTCGAGTTACACATGAACCACATAAATTCTTGGGTAGGCATGATCACGCTGAGTCTGAAGCTGTGATCCTCAAGCGATCGTATCGAGGAGCCTCAAACATTCTTACATATAAGCCTCGCTTGGGCACGGTAGAATCATCTCTACTCACTCATCACGAGTTGTAGCAACCAGCATTCGAGGTTCATTGGAGTTTTGCTGATCGAGTCGTCGTGCTCGTGATCAGACGTGTGTCGATTGTTGGCTGTGCGTCCACAACGATGGCGCTGCAAGCTGATCCTGCGGGAACGGGGTATCTGCCCATGGGGTGTCTCGACCACCCGGGTTACAGCATGGCTGACCTCAAGGACTTTTATCAGCACATGATCCTCGAGCTTGTAACCAACAAGATCAACCATTCGACGTACTATAATGCCGACCTCAAGCCCTTAGACAACTCGTCGGGTCGTTCTCAGGAGGAAAGATGGAACAAGACTGCGAGGAATGCTATCAACCAGCACAAGCTAATCTGCGTAATGTACAGCAAGGCACCGTTCGCCAGAGGGAAGATTTCGCGCTGTATGGAGATAGCCATCGATAGTAGGAATGACACGTTCTGGGAGGCTCACGCGTACGCCGAGAGCCCGGGCGATAAGAAAGAAGTTCGCCCCAAGTTTATAGCCGTGCCTATGCCCAAGCCCGACGAAGCGCCCTACGTGTGGATCGACATGGCGTGGCCCATTCGCGGTATCCTCTTACCGGTCGCGCAGAACGCCTTACCCGACGCGCAGTCAGAGTGTGCGTACGTGCAGATCAACTTCAGGAGCTTGCAGGGCAGGATCGCAGAAGAAGGCTTCTATGAAGACAAGAATCAGAAACACACCAACTGGTTATGGAAGGGGGACAAGAGACTGGGGCTGTTCTGGGGCCACTCGCCAGCCACGATGCGTGTAGACATCAAGATGATGTATGATATACTGCTGATGCCCCGTGGGCGTCGGGAGATTGATGACGTTCTTGCTCCCTTCCAGCTGCTTAGATGGGATACCGTGCCTTACCGTACTAATCCGTGGGATTCCAGTGACAAGAACGTGTGCTATGAGGTGGACAAGTGGAGGGAAACATCAGCCTATACGGCTTGCCTCTGAACACATTTCTAGAGAGATTGCACGGGGTGGAAATAAAATACTCTGAGCGCAAACCCTCTAAGATAGCAGCCACACTTGACAGTGTGCTTGGGTTTGGCCTAGGACTTGTTCCCATCGCGGGACCCTTGTTGGTCTACTTTACCACGGAGATCATCAATGCGATCGAAGACCCAGGCAGATATGAGAAGGCTACGTTCAAGGAGCTGGGGTTGGATGATGCGGGGGGTTTGGGTAAAGCATTATTAGAAAGCATGATGCAGTTCAAGAAGCACATGAAAAAGAAGTTCATCACACGATCGGCCGCAAATTATACCACAATTAGTCTGCCGCTACCGTTTGCTGACGATCTGGCAGAACATAAGCAAATCCCAGAAGCGTCTGGTCTGCCGCTAGCGTTTGCTGACGATCTGGCAGAATATGAGCAAAACCCAGAAGCGTTTGCTTGGGAGATTCCAGCGGAAGAGCTCATTGCCATGGAGGATTGGGGGGAGGATAAGGAGGATAAGGAAGGAAGCTGACCAGGAGACTCAGCCGAAGGTAGCCCCGACGGCCAGCGTGGCACCCTGCAGAAGCGTAAATTAATTGTTCATCATGCTGCCCAGTCGCAGTGTCGGACATAGCTCTAGCTAGCACAGATTCGACAGGCTCTAATTCGTGCCTGGAGAGCAAATCACGTTACTACTATTTCATTTCAGGTCAATATACATGTGAGTACTTCAAATTGTGAATTGGACGTCTTGAATAAAGAGCCAACATATTTGTTTGTACTGTCTGCCGAATTTGCTTCTCAAAGTTGTGGACATGTCGATCAATCTCCTCCTGTTTCTAGAAACCTTAATTCCTTAAGTTAAGGTTTAGAGCTCACAGGCTGCTTGCTGTAAGAAGTTTCAAGGCTCACAACTTGAATTGTGAGTGCACAAGTGAAATATCGAGTATATCCACACTGACAAGTCTCATGGTTCAACCACTCCGCTTGTAACACTGCTTCATGTCTAAATTGGACAATCATGGAATTTCACCAACTTAAGGGAAGTGAAGTTTCTCCTTCCAAATCACTGCATCTCTTAATAACACATGAAACATATGATACTCCGACTTACAGGTTTTTATCAGAACGTAGATTCTCAATGCATCACGCGCTATGTGTTAAGTCGACGTGCAGAATTCGGCACCTTGTGCCATGAGAGGAGAGAGTGGAGCTCTTGCAATTGAAAGCCATAGCGGGAGGAATTGGAGGAGACTTGGCGAGATCGATCGTTTTCCTTTTCGTTAAAAGTTTTTGCGAGATCGATCGTTTTCCTTTTCGTTAAAAGTCTGAGATCAGGATGTGTGCTTCAAGTGATCTGTGTGTTGAATGTTTCAGTTTCTGATTCTTAAAAAAGATTCCAAGACTGAGGCAGGCAACGCTCGCAAACAAACGCTGTAGGAAAAGTAGTAAGTAGTACTTCTCAAATTTGAGAATTTTGTGGTTCCAATACATAACAATTTTACTACTTGTTTCCAACTAGACACTTTTTGTGTCTGCCAGAGATGGTGTCACTAACCTGCTTAGCCAACCGTAACATATCATGTTGTCGTCCCATGTAAAAGCAGATAGTTTGAGTTCTTTTAAGAGAGGCCAAATCTTTTGGAAACTGTGCCAGAAGCTGAAAACATGCATATGTAGGGTAAATATTGTGTGGAATGCATCTCCTTCTGTCAGGCTAGATATGGCATTATTGTTGACACAACCAGCACACACTAGAAGAAAAGAGGAACTTGTTCACTCAGCCTGGAGTGGGAATCTGAGTGAATTTGGCCACTTTTGAATGAATTTGGTCACATCTGAGTGAACATGTTCAGTGTACAAGTCCCTCTTTTCTCCTAGTGACACTTAAAGAATCTAAAATCTAGAGTAATCTCATGAGTCGGATAATTGTCAAAGAGATGTTGGTAAGAAATATTAAAAACACATGTCAGAGAGAAACAACATGACATTCGTATTTTTAGTTAATCAAAGGTGGACTTTGAGCGAGTGAAGCATTGTTGTGAGATCCTTGAAATCACTTGGAAAACCATAAATGGATTGCGGAAGATCTTCCGACTTATTGATGCATAATTCAGAAACACAGCTCTAAATGAATCATACAGAAAGGTCTAGCTTTTTAATGATCTTGATCTCACACAACATGTACAAGGTGGATGACATAAAATAAAAGGGACATACGAGCTTCATGAACGACGTACCTGAAAATGCAAATCAAGTACTTCTCCAATTTGACCCTGTAACCATGCAGTAACCATTGCCAGCACTAACCTTTCATAGCTGGTTGCATGAGCCTGCACATGACAATGACAGTTCAACCAAGTTCTGTGCACCTTGCATACAAATAAACATCGAGTGAACTTCATTGATCACATCTCAGACACCACTACTCGCCTGGGGTCTTGGATGGCCACATCATAGAGAAACCAACAAAAACTAGTACTCAAATTAGACGGAAGATAAATCATAGTACCATGTTGGATTTAGCAGCATTTGAGAAGTACTACTTACTACTTTTGAGATACTTACTACTTTTGAGAAGGCTGCAAAAACGGTGTCCAAAAATTTCAAACCCTCTGTTTTCTTGATCCAACCAATTTTAATTAATTCAAGGAGTCCCAAGCTTTGACTCTGCCTCCCCCCATGCTTTGTTTTTCGCTAATTAATGAACCTCACTCAATTTATGTTTCACAAAATTTCAATAAAATTAAGACGGTAAATGGCATCGAGTTTACGGAAAACTCTAATTTATCAAAACAATAATAATAATGATAATAATAATAATAATAATAATAATAATAATAATAATAATAATAATAATAATAATAATAATAATAATAATAATAATAATAATAATAATAATAACAATAATAATAATAATAATAATAATAATAATAATAATAATAATAATAAAATGTTCTATCAATTTGCATTTGGAAATACAGCCTGGCTGGGCTTGAAACATGTGATGAACTTATGATTCACTATGTCAGGAGTGCCACAGAGACTGGAGAGGAAGGATGAGGCACATATTGATAGATAGATAGAAACTCCGGTCCGCAGTTGGGGATGGTGTGAATAAAGTGTCCGTTCGTAATGCCAATGATCCGGTGCCCACCGGACAGAGGGATATTGGGACACATACTAACATGAATGAGGCTGAAGCTTGATGTGTTGAAATTTCAAATGTATGCAAAACAGACTAGAAATCCTTTGAGAGCCTGGAAGCCCGAGAAGGCTGTAGGATAGATAGATAGAAACTCTAGCTCATTTTCGAGGCCGATGTGAATAAAGAGTCCGTTCGTAATGTCAATGACCTAGTGCCCATCGGACAATTTAAGAGGACAGAAAGAATGATAGTCAAAATGGGATCAACTAGACGAGAGATGGTCCCACACAACCATCAGTCCCGCTCCCGAAGGTTGTAGGACATAATACTAAGTTCTACTCATGACAAGGTTATGATCCTTCATTTGGAACGTAAGGGATTTATTTATTTATTTATTTTATGATGATTTTAAACAAAAAAATATCTTTGTTGAAATTGGGGATATTATTAATAGTATTCAATTGTATAAATGTAAGTATATCTTAACCCCTAAACATCCTCATCCCTGGCTTGATTGGGCAGTTTTACAAAGATGCATTATAAAATGCAATTAAAAGCTTGAATATTTAAAACTTCATGTATGAATAAAAGTTGTATAATATCCTACAGTAAGTATCCATCACCTTGGGTTTACAAAGGTTTGCTACTAGAAAATAATAAAATTGAAATTTTTGAGCCAAATTTGAACATGTTGCAAATCACAAAATACACAACACATATTGTTAAGATTCAATAAAAATAATGTTTTTTTACCCATTTTCACTTGAAGATAAAAAAATTATTTTTTAAACCTAAATTCAAACAACATTCATTACAAATTTTGTTACTTACCACATACTCACGGGGTGCACTGTATTAAACATGTACGAGTATACGTGAGTGCACAGAAGGGGTATTAATTTAAACACTATTGTATTACGTATATATACAATAAGCACATTTAGAACCGAAAATATTCACGTATACTTATACTAAACATATATTTAAAACGGAATACATTTGTATACAAAGGTATTTAAACATATAACCTCTCGTATACAAGGGGGTTTTTAGAAGGGGTCATGAACGCACGTGATTCTCAAACATAATGTAGAGTGCACCCCCTGAGACCACATATAGAACTCTTAACCCCTAAGTGACGGATCAACCATTTTATGGCCTTTGCCCTTTTTTTACGGACTGTCCGAAATAGAAAAAAAATGTTTACAGAAAATAAAAATATATTTTAAAATAAGGAATCAAGTCTACTTTCCAACCCAATTTGAATCATGTCAATCCAAGTTAAACTCCACCCAGGAGAAATTTTCAAAGACAAACACTTCTACATTGTTTAGTGTTAGAAAACTTACTATTTGGGGAAAGTAATGATGTTCTCTCCTTTGAAAATTTTGCTTTTTTAATTTTAGAATAGAATGTTTAGTTTTAAAAAATCATAAAAAAATTCAAATTTTAAAAATAAAAATTGTAATTTTGATAAATATTTGAAGTTAAATGCTTCTAAATTCATTATGAGAAGATAAAAAGCTATTTTTTGAAATTTGACCGTATGGATAATTACTAAACATCAAGCTCCTCGTTTTCTCTTTTAGACCAAACTTCATGTCTGAAAGTTGAAGAAGTAATTATTTATAACACATTTATGTTTTGCCCTTACCTCTGCCGTCATTTAGGGGTTAATGGAAAGAGTACAAATCCTCTATAGAATCATATGCAAAAGAAATCATGATTTTTGGAGGTTTATTAACTATAATTTTTACAAGAGCAAAAGAATTTTACAAGAGGAAAAACAAAAGGTTGAACTCACTTTTTAACTTGAAAGGCGGTGGAAACAAATTTTGGCTCTGTTTTTTTTACCAACCACAACAATTTGCGTTGTGAAAAGATTTGGACCTTGAACCTTTCCGATGCAAGAGAAGCTCTTCCAAGCCACTCACAAGTTCCTATAGTGGAATCTAGAGGTACCCCAACCTTGGGCCCCCGCCCCAGTCTATACTCCCCCATAGTAGCTCCTTTAGTTTTTAATGTGAGAGTGTACTTTGTAAGGTTGTTTCAAGCTTGAAATTCCCTAATATTCCCAAAAGAACACATTCCAAGACTTGTAATACTTTCTAGATAATTCTAATGCAATTTTAAATTTTAAATTTTCAAACCAAAATACTGTAATAATAGAAACAGTTTTATGCCATTGATTCATGTAGAACATTTTTTTATTTTCTTTTTGTTTCAAGATATATTACACAATCTTTGTTAAAGCTTCTATAATGAACACGATCAATTGGATGAAGTGTACTTTCGTCAACATTCATCATCCGCCTAATAGATGCATGAACACTTAGTAGGTAACAATAGAAATTAAACATTCTCTAAATAATTAAATCACCAAAAACAATTGTCACGAAATAATTATAAACTGCACAAAAATATGGTTGAACACGATGTTTCATTCATAATTTAAATTTTTAATAGCTTTATGACTCCAAGATTGCAAATTATGCTACCTCGGAAAATTGAAAAAAAAACCAATTCACTCAATAGCTATATGGCTTTAAGATTGTAAACTATGTTATCTTGGTAAATTGAAAATAACCTCTAAAGAACCAAGTGTCCTAACTAGGACATTTCAATGTTCAGATAGGTTCCCACGGTATCATTTTTTATCCTTATTTTTTAATAAAAAATATGTGAATTTGATATATCAATACAAAATTGGGGATTCAAAACAAAATCGATTTCGATTTTGTAAGTGGAAGTTATGAAGGGAAAGAGGTTTATTTGGAGAGAATAGGTAGTTTAGGTACGGCTTAAAAATAAACCTTTAAAATGATGTTTTTGCATCTCCGACCATAAGATCTTTCTTTGACTACCAAAAGAATGCATGATAAAACATTTCATAGAATTTGACTATACATATTGCAAGTTTACAACATTTGTAGTGAAAAGACGAAACGACAATCTTTTCTAACATTCTCTGACCGTCTTTGGAGACATGGAAAATTGTTAAATTGGTCAAAATCCTTTTATTAATTATTTTTTAATGTTCAAATTGGTAGTAGTTATCAAGAAGAAGTAAAAATTAAAATTAAAAAATTAAAATTAAAATTAAAATATAAAATGAATAGAAAGAGGAGAAAATGATGCTCAAAAACAATAAAAAAAAACCCACAGTCCTTTTGGGGTAAAACAATTTCATTGCGTTCTATAGTGAACCACATACCGAGGGAGCAACTGGCATACATCCTTGATGACAATGACATCGGTGGAATGGCCATAATTGTGATGGAGCAAGTGGACACCTGGGATGGCAATTGACAACAACATCCTATGAGAGCCGCGACAGTATGCCATGGATATGTCAGGATTGGCTGCTGTGTACACGCCGCGCCCGAAAACAGATCCCGTTTTTATGGCAATGCCCTCCGTTCCTCCAATTCTAAATCCCTCCGTAGCAATCTTTTTGATGGTGGCTTTGTCAGTTCCATGGAACACAAACCGCGCCTCCACTGGCACGTTCAGTCTCTTGAACTCTTCCTTCTTCCAATTGAACCTTTCTTCAAGATGCACATTTTTTATGAACTCCACTTTCGTGACCTACAACCATCAACACACGGAATGACGAGCTCCAAAATATCAAACTGGCTCAGAAGGCGTCGCTTTTCACTCGGTAGGTGAGTCAAATGGTGCCACTTCACACTCACTGCCCAGGCGCTCAAGACGCTCAAGACTTGCTGAGTGTGATTTGTCACGTAGGGCAAGTGTGTACAGTGAACTCTAACACTGTTCTGAGTGAGAGCCAACGCCTTTGCTAGTAGTGCAATCCATGGACTCCATAACCAACTAGTCGCTCCTACGACAATAACATTATAATTTATGAGACATAATCATGTCAAGTTATGTTTCAATTTAATACAAGTTTCAAATTTCTACTTTTTGATGATCCAAGGCTCACAGAGAGAAGAGTTGACCCTCTTCTGATTAGTTAATGAGAAAGTGAAATTTGAACCTCACATAATTATGGATACATGATTATATAAGAATTAGAAGAGGTGTCATTGCTATGCACTACGGACCCTTTCCTTGTCTCAATGAATGAGGAATGTTGTCTCCTCAGAGTCCTCTAATTATCACTTTCAGCATGTTGATTGAAACCTAATTCTCGTTGGAAACCGAGTATTAAGATGAAGACAGAAAGACAAAGAAGTGGGAGAATGCACTATTTTTCCGAATTTAGCCCTCGCAGTAAAATCAATGCTTATATCTCCACCACCGACTCATCCGACGCATGCTCTGTTTTTCGTTAATTAATGAACCTCTCTCAATTTACGTTTCCCAAAATTTCAATAAATCTGAGGCTATATAAGTGGCATCTAGTTTGCGGAAAACTCTAATGTGGGACATATTCACAAGGCGTTGTGGAAGCTTAATATGGGACAGGGAGTAACAGAGAGACAACGGTAGATGAATTGAACGTACCTTCTTGGTCCTGTTTGTGGACATGCGGAGAAACTGAGACTCGGCCATTCGGAAGTGGCATTCCTCGGGAGTCAGCCCTTGGAAGTCCAAGGAAGGCCGCAGTGGAATTCGACACACCCCACCGTTTTCAGAGGCCTGTTCTTCACCAAATCTCTCGAATTCATTAGCACCTCCATTTAGGCTCTCTTCCTCCCTTGGATTCAATTCTACGTCTTCCATCACGACATCCACCCCATCCATGGCAATCTTGTCATCCACATCCTCAGCATCCTCCATTGTAACATCATCGTCCCTACGCATTTTCCTTCAGTCTTCTCGCATGTGCACATTATTCGTGTGGCCTTTAGTCACAAAACTTGTGTGGCCATAGTGTATATCACGTCTCACAACGTCTAAAGTAACTATATTTTAAAGCGTTCACCTTACCAACTGAGTGTATTTACACACATAACACAGAAAATATTTGCAATGGGTCTTATTAGCAAGTTCAAGAGGATTCCAACGCACTTTAGCATGCATTATTTGGACACTATATGAATAAGTTATGAATTTCCAAAGTGCTAACTATAGGTTGACCTTAAAGCGACCCTAAACTCTGATGTTCAAATTGTGCACATTGTCATCATTAGTAGGATGTTAGAATTTACTTATTATGGAAGATTGAGCTATGGGCGCTTTAAGGAAATGGTCGCTTGTAGATATAGTTACCTTAGTGTATATCACGTCTCACAACGTCTAGATTGCAGAGTTGTTCAATTCTGAGTGAAGTAAAGTATGCACTCTTCTGACCCAATTCTTCGACATTTGTTATTATTCCTGAAGAACACACGTGTATTGCCAAAAGTTTCGGTCAGCAATCTATCAAAACAGATCGTCAATTATCTACTATCTTTAGATGAAAAATGGGAATTCCAAAAACGTTACCACTGTACGTCCATGATTCAGTTAGGGTTTTTTTGGTGGCATGGAATTAATCTATTTCTGAAGCTCCATTATGGAATTTGGGTCTCCCGGGCAGGACAGAGAGAGAATTGAAGAGAAGCTAGCAAGGATTGGAACTCCATATCCAGCGAGGCTGTGGAGTGGGCGTGGCACATAAAGCCCTAATTAACAAGAGTGAGGGATCTACACCATCAAATTTAATGAACGACTAAGCTCACCTCGATCGATGCTCGGTCTACTAATTAACAAAGTGCTAGGAGCTTCAACTGAAGTGGCTGAAACTGAACTGTGCACACGATTTGACCTAATTTTCCTGCTTAAGTCCCTTCCTAGTTCGGCACAATCACACTGTCGGTGACTCGGTGGGACTGTAATTGCCTTCGTAATGGGGCAACTACCGACAAGTGCACACGTGCACTTGGCTTCCACTGCAAGCAAGCCAGTGCCTGCGGCTTCCTCCTCGTTTTCCAAGTGAAAATATTCCAGTATATTCCAGTATATTCGGTACTGTGAGCATCTCCAATGGTGGCTCGCTAAACTTGAAGGATGATTCTTGAAAATACTCCAGTATATAAAGGTAGGAGCACCCAATTCCAACAGTTTATCCAATGCCGATAATTTCTAAACACGTCATTCATTTAAGAACCCAAATCTAAGCACATCGTAGAGCCTTTATTGTTTGTTGATAAAAATGATAAGCTATCTATGATCTACCTAGATTTTTGTTTTAGGATGATTACCATGTTTAGAAATTATCGGCATTGGGTACATTGTTGGAATTGGGTTCAGAGCCTAAAATAAAAGTCCCTCACCTAAGGCACTTCAACCATGGCTATAATTAACCCCTAAAGGATGTTGGGGTATTTTATACGCTAGTAGTATTAGCATATAGGTGACGCTAAGGGGTGTAAAAGTATGAATTCGAAAGGGTGATTTTTCGAGGAGGTGTATATCCATGCACTGTGCATGTGGTGATTTTCAAGAGCATTTCCATCTATTGTGAGATCATAAAAAAACTATGTATTTTCCCAATACACGACTCAAAATATGTGGAAAACGTCTTTTGAGTAACCATATCTTTTTCTTCCGCATCACATATTATTAAATAAAACAATGTATATTTGGTTCCCATTCCAAGTTCCATTTTTCATATAATTTGTAGTTTCTAATCACTACCATAGTCTTTGTGGTGAAATACCATTTGAAAGGACACTTGCAACTTTTTTGGCATGCAACCTCCTTTAGAGGTTAATTAAAAAAAGTCAATCGCGTGCCGAACCATGCAAACAATGGTTGGACAAAAGCCTTGTTCATGACAATAAATGCACCTAAATATAATTTAGAGGAGACCCGCTATATAGGAAATTTTGAGAGTGTTGACCTCATTTTTCTCTCCCTCTCTCCCTTCCCCCTTCTCTTCAATATAAAAAAAAGAGGGAGGAGGGAGGGAGAGTGAAGGAGGGAGAGTGAGGGAGGGTTTATATAGGAAAAAGGGGAAAAAGAAGGAAAAGGGAGGAAGGAGGAAGAGTGGGTCAAAATTAGAGTAGGGTCCGCGAGCACGGACCCTCTTTGCCCGAAAAAACCGAAAGTAAAAAAAAAAAAGTAATAATAATAAAATGAAATAATTTTTTTTAAATTGATTGATTTTTTTGTCCTGTATTGGATTCAGCATCGGCTGCTACGTTCCAACTCCAAAAATGGCAAGGTGAAGGAAAATATAAAGAAAACAAGAGGTAGACTAGAAGAAAAAGAAGAAGACTAGAAGAAAAAGAAAAAGGAAGACAAGAGGAAGACAAGAAAGAAAAACAAGATAAAAGAAAAGAAATGATAAAGATAAAGATAAAGATAAAGAATAAAGAATAAATTAAATAATTGTTCCTTTACAATGTAAGGAATTATAGAAAGACAAAAATCATTGTTTTTTAGAGAATTTTTCAAACAAATTTTTTAATGCGCTTGGGGGCCTAGTGCATGATTATATGGCCAAGTGCAAAAGTAGCAAATTGGGTGTTATTTGTAATATTTATTCATAGATCAGATATAACTATAAACCAAGGTGAATCATTAGAATGTAACAATTATACATATAACTAATAAAAAGGTCAAATATCTCAATTGTAACATTTATTCACAAAAAAACGACCTCATGTGGCCTAGCAATTTGGTTCCAACCACAGAGTTCATCAAAATGCCAGGCCTAGATGCTATGAAATGGGTGGCTCGCTCCCAGTGGTGGGCCACAAGCAACCCAAATATAGCCCCGCTATACACCCCATTTTGCCTCCTTTAAAGGATTAGGGACCACACAAAGGTGGCGATGCTCTTAGCTAGGATTGTATACATACTCGTAGGACTCGTGCTGTTGAACACCTTGATGTTGGTATAATGAATATAATTTATTATACATTGGAGCATGAGTTGTTTGACTCGACGGATTCCGAACTGGAACGGTAGACTAGTAGGATTTGTGCCATTGAGCATGTTGCCGCAAAAAAAAGCCTATAGTAGTTGTGACCTCCATGAGCATTGGTTGTGTCCATGAGCATGGGTTGTGTGACTCGATTGGTTCTAGGCCGCAATGGTCGAGTGTCAAGTGAGATAACGTAAACGTACCTTAAACCACTACAACACCTAAAACCACCAACTTCTATATCCTTTCTTCATTTTAGGGAGGAAATGTAAGTTATCGGTACATGACTTAACTTTTGAGCAATTGATGCATAAGTTATGTAATGAACGCCTAGTGCATTTCCTTCTTGAAATGAAAGAGGGGTGTAGAAGTTGGTGGTTTAAGGTGTTGTGGTGGTTTAATCCTTAAACGTCAAGGTAAGCCCCATGGGCTTATTTATGAGAGAATAATGAAGAAAAAAGTGGATTTTCTCAACCAAATCAATCGAGGATTGGTGCATTGAAAAGTTACTGAAAAAACGATGTAGATTCCAAATTTGCGCTTCATTTGAGAGATTGTGGAATCGTTGATAAGCAATCAAAGTTATCAAATTGAATAGGTTTTGAGGTTGGGGCAACTGAGGTGGGCCGCAGTGCTACAGTGTTGGCTAGCAGTGCCCAACATAGCTATTTTTACATTTTTATTTATTTATTTTTAAATTTTCTTTTTTCTTTTTTCCCCCCGAAAATTTAGATGCCTTCCGGGCTGCCCCGCCTAGGCCCTCTTGACGTTTAAGGGTTAAAGTATGTCTACCTTAACCCCTAAACGTCCAACCGTCCAGAATGTGGACGATGGACAGAAGCAAACACAGATTTCTCATCCATCATTGATTTTTTGCAGTGTGGAATTTTTATTCTATATTTTATGAGAAGTTAGCTTCATGCATGTGTGATCCGATTAGAAAGGGGATGATTTGTGAAATTTCTATGTCTCATTTCATGTTGTAGTGATTCACCCAAAATTTGGAAGATTTCAGTGTAAAAGTGATCTTAAAAAAGTCAACTCATAAAATTAAGCAAACAAAAAATCTCCAAAAATCACTACACTTATAGTATTACATTTCAACCAATCACAACAAATTTCATGTACAAATTGTCAATATCTTATTTGTAATCAAATTACAAAAGAATTTTCAATTTCAAGTTTCAAAATTCATACAAAAATATTGGTGATAGCAATCGCAGATCCAACCGTATGGATAGAATCTAAAATTTATGATGTACAACTTTTATTCATACATCAAGTTCAAAATATCCCTCTGCGTTGCATTTTATGATGCATCTTTGCAAAACTGCCGAATTTGGAGAGGGGTGAGGACGTTTAGGGGTTAACCCCTTAACGTACCGATCCTTTGAACGCAAGTAGATGTTAGCCTGAAAAATAGATTTTAGCATGACTCAAATGTACAATAAGTGTACATGAAAGGACCATTGCATGCATGAAATCTACCCAACAAATTTGACATATTTGCATTTGGAGGCCTCTCCAATATTATGGACCTCTCCCCATCACAAGAGATTTACTCTCATTGGTAGAGAACTTAATAGGCTTGCAAAGGTGACTTGGATGAAAGTCATCCCACATTGCATGAAAAAGTTACAGGACTTTGAATCCGTTCATGATCCAGTTTCTGGACGCTGTGACGTTTAGGGGTTAAACCCATGCTCAAATGTATAATAGATTTCACAATACCTGTACATGTTCCACTGTTGCACTGTTGAAAAATGAGAATGGCCACCAATGGGAATGGTCACCGTTTCCAGAAAAAAATAAAATAAAAAAATACCCAAAAGGTGAACATGATCAGATGGCCAATGGGAACGAAAGGAAAGGAAACCAGTGGCCACCATCATCACAACCGAATGCAACTCACCCGCCCACCCTCACTCACGCAATGCCGTGCCGTGGCGACGACGATGCTTGCGCCACTTCCGTTCGGTGGTAGTTAACAGATCGCTCAATTGTGCCACCTCCACGTCGCCTTGCTCCAACCGCATCATCATCATTTGCTTCTATCAATTCCTTTTTGAAACAGACCACAGTACTCTTCCTCAATAGATAGATAGATCTACTAACCAGCTTCTTACGATTCTGCCTACTTAGCCTGTACTGTACTGTACACGGCAGACGGTTCACAAGGAAGTTGCAATCCACCGTACTCACTCACTCACTGCCTGCCTGACGGTGGATTTCTCTTTCTCCGACGAGCACGCTGTGAATCAATCGCTGAATTGCACGCTGCCCAGTACGCACTGAAGGTAGGTGCGTCTCTCATCTTCCTTAACCCCTAAAGGACCAAGAAGCCCGAATCAGACCTTGTGTTTTCTTTAGTGGTTTTGAGTTCTCCTATGTAAACTTTATTCTATTCAAATTTATTTATCTTTTGACCAACACATGCAATGTTCTTCACTGATTTTGGTGGTATAAACTTAGGTCCAATCTGAATATATTTGTGTCAATATATAATCAATTGAATTGGTCATTTCAAAACCATGAATCTCTGGTCCTCTAGGGGTTAATTCGGTCACCTTATCAAATTGACTCTACATATATAGCTAGTTGAATCACATGTGTGGGGTTCTCATAATTTACGAGCTCAAATTCTAGTTTTCAATCGAGGTTCGCTCTTGAAAAGGTGGGATTTTGGGGCTCTGGAAAAGTGGGAGTTTTTGGTTAGTATTCGTCTATGAATTAAATTAGGTCGACCGCCTTTTTCAAATTGACTGTACATAGCAAGTGTTGGGTTCCAATATATATCAGCTTATGCTAGTTTACAATCGCGAGTGTTACAGTGCCAGTACTAGTTCTCTAAATTCTCTGAAAGTAGGTCATGGACTGCGGTTTCATATTGGCTTCCCATTTATCAGCTTGTGGTTTTCAAATAATCGCTTGAAAAGGTGGGGTTTTGGGGCTCAAAAGTGGGAATTTTTGAGTGCGGTGCAAGTACTAGTCTGTGAATTAAAGTAGGTCACCTTTTCAAATTGACTGTGGCGTCCTGTTGGGTTCCAATATCAGAAACGTATGCTAGTTTACAATCGAGGTTGGCTCTTGAAAAGATGGTAACTTGCTTTGGGCTTTGAAAAAGTGGGCGTGGGTGGTACAGTACAAGTACTAGTCTCTGAAAGTAGGTCATGAACTGCGGTTTTTCACCAATTTATTAGCAGTTGGTTGGTAGTAAAGGGTGAGATTGGGGGCTCTGAATTGAAGTGGAGACTTGGTTTTTGTGGGCTTGTCAGTGAGAGCGGGTGGATGGTGTGGTGGCTATGGCGAGGGCTTTGGTGAATGCACATAATTTGGTTCCTGTAAGCCAAGTTTCGGGCCACCTCAGTAGTAGTAGTAATAGTAATTCAGAGCTGGAATGGCGAGAGGGGGTTCAAGCAGCTGGGCTTCGAGGCTTCCCTTTGAAAGTATTCTCGTCACGGTCTGCACGAGGGAAGAGTATTCGGACAATTCGTGCTGCAAGCGGCGAGAATGGGAGCTCCAACCGCATGGTCCCCATTGAGGAGGCTCTCCAGGGCCGCACCGCCACCTTCCTCAGTAAAAGGCCACCCACAAACGGTACTATGTGCATCTTGTTTCTCATCATGGTGAAAATGTAAGGTAGAAATTATATAATAAGTTACCGAGAAAATAAGAGGTTTTGCTTATTAGAAATGGGAGTTAAGTGGCAAGGACTTCTTTTTCATAGAGACTCGTGTCTAAGGATTTTTTTGAAGAGGCGATCCAATTCCATATTTTTATTCTCAGTAGATAATTTTATACAAAGTTTGTCAAACTCTATTCAAAACCATTTCCTAAACTCTTCAACAACCAAGTATTCTTCAATAACGATAGACAATTTCGTGCAAGGAATCACCCAAAACTGATAGACCATTTTGCCCATGAATCATTGTGCCTATCCAATCCCCAGATTAACCAAAAAAATATCATACCTTGCACCTAGAATCGTCAGTTGTTTGAGTGAAGGATGTCTTTGTTCAGGAGAAGTCTACTATTTGGTTCGTGGGGTCCTTATGGTCTTCCGTAACCAACTTTGATTGAGCGCAAGTGTCTGCTTGGACTTGTTTCATCCATGAGCAGCACAATTTGTTCATAATCATGCAAGTTCATCCATGAAGGCAGTAGGTACGGGATTTTTCATGTGGGAACAGAGCTGGTTACATCCGGTAACCCTTTCGTCGCCTCACGGCGGCTCGAAGGTTACTTTGTTCGTATTTCTATCTAACTCATCAACAGAATGGGCCTTCCTGACTGAAAAAGATTTGGCTTGCTGACAGGAGCAGCGACAAATGGAGCTGCAAAAAGCAAGGGAGGCACTGTAAATGGAGTGGCAAGTAGTAGTAGCAATAATAACACTCCAGGAAATTTAATGAACGGAGTTTCCATTGGCAAAGTGAAGGGGAGCCTGAGTACGCAAGTGGTGGTGCCCAACGTAGAAGTGGCAAAGAGGGTGCTGCAGCCTCCAGTGGCGGTAGGCCGGTATGAACAGCCTCTTCGGGAGTTACCCTCAGATGAAGGCTTTAGTTGGGCCAAGGAGGACTACAGTGCCTCCAAACGGCAGTTTGATGTGTGGAGCTTTGTGCTCACCTTGAGAGCTCGAGTGTGGTTTTTGGACGCCAAATGGACTTATGTCGGTGGCTTTACTGAGGAAAAGCAGGTAACCAATACAGTCCCTGGCTTAACCCCCTAAAGTACCAAGGATTCATGGTTTCAAAATGACAAATTCAATCGATCATATTGAAGAAAATATAAGGTAGAGGGCTCCAAAACCAACAGGGTTCTAATTCCAACAGAATCTAGCCACAATAATCATCCTAAAACCTAAATCTAGGTAGACCATAGATAGCTTATCATTTTGGTCAACATTCAGTACGAGCTCTATGATGCGCCTAGATTTTTGTTCTAAAATAAATGCATGGTTTAGATTCTGTTGGAACTGGAACCCTGTTGGTTTTGGAGCCCTCTACCTTAATGCAAATGGGACCAAACTACATATCACTCGAATCTGTGAACAACATTGCATGTGTTGGTCAAATTGCATATAAATTTGGACAAAAGGAAGTCCACATAGAACCTACTCAAAACTGCTAAAACAAAAACGAAAAACCTGATGCCCAATTTGGGCTTGGTGGTCCTTTAGGGCTCAAATGAGACTCCAGTTGTATTGGTAAAGAATGTTATGCGTTCTTTTATGAAAATTAGGGTTGTGCAAGCGATAGAGTTTTGGTTTGTATTAACAGTAATAGTGTGCAGAAAGCAAGACGGCGGAGCTTGGCGGTGTGGGTTAGGGAGAGCATTTTGCAACTAGGACCCACTTTTATTAAGCTTGGCCAACTATCCTCCACCAGATCAGATCTCTTCCCGGCTGAAATTGTGGAGGAGCTAGCAAAGCTGCAGGTAATCAATCATGCTTTCAGAGTTTCTTCGGTTATCATCTGCTTTCTTACACACAGAAGTTTCCAACGAATGCAGAGAAACCGTTTGTTGGTATTGTGTGTAAGAGCAACTTTAGATTGCACAAGTCAAATCAATGAGCTTTGAATAATTCATTTCATTTATAACGGATTTGAGGTGACAAGTGTCAAGGAGGTTGTTATCTCAAAAAAAAATTTCATGCCACAAGGAGCCATATAAGCATCACCTCTTGTGAGTGGAAAGTCAACATAGGAACATGAACAAAATTGATTTTTGCACCAATCAAGGTGTAGAATTTCTCGTTATCGCAAGCTTGTTACTTCGACCTGTGCAATGTAAAGTGGCTCTAAGGATTTAATGCATTGCTGAGATGCTTCTTCATTGAAGTGATGATTAAACTCCGGGTGTACTATTGCAGGATCGAGTCCCAGCTTTTTCAGCAGAGAAAGCTATGTCTTTCATAGAGAATGAGTTGGGGGCGCCAGTAAATGTGTTATTTGCAGATTTTGAACGGCAGCCCATTGCTGCAGCAAGTCTTGGACAGGTTGGATTCTCTTTAATTCCTTTTTTTATTAAGTTGTGAAAATGAAATAGTTTTACATTCTTTGCTAAAATCAGTCTTCTTATGCTGCTAACTTTGGTGTGATTATGAGGTTAGTTCATGCAGTTCAGCTCCCCCCGGCGTTTTTTTTATCCTCACTAGGATTTTCTCTTTCCTTTGATGTTTTATTTCTGCAGGTTCATCGAGCAATTTTGCCCAATGGAGAGAGAGTTGTTGTGAAAGTTCAGAGACCTGGCTTGAAGAGATTGTTTGACATTGATTTGAGTAAGACATTGCTATTTGAACTGCCTTTGCCCCAAGTTTGGAAATTCATATCTATGTGGGCCTATTTATTTACTGACTCTACCCCCAACGGGAGAGACTAACTAAAGCAATGGTTTGCAAAATGTTGAAAGCAATAGTAATATATGAGTTTTCTTGTTACAGGAATAGCAACATTCTAAAGTTGTCAAATATTTAGGGTTTTTGAACCTTTCAATCAGTGAGGAAAAGAGACATGAAAATTATGCATTTCTATTTGGGGTAGACATGCCTGCTTGTTGATAATAGCGAAGGGCTTGCATATGTGAGTAGTCTTTTATCAATGGAACATCCACTGCTAATATATTCTGCCTCATTGCAACGTGCAGGTAATTTGAAGGTGATAGCTCAGTATTTTCAAAACAGTGAATCTATGGGAGGTCCAACGAGGGACTGGCTTGGTATATACGAGGAGTGTGCCACGTAAGTAAATGCACTAGTAAAAAACCTGTTACAGATAATATGGAAAAAAAAAACGTCACGTTGAATGCCTAGGGAAGTCACTGTCAAGAATTTAGATAACTATGTGAGAACAAATATAGGGTGTCTTTTATTCATTTGAGATAAAAATCATAAATTTATAGAAGTAATATAGGGTGTTTTAAAACCAATTTGGGATTATTCTAAGAATATTCTTAGAATATATATTCTAAATATATTATGAATAGTAGAATATTCCAATTATTTCATAACTCCCCATTAAATATCCTTTGTTCACTCATATGTACCCAAATTTACACTAAGTGACTTTCCCAAGGTTGAATGTGTTCTGGATTATTTAGAACGTCACGCTAAATTGTGTTATCTTGTTTATCCATGACATATGCAACATGGCATTTCCACGTTATCTCTAACAGAATTTTTTACTAGGGATGGTTTCTCTTTTTTTAAATAGAAGGTGAATTAAGGATTGGTTTTATGAGCGTAATTAGCATGGGGTTTGTTTGTTTGTTTGTTTTGTCAACAGAATATTGTATCAGGAGATTGATTACCTGAATGAAGGACGCAATGCAGATAGATTTAGGCGAGACTTTCGAAAGCAAAAGTGGGTTAAAGTGCCTGTGAGTTTCGCTTTCCTTGTGCTTACTTGTTCACAGTTGATGTGCTCACTTTGTTTAGTTCTGTGCTCGTTTTATTGATTAGCTGTTTTGGTGCTGAGTTTCACATATAATGAGATACTTTCAGATTGAATTTAAACGTGTAAACGTGCCTTTAATTTCAGATTGTATTTTGGTTGTATTTGGAATGAATCCACACCTTTAATGGGTTTGAGTTCAAAAGAGAAGTTAGAATTTAGATCATTGTGGTTCTAGTGAATTACTGAGATCTCAATTTAGAGTTTCTTGTTACTAGCAAATCCCAATTATACAACAGTGTATATACTATCCCCATGGGACATTTAAGGGTTAAGGACTTTTTTTAATCTTGTCATGTGCAGCAAGTGTTCTGGGATTATGCATCACAAAAGGTGTTGACTTTGGAATATGTACCTGGTAGCATTCTCATTCCTCCTTTTTTTCAAGTTCTTTTTAGGGTTTTTTTACAGCATTGGGTGCAACAGGTATGCTACTGCATTTACAAAGTCAAAACGGTCTACAGGCAAAGACTAATGATTGTTCATGGCTACGCTATTTGTAAACTAAAATCCTCATTTTTAAATTGCTGAGCAGGTATAAAAGTCAACGATGTTGCGGTTCTGGATGCGGGAGGATTTGATAAATCCAAAATAGCAAGTCTTGCTATAGAAGCTTATTTGATACAGGTGCCCAATATTTTCCACTCACTTGATGTTGCATTGCAGACTCTACCTCGACACTAAATAAACCACAGTAATTACAACAGGCCACAGTAATAGATATGTATTTTTCAAATTTTAATGTGGCACATTCGACTGCTTTGGAAGTTGGGAAGTGCCTCATGTCCTCCTTGAACAAAGTTGTTGTGGATCACATTAATTTTCCCCCACTGCAATTGAACTCCCACAGTATATAGGGTAGCCGTCCTTATTATTATTATTGCTCCAAATTATTCTAGTGCCCCTATTTCATATATATAAAAAAGTGTTTTTTTTGAAAAAATTATTCATGATCACAATTGTAACATGTAACTCCTTGTGGTTGTGGGTGTTGGCAGATTTTGAGAACAGGTTTCTTCCATGCAGACCCACATCCTGGGAACTTGGCCGTGGACGCGGACGGGTCGCTGATCTACTATGACTTTGGCATGATGGGGGAAATCAAGTCTTTCACCCGAGAGAAACTGCTTGAGATGTTCTACGCTGTGTATGAAAAAGATGCACAGAAAATCATTCAAGCCTTGATCGCTCTTGGAGCCTTGCTACCCACTGGAGACATGGGATCGGTCAGTCAGTCACTCTTCCTTTCTGAATTTGCCATCCCTTTCTGAATTTGTCATCCTACTGATTGATTGCCAACATAGGTTTGTGTTGTTTCAGTTGGTCATAGGTTGGTGTTGTTTCAGTTGGTCATAGGTTTGTGTTGTTTCAGTTGGTCATAGGTTGGTGTTGGTTCAGTTGGTCATAGGTTGGTGTTGGTTCAGTTGGTCATAGGTTGGTGTTGGTCAAAGAACACTTGAAAACAATCAATCACTCTCTACCTCAATATTTTAGCAATAACCCAAGTCTTTTCTTACATATACTATTTAAATCCATAACAATTTATTTCCTTTACTCCTACGAAAGTAACCCACACGCTATCAAGTATTTAGTGTGTTTGCAAGTCTTACCTCACGTAGTGTAGAATCTATTCTTAATAGGAGTTTGTAGTTTTTGTGTCATGACGTGGGATCTTAAACGACAAACCTCTTAATGTGCGCTGGTCTCAAAAAGAAAACTCGAGTTAATTCTCTCACTTGAAATGTTGTAGAATAGCACTACATGTATTTAGAGCGTAATTATAGTACAACAAGGCAAGGTAGCATGGAAAAGGTTTTTCTTTTCCTTATTTCATGGACTTTCAGAAGAGAAACACTTTCTTCGTCATTGTTTATGTAACTTTTATTGTGAGTCACTATGTTTTAATAGACCAATGACATGCTTTCATTTCATTACCTTAGTTTTCCTATAAGTTTTTTTTAGTTTTGAACATTGAGGAACGAGGTTTGAAGAATATTCTCGTAGTGTACAAATCAAGGGGGTATGATTAGGATCTTCCTTTTTTTGGTTGGGGATGATGAATGTGGAGAGATCTCTTCCTCCTTTTGAACAGGTGCGGAGATCAGTGCAATATTTTCTGGAGAATTTAATGGATCAAAAGCCTGATCAAGCAGCGACTTTCTCAGCTATTGGAGAGGTAAAAGCCTAATTGAGACATGTATCTAAATGTAACGTACTAAAATATTGCACACTTAGTACATAGTGATTTTGGAAATGTACGTGATCATCATCTTAACCCTTAAAGGATTTAGGGCATAGTAGACACGTTGTCGTATATTTAAGATGTATTGTAAGTAGAAAGTTCCAAATTGAGACCCCAATAGCTTTTAAGACCATGTAGACATGAATTTTAACTTCACTTTTGATATGAAACTCATAGGAGGTGTAGAACCATTCCAAATACAATGAAATACGGCCATATAATACTAGCCGGAATGACCAATCTGGACCTTTAAGGGTTAACCTGAAAAACTTATGTCAGTTTTAGATCATCTTCCAAGAAAACTTTGAACCCATATAACTTGTGCATGTAGTATCCAAATAGCGTACTCTTTGGTGCATTAGAATCCTCTAACAAGAATTTCCCCATTCTAATCATAGTCACTATGCTTAGCGCCAAAAGTGTTGCTTTTAGGTGTGGTTACCTTATGACCATATGATCGATTGTTTGTTGGATTTTGAGACTAGCTTTGTGGCTTGATTATGCAGGATTTGTTTGCAATTGCGGTGGACCAACCATTTCGATTTCCAGCTACGTTTACGTTTGTGCTTCGTGCATTTTCCACATTAGAAGGTTTGCATGCAATCCTTCAGCATTTCTTTTTCTTTTTCTTCTTCTTTAGGTGGATAGCTACACTAAATAGTATATTTAGTGTGAGATAATTATAAGATTTGAAAATGTTATAGATTTTTACTCTCGACAAATTTTTTTACCAAAGACATTGATTCCAATACTATTGAAAGATCCCCATCTTGACCAATATAGAGGGTAAAAAAACTGGTCAACAGTAAAAACTTACAACATGTTTATGTAAATTAGTGTATCTCACACTAAATATACTATTTAGAGTAGCCTTCTGTGGCAGGCAAATGCTGGAATGTAGATTTAGGGTTTAGGGTCTAGGGTCTACCTAGTGCCACAAAAATGTGGCTCAAATCTTTAAAAAATATCATTTATTAGAGCTATTTGTAAAGTTGAGAAAAAGAATTCCACAAGAGGAAAGACAAGGCATAATTGGTTTTTTAGCTTGAAAGGCAATGAAAATGGGTTTGAATCTCTTTGACCAATCATTACGCACTGTTTTGTCAAGGAGATTCAAACCTTGAACCTCCCCAATGCAAGAGTAGCTCCCCCAACCCTAGCTTGAGTTTCCACGGAGGAACCTCCACGTACCCCACACCAACCTCATGCTCCCCCAAGAAAAAGAGCTTGGTGGCTTGTGTGAGTGGGTATCTGAAAATTCTATATCAAGATTGGAAACACCTTGTGGCAGACAAGCTACTTGGTTCTCACTTTACAAATAACTCTATTGGCAGGAATTGGCAATACGCTGGACCCTAATTTTTCCTTTGCAAAGATAGCTGCACCTTATGCCCAGGTAAGCACGAACTCCGCAAGAGATACTGTCTGGTTTGACACCTTGGTGTCAAAATAGTTTCTTTTTCAATAGAAAGAACATTTGGCAACTTAAAAATAACATTTGAATATTCTATTACAATAAATTAGTTTGTGCAAAAACATTCGACAATAATTTCCAAAAAACTCAACATAATCTTAGAAATTCCTTACGAATTCAGACAATCTCCAAAACACCTTATTTATGTTGGAATCTGGTCTTCACACAGGGTAGTTATTTTTGTGGTTTTTCCAGTTGATGTATGTTCTAGAATTGCTGAAGTCATTTAACTCTTAGTCCATAAAGGACCAATTGTTAGGAACATTTCCCAGATCTGTTTTGTTTGCTTTTTGACCAACACATGTAACGTTCTGTGCTGATATGACCCATCTGAAATCTATGATTTTCATAATGGGGAATGGCCCGATATGGGTATCACTTTTACCCATCTCACATAATGTGACTTATGTTTAATTCATTTTATGTGTACTAGAAAAAATTTCTTTTGACACCATGTATATATTTGCAGCCATGGTGTCTATAAGACCCTCTAATTTTTGTAATTTTTCAATGTTTTTTCCTTACCAAAACAACATTTCTCAAAAATCACACTATTTTTGGAGGGGTACCCATATCAAGCCATCACCCTAATATGATCAACCAAATGGGTCATTTTAAAACCATAAATTCTTGGTGAAATTTCACTCTTGTGGGGGACGGTGGTATTATCAGGAGTTGCTGGATACACGGAACGGGCAGAAAAGTGGGTCAGAGTATTTTGTGCAAGAATTGCAGCGACAGGCAACTGATGTATGTCGTTTCTGAGCAACCACAAGGCCTCAATTGATTCTTCTCTTTAATTGATGCAATATTAATATTTTTATTTGCCACTTTCTATTTGCTGAAATTATCATGTGCATGTGCATGTAATGTGCAGGCAAGGGATGCCACGGTGGCCATGCCCTTGAGAGTGCAGCGTGTTGAGAAAATAATGCGGCAGCTTGAGGCTGGTGATTTGAAGCTCAGAGTCCGGAGTCTTGAGGTGACAACCCCTTAACCCTTAACCCAAATAAAAACACAAACAAATTTGAACGAAAGAAACTCAACATAGAACCTACTTAAAATTGCTAAAAACACATGAAGCCCAATTTGGACTTCTTGGTTCTTTAAGGGTTAACCCCTAAACGTCCCAGCGTCCAAAAACTGGATCACGAACAGATTCAGAGCCTTGCAACTTTATCATACAATTTCGGATGACTTTCATCCAAGTCACCTTTGTAAGACTATTAAATTTTCTAAAAATTACAACAGTTCTCTTGTGATGAGGAGTTGTTGATAATATTAGAGAGCCTTCCAACTGCAAGTATGTCAAATTTGTTGGGTAGATTTTATGCTTGCAATGGTCCTCTCATGTACACCTCATGTACATGTGAGCCATGCTAATATCTATCTTTGAGGCTAGTATCTACTTGTGCTCAAAGGATCGGTACGTTTAGGGGTTAAACAACATAGTTTCAATCAAACTCATTTTCATCGAACTTTCCAAATGGATGAAAACAATGTCAAAGAGGATGGGTTGGCCTAGAAAAGCATAGATTGTGATATTTATTTTATTCTCTAGGTCTTAAATTTTTTGAGGTGTTGAAGGTTTCCCTTGTGGGAAAATTTATTGTCCCTTTCTGCACATGATATTCATGTTGATTGCGGGTTTTGTATCAGGCGGAAAGGGCAGCAAGGCGACAATCTGTAATGCAAATGGCCACCATCAACAGTATTTTTGCCGTAGGTTTAGCTAATATTGGAGTCACACTAATTACTGCTCAAGGCATCACAGCTGTTTCAAACTCTTCATTTCTGGGGGCTGGTAAGTAAACAAACCCCGCTCATCCTTTAGTATTTTTGTTTATTTATAATATTAACCAGAAAAACGATGTTGTTTTTGAAGTTTTATTTACATTGTTTTCCACATTATAATGTGAAAAATTTGTGTTTTTAAACTTCAATGTTTTTAGAGCTCTGGGCACTTTATAATTTCAGCACTATGAAATATGCCATTTTAACAAATATGCCCATATTTGCTTACATGTAGTGTCCAAATGCTGAATTAAAATGCTTGTGAGTATTCATTTCTTAATTAATTTTTTCAATGGAACGTACTACCTCCCCTCAGTACTCAAAATTAAAAATAGAATGTTTTTACATTTGAATAGTAATTTCCAAAACATATTTTTGTTCTTCAAAATTGTAGTCCATGATTCCTTCTTTTTATTGGTACATTTAGTCATTTTAAAGCTTTCAAAATGATTTATTTCAACTATACTTTTTGCTAATAGTATCACCCACACCAACTATTTACTTGAGGCTATGTCTTATACAACATGAATATTTTTACCAAGAGAAAAGATATTGAAACTATACATGTAGGAGGAACTCTACGTAGTTATATCAATTAGTGTAGGTGGCACTATTAGCAAAAAGTAATTTACTGAAGATATGGAAATAGCTACTATTGACCATTTGGGAGTTAATTTGACGAATGAATTACTTGCTATCAAATATTGCTGGTCAGTAACAAAAAACCAAGCTCTGGCAACTTCTTACCTGTCATTGTCTGTGCAGGTGTATTTTTGTTACTGTTGGTAAATAATGTGCGCCGCATTCGCAATCTTGACAAATTTGAGAAGATGATTTGAGACATCACTTTGATGTTGTACAAGATGAGAGTTTCTCCAGTATATATATTGAGTTTCAGAGCCACATTGGAGAACTATCTCTCTTTATTCCTTAAACTAGCATACATGATAAATCCAATATTTGGGTGTAGGTCTAGACTATTCAAGTTATCATTGATTGACAATAACTGTACTCAAATTTATAAACCCTAAAAATGACATGGTTTATGATGCTGGAATGACAATAATGTTAGTGCAATGTTAGACCATAATATTTTTAAGAATGTGCCTAAACACACTTGGAATCAGTGAATCTAGCATAACATTCAGTAGCCTTCATGCTCTCTACCTTTCCTTCACGCATCATCTTGGGACTCCACCTGTCCACTTAGCTACAGATTTGGTCTTGTTGGGTGTGAAATATGCCCCACCATCTACTGTGGGGCAAGCTACTGAATATTATGTACACCAGTAGGAAAGATGGCACTCCCTAGGGAGATGCCCAGGCAAAATCACTGCGCATACGTGGAATTGTTCACCACATGCTTGGGCAACTCCCTAGGCAATGCCACCATTTCCACTACACTAAATAGGTAGATTAGTGTTAGATAATTGTAAGATTTGAAAATAGTATAGATTTTTACTCTCAACAAAAAAAATTACCAAAGCCATTAATTCCAATACTATTGAAAGATCCCCATCTTGACCAATATAGAGGGTAAAAAAATTGGTCAACAGTAAAAACTGCAACATGTTTATGTAAATTAGTGTATCTAACACTAATCTACCTATTTAGTGTAGTGGTAGTGAGTTAAGAATAAATGGTGATTTATGAATAGGGATTAGATTCTTGACCATGACAAGATGAGTCTTTGTTGATAGCAATCTGACATTTGGCATTTGGTAATACGATATATGCATTGTCCAATATTCCCTAAGGGATATCATTAAATAGAAATTAAAATACACATGCAACAAGCATGTGATCATACAGTGGTAGAGTACTCATGTCTAACCTAGAAAGAAATAAAGCTGTGACCTTTAGAGCACAAAAACCTGGGCGTCATGTGCAAGTCCATCGTTCGTTATCAATTCCTCTAATTTCACCAGGTTCCATCTACCATAAATCGTCATCTCAACGTCTACACATTTCATATTGTGAGATTTTTCCATGATGGGGAGCAGACTTTTGGATCCGACGCTCATCTATGTAATGCATTGAGCTTAACGTATGAGACCTGAGATGTCGAGTTGCTCGTAGAGTTTACTGGTTTTCCAATTGTTTATTCGAAAACGTGAATCGGAAGGAACAACTGTATAGTATCGAAACGACTCAGATTGTGAAAATGATGAAATGACTGATCAAATAGAATGGAGGATCTAATGAAACTGCACACCAGCTTGATATACGGTAGTCAGAATACGATACCCAAGGAACAATACTATACCATTCACGGTACATCCGAGGACGAGTAGGATGTACCTGTGAATTCTAATAGACCACGGCTCAAGGAAACATACGTAACCTGCCTCCAAAGTCAACCTGCCAAATCCAGCAAGATGAAAAGTCACTAATAATAAAAATGACACTTTGTTTTGACAAGACAGCTCTTATCCTTTTCATCATTTGGACGTCGCATGAATCTGTTCACAATGACTTTCAACATTATTAACAGTTTCAAACGGTGTCCAAATAATGTAAGGATCTTATGCTGAACTGCATTGCCATCCTCTATAAACTGTCAACAAGATGTGTGATTATACCCCCACAAACTGACGATCTATAAACTTGTCCACCTTCAATGGGTCCATGATTCTACTTCAGAAATGTCATATTCCAGTTCTTAAACAGTAGAAATCAGAGCATGTGGAGCAGGTCACATCTAGCACAGACTTCTCAAGGATAATCAAAAGAGAGCTCCGAAAGACTTACAGTCAGCCGTGTCCTTCCGCAAATCCAAACAATTTGATGACGATATTGTCTGGGACAACACCTTGGTCTAATTCCAATCTTGGCCAAGGTCTCAGACCCACAATGCCGTCTTCCAGCAGAAGATAGCCAAAACAGGATCACAATTGAAAATCCTCCTCTAACTCAATCAGTTTCAACTGCTGTAGGTGGCATTGTAGATCTAAGACCTAGTACAAGAATGGATTTGTTTTTGCTCTTCTAGTTCATAACTCTTGATCTCCAAAGAATACCTGGTTCCTTCTGTGGCAGGACCAAAATTGATAAAAACAAAAGCACAATGAAACATGCCCACATGCAAATGAATATGGCTGTCATACGTGAGTACCCAGACTATCCTTCCTCTCTTACAAGGAAACAAAACACACCATAATATTAAGTGGCATGCAGTGCCTCTGCCTTACCCCCACACTAATAGATAGTGTGGCATATTCCACACCCAACAGGATTGCATCAGTAGCTAATTGGACAGGTGGAGTCCAAGGTGATGAGCAGAGTGCATGAAGGAAAGGCAAAGACCGAGTACAAATTTACAACCACATTCAATGTATCAATTAGGGCTTCAAGTAGAAGATGTACGTACGGTCATAGATTGCAGATGAGCTCAGAATCTCAGTTCCTGCATTGCCGGTCCAGGCCTAGGATATGTAGCCATTCACATACTTCCCTGAGTACAGTCAGCACACATACGGACTGCTCCGTTAAAATGGTCCAACTGAAAGCTAAACAGCAGCTAAGTAGCTGTTGTGTTTACAGTATCGCCACTTACTTTGCTTTGTTTGTCCACCGGTAGCGGCGAAACCTCCGTGGCTGACTCGAAAGGAGAAGGAACGACATAACGATAAGTGAGCTCAGCGTCCAGGAAAGAAGCAACCCTGAGATTCAACTGGTGCCGAATCGAAGAAACCTAACGCCAGCCATGTTAGTATACCAAGTACAAGCCCGGCCTGAAGAAGGCGCCCTCAGTCGTCTAAGAATTGCCTGTGTGTCTGTGAGGCTCTTCGGAAACGTCCGGCACGGAAACGAGAGGCTAGGTCGAGGATTCATTGTGATAAGAGGATTTCTTAGCTTGCATGAGAGCCTCTTGAGCACCTTGCTCACGTGCTGCCCCAACCTGCCAAATAGTAACACAATCGCCCTGTAATGCCGGCCGGTTTGACCGGAACTGAACCTAAGCCCTAGTAGGCCGGTTGCATGGCTGCGGCACTTTGAATGCACGCCACATGGCATCCAAGTTCAGTTCTGACCACAACATGACAAGCTCTAACAGATTCGGTTCACTTCAGTGAAATTATCGACGTAAGCCAGATAACATTCTTCAGCAGCTCCACTGTTCACCCTTGGGAATCAGCATCGTTGCAGGAATCGTAATCTTTTCTAGAATAAAAGCCATCACTACCTAATGATGGCTCAGCAGTTCAACAAACTTTTGTTTTTTTTAATAGTTTCTACATGTTCCACATCATCAATTCCATGTTCATATGTTGATCAATTCAATCTCTACATAGGCAAGAAGGTGTGTTTCAGAACTAGCTAAAGAATGTTATGAGAACATGCCCAACAACTAAGAATTGGGAGTTAATTTTAGGGCCGTTTGGGAACTAATTCAATCTAGCTAAGAACAAACGCAACATCACCTTGGTTTGATCACCAAGCCAACCTCTCCCAATCCAATAATCATGACATCTCCCCGTCATTAATTCAACTGTTGACCAACCAATAATCAAGTTTAGTGTGAGTAATTCAAACGCACCAATACTCATGTATGTGCCAAGGCAAGCACAAATGATGGCCACCTAAACACTATCTTGGTGTGACTTGATGACCAAACCCTAGACAAGCTGCTGCTATCCTACAGTTGGGTGGCAGTATCTGCATGCTGCTGGGCATGCTCTAAAGAATTCATTCAGTTCCGTCACCTTATCTAACACGTAACTTCAACTTGTCTCTCAATCTGTCAGTTTTCAACCTCTCAACATACAGACCTTTAGATCAATGTAACCATGGTTGTTTACTCTCATTTCTTACGGTCTACAGATTCCCACTTTGAATTGCATAAGAAATTCATTAAAATTTTGGTTTGGCTCTTGTACCCTAAGATCTCTTTGCTACAGTTACATCTCACAAAAACCACACGCCTACATATACTATCTAAGTGAAAAATAGTATCCTCTACCTTGCATGTATCATGCATGAGCCAAGAAAATCGAGAAAATCCTCAAGAAAATCGAGAAAATCCTCAAGAAAATCGACGGAAGAGTAAAAGACGTACACACTTGAAAGGAAATTTTTTTTTGTGGACAAACTGTAACAACCGTTTGGAGCCATGCGTGTCTGCAAGTCCCCATTTCATAGAAATTAACACCAACGTTGACACAATGGCGAACTCTACCATAATCCTGCAGCAAAATTTTGAAAAATTAACTTCCAACCGTTATTACAGAATGAACTACCGTAATTAGGTCTAGTATATCCACGCAGATCGAGGTTCCTGTGCAACGTCTTGCCGGCCAAAATCGGGAGTCTGCAGGAATATCACACACGAATTAGACTAGAACATGCCTTTGACAACAAACGGACATCCTGTATTCGTACACTCTGCAGGTACTGGATGTATATTGGTGTCCGACACCGAAAGTTACTAACCTAACCGCTGATCAACCATGCCAGTTCCGGTACGTAATTGGAAAATATTCCGAGTTAATTAGCGTGTTGTATTCCTCTTTCAAAACCTGTGCTCCTTGGCTTTGACAACTGCACCTACTATTTCTCATATTTAGCACTTCCCCGAGCTTGACGTGCAACTCATATCAACAAGCCACGTAGCGTTTAAAACCGAGTTCTAGGTCGACAACTTCGAGTTTTTCGATTCTGCCTCTCGCAAAGACGCCTTAAGCCCTGTTTAGAAGCTGTCAACAAAAACGATTCAATTAAAATTGGCTTCGACCGAAGATTAGCGCTCACAGAAGTGGCCAGAGTATCTTTGTACCGACCCGATTCTTCCTGCCGGCACACTTAATTCAGATTCAGAGGACGTGAATTGTCTTCGAAGTCAAAATCCAAGTCAACGTTAGAATTAGAGGTTAGATCAGCCAGACATACAGAAACCGTTGCAAATGATTCTAATAAAAAAATAAACACCTCTCGATTTTTTGGAAACGAATGGTTCAAAGAGATATACCGAAATATCTACTATCATCGGAAATAAACTGATCACAATTTGACCATAGGCATCTGACTTAAGGACGCTGTATAGTACAACAAGCATCAACCAGACCTACAGATCGAAACTGTGACGAATAATAAATTTCTCTCGATTACCTAGAACAGGTTCTGACCTAATCTAGCTCTTGAACATATCTCTCGTCCACCTGGTACTTAGTTACGACTTTCTTGAGGACGTCAAGGCTCTAAGGTACAGAATGATTCTAACTGGTCAGAAAAATTCTCTCGATAAGGCCAAGAACTGATCACTCTTTCACCAACGAATCATTCACCTACGACTCGTTATCTCTAAACGCTCTTTATAACCATAAACGCTCTTTATAAGCAAAGAGAGAGTCAGAGGCCGGGCGGCGACGTACGTGCATTCATTCCGAATGTTACTGTAGCGTGACCTAAAGAAACGCGAATGCGCGCCTCACAAACGAATATCAAAGCAATAATAGATTTCCTAAACACATTAATCTGACCTTAGTACCTTCGGAACTCGTGTGATAAGTTACATCATGATCGAGGAGCATCGTATCATCCGCTCTGGCCTCTACAACTTGGTCACTGATCATTCAGCTTGAAAGGCCGATTCAATATGATATATATATTTGTGGTCAGGGATGCAGCGAGCGAGCGACGCGAAATGGTTCGATGGTGACCTAAGTTGCAATGCCGGCGGTGAAGGTGCGTGCTGCAACAACGATGTTAGTACTGACATTGTTGATCTGCGAAGCGAGCAAGCGGGGAAGTAGGCAGGCCCGCCGGCCCGGCACAGATAGAAAGCGTGAGTACAGTCAGTTCAAGCAAGCCCAGATGATAAGACTACAAGGTAGGAGGACCTAAAACCACAACAAACCTAAAACCACCAACTTCTACACCCTTCCTTCATTTTAGGGAGGAAATGTAAGTTGTCGGTGCATGACTTAACTTTTGAACAATTGATGCATAAGTCATGTAATGAAAGCTTACATTCCTTCTTGAAATGAAAGAGGGATATTGAAGTTGGTGGTTTTAGGTGTCATGAGTACAGTCAGTTCAATTTAACCAAGCCCAGATGATAAGACTCTAAGGGCATCCATAACCTACTCTGCCCTTCTTTGAGCAGATGTGTCACTAGACGACAGGCTATTCACTCATGGGTTAAAACTCATAATCAACCTCGAAGCGTTTGTGAACACTACATTTACCTAGTCAAACTTCATCAATTTTTCACATTTTCAAAATATAAATAGCACAAAAATTATGGATGGATGAAAAATTGTACAAGATGTGGTTATGAGAAAAGTTACAATATGTTTGTCGTCCATTACATAGACGCAGGCGAGTAAAAGGATTAAGAAAAATTTGATTGCATACAGTTGAAATATAATTTGGTGATTTTTTAAATTTTGATTTAAACCAAGTGAACAAAATATAACTTACCAAATCTCCATCTTGAATTTTTGAAAAATTCCTAAAATTGAATAATTTACAGCCAGTTACAAGTGGACAACATTTTCACACAGTTTCAACATGCTTTTCCATAGTCATATGTTTTTTCATTTTTTCAATGAAGTTGAAAATTTTCTATAACACAGTAAGCACCCTAATTAATATCTTGCGAGTTTCCCCGTTGCATACGCCTCCAACTTCATACTGTGCTTCGTCGGTTTAGTGCCAAGAGTTAATGTTTTTCTTTCTAATCAAAAATTTATGTAATTTTTTTTTTTTTTAATACAGTTTCTTTCAATTTGTAATCAATATAATTTTTACGCTTGATTTGCTTCCAAAAATCATTTTAATTTCAAAAACACAGTAAGTTTGACTAAATTATGGTAACTAAGTAGTATTCATATTCATCAAGGAAAAAAATGAAATTAGTATTGATTATATACATCAATTATAGTAGTTAAACAAACAATACAAATTGAAGACTTGATGGAGAAAATTGTATGCCTTGTTAGAAAATGACTCATACATACATCATTATAATTACATCAGCCCAGACGTCTGTCAAGTACATGTGAGATTCTGGAGCCAAATACAATTCTAACCTTCTTGACCATTTGATTTAACAATAATAAAACATGCAACTACTTCAACTGCACACTAGATGATACCCTATGAATGTAAAATTGTAAGTACAAGCAAAATTCCTTGAGTTCTGAAATATCAATTATGTGTACTACCAGAATCACATACCTTGAACAAGTTGATCCACCAGAAGTTCCACTTGGTTTCAGTTTTTAGTTGGTGTCCGAGTATCTAGAACTGATTTGTGCAACAATTTAATCCTTTCCAAACAAATTCAAATAAGGTAGAAGCACCTAATTGTGACAATCACCTAATTGTGGCAGATTCTAGGAACGGTCTTCATTTTAGAACACTTTTCTACGTGAGTCATAGATCACAGATTTCAAGGTAAAGTGTCATTATTAGGTGCTTGTACCTTAAATACATACAAGAAGATCGTAATGATTGAGGCAATACCTTTCTATTATACAATTGTCATGAGACAACCTTTTGTCCGACGTGCCTTGCAATGTCGTAGAGGAAGGTAACTTAAAGTTGGTTCACCATTTTTTCCATGTCCGAACCAACTCTTAGACCTACAATGCCGCTTGTCAGATATATTATCAAAACTTGAATGTTAATTAACACAGGAAAAAGAAACTATGTGCCCCAAGGAGGGACATACGGTGCAAGTGTCCTATTGTGGTCAATGTCTTGGATACGTGCAAACTATATGATACATGCAACATTCATCACAAGGGGACACTTGCATCCTAGGACAAGAAGTTTTTTTTCTCTTTGTGTAAATATAATTAATTATTATTATAGTTCAAATAATTAGTCCAAGAAGTGGCATTGTAGATCTAAGAGGCAGGCCGGAGATGGACATCCATCTTCATCATGCATTTCATTTTCGCAGCAGATTGCTCCTCAAACCGGATGTATCCAAATACACAGTCTGCAAATATAGAGCAATCAGGGCCTGCACATCATGCAAAACACAAGCATAAGTTAGATCCAGTGACAGTTACATATTCCTCTGATCTCAACACATGCAACATTATACTCATTTCATATTTTAATCATTGTTGAAACCCTTAAGTTAAGGGTAGCAAGTACAACATGTATTTCATTTAATGCATGACACACTATTTCGTAGGTTTAGCGCTAATTCAAAAACCATACAATCGTGTAACTCTTTATGGATAAGATACAAACATCATATATATTGAGATTTGAATCTCATGTTTGCAATTTTGTGATTAACCACAAAATTGTTGATTGAGTGAGTATATATTAACTCAGAGGTGGTCCCAAGGTACACTATTAACTTTTTTTTGAAAAGTTCATTTCTTCTATGTCACTATTTTGATGGCATTTTAAATCACAGACCACACTAAACAGAATTAACTGTGCAGATGCTAACATATCAATCTGGCATTTCGAACATATGAGTGGACAGCATAGAAAGAAGAATAATACTTCACAGAGTACAGTAGGAACAGGTGGAGGCCGGACATGCGTTGTGGTTTGCCTGAGCCCGGGAATAAATCTATCTCTGGTTACAGCGAATGAATGTCATCAAATTTGCAGCATGTTCCAGCACATCATTGACAAATGGCAGGACAAGCAAGCCGATCCATAACTTACATGTAAGATATTTTCTGTGGCATATGAAAGACCCTGGGACCCATGTATGATATTTTCTCACCTGCATGCATGCTTGTCAGTAGTGTTCTTAATATGCTTCACTAGAAATATGTATATGAGAGAAACAAACAAAGCTGCTGATCTTCAGGAGGGTAGAAACTACAGACTTAGCTTTGATAGCCAAGCAAACATCTATTTGACGGCATAATCATCTTCTTTCTTTCGTTTTTTCTTACTTGTCGTCATTCGCAACGTAACACTATCTTGACAAGTTCACTGGGATCCTGCCTGCTATGATCTTCTCATGCTTCAAGTTCAGAGTCAGAAAGTTGCTGATCTTGTGGGAAACTGCAAAATTGGCAGCCAAATCTTCACTCCCAAGATCTGTAATTAAGAGCTTCCACATGCATGTCGTCAAAGCCGTTTTCTGACTGGAGAACCAAATCCTCCTTTTAGGGCTAACACACTACGCTATGCTTTGCTCTCACCCACGAATACTTCTAAGGCGACGTACCCCCAATGGCAGAAACAAATTGAAGGACCTACTCAGTACAACAGAAACATGTCTACATATATGTTCCTTCGGTACGTAAGAATTACCTGGGTCCAATGATCGAGTATACTTTGATCGCCCTTCAGGACAGAGCAGCGACGCCGTGAAGAGCAAGCAACAAGCAAGCCGACAGACAGACAGGCAGTTGAGCTGGGCTAGCTGAAGAAGCTCTTTCACTGATCATTTCCTACAAAAACACACACGCACGCACAAACACAAACACAAACAGGCTTTTATGGTTGGAGGTAGACGGACCCCGCGCGCCACGCCCGTCGTGGCTCCATTATCACCGTCCCTCCATGCTAGGCTTGCTTGCTTGCTTACTAAGCTAGGAATCCGCGTTCTATCTGATCTCCACACATCGGAATCAGTACCGCCTTTAATTTTCTTACTACATACTCTCTCTAGTACGCTGTTTCCAGACTCTAAAGGTAAATTATCGCACACTTTTACCGATGAGAAGAACGTCATATATATCCTGGGAACCACAACATCAGACAAGACGTGAACTAACCCCTCAGACACCAAGGAGCTAATTAGCTAGGAAGACAGTGACTGGAAGCACCCAGTTGGCAGACTGTGCAATCTCCTTGTACCTGACAATGGTGAATAAACTTGCACAAACTCGTTTTCTTTTCTAGGTCTTAAGTTACTGACATTGACTGGATGGAGCTTGTAAGCAGATCATTCTACTCTGACTCCGAAGTGATCGATACTTTCAAATATCTGGAAAAGAAAACGAGTTTGTGGCGCTTGCTTGCTTTGCTCGATCCGATCGATCACAGCCCAGCGAGGGAGAATGAAGGAGTTGATCAGCGCCATCGAATCGTTCTCCAGCATTTGTTGAATGTGTTTTGACTGGTGAGTGAGTGAGTGAATGAATGAATGGCCACGCAACCGGATTTCACGACGGAGAGAGCGCGCATTGGTTTCTGGGTCCAGAATGTTCAGGATAGGAAGATTCCGATGAAAACAGGAACATGCATGTGTATGTACTGATCTTTTGAGGCTAATCAGTAAGTTAATCTCGATTAAGAGATCATGGCAGTCCTCTACTTAAACTTGAATATCTGCATAAGGTTCTTTAGCCCTTGTAAGCTATACCTAGGAATAAATTCTGGAATATTGGATATGTCACATAATTCTTTACCTAAAGAATGATGGTAGAGAGTTGGAAGTTCACAACAACCCCACCTCAAGGATCACAACATGTTTTGAATATTTTATTTTTCATGCAGTGGAAGCAAAAGGATTAATCGTTGCAAGAGTTAAAGAATCTTATGAGAGGCATCAAAGGTAGATCTCATTACTCATGTCCCTGAAGCATGGATACCCCAAATAAATTGACAGACTCTTCATTCACAATCATTTACGATGGTCCTTTAGGTTAGCATTATTACAAATTTACCACAGTACAAATATTTAAGTTGTTGACTGAAAGACATTGTTTCTTGCAAGAAGAATGGCAATCAAGGGCATTTCTTCTCTCCCCCCTCCCCCTCCCCCCCCCAAACCCCCCACCCAAAAAAAGTTTTAATGTTGTAAAGCATTTGCATTAATGACGTAATATGATAAATAAGGAAAATAGAAAAAACATTTTAGTATAGTAAAATGAAATCTTTTCAAATCTTTTCAAAATCTTTTATATCATTATGAAATTCTTTGGAATATTCTTGCTAATGTCATTTAATCTACTTGCAAACCACATTGAATGCATATTAATTTCAGCCACACCACAAGCTTTGTTTTAATCAACTAACTAACTTTGCAATAATTTCTTGGGAATTTGCCATTTTAAGAGGCCACGTTTATTGTAAAGAAACAAAAATTGTTGACATGAACCTCTAATATCCACCTTGCTCACAAAATCTATTGAAACATTTTTTGAATACAATACCTTTATGTTATAGGAACTGAGGACTTTAATTTTTTTGAAAATCAACTAAATATCTTAACTCCTAAATGCTAGAGGGGATAAAGGAAAAACAAAAATGTGTTGTAAAAAATTACTTCTTTAACTTTGAATAAGTTTGGTCCAAAAGAGAAAATTAGGAGCATGATGTTTAGTAATTATCCATAAGGTCAATGTCAAAAATAGCTAATTATCTTCTCATAATGAATTTAGAAGCATTTAACTTAAAATATTTATGAATATTAAAATTATATTTTTAGAATATGAATTTTTTTATGATTTGTTAAAACTAAATATTCTATTCTAAAAGTTAAAAGAGCAAATTTTTCAAAGGAGAGAAGTGAGAGAACATCACTACTTTCTCCAAATAGTAATTTTTCCATCACTAGATAATGTAGAAGTGTCTGTTTTTGAAAATTTCTCCTCGGTGGAGTTTAACTCGGATCGAAATGATTCAAATTAGGTTGAAAAGTAAACTTGATTCCTTATTTGAAATTTTATTTTATTTTCTATAAAAATGTCTTTTCCATCTCATGCAGCCCGTAAAAAAAGGACAGCGACTATAAAATGGTCAATCCGTCACTAAGAAGTTAACCATCCAATGTCCAAATCAAAATTTTCTTGAATCTATTAGAGTTATTTGTAAAGTCCCTCAAAACCCTTCTTTTTGACCTGTAATTTGAAAAGGACAGGATCGGCATGATCTCACTGTAGACCCAGAATAGAACACTGGATAGGTTGAAATTTTTATTCATAAAAATTTGAAGGGAGGGAGAAGAATTGGGTAGTGGGGTGGGAACGAGAGGAGGAGTGGTGTCAGAATGCTCTAGTACCAGCTCTGGTTCATGAAAAAAGGAGGACAAAAGACCGGATGCCTTTACAAATAACTCTATTATGTTTAATTTTTAAAATAACAATAATTTAACAGTAATTTGAGTCATTCGACTTTCTAATTCCTTCTACATAAAAGATAATTTTGATATACCGGGCCTATTTAAAGGCCCCATTGACGATGCTCTCACTCTTCATTCAAGATAGTCCTGACTCAGCATGCCACCTAATGAGATAATTATTATTAGCCACTCACATGAAATACCAGCAGTCCAGCACCCATGAATGTAGTGTACTGACCCCAAAAAAAACTTGTGGTTGAGAACTGGCGCTTTTTGTGGCAAAGTTGATAATTCACTGGCTTAGAACTGAAGCTGCTGGCCCCATTGGACTTCCCAGTGTCAGTCACCTGCTCAGTTCTCGAGGATATTGTTTTTTATATTGTTTTTCAACTAAAATAGTCAACTTGGAATCTCCGTCTCTAAACTGTTGCCACATGACAATGGGTGCCGTCCCCTTTTCCAATGGGACCACATTCTTGTTACAATTAGAAACTACCTGTATGTGGCAATGACACAACATAACATTTAGGCCCATTTTATACTTGGGCCGGATTGAGGGCCAGCCCGAACTTTTCAAATTCCAACCGATTTCAACCAATAGTATCCCTCGATTCTTTCAAATTCGACCCAAGGGCTTTATACTAGGGCCAAGCCGAAAGGAGCACTTTTTCCTACATGGCATCCTATGTCGCATTTGGTGCCAAATCTTTCGGTCAGTTTGATGAAATCGGGACAAAGTTTGCCATGACCCGAACTCCGAACTTGTGCGGAATTGAATCGGGCCAGCCTTCCATTTAGCCCCAGCATGTGTGTAAAGTGGGCCTTAGTAGCACGTATTATCTCTGCCTTGGCTATTCAGTAGATCGTGTGAATATTCCACACCCAATAGTACTTCATCATTAACTAAGTGAATGTGTGAAGGCTCAAGGTGATGAGGAGATTGCATGAAGGAAAGGCAATGGACATAAAGGCTACAAAATGTTATGAGTAGTCTCACAATTCATCGAATATAAATGGTAATCCCTTATTAGCTAGAAAAGTGGATCTAATTGAAGATCCTCTTTTGATCCGGTTTTCAAAAGGCGGAGCTCTAATGCACTCCTCAATTATGTTATGCATTGATTGAACAATTTTTGAGAATAAATTCTTTTTTTAAAATTTTATTTTGGACATACACTAGCTTAGTTACTATGGGTTATTTATGAAAATATGAAATTAGAATTGGAGCCTATAGTCCCCTTTTATCACGGATGATTTTCTTTTGGAATTTTGGGGGCATATACAAGTTCATATAACATTGTTAAGTCCTAAACTTATATGCCTAGTAAAGTTTCAAAGATTCTTTCCAATGCTCTTGGATGCTCTTTGTTTTTACATTTTAACCCATAAGCTCCCAACATATCATTTTTTTTTTGTCACTATCTGTTTTCAACGGACTACCCAAAATATTAAAAAATAAGTTTTTGAAAAATTTAATTAAAAATAAAATAAAATACTACATCAAGTTTATTTTCTAATGCGATTTGAATTATGCCAATCGAAGTTAAACTCCACCAAGAACTTTTTTCAAAGAGAATCACTTCACGTTGTCACAGTGTTACTATAATTTGAAGAAAGTAATGATGTTCCCTCTATCATTTATTCTCCTTTCTTGAAGTTTACAACAGATAAACCAATAGATCAAATGTTGGATTAATACTAGCTTCAAATGATGACGATTAGTACCGCTAACCTCTTAACTCCTAAATGTTTTCACCCTTTCCAGATTTGGCAGTTTTTCAAAGATGCATTATAAAATGCAACTGAGAGGGATATTTTCAACTTGATGAATGAATAAAAGTTGTACATTATGAATTTTAAATTCTATCCATACGGTTAGATTTTGCGATTGCTATCACCAATATTTGTGTATAAGTTTTCAAACTTAAAATTTAGAGCTCTTTTGTAATATGATTACAAATAATATTTTGACAATTATCTAATAATGAAATTTGTTGGGATGAGTTGAAATGTAATACTCTAAGTGTAGTGATTTTTGGAGACTTTTTGGTTGCTTAAGTTTAGTAGTTTACTTTTTCAAGAGTACTTTTAGACTAAAATCTTTGAAATTTCGGGTGGAATACTACAACATGGAATGAGGCATAAAAATTTCACAAATCATCCCCTTTCCAACCGGATCACACATGCACAAAGTTATCTTCCTATAAAAGTTTCAGTAAAAAATCCACACTGCAAAAAGTGCATGATGGACGAGAAATTGGAGTTCAAATCCATACATCATGCAAAATATGCATGGTTGGGCGGTTAGGGGTTAAAGTTGTCATAGGGGGTAAGGACAAAACCTAGATGTGCTTTGAAATGTTACTTCTGCAACCTTGATGAATTTTGGTCCAAAAGAGAAAATGAGAAGCATGATGTCTAGTAATTATTCATATCGTCAGACTTTCAGAAAACCATTTAGATACATATTTAATGAATTTAGAAGCACTTATCATTTAACCCCTAACCGCCCAACCATGCATATTTTATATGCATTAGGAGAAAAATGGGGTCCCATAGGGGCCCTGTAAGACAACCCGTGGTAGGTGAACCGGCTGCCCAAGTACCCCTTTTATGTAAACCCATTGGTGCGGTCGCTGCCCGCTGACAACGTCGGAAGCCGCAGTGCTGGCAGTGTCTGCAGTGTTGGCAGCGTCGATTGGCGCGACCCACGGAATTGCACTACTGGCAACCACGGTGGCATCATTGGTGCCCTCGTGTAAAGTGCACGGTTTTGCCTAAAATTTCCAGCACGTACCAAAGGCAAAGGCCCCTTTGTGACTACAGATTTCTCCTAATGATGTACGGATTTGAACTCCGATTTCTCATCCATCATGCACTTTTTGCAGTGTGGATTTTTTACTAAAACTTTTATGGGAAGTTAGCTTCGTGCATGTGTGATCCAATTAGAAAGGGGATGATTTGCGAAATTTGTATGCCTCATTTCGTGTTGCAATGTTCCACCCAAAATCTTGAAGATTTTAGTCTAAAAGTGCTCTTGAAAAAGTCAACTACTAAAATTAAACAACCAAAAAATCTCCAAAAATCACTACACTTAGAGTATTACATTTCAACCCATCCCAAAGAAATTCATTATTAGACTGTCAATATCTTATTTGTAATCATATTACAAAAGAGCTCTAAATCTTAAGTTCAAAAATTTATATACAAATATTGGTGATAGCAATTGCATATCTAACCGTATGGATAGAATCTAAAATTCATAGTGTACAACTTTTATTCATTCATCAAGTTGAAAATATCCCTTTTATTTGCATTTTATAATGCATTTTTGAAAAATTGCCAAATCTAAAAAGGATGAGAACATTTAGGGGTTAATATTCACCAAAATTACCATTTCTTTTTTAGAATTTGAAATTTGGTATGATTGGCTAAAACTAAACATTCTATTCTGAAATTAAAAAAAGAAATTTTCTCAAAGGAGACAACATCATTAGTTTTCCCAAATAGTAAATTCTACAACACTATGACAATATTGAGGTCCTTGTATTTGAAAAATTCTCCTCGGTGGAGTTTAATTTCACTTGCCATAATTCAAATTGGGATGGAAAGGAGACTAGATTTCCTATTTGAACTTTTTTTTTGTTTTTTTTTTTTGTTTTTTTTTGTTTTTTTTGTTTTTTTGTTTTTTTTCATCTTGGGCAACCTGTAAAAAAAGGATTGTGACCATAAAATGGTTGATCGCTCAGTGGGGGGTTAATGAAGAACTAGCACAGACCTGTTGCATTGCAAGAATGAACTTGGATAGTCGAATGAACTGTATTGCCCCTCAAAGTCTTACAAAAATATGAAAAACATTCGGGATGAAGGAATATGAAACATTGGGATGAAAGCCTGACCATGTTCGTGACAACGAGCTTGTGACAATGTGCATTTAATATAATAGATTTGACAATAGCAGGTAAGCTTGCAACCTATTTGAAGTCTTTTCTGAAATGCACATGGCTCAGTCTTATTTGTGAAGTTTGTTATTTTGTGTTCACTTAGCGTCAGAATTTTGAAAAATCACAAGATCAGGGCAACAACTCTATTTGTAACTACCGGTGTTATGTTCCAAGTGCATACCGTACTTCATTTGTGTTTCTGCTGGAACTAGTGTTTCTCCTGTTGAAATGATGCATGTGATTGGTAGCTATACAATGAATCACCCTATTTGTGCAATGTGACTATTTGTGCCAGTTTGTAGTCATTATGTATCACTCTCTTACATCTAAAATTTTGATACATGAAAATTTTGATATTTACATTACAAATAGGGAGACTTCCAAATTATGACACAAATAGGGTAGTGTACTGTACATGATATGGTGTCATTTCATGGCTGATAACTGGTCCCCAATGTATCTGCAATTACTAACAACGTTATTCATCTGGTGCATGAAGACTTAACTTACTCTGCAATATGCTCCCCATCTGTGAGCTACCCCATTACAGTACGTGATATTCTACAAGCACAATCTCTGCCTATTTGATACAAGAGTACCCCTACCCTCTAATTCAATTCAAAGAAACCGAGACCTGTGTTTACCAGGAAAATGTACTGTGTCCATGATCATGTTGGGTGTTGGGTAATATCGCTTCAATTTGGATGAATCTACACAATTTTCTTAATGAACACATCGCAAGTCATCCATATTTTACATGTTTCATCCAGATCGTGGATGTGAGGAGCTCCATCACCACTTGCACTGCCTAAACATATTGAAAAAAAAGTCACTACATTGAATGGCGCATTTAATGTCCGGGACACTTTCTCAAATCCGGACACTATTTGTTTCTGTGGGAAGTATAATATCCTTAGAAGAAAAGATGAATGTAGTGTTCCAATGACATTTACATAGCAACTTTATAATAAATATGGTATGCCACCTCATGTCACAAATAAGAATGGCACTCTCAATGAAAGTGGGAATGACAAACGACAAACTCCTATGTAGTGTTAAGGGACACTATTTCTCTTCAGTTTTGAAACAATTGTGGTAAAAGACATCGATTATCTCTGAACACTAATATGCCATTTAGTGTAGTAAGCTAATAAGTCAGTCACAGGCTCGTCGACGAGCCAGTTCTTGATTTTCATGGCGGAATAGGCGCGCAATTTGATTTCCTGCTTCCCAGGATCGATCATCGAGGCCAGAGTTCTTTCCATCATAACAGTGCTCCGCTTAACTGGACCGTCGTTCAATTGAAAGTGCAGGTTTAGTGTTTAACTTTCAATTAGCATCCAAGTGCCGGCCATGGCGGAGGAGGACGAGGCCGCAAAGCGATTGAAGGAATTGCAAGCTTTATCGCGCTCCAATTCGGCCTTACGCTGTCTTCTTTCTTTGCAATCCCGACGATCAGGTCAGTTGACTGTTTGCGCTACCTCTTGATGTCTTCTCTGTGCAAGCGTGTATGTGTTCATGTTCCATTTTGCGACTAAAGTTGATTCAAGAAAATGTTGTGACGAAAAATGACTTTGACATTGACACGTTCATGTGTTGCGGTTTCTCTGTACAGCCGCAGCGTCGTGTAGGAAAGTATCTGGAGGACACACGGTGCCGCAATTGTCAGAGGTGCTTTCATTTTTCAATTTCATCGATTTTGTGTCTTAGACAGGAGCAGAGAATTTTAGACAATTATCCACGTTCCGCATCTTGATTTTGATATAGAACTTTAATGTCTAAAAATCAAGATGCGGAGCGAATCAGAGCGCGTTAATTAAAGATGCACGAATGCAAATTTTCGACATTAGCATCCTACAAACAAATCAAGATGAGGAGATTATGCACATTCTTCTGTCGAAATTTTGAAACGATTGCGGCTGTGAAAGACGTTATGAGAGCCTTGAAATTGCGTGTAAATTTTGGCTCTGAATGTATTTGTGACGTGCGTGCGCCACTCGATTGATGGCAAAAAAGTTGCTAACTTGTACAGTGATACCTCTGCAGCGATACGAACGACTGATTGAAGCTGTGAAACTCTTGCAAGCTGATTTGCAATCGGAGCGCAAGAAATCCAAGCTGCGACGTTCTCGTCAATTTTACGCTGATGTTGCAAGAATTGTGCTCTTTTTTGTAGGGAGTGTGGCAATCTTGACCGTTTTCGAGCCTGATTTCCCCATTGCTTTGAGGGACTATGTCTATTGTCAAGTATATGAATTTGGATACTCATTCAGATGGTAGATAACAGGGGTGAGATTCCTCAGTACGTCATTTCTGCACTTCAAATTTGCTTTGCCTCCATCCCGGGGTTGACATTCGATGGCCGAATGAGAATGATCGACATGCATTTTGTTGGAGCACTGGAACGGTTGGTTAAGATGACTATGCTGAAAATTTGCGAATCTCCATTCGGAAATCCTCATAACATTGCAATGGATAGAATTTAGCTTCAGCTCAAGTAGATTTAAATCGAACGTTTGAAATCATATCACTACAGTAGTTTCTTTGTCTTTCAAGACGGTGATGTGAATTGGTCCTACGTGAGTGATGATCCATTGATTGCATTATTTTTTTAACACGGTTGAAAAGTTCAGTAGTATCGTTTTCACATCTGCCACGAATTTTGGCTGCTGATATCCTTAGTTTCGAAGTTCTTTCGACATGTACTGATATGATCTGTTATGGTACAATGTTGCCTTCTTTAATCTCAATCCCGTCTTTGTTCGGAAATGTTACCAAGAGATGTGGCGATGAATAGATTCTTACCATTCATAGGCCAGTATGGAGATCTTAGATGTATGTAACGATCAATTTCTGAGTCATCTGAAGAATCATCATTCGCTTTTGAAGTTCTTGCCAACCGCCATTAGCTTTGGATTGGACGAACACATCATTGGATGCATATAGTTGTGGTATCTTTATTCTGTGGCAGCCTTAGAAGTAATGCCAGGACGGGCAACTTCGGAACTTGTCGGAAGGTACCTGGCAGCTCTGCTAAGATTGTCGTTCTGCTTGCACTTCCTCTCCTGTGCAACTACAACTCAGACACCAGCTTTCGTGGTGCTACGCAGTACGGTGGGCGAAATGATTTTCATTCATTTTTCGAGGTACGTACTCCACAACCTGCTCCTTTACTGAAAATGTCAACTCAATTCGAAATTGATAGGAATCCATAACTCTTCACTGTCACCAAAGACTGTTGGCTCAAGTTAGAGTTTCAGTCCATGCCTTTCTTCATGAACATTTACTGGACTCGAAAGTACGGTAAATCCTCGTTAACTATTTCAACATGGTAGAAATTTGACGTCATTTTTAATGCTTACAGAGATCAGTCTCATTTTGGTTTGACCAGACTTCTTAATGTACACCTTCATCTTAAAATGATGGATACAGAATCCTTCTCGCCATGTCCTTGGAAGTGCTTCGGTGGACATCGGCACTCTTGAAGAGAGCAATTCACAGACGATTTAAGGTAAGGGGTACAATTGCCGCCAGTTTAAGCATTTCAACCTACATGGAGCGCTGGTTTTCAATGATAAAAAATTGCAGCACATAAAAACTTTGGGATTAATAATTAAGCTCAATTTTTAATTATTATTTTTGCAATGTACGAAATCTTTGTTATAAATTTTCAAACTTAATATGCACAGACCACTATTGATGTTAGTATGTGTACCAATAACTGTCTTTCATTTCTAGTCCAATCAGATTGCTAACTTGGTATTCATAATTGATGCTTGTGATAACTAAATTGGGAACTCTTGAATTTGAAACAGGTGCTTTTATAGGTGACCACAATTGGTACCTAACAGTTTCTGGTGCTTCTACCTTACTCCGACCAGATTGGAAGACAAGCGTTTCAAGAAAGGTGAGTGAAATCCTGGAAAAACCATAAGTTAATCTGTAGTTGTGATTTCCTCCATGCAGTAATTATGTGATAACTTATAGTTGAGTAGTCACTTGTCAATAAGCAGAAAACACTGCGAGAAATTTCTGGTGCCTGAATTTACAATAGACTGACAGTCTTAGAGCCCGCAGACCCCTTAATGATGTTTCAAGTACAATAATTCAAAACGAAACTTATTCTAGTTTTAAAATGATTGAAAGAGAGACAAATGTATAGCCAGATCTCCAGTGTCTGAATTTCGGGTAGAATTCTCCATCTCGTTTTCATAGAGCACACCCCTGCGTGATGGGCTGCGTAAAATGGTCGTGTTGCATGGGTGATTACTGACTCGACGTTTTATTTCCTAAGGAGTTGCATCAATTATACTCTAGGTCGTAGGTACCGCCTTATGTGAACTCTTAGGGCGTTTGTATTAGGAGATACGGTGGCTAGTGAATCTCGATAGAGAGCAAGTCACACGTATAGACTGCAAAAGTTAGGGACATTGTGGTGCACATACAGTAGCGGAGTAATTTCTAATTTAGCACGAATGTCCTCGCTTTTCACATACTGGTCTCTAACAACCTCTCACACGAAAATCAGGACAACTCGCAGTACCTGTAGTACAGCCACTTCGAAGAATTTGCAATCGTGTAGGCTGGAGCAGATGTGCACACATGATATCTAGTGCATCCGAGTAGATGACCTACTTCTCTATGAAAGCAATTTTTGAGAAAAATGCTTTCTTACAGATTGAAGGCGTTTTGTCATTCAACTGAAGCGAAGCAATCATGCAACGTGTAGGAAACACAAGATCACGAACTTCAGTAGAAAATAATGATATGCTCTGCTTCATCAACATGGTACACCAAGTTTATTGAGCTCAACTAGTGTAGGAGACAGTCCTATGATAAACGTTTTAATTATTTTTAGTTTTAATTATTTTTATTTTATTTTATCTGATTGACTCAGAAGGAGGTTTATTCCAATGTGAAGCACCACAATCCAACGCCATTGCTCAAAAGAACACAAAGACATCACACAAAAATTAGAAGAGGTCAGTAACCTCCTTTAACCCCTAAACGACCAGAGTTTCATGGTTTTAAAATGACCAATTCAATTGATTACATATCGACACAAATATATTCAGATTAGAACTAAATTTATACCACAAAATCAGTGAAGAACATTGCATGTATTGGTCGAAAAAAAAATAAAATTGAATAGAATAAAGCCTTCATAGGACCTACTCAAAACCATCATGGGCATCAAACTGGTTGAAGATCTCCTCACTTTCCAGAGGGTGCTTCTTACTGACCCCAAGGTCTTGTAAAAAGCCATCCTTACACAATCAGTATACAAGATGCTGAAATTTTGCACAAGTGTGTTTTTTGACAGCAAGAAGAACGGACACAAGCCATTTAAATCGCATATCCTTGTGACTCACCATCAGGAGGTGACAGTGAAAACAAATTGTGGGCTTTTTCATCAAGTTTTTGCAACAAGCTCCCGTGCGAGGACATGGCCCCTATCACTACAAGCAAAACCCGTCGTTTCTCATTCCCAAGAGTCCAGGAAAGTGTTGCTTCTCACTTAGGCTTTGAACTTTAAACATTTTCCCTTTGTGACACAGTCTGCACTTACCTCTTCTGACACATGGAGAAGTGGCATGGTTTCACTCAAAAATCGAAAGAGAAACGACACCCCCTCCCCGTACGTAGTGTATCTCCTTGAAGGATGGTACACTAGTAGCAAACCTGTCGTTTTTCATTCCTCATTTCGTGGGAAGAATGAATAGTACCAGAATATTATACTTTCGTTTCTATCTTCTTGTGACCAAAACTACTCATCAGCACTAACACAGCTCATGTGCCTAGTGCTGTTTCATTTCTTTTTCATTTATAGTAAGTGAAAAACGACACATTTCCTTCTAGTGGTAGCAGAACCCCCAAGGTTTCAATGCGAGTGTAGAAGTCAACAGATTTGGTGAGAGTCTTCATTCAGGTTGTGGGCGTGGATTGCGGGATGCCAAAACGTCCAAACTGCATCACCTCATAAGCTCACCATCTGACACCCCTATTGTACACGTATCATGTGATGAGATAAGGTGTATGTCATGCCGGTGTGGCGCACTGCGAGGATGACAGACGAGGGCCTCCATCAAGCAACCTGAGGGGAGAGCCAAGGGTTAAAATACTGTCACGAGATCAGCCCTACAAAATCTACTGCCTGACAATATGGTCACCTCACTCACCTGCCATGAAAGCATGGCCACCGGACCCTTTTGACCTCATTTGACTGGTTTGGTGGCGCTTGTAACTGAGGGATGGGCTTCACCAGAAAGACCTGCAATTCAGGGCTCCCCTAGCTAGGCAACAACTGGAATCTGCAAAGCCTTGGCATCATAGCATCAAGAAAAAGTCTTGTAGAGGTAGAGGTCTTACACTCCTACCTGAAGCACCACCTCAGTAGTTTCGTCCAGGTTGAACTGTCTGGGTCTTGTGTCGTGAACTCAAAACCGTATTGTACAAAAACCTCGCACTGGGTAAGGATCTCAATCTCTGCATTCTGGATTCAAGGATTAAATTGTTACAAAAGAATATTAATGTTTTGGGAGCTTGGAAGTTTCAAGTTCTCACTTGCTATCAAATAACCAATGCTTTCTCCTAGTAGAAAAGGTGACGCAAAAGGTGACGCTCCCCAGAGAGATGCCCATGCAAATTTTACTCAAAAAATATTAAAATTTTGTTTGTAATCGAATTTAGAAGGAATTTCAAATTTCAAATTTCAAAATTTTATAATTAAATATTGGTGATAGTATCAGTGAATCAAGCTATGCGGATGGAATCTAATATTCAAAAGCTATAGCTTTCATTTGTATACCAATTCCAAAATATTCTTTTAAATAGTAGTTTATAATGATTTTCTCAAATTGTGAATTCCAGGGACACCCTTCAGAATACATTTAGGGGTTAGTGTACTCAATTTTGTAAATACATGAATTAAAGAAACATAACATTCCATGGTACAGTGAAATAGCAATGACTGGACGCACTACATTTGGACGAGATAAAGAAATTTGTTGCAAAACATCCAGCTTACTTCAGCTACAGGGGAAGTAGAGATTGTCGGTCAGGGGCTATTAGCTGTTCGAGGTGCCTCTACTGTAACATAACTTCTTGGCAGTCATGGTGCTGGCAGCAAGATGCTTTTCCTTGGAGGAGCAAAATTAATGTCAGTCGCACACATGGACATCATCCTTGTCCGTTACCTCGATTTCCAAGTCTCATATGACATATATAGTGGGGATTTTTTTCGTGGGGATTATAAAATTGTTGTCATAAAATTGGGATTTGCTACCAACAAGAAACTCTAAATTGGGATTTAAATAGCTCCTTTGATCTAAATTCCAACTTTTCTTTTGAACTCAAACCTATTAAAAGTGTGGATTCGTTCCAAATATAACCAAAATACAACGTATTCTATTGGCCGCAAAGGCACATCCAAACGCTTAGGGTTTAACCCCTAAATGCCGTCCAGACCAAAATCTGATTTATGAATGGAACTGACTATTCAATTCCAACTGCTCTTTGAATGATTTTCATCCAATTCTTTTAGTGAAGGATTTTGCTTGGTCATGCCACCTGTTCAAGATAAATTCAAATCATTCAAGTTATTTCTAGATTTTATACGGGATCCCAATTACAAAAAGAGTGGTAAACAAGGTTCACCGTGTAGCATATTTTGGATTTCTCTGCTTTTTCTACTTAAGCTAAATTTAGGTCACGAAAATGAGTTCTATTGCATTTGAGCTTAACTCCTACTGAAGGACTGTGTGTTTGTGATCGTTTTTAATTGTTACACTGCATAAAATGTGTAAAGATTTCATATTGATTTTTTGAATATCTCAAAAATTCCAAAACAATATCAAATATGTCAAAATGATTCCAAAGATTTTGAAAAGATTCCATTTAAATATATTTAAACATTATCCGTAATTATTATATAGTGTTTAATGGCAAATCTATTACATATTGTACACTTCTTTTTTTGACAAATGTAACATCCTAGTGTGAAAACGCCTTCTAGATCATCAACCTCCCTAATTACTATGTCCCAAGTTCACCTATGTTGACTTTTTAGTTTTTTTCCTGGTGGATTGATCAACATGATTGCAAATCTTGAAGGATTTTTTTGTTCTTGTAACGGACATTTACAATTCTTTAGTTAACATTGAGTCAAAATTATGGAATCCAAATAAGTTATTATAGTAATGAAATTATTCTTGAACACAATATGTCCACCTGATCCTTCAGGAGTTAATAGTATTCAACTGTGTAAATGTAAGCATAGTTCAATGAAATCTTGGTAAGATTGGACCATTGAATTGAAAGATTATAATATGTTTTTGAACCGTATAGTGCACACTCAAAAATGAGATTTTTGAGGGTGTGTGACTTCAAAGTTAAATAGAGTTTGGGTTAAATTTTCAAAAATGAAAGTGAAGATGTTCAATAATGACTTGTGTCAACATCTCTCTATTGCAATCTTTCATATCAAGAAGGAGTGACACATAATTATTGTGAATTTTATAAGTGAGAGTGACCTATCCATATACGATTTAGGACAAAAATTTACGTGTTAAAATATGAAAGGAGTTGGTACATTGATCAAGATTGGAATACATACACTAATGGAACATGAACAAGAGAACGCAATCCAAAAAATAATTATATTAAGGTAACAAACTTCCAAACCCAAGAAATACCGCATAATGCATGTGTTGTATCATGAAGCAGATGCAGTATTTTGTTGTTTTGTATATAAGTATTTGAATATCTCAGCCTAAGCCCAATTCCAATTATTAACCCCTAAACGTTCCAACGTTCAAAAACTGAATCACAAACAGATTTGAAGCCTTGCAACTTTCTTGGGTGATTTTCATCCAAGTCACTTTTGAAAGCCTATTAAATTCTCTACCAATTACAACAAAACTTTTGTGATGGAAAGGTGTTGATAATATTGGAGAGACCTTCAACTGCAAGTATGTCAAATTTGTTGGGTAGATTTTATGCTTGCAATGATCTTTTCATGTACACCGCATGTACATCTGAACCATGTTGATATCTACTTTTAAGGCTAGTATCTACTTCTGTGCAAAGGGTTGATACGTTTAGGGGTTAATTTTGCACCATGTGCAAAATTAAAAGTCACACATTTGAACTTCAGACACCAGACTTGGTCCTCTTGTCTTGAAATTTTTTATGATGATTTAGTATGTACTTGATTGTTTTAAAACTTTCATTAGAGGTATCATGTTCAGTTGTAATTGAAGTGAATCAGCCACTGCCCGGCATGCATTCTCATAATAATCAAATGTTTTAGGTGATGGAGGCCTGCCTGACTGAAAGCCACTCACATCTGTACAACTGAGACATCAATCAACAGTGCATGATTAGAAATCATGAGTACTGTAGTTAACCACCGCAAGCCGGCATTTAGGGAGATAATCACGAGTTCACTGATCACGAGTTCAGGACCGATGAATGGCCGCACTGAACGGAGTGAGGGATTTTCTAAAGGAACCAGCTAAAATCCAATATTTTTCAAAACCAAGGTTATCGGTTTTGGATAATAACTCATTTTCGTTATTTCTTATACATGTGTCACATAGAAAGCACCCGAGTGTCACAAAATTTATTCAGATTTCAGATGAATTTCAACTGGTAATTTGGTAATTTCATTCAGTTGATTTTACACTGACTGTCGGATCTCCCTGTACATTGAATGGCCTTAACCATTTTTTATTTTTTATTTTTAACAAATGAAACATAATTTCGTTGGAAGGAAAAATATAACCAACACAGACACATGTGGCTTAGGTGGAAATAAGTGAGAAATGACCGTAACCCACTAGTAGAAATTTGGTCTTGTAAAATTACTCTTGTTTGGAATAACTTGTTCAAAACAACTTGATTTTTGTAAAAACAAGTTGTTTTTGGACGGTGAGAGTTGTTTGTGACCGGTTACAAATAACCAAATTTCTACTAGTAAGCATTTAGTTTGGCAGTTTGGTGAAGCACATAACATTTAGTAGAATGCTTCGTCTCTACCTTGGCTCTGCGGTAGATGGTGTAGAATATTCCACACTCAACAAGTTCATCAGTAGCTAAGTGGACAGGTGGAGGCTCAAGGTCATGAGAAGAGTGCATTCATGAAGGAAGGTAGTGGACATGAAGGCTAGTGGATGTTATGCAGGAGACTAGGGCCACTAATTCTTTTTTTCAATCTTTTTTAGGTAATGCAAGTTGTCATCTTTAGTAAAATGATTAACCCCTAAAATTCCTTGATTGTATTCTCACAAAAAAACCATGAAAAACGCAGCATTTGGAAGTTGCAGAAGCAATCATATGTTTTTTTTAGTTTTTTCATCATTTAACCGTAAGTTCCAATACTAACCCAACTTGAATTTTCATGTGAGCACAAAATTTGAGAGCAAAATGACCATTAGATTTGTAGATTATAAGGATCAAAGTTGCAAAAGAAGATTTTTTGGAGTTCAATCCGGTGACAAATTTGAACTTTAGAAATTAAAATCTTTTTTTTGAATGGGTTAGAAATTCATTGAATGGCAAGGCCGTGTTAACAATTGAGTTAAGTCTTCAAATATAAAATCTTGTAAGAAAAAAGCTCATGTTAATTTTTTCATAAAACAATTACTAGAAGTGGGTACAAAGTGAAAGGAAAAAGAAAATCATTAATAAGTTTGACATGGAATTGTAAAATGTCAATCTTAACGGTGAGAATGTTGTACTTGGAAATCTTCACCTAGTGCCTTTTATTTCATTAAAATATTGAAAATTGAGTGGAGAAATGAGCTTCAAAGTTTTTTTGGTCCAAGCTGCCCAAAAAACAGATCTCCTCATAACTTTTATCCCATTGCTCAAAATGGGTAGACTTAAAGCTTCATTTGTAGATAAAGATCAACCAATCATGAATCAAAAAAGAAATTTTGAAAAAGAGTAAAAAGTAAAAAAATTCTTGCTGTCCGATCTCGCTTCAAAAACTTCAAATGCTTATAACTTTTGCAATACTTATCGGAATGACATGAAACGAAGTGCGACATGTAGAGTGTAGTTTTTGGAAGCTACACTAAAATTTTCATTGAAAATTTTAGAAGTATGAGATCCTTGGAGACTGTCCAAAAAGTGGAACGAGTGAACGACCAGAATATGGTCGCTCAGAATTTTAGGGGTTAAGCTCATTAACCCTTCAAAGACATTTGGGATCCCTTGTACAACCCGTATTTTGCCTTATAGTTGTTTGATTGTTGTTTAATTTGTGAATTGTGATATATTTTTATTAAAAAGTTTGTCATCTCATTTATTTATTTATTTTTGGATTGTATTCTCTTGTTCATGTTCCATTAGTATATGTATTCCAATCTTGATCAATGTACCAACTCCTATCATTTTTTTACGTATAATTTTTTTTCTAAACCATATATGGATAAGTCACTCTCACTTATAAAATTCACAATAATTATATGTGAGTCTGTTCTTGACATGAAAGATTGCAATAGAGAGGTGTTGACATAGGTCATTGTTGAACCTCTTCACTTTCATATTTGAAATTTAACCCAACTCTTATTTAACTTTGAAGTCATACACCCTCCAAAATCTTATTTTTGAGTGTAATCTTCCAATCCAATAGTCTCATCTTACCAAGGTTTAACGTGCACTTGTTTGATTAACCCTTAAAGTTTCTCAAAGCCCTTTCCGATCACTATTATACACTAATATTTCATTGTATTTGTCATAATTCCACACCTCTTGTGGGTTTAAGATTAAGAGTGAAGTTAAAATTCACGTCGACCTGATTTTCATGCGCTATTGAGTTTTCAATTGAAACTTTCTATTTACAAAAAATGTCAAATATATGCCAACATATCTACTATCCCCATTAGTCCTTTAAAGGTTAAACTATGCATACATTTATACACATACATACTATTAATAGTATCCCTAATTTCAACAAAAAGAGTATATATATATATATCACCAAAGACACTGTAGTTTTTTCAAAACCACCCTAGACTTCAACACGTTAACCTCTAATGCACCAAGCTACCTTTTTCTTGTCAGCGTCCCTTTTTAGAGGCAACTTAGGGTCAAAAGAATAAATTTTGAATAAGTAAATTTATTTTCTAATAGAAAATTTAGTCTAATTTCTAACCCAATCCAGGTTAAATTCCACCTAGGGGATTTTTCAAAAACAAAGACCTTTGCATTGTTAAGTGTTACAAAATTTGCTATTAATTTTGGAGAATATAGTGTTTTTCATTTCATAATTTTCTTTTTTTAAAACTTCTATGAAGTGTTTATTTGCAGTGTTGGTTCTCTCCTACTACCATAGATACTTTTTGACAACATCTTGAGGTGCTAAATGATAAAAAGAAAGTCAAAAATGATTTCATGGCCCTAACTCTTGTCGACAACCAAATTATCAATGCCTATTTGATCAGACATCTTTCTTCAAGTTATCAATGCTAAACAACTGCTAGTGGATTTTTGAAACAATTGTGGTTTAACTCCCCTTGGCACAAGCTTAGTAATAATACTCAGTTGGCTTCAAAGCTCAATCTCAAAGTATTTGAAGTTGCTAACATTGTTGCCATAACCATTATGGGGTTTGTGGAAAACAAGCAGATGTTCTCTACGCTCAACTACGTTCTAACTTTTGACATGAAGTCAAAGATTATGAGCAGCTTACAAGAGCATCTTGATCTAGTTGTTAGTATGCATGGTCAGATTTTTTTACTTTAAGATCTTCTCCATGCAAGATGCAATAACTAAGTAGAAACAGAGGTTCAACATTGTCAACACCCAATTCCCTAATTTTGCACTTGGCCAAGTGCACTCATTTCATGAGCAAACTTGACTTTAAAAAAAATTGTTTGAAAAAATCTATAAAAAACAGGGATTTGTCTTTCTACAAGCTCTTCATTGTAAAGAAACAATTATTTAATTCATTTTTATCCTTATCTTTATCTTTAATATTTATCTTTTTCTTTTCTTTTTCTTTTATCTTGTTTTTTTTCCTTGTCTTCTTTCTTGTCTTCCTCTTGTCTTCTTTCTTCTTTTTCTTCTAGTCTTCTACTTGTCTTCCTTTTTTTTAATAAAATCAAGGAGCAGGCTGAATCCAATACACGACCTGAATGAAAGAGAAAGAAAGCGCTTTTTCGAAACATCTCCTTTCATAGCATATTAATTCAATGTCTTTATCTAAACTAAGCTGTATTAGGCTGGCAAGGAATAAAAATAGTATAAACCAGTGCAAAGCATGGAGCTTCCAAAGCAGAAACGCATCAAGACAAGGCTTTTTAAGACAAAAATCAAGAAAGCTCAATATAAGCCTTTCATGAACTGAGATATACAAGTAATTGAGCAACCAGGTTCTAAACACAATATATAGAAGCTTTGCATAAAAGGTACAAAAAGCTTTACAAAAGAGTCACAAAAGCTTTGCATAAAAAGCACACTGTGAATGACGATTCCTAAAAGCTCAAAGGGAAGAAACCATTCTTCTACAATTCTTGCACAATTTGTTGTAGAATCATAAGGAAAGAACAAGAGGAAACCACCCTCATTTGTACCCATACAATCCAACGCCACAAACAGGGGTTAGAATGCGCATACGAGGTGTCTTCAGGTAGCTTCAGCGTGTTATTGCAATCACAAGTCCAAGAACCAAAATCAACATACAACAAAGCAAGAAAAGCATAGATCATCAATCAAATCACAAAACTTCATGAACCTGGCTAGATAAAGGCGAACCCTCCATGTTGGAGAGTAGTGTAGGCTTGTCCAAGCAGCTTTCGGAATCCCAGGCCAGAATTACTATAACCCCGGTACTCCCCTCACACAACGTCACCAAGCACTAGTCGCAATCACCAAGGGCAAGAAACCCACAGTGATGAAGAGCAAGAAACTCACAGTGACGAAGTAGCCATGGATCGGCTAAAGACTGTAAGGATTGCACGCTGGGCGAGGGCTTAAAAAGGCTGGCTGATGCATGTATGCACGCAGGCTGGCCTTGAAGGCACCAACCCCGAGGCGGCCATTTAATAAACCCAGGTAAGAATTCAAAAACCCCCTTAATTACGCTAGAATAATTAATTATCTGAGTAGGGAGGGAGCGGAGGGATTTTAAAGCCAACATAATCACGACAATCACTAACTGGGTAGAAAACTCAACTACTTAGTTAAGTTAGTGACATGGTTGGAAGAAAGCCAAGCAACTCTGGTCCATTAACTTAATAGTCATATGGCGCTAAATTAAAGTAAACCAACATAATCAAGACATTCACTAACTTGGTAGAAAACTCAACTACTTAGGTAAGCTAGTGACATGGTTGGAAGAAAGCCAAGCAACTCTCACTGGTCCATTAACTTGATAGTCATATGGCGCTAAATTAAAGCAAGCCAAAGCTAATACTGTTTAAGTGCAAAAAACCAAGTGTAGTCAAAGACAATACTTTGTGGTTATATTACAAGATAAATAGCAGTACAAAGCCAAAAAAAGAAAAAAAGATTATTTATTTATTTTTATTTTTTTTGGATTTTCCGGGCAGGGAGTCCGCGCGCGCGGATCCTACTCTTATTTTGACCCTCCCTCCCTCACTCCCCCCACTCCCTCCACTCCCCTATATAAACCCTCTCTCACTCTCCCTTCCTCACACTCTCCTTCCTCCCCTTTTCCTCTCTTGTTCTTCTCCCTCTCTTCCTTCTCCCTTCTCCTCAATATAAAAGAAGAAGAGAGAAGAGGAAAGAAATGTGAAGGAGGGAGAATGAGGGAGGGTTTATACAGGGGAGAGAGGAAAAAAAGGAAAGGAGAGGAGGGAAGGAGAGTGGGTCAAAAAAAGAGTAGGGTCCGCGCGCGCGAACCTTCTCTGCCCGAAAAATCCGGAAAATCCGGGAATTATTTATTTATTTATTTTCTTTCTTTCTTTTGGGCCTATATTGGATTCAGCCTGCTCCCTGATTTTTATTTTTACTATAAAATTATTGTTTAAACTCCAAAAATGGCAAGGTGAAGGAAAAAAAAGGAAGACAAGTGGAAGACTAGAAGAAAAAGAAGAAGGATGACAAGAGGAAGACAAGAAAGAAGACAAGAAAAAAAACAAGATAAAAGAAAAGATAAGATAAGATAATGATAAAGATAAAACAAAAGATAAAGATAAGGATGAGAAATAAAATAAATAATTGTTTCTTTACAACGTAGGGGATTGTAGAAAGACAAAAATCCCTGTTTTTAAGAGATTGTTTCAATCAATTTTTTTAATGCGCTTGGGGAGACAAGTGCATGATTATATGGCCAAGTGCCAAATTAGCGAATTGGGTGTTATTCTTGCTTATAAGCGACTTTTGTTGTCCTTCCAATGCCAGACTTAGTTTGCAGGTAGATGGTGAAGCTACAATTGCAGCTCATTTTGCATGTTAGATTGTGGTTACATTTACAAAGTATTGAAAGAATTCACTATATGAGCAAACAACCTATCGCCAAATCTTTACCTCAGTATTATAGATACACCTCACTACACGAACGACCAACATAGTGCATAAAAAATTTACATGCTTCTAAGAACATCCGCACCCTTCTCCTTTCAATTCACTCCTTGGCCACTACTGTCTCATTCAAAATTTGGTGTCACAAGCTATCATCTTCACACACCTAAACCGCTATGTGTCCCTCTACATAATTGGTGAACTAATGATAATCTTTAAACATATTATTAGGTGATCATTATTGTTCATCAATTTAAGAGATTGAGCCCTTTTTCAAATTCGCTTTAGAGAGATATAAAAAGATATCACTATATTGTGTTCATATTTAGTGGCTCTTTCATCCTCCCTGAATATGCAGCATTAAATACAAGCACTTTTCACACACTTATTAGATAATTTCCTGCTCTCAGTAGTGGGGTGCGGACGCTCTTAGATCATGCACCCTTCTTTGGAATTTACTATTTACTCTTGATTGTAAGATAGTTTCATCTTCTTAATTTATTCATCCCCCATCCACAAACCATGTATTTGGCCTTCTTGCACAATCCTAAACAAATGTCATATTGACCTGTATTCCAACACAAGTTCCTAAGCTATTAATCATTGTCAAACTTCCTAATTATAGTAAAAACTTGTAATTGAGGAGTTTATTGCATAACATTCAGTAACCTCTATGAGTACTGTTTCTCCCAAGAGAATGATGTAGAATATTCCACATCATTTCATCCCCCCAATGAAATGATGTGGGATATTCCACATCACATTAGTAGCTATGGAGGCAGGTGGTATTATGCAAGAGCAATCAACCATGGTGAATAGTAATCAAAAGCACTCACTTAATCACAATTCAACAATGTTTTGTAATTGTTTATTTGATTCGATAGTCCATTCAATTACAAATCACTGGTCACTCCATATATAAAGGCAGATGAAACCGAAAGGCACCCTCTTGGAAGGCTACTAAATGTTATGTGTGACATTGATAAATCTTACAAATTTGGCGTCCCAAAGTGTAAGGTAACTATATCTAAAAGCGACCATTTCCTTAAAGCATGCATAGCTCAATCTTCCATAATAAGTAGATTTTGACATCCTACTGTTGATGAGAATGTGCACAATCTGAACATCAGAGTTTAGGGTCGCTTCAAGGTCAACCCATAGTTAGCACTTTGGAAATTCATAACTTATTCATACGGTGTCCAAATAATGCATGCTAAAGTGCGTTGGAATCCTTTTGAACTTGCTAGTAAGACCCACTGAAAATATTTTCTGTGTTATGTGTATAAATAGGCTCAGTTGGTAAGATGAACGCTTTAAGATATAGTTACCTTAGTGCATGTTACAGACCATGTTGTCAAAAACTTTTAATCAAAAATATACTGAAAAAGGGCGACTGATACAGGTCTAGGGTGCGCATGCTCTTAGGATGGAGATGCCCTACGTGACTAAGCTGTTTCAGGAAATGTGGCCCCATGTTCTAGCAGGTGCGGGTCAGGGTGTCATTACGTCTCGCATGAAAATGTGGCCTGTTACATATCAGAACGGGGCTCATGGCGATGAGTTCTTCAGTATATGACTGTCGTCTGCTGTAGGATTCCCTGCCAACACTGTGGCCTGCCTCTGCCAAATAGTGATGTATCATCAGATTCCCCTTCTAGGTGCACTGCAATTTATGCGTTTCACAACCCTCACAACTTTTACAAGAGAAAAGGAGGACTGGACTACCAAGGTGCGATGCTAATTGAGTTAAGTAACCCTTAACCCTTAATGGTCCAGAGGGGCAGTTCCAACCAGTATAATTATACAGCAATCTTCCAATGTATTTGGAATGGTTCTACACCTCCTATGGGGTATTTAAAAATAAATAAAAAAATGAAACGGAATTTCGTTGCAAAAGGAACCACAACACAAGCCAGGTGAGCCACACCTCCTATGGGTTTAGGATCCAAAGTGAAGTTTAACTAGTAACCACACCTCCTATGGGTTTAGGATCCAAAGTGAAGTTTAACTAGTAACCAGCTTTGATTGAGTGCAAGTGTCTGCTTGGACTTGTTTCATCCATGAGCAACACAATAATTTGTTCATAATCATGTAAGATACATCCATGAAGGCAGCAGTTACGGGATTTTTCATCCGGGAACAGAGCTGATTACGTTCGAATACCCTCTCGCTGCTTCACGGCGGCTCGAAGGTTACCTAGTTCATAACTTGGTTGTTGTCTTTTCAACGATAACCTGGCTCCATCCCATTGGCAGCCTATCACCGTTGCCATCCCAAGTTGCAACTCATAACCCTCTCTCTTTTCAGCTTGATTCCTACACCTTTGGATCATGAAGATCAGGGTTGTGATTGGAAAGGGAACAACCGGTTATGCATAATAACCTATTTGCCACTACCGCAGCTCGTCGGTTATTTAATAATTAATGGTCCCTTGGAGATAGTAGATACGTTAGTGTATATTTGGCATTGCTGTAAGTGAAAAGTTCCAAATTGAGACTCCATTTCATCATTAAAACCATTTTATCATTAACTTCACTTTTGATCTTAATACCAGCGGAGGCACTATTAGCAAATAGTAGGGTACACAGAAATCACCATATAATATGGCCCATGGTATTCACGAGGGGCTTTACTAATTAAAAAAAATTCTTCAAAATATTGTGGTAAAATCCATCCAAATTGGATGAATTTTTTTCCTATGGATGAATGTGCCCACACCATTCACCCACCCACAGTATGTGGTGTAGCGAAAGGATGAGTGAAATATTATTTTGCTGTGAAAGATTTCTATTTTTTGTATTTTATTATGAGGAAAGTACAGCAAGCAACAAATTTGGGGAATGACATATAACAATGGAGACGGGCAAACCATCTGATATAAATGAGCCAGGAGGAGGCATTATAATTGCAACAGAATTTTTAACAGTCAGATAAACTGTAAGTATGAACCCAATTGAGTACTTCATCTGGAGAACAACCATTCAGTGCATCCTGCCATTGGCATATGTACTTTGCCGTAGGGTTTCAATGAGGTAGACTATTAATTTGTTCATGTTACAAAATGGAATCCAAGTTGCTCTCCTCCAATAGGGACATTGGGGCATGAATACGAGTAAGGCTATGATGATACATTCATCATCATATAGAACAAGTCGAACTTAGACGACAGCACTCACTGTTAAAGCACTGGGACCTTGAATGAACATACTGTAAAATTAATCAATATAAAGTGAGAAATACATATTGAATACATTTATGTATTTTGAAGTCAACGAAACTTTGATCGTCTATAAATCGATGATAATCTGTTGAATCATGTTGTTATTTTTTTTCAAAGTGTGTGTACTAAGGTTTTTAACCCCTAAAGGACCACAACTATGTTTCTTTCCAAACACTTCAAAGTATCCCTTCTCATAAAAAGACAAATAGCTTTTGATCTAAAACCTTTTTGACCGATTCAACCGTAGGATATTTCAACCAACTTGAATTTATTACGACCTAAAAAATTTCAACCGTTCAAGGTTCTTCAATAGTAAGATTATAAGCTTCAAAGTTGGTAGCATTTTTTTTTTTTTTGGCTTGTTGCCCAACTTTGAAACTTTTTGAAAATGCCCAGAATGTAAAGTTTAGTCTCAAATTTGGTAACATGAATTTGGCGATTGTGTATATGGGGGCGTTAGCTCATTGTGTACAAAAATTCAAATACATAGCTCATTGTATGAAGATTTTCAGGAGGTGCCCGCAGTTAGGTTTTTCACCTTTACATGATTGTATCTTTTGATCTATACATCATCTATGTACGCAAATTACCATCCCATCTTCATAACAATGAGTAGAATCACCACAAAAAATCTCAATAATTGACGATCAATACTCATTCCATACTAAGCTAACCAAACTTGGAAAATTAGCCTTGGTCCTTTAGGGGTTAATCAGTTGGTGGAGTTTTCCCTTTTCAATAATAGCACTGTAGAAGGTTTGATACCAAATGCATTGTCTCACCACTTATTTTCCAGCTAAATCTATGATTCCGATATTTGCTAAATTGATTTGGGAATAGTGACACAAATTCTAATGTGTTGCAGAGAGGGGCTAAAGAACCTATGTGTTGAGTGAATGTTTATATTTTTGGGTTCCAAAATTTTGCAATTCAAATCTAAGAATTTTTTTTAGATGAAACATTTTTAGACTTGGAAACATTTTTTGATGAACTTCTTTGTAATGATGATTTTTTTTTGCTAATGTGATCAGTAGGAATAAGAAATCACTTCTGTGGCTTCATTTTGATGTTGACTATTTGGTTAAAAATGTAATTTTAGAGGTGAAAATGTTTTTAAAAAATGACAACAAAAAAACCTACGTCCTGTTAGGGTAATTGAAGAGCTGGAAATTGAATGTACTGTACAATTACCAACCCATATTTGGTTGGTTCCAAAAAGGACCATTAGAGGACAGAAGATTTGCCTTGTAAAACTTGACTCTCTCCAAAAGTAGGGATGACTGAGGCTGGAGTACCACTAACTGAGAAGCTTACAATAGTTACTTTTTCTTTGGTCGAATTTCCTCTGCCCATGCTGACCATTCTAAGCGTGGGGAGGGACACCTCCGCCCACAGTGGCACAAAGCTGGTAGTTTCAATGTCCGGGAACGAATGACCTCAGGTGACAGCCCTGGTACCTCTGGCTCATGGTACATTCCCTGGCTCAACCTTTCATTTTAAAATTAAGTTAAATTATTATTTTCCTGCAAAAAAAACAATAATTTTATTGCCCAATACACACTACAACATAATGAGGTTATTTTTAGTGGTCACTTCTCACTTGGTGAGTGCATTTGGTCACACAAGACGAAGTTAAGTTTTGTTTTATGTGACTAATTACACTCACCAAGTGAGAAGTGACCACAGAGAAATGACCAATTTCCTTGTAGTGACACATGAGTATCTTTAGCCCTTCTTTGCAACACCTCCAAATCTGGGCCACTATTACCAAATCACAATAGCGATTTTGAATCATGGCAAGTTCACGCCATCTTTAGTTGAAAGTTGGGTGGTGAGACATGATTTAATTTGGTGTTAAAGCGTCTACAGTGCTCCTGTTGAGTTAGTGTACAAATCCCTTCCCGCCAATCTCTACATGTTTCAATCACCACTGCTTATGATACTCCATGGAACATTAGTAGAAAAGGTGACGTTATACCTAGGCAAAATCACTGTACATGTGTGGAATTGTGCACTAATTGCCTGGGCATCTCCCTTGACAATGCCACCTTTTCTACTACTCGAGTCGTTAAAAAGGTGATTGTGGTAAATTTCAAATGCAACGCAGTCACTGAGTATTTGAATTGAAGACTATCCTCAACAGCAGAACTCCTAAATAAATTTAATGGAATGCAATGATTTACCATCATTCCATCCAACGGAACAAATTTTCGCAGCCCCGGTTTCCCAACCTCCAGGTTGACTTGAACTGAAAAGTAGGTATGTGAATATGGGTATTATTATTGTTGTTATTATACTTCTACTACATTCTACTGTATGTTTGACCATGTTGACTGGGACTGAATTTCCAACAATTTGAATTTGCTACATTCAGAGAACATGGAATATTTGAGTTACGTAGTAGTCTGCACCTCTGCACTGGTTGAGCTTTGGCATGCTCTGATTAGAGAGTTTAACTCGTGCGACCAATTCAGTCTGTAAGTTGCTTTGACAGAACTCTGGCCATCACAATTTGCAACTGGTGAAGAGCAGGGTCGGCACTTCTATGACAGATAATTTCTTCTCAATAAGGTTTGGTAGATGGAATATAATTTGAGAATATTTTTTCAATATTCTTTTGTCAACCGTAATTTGTTCTTTTTGGTTAAACCATGTTTCCAAAACGTTTGGTATTTTTTTGTAAAAATATTTTCTACCAACCCTATGATAGACTGGTGCAAATTGCCCTTGAGAATCACTACACTAATTATTGTCAACCTGATTGTTCTGAAATGACTACATCTTTTTAAGTAAGGTGAACATTTTTACAGAATATGTTTATGCACATTCTACTACATCAATAGTACCAATATTTTCCTGCTGTGAAAAATAACAGCTTTAAAAAAATAGTTAGTATGTCTCACATAATGACAATGATCGGTGAAATAAGTTAGACATACCCGTTATCACCCAAAACTCAAATTTTCCCTCATGTACTAGCTGTATACATTTGTGTTCTGAAATGTATAGCAGTGGTACATGAGGGCGAAATTGACTGCTTGATGGTAATGCGTATGTGTACCTTCCACAGCTTCATTTAAGTTACTTTGAGCAATGCTTTTCAGGCAAAAACAAGCATGCCAACATGATTGGGTGCTTTAACTAACACGTACTTTGTTCTACCACCCCACTTTTTGAGCACTGCAAAGAGGCAAAGAGCGGCTGCAAAATCAATGAGAATTACACCCTGGAGTAATTAATTGTGTACTTACTGCACCATGGGACAATGAGTGGGTGCACTTCTTCAAATCTCTGTCACTAAGTTATGTATTATCCGCAATCCGTTGACATGCTCTAGATAATCCTCTCATCGTTATAACATGTTTTGGAGTAAGCACAAAGTACAAGCTTCAAGAATGTACTATATGTGTTTAGGGCAGGTTTAGGACAAGAAGAAGAAGAGTAAGGTGGACGTACAGACTTGTTTAAGCAATTAGAATATCTTGGAGAAGATGTTTAGTGTGTAACAAAACTTTGTGAAAGAGATAAATTTTAGTGAAGTGGAATTTGAGTGAAATTATAATTTTCCCAATAAAAATTGTAATTTTTATGAATTCTCAAGGTGGTCTGCCGTGAAAATACAAAACTATCCCTAGGTGGTGGTCATGAGCATTCCATAAATGTTCTGTAATCATTTAAAGTCAACATATAGTTAATAGTGAGGTAAATGTAAATCCCTCAATTTACAACTAATTTCACCAATTTACATCCAAAGAAGCCACTGGATTGCTCATGCTTGTTGTAGAAATTTCAAAACTAATCACTTGTAAATATTTTTATATCGTTTTTTGAATTGAAAAAAAAACACATTTTAGTTCAAACTTCTATCTTTTTTTTAATAAAATTTCAAAAACATTTGGTCCTGAAATTCATACCAAGTGATAGATACATATGACAGCATCTACACCCTACCAGTGAAAAGAGGAGATTCTCTATAAGCTAAATGAAAAGTGCTTGTAACTAATGCAAAAAATTCAAGAGTCACGAAATATGAACACAATATAGTGATATTTGAATACGTCCCTCTACATCTAATTTAAAGAAGGGATCGGTATCCTAAATTGATGAACAACAATGACTACCCATGTGTAGTGATTGTGATTCAAAATTCATGAACTATGTATAAGTTAGGAGGCTCTAAACCCGCCACTTTAAGGGCTGTGAATTTATGAGGACACATGGAGAACTAAGCATGATTTTTCACTGGAAGACATATCCAAGCAAAGACCAACATACTTTGAATCGAATTTTTTGGATGTTCCGAAAATTAGATATGAATTTTTGAAGTTGAAATGACATGGGTTCTAAAGTGGTGCTCTGCACCATGGGCACATCTAAAATTTCAAAATGTTCGTCCTTGGTAGAGTGCCGGTTTAGAACTGTAGCGGGTTTAGAGCCCTCTACCTTAGAGGGACACATAACAATTCAAGGGTAGCTGTGAAGACAATAGCATTTGACACCAAATTTTATAGTGATATAAAAGGGGTAAATCGCGATGATCAATGCTCTAAGAAGAGAATCAATCTTGCAATGAACTCTCTGAATTTGTCTTTGGTCAGAGTCTAGCCATTCCCTTGGGGTAAAATACACTCAGTGAGTACTACGCTTTTCTGCAAATCAATTAAATCTTTTCACTTTGCGTAATGAAGAATTAAAAAACATATTAACACAATATTCGATCCAAAGAGAAAGATAAGAAACGTATTGTACAGTATGTACAGATAGTAACTAAGTAGTTAATGCGGTAGTAAGAGTTCCCAATACCGGGAGCTCAGGAGCCCCACACTGAGCACATGACAGGAACTGAGGACAACAGTGGTGGAATGCAACAACAACAACAACTGAAGAGAGCTGTTGGGGTTGCCAGGGATGTCCTCCACACACGAGTCAGCTCTCAGACCGTGCCGCAGAGGGCGTCATAAACCTGAAACTATACTAGGGAGAGCAAACTCCGTTTAATAAAATACTATAGTAAATAGAAAGATCATCTAAATTATTACTAACAGTGCTTACTAACATGCTTGCCTGCCACCTCTACCTTAACTTACTTGAGCCCCTGGAGCTCCACTCTCCAAAACCAACAAGTTTTCGGTTCCTCTCAATGAAGAAAAAGCCACATATCTTTAGTGAGAGTTCCTTACCTGTGAGCGTTTTTGTCTTCCCTTTTCTAGTGTATGCACAATTGCTACCTTTCTCTTCGAGCTTGTGAAAGAGGATACATTCAAGCTGCTTCACTGGATGTGGACTTTGCCAGTTGTGAATTGGTAGCTGTGAGTAGCACTTCAGTTGCATTGATAGACCTTTTTCTGGTGAGGGCTCAATTAGCAGTGTGTCTATTCAGTAAGCATGGAGTACGAGCGAGAATTTGGAGTGACATGCAACAAACAGTGACAGAGTTGCTGATTGTTTCTTTTCTCATGACTACTCTCTTCTGCCGTGGAAGCTATGGAAGCTAATTCTGAAGCAATATTTCGTCACGGTACTACCTGAAACAGTTTACGAGCTTTTATTAGTGCCAGTTGTGACATGAGCTGAGGTAGTGTTTTTCCTGAAGGCCCAGTTTCATCAATGTGGCCATGAAGAAGAAAATTTTCATACATTCTTTGCAGCCGTTCTGAAGCTCCCAACAGGTACGCACTTGTTGTCACTCAACAGGACTTCATTAGAAGTGATAATGATAATTTCTTCTGGGAACAAATTGTTGTGTGGAGAGTAGCAGAAAGTGCAGCTTGTGAGATCATTGAAATGCTTGGTAGATTGCCTGTTGCACTTGTAGGTGGATAGAACGACACTTTCTGTAAGAACGAGTAGAATTTATGCCGTAGAGTGTCCTTGTTATTACGTGTAAGAACGGCGTCGTTCTGAGTGATGTTCTAAATTCTGTTCTGCACCGACACTTACTCTCGTTTCATACTTTCAGGGCGCAAGATGGCAACATTTCAGGTACATTCCTTTTTCTCATGCTTTGTATGTTTATGACCTCCTGGAAGTCAGAGAGAGTTTAATTGTGTAACGCACATTATTCCTGTCTTGAATGGTTGTAAGTTGAGAAGGAGCTAGTACTGAGTCTGTAGGAATGTGAGCATTTGGGAAAAGCCAAGTCAGTGAAAGTGCAATCATGTCCTTGCAGATGGTCAGTGTACTATATAGTGCAAGCTGAACACTGAAGAAATATAATAATATCACTCTCGGACCTGGTCAACAATAGACATTGAGTTTTAGGTCTCTCTGTCTGTGAAATGGACAAAAATGATTACTCCGAAGTGAAGGAGCTCATTACCACCACCACTAATTCTCCCTTCGACGGTGACAGCGTGGTCTTCTACGGCTCAAATAAGGACGATTCATTTCAGAAGGTCCGTTGAATCCCAGGGTACTAGATAACATACCACTTTGTTAAATTTTTTTTCTCTTTGAAATTCTGAGACATGATCATTGGAAAATACTCGCCAGTCACCTGATGATGCTTGATCGATTTCCTCCTGAAGGGTGGTGGTCATCTCCGAAGCTTTAGAAAAGCAGGAGCAGATAATGCAAACAGACACGAATTGAAAGGTACGCTGGCTACCACACCTTTTCTTTTCCCCTACTAATTGAAGTGTAGGTTCTGAAATAAGGTGACTGGCGACTGTTATTGAAGCATAGGACTGTGAATAGCGTTGTCATCATATCATTGGTATTGGAAAAAAATTGCTTGGCCAGACAAAAAGATAACTTTCATGGTTTGAGAAGTTGTCCATGTAAGTAGGCAAGGGGAGGGGAAAAGTGGTATTACATTTTGTCTCAAGAAGTGGTGCACACTTCCATGGACTTGAAACATGAACAAATTTGATTGGTTAGGAAGAAGTTGCCATGAAATCTTGGGCTTGAGAATCTTCCATACTTCATGAAAGCTTCTCCCCCACTTTTTTCTCAAAAGCTCACTTAAAATGAGGAACTTGGTTTCCTAAAAACTTGTTTTTGAGTGATCTATACTTTACCATGGAACTTGCCTCTAACTGTTATTGAAGCATAGGACTGTGAATAGTGTTATCGTCATAGATGTTGATATCATATCATTGGTATTGGAAAATTTTGCTTGAAATGAAGTAGTCAGACTTAAGAGTCTAATGTTAAAAACGAGAGACAAAAGGGCTAGAATGTAGTATCAGGAACCTCCTGTGTATTATCACTGTAGAATGTAGCCAAGGGGTACATTTGCCGAGGTGAGACCTGTTCCTGATACTACATATGTCCCAAAAAAAGAAACTGGCGAGACTCAAGAGTGTAGTCTAGAAAACAAGCTCTAGAGTGAAAAAGAAAACAATCTGAATCACAAAAGCCTGAATCATTAGTAATGCATGTGAACAGGTACATACAACAACCAACGATTGACAGAGAAAGATCCAAGTGCGTGGGCGATGGTGCACGAGGTAGGCCACGGCCTGCACTTCTCCGAAGCGGCCGCCGACATAGCCTTCGTCACCAAGAATGCGCTTGCATTACGCGATGCACATTCCAAGGAATCACTCACAGCGCCGTTCAAGTCCGTCCAGGCACCAGCTGATTCAGACTCAAGAATGCCTGGAACTGTATCCAAACACCAAAACGGAACCACCAACAATAACAACACTCGAGGTCCCAACAATAATAATAACCACAACATCTTCAGCTTCAACTCTAGGAAGGAAGCTGCAAGCGAGCCATACGAGGATGACGAGAAGGAGAGCACGGCCAGCTTCGATTTCAATCGCCATAGGTCCAATGCCAACCCTCTCACCAAGCCTACTCCTTCCAAGTGGGACGACGCTGAAAAGTGGCTCTCGGCTGGCGAGTCTGCTCCTGCCAAAACGAGGCCCAAAAACTCGCCTCTCGCTGGAACTACTGCAACTGTTAGTGCACGCAAGGGGGAGCCCTTTCCCAACCCTGACGTGGATCCCAATGGTGTTGATGGTTTGCCATCAGATGGAGAGAATCATACAGTCTACCCTGGGTAAGTGTTGATTACCAGCTTATAGGAAATGTGTCGCTTTTCACTTACTATAAATGAAAAAGAAATGAAACCGTGCCAGGCATATGGGTTGTATCAATGTTGGTGAGTAGTTTTGGTCACATAAAGACAAAAATATAAGTATAATATTCCAATACTGTTCACTGTTTCCATAAAGTGGGGAATGAAAAAGGACAGGTTTGCTACTACACTAAAATAGGTAGATTAGTGTTAGATAATTATAAGATTTGAAAATATTATAGATTTTTACTCTTGACAAAAAAAATTACCAAAGACATTGATTCCAATACTATTGAAAGATCCCCATCTTGACCAATACAAAGGGTTAAAAAATTGGTTAACAGTAAAAACTTACAACATGTTTATGTAAATTAGTGTATCTAACACTAATCTACCTATTTAGTGTAGTGTTGGGTATAACTTTTATGAAAAATTCTAAATCCAATAAATATTGAGTGTTTCAGCGTTCACAACATTCTTCATACCAACGCTTCTGATCCCTCTGACTTCATTATTTTGTCGTGAAAATGAAAATCAGGAGTTTGTTTATCCTCTTGTAATTAAGCTTGTGCTAACATTCATACCCTCTTGATTATTTTGTCCAAAAGTGTAAACAAATTACGATTTCTACGTTAAAGTTTGGAGGATTCAAAGTTTTCTGCAATCTTTTTTAACGATTCAGAGGTTTATGCAAAGTTATAAGGATTCAAAAGTTAATGCAAAAGTTATAAGGATGCGTGCAAAGGTTATAAGGTTTCAGAGGTTTTGGGTTCATTTAAGCTTATACTATTATTCCTCACTTGGTTTTTTGATGTTCTGCTGATTTCATAAAGGTTAACTTCCGATTACATAACTGTAGTATTAATGCTGTGATACTTTTAAAAGTGTCAGTTTTTTATGTACTTCCAAGTGAGACGACTTATAGAGAGTGGAATTCATGTACATACCACAGTTTTGATGTGGAGGAGATGTCGCCTGAGAAGATGAACAAGTTCCTGGTAGACTGTACAAAGAAGGTCGAGGCCGGGTCAAAGAAGAGCTTGTTGCCGAGGTTCGCCTTCATGCCATCCGGGAAGCCTGTACCGTTGCCCTTGCCGGTGGCCCCGAGTGTAGACCGGTACCCGCTGGAGGATGTATTTGGACGTGATGACAGCAATGCCAGAGACAGTAGCATGCATGGTGAAGCTGCTCATGAGCCCTTCTCGGTCCGCACTGCCAAACCCACCGCTGGAGTCACCATAGGTACCAAGCACAGCCCTTCCATCTTATATAGCAACATCTTCTAAGCCCGCATCCAAATTTGAATTTTCTGGATTTATCAAAAATTCTGGATTTATTATAAAAAAATTCTATAGCAATGGTACACCCTCTTGACTACTGGAATGGAATCCAAAGCTAATATTTAAGGATTGCAACATCAATCAAGAAGTCCTACACCTTGATTGATGCATACACCACCATTAATTGCTTTTACTTTTTTTTGTTCAATGTCTAATTTACACTAGTCCAAGGACTTAACAAGAATGTGCATGAAGAGGTGAGGCTTACATGGCTCCTAAAATATCAAGGTTTCAAGCTACGTCTTTGAGGTAAATTGAATACTTGCACTGCCTGTGTCGAGGTAGATGCCGAGGCAATGTTGCCCAGTTCTAAAGAAGTGCTATCCATTTTCCTGGGCACCTTTTCTACTGTGTTGTTACCTCACATGTGTCATAAGGAGTCATAAATGCAATGAATTATTTTAAAGCTTGATATCTCACCCCTGGTTGTACATGATGTTGGTTCAAATTTTAAGCTTGTTATCTTGCTTCAACCTCTGCAATCCATAGTAGCCTTAAAATAAAATTGGTATGAGCCCAAACTATGGATAATAACTATTGTATTGAGTTTTCCAAGGTTCATCTCTCATTAGCAAGGTGTTACCAATCCTATGTTTAGGTTTTTTACATGCATGAGATGAGGCCTTCTCACTCAATACTGATTCTCGAATAGTGATGACTCTGATTCCAAGGTGCTAGGACCCCAGTGTACGGGATGTGAAAGCAATGGCACGTAGATATGGTCTTTTAGAAGTGATATTCAAGGAATTTGGTTGATTGGTTGTAGTATGTTGAATTGTGTGATTTAATGCAGACGCCATTGCTGCAAAGCCAACGGAAAATGGGGGTGAGCCAAAAACACCCATGGATGCATACACCATGGATGCATCGGAGCCAGGGGGTGTGGTGAACATGCGAACAGTGTGCATGCGCGACATGGGCACCGAGATGACCCCCATAGCCAGCGTGGACCCGTCTCGCACGGCCACGCCATTGATGGCAACCACCCCCAACCTGGGCAGCCCAGCCATTTCCCGGCCCTCGTCCCCCGGGAGGCTCCGAACTACCACCCCTACTACTGCCAGCTCCACAGGGTCCAAAGACAATAAGGTATGTACACCTAAAACCGTGCAAATAAACATCTAAAGCATGGTTCCTACTATTAAACTGGCTGGGTCATGTTGGAGGATTCCAGCACAAGTTATTTGGACGTTAGTGAGTCTTAGAATGGGTTACTACAAAACCTAAACACTAGAATAATGATTCCTCTTCAAACCTAAAACTTTTAACACCTCACCAAAAACCACACTAGTAGGAAATGTGTCGCTTTTCACTTACTATAAATGAAAAAGAAATGAAACCGCGCTAGGCACATGGGTTGTGTTAATGTTGGTGAGTAGTTTTGGTCACAAGAAGACAAAAATATAAGTGTAATATTCCGGTATTGTTCATTGTTCCCACAAAGTGAGGAATGAAAAATGGTAGATTTGCTACTAGTGCCAGTGAAATCTAGCTTGAGACAAGAAATTGGTTGGTGGTTGAGAGGATGTGGCTCTCTTTTTCTAAGATCTCTTTTCTACATGTGTAGGAGTCATTAAAATTTGGAATATTCCATTCACCGAGAAGTAGCATATTCTGAGACTCACTAATGGGTGAATAAACTATGAATTTTCAAAGTGTTGATTAAAATTAAACCTTAAAATCAGCCAAAATATCGTGAGTTTTGGTATTTGATACCCCTCTTTTCAACCTTGAATTAGCATGCACTATCAAAACTGACATAGTCCCCTTCTCAGGCATGAGGGAACACCCTCTAGGATTGGGTGAGCGTAGAGAACTTACTGTTAGAGCCTTGCTTTAGATGGTGGTTGGCTGCCTCTCAACAGATTAGAACTAATTTTTAAACTTTTCTGGATGTAAGAGGAGTTTCCCCTTCAGTTTTGAAATCCTTTCCTCTTTGGGCTGACTTTAGAGATAACTCTATTTTAAAAGTACCCAAAATCAACTTTAGTATCTCATGTTGAGATTGTCTACATTTTAAGCAAGAGAATGGTCACTTGTTGGAAAGGATTGCAATGAGGTGTACTTACCTTCACAAGCTGGGTGGTGGTGGTGGTGCTTGGTGCCAATTAAGGCTGGTGTAGATGCCGACGCTGCTGCGAGGAAAGTAAAGAGCTCTCAGGGCTTGACTGGAAAGGAGAAGACACGGGCAGAGATTTTGGCATTGGGCACCCAACTGGGCAAGGCCAACATTGCTGCGTGGGCCACCAAGGAGGAAGAAGAGGCGGATGCTGCCCAAGCTCTCAAAGCCAGCCTGGAGATGGAAGAAGTGCGCAAGAATTTATTAGCCAGTCGAGCCGCTGCCTGGGAAGAGGCTGAACAAGCCAAATACAATGCCAGGTATAACACAGGCTCTCATGAATTTCTTAATCTGCAAGGAACCACCAACAGGATTCATGGTATTAAAATGATCATATTGTGTGAAATCAATAATTCGGATCATGGAGCCACATTTCATTGATCACCAGAATCCATGCGTGTAAATTAAAATTGGACAAAAGAAAGTCTCCATGTGACCTGCAAAAGGAATACATGAGGCTCCATGTCAGTTTCATCTCGAGCATGCATGTATCAGCCATTGTAGCTGCTACATCGTTTAATTTATTAGTGTCGCTACTTTAACCAATTTGATTATGGAGATTATAACTTTTAGTAAAAATATATGTTTAAATTATTGACGGAGCTCTGCTACTACACTGAAATCACCATATATTCTTGCCCACGGTATTTTTGAACGGCCACGCTAATAATTGATTTTCCAAAATACTCCGGTAAAATTCATCCAAATTTGATGAGGATTCGTCCAAATGGATGGATGTACCCACAGTACATGGTGATTTCAGTGACTGTAGTCATGTTGGATTGTTTCGACAAACTTAGCTGGTAAAAAAAACTTTTCTAGTCCAGTTTAGGAACGTTTTTCTGTGTAGGTTCCTTACCCTCCAGCCTTGCTGTGTCCAGATTCAAGCGTGAGGAGGCCAAAATTCATGCATGGGAGAACCACGAGAAAGCCAAAGCGGAGGCTGAAATGCGCAGAGTCGAGGTTCGTCTCTCTCTTCAGGAAATCTCTGAAAAGTAGCATTATAATTATTCACCTTGTAAGCCAACTCTGACAAGAAGTATGATTGTTGCTGTCGTTAATTAACTCGATCAATTAAAAGCTAGGCAGAATGTCTCATTAGATCTCTAGATTCGCACATATTAACTTAACGCATAATTTCTCCCTTGGGGTGAGAGATCCTTCTGTCCACAATCATGTGCTCCTCTGTCAATGTTGCGGTACTCTTTCACAGTAGCAGGGACCTCGATACCTTTTTGTGCCAGACAATCTTGGGATCCGTGAGAGACTAGTAGAGCCTTGCAATCACACGATCTCTTTAATCTCAGCTGGGGTAAAAAATCTGGAGCGAAATCTGACGGCCTAGATTCCCATACACTTTACCTCAACTGGTGGAAGAAAACCCATTGAAAAAGTAACGATCCATTCCAGTTAGTAGTACCACGGCCTGAGTGCTTAAATGCTTCGGTAGTAAAACCCCAGAGTTTGGTCTAAATGCTTGCAGTAAGTTAGTACATAACTTACCAGGAATGGAATGAACGTCTGAAGCTTACCCTCAGAATAGACAAGTGTCAGTCAAGATCTTTTGTCAGTCCCAGAGAATCCTGAGCTCTGGCTTACACATCAAATATACATACCTGATTCAAGTACCTCTGAGCGTATCGTATTCCCAGAGGTATCATGAAGAACACTAAACAGACCTGATGTGTAATCTGATTGTTCAGTGTGAAAACGGATTAGGTAATGACCTGCTAATCATCTTTGATGAGTTGCCCTGCTTCACAATTACCGGACATAATATCAATGTAGGCAAGTTTGTTCACAATCACCGGACATAATATCAATGTAGGCAAGTTTGAGCCGTTCGAGTGTTTGGAGATCAAAATTACTGACACAATACACAAGAAGTTGCAGCTTTATCATTAAACCTCTTTTAGCTCTGGCTCACACTTTCATTTTAGTTGGTGAATTGTGAACAAGAAGCAAAAAATCAAGGGTTGAAATTCTTGGAGTACAAGAAGTGTTGAACCAATCAAATTCTTCTTTGCTACTGTGTGCATACTTAATGCTCTTATGCACACAGTTATTGGAGGCCGTCAAACTTCTAGCATTACTAGTCTTAACATGCGTGCTCTTTGCCACATCGGCAAAAGTTGCTTGCATAGAGATCATGTATATGGAAAGGAAACTCAGTTACCAATTGGGACGAATCATGTTGTAGCATTCATTTGGCATAAGATACATTAAAGTTTTCTATTTGTCTCAAAATGAAAGTGAAGAGCTAATGAGAAATTTTTGTTTCCAGGTGAAGGTGGAGCGAATGAGGTCCCACGCCAATGAGAAGCTGATGAACAAGTTGGCAGCAGCTAGACGAAGAGCTGAGGATCTCCGTGCCAAGGCTGAGGCTGTTCGGTGTGAACAAGCCACCAAAACATCCAGTCGGTCTGAGCACATTCGCCGCACTGGGAAAGTGCCTACGTCTTTCTTCAGCCACCTCTGCGGGTGAACTGAAATCCAGTCACGACTAGATTCCCGAGCAGTATTGTATTGATCTCCCACTGACCGAGGGGACAAGGCCCTGACATTACGCATCAATCAAAATTATCAATTTAATGACGATTGTAACCCACTTGATGTGGCTCGATTCAATTATTTCTCCTTCTGTTTGTCTCTGCAATTCAACAAGAGACTATGTATGTATCCACATCATCAGTACGCCATTGTGAACCTCCATACCCATATTAAATAGAGTCACTCCAACTGGTGCAATAGTTGCACATGCATGTGATACTGAGGTCTCTGTAGTAGGAACCAGAGTTTGCATGATCCTCCATTTCCTGACAGGAGCTTGGATGTCTGGTCAAAAGACTAACTTAATATTCAAATGTCTGGTCAAGAGACATCACGCAGAGCCCCGACTCTAAATCCCCCTCGACTCGACGTTAATGCAAGCACTATTCACCCATGGGACCCATTTTCTGAAATTTTCAATTGGGACACCCTTGAGACTTTTTTGTGGCATTTCCATTTGCATATCTGGGACCTACAACTCCAATTTAGTCAATGGGAGACCTCCTGAAAATTTTAAACCTTTGAAAGGAGTTATTTTTTAAAGTAGAACCCAACATGTTCAAAATAGGGGGCAAATTTTGTACTCTTACATTAACGTCAAGAGGGGATTTGGAATCATGGCATTCCGAGCACACCACTGGCTTGTTGCAATAGAATATAAGACTTAACTTAGACTAAAAGAAAATAGAAGAAAGCCTAGAAACAGCCATAGTAAAAATTGATGTGGCTTTGGCAAATGACGAGCAACCATGGTAAGAGACATTCCATAGAAGCAAACAGAAAGCTTTCTTGACGTGTTCAGGCAAACATCAAGACTCTCTAGTATTCATGGTGAGAGCCCAACTCGTGTAAATTTATTTGTATAAAAAAATAGATCTTTCATTAATCCCTAAATGTTTGAACGTGCCGTGGCGACCAGTAGAATATGGTGTATTTTGGTTGTATTTGGAATGGATCCACACTTTTAATGGGTTTGAGTTCAAAAAAGAAGTTGTAATTTAGATCAATGCGGTTTTAGTGAGCTATTAAGATCCCAATTTAGATTTTCTTGTCGGTAGAAAATCTCAATTATACAACAACATATATACTATTCCCATGGGATGTTTAAAGGTTAATATTGATCTAGCTTTGTAGAAAGGTGACTGGAAGCTGCGGTGTTGGCTTGCCCTTGAGCGGTTTGTCTTTGTTTGGCCCCTTTTCCACCCATGCCACCTATGGCTAGGTCGGTTTGTTGGCTTTGACCATAGGAAAGGGAAAGAGACATTGCAAGGACATTCATTTTCTTGGCTAAAAACAACTATAGCAAATACATTATGTCCATAATTCCACTGAAATGCATTTTCCTACTTCATCCATGCTATTTTTATCAGAGCTCCTCGTAGCGTAGCTACTTGTTCTTTTGACAACTAATGAAAGTTTGGGAAAGTACTCATGTTTGGTCACCTTAAAGCATTGTTGCATGTATGTTGAATTCAGATAGTGCTTTCTAAAGTGCTCCAGCCTCTAGACAAGGAGATCCAAGGATGTCAAGACATTGGACTTGAGAGAATAGGTAAAAAAAAACATAAAAAACCGTTAATTGGATTGAATATTCTAATTTATTATGTTTTCATGACAATTCTTTAAAAAATCAAAACTACATAACATTAATAAAGGGTACAGTTTGACTAGGTATGTATTTTGGTCTTAATCCATGTACCAACTCCTTTTGTAATTTAACTTCTAATTTTTTGTCCTAAACTGTATATGGATAAGCCACTCCTACTTATAAAATTCACAATAATAATGTATGAGTTCGTTTTTGATATGAAAGATTGCAATGGAGACGTGGACACAAGTCATTGCTAAACGTCTTCACTTTTTTTTTTGAAAATTTAACTCAAACTCTATTTAACTATGGAGTCACACACTCTTCAAAATCTTGTTTCTGAGAGTGCATTATATAGTTCAAGAACATACTATGATCTTTCAATCTCAACATTAGATGATTCTTTAATTTTGGCAAAATGTCTTCATTCCAATTGAGAATACAATTGCATTGTTACTTTCTAATTTAATAAATTCTATTTATGGTAATTTTTAGTGCACCTAGCCACAATACTCTAGACACTAAAGGGTTAACTTTTAGACCATGTTAAAAATTTGATGCAATGGATCATCACTCACATAGGGCCAACTCACAAGAAGCTAGTGATATGATTTCAAAGCAATTCATCCTACTTAAATTCTATCCATTGTAATGTGCTACGAATTTCTAAATGAAGATTCACAAATTTTCAATATAGCCTTCTCCAAGAAATCAAGACCAGTTGTGGCAGCTTCAGAATGGTTGTAAGCAGTAGTACTGTTACAACCAGTAATTTATTTGCCTACGCACACAATCTTTGTAGTTTATTCCAAATCTTAGTAGAGAACTCATCTTCATCTCTTTCTATTCTCAACTCTTTAACGCCATATTCAATAAATTGGCCAATCTTATTTATATTGGCTGCCACACTATTCAAATAAAGAGAGTAAATGAACTGAAATCACACTATTTGAGCGGCCAATATAATCAAGATTGGCCAATTTAATGAATATGGCGTTCTTTATAGTGTACTCCTTGAAATAAGACTCTACTAATGTGTGACATGTGCGAGGACATGTGATGTAGGCTATACTAGATAGAATAGTAAGAGTACTCCATAGGCTTTGCTACGGCATGTAGTGGGTGCATGCTATCACCTCGTCGGTTTGCGACTCCGAGATACCATGTAACCGCTACATGGCATAGCAAAGCCCATAGTGTACTCTATTTAGTGACTCTAGTACCACTACAATTCAAGCAGAGGTGCCGTTTCTCACTTTGGAGTCTGGAGGATCCTGTTTATTGTCTTTTTCACTCTACAAGCTTGTCCTACGTGATGAATCGCACTCACCAAGTCCAACCAAATGCGAAGTGGTGCCGTTTGACTCACAGAAGAGTGAAAAGCGGCGCCTTCCCCTTGTAGTGTGCATAGTCATCTTGACCAACCGTTACAGTGCTCCAACAAAATGCATGTCGATCGTTCTCATTCGGCCATCGAATGTCAACCCCGGGATGGAGTCAAAACAAATCTGAAGTGCAGAAATGACGTACTGAGGAATCTCACCCCTGTTATCTACCATCTGAATGAGTATCCAAATTCATACACTTGGCAATAGACATAGTCCCTCAAAGCAATGGGGAAATCAGGCTCGAAAACAGTCAAGATTGCCACACTCCCTACAAAAAAGAGCACAAATCTTGCAACATCAGCGTAAAATTGACGAGAACGTCGCAGCTTGGATTTCTTGCGCTCCGATTGCAAATCAGCTTGCAGGAGTTTCACAGCTTCAATCAGTCGTTCGTATCGCTGCAGAGGTATCACTGTGCAAGTTAGCAACTAGTTTGCCATCAATCGCGTGGCGCACGCACGTCACAAATACATTCAGAGCCAAAATTTACACGCAATTTCAAGGCTCTCATAACGTCCTTCACCGCCGCAATCGTTTCGAAATTTCGACAGAAGAATGTGAAAAATCTCCGCATCTTGATTTGTTTGTAGGATGCTAATGTCTAAAATTTGCATTCGTGCATCTTTAATTAACGCGCTCAGATTCGCTGCGCATCTTGATTTTTAGAAGTTAAATTTCTGTATCAAAATCAATATGCGGAACGTGGATGATTGTCTAAAATTTGCTGCTCCTTTCTAAGACACGAAATCGATGAAATTGAAAAATGACAGCACCTCTGACAATTGCGGCACCGTCTGTCCTCCAGATACTTTCCTACACGACGCTGCGGCTGTACAGAGAAACCGCAAAACATGAACTTGTCAATGTCAAAGTCATTTTTCGTCACAACATTTTCTTGAATCAACTTTAGTCGCAAAAATGGAACATGAACACATACACGCTTGCACAGAGAAGAGATCAAGAGCTAGCGCCAATGGCAGTCAACTAACCTGATCGTCGTGATTGCAAAGAAAGAACACAGCGTAAGGCCGAATTGGAGCGCGATAAAGCTTGCAATTCCTTCAATCGCTTGGCGGCCTGGTCCTCCTCCGCCATGGCCGGGACTTGGATGCTGAAGTTAAGTACTAAACCTGCACTTTCAATTGAACGACGATCCAATGAAGCCGAACACTGTTATGTTGGAAAGAATTCTGGCCTCGATGATCCTGGGAGGAGGAATTCAAAATTACAGAGGGCGCGCCTATTCCGCCATGAAAATCAAGAACTGGCTCGTCGACGACCATGAGACTGACTTATTACCTTACTACACTAAATGGCATATCTAGGGTCCAGAGATAATTGATGTCTTTTACCACAATTGTTTCAAAACTGACGAGAAATAGTGTCCCTTGACACTACATAGGAGTTTGTCACTTGTCATTCTCACTTTCATTGAGAGTGCCATGTTGATTTGTGACATGAGGGCATGCCTATTCCGCCATGAAAATCAAAAACTTATCAACAACCATCAATGTGATTGACATATTTGAGTTAACCGAAAACAGAAGAGAAAAAACATTGCCAGTGATTTCTTCTTTCAATATGTTTAGGCAGTGCAAGTGGTGATGGAGCTCCTCACATCCACGGTCTTGATGAAACATGTAAAATATGGATGACATGTGATGTATTCATCCAGAAACATGTAATATATGGATGACATGTGATGTATTCATCCAAAAACATGTACATTCATCCAAAATGTAGCGATACTACTTTGCAATACACATTTTTCATCAACTTTCAATAATCTTTTTTTGAACAATATATTTTGTATAGCAATTTAGTGATAAATTGTCCAAAATGAAACACTACTTTTAATAAGTAATAATCACTATTGGAGAACAACCTTCAATCATATGCCGGGAGGCTACACAACGTAACTAAGTTGAGACATATTGTCGATAGTTCAAGCTTCAATTCATGACGAAACATCGGACACATTGTACTGCAAATCTATTCCAAAGAAGCCTCACCATTTTCAAAAAAATATCAAGATAACCACACCTAATTGAAACACTTAAATATGCTGATTGGGCCTATTGGAGGTGGAGGACACGATCGGCAAAAAATAGTTTCAAAAATAAACTTGCAGGTAAAGGTATTAATAGGCCCTCTCATTTTTGCTAATAGGGCTAAAAAGAACTTGCGTTTTCTTGTCAATTCAAGTAGTTATATATATTTGGGTTGCATATATGAGTAAGAGTTTAACAATTGGTAGTGCCAATGGGACCATCATTCAAGATAGTTTAAAGACATTCCCCATTCATGCCTCTTTTTGTTTTACCAACCTCTCATTTGCCATTCTTGGTTCTTCTATATGAGTCAATATTCAATCAGGTTCAAAATTGTGTGTACATGCCTTAAAATATTCTTCTAGTACTAGCACAATCCCATTGCCTCCCATGAAAATAGGGACCCCATTTGCGTGGTATCAATGGTCACTTTAATTAAAATTCTACTTAAAGAATATTCAAAATAATATTCTATTATGTGCTAAAGTATTATGGAAGGTCTAAAGGAAGAAATCTCTTGACTATAGAATGTTATGAAACACTTAACAATTTTAGCAACTCTAGAATTTATAAACAATCAAGAATGAACAAATCCACTAACAAATAATGGAACACTTACATACTTACCGAGCTTACACATTGACATTTATACTATACTTCATAAAATTTAGAAGCTAGTGCTACCTCTCCTTTTCCCTTGAAGAGAATGCCAAGCATATTCCTCCTCATCTGAACAAAATAATACCAAAATAATACCAGATTGCACCAGAATAAACAATCTGGCTAAAACATGGCCAAAAACCATGAAGTTTTTCATTAGAAAACTTCAAATTAAAAAAATAAAATTACACTCAGTTTTTACTAATTCGGTTCAACAATGTTAACCAAAGCGCACACAAAGTTGAGAATTTGGCAAAGATCACAAACCAGAAGGAATACAAATCACTTCATCCTTAATCCTTAGCTTTTTTACTCACATCGCTACTACCTGAAAGACCTCAAAAAAACACTCCGTTGTTGAAATGATTTGCGTATACTGACTATGACAAAAACAATCTGTAAAAAATATCGAACTCTAGATTTTTAGAGTAGCTGAAAACATCCAATTCGATGCAAAACATTAAAAGGAAGTGCATGAATCATGATGAGTTAAGAAAAAAATGAATTTGAGATTAGCAAGACTCCCAAAAAAGAATGCTTCTGCTGGACTCAACACTCCCTGCAAAACACAACAAACAACACTCTAATGCTAAAATCAGTGATTGAATTAGGATGAAAAAAAAAACTAAGGATTGCACAAACCAATCTGAAAATCCAAGATGACCCCAATTTTTTCAATAAACTTAGAAACACAACGTAGGCAAGCCCACGAACATGCACAACTGAATGAACTAATTAAAACAAAATAACTACTACTCCACTATTTCTAATTTGTGAACATACTATCTAATCTATTCCATGTAATCCATATCGGTCCCTTTCATTGCTATGCACCCACTGCTTAAAGTAGTTGTCATATGGAAAAATTTCTAAATTATACACATTTTGACCATGCATACCTACCACCACCCATAAATGACCAGCCAATCTGTTGCGCAGCTTATCTTTCAAGAACAAAAGAGATGAATTTTAACACCTTTCGTCTTTTTCAGTTCCCAATTGAACACGAGTCATTGCGAGCTGCGTAAGCTTGACATACCGTATGTGAGGGTCAGATTCGGACAGCGTTGTGTCGAAATCTAATTTCCACATCATATTTTGAGAGGTCCATGTCACCATAAACCAATCACAAGATGACATGTGGCACTTTTGGACAAAAAATAATTAATTAATGTCGAAATTGACCACGAGCTGCCACTGCATTTGAGAACATCGCCAGCATAACAAGAGGTTGCTGGGAAACGAGAAGGTTGGGTTTCAGGATAAGAGAGATTTCATTGGATTTTCTCATCACCTTGCCCTACCCATTTCAAGGTTCCATATTGCAGCTTGATGACCTCGAGGTGCATTCTGAACGTTTCAGGTTGGCATGCTCATTCTCAATCTAGTACTGCGGGTGCCTCCGTGAGTTCCAAGCTGGAAAATTGGATGTTCAACTCCTCGTGGAGGGATTGTGCAGCCTCAACATCATATCGAAATGAGACCCTGTGAGGAAAATTAGACCAATGCACAAATGCCAAAATTAGACCTTCTAGTTTCGTTTATCATATCTAGAAAGCCCAGCAGCAAGCTCCGCATCAGCAAGGTTGACAAACAAATCTGCAGTCTGCATCACAAATTCAATAACATTGACGGTCCACATATAACAGCCAACCTATAGTATCATCAGGTGCTCGGCGGGTGCACTGTACTAAACATGTACAAGTATAAATAGTGCACAGGAGGGATATTAATTTGAATATTTATGTATTACGTATACATACAATAGACATATTTAGAAAAGAAAGTATTGACGTATACATACATTAAACATATATTTAGGATGGAATAGATCTATATACAAAAGTTTTAGATATATAATCCCTCGTATACAAGGAGGTTTTCAGAGGGGTCATGAACGCACATGATTCTCAAACATAGTGTAGAGTGAATCCCAGAGATCAGGTGCAGCCACTAGCTTTAATTACTCATGAAACCCCCATTAAATTATGCATGCTTAGGATACAGTAACTAATGGGCTGCTACTATCCCTAAATTCATGCATGGTTAACCCATATGTGCCCATATAGCCAAAAGCCGCTGCTTCCATATCTACAACAGTTGAAATAAATCATATACATCTTTAGGTAATAAAATCATGAATGCCTTACATTTTTTTAACATTAGAAATATGTTTTGAAAGTTACCGTAAAAAACTATTGACTTCGAAAGTAGACCGGCTTTCTATCTGTAGCTTGGGCAATGAGGCGTTAACAGATACAAACGGGTAACATAAGTCACTATAAAATGTCTCGGTCAAGGCAAAAATAAATTGCACCATACCCTACCCATCTGTGACCTGAGAAGAAGAAAAAGATACTCTTCATATTACTAAGTCAGTAAAATATCATGTAGGGTTTTCATTTCACTAGTAGCAAACCTGTCATTTTTCATTCCTCATTTCGTAGGAACAGTGAATAGTGGCAGAATATTATACTTACGTTTCTATTTTCTTGTGACCAAAACTACTCATTAGCACTAACACAGCCCATGTGTTTGGCGCCGTTTCATTTCTTTTTCATTTATAGTAAGTGAAAAATGACACATTTCCTTCTGGTGTTTTGTGCAATGGAGGACAGGTTGGTGTTGATGTGTGCCTTCAGTTGCTGTCCTGAAACAAGGATTGATACTTCCAGTTGCTTTGCTTTTTGATGGAGTAATCACACTCAGCCATGTTGGCTTCATGCTTTCAACAAGGTTGTCCTGTCCGACCACTTGACAAGACGTCAAAGACACACGGTATACCCCGTCTGTCAAACAAGCATATTCTTAGAATATATTAAAAATATTGTTGAATATTTGAGAATAGGGGTTGTCACACATCCTCCACCCCATTCTCAATCTTCAAAGAATGTGGACGTGGCACGCTCTCCTTGAATGGCAGAGGGCTCATTCTTTGAAAATTGAGAAATTTCATTCTTCTCCTCCATGGGTGAAGAATGGATAATGGAGAATGGCCCATGCTTGGAGGATGTGTGACCAACTAACAACCAAGTTATTCTTCATTCTCATTCTCCACATACCACAAAAGAGGTGTCACACTTTCTTCATAGAGAATGTGACTGTTCTATTGGTTCCTCTTTTCTCTCATTCTTAAAAGAAGTTTCATTCTCAGAGGATGTGTGACAACCCCTAATATTTTATCCAAGTTTGTTTACCATACTTGATACCTTTCGAATATGACATACTTGATACCTTTCGAATATGACATCCAACATTCGACTTTCAATATTGAATAATTACATATGATGAACATTGGCGAAAACGTGTGTGCCACATGAGCTCCCAGCAACTCATTCTCACCCTTGACCCTTTGCAGTTTCTCAACCCTTTGTATGCAACATGTCTGGCCTGCCCCAATGTCAGATGATCCAGTTACATATAAACACGTTTGAATTCAGGCCTTGTCAAAGTCGAATTTTGGATGAGTCATTTGAAACTACCAACCCTTTGAACAGAAGTAGATGCTAGCCTCAAAAATAGATATTAGCATGGCTCAAATGTACATGAGGTGTACATGAGAAGACCATTGCAAGCATAAAATCTACTCAACAAATTTGACATACTTATATTTGGAGGCCTCTCCAATATTATCAATAGTTCCCTATCACAAGAGAATTATTGTAATTGGTAGAGAATTTAATAGGCTTCCAAAGGTGATTTGGATGAAAATCATCCAAGGTTGTATGAGAAAGTTACAAAGCTTCGAATCTATTCATGGTCCAGTTTCTGGACGCTGGGACGTTTAGAGGTCAATAGCAATGATCAAAATCTATCGCTACAAAATCTATCGCTACAAAATCTATCGCTACATACTTTAAACCCTAAGGGCAGGCTTCAATGTGGAGGTCGGTTGGGTGAAAGGCACTAGACTCGGCACTAGACTCGGCACTACAAGACAAGAAATGAGGTCTCAAAAACCACCCATATTCCACCCATTTCGGTACAAATGAAATATATACTCTTGACTTTCACCCATTTTGGTAGAGCTTCCTCCTTTTGAGGACCGGCAAGCCCATACATGAAAGGCTGGCCTAACTGCCTAACCAGCAGTTTTTTGACTAATTTATAGAACTGAATTTTGTTTTCTCATCTGTCATGCACTTTTTGCAAGTAAAAACAAACACTACAAAATTCTACGGAAAGAGATAATTTTATGCCTCATTTCATGTTGCATTAATTCATCAAAAATTTCAAAGATTTTAGTCTATATGTGCTCTTGAAAAATAAACTCATAAAATTAAGCAATCAAAAAATCTCCAAAAATCACTACACTATTATATAGAGTACCGTACCAAGAAGGCACGGTCGGCATAATAAAAGTTCATTGACATATTGTCAATATAATAAAAGTTTATTGACATATTGTCAATATCTTATTCGTAATTGAATTACAAAATCATTTTGAAACTCAAGTTTCAAAACTTATACAAAAATATTGGTGATATCAATTGCAGATTTAACCGCATAGATTGAATCTAAAATTTATAATGTACAAATTTCATTCATACATCAAGTTCAAAATATCCCTCTTAGTTGCATTTTATAACACATCTTTGCAAAACTGCCAAATTTGGAGAAAGGAGAGGATGTTTTGGGGCTAATTGGCAAGATCATCAGTCGTTTAACTCCTAACCGCCCAACCATGCATATTTTGCATGATGTACGGATTTGAAATCCGTTTTCTCATCCATCATGCACTTTTTGCAGTGTGGATTTTTTACTGAAACTTTTTTAGGAAGTTAGCTCCGTGCATGTGTGATCTGATTATAAATGGGTTGATTTGTGAAAATTTTATGCCTCATTTCATGTTGTAGTGTTCCACCCAAAATTTTGAAGATTTTAGTCTAAAATGACTGTACTGTACTTGCCAGCCCAGATTTCAATTGAAGGAGTCATTTGAGCATCTGATTTGTACCTGCAAAAATATGTGGTCACTGGTTCCTTGATCCCTGCTTTATGGCACAGAAAGTGAACTAACAATTTAGACAGCAATTTTGACCCGCCAAAAATTCAAAAATTTTGCAAAAAGGGGGGGAAATACACTGATCCAATAGGCTGGATGATTGATCAGCCTACCCACGGTCATAGGTCTCTTGAAGTGGAAATAGGGGGAAGGTCATCACGGGTCCACGGTCTTAGGGCATATGTTGTTGTCAAGACTACAACAATCCAATCCAATTTTTGGACTAATTTTCTTAATTTTTGTAAATTTGATAACAAAAAAGCATTGAAATTCAATATCTTTTACTCCATTGGTTCAAAATGTGTGAAATCTCAAATAAGCATAATTTTTTTTATATAGAAGAGGAATTGTGTACATAATTTTGACATATTTAACCCTTCGACGCGCCAGCGTCTATATTCTGGACGCTGGATGATTTCCAACGCGTCCCTTCACCACATGTGGTGACGTTTTTCATCCATCCAAAATTTTCTTAATTCTTGTGTTAGTTGACTACTATTTGTACGGTATGGATCTTTTGAATAAGATATTGAGAATTTTTGAAAAATAGCAAAAGTGGTTTATGTCAAGTTTCATTCTTAGTTCAAAAGTGAGACCTTAACCCCTAAAGGACCAATCAACCCAATTATGCTTGATTTTTAGTCAAAGGCCCCAATAATCAAGTGTCTTAGCTTGATTGTAGTTGGTGTTTTCATTAGATGTTTAAATTAAGTTATGATACATCTTTTGAACGTTGGGATTGGAGAATAAACTTCATTTGAAGTTTTTCCACCGTTGAGAACTTTGAATCTTGAGTGTCCAAAATACAAAGGGCTTTCTAAAGATGCTTCAATCATAAGTCTCTTTTAATTTCTTCACCTTCAATTTTTTACTCCATGTAAATATAACTTTAATCTACCTTAAATGTAATTTTTGATATTAAATTTGACAAAAACATATTTATTTTGAATTTTTACCTTTTTTACATCATAAAATTTGTAAATATTCAATATATCTTCCAATCATGTTGAAAATTTTGTCATACCTTCATAATATTGATGATTATCTATGAAAAATTATAAATCATTCAATGTGATATTTAAAGTATGCAAATTATAGTGCTTTGACTTTTGCAAAAGAGGTGAGGACCTTTAGGGGTTAAACAGGATATTTCAAAATAAGTAAAATCAAATAATGAAAACCATACCATCTTGTAGTGCATGCTATTCCAATTTCATTACAATATTTTAAAAAAAAAATTAATGTTAATTTTGGATTTTTAATTGAATTTCAAGAGAAAACCTTGCAAAATTAATTAAAAAATACTAATATAAAATATGATGAATCCAACCGTACAGATGTTATCTTCACATTGACATTTATAACTTTGCTTTGTACATCAACTCCATTTTAATTTTTTATCAAACGTTTTATAACGGATCTTTGAAAACAGTGTTGAATTGGGACGATAAAGGGTTAATATGTACACCTCCTCTTTTTTAGCTAAGAATATTACATTTGCCACAAACTTGTTGAGATTTTTGGCTTGATTACAAAACCAAACAAACTCCAAACTTTAAACTATGGCCAATTTCATTGCCACAACTATGCTTGAATCTTTATAATAATGTTCTTTATAGTTTCATCCATTATATTGTAGGTAGAGGTTAGGATTCACACATCTATACCAAATATTAATCTTTTTTATTTTAAATAAGCTTCAATAGATGAGATATTTGTATATATTCTTCAAGATTGTTTTTTCACCAGCTAGAAAAAAAAATTCAAAACTTTTGGCAATTTAATTTTTTAAACATTTTATGTCACCCTATCCTCCACCTACAGAAAATCTTAAGGAGCAAACCTCCTTAGTTTAATATTCATTTCATATTCTCATTGTTGCACTTCACATTGTGACAATCGTACATTATATTGTCACATGATGGTATATGTAAATGTCATAATGTGGAATTCAATATTTAATGGTATCATTTAATAATTATAAAATTATCAATTTTAGTATATATATTTAAATATTAAACTGAGTTTCAGCTTCTGTTTGATTCAATCTTCCTCTTTGGATTACAAAACGGAATAGGGAAGATACCAGTAATTTTGAAAAATGTTCAAAATTGAATTTTCATTTTGATTTGCAAAATTGCTATTAGTCTAGTAGCATATGTTTCACTTTGTTTTCCATACAACTTTTAAAGTAGATGTTAGTAATCTCACTACGAGGCTCGCAATGCAGAACTCATTATTTAGGACACTTTGGTAGACAGTGGCCTAGTGTAGAGCGAGACATCTCCGAATCGATGTGTGGACTCATTTTAATTTTGAATTTAGCCGATTGGGTAGTCTGTAGTGTAAAAGGATGATCTTATCAATTGGTTTTGGAATGAGTAGTGTAAATAGGTTATGTTACCAATAGATTTCCCAATCTGGATTCCAATAGGTTCAGGGTAGTTAGGTAGTTGTGTGGCCGATGGGTATTTAGAGGGAGAATGCCGATTGGTTTTTCAGTCTTTTCCTTGCAAGTTGAGCAGGAAGCTCCTTCCGCTTGAGGAAGTAAAAAACTTGTGTGATTGTGTTTTGTGAATGATTTGTGTAATAGAAAATAGTTTTGGAACAATTGGAAGTGTGAAATTGTATTAATTGTGTGTGATTTGAAATTGTGGAAAGTGTGTGATTCATTGTATGGAAATTGGAGATTTGTGTTTGATTGAGAAACTGGTGTGGAGAAATTGATGAGTAATTGAATGTGCTTGCAATTGGAAATTGTGAATGATTGTGTGAGTGATTGGATTTTAGAAAGAGGCAGATTAACAATTGGGATTTTATTCCCAAGAATATAAAAAGAATTAAACTGAATTGGAGAAAAGATAGTGTAAAAGTTGAGATTAATTATAAATCAATTGGAGAATGTATAATCCAATTGGTAGTTGAATAATTGAATGTGAATCAATTGAAAGCTGTGAATTAATTGAGTGAATTGTGGAACCAGTGGAGGGTTATAAACTGAAACTAAAAATCAATTGTGTGTACGATTGGAAAGAAAGCGTGCAATAGAATGAGAAATTGAGTTGAATGGTGAGAGACTGAATATTATCAATTGGGAATTTGTTATCTGGAGACGAGTATTAATAACGTGTGTGGAAAATATCAATTGGAGAGAATTTGAGCTGTGTGTGAGGCGATTGGTTAATGGAATTAGCTGGGGTTGTTAATTGAAGAGAGCAATTGGTGAGAACGTTGTGTGAGTGAGTGATTAACCAATCGAGTGAATGTGAAGAGAGAATGTTGGTAGACAATAGATGAAAGAGAATATTTTCTAAGATTGATAGAATCTGGTAACAATTGGGAGGTCATGTCAGTGCTGAATTACAATTGGTAAGAGAGCCAATCGAAAAGATATGCTATTGGAGTAATCAAGACACAATTGGAAGAGATTCAATCTGGAAGCATTAAAGAAAGAACAATTGGAGAAAGTAGCTAAGGAGAAAAGCTTGAAGACAAGCACCAATAAGATTTGATAAGATATTTCAATACCCTATACTATTGGTTTAGAGTGGGAATTTATTGGTAGTTTTCAAATCCAATTGAGCAAATCCAATTGGAAATCTGAATTTATCTCCCTGTGAACGAACTCGTAACTATAGAGTTAATTTTATTTTTATGTTAAGGTAAAATTAATTTGTCTACACGGTGTAAAGCGATGCCACCGAATACCTCACAATGCCAAAAAAGCGGGAATGAGGCTTCAATATTAGCTTCATCCTTTAAGAATCATTACAACTTACCTTGGCACCATGTGAGAGTAGGCAAGCCCCCTCCCCTTCTCCCCCCTCCGACATCTTATTGATTTAAAACACTTCCTAAACACACTTTTGTTTTGGAAGACCACCAACTTTATTGAAATGAATTCTTTTTAATGCAAGGCAATCACCACATTGACCTCTTTTGAAATGTGAAGATGTTAGCAAATGTTTGTTCTCAGAACTATCAAATCACCATTTGCACAATATTTTTCTCAACTGATGTAGCCACAATTGTTGACCCGTTCCAATAGGCTTATAGCCAAAACACATAAAAATAATAATCATGTTTATGAAAAGTAAATTTCAGAAATGTAACTACAGCCAGAAATGCAAGAAGAGAATTTTTTATTGGAGCCACGTGCTTTACACTCTGAACGATTAAAAAATGGCTGGTGAGTACACTAAATAGGTAGATTAGTGTTAGATACACTAATTTACATAAACATGTTGTAAGTTTTTATTGTTGACCAAGTTTTTTACCCTCTATATTGGTCAAGATGAGGATCTTTCAATAGTATTGGAATCAATGTCTTTGGTAAAAAAATTTGTCGAGAGTGAAAATCTATAATATTTTCAAATCTTATAATTATCTAACACTAATCTACCTATTTAGTGTAGTGATGGCATATTCACAAATGTTGGTGCAGGTAAGAGTAGGATTTGCCTCAGTGCTTTCTGGTTTACATATGCTGGTAGTAGGGCAAGGTTACTTAGCTACGGATGCAACAGTGTCCTCGCGCCACAGATACAACAACTGAGCCAAAGTTCTAGGGGCTAACAAAATACCCTACAATTTCGCAGGCTCCATGCTAAATTTCACTGAAAATGACACGAGTTCACAATAGAGAGTTGTCTGCAATTGAAAAGAAGGTGGATTTCCATGGACCTCTTGATTTTAACCGCGAATACCATGCCTTATGCATTGTAGGAGGAAGTGTAAATGCCCTATGCAGAGCATAAATTTGACTAGTAACTCTCCTTTTCACTAGAAGATTGTGGAAAAAAATTCTTCAGCTTCAACTATTCACTAGGACAAGTTTTGATTAGGAATTTTATCTTTTCATAAGTCTCAGTTAAGTTCAAATATTTGTTGAATTTTGAACAATGATACCTAGTTTAACACAACAACCATAAACCAAGGTTCGAAACCACGAGACTCCGAGACTCCGAGAGGCGACCAAAACCTCAACTCTTAATCCCTAAACGTACCGATTATTTGAACACAAGCAGATGCTAGCCTCAAAGATATATATTAGCATGGCTTAGATGTACATGAGGTGTACATGAGAGGACCATTGCAAGCATAAAATCTACCCAACAAATTTGACATACTTACAGTTGAAGGGCTCTCTAATATTATCAACAACCCCTCATCACAAGAGGATTATTGTAATTGGTAGAAAATTTAAGTCTTACAAAGGTGACTTGAATGAAATTCAGACAAAATTGAATGAGAAAGTTGCAAGGCTTTGAATCTGTTTGTGATTCAATTTTTGGACGTTGGGACGTTTAGGAATTAACCCTTTAACGTCCCGATTCAACACTGTTTTCAAAGATTTGTTATAAAATGGTTGATGAAAAACGGAAATGGAGTTGATGTACAAAACAAAGTTGTAAATGTCAATGTGTAGATAACATTTGTACGGTTGGATTCATCATATTTATTATTAATATTTTTAAAGTAATTTTGCAAGGTTTTCTCTTGAAATTCAATTAAAAATCCAAAATTAACACAATTTTTTTTTTAAATATTGTAATGAAATTAGAATGACATGCACTACGAGATGGTATGGTTTCCATTATTTGATTCTACTTACTATAGAAAATCATATTTAAGGTCTTTCTTTTTGAACTAAGATTGAAACTTGACATTAATCACTTTTGTAATTTTTCAAAAATTCACATTATCTTATTTGGAAGATCCATACCGTACAAATGGTATTCAACTAGCACAAGAATGGCAAAAAAAAAAAAATGGATGAAAAACATCCAGTACCCACAGAAATCGAGCTGCTGAAATTCATCCGGCGTCCAGATTCTGGACGCCGGCGCGCTAAAGGGTTAAGCCTCAATTGTCAAGGACTCTAAACGAATCCCTAATTATATATCAAACTTAAAGGGGAGAAGATGAAAAAAAAAAAAAAAAAAACTTCCCATATTAAAAAAATTCCCTCATTTTGTCTTTTCACATAACATTCAGTAGTCTTTGAGCCTGCTGCCCTCCCTTGCACGGAATGATGTGGAATATCCCACATCATTTCATCCTTCCAACAAAATGATGTGGGATATTCCACATCCCATTAGTAGCTATGGGGGCACGTGGCATTAAGCAAGAGCAAGCAACCATGGTGCACAGTAATCGAAAGCACAATTCAACAATGTTTTTTCATTGTTTATTTGATTGATTCTCAACTCAATAGTGTTTCAACATTGAAAGCACAATTCCACAATACTTTTTCATTGTTTATTTGATTGATTCTCACTCAATAGTGTTTCGTCATTGTTTATTTGATTCAATAGTTCTTTCAATTAGAAATCACTGGTCACTCTGTATATAAAGGTGGATGAAACTTAAAAGGCAGTCTCTTTGAAGGCTACTGAATGTTATGCACACGAGAAAATATTCTCAGAATATTTTTTGCCTTGGGACAAACCACAGCTTTTCAAATCTCTGCCGTAGCACTAATTTAGCCAGCCTTGGCAGTTTGCACGTTTGATAAATTGTGGTGCACAGAGTCTCTGGCCTCCTTGTGGCTGCCATTCGTCCCCACCTCTTGTGGCTTACAATCGCTGGCTTGGCCCTTGTGGCTACCATTCTTGATCCATTCATCCATCCACTCCCTTCATGCATTCATCCATCCTCGCTGCCCTCGTCATCCAGTGACGTCACGGACGGGTGGACGGCTGACTCAGCCTCAGATACTCTGTGCATGCGCCCGCCTTGATATTTTATCAACGTTCCCACAATCCCACCGCTTTCATGAGCTGTAAGAAATCACACTAAAAGAAAGAAAAGAGAAGATGCTACTTAGTACTACCTCAAATTCTCATCTGGACGGAGGATACGTTCCAACATAGTCCACTTTTGGAGCAGGCCTCAAAAAACGCTTTACAATTCATCCAACACTCTTAGGGCCGACTTCCATGCAAGGGGGGCAGTGGGTGGCCGGTCCTCAAAAGGAGGAAGCTCCACCGATATGGGTGGAAATAGGAGGATTCTAGAGTATAAATTTCCTTTGTACCGAAATGGGTGGAGCATCGGTGGTTCTTGAGACCTCAATTCTTGTCTTCTAGTGCCTTCCACCCACTCCCCCTAAGGGCGGGCTTCCATGTATGATTGGTTCCGGTGGAATCAAGAAAACGATAAGGATTGAGGTCTCAAACTTCACCGGATGAGGGTGAGTGGAGAAGCAGGACATTGAATTTCACTGCTCATGGGTGGCACCTTTGGCATTGGTTCCTTTCTTTGTTGCGTTTAAGTTTAGGTGAATAGCAAGTATATTTGAATGTATAGATTGGTGGGGGCCCTCTCTACCGATGCACATGGAAGTGCTTTGCAGATTTTGGTGGTGGTGAAGTCACTGTTTACTGCCGGACCGATCCAAGCATGGAAGGCAACCCTTAGGGCCAGCTCCCATGTATAGGTGGTCGGTCCGGAAAATGTAGAAGCTCCTCCAAAATGGGTGAACAGAGCAGGATCGAGGAGTATATTTTTCATTTTTCCTGAAAATGGGGGAGTGTGGGTGGTTCTTGAGACCTTATTTCTTGTATTGTAGTGTCTTTCACCCAACCGATTGTCACATGGAAGCCTGTCCTTGGTCCAGGCTTCCATGTATGGGTGGCCTTTCTTCAAAAAGAGGAAGCTCTACTAAAATGAGTGAAACCAAGAGAACTCAAGAGTATATATTAAAATGATCCTAATAGCCACATTTTTGCAATAAAATTTTAAAACTAAATTTCTTCTTGAAATTTGTTTTTATAAATTGTCATCCTTAAATTGTCATCTATAGAATGTCAACATCTTATTTGTAATCGAAATACAAAAGAATTTTGAATGTTGAGTTAAAAAATTTATACAAAAATATTGGTGATAGCAATCATAAATCTAGCCATATGAATAGAATCTAAAATTCATAATGTACAACTTTTATTATACATCAAGTTCAAAATATTTCTCTTAGTTGCATTTTATAATTCATCTTTGCAAAACAACCCAATTTGGACATGGTTGTTGGCATTTAGGAATTAAAAGATTGTTAATCTTGTTCAATCTACATTGTGTTATTTTTTCTTACAATGAATTTTTTTAAATTTTGATACATATAAATAGATTTATGCTATATATATTAGATATTTAATTTTTAATTAAAAAATTCAAGCCAGTCCAACACCAATAGTTAAAATTACAAGAAAATTAAAATTTTCATCAAAGATTATCATATTGTCAATTTTCCACATTTATTTCAAAAAATGCTTAACACCATAGTGAGCAAGATTACAAGAATGACCTTGTAATGACATCTCGAGCGTTGAAAAAACAAAATGGGCAAACCAAGATGTGCCCAGGAAGTCACTGTCAAAAGATTTTGAAGATCATGAAAGAACAAAAATAGGGTATCTTTTATTCATTTGAGATAAAAATTATAATTTTACAAAAGTAATATAGGATGTATTAAACCCAAATTGAGAATATTCTACAAATATTCCATGAATATGCCCTAAGTATACTATAAATATTATAGTATTCCAATTATGTGTCTTGGCCCCCATTAAATACCTTGTGTTCATTTATGTATTCCAAAATTCTTATTGCCTTCCATGAGAAGATGTGTCTTGAATGAGTAGCACGCTATAGTCTTTTGTGCGAGACTAAAATGAAAGCATGCCATACATGGTTGGAAATCTTATTAAAGTACACACTCATGGGTTTTATAACATGATCATTGCAATTGTGAGTCAAAAGTTATGGCTTTTCAAAATTAACAATATTTCAAACACATAAATGGAATTGGGCTTTAAAATTCCCAATGACACCCTCACCAAAATGGATCATATTATATGTTGTTGAAAAGCTAAATAAATGAGCTCTCTAGATTGCTAAGTAAGCACCATAAGGAGAAAGAAAAAGGACGTAGAAGTTATAGCCCAACTAAGGGATAAAATCAAGAAATGTTACCTTCTTCAATACGGATTCTTAGAAGGTAACAAGAAATGTTCCTCAATACAAGTCAAAATGAAAAAAGTGAATAAAACACCCTAATTCTCTCAAAGGGTAGATCATGGAAAATGAGACTGCAGTTGAGATTTGAACAATTAAACTATAAGCTACAAAAAGTGGAAGTTTGGGGCCATTTGCAAGGCCCTTTAGGTCTGGGTTGATGACATTGTGATAATCAATCTTTTAGGACATTCTAATATATAGATTAAAGTTGAAGTGATCAATATTTCGTGTATCTAGTAGATGAAAATATGACATTGCTTATGTCATATTTTCTTTGCATAACAAAAATGCAATTTAAAGTACCACAAATACCATCTTTTTTTTCTTCAAAATTCAAAAGTTACTAATCATATTCATATGAATTTGTATTTTTATATATTTGTATCTAATTGTGTTTAAAAAAATAAAGAACATAGTAACAAAGAGACATAGTCATAAAAAAATTCACAATAACATACATACAAATAAGAACCTTGTAAATATGAAAAGAAGCTTTGAATTTATTCACAAGATAAAATTTACTTTCTTCCTTTTTTTTTCTTGTATTATTGTTTTATTGTAATTTTTTTGGTTGCATTGCCTGAAAAAACAGAGGGTTTCTAAATATGATAGTGTTTTGTGACACTTATACAAAACTCTAGTCAAATACTAGCTTAATTTAATTAAAATTTTCAAGCTATCACAATAAACCAAACAATATTTTTATCTCGAAAATATTATTTTTATAAATAAAAAGAGAAGATAATATATTGATTCAAGGTACTCCTTTATATCCTCAACATCATACATCAAACCAAAAAAAAGTAACTATTCTTTTAATGTACACTTTTATACCTTCAATTATATCACTCTCCAATTTGGCCCCAATCACTAACAATTCCATAAATTTGAAACAAAAAATAAACAACTCTAGATGAATCTTTGCATACTAAAAAAATAAAGAAAATAAAGAAAATTGCAAATCTATGTGACTCTTGCACCCTCCCTCAATCCTACTACAAGTTGACCTAGGTGATTGTTCTCTAATTCTACTACTCAAAATCTCTGCCTTCAATAAAGGCATTCCATAGTCAAGTGTCCATTAGCAAAGCTTTGGACTACAAACAATATGGGACAAATTTCTTACCCCAAATTTCAAGCTTATAAAATCACTCCATTTACACTAAATGTCTTAATCAGTTCAATTAATAAACACTAAACAACTCACATCACCACAACATCGCCAAAATTTGCACTTAGATTTTGAAGATGGTAAAGTATTTGAGTCTTAATTTTTTTTAATATATTCTAAATGAAGGCAATCCAAGATCCTAGAGTTACGATTTCCACTTTTGACATTAATATCACCCTAAAATCCTCAACCCAAAACTAACTATTATTTGCAATTTTTAGGCTCAAAATGAAAACAAAATGTAAGCGTTTATATGTATTTGGCAGTCCTTTGGACACCTCGTATCTCTTGTAATGTCTTGTATCTTTGTTGGCTAACAACCGTAGGGAACAAGCAATGCAGGACACCCATTTTTTTGGCTAAAAACAATCGTAGTAAATATATTCCGTCCATGTTTCCACTGGAATGCATTCTCATTCTACATTCATGCTATTTTTTTGAGAGCTTCTCGTAGCGTAGCTGCTTGTTATCAAAAGATTATATACCAATACAAAAAAAATAAAAAATAGTCTCTTTATTTCAAGAACTGATAATCTAAGATTTTCAATGGAGAATGAGCTTTGTTTTAGAATGCACATGCACTAGTAATTTCATCTTTATAGCTGTATGAATTATTGTAAATATTATGAGAAGGTACTTTATTCTTGAAGTTTTCTTCCAAAAATTCAAAAAAATTATCATCTTTATTTTTTTTATTTAAAATGATAAATGAAATTCATTTGCAATATGCTTGGATTATGCACCATATTTCTTTGGTGTAAAATAAAGTTGACCGTTCTTATGTTCTAGGATAATTTTTACAAATTTTTTTGCCCTACAAAACTTTTCCAATGAAATTAAAAAAAAAAAAAAATTGTCCCAAAACTAATTCAACAAATAAAATCATAATATAATTTTGGATACTAATTTAGATGAATATTTGTCATGGTTTAGAAAATCAATTGAGTTACCTATGCTAAATCATCATTGGTGGTCATTATTAACTTCAGGGCTTTATACTAAATTTATACTTTGGTGTACTATACAATTTCAATTTATCATTATTCATTGTGTCTTTTATAAAAAGTAGTTTCATTGAAATAATCCAATTACAAATCTATAGAAATTTGAAGACAATTTTTTGAGTTTGAACTAAATTGCAAAATATCCAAAATCTTAGATAAATCTCAAAATTACTCTTGTATAAGACTTTCTATTTTTTTTTGGAATTTTCATGAATAAACTAAAATGTAAGGCACGAAAATTATTAAAAATATATTGTACAATTCAACAAATCTTTAATCAATGTGGCAATTTTCATCCAATATTTACTCAAGTGATCACGTCAACACACATATATGATCTTTATTTCTAGATTGCACTATTTGAGATGATCCAATGGTCAATATGTATTGTGCACACATGTGACTAAAAGTGTAATAACTATAAGTAGGCTATTGGGGCATGAGCTGAGTGATCATGCTAAAAAGAGGGGAAGAAATGAAAGGAAATCAAAATTAAATTATTGTAAGAAAATCAGAATGAAGAAATAGACCTTGGAAGTACACTAAATGTGCTATTTAGTATTTGGGACAATACTCATCAACACAAACACTATTTGACTTTTTAGAGATATATTGTTCATGAAAGAAAAGAAATTATTGTAAAGTTTGAAATAATAAAAAATTCAAGTAAACCTTATGAATGTAATGTTCCAATGACAAATGGAAATTTTATACACAGTAATAAACATAGCGGCATGCCACCTCATTTCTCTCTCATCAATGAAAGTGGGAATGACAAGTGACAAACTTCTATGTATTGTAAGGATACTATTTCTTCTCACCTGTTGTAAAAAAAAATCAATTCTCACTAGATAGTGGACACTAGTTTTTCTTGTAGTTTTGAATTTTTACATTTTATCGTTTTTGTATTTATTGTTCTATTTTTTATATTGGCTATTTTTTCATTTGTCAATTTATCCTTTCAATGCAAGATTTTTTTGGATAGAGATGTCTATTTATATAACGTATTAAATTCCAATCTATTTTGTATCTTTAAATGCAAGGAGCAATTTCGGCAGTCTCAGTCTTCTTTGGGCACATTCTAAAAGACAATTGGATATGGAAAATAGACAAAAATGTCAAATTATAGTCTTGATAGGATTTTATTTTTATATTAAAATTATTATTATTTATTTTATGAAGAAATAAAGTTATAGCTTCAAGATGTTTTGAAAATATTATGGTTGAATGACAAAATGTCCCTACTATCACTAAAAAAAAACAATTATAGAGACTATACGTGTCAAGGTCTAAACAAGTTCTTACTTAAAAATTGTTGTTGAATTAAAAGTATTATAATAACACATAAAATTTCACATAATTTCAAATTCATGGAAGAAAATTTTATTTGAGAAGTTATAAATTCAATTTACAATCAAACTTGAAAAGAAATTATAATACTTATTGAAAAACTAAACATATTATTTTTATAATAGATTCAAGTGTAATGATATAATATGGTGATCATGATATGCACAAGTTTTGTTTGAACATCATCATAAAATCATTTCCTTAAATCTTATTTATAAGACATTTTAATAGTTTTTTAAATATGGAGGAATCTAAAATCTTTTATCACTAAAGGCTCTTGTAACCAAAAAAGTGAATGTGCAAACTCCAATATGGCCTTCAAATTATTCATCTTTTAGAAAGAGCTCACTTATCTGAAGAAATTCGATAAGCAGTGGATAAGGAATGCACTCTTTGGGACTCGGTTGGGTCACCACGTACAGTGGAACTATGTGAAACCGGCAATGGAACAATTTAACTAGGAGTTTAGGTGAACTCGGCCAGTAGGCTTGTGGGATCTTCCTTTTTTATAAATAGAGATGAAAAAAAACCAAAATCCCGCTAAGCCCTATTTGGAGTCTCGGTTCATGTTTTTCTTTTCTTTTTCTTTTTTTGACGTTTTGCATTGGAATAAAGCTTCTTCTATGAGAGTTTTTTATTTTTATTTATTTTAATAAATTTTTCATCTTTTGTATTTAAATTTAACTTAAAAAATGAAGAATTTCAAGTTTAATTTCTACTTCATGTTACAAATTTCAAAATAAAAAATATCATTTATTTATAGCAAATGCAATTTCTTTATGTTACATTCCAAATTTGAGTGCTAACCAGCATTCATGTTAAACATATTTTTTCATATATTAGAAACATCAAATTTAAATTAATAGATTCAACTAAAAAGGAAAAATTAAAAGTAACAATAGAAATTTTGACTTGAACATCATGATAGTTAAGAGTATTTTAGTATTTACGATGTGAAAAGTAAAATTATTGCTTCATTTGTTTTAAATTATTATTCATTGCTATTTGCGCCTCAAGAGATTTTGGATTAATGAGATGTATTTTGTTATATTTATTGTTTTTATTTCATTTTTTATTTTCAAAATTGTAAACACTACATACTTTCACAAAATCATTTGGATTTTTTGCAGTCATAGATGACATATTCTTATACAAAATAAAAAGGTAAAATAAAAAACTTAAAAATTTAAAAGCCATATTGCATTTGAAAATGATGTTTGACTATGTAATCATGGAGCTAGTCCTTGAAGGACTAAGGTTTAAATGCCTTTGACCTATTCAAACTACATGATTTTTTTATCAATTTAAGTAAAGTTTCAATAATGTTATTTGCATCCTTTATTTCATTCTAATTTTTTTTTAATAATTAGCAATTTAAATATTTCTAGAATCCTATAGTTACTTTGTTGAATTGTGAAAAAAAATAGAAATTCAAAAAAGTTAGAAATGCAAGGCTATGTTTTTGAAGAAGACAATATATCCCTTGGTAATTAGGATTAAGGCATGTATGTCCAAATGGAAACGTTAAAGAAGGAACACTTGATATAAAATTGAAAAGAGATTTACACTACAATATTGAATGATGAAGATGTTACTAAAAACCACTATTATTAATACTAGAAGATTATTTTATATATATATATAAAATTCAAAGGGATTAGTGAAGTCATGAGCAACACAAACTAAGAGATATGATATAGTGCAAAATTATAAAATAAGTGTAGTTTGTGTACTAAAAACAATATAAAACAAAATCCTTGATAAAGTGAAAATTTATATTGCTAAGGCCTTGTTTTTGGGTAAAATTAACTTGATATGAAGTTACTACTGTACCTTTCAAGTAGCTTCATCTTTAAATAATATATAAAACCAAGACAAATTTTTGGGAAATTAAAAGTAGATTTTGCTAAATTTTATATGAATTGATTTTTGAAATAATTTAAATGTTGAAATATTACCAATTTCTAACATTCCTCAAAAAAAATTGTATACAAAAGTGTGTTTTGAAGGTGTGGATTGGGTTGGTCTTGTAGTCAAATTCATTTCATGTCACCCTCAAATGATAAGGGATAAGAACTTGCAAGCCCATGTGAATTCTCACCACACCATGTTTAAAGTAGATTTTGATGCAAAATTGAGCACATCAAATGATCTTATTTTGAAATGTTTTCAACTAAGAAAAGTTAGAAGGCCAAGTTGTTTGTCACCTCCAAAACGAATTTTTTGACTTGAAGTTTTTATACATGATACATGGTCAAAATTCAGTAAGATTGAAGAATGTGCAAGAAGAACATGTGCTGTGATCAGACTTTTGAGGGTCAATTGCGCATAGTATACTAACTTATTTTGAGTATTGTTCAACTAAAAATACTTGCATTTCAAGTAACCTTTCACTTCTAAAAAGAATTTTGTAATTTGAAGTCTTTTTACTTGAGTTATTAACATTTTTGCAAAGGAGTTTAACTAGTGATAAAGAGAACATGAAGTGTGAGTTCTACATATCCGACATTTATTGTTGTCACTAGTGCCTTGAATTTTGTATAAAGCACAAGACTTTACAACATTGGAGCACTTAGTTTCAGGAAGTGAAGTTATCCACATACTTGCATTAACTTGCAAGGTCCCTTGGGATGAATGATGAAAATAAAATATTATATTTTTCCAAAAAAGAAGATTTAACAAATTTACAAAATGTTCAACGAACATGACTTTTTGAAAAGTATTAAACATTTGTCAAAAGTATGACAAAGCTGCTTGGAAGTTACAATATCTATAATTGATCAACGTTAGAATTACAATCCACGTAAGGCTTTAACCTATGTGGGTGGAAATAACAAAATCATTATTAAATTAGAAATCCCTCTGCCCCTCTATAGTAACAAGTGGCAATAATCGGTGCTATTCACTAGAGCCTGACATGGACATACAATCACCGGTACTATAGACTTTCAATTGAAGTTTGACAAGCGGCAGTTATCGGTGCTACTCACTAGAGCCTGACATACAATCACTGGTACTATAGACTTTCAATTGAAGTTTGAGAATGTCATATAATTTGCCTATTTGGGTATGATAAGTAACTGGAAGTTAATGCATTAATCTTTTGATAATGAAAGATAAAATCTTGTCTAAAACGAGACTTCCGTCATTCAATAACTTAAGTATTTGTGCTACTATAACTTAGTAATAACACTAGCCTAAAAGACCATCGTGAAGAAAGAGTGTGACTGTTTTGTTTGGAATATAGCTATGGTTAGGGGCATGGGTAACAAGGTCTACGTTGGCGCCTCATCTTCAAGGTAGAGGCTATTTTAAATGAGGACTGCCATGATCTCTTACTCAAGATTAACTTACTGCTTAGCCTCCCTTCAGTCCCTTACCTTGCTCATTCAAAAGATCAGTACATGTTCGTGTTTTCATACGAATCTTCCCATCCTGAACATTCTGGACCCAGAAATCAACGCGTGCTCTCTCCGTCATGAAATCCGGTTGCCTGACCGGGCGGGCCATTCATTCACTCACTCACTCACCAGTCAAAACACATTCAACAAATGCGGGAGAACGATCCGATGGCGCTGATCAACCCCTTCATTCTCCCTCGCTGGGCTTTGATCGATCGATCGATCGATCGGAGCGAGCAAGCAAGCACCACATGACCGTTTCTCGTTAGATAGATTCGACCTCTTCGGACACTAGTAGACTGATCTGCTCACTAGCTCCACCCAGACAACTAATGTCAGTAAGACCTAGAAAATGAGACGAGTTTAACTGTGCAAGTTCATTCACCATTGTCAGGTACATCAAGTTGATAAGGAGATTGCACAGTCTGCCAACTGGGTGCTTCAAATCACTGTCTTCCTAGCTACTTAGCTCCTTGGTGTCTGAGGGGTTAGTTCACGTCTTGTCTGATGTTCCGGTTCCCAGTATTTGACGTTCGTCTCATTGGTAAAAGTGTGCGATAATTTACCTTCAGAGTCTGGACACAACGTACTAGAGAGAGAGAGTAGTGAGAAAATTAAAGGCGGTACTGATTCCGATGTGTGGGGATATGATCAGATGGAACTGCATGCCTGCCTCCCGCGTATCCGCTCCTACGTAGGCTCAACAAGCAAGCGAGCCTAGCATGGATGGACGGTGATAATGGGGCCACGGCGCGGGGTCCGTCTGCCTCCAACCATAAAAGCATGTATTCGCAACAACAGTGTTTGTGTTTTGTGTTTGTGTTTGTGTTTGTGTTTGTGTTTGTGTTTTTGCAGGAAATGATCAGTGAGAGCTTCTCAGCTCAACTGCCTGTCTGTCTGTCTGTCGGCTTGCTTGTTGCTTGCTCTTCACGGCGTCGCTGCTCTGTCCTGAAGGGCGATCAAAGTATACGCGATCATCGGACCCAGTGAGGTAATTATTACGTACAGAAGGAACATCTATATATATAGACATGTTTCTGTTGTGCTTAAGTAGTACCTTCAATTTGTTTCTGCCATTGGGGGTACGTCGTCTTAGAGGTAACTATTCGTGGGTGAGAGCAAATTAAGCATGGCGTTAGGTAGTGTGTTAACCCTAAAGGAGAATTTATTTCTTCAGTCAGAAAATGGCTTTTGACGACATGCATACATGCATGTGGAAGATCTTACAGATATTGGGAGTTACGATTTGGCTGCCAATTTTGCAGTTTCCCACAAGATCAGCAACTTTCTGACTCTGAACTTGTAGCATGAGAAGATCGTAGCATGCAGGGTCTCAGTGAGCTTGTTCTTACTACGTTACAAATGACGACAAGAAAGAATATCAAATGGATGTTTGCTTGGCAATCAAAGGTAATTAAGTCTGTAGCTGTCTACTGGCCTGGGCACCAAGTTGATCGATGAATACCTGAAGATCACCAGCTTGGTTTCTCATATACACATTTCTAGTGAAGCATATTAAGATCACTACTGACAAGCATGCATGCAGGTGAGAAAATATCTTACAGTCATGGGTCCCAGGGTCTTTCATATCCCACAGAAAATATCTTACATGCATGGATCCTTGCTTGTCCTGCTACTTGTCAATGATTGACCAGTGTTGTGCAGGAAAATGCAAATCTGATGACATGCATTAGCTGTAACCAAAGATCTGTATTAGATGCCATATATTCCCAATCAAGCAAATCAGGACGCATGTCCGGCCTCCACCTGTACCTACTGCACTCAGTGAAGTATTTCTCTTCCTTCTATGTTGTGCATATCATAACATTGTTAAGCACTAGACTTTGTACCCCTACTAAAGTTTCCAAGATTTTTTCGGATGCTCTTTGTCAAATTCACATCTTAAATTTGTCTTACTTGTTTGACTCCTACTAAATTCCCTCATATAATGGCATGTGTCATTTTTCACTCTATGTTCCAAGAAAAGTTACCCTATTAGTAAAAAATCAATCCAGCACTAGGCAGTGCAATACCTTATTGTTAAAGAAATTTATGATGTTAGGAACATCAAATACAATTATATGCTCACTTTCTAGATTGCTATATTGGCATCTGCACGGTTGATTCTATTTAGTATGGTATGTGGTTTAACCCCTATGTGACCGAAGGATCATTTTATAGTTGCTGCCCTTTTTTTAATGTTTGCCTAGGATGAATATTTTTTTATAAAAAATAAAAAATATTTTCAAATGGTAAATCAAGTCTACTTTCCAATCCAATTTGATTCATGTTAATACGAGTTAAATTCCACTAAGGATAATTCTTCAAAGACAAAGACCTCAATATTGTCATAGTATTATAGAATTTACTATTTCGGGAAACTAATAATGTTCTTTCCTTTGGAAAAATTGCTTTCTTGAATTTTGGAATAGAATGTTTAGTTTTAACCAATCATACCAAATTTCAAATTTTAAAAGAAAAATTGTTATTTTGGTGAATATTAAAAGGTAAATTCTTCTAAATTCATTAAATGAGTATTTTATTATTTTTTCAAAGTTTGACCGTATGGATAATTACTAAACATCATGCTTCTCAATGGTTCCAACAGTACCTTTGTAATGTATTCTGTATTAAGAATGTGATTGTCATTTAAAATATCATATCACTCAAATGGATATGGCCTGAAGTTGGAAAATATTGTTGAACATGACAACCCTGGTTGTGATCATAGGAATATATGTAACCACTGCATCTAACTTATGCTTGTGTTTTGCATGATGTGCAGGCCGTGATTGCTCTATATTTGCAAGACTGTATTTGATACGTCCAATTTGAGGAGCAATCTGCAGCGAAAATGAAATGCATGATGAAGATTGATGTCCATCTCCGGCCTGCCTCTTAGATCTACAATGCCATGAGTTGGACTTATTATAATAATAATAATACAAGAGAAAAAACCTTCTTGTCCTAGAATGCAAGTGTCCCATTCTGATCAATGTTGCACGTATTAGATAATTTGCACGTATCCAAGACATTGACTACAATAGGACACTTGCACCGTATGTCCCTCCTTGGGGCATATAGTTTCTTTCTCTTGTGTTAATTAACATTCAAATTATGATAATATATCTGACAAGCGGCATTGTAGGTCTAAGAGTTGGTTCGGACATGGAGAAAATGGTGAACCAACTTGAAATTACCTTCCTCTGACATTCTAGGAATGTAGGGTTAGCTAGTCTAATTTGTCTATATGTAACAATTTTCTTCTATGTATCTATTTGATTTTATTTGGAAAGGATTAAATTATTGCACAAATCAGACTTAGATACTTGGACATGAACTATAAATTGAAACCAAGAGGAACTTCTCGTCGATCAATTTGTTATGTCAAGGTACAGTTTGTTGTCCTATTACCAACCACTGCCCCAAAACCAACCACCTTGATTCTTGCCTAATTTCTAGATTTTCAAAGGGAAGATGTATCTCATTTGTACATTAGAGCATATGATCAGTTTTAGGTCAACGTATGACTTTCACTTTGAAAATTTGTACTTATTCAAATAATTATCAAAAAAATAAAAAAATAAATCTGAAAACTTCATAATTTCTTATTGCTAGAAGAGGAAAATACTCAAAATATCAATTCATCTATCCTATGTATAGTGAATGTCTTAACTGATCGGTTTTAGGTGCCTCAACCTTATATGATTCTGGTTGTGCACATTATTTTGATATTTCAGAAGGAATTTAGTGTATAGTAACAAGTGTATGTAAAAAGGTTATACTCATAGCATATCATCTAGTGTGCAGTTGAAGTAATTTGTTTAAATTATACTAGCAAACACCCTGTTGCAATGCACCAACATTGCATTTGGAACATGGGAAGCAGTTGGGAACACAAAAGGAACATAAGACCTTTGGGAACATTAGGAAACATGATGGGAACATTAGAGAACGCTAGGAAACATAAAAGGGACCCTAGCCAATGTGATGCGAAGCTTTGGGGAACATCATGGGAATAGTGGAGAACGATTTGAGAACATGATGAAAAATTGAATTAAACACATGATGTGAAATATGCATGATTTTGTGACATTGTATTGTGACGGATACCAAAAAAGGTCTGTAGTGACATGGTATCATGACAGATATCAAACAGGGTAGTGACATGGTATCATGACGTTGTGTACTTGATATAAGAGATATCATCAAATGGTCAAGAAGCTTATAATTGTATTTGGCCCCAGAATCTAACATCTACAGACATCTGGGCTGATGTATATTGTATCCATGTATCCATTTTCTAACAAGGAACTCCATATTCTCCATCAATGGTAAGTATACACTACAGGTACATAGTATCAACATTGTTTCCAGTACTATAATCACCCAGTAAACACTCTTGAGGAATCCTGCACATCATCTCCACGCAGTGAAAAGTCCTCACTGACCTCCATCTAGACAAAATGATCATGGATACATTTTCCTGGTCTGACACAGGAAACAGCTCTTTGTTTGTTTAAATTGAATTAGAGGTAGGGGCACTCTTGTATCACTAATTCACTAGCACCCAACCATCATTACTTTGTTACTGTCTTTTGTTACAGTTACTTTGTTTCAGTTACTATAGTGTCCATCCTCAAAAGGGGAGAGTAGTATTGTTCCAATGTCCCTTTGTCCGGTGGGCACCAGGTCATTGACATTACGAACGGACACTTTATTCACACCGGCCTTGCAATAGGGTCGGAGTTTCTATCTATCTACTCTTGTACTCCCTCCGTCCCAAAGTTATTGTCCAACTTGTTTGCTTGGTATTTCTTTGAGCCAATTTCATTGATCAAATTGTAAGAAACATGATTAAAAAAGGTTCCAAATTATGTCACTAGAATGATTGAAGAACATTGCATGTGTTCATTGCAACCTAAATAAAATTAGCCACAAGGAAGTATTTTTTTGACCTACTTTAAAAAGCACTTTCAAACATGGCTTTCAAACATGACAATAACTTTGGGACGGAGGGAGTATCAAATAGGCACAGATTGTGCTTGTAGAACATCACGTAATGGGGGTAGCTCACAGAGTAAGTCTACATGCACCAGATGAACAACGTTATTAGTAATTGCTGATCCATTGGGGACCAGTTATCAGCCAAGAAATGACACATATCATGTGCACTACCCTATTTGTGCCACAATTTGGGAGTCCCCTTATGCCACTATGTACCAATATCAAAAATTTCATGCATCAAATTTTTAAATGTAAGACACTGATACACAGTGACCACAAAGTGGCACAAATAGTCGAATCCCACAAATAGGGTGGTTTACCGTACAGCTACCAATCACATGCATCATTTCAAAAGGAAACCCACTAGTTCCAGCAGAAACACAAATGAAGTACGGTATGCACTAGGATCATAATAGTCACAAATAGAGGTGTTTCCCTGATCTTGCGATTTTGCAAAATTCTGACCCTAAATGAACACAAAATAACAAACTTCACAAGTAAGGCTGAGCCATGTGCATTTCAGATAAGATCAACTTCAAACAGGTTGCAAGCTTACCTGCCGTCACCAAATTCTTCATCAACGGTATCGTCATTTTTGAAGCTGAAATCCAACATTTCGATCAAGAAAATCTGCATTTGGCAACCAAAACGACTGCCTGGGTTTATCTTTCTCGGGCTAACCACTAAGCAAGAAAGAGCTTCAATGACCAAACCACATTGAAGCATATTAGTTGGGCAGTTGAGCAGCAAGCCACGGTGAGCAATCTAAAAGGCAAGCTCATTGAGAGGCGCCCTTAGGTCAGCACAATAGACTTACAATTCACATTGCACCTATGTTTAGTTTCTATCTAAATGCTTACCCTAAAGTCATCTGCAAAAATAACAAACAAGAAACACATCACAGACGTAGCCACTCATCGGAAAAAACAGCACAACGCAAACACAATGAAGAGAATCCATATGAGCAAACATGAGAAGTGAAAGATACCTGTTGCCTTTCAAAGACATTACAAAGCTTGCCCAATGAAAGCATTGTTGAAGTAGGTGAGGACCATTACACTCACATGATACACCCAAGATACAGACCTAAAACTCTGGCTCTTAGAAGGATACTTGAACTTACAATGACTTCTAGAGACAGACCTATGGACACTATAATTTCTGCTGCAATTGGAAGTGTTGAAGGGCTCCAAAATATCTCAGGTGGAGCGACAAACAGTTCATGTAAGATAAAATTGCAGATAGTATTCAGATGTTGACATGGTGGTAATTTAACTCCCTCTCTGTAGTTAACATGATAGTCTACAAGCTGCTAAACCAAACATAATCCACTCGTCAGTGATCAGCCAGAAAATGGAGATAACCGACACAGCTCAGCCACAGTCAAAATTGTCATCCATCTTCCTTCAATGTTTCTTCTCCTTCTGCTTTTTCGGTGGGGCCAAGGCTTGGATCACCAACTTCGGTTTTGTAACCACAAGCTCCCGGGGCAAAACTGATACTGCACAGACAGTTGTTTCCACGCGCACGAGTGGAAGCACCTCTAGAATAACCACCATCTGCAGTTGCACCATAAGCTTGCATCAGTGCTTGGCCATTTATCGATTAAAGACTTGAACCTTTGTCTGGTCCCTGTAGTCCTAGCTACATCGACAGGTAAAGACGAATGCAAAATAGTAATGATCTTCATACTGTATCAGCAAATTCTAAGACAACCTAAATACGGACACTACCCAGAGGTTGAATCATTGTAATATTAAACTAGAGATTATGATAATAGTGGTGCGATCCAAACTAAGCAGATCTATCGTACTTGAACGCTGATGATGCTATGTATTGCTCAATATTTCCACGTAAATTTATGAATAGAACATGTAATTTTTATGTTTCTTCAAAGTTTAAGCTCTTGAAATGATTTATAGAATATTTATCTGTAACAGGCTTTTGATATCCAACCATGCGCATGCTTCCCTAGCCATCAAGACTCACATCTCTTCTTTCTCAGAAAACCTTAAAAAAAATTAAACAGCAATTCCTGTCTAAAATACCTGCCACAATAGAACTCATACCAAACCCTGCACGCAGACAACATGAGCATTGCAGAAGAGTTGACAGGTTCTAGAAACACAACAGTAGTCATCTCCAAGATGTAACCAACGACCAACTTCAACATCACCTGAGGGTTCGTCAAGTCCACGGATATGTAGGGTGTGAGACTCTGAATAGCTTCAGTTACGGCATGAATGCACTCCAGCTTTCCAAATGAAACATTCGATGCTGTTGTCTCACCAGTTTTCTCCTTTTCTTCAAGTCCTCGTCTATTGACAGCTACTGCATACTGAAAACGACCAGAATCAGAGAGGTCTCATGAATATCAAGCAGGAGAAAATCCAAGACCTCTCAGCAGATAAACAGTCAAATGGAAAGTCAGAATTATTGTCAATAATAAAGATTGGTTAGCTCATAGATTATGCACTTTGCATAGAATTATTGTAAGGTGTCCAAGGACTTATACCTTCAGTGGGCTGTTGCTAGAAATGTTGTGCCCTTCAATAAACTCCTTCACCAAAATAACTACACTACTTCGGACATCTTCTTTGGACCAAATGCACGTGGCCTGCACAGGAAATATTCGATAACACCATCTGAACACATTGGAAAGAACATAGATGAGATATCAAAGTAACACTAGAAAATTAGAATTTTGAAACCTCAAAATAACCTGCGATAGTAGGCCCTCTAGTGCAATTAAACCGTCATTCAAATAAGTAAATTGGTTATTCAATTCAGATTCGAGCATCACATCTTTACATGCAAATAAGGGTCATTTCTGCATTCCTTGTTCTCTGAGAATGTCTGTCATGGTAGATGCAGAGTCACTAATTTCTGAGAATGCAAAAAGTACCTGGGTGCGGCTCTTGATCGTGAGTGAAAATCTTTAAGGATTCTGGCGATGAATGTCACAAGGTCTCCAGGTGAGCGGCTAGGAATGGAAATGTAGACCATGCCATTCCTTGCGAGTTTCACTAAATGAAACTCTTGTTGCTTGATTTCTCGAACTACTGAATCCCCATCACTTGCAACACTGTCCGCTTCCAACTCATTCCGTGTGGCATTGTTGTCGTTTGTACCTTGAACCTCGCCCCTAGGAGTTCGTACTTCCTCTTGGCCAGCCCTCGCTTCTTTTTCTTCTTGTGCGATTGACTCCTCTTGGCCTTTGGTTACGTCTGGTCTTGTTGACCCTGAATATGCTCCCGTTCTCGCACGCTTCGCATCGGGTTCCATACCAACGCCATCAGGAGACTTGGTAACATCGAGAAACTGTCAAATCCATCCATCATGTTGATTAATGGTTTGGTGTGCTAAAAAAAGAGGAGGATTCCATAGTACGCACTTGCTTTCACATATCAACTCGGAGGAGAATTTGGATTTCAGACCCTAGGGTTTCGGTAACTAGGACTCTGGCAAATTGCAATTAGATTCTGTTGTACTTACTGCGGTTATTCAACGCCAACTCCATTAGACTATTCCAAAACTCTTCTGTCCAAAAACGAAAAACATGTAAAATTGTACATAATGATTATTGCTCAGTATGACAAACCTCATGAAGAATTTCCATGGCCTCCTTGGTGGCACTTTTCTCGCGTTCTACCCTAGGCAATTCCACAATGACATTACACATGATTCTCTTCATGTTAGCTGCCTTGTGACAACCAAACTGATCCACCAATTACAAACCCTAAACCCTCGGCATACGCTTTTCACATCAAGGATAGGAATTAAAAAAAGAGTGCAACCATACCATGATGACATTACACAGGATTCTCAAATCATGTTAATTGCCCCGTGATCCACCCATTACAAACCCTAAAACCTCAGTGTACGATTTTCACATCTAGGATGGGAATTAAAAAAAAAGATCAACCATATCACGATGACATTACACGTGATTCACTTTCTATTAATTGCCTCATGAAAACCAAATTGATCCACCAATTACGAACCCTGGAACCTCAGGGCACAATTCTCACATCAAGAATGGGAAATAAAGAGTGCAACCATACCATGGTGACACTCTCTTCATGTTAATTGCCCCGTGATCCACCAATTTGATCCGCCGATTACAAACCCTAAAACCTCAGTGTACGATTTTCACATCAAGAATAGGAATTAAATAAGAGTGCAACCATACCATGATGACATTACACATGATTCTCTTCATGTTCGCTGCCCCGAGGCAACCAAATTGATCCACCAACTACAAACCCTAGAACCTCAGGGCACAATTCTCACATCAAGAATGGGAAACAAAGAGTGCAACCATACCATGATGACACTCTTCATGTTAATTGCCACCAATTTGATCCGCCAATTCCAAACCCTAAAACCTCAGTGTACAATTTTCACATCAAGAATGGGAAATAAAGAGTGCAACCATACCATGATGACACTCTCTTCATGTTAATTGCCACCAATTTGATCCGCCAATTCCAAACCCTAAAACCTAGGTGTATGATTTTCACATCAAGAATGGAAATTAAATTAGTGCAAGCATACCATGATGACATTACATCACACATGATTCTCTTCATGTTAGCTGCCCCGTGACAACCAAATTGATCCACCGATTACAAACCCTAAAACCTCAGTGTACGATTTTCACATCAAGAATGGGAATTAAATAAGAGTGCAACCATACCATGATGACATTACACATGATTCTCTTCATGTTAATTGCCTCGTGATAACCAAATTGATCCACCAATTACAAACCCTAGAACCTCAGTGGGAAATAATGAAGAAGGGTGCATGCAGTGATAGTGGTGGTCGTGGCGGGTGACTTACGGAAGGCGCAGGTGACGAGGAAGCCAGAGCGATGGAGAAGAGGCGCGGCGTGGGAGGAGTAGAGGTAGCGGGGCATGTGGATGACGCCGCCATGCTGTTCCCACGGTTGCAGAGGTGGAGATGCTGAATCAGCAACTGCAGCAGAGGCAGGAACAATGGGAGCGGAATGCGGCACAAGCGACAGGGCCGTGGCGTCCATGGCGATGGCGTTGCGAGGAGCTTCAATGGTGCGACCGATAATGCAGTGAAAAACCGCCGTTGTGTCTCATGACCGACTCCGTTACGCAGGCAAGCAAGCAGGCAGGTTTCATCGCCAGCTTCAAGCCACAGTCTAACTTACCCTCCATACGGTAATACTCCCTCCGTCCCATAATAGGTGATGCTTTTGAAAAAAACAAAAAAAATATTAAGCAAACTATAATGATTTCATAAAAAAAATTATTACAGTTGAGTTAATCGAAAAGTCAGTCCAAAAAGGAAAGTTTTTAGGGGTAGTTGCATGGTACGGTGTGCCTATTAGATGACTCAAAGACTGTGCATGCAATGCACATTATTTTATCATTTTTGTCGAAATCACTCGTTTCCAAAACATATTAAAACTCATTGGTGATATTTTGAACTAGTTTTTCTTAACAAATGGTGAGATTGATGTATATGAAATCTAAAGAGACATTCTTTATTTGTGTGAAGGCTTTACGTTAAGAAATATGAATATTTGAAAGTACCCTTTTGAACAAAATTTTTGATGAACATGATGAAAGTTTAACAATGAATATCGTGCATGATTTTTAATTTTTTTGCAAATTCAATTCAAAGCCCATGTGTAATGTCTTATATAGATTACTATATTGATTTATAATTTCTTCAAATCTTCTTTTGCATGCTTAAAATGCCTCAATTATAAAAGATGTCTACATTAAGTAAAATTGCAATATAGAAATTATTTTTAAATAAAAATCTGCGGAAAGGAATACAATAAGTAAAATTCTATGTGCTCAAAGAGTTTGAAGGTTAAATTCCAAAATTTTCATTACAAACTAAGTGCATTTGTCAAAAACAGTGTATTGTGACTGTATCAAAAATATTACAAATGCACAGTGGCAAGGTTCTCTAATCAAGCAACTTATTTTTTTGAATTGAACAGTACATTTGTATTTTAAAGTATGAAGTATTCACCACGAATTCACCACCGTTTTTGTACCACTTACTACCTGGTGAATCGGTCAAGGTTCCCTATGGCAATCCAAGTATAGTTCAAGAAAGAGGTTAGCAGCTAGTAGAGCAAAAAGGAAGGTTAGATGGACTACTTTTTGGTTATCTCAAATAAGTTTCTATTTCATAGCAATTGTACGTCCAAGCAATATCATTTTGCATATAGTATGTGTGGCAAATGGTAGCTAGTAGACTGTGACATAAAAGAGGTTTTGGGCTATTTAGTCTCTTTAGAATGAGCAAGCTCTGACATCAACTGATGAACGTGCTCATGATGTGGAGAAAGTGTATAGAGAAGCTTCACAAACAAAAGCACTTGTGATTTTGCTTTGTTAGAATCTGTAAAACAACAACTTCAAATTGAAAAAATGATTTGCATAGAGTAATTTGGAACATTTTTTTCTTCTCAAAAGCATCATCTATTATGGAACGGAGGGAGCATGACACTCCATAATATCACAATATTATTGTTTCAAACAAAATTGAGTTGTAGGGAGGAATGAGGAGTGCATATTGGGAAAGGCAGCCATAACGGGTAGCGATAACGGGAGCCGTTGTTGCTGTACTGTACAGTCGGGTACAACATGCTTACGAATTTTTCAACCACTTTTCACTAGAAAATTCAACAATGTTTAGGAAGCTCTAGCTTGCTCAAAAATGAACCGATTTTGAAACCACAAATTGCATTGGAATCACAATGAAATGTGCTTCAACTTCATAATAAGTGAAAAAAGAATAATTCAAAATCATACAACAATTTAGATTTCTTTTACACACTATCATTTCATAGTGAACCTTCAATTGGAAGATAGTTAAAGATTTCTTGCATTTAAGTACAAAATAAGAAAGAAATCATACAAGTAATTCAAGTGGTGAGGAATCAAGTATCTCTAAAGCAATTGTGAAGGTTCATTTCTAATATGTACCATTAAATACAAGTTGTAATTTTCACAAATGGTGGCAACAGTGAATGGTAGATAGCATATAGAAAACATCAAAAAAATTGTATGATTTTCAATTACATATGTGTATCTGTATTGATGATAAAGTAGACTTTAGTGTGATTCCAATGCAATTTGAAATTTGAAATTCCGTTCATTTTTGAGCATACACAGGCCTTCCAAAGTTCCCACAAATCTCAACTGGATTCAAAAATGCGTAACTATCTTGTACCCGACTGTACTGAGATGAGAGGGATCAATCCACAGAGTTCAAATAAGAGAGATAGTTATAGTGTTTTAGACTAAAACGCTCCGGGAAAATTATGCGTCCATGTGAATGAGTGGGTCAATCAGTGACTCTTTTCATTAACATAATCCGCCAGTGTCAAGATGCTCTCGAAGGCCTGTGAATCGAGGAACACTTTCAATCGTGACACTCCATCTCTGGGATACCAGCGAGCATCTTCCCTCGAACTTGCGTGTTAATTGTTGCTGATAAAAAGTGATCGCTCTTTTTCGTCCCTTGAATCTTGATCCTTTACCTTTAGAGGATCCAGATTCCAAAAGAAGAGGATCGTGAATCGAGGCATAAAAGCTTTAATCGCTTTTGGTTCCTCTCGCCAAGAACTGGATTCTACCGTGATGATCGAAGCCACGTAAGCTTAGTTACTGAGGAATTACTACAATGTCCCCCATAATCTGAGAGTAAGGTCTTGTCAGTCAGAGTCTCGACATTTGATGAAGCGGAAAGTCATTCCTGAGCTGTGGTGCTATTCATCCCTAGACTCTTGGATCCCTACTCAAATGACACAAGACGCGGAGTAGGATCACTGGTCCAAAAACCGAGTGCAATCATTTCAAGCTGTAATCATCAGTATGTATTATTCAACACTGGCTTTAAATTTCACTTGGAGCTTTTTCATCAGCTAAGGCAATGCAAATAAAAAACCTAATGCTTATTCACAGTTTCTAGGTCTCCTTGTCACTCCACTGTAAGTGCAGGGCCGCTTCTTCGCTCTCCATCGCCATCGAGTGGCAAGCAAGAACCTAGAGCTTACGTCCACCGCTGACAGCCTCATGGATTTTCTATCGCTTCCGTGACAAGATCGATGCTCCCAGTCTCAAAATGGAAGGGTACATACAGTATGCAGAGAGAACTAACTCAAGGGGAAAAAAATCTACAAGTGCGCACCTCCTCCTCACTGGCGGACCAGCCCTTAGCGTACAACAGACCTGGCTTTATCTTGCCATTCAACATAATTTCATTCCACCACCCGGAAAACTAACAACTACGTATTAAGAAAGACGACCTAAACAGGGATCCATCTTACTGCTCTCCGGGCAACATTGTATCGCCGTCGGGAAGGTCACAGTAGCCATTCTCTTGGCCGATGAGATGCGCCACGCACTTCTTCTCCGCCACCAACTCGTCCTCCGTCTTCTTGATGCGCTCGCGGAGGTAGTCATCCACTTCGCAATCGGTAACCAACTCCCAGCTGCCATCGCCTTTGGAGCGGCAGGGCATGCTGAAGATGATATCCTCGGCAATTCCATACGGGTTGCCGTTCGTGTAGACGCCGGAGGAGAACCAATCGCCCTCGGGAGTGGGAGTGATGAGGGACTTGATGGCGTCCGCGATCGACACGGCCGTCGACGCGGCGGATGATCGCCCCCATTTCTGAATGAGCGCGCCGCCTCGCTTCTGGACTCGCGGCGTGAACTCCTCCTTGAGCCACTGCTCGTCCTTGATCACGTCCACCACTCGCGCGCCGTGGATCTTGGCGTTCAAGAAATCCGGCACTTGCGTGGTGGAATGGTTGCCCCAGATGGTGACATTGGAGACGTTGTCGTAGAAGACCCCGGCCTTGAGCGCTAGTTGGCACTTGGCTCGATTTTCGTCCAGTCTCGTCAGGGCGTGGAAATTCAAGGGGTTGAGACGAGGAGCATTCTTCAACGCGATCAACGCGTTCGTGTTGCACGGGTTGCCGACCACCAACACCTTCACGTCGGGGCTCGCCACTTTGTTGAGGGCTTTCCCTTGCTGCGCGAAGATCTGCCCGTTGATGTCGAGCAAGTCGGCCCTCTCCATGCCGGGGCCTCGCGGCTTAGCGCCGATGAGGAGCGCCCAATCGGCTTCAGCGAAAACCTCCTCGGCTTCAATGCCGATGTTGACCTCTCTCAGAAGGGGGAACAGGGAGTCTTCCAACTCCATCGCCACCCCCTCGAGCGCATTGCGCGACCGCTCGGACCCGAGCAAGTTGAGCGCGATGGGCTGGTCTTGGCCAAAAACCTCCCCGGACGCGAGCTTGAACAACAAATGGTTGGCGATCATACCTGCGGCACCGGAGACCGCGATGCGGACCGTCTTCTTCCACGTCTTGGGCCTCTCGCCCTCCTTCAGATCGTACGTCACGCAGAAGACGCCGAAGCATTGCCCTCCCTTCTGGATCTCCGCTACGCCGCTGGCGGGGGTGGACTCACTCACCGATTTCTCCGTGGTGCTCGGGGCGACATACGCTACCACACGACCTCCTCGCCTTCTCGCCGCTTTCATAGCACATCCCCCTGCCGCCACTTTGCGACCGAGGAACGCACTGGACATGACATTGTTTCCATTGCCATTCCCGCTGGCCGCGACCGCAGCAACCGCGTTCCCCGCAACAGCAGCCATAGCGGCCATGTCCGTCCTCGCTCCCCGCAAACCTCCGCTAACTTACACAAGCTCACAAGCAACAAACCCTCACTCGCAGCAGCAATTGGATGCCGGATCGAAGGACGGCGATGATTTGACACCAAACGAACACGCAAGAGTGGCGCCCGATGATTGGCAACCACTTCCAAAGGTGAGTGGTGGTAAACCTCGGTGGGCCAGTTGATGATAAGATGCTATTGGTCGAGCGGCAGCAACCAATTGTACCGTCGTCTTGGATTATTTCCGAAACTCCCCGCCTGACAACTTTCTGACAAAAAGAAGAAATCCTGCTGCAACGGAACACCGGAAACGCATTGTAGGCCTTTTTCACTGCCTTTTGGCATTCAAAACGACGACAAAGCGAGTGGTAATTCCGCACCACAAAACCATCTTCCGTCGTCTGGACTGGAGTGCAAATTAACTTACAGCGTGTTAAGATTACTACTGTAATGGAATCCCGAATGGCATCATCATTTGGTCATGATAGGATTGATGGGAATCGCGCATTTACGCAATTTGATAAGGAAGTGCCGGCGAGGAAGAGTGGAAAGGTGAGGCGTTTAGAAGGTCCACGTGGTGGATATTGTACTGTGAGTGGCTGCAATGCAACGCAAAGACAAAGAACGTTGGAACTGAATGCAACTACGTTAACGCAAAGACGACGGAGTGACGCCATAGAAGGTTCTTCCGTCATCGCCAGGCTTGCAATCGGAGACAAAGGGCCCAAAAGCAAGATGGGAATGGAAGGCGACGATTTTCCCAAGAGCTGGGAGAGAGACCGGTGGTAAGAATGCTAGCATTGAGCGACACTCTCTACACTCACTAAGGTGGTGAATTGGGAGAACCAACCCCCACACTGGGACCAAAGATAAAAAACAAAAACAAAAGCTTGTCCCCGTTTTTGAACATGGTGGGTAGTCTTGAACTAACTTGGAGTCGCAGACCCCAAATGTAAAATTAAAATTTCCAAAAAAAATAACCTAAACCCCCAAAATGAGAAAACCAAAAAAATGACAGGTCTCAGTGTGGGGGTTGGTTTGCCCTTCCCCTAAGGTGGTTACCCTAGAAATAGATAGATAGAAACTCCGGTCCCTTTTTAACAAGGGGTCGGCGTGAATAAAGTGTCCATTCGTAATGTCAATGCCCCGGTGCCCACCGGAGAAGGGGACATTGGAACAATACTACTCTTCTTTTTCCGGAATGGATACTATAGTGATACACTATGCTAGTTCTTAACTACCTACTAATGCCTTGAAGATACCGAACATAGTATCCCCTCAAAGGACTTTGAAGTACCGACACAACAAGTCCAAGGACCCCCACCATAGTTGGGTGGACTATGGTGGTGAGTACCACACCGACATGGGGAATAGAACCCACAACCTCCTCATTGGGGGCCATGAGCCCCAACCACCAAGCCAAGGCCCGCGACACTCTCTACACTCACTAAAGGTATGTTCCCACCTGGCCTTAGAGGTGGTCTTAGAAGACGGTCTTACTTACTTAATAAAGTGTGTGTTTCCACTTACATTCTTTTAGTAATTACCAATCCTACATGGATGTCCACATAACAAACTTTAAAAAATCATTAGGAGAAATCTATAGTCACAAAGGGACCTTGGCCTTTGGCACGTGCTGAAAAATTTAGGTCAAACCGTGCACTTTACAAGAGGTCACCAATGGTGCCAGCGGCGCAGTTCCGTGGGTCGCGCCAATCGACGCTGCCAGCACTGCCAACACTGCCAGCACTGCGGCTTCCAACGCTGTCAGCGGGCAGCGACTGCACCAATGGGTTTACATAGAAAATAGTGTTTGGGCAGCCAGTTCACCTAACACGGGCAAGCTGAGAGGGCCCTTTTGGAACCTCATTTTTCTCCTAATGGGGTATTAACTAACATTTAGGAGGACAAAAAAATACTTGAGCGATAGTAGGCAATTGTTAAGGGAGCACCAAAATTGAAAATATTCCCAAGATTTAAACACTTAAGAATGGTCTTAAGTGATATGGCTCTTAGGAGGCCATTATGTAATCCGGTTACTATTGATGACACCTTTCCGAACCTCATTGATGACACCTTTCCTACAAAGAAGGTATTCCTCCCAAAATTGTGGAGGTGTTAAATTTTTATCCACGTTCTTTGCAAAGACCAGGTGGAAACGGGCTTTAATGTGGTTACCCTATTACCAACTAGCTCCTTTCACCAACAGCTAGGGGCATTATCCGCAATCAATGCTGTGAGTAATGATGTTGGTTTTAGTATGAGTTCCAGTTGGTAATGGGTTCTCTCTTGTTGGTTTTAGTATATGTAAGTGTGGTTATGGATTCATTGTTGTTGGTTTTAGTATATGTAAGTGTGGTTATGGATTCATTGTTGTTGGTTTAAGCATCTTTAGTGTGTGCAATACAAATCTTCTTTAGACAGAAAGAGGTGTACCAAAATGACGTGAATGGGATGCGTCATACTCGAGGTCATACTTCAACTTTGAAAAATTATAACTAATTCATTCTTCATCCAAAAATTATGTTTCAACTTGTGTTGGAATCTATTTCTTCTTGCCTACCTCTAAAAAATAATAATACTAAATAATATCAATGCCTCATATTCGTATTTCTTATTTAGTTGGGAATAAAGTAACCACTTTAGTAGCAAACATGTCGTTTTTCATTCCTCATTTCGTGGGAAAAGTGAATAGTACCGAAATATTACACTTATATTTCTGTCTTCTTGTGACCAAAACTACTCATCAGCACTAACACAGCCCATGTGTCTGGCGCCGTTTCATTTCTTTTTCATTTATAGTAAGTGAAAAAGACACATTTCCTTCTAGTGACTCAAACCTCTTTATAATGACCCTCTCTAAATACGGGAGTAACATTCTAACTTAGAGGGTTCTAAACCTGCCACAGTTCTAAACCCGCACTCTACCAAGGACGGACATTTTGAAATTTCGGATGTACCCATGGTGAAGAGCACCACTTTAGAACCCATGTCATTTCAACTTTAGAAATTCATAACTAACTTTAGGAACATCCAATTTTTTTGATTCAAAGTATGTTGGTCTTTGCTGGGATTTGTCTTCCAGTGAAAATCATGCTCAATTCACCATGTATCCTCAGAAATTCACATCCCTTAAAGGAGCGGGTTTAGAGCTTCCTACCTTATAACAGAACAAGTCATAAATTTGACGAGTTGTGGTTTGTCCCAAGGCAAATTTCTTGTTAAACAGTAGTAAATTTCTGAGAATATTTTCCTCTGTGAAAAAAAAACGAATGAATTTTTTCAACGTGAAAAGTCTTTTCTTTCATCTCGTCCCCTCTAAGTTTTGTTCAAATTCCAATGATATGTGATTAGAGATTCATTGAGAGTCCTTAATTCATACTCAAAGCAATATATGCAGTTTCAAGATTAAAAGATCTAGGTCTCTTTGATTACGGTGAAGGTAAGGCAAAATTGTTATTGTCAATGAAAAGTGTTTTTTTGAAAATCTTTTCCCATGTGATAAGAGAATACAAAGGAATCTTTTCAATATCTATGTCAAGTCACTGACACAGTCACTACTATTGGGTAGTCGGGGATTGGATTCACCATTTAGAAATAAAATTTAATTGGTTTCTTTTTTTCTTTTTTTCTTTTTTGACACAAATTAAACTTGTTACAATGCTCAAGGAGTAGTGCACAATACGGTCTACTAGCCGCTAAAAGGACCTCACATGTTTCATAAAAGTTAAAGCCCTAAAATCTGCATACTTGAATTATCACATCGTACGATTTATAATTTTTCATAAAAAATCATCAACATTATGGAGGCATGATAAAAATTTCAACATGATTGGAAGATTTTTGAAATAATTACAAATTTGTAAAGCTCCTGAATTTGAGGAAGAGGTCCTTGCCTTTTTTAATTGCCATGAATATACACCAGTTTGGACCTGCTTCAAAGAGATGCGTCGCCAAGCTTCACTCGTCCCGCTTCGAACATACTGTAGAGCAGCATCCGTATTGGACGACTAATGCTTCCTTCTTTTGACCCTGATGAACTGGAATTCCAATAGGATGACAAAATGAGAGCTTCTATTACTCCTGAAACTCCGTAGAATCTCTTTTGATTTGCCATTCTCTGGAATGTTTGGTGTGACAAGACTCAGTTTGAGCTTGGAAATGAACCTTTTTTTCTTGGCGCTATTTCTTTGAATTCGCAGTTGGCAGATCACGATTCAGATGAGCATGGCTGCTTGGGTCAACATCTTCAAGTTCCATTGCAATACAGATAAACAAGATGCTCAAATCTCTGCTTTTTCTGTTGCCTGGCTCTTCTCTCCTTCCTTGGGCTCCTAGTCAATGTTAATATTAAATGGAACCTTTTTCCTCCTAGTTGCTTCTTCTCTAGACACCTCGTTTACTTAGATTAACTTTGATGTTCATTTTGTTAGCTTTCGACTGGCTTACTAGTCCCTCTTTGTTGGCTACCCGCTTTGCCGGTTACCTTGTCGATTACCTTGTCTTTGGGCCCCCCCCTTGTTCTCTTTCTATTTTAACCCAAGATGGGATTTCATAGAAATATTTACAAGTTTTATCATGGAAGCAAGATAACAATTTAAAAAAATGTATTTTTGACAAATTCAATATCAAAAATTATATTAAAAGTAGATAAAAGTCATGTTTACAAGTAGTTAAAAAATGAAAGTGAAGAAATTATAAGAGACGTATGATTAAAGCATTTTTAGAAAGCTCTTTGTATTTCAAGCACTCGAATTTTCTCAACGGTGTATAATCTTCAAATAAAGTCTATTCTCTGATCCCAAAAGTCAAAAGATGTATTGCAACTCAACTTAAACATCTACTGAAAACACCAACTCCAACAAAGCTAAAACACTTGTTTTTTGGGCATTTGACCAAAAACCAATTAAAAAATGAATGGTTGGTCCTCTAAAGGCTAGATCATCCTCTAATTTTTGATCTACACTTTGTGCACTAGGTATGCACATTGTGCATTTTGTTTAAAAGGCTAACTTTAAACCAATTTTAAAAATATGTAGCAATGATACAATGATTACAGTTTAAAATTTGACATGATTAGTTAAAAAAATTTGTTGTAAAGTTCAAAAAGCAAAAGAAATGATGGAGGGAACACCATTACTTTCTCCAAATAGAAAATTTTATAATACTAAGACAATGTTGACGTGATCCACTTTGAAAAATTCTCCCCAATGGAATTTAACTCAAATTGACATAATTCAAATTGCGTTGGAAAGTAGACTTGATGTAGTATTTTTTTTCAAATTTTCTATTTTGTTCTAGGCAACATGTTTTAAACGGGTAGCAATCAAAAAAAGTTCTCTCGGGAGCCTAGAGGTTATAATTCCACCCACAACCCTCTTTTTCTCTCTTTTAGAAATGTGATAGTGCATTGGTGCAATGTGATGGTGCACTAATTCACTTTTTAGGTAGTCCTAAATTTATAAATAACAACTATTTTTCATTTTTTTCCTAGCCCCGTATCTAAAGACACTATGCCTTACAAAAAAATTCAACCCATTTTACATTATAGTGGTTTATTTTAAATTCTCATATTTAGAGCCCAAAAGTATTGCATTGCAACGAGGAAGTAGTAGATTGTAGCATGCATTCATCTACAAGTGAGTAATAAATGCACAAACTCCTAGCTAGAAACAGAATGAGCGTCTCGTTTGAATAATTGTTGGAAAAGACCAACCAAATGAATATTTTATTGCTTGCAGTAAAGTAAGTAGCTAAGTTACTAGGTAGAAACAAGTAGATAGAACAACAGAGTCTCAAGATCAAATGTAATTCCATGTTCTTAGGCGTTTAGATCAATAAATAGCGGCAAGTTGTAGGACTTGTCAGTTTTTTTGAAGGTTGGTTAGAAGGAAAACACGGCCGTGCAACGCTATCGTTCTTTTGTAATCATTGTAATGCTTATAGACGGAAAAAAGTAGAGGCTTTTTTATGCTAAACTCGTGGATCGTTGCTTGTAAATGCTACTTTCAAACTATGTATTGAAGACACCTCTCTGGAAGTAGACATCAGAACAATTGAATATAATGGTATTAACGTGGTTCCCATATGAAGTAGCTAAGCTGATAAAAGTGAGACAAGTAAAGTATCTTTTACTTTGACTTTGCTTATCGAAAATCTTACGATGACCAAAACGTTGTGAGTACCACAAGTGTTACAAGTTACAATGAGGAATCTAACAAAACGTTGAACTAGAAGTATCAACGTTAACAACATAAATATATTGTTGGACAGGTGGAAAGACATAATTGTGAGGGGAGACAACATTGTCAATGTTTAGATCTAATAGTATCCTCTTATCACAATAAAAGAATGCTATGAAAACAACGCTACTGTGATTGAGCATGTTACTCCAATAAAACAAACATACATACTTAAAAAAGTTACTTCACTATGTGGTGGTAAGACAAATAAGTTAACAATTGTTTGTTATATTCCGGGTAAACATGTAACATGATCCCACATAGCTGAACACATAGCATATTTGTAAAAATAAACATATAAAATTTATTTTTTCATGTCATAAATGCATTGGTTGTAACCCATAAAATGGTTTCGGTGGCATCAAAATAATTAGATTGTTTGTTAGAGCGTGCCATATGGATGTAATACCTTGCATTTGATCTAAATTAAGGGTTTGGTACAAGTTTTTAAATTTTATTTACTTGTTTATTTATTTAAAAAAATTAAAATCTCTATTTTAATCACAAAAGTAACTTAATCTCTTATCCAAAAAGAAAACAGATTTCAAAATGGAAAAGTGTATAATTTCCTAAAAAGATGTGGCAATCAAATCGTTCCATTGAACAACAAAACAAAAAGAAGTTATTAACTCCAACCCTTTTTGTTTATTTATCTAAAACCACCAGAACACGCATTTCGTTAAAAGTGCACATGCCCCTCTAAAATTGCACATTGAAATTTTTTTGGTAGGACAATGGATGAATAACAAAAGCAGAAATATGCTCTAGAAATACATGCCAAAAAATATTGTAATTCTTAAATTAAATATTTGGAAACAAAAAAATTATGATTTTTCTTTGTTTCTTGAATCGTACATTTTAACAACTTTTGAACATTCATTAGTGTGAAGAACACTAAAAAGAGTCTAAAAATCTCGCTACTTCACTATGCATATCACAATATATGTATATTACAACCATGCAAGCTAAAATACACCAATGTTTACGTACCATTTATTAAACTAAAGGTAATGGTTGTTTTCCCACCGTAACAAACATGGAGAAATATAATTTGCAATTTCCATTTTCCCTATATTTGACTAATTGACTTGAGTCATTATCCATACTAACTTAGTGTTGCCAGCCTATCATCTCCAAATGGTTGTAGAGATGATTTTCTTCACAAGTAGAAATCATTAGCTGTTTTTACCCAACAGAATATATACTTGCATCTCAAAGAAAATAAAACATAGAAGGGGTTAGGCAAATGCCTAACTCTCCAATACTTGCATTTAAAAACAAACTAAAATATGGGAGCATTGGGCCTATGCCTACCCCTTCAACACTTACATTTAAAAGCAAAATAAATAAATGGGAGGCTTAGGCATATGCCTAATCTTCCCAATGCTTGGAATTTACATCAAAATAAAACATATGAGGGTTAGGCATATGTCTAACCCTCCCATATTCTATTTTGATGTGAATTGCAAGTGTTGGGGGGGAGGGGAGGGGGGTTTAGGCATATGTCTAACCCCAAACACTTGCATTTAATAGCAAAAAATAATATAGGAAGATTAGGCATAAGCATAACTCTCTAATGCTTGCAATTCTCGACAAAATAAAATATGGAAGCTTAGCCATACACGTAACCCCCAAAACTTGCATTTCATAGTAGAATAAAATATGGGAGGGTGAGGCATATGCCTAACCCCCAAGCACTTACATTTCGATATTTAAATTTGAAGTAATTATCCTTGACGCTTAGATACTGAATTTTGTTACACCATAGCCCTACTTTAATAGTCATTGACAAGCTCAATAATAATATAAACTTTATTAGGGGGATGTACACTTTTTTGTTGCCCATCGTCACCTCCTACAGTGCATTCTGGTCTTTTGTAAGATAAAAGCACGGCAAGTGCTGCCAGATTCCCAGCATTCCACAAGATTCCTGGCAAAACGCAACCAAAACTCCTTTAGCAGGCAAACCCGAAACCCTGAAACCCGACTCACAACTTTGCTAGTAGTGATTCTAACGATCTAAGTGGTAAGCTTATGATCAAATCTTAATAGCCAAATACAGTACACGAAGAAGGTGATGAAGAATTTACTTACCCGATGTGGATATCCACTCGGATGGCCCATACAAATCAACCTGACAAAATACACAGACTCCGTGTCTATGGCTCTACTTTCCATGTCAAGCTCATTCCGTGTTCCAGTTAAGCTCACATAACAAACATGAAATTGGCTTCAAAAACTTTGTGCTTAGTGTTTTCTGAGCAAAAAAAGCCTCGTCTATCTACCATATTTCAAAACAATAAGAAAGAAATTGACTTCCCAATTCAAACAGCCAAGCATCTTCTATCCCAGAGTTCATGGTTTGCAATAAAATCCTTCATTTGTGATAAAAAACAAACAAACAAACATTCAGAGGTAGCAAGAGAGTTTAGGGTTACAAAAATCAAACAAACATTCAGAGGTGGCAAGAGAGTTTAGGGTTTAGGTGAAAGGAAAATCCATTACCTTAACCCATAGTCGATGATGCGCCCAAGCTCCACCACCATGTCGCTCGGACGGCCTGGCTCAAAGGCAGGGTTACCCATCGACGAGAATTCGGTGAAAATCGACATGGAGCCTTCATTTCTCTGGTCTGGATATGGCTGCATGATTTCCCCTTTCACCAAGGCAAGCACCTGCGCCTGCCCTAATTGCACCTCCACTGACCCGTCTTCTCTACACACACCCAAAATGAAGTGCGCACATTCAGCCGGTCGAGCATTTCATGAGACACTGCGAACCCCAACCTTCTCGTTCACGCTCTTGCGCAGCCCTGCGTTTGCCATGGTTTCCCGTCTCCCTCCGTCTCGATCATACACCTTCCGTTCTCCCTCAAAAACCCAACGGACATGCGAAAAGACAGACTAGATTGACCCTGGTCCATCTCCAAGTTTCGTTAAAATTAGGGTTAGGGTTTAAATCCCTGGAACTGGTTCCTTCTTGTGCTTCCTTCGTCTCATTCCTCGGTTTCCTCCTTTTGAATTTGTGATAGTGAAATCTTCTTTTGTTTTCGAATTTCGAATTTCCTCCACTTGAGCTTCAAACACGAGTTCGACCTTTCTGTTGTTTCGTAGAATTAGGTAGGAATTTCCCACTCAAATTCTTTACTAGCTTTGACGACGTCATGATCTCTACAGATTTGGTGGGAATAATTGCAGCGCCTTGTCAACAACGGAATGGAATTCATTGGGAAAACCATGACATCCAGGTACTATTCTCACATTTTTGAACTTTCAGCCAGTTTTGCACCTTCATTTCTGAAGCTCCGTTTTCACATGCATTATTTTACAACAGGAGGTTTGGCTTTCAGAGATTACAGCAAGTGCTATAAGGCTACTACCATACGGGGGGGATGAACAGCATTGTTACCAACAACACTCATCTTCCAAAATCAGATTGGTGAATCTTTGCCAGAATCTTACCTCATTTTGGTAGTGGCTAATTTTACACTCGAAAAAATGGGCGTAAAAGTGGATGAAATTGTCGAAGTCTTTAAAAAAAAATACAAAAAACGTCGTTATTTTGATGAAAATGCCTTATGTATACATATTTTATAGATGAACATATGTATATGGATGAGATTCTATCCATTTTTTTCTTTACCTGACTACATTCCAAGGTGCATGTCACTCTACCAATGGAAAAACATATGCCTAAGCATCCCATATTTTATTTTGTTGTGAATTGCAACTATTGGGGTTAGGCATAGGTCTAACCCTTCAATATTTTTTGTTTTTTGTTTTTAAATGCAAGTGTTGGAGGTTGGCATATGCCTGAACCTCTCATTTCAATCCTTTTAAGAAATTGCAAATGATGAAAGGTTAGGCATATGCCTAACCCTCTTGTTCGAATTTATTTGAGTGATGGGCTCATGCATATGTCTAATCCTCTCATTTCAATTGTTTGAAGACACTGCCAGTGATGGGGCTAGGCATATGTCTAATCCTCTCATTTCAATTGTTTGAAGACATTGCAAGTGATAAGGGTTAACCCCTAAACGTCCTCACCTATGTCCAGTTTAGGCAGTTTTGCAAAGATGCATTATAAAATGCAATTAATATGAATATTTAGAACTTGATGTATGAATAAAAGTTATACATTTTTAATTTTAGATTCTATCTATACGGTTAGATCTATGACTACAATCACTAATCTTTTTATATAAATTTTGAAACATAAAATAAAAAATTATTTTGTAAGAATTACGAATAAGATATTGACAATATGTGGATGAAATTTGTTGTGATGGGTTATAATGTAGTACTTTAGGTGTAGTGATTTTTGGAGATTTTTTGGATGCTTGATTTTAATAGTTTTTTTTTTCACGAACACTTTTAGACCAAAATCTTCAAGATTTTGGGTGAAACACTACAACACAAAATGAGGCATAATTTTTTCAAAAATTATTTCCTTTTCGATCGGATCACACATACATGAAGCTAACTTCCCATAAAAAATTCAATAAAAAAATCACACCACAAAAAGTGCATGACGGATGAGAAAATACGGATGAAATCTGTACGTCATGCAAAATATGCATGATTGGGCAGTTAGGGGTTAAACATATGCCTAACCCTCTCATTTTAATTATTTTGTAAAATTGCAAGTGATGTGGGTTAGGCATATGCCTAACCCTCTCATTTTATTTTTCTTGAGACATTGCAAGTGATGGGGGTTTGGCATATGTCTAACCCTCTCATTTAAATTATTTTGTGCCCACCCCCCATTTGCTATCAAATTTTTTTGTCCAAAAATTATAGGAAAAAGTAGGTAGGTGCCTACATTCCTTTACTATCAAACTTTTCTACCAATTTTTTTAGAGGGGGTACGCATGTGCCCACCCCTCTAAGCCCCCTTTTCTAGATCAATTTTTTTGCAATAGCTCATCATATGGATCTACATTTAATTTGAAAAAATAAGATATAAAGAAGAATTTGTAGCTTAGTATAGATGCAAACTGCCGGCTCAATAACGATAGTGAAATTTAAAATTGCCAACTAGTACTTCAATATATACATATGTTTGAAATGGATGCCTTCATATTTAACGCATAGTTTTTTACAAAAAATTAGTACATGAATATATGGAATATAGGACCTTTTTTGACGTCATATATAGCCCATATTACAAATTACCAACAAAAAAAAGTGCACATGGCTATGTGCACTTTTAACGAAACAGGTGTTACCATACATTAAAAAGTTTGTTTGTTTCAGATCTCACATAATAGCCTACATGAGAATGATAGACACAAAAATTGTAAATGTTGGTTACTATAAGAATAGAATTCTAGTCCCATATTATGCGGCTACTACAAGTGCAAATATCATTGTACAAACTTCATAACTGATATTTAACTAATTATAGAATTTTAAAAGTCCAAAAATAATATTGTATGTATTCGCCAAGGTGTCGACAAAATTAAAAAACAAATTTTTTAAGTGAAAGATGTTCACATGCAGATCTTTTTGCTTCAAAAAAGGTCAAAACAATGAATATTAGCCTACAATTAGGTCTTGAAATTGATTTTTGGCCTTAATTTATTTTTATTTTTTATTATTTTTTATTTTTTAAAAAATGTCCACCGGCCGCCGATATAATCTAGCTACCCACAGATAAAAGTTTCAGTCGTTTAGAATTGAGCATCTTCTACAATTTTTTGCAAATTGTTTAGGATTTGTCATTTTGTTCAGAATTCATCGTTTTGTCTATAATTAGTTAAATATCCGTTTTCATATAAGATTCCATTAGAAGGAGTTATTTTCACAAACACACTACATCTTTGAAAGATTGCATGTTGTGTTTGCAAAGATTAACACTAGAAGAAATTTTGTCTAATGTGACAAGTCTTTAGCCCTTTAGTGTGCACTTTATGGACGTTGAATAGATTGGAAGCCATTTTTTGAATGATGAACATTCACATTTTTCATCCATCCAAATTTCTCTTGGTTCTTGTGCTACTTGACTATCATTTATATGGTATGAATCTTCAAAATAAGATATTGTGATTTTTAAACAACAACATTAGTTTATGTCAAATTTCATTTTTAGTTCAAAGAGTGAGATCTTAATAATGATTTTCCACAATAAGTAGATTCAAATAATGGAAGTCATACAATCTCATAGTGCATCTTACTCTAAATTTGTTACACAATTTTTAATAAAAATTTGTCAATTTGGAAATTTTAATTGAATTGCGAGAGAAAATCTTGAAAATTTAATTAAAAATATGAATAGAAAATATGATAAATCCAACAGTCCAAATGTGATCTACTCATTGAAATTTGCAACTTTGATTTGTACATCAACTCCATTTTTGTTATTCATTAAGGTAGAGGCACCTAATTGTGTCACTTATCTAATTACAACACTTCCCTAATTGCGACAAATTTTAGGAATGGTCTTCATTTCAAAACACTTTTCTATGTGAGTCATAGATTATGGATTTCACAATAAAGTGTCATAATTAAGTGATTCTACCTTAAACATTTTATAACGCATATTTGAAATGTCCTTAGAATATCCTTTAAATGTTACTAATTATAGTAGAGTTACTTTAAATTTTTAGGGTACTTTTAAATCCCTTTTTTCACATGTATTGTGATACCCAAATAACAAAGAGTGACCTCTCTGAGGCAAGTGCATTTGATCTGCATATCACGAGGTCAACAACCATTGCAATCAGAATGCATTTGAATCATACTTTTGACTACAATTCTACTTATTATGTTGAAATCCAATAAACAATCTGAGTGCTCTAGAACAAAACAATTTCTTGACGTTATCAACCTCCTGATGACAAATGGAGAAACATCATTGTTCCTAACAAAAAAGCTTGAAACCCATAATATCCTACATTATCAAAATCCTTCAACTACTTTCGAATTTCAATATCACAGTAAGATGGTGTAATTGACATGGAATCATGCGACTTCAAATGTGAAATCTGAGAGGTTTTGGATGCTATGGTATGATAATTGTATACCTTGAGAGTTTCCTGGTGAAAAAGGGATTTAGAGTGCGGAGAGCTATGACCCATATTTCTCCAACCTAACTCAATAATCATTTTTCCACAATCAACTGGGTCATATACTTTTCTAGCTCGGACCGCTTGATCTAGTCAGGCTACAACGAGAGTATTTGCTTCACTACCTCCGAATCTCGAAACACCAACTTCGTCCCTGTATGCCGTGTGTACACAATCGATCTCCCTGTGGATCCACATATATACATATATAACATATATAAGTTGACTTCCTATTTGTGAAGTAGTAAAACTTCATATAAAATCTTCTTGAGAGGGTTCCTATATTCGCTACTCATCTTGAATGTGCCACCCTACTAATCCAACATAAGCTTGTGCTGTTACAATTAGTTAACCCTAAAAGGGCTGATGGCGATAGTAGGTAAAACGATGTATATTTGACATTTGTTGTAAATAGGAAGTTCAAAATTGAGACCCCAATCGCTCATTAAAATTATGTCAACTTGAATTTTAACTTCACTTTTGATCTTAAACCCATAGGAGGTGTGGAACCATGCCAAATACTATGGAATATTGGTGTATAATACTGGTCGGAAAGGGCTCTATGGACCTTTAAGGGTTAAAGGTTTATGTTTCAATGACACGAAAGCAACACAATATGGTCATTGACCAATGTTATATAACAACAAAGACTAAATCAATGGCCATTGATGTAGCGCTAATAACAAGATTGCAAATATTGATGAACACCAATTATTGCTATAGATCTCATGTTGACCACTTAGAACTTGAGTGATTATGCACTACTGGTATTTGCAAGGTAAAAATAAATAAATTTGTACACTATTTTGGTGTTACGTTTAATCATGGATGACACTAAAGAGAAGAAAGAGTGTTACCGTATTTTGGAAACTAGAGTGAATATTGAGGCACTACAATTGGGCCAGAATCATAACCAGCTTTGATTGAGCGCAAGTGTCTGCTTGGACTTGTTTCATCCACGAGCAGCACAATTTGTTCATAATCATGCAAGATTCATCCATGAAGGCAGTAGTTACGGGATTATTCATTTGGGAACAGAGCTGGTTACCTCCGGTAACCGTCTTGCCGCCTCACGGCGTCTCAAAGGTTACCTAGTTCATAATGGACGCCATCAAGAGGAATGGCATCGAGAAGAAGCTAGTAGAGTTGCTAACTAAGTTTCTTGCCAATTTGATCGATGAATGACGGAAACAACAAACACACTGGCATAAACATCATTTTTCTCAAGGGAAATGTTACAGTAACTACGTTATGCTGTCCATCGAGAAAACTCTACATGAAACTAGATCACACTTGCGGAGCTCTCAACTGCTACGAATGCACCTAATAGATCTGCAGAGGAGTTTTCAATTAGAACATTGTGGACCTCTCAAAAAATATCTTTCAACTGCTTGTACATCTCGATTGATTCATGTTAGTTTCTAGCTAGATTAAGAAGATAAAATTATATTAGAGTTATTTGTAAAGTACCTCAAAACCTCTCTTTTTGACCTGTAATTTGGAAAGGGCAGGATCGGCATGATCTCATTGTAGACCCAGAATAGAACACTGGATAGATTGAAATTTTTATTCATAAAAATTTGGAGGGAGGGAGAAGAATTGGCTAGTGGGGTGGGACCGTGAGGAGGAGTGGTGTCAGAATGCTCTGGTACCCGCTCTGGTCCATGGAAAATACAAGACAAAGGACCGGATGCCTTTACAAATAACTCTATTACAGACAAACATTTATATTAGAGTTATCCATAAAGTCCCTCAAAAGTGGGTGAGTGGACCATAGTTTGAGTGAATTGTGACATTAATCCTCAAAAAAAGAACGTGTGTCGGGCACTTAAAAAAAACTGTGGATGCAAACTTTGAAAGCACCAAAATCGGTGCTAAAAAAATTCTCACCCAAGTTTTTATTGTTCACCTCCACACCTGAAGAAGGTGATTCCTAGCCCCTTTTCTGAAAATAGATTCTCGCTATATATACCTAGACCGTTCCAACTCATCCATTCTTTTGATTTCCTAGAACTTCTTTCAATAGTTTTCATCTCTCCAAATTTTAGTCAAACTAAGGCCCACTCAAGTGACTCAACCCTTTAGTTCTATTATGTAGCAAACATTTATATTGCAGAAGATAGTATCTATACTAGCTCCGACGAAATCACGCGATTCTTTGAGTGCTTGGTGTATGCACAAACCTAATTTCAGAAACTCAGAATATCTTACATTATCAAATTCTTTCAACTGCTTTCTAATTTCAATATATACAGTTAGATTTTGGGATAGTTTGGATTTTGGGATAGTTTGGATATATACAGATACAATATATATACAGATACTAGTTTTGGGATAGTTTTGTACTGTAAGAAACACAAAACCACAAAATAATCGTAAAAAGCAAAAATTTGATATTACCGGTACTCTCCGAACGCACCTTGTACTTGCTAAAGCTCTTGGTCCACCACTCTGATCTCCAAATCGGACTGCATAGTGAAACTTGAATAGAAGATAGGCACATCAAGTTTCAAACTGGCTCAAGCCTGATTTGCAGTCCAACTATGGTAAACCCTAATCTACGAGCTTGGAACCCAAAACATCTTAAAAAAATTTCAACCCTAAAAACTCCAGCACAAACGTTATACCCCACCACAGCATAAATCCAGGAGTCCACAAACAACAACCTATGCTTGCACTCATGCAAGTGGTCTCCTCCTTCTATTTGTACCTCCATAACGGGCAAACCTTCTCAACAGACAAACCACCTCTCACAATTTACATTCACTTCCTCTATCGACAATCCAAGTGACTAAACCCTAGCCCTAATTCTTCCATAGAAAGGAGAAGTTGAAGAGAATATGTACAATTAGCTCGACAATTAGCTTATAGTAAATTAGTCTAAGAGGTGGAAAACGATCGTGATTGATGCAAGCGTGCAAAGTTTGGAAGGCAGCCCTTGACTCACCTTCTACTCACCTTACATAACATGAGTTTTTCCTTCTTTTTGGTTAACTCGCGCGATTTTCATAGAATCTCAAATAGAATATATGTTCAACTAGTTTTGCCGTTAAAAAAATGGAAAAAATAGTTCTAAAAAGAGTTTGGTGTTGGATACGTGTGTGCCTTACTAATGTCGCTTGCAAGCTGCTTTCATGGCCATCTGCCTTTTGTAATGGCTAGAGAATTTTTACTATTATAGGATTACGATAGCCCTTAAATTTAAAGAAAAGAGGAGTTTTCACTATGAGCTTTCATTTTCGGCTACACTCTTGGAGAGTATAAACTTCCATTTTCTGGAATTTCGGGAATCAAAACAAAGGTTTTGATTCCGGTTATTTCATTTGTACATTGTATTGTGGCATAGTGTTGTCGCCATTCTCAAGAGGGTGTTAGAGTGGCTTTACCGTAAAGTCTTATACACAGAACCCTGAAACCGGCTACCCGGCGCCCGTATATGATATATTGTTCCCAATAAAATAGAAAGTCCACACAGCTTATCCTTATTAGTGTGTGTAACACTACTTGCAAGGACACGGACAAATTTCCATAATTTGGGATTTATCTTAGACTAATTTTTAATTATGTGACGTTAATTGTCATCAATCCATGTCTTTAATTCCTCTTGTATATCAAAATTAGTGTGTGCTTGTTAAGTAAAAAGATGAAAGGATTTCGAATAATTTTATTACCAGAAAATATTTTTAATAATTCAATCGCAAAAATGCCAATGGCCATGTGTAATTTATGGCAATGGCTAACAAATAGACATCTCTTTACAAGTATCACGCCATCATTCTTTCCTTCATTGTAACTAACATAGGTTACATTTGTAGCAATGACAATTTAGAGGTACTAAAGCTGTGGAAAACAAGTGTACTCACAATATCAAATATACTAAAATTCATTATCCATTTCTCCATTTTCCTTTTGCACAACTCAAGTTTGTATATTCTGTGCATACTACACTTTGGGAGGAATATGTGGAAAATATGGGACTGATTTTAATTATCATGTCACCGAGCATCATAATTAAAATCCCTTCACCATTAAACCAATAGAAAACCTATTGATTCGGTGGAACAAATCAATTTTTACTACAAAAATCATTTCCGTATTGGTTCCAAAGAAAGTCTCTTGCTTTGACAGACCCTCTAGTAGTGCCCCTACGTGCATGGAGAGCTCCAAAACATCATCAAGACTAGTCCAATACAAAAAAAAGAATGGACTAAGCATTAGTACTATATAGTGTCTAAACAATAACATTGTCGCATGTCATTCACATTCATTAATCTGTAGAGGATGAAGTTGTCTAGGTAGATTCCCACGGTGTCAATTTCTACTCTAATATTTTGAAAATAATCATGTCAATTTGGTATGTTGTACGAAAACAAGGATCCGATTTGTTTTTGCTACCGACATTGTAAGTGGAAGTTATGGAAAGAAAGAGGTTTTTGGGGGAGAATGGGCTTTTTGGGTAGGACTTAGAACAAACCTGAGAAATATTTTTCTGCATCTCAAGCCATAGAATCTTGGTTTAAACTATCATAAGAATCCATGGCAAATTTCTCATAAAATTTGACCGTATAGAGTGCAAGTTTGTAGCGTTTGAAATAAAAAGATAAAATTACAAGCTAAATAACTCATTTATTGCCAATATCCTAGACAAGGGAGCAACCACACACTTTAGAACTCATGATTGCAAATATAGAATCCACACTCATGGCAGCTTGGCAAAATGCCAAGAAACCCCATTGCCTACCTAAACTGGTTTGTTCGTTTTGATCTGCATAAACAAATTGCAACTAAGCTCCAAAACAATCACCTTCAGATCTACCTCTTAACGTTCCTAATCAATCTAAATAGAAATTCCTCATTCCAAGGTGGCTATTTCAGATCCGACTGGGCAGAGTTCCAATTGCTTTCCCAAAAACCCTTCCTCTACGTGTTTTTGACACACCCATGCAAATCCATTATTTCTATCTGTGTAGCAAATTCTCTGTAAACTGAACAACCGCTGAATGTCTTTGCCGGCCAAGAAGTTCACCAGCCATTGCTCAGCCGTTCTTTTCTCATAGTCGCTAATCTCATCCTCCAACCGCATGAGATTTACTAGTTCTTTTGAAGTATTTCCCTTTCCCAAAACATCCGATGAAACATTTGGAATGATAGATACGACACCGTTCATAAGCGACTTCTCTAAGTCAGGAACCATGGAACCAAGACCTGCCCCTACATTCAAACTCACTTTTGTGAGCATAGAAATAATCCTCAAGCCCCAGATCATGTATGGATGAGCGTTGCTCAAGGTTTTGCTCTCCAATTGCAACACTACTCCTTTTTGATCATCCACCTTGTGAATGCTTCCCTTGTGCTCGCACATCAAATGCAATTGCGTCGACTTCATTCCTGGTACCAAGCTACTGATCAACCACTCGCCGGTTCCCAAATCCTTTGTGGTTATATACACAAAGCAAGGCACTTGTCGCTGTTGTAACTCCACGGAATGGTTGATGAATCTATCAACATCCTCTGATATCTCCATCTTCAATTGACTCACCATCATGCCCATTTCATCAAATTTCTTGTCCATATGCTCGTTCACTCTATCCACAATTTCAACTCTCATTTTCCTAATAACTTGTGTCAACTGGGCATATAACGTTTGCAAGGATGTTACAGACTGGAGCTCTTTAGGACCCGATCCTTCTGTCGCATTTAGAAGCACATCAATTGATACATCTTCGTCATGCATCAACTCATTTGTAAGCATCACCATGTTGGCAATGCGCCGATTCACAACTTTTTCACTCCATGCTCGTTCTTCTCACTACAAGAAAACCAGCCCAATGTGACTAGGTTTTATGACTACAACAGGGCATAAACCAAAATGTGACTAGCACTGTTTGTAGTCATTTCGACTTAGTCGCTTCGGACAATCTGACTGGGGGTCATATCGGACACTTCTTGTTCCCAATGCTGCGTTCCCACAGTGTTTTGGGACCTCAAAACGGGACCTGCAGTGGGACTTGGGACCATATGACTCTATATAGTCATACATTTATGACTACACGTAGTCATCTATATGCAAATAGCGACTAATTGGCATGACTATTTTTAGTGAGGTATGAGTCAATACATGACAGGTTTTATCACTACGCATAGTAGTGAGATGGTGACTGAATTGAGTCATACATTGAGTTGGGAGAATACGACTCTGTAGAGCCACATCGAAGTGACTATATATAGTCTCCAATGTTGAAATCATGAGATGGACATGACTAATTATAGTGAGGTATTAGAGAATATAGCAATGGTTTGATCACTACGTATAGTGATGTGGTTGTGACTGTATTGCATCATACACACACGTGAGATAATACGACGCTGTAAAGTCAAATATTCTTCACTACACATAGTCACCGATATCATCTGATGACTGCATGGAGTCCTTGTATACTCGTTTCTTTCACTACTGGGAGTCAAATTTCAATATTAAATCGGAAGCATCTGACTAGGACTTGACTGTCCGTAGTCTAATGCAAATGTATGCCATGCAGTCAAATCTGCCATTCTTACGGTGTGTAGTCATAGATTTCAGTTTCAGATTAGGGTGATAATGAGATCTGTTGACTATTACAAGTCAACCGTGCGGTTGTGAGCACTGCGTCAGGTCATACAAATGATTTTCACACATTTCATTGAAAGAGAAAATTCGGTGCTGAAACAGGATGCACTGCAACTAGATCTACGGGTGCTGAAACTAGATCTACGGGTGCAAACAAACTGTAGTCGTCATCTAGGCTTTTCTGCACTTCTACAGACACGGTTCCTGCAATTATGGTTTTCCCGTGTAGAGAAGCCCCAGCTACATTCTGCACTTTCCCGAGTGCCACAACTTTATCCTCCTCCCCTTCTTCAATTCCCTTGAGTCTCACAGGGTCACCCTTCTTGAACTCCGGGTCCTCATCTTCTTGTACAACCTATAATAATAATAAAAAACACAAAACAAGGATCAGTTGGGACTAAACTGCTGCTTTGATACAAAGATGTACTTCTCCAAGGCTCATGGCACTTATTCAAATTCTATGACTGTGAGAAGTCACATATTCTAACGTCATTACTAATATCAGTCACGTATTCTAACTTCGTGACCGAATCTAGTCAAGCCTGGTCACTCGTTCCATATGAATGACTACAAACAGTCACGAACTTGGCATAATGAATTTCTAAAGAACTAAGGCACAACAATTTTGTAACCTGATCCGCCTAATACATAGATCAAACAAATCCATAGAATTATGCAGCCCAAAATCCACGCATGATGTGATTTCACCCATAGTAGGGGCTAAAAACCTTTACTAACACACACAAATGTATACAATCCTACACTAAGACTCCTTCCACAGCACCTCTACCCCTCTCTAACATTCCTAACCAAGTTACAAGTGGACAAAATGAGAGAAGGTTCAAAAGCCCCTTAAGAAGGAGCCGCCACCCTAATCTCCTCTGAAACCCTAGCCGCCAACCTATTCCTAGCCGCCACCCTATTCCATAGCTGCAACCCTAATCTACAGTCAATGAAACAGTCATGATGACTAACCAGAGTAAATGAAATAGTTATGATGACTAGAATCTCTTCACTTGATAAAAAATAAAGTGAGTTTATTTCAGATTTGGTAAATTCAGTTTCAACATAAAAGAAGGTTTTTTTGAGCTAAGGAGGGGGGGCGGGGATCAGCCTTCAAACAATGTGAACTTTCTAGCAACGAAATCTAATTTTGCAATCATTACCAATATAAGTAAAGAAAACTATGCACATGACTACAGTATTTTGCAATCACTTTGATATCTCAAAAAAGTACGGAAAGGTCATCAGTAATAGCTCATTTGTCAACATGGGAAACCAATTTTTGGACTCTCTTGCAATTAGTTAGTAATTGTTTGAAGTTGTATTTATAGGTGTTGCTAAAACGCAATTCATTACTAATTTAAGTAAAGGAAACTGTCTAGATGACTATGTTATTTTGCATTCATTACTAATTTAAGTAAAGAAAACTGTCTACATGACTACGTTATTTTGCAATCACTTTGACGTCTCCAAAAAATATGGGAAGGTGATCAATTATAGCCCAATGTGTCTGCCTGGGAAATCTAAAGCAAAGTTAAGCATACAAGGCATTTTCGTGCATCTGGAAAGTAAGTGGACAGATAGAGCAAGTGCTAATCATGATCTTTGGACTCTCTTGCAATTAGTTACTCATTTTTGAGGTTGTATTTATAAGTGTTACTAAAATGCATTCATTACCAATATAAGTAAAAGAAACTGTGTCGATGACTATGTTATATCGCAGTCATTACTAATTCCAGTAAAGAAAACTGTCCACATGACTACGTTATTTTGCAATCACTTTGACATCTCAAAAAAGTATGGGAAGGTGATCAATAACGGCTTCTTTGTGAGCATGGGAAATCTGTAGCAAAGTTAAGCATACAAGGCAATTTCGTGCATCTGGATCGCAAGTGGAAAGATAGAGCAAGTGGAATCATGATTTTTGGACGCCCAACCCAATTACTTACTAATTTTTGAAGGTGTATTTAGTAGTGTTTCTAGAATGGTGCCCTAAAATGACATCCTATAATGTTTGCGCGCAGACATGGTAGTGTTGAATAGACAAGCTATTATGTAAGTGAAGATTATGGACCTACTCCTATTTTACAGCACTCACCCATTGAGCCAAGTCAGCCAACTAGTAGAGGACTTCAAAATCATCTGATTGAAATATATGACTACTATTAGTCAGGTTATTTTCTACATGACTGCATGTAGTCACCCAAACCAACTGTATTACTACAGTAAGACATACATAAACCATATACCCATACAATCCGACTACATTAGTATGACTACACATAGTAAGCATTCAGAGCATGACTCTGGGAACCGGGCAGGAGAACATATGTCCCGTTCCCGTAGACGTTCCCACCCAGGTCCTCAAAAATATGACTACTTATATGACTAGTCCATGACTGGACCCTCTTAGGACTGATTTTAGACTAAACCAATGACTGAGGTGACTACATAATCATATGCGCTTAGTCACATCCGGTCACATTGGGCTGGTTTTCTTGTAGTGTCTAACAAGGCCTGAGCCTTGTCTCCACGATGGTCATTAGGCTGGATCGGATTCAGCGGCCAATGATGTACATACCCCTCAAAATCTTGTTTGGCAAATAATTCTTCTATCAACTTCTTTTCACTAATAGCTTGTTCTTGTCGATGAGTGCATAACTAAAGCTCTTCCACACACAGAGGCCGCAATATACTCTCTACAAGGGACACCCCTTGGCAGCCAAACGTCGGCTTGCTGCATAATGTTTGTATGGGGTTCAACACCATGTCTCTCACAAATTGCAAAGTTTGAATGGCATCTTTTGTAGATTGAACCATGACGTCAATGAACCCACCCACGTGCTTATCTGCGATGAGATCTCCACTTTGCTCCACCAATACTTGCATTCCATTCTCTGTAAATGCCACTAGATTCTTCTCCAAATGGAATGTAGAACTTGACCCGAACTTTCTCTCAAAAACAACTTGCATTTAAAATGATATCATTTTACATTCGATACCTTCTGAATCCAAAATCAATCTACAGAGAAAAATGTGTGTATTATCAAGAGAACAAAACATACTTCATTGAAGATGACTCATAATAATAATTTATTGTAATGTAACATGACGTCTTCCAACCACTAAGAATGCTATGATACAACACATACTTGTAGACGAGGAAAAAAGCCAGTCGATAAATAAGTGTGGATTGGATCCTCGCATTGCAATCTGCGTCCGATATAGCACATTTCTTGACTTGATGAAGATGCAATCTTCCCCCAATTCAATTTTCGTTTCCCTTGATGCACAAGACCACCTCCATCTCTCAATGTTGCTGGAATGAATACTCCCTTCTTCTCCTCCCCTCCACATGAATGTTCTTCATAACATATGCTCATTTGTGTCATGACACAAATTACATCATCTAAGCCCACTCCATGCAAATCACCTTTCAAGCTCGTCTTTGCACTCTTTTTCCCAACATTGAAGAAATTTTCAAGCACTGACTTAAGACTCTTCCTATCTGTGTAGCCCTTCACATTTGTTATAGGCTCCTTTGTGAATGCATCAATACACTTCGGAGATATACTGAAAATAGGACCGATAATGCGTGTTCCAAACCAGTTTGGATCCATCACAACAACATCCAACCCGTCAAAATAGATTATATGACCACCTTTGTTCAATTCTAAGGCTACAACTTTACAAATATCATGCGCATGCTGCGGATATTCACCAAAAGTTTCATAATCTTCAACAGTTTTGAACTGGAAAAAATTCATAAACATCTCCCATGTAATGAGGGTTTCATAGAGACGATATTTTCTCCACTTTCACACCACTTCTTCCATTTGAACACAGGCTTGGTAGACATCTGGAACCTTGGCTAGCTCATTTGCCGCATCCTTAGCCAAACATTTTGTTAAAGGTTTAACTTGTTTGGTTGAGTCACTTGTTAGAAAGTACTCTGTTGAAGAAAAGTGACAAGTTTCAGCAAAGGTGTCTTTCACATCCTTGAGTAAATCTTCAACATGACTTTCAATGTCTATAGACTTGGGCAAACAGTCCACAAAAGTGAACACTATAATCACATGAGGTCTAAGGTACTCAGACGCTCTGGTATTGGATGAAAGAAAACGCAACCAATATCGAAGTTCACCATCAATTTCCTTTGTACTCTTGGCCTCATCTTTCCCTCTTGCCACAGCACAAACCAAAACGAACAAACTTGCACTTCCCGTGTCGCTTAGATTTAGAATGACAAGATCATGGAAGGCATGGAACTCATCTTGCCCACCCATGTCCCAAATCGAGAGCTTTACAGATCCAGCAATTGTTGAAACAATTTGCACTCCTTTGGTTCTTTCGGAAACACGTTTGTGAGGGATTGAAATTCTTTTGTCAAGACTATATTTTGGATGGAATCTGGTTGCTTCTTCTTTGAAAATAGTTGTCATGGTCTTTCGCAGAGTTGTTTTTCCTGCATGCCAGTTGCAACTCATGGAAGTCAAATTATAGTGTAAAAACATTCAACATTAACCCTTAAACGTCAATGTAAGCCCCACGGGCTTGGTATAAAGGAATAATTGGAGAAAAAAGTTTCATTTCTCAACCAAATCAAGCGAGACTTGTTGCGTTGGAAAGCTACTGGAAACAGATTTAGATTCCAAATTTTCGCCTCATTTGAGAGATTGTGGAATCGTTGGTAAGCAGTCAAAGTTATCAAATTGAACAAGTTTTGAGGTTGGAGCAGCTGAAGTTCAGCAGTGCTATAGTGCTACAGTGCTAGCCAGCAGTGCACGGCAGAGCCGTTTTTGGCCCCAAAAAAAAAAAAAAAAAAAAAAATTCCCCAAAAAATTTAGATTCCTTCCGGGCTGCCCCATTCAGGCCCTCTTGACGTTTAAGGGTTAAAGAAAATTCGAGAGTTCAATGATTGATGATCAATAACTTTGAAAAGGGAAAGTTTTCATACCTGATTCAGGAAAGCCGCAAAGAAACACTCTACATGATGTAGGTCGTCCATAATCATTAATGGTTCTGTTGAACTTTAATTGAGCATCAACTTGTTGAAATATCGAAGAATCATCATAATAATCGTCAACGGTGGTCAACCAATAATTGTTCTTTATCAAGCTCAGAAGCTCAGACAAGACATCAGCATGCAATGGCTCCTCCAAATAATTTGAGAAAATGAGTCTAATAATACATCGATTCTGGTGCAATGCTTGTAGAATCTCGATATAATGTCAGTCTTCTTGAACAAACCATGGAATTAGAACTGAAGTGAGGGTTCTATTTGCCTTCAACATGGTCACCATTTGCCCAATAGCCAACTCAAGATTTTGTCCACACACTTCTGAGGTACGAATGTCCAACCGCAAATCTCTCAATGCCACATTCATTTGAGTTCCAATTGAATCCGGTGTGAGTGCCACCATAACCAAACCCCAAGCCAATCTAAAAGAATACACTTCGAACCGGCCTTCGTACACACCCTGTACTTGAAGTAATTTAAGAGACCCGCTGGCCAATATTTCAAAGAGTGGAGCATGCACTAAAGATCTTAACTTCAATTTAAGACCAAGCAATTTAGAATTTTCACTCAACATCTTCACCATTGGCTGAATATAGAGTGCTGTCAACTCCATCTTCCCCAATGAGTGTATATAGGATCCTTCCTCCTGCATAAATAATGAAGACATGATACATTAAAGTAATGACTACAAAGACATGGAAAATTGTAGCAATGTACTTTTCCAAGAAAAACAAATTTGTATTTCAATATCAATAACAAAGTCTCAAACATGATTGTGTCAATAAGGATCCAGCTACATTGGAGTAAGAATATAATTGAAATACATTCAAATTTACTTACCTCAATGGCATACACTCCACCCACATCAATGGCACCAATGACACCGATGAGCTCTAGTAACTCGATGGAAGTACTGTCCCATATTCCTCTCATGAGTTCTCTCCAAAGTTCTAATGTGAGATGTGCAGGGAGCCCATCCCCGAAATAGATTCTCAGGTGTTTGAGCTTGGAATCTTGACAAAATTCACGGATAATTCGAATCCCATCTTCTAAATGATATGAGGATTGTCTCCAAGATGTGTTCTGCCTATAGAAATCTACATCCAAAGCACCCCGATCTTTTCCAACGTAAAAACCGAATGCTAAACCGGATGAGTCAATGTCTTGAAAACGACAAATACCTATCGCATGTACTGTACATCATAGGGACTGCTGTCGAAATCAGGACATAGTTCTTCCATTTTGAGGCAATTGTGTCAAACTCCACTTGGCACCACATGAGCCTACTTCCAACCCATCACCCTCCGCTGCTGCTCAATACCGAGCCTTCCATCCAAAACAGGGCTACACAGAATGCCTGTGATAAAGAGGCACCATTTCCAAACATCTCTACTGCATGGCACTGTGTAATTCTTATTCGCAAGAGAAAAGGTCAATGGCTCGGAAGAAAACTCTGGCAACACACGTACACTGGGAAAATATATAGAGCTCCTGCACATCAAAGTGGAACAAGCTTGTTCAACTACATAATAACGTCAGCAAAAATAATTCTCAGGCGCACTGATCAGTTCAACCAAATTAATGCCAACCATACATGACCTCACCCAATCACACACGACGCAATCATATTGATCCGAGACTTATACCGCAAAGCAGGTTCAATCTATAATGATAATTGCAATTAGGAAAGCAACACATGTTACTAATGAAACACCATCCTGATTATGCCATCCAGATAAAATAGTGATTACAGAAATTGACTGAGGTTCAAGTGCAACCTTGATGAAGCAACCAGGTCAGAGAAAATCCAAAAGAACACTTCCAAGTGCAAGTTTGCAAATGTAGCTAGGCAGACAGTGTTCCTACGACTCCATACTCGTCCAACCTCCTGTCACCTTCCAAGCTTGTCCAAGTTCATTCACTACCATGGCCGTAAACAACCACGCTAATCAGTAACAAGGTGGAGATGACCACTCACTGTTGTGCAAAAGCCGAACTGAGAGAGACCTGGTTACTTCGAACCCTAAATCTCCTACAACACTGCCACCCTTTGACCCTGGGTACAGTACTATCCCTCAACAGCTCAGCAAATCTCTCAAGAGCCTTCTCGGCAGCAACCTCTTTTGGAGGGGGTGGCCTGATTCTCGAGTCTTCCAAAGTCCAAAAGCAGAGAGAACTCAACATATACTAAACCCTAAAATTTCAAAAAGAAAATGATTTTAAAATTCTAGTCGATCAATGGAATGCTCTCCATCATGAGCATGTCCACGGTACAAAAACAGGCTCTCTCACATCTTCGACACAATGAGCGTATCTTATAAACTTCTAAACATCTTCTAAACTTGCTCTCATCACACAAATGAGATGCGGTACCTTGGGAATTCCAAAGTCGGCGGATGGATGGATCCATTAATGGGACGAGTCATCTTGTTCTCTAGGAACAGAGAAGATGAGGAACTGGGAGAGTAGAATTCATGCCTGATAAATACCTTAGGGCTTCTAATAAGAAGAACCGGTACTTATGCAGCTCCATCTTGGCGAGGACCTGGCTATCATTTCGGCCCCTCCGTCAACGAAAGCAGAGCATGGACTGAAGTGGAGCTTTCTGCAAGAGAGAGAATTCGTCACCGCTGGACCCAATTAGTAATCAACATTGCTTCTAACACGTACTCAACTCGCCATTCTGAGATACACTGAGAGATCAGGACCCAGGATCTGTCACGCTCCACCGTCCTCACTATTTTATACCAAAATCCGTCTGACTTTTTGTGCCAAAAGTACTAAAAGTAGCTGCTACCATCAATGCAAGTATCTGTCCTAGAAGCTGAACCCCAGCATATACATAGAGCTTGAATGCATGAGTTCATGCTCTTCTGCCACACTCGAAGGAATCCATACAGTCGAGCAGTGATTTTGGTTGTTGCTAATTTTACACATGTTGCTACTGAAATTTCGGCTGCCTATGTGATACAATGGATCAGTGAATTTTTGTTACTAATTTTAGCCAAATCGCTACATTAAAATACGGATGGCTAATTGATTCAGGAAACAGAGAAAGAATTAATAGCCGGATTTCCTACATGGACTCAAGATGTGTAGCTTCTTTAAACCTCGGTATCACCTAGGAACTGTCTAAGTAGCATATGTGTGTTACCCTGATATTACACATATATTAACACGAAAAGAGCACCCAAGGAGCCTGATCGCTCTTCAAGCCATGGATAAGTAGTGAAAATGCTAAATTGTCTCCTGACATAAAAGAACCGGAATTGTAGTCAGATTTTCTACATGGAGTCGACATGTGTAGCCTCTTTAAACCTAGGCATCTCCCGGGTATTGCCTAACTAGTACCTAGGTAGCACATTTGTATCACCCTGATATCACCTATACAATGATACCTATATACTAATATGCAAAGAGCACCGGATTGCTCTTCGAGCCACAGAAAAGAAGCGAAACTGCTAAACTGTTTCCAGAAACCAAAAAAAAATCACTGCAATCAAGTGTGCAGCCACGAGTACGTTCAAGGTGGGGCAAGCTTGCCTTCCGTCGTCTTCTTGTTGTTGCCGACGAAAGCAACAACAAGACTTCGAAATGGACTGGCAACACAGTTCCAGAAAAGTACAGTAAATGGATATGAGATGCTTTGAAATTACTTCAGGGCCGGACTGATAAGCCAGGGCCACAGTAACACAGGGCACCTTGACACATTCACCAGGCAGTAAATGGTACAAGAACGATGGTGAATTCTCGGTGAACACTTGCTAAATTGAAGTGGTTGTTCAGTTTAGCAAGTGTTCACCAAGATTTGACCATCGTTCTTGCACCATTTACTTGGCAGTGAATTGGTCAAGGCTCCCTGTGTAATAAGCTTAATGAGTGTAGAGAGCCGGGGTTTGAAGTACTCACGGTCAGAAGATTGGAAGTAGAGCAGAGGCCCGTGGTCGTCCTCGTTTCTGATCCTGCACTCCGATGTCGGCTTCCTCCCCCGCTCTGCCTCCTCCGATCATGTCCCGGCTACACTAAATAGGTAGATTAGTATTAGATACACTAATTTACATAAACATGTTGTAAGTTTTCACTGTTGATCAATATTTTTACCCTCTATGTTGGTCAAGATGGGGATCTTTCAATAGTATTGGAATCAATGTCTTTGGTAATTTTTTTTGTTGAGAGTAAAAATCTATAATATTTTCAAATCTTATAATTATCTAACACTAATCTACCTATTTAGTGTAGTGAGGGTCGGCCAGCGAACTCCGCTCCTTAACCCCTAAAAGTTGGGCCTATGACCATGGAATCGTGTTTTATCTGTCACATTCAATTTTGCTACTAAAAATAATACAAGATTTCAAATTTATATTTTTAGTAGATGAAGTCATATGTCTACTACAAACCATGAATTTTTCATGAATTTTGGTAGAAATTTGAAATTGCTATAGTTTTTTGAAGTGATTGCAAAGAAAATCTATATCAATTATAAAATGTACTAGAAAATTCCGATTTTTTACCTAAGGTGTAAAATACAATGAAGAAAAGTTTTAGTTTATGAAAATCATCCGTGTATCTAAATTTAGAAAATTTGCTACACCTTGCTGATACCTACCAAACTTGTAACTACAATTAACCCCTCACCGCCTGAAGTCCAAACATGTGTAAAAGCTGACTTGCTTTTCAAGTCCTATAAGTCTAAATCTCAGTGAGGTATGAAAATCTCAACCGTACAATATTGTAGTGTGCATGTTGTAGATGGTGTGAAAAAAATTTGGGGTCATTTGACGGTATAGATTGAAAGATTATAATGTGTTAGTGTTGAAAAAAGATGCTGAATTTTTCTTAAAAACACATTTGGAGGTGAAATTCGATTTCTAAACCTACTCAAATGAAAAAAAATTAATCTTGAAAGTGATTCAAACCAAAAGACAAACACTTTGGTGAAAAAAAATCTCATTCAATTGACTCATTGCGTCTGCAAAATTGTTTTGAAATGTCAAAAAACAATGAAAAAAGTAGCAAAAAATCACATCTATGTATGAACCTCCCTCTACTAAAATGCTTCTCAGTCACTCATAACCTCTTGGATTCATATGAAATTTTATTCTTATAAACAAGACTAGTATGCGCAACTTTTCCAACAAAAATTATTGAAAACGGACCGTGTATGAAGAAGTTATAAGCTGCCGAAGTTCATTGTAATGCAAAAATATCTGGATTTTGAACTTCGAAATGCTCCCAAACATTCAAAACAACTTGGATTGACATGAAAATTTCACCACAATAACTAGGCTTTACTGGGAACAAAACCCAACAATTTTTATTAAAAACGAACATTTGATGAGAAAGATACAAACCCCCAAAGTTGCAGCCATCATAATGCAGTGAGGTGAACTCAAATTGAACCTGTGAACTTCGAATGGCTCTCAAAAACTCAGTATATCTTGGATTGATCTGAAAATTTTACCACTGAAACTAGACTAATATGCGCAACTTTCCCAACAAGTTTTATTGAATTCGGACATTGGATGCAAAAGTTACAGCGCTTTGAATTTTACTGCGAGACTATGAGAGGACACTTTTCGTCCCCTTGGGCGGTGAGGGATTAAACACTCAATTTTTAGATTTTTCCAAAAATTCGAAGTGGAGTAGAAATTAGACTTGGCAAGCTTCATTTTGTTAGGTATGCTCTAATGCAATGGAACTCATTTTCATGGCCTAAATTTAGTTTAAGTAGAACAAGCAAAAAAATTCAAAATACACTCCACGGTGAACCGTTTTTACGAGTCTTTTGTAGTTAGGACCCCATGTAAAATCTAAAAATAGCTTGAATGATTTGAATTTAACTTGAAGAGGTGGCATCACCAAGCAGAGCCCTGCACATAAAGAATTGAATGGAAATCATATTCACGCCAGTTGGAATTGAAAAGTTGGTTTCAGTCATCGACTATTTTTTGGTCTTGCCGGTAGTTAAGGGTTAAGGCCCGTTTCCACATGGCCTTTGCAAAGAATGTGAATAAAAACTTAACACCTGCACAATTTTGGGAGGAATACGTTCTTTTTAGGAAAGGTGTCATCAATAGTAACCGAATTACATAATGGCCTCCCAAGAGTCATATTAGTTAAGACCATTCTTAAGTGTTTAAAATTTGGGAATATTTCCAATTTTGGTGCTCCCTTAACAATTGCCTACTATTGCTCAAGTATTTTTTTGTCCTCCTAAATGTTAGCTAATACCCATTTTTTAAGTTTGTGATGTGGACATCTATGTAGGATTGATAATTACTAAACAATGTAGGTGGGAACACACACTTTATTGAGGAGGTAAGATCGCCTTCTAAGACCACCTCTAAGGCCAAGTGGAAACATACCCTTAGCTTAATTTAAGTTAGTTGGGGTTTGGGAGCCTCCCAAAGTCGGTCTACACAGTGAGTTGTAACGGATTCTTCCCCTAGGATTCCGTAGACTTTTAACCCCTAAACGTACCAGGGTGTCGCTGGAATTGACAATTTGAGAAAAAACGTTATAAACTACCATTTAGAAGAATATTCTGGAATTGATATACAAATGAAAGTTCTAGATCTTGAATTTTAGATTCCATCCGTACGGTTTGATTCACTAATACAATCACCAATATTTAATTATAAAATTTGAAAGTTAAAATTAAAAATTCCTTCTAAATTCAATTACGAACTAAATTTCAATATTTTTTGAGTAAAATTTGTTGGAATGAGTTTGAAATGAGATCCTCTTAAATGTGGTGATACTTTGAAATTTTTGTGTTTCTTAAATTTATGACCTCATTTTTCACGATTCCACTTTGAACTAGAGTCAATGCAATTTTGGCTTGGTCAACGACTTGACATACTTCTACGTTTGTAATTTTAGAAAAATATGTACTCTAGTATGACTGAATCTAGCCATTAGATAGGACAACAACTTGGTGAAGAATCTCCAAAAGATTGGATGAGTTTCATCCAAGCATTGATGAGAACGTGAGAAGGTTTTGAATTCATTCGTGATCCAGTTTCTGGACTCTGGGACGTTTAGGGGTTAATGCCCTACATTTGACTTTGTCGGAGTGACAAAAGGGGTAAGATACAATGATTTATTTATTCTTTGGCTGGCTAGGACAGAGTTTACCATTTTTGCTACTATTCCCAGTCATCTCAGAACCACTTTATGACATTTAGAACATAATGCGACCTCCCACATAAATAGTATCTACTTTTGTTACCCAGTACATACAATAGTCACAATAGAGTTAATCGAAAAGTCAGCTCAAAGAGGAAAATTTTAGAAAATTCCTTATGAACTCCTCTTAAACTCATATTGAAATATAAATAAACTAAAAATTAGTTCATGATGAGTTGGGAGACAATCTAAAGCAAGCCATTGTCATTATTCTCCACACTTCGCATTGACTCCCATACCTTCCACCAACTTAGTTCCAAGCCCATGGCCCACAAGGGGACAAGCTATGACACGATACTATTCAACCCAACTATAGCTCAAAAAAGAGGTTAGAAGTAGAGCAAAAAGGGAGGTTAGCGGACGGCCTTCTTTTCGGTTAACTCAAATATCTCTATAATATCCAGCAATACCCTTGATATATTAACCCTTTAACAACATATGCTTTCTTGATACCACACCCAAAATCTCTTTTTAATTCCATTTTAAGCATGATTGTGTTTTTAATTTACTTTGGCTCCATTCTAAGGAAGTATAGATCTCTCTAAAGTGCTCGGTTTGGCATTTTAAAAACCCCATTTGATGCAATGGAGTAGAAGTTATGAGCAAGATTCTCCCAAAATATTACCAAGCCCGTGGGGCTTCATTAGGAGAAGAATGAGAGCATCATCAACCCATCGCAGAAAAAGAAGCAGGACCGTGACTTCTTCTGCGGTGGGGCGTTCCGCAAGATTTTGAGCGTTCCAACGCAGGAACGGCACCGTGCTTGGCGGACCTGGCCACGCCAATTCTTCCCTCTCGCCCGTTACTTCCAGGATTTCTCATGCGCCCGCTACCTTGGCCCAGGAACGCGGCCACAAAGGGTCCGAGTTTCACGGCGGAGGAGGAGCGGCAGATGTGTCGTTCGTTTCTTGTCGTTTTGCATGCGGTGGCAGATTTGCAGTGTCGCTTTTGGACCACGGGTTGGAGGGGAGGCATCCACATGCGGCACACCACACAGGCAGCCCCGCAGACCAATCTAAAAATTTGCGATACAGCGCCTTGATGCCGTTTCTGCATTGATGATGCTCTGAGGGGAGTAAAGGACCTAGTGTTCTATTAGCCGTTCCCATTAACCGCCTCATGCAAGGCTGTACAGCGTGTCCAAAATCAAGAGAGGACATCATCGTGGCAATGATGCTTTTCCAACTGTCCTGTAACGCTAGCAAAGGTGTGGCTCATTACGAGCCCATTAGGTTTCGAACCCGGACCACATAAATGTGATACAACGCCCTTCACCAACCAACCAAAGAACTCATGACTTGGCGATAATAATTAACCCAAACACATCTTTATACTATCTCACACCCAACCATCATTAATTTGTTATTTTAGGTACTGTTACTGTTACTTTGCTTAGGTTACTATAGTGTCCATCCTCGAAAGGGGAGAGTAGTATTGTTCCAATGTCCCTTTGTCCCGTGGGCATCGGGTCATTGACATTACGAACGGACACTTTATTCACGCCGGCCCTTTTTATAGGGTTGGTGTTTCTATCTATCTATCTGTGGCTCATCAGGTTTTGCTTGAACGGGGTCCTGTTTGTTGGCTCTGTCCTTTAGGGCAGAGACTATCCAATGACTCCCCCATCAACGCTGGCTTTTCAAGTCCAATGTGCTATCTACAACCCTTTTCACATTGGCGCTTCTTACTAATGTTCTTCATTCATCTAACGTTTTCATTCATCTGTGGTTGTGAATTGAGACTGTTGGCGAAGGTCGAGATCCAGATCTAGATCTAAGGCATTCCGCTTAAATACAAACGCTTGCGCAGTCCGTACTCATCTTGCCTTCCGATCTGTGGTCTCAACCTCAATCGCTTGTGAGTGTGATTGGTTCCAGCCTTCTCTTCCTTTGTTAAGTTCTTCTTTTGTTTCTTCGAACTGTCTGTGCATAGGGTTTTATTCGACTTAGTTTCTGTACATGTGCGGTGTTGCGCCTGTTTTCTAGCACGACTCGCAAGGTCGCGTCACGATTCACAGCAGTTGGTCACCGGGGAGAGCCTGTGAAGCGATTGGTGGAGGCAACAATACGGTCGTCGATGTGTTTGTTTTGAAGTTTACGTTTTCGTTTTCCAGTTTTTCAATTGCCGTGTGGTGTCCGATGGTGTGCAGCACCATCGCCAGAAAGTGAGTCAACAGCCTGCCTCGTACCCACCGCCTCAATTACTCGGTTTTCTTCTTCTAGTCTGGTGTTTTGAAAACTCATTTGTGGTTGTTGTTGTTTTCGCCGAGACTCCATCGCCAGCGAGCGAAGGTCAGTCCTAGCAAGCGAAGATGCCGGCTGGCCATGGACTTCGCTCCCAGACGGGAGACTTGTTCTCTCGTGCCTTCCGGCACAAGGGTTACATCCCCTTGACCGTGTACCTGCGCAACTTCAAGATCGGCCAGTACGTGGACATCAAGGTGAACGGTGCCGTTCACAAGGGCATGCCGCTCAAATTCTACCACGGCCGCACCGGAGTCGTGGAACGTCACCAAGCGCGCCGTCAGTGTCGTCATGAACAAGCAGGTATGATCATTTTAGGTTTTGGATTTTCAGGGTTTGGAATCTGAACGCACCAACCTGAATGTGCAATTCGTTATTTGGACCTGAATCGCCTGAATTGCATGTATCGCCTGAATCGCCTGAATAAACATGCTTGTAGGAATCGCCTGAATCGCCTGAATAAACATGCTTGTAGGAATCGCCTGAAATCCTATATTTTTGCTACTTAACCGTAAGTGTCCATTGTGTATTTAAAAATTGGATGACACGATTGACACTGTTGATATTGTAGTATAGATCAAAAGCTTTGAAATGGTGTGTTGCAATCAGAAAACCGAGGTAAAATGAAAAAATGACTTCAGTGATGCAGATGGCCATATTGGACGTTTTAGACGCTTAGTGGAATCACTAGTGAAAATCTTGTCCAATGTGACATGTCTTTAACGATTAAATGTCCGTCGTGAATGAATATGACGGTATTGATTTTCATGGTCGACAGCAGGTGAAACCTAAAAGTAGGAGGAGATGGAGCTTCGGCAAGTCGTCGCACCAGCCATCTTGCATTGAAGCAAAGGAGATGACTGTACCAGACACGAAGGTCGAAGAGTCATACAACAACAACAATAACAGGCACTATTCTTGTAGGACTTCGGATACAGCGTCTCTCACCACCAGCCGCAGCCCCACTCCAGTCCACCCCACTGTACAGTCCCGCGTGTACTCTCATGAGGACTTGGCAGCCATCCGCATTCAAGCAGCTTTTCGAGCCTACCTGGTACAATATTCAATCAAACACTAGCCTATTTCTCTCTTAATTTCCACAACTTCATTTCCTCAGGCTTGTGAAGTCAGAGTACATGCCTGTGCACCAAAATCAGCTAGGAGCAGTAATTATCACTACAAGAAAATTGGTCGCTTCTCACTGCTATTTTGAGCCATTCCAGAGTTGATGAGAGTTGGTGAGTGCTTTTGGTCACATAGGTCAAGGAATAGATATTTTTTCGCAATTTCAGTCAGCGAAACGCCACAGTATGTACAAACTCACCATGTTTCTGTGACTGCTCACCAAAATCAACCATTTATGAGCAATAATAGGAACAATGAAATTCATCACCTTTTATTGACCCATGTGCAAAAGGAGGACATTTCAGATTATGTGGCACTTTATTGAATAAAAAGAAAAATTTAGAGATTGTGGAAGAGAAAGCCTTTTATTTATTTATTTATGTGAAATAGCCGGGGCACTGTAATTGTTGTGAATAATCTTAGGGAAGGCTACCTTATATTTTTGCAATCCTTGCATAAGTTGCGATTGTGAGTGTAAAAATTCATCAGTTGAATACCTGCTGGCTGAATTGGCACAACATTCCTGCTAACACCTTGAGCCCATAATCGAAGAATTCGGATGCTCCGATTAATCCTCTAACTGTAACTTCTTTCATTGACACTGTACGTTTAATTTCCTTACATCATAAGACCCTGTTCAAGAAAAAGAAAGCAGCTAGTTGCGTAGTATACCTTTAACGCCGTATTCGTTAAATTGGCCGTTCCCAATTATTTTGTCCGCTCAAATAGTGTGACTTGAGTTCATTCTCTCCTTATCAGATTAAAACGTTAAAACGAAGCGTTTTTTTAATCTCTCCTCTAGTGGGGCAGAGACAATAAACTCGATCAGTAGCTGCCTGAGAATATGATAGCTTCCAAATTGACACTTGTGAGCATAGCATGCTCAGCCATATTGATTGAATCCAAATCATATCCTGTGTTTTTTACATGTTGCCAGATGAACAGAAAGAAGGGTGAAAAGCAGAGCTCTTAAGAATTTTTGGAGAGAGGGTCGATGATATGAAACCATGGATGATAGAATGTACGTAGTATTCTTCTTCCTCCTCCTCCTCAGATTTGGTTCTTACAGTTGGTTCTTGCAAATGTTGGCTTAGGCACGTCGCGCGCTGCGTGCTCTGAAAGGCTTAGTACGATTGCAGGCTCTGGTTCGAGGCCATACAGTGCGTCGACAAGCCACCATCACACTTCGTTGTATGCAAGCGTTGGTGAGAGTCCAGGCCCGCGTGCGTGCGCGGCGCGTCCGGATGTCGGAGGAAGGACAAGCTGTGCAGAGGCAGATTCGGGAACGCAGGCAACAGGAAGTCTGTCGGCCCAGGAGATCCACGGTAAGTAAACAGAACCACACTTCCAAAAACTTCAAATTAATAGAGTCAACCGAAAAGAAGCTCCCAAAGAGGAAACTCTACTCAAACTCATGTTAGACTCGTTTTGAGTTGAAGAAGTTGAGTTTTTGAAGACTCGTTTTAAGCCGAGTTTTTAAATTCTCTAAAACGAGCACATGACAGTATCTTAGCTCCGGGACCCTCAGTTGCGAACACGTTCCCCAACCCTCAGTTGCTATTCAATTCAAGATCAAGTTACTATTCACTAAGAATATGTGACAATGGATCTTATTTTTAGTGACAAGACTCTTGTTTGATTCCTGTTGCAACCTCTATTGTTTTCGGTTAACTCAAATAAGCTCCAACTTAACTATAGGTAGCTAGTGAGAAATTAACCCCATAAGGACCAAGGATTGATGGTTTTGAATAACAAATCCAACTGATCATGTTGTGAAAAAATATAATTCATATGGCACCAAATTTTATATCACCGGAATCAATAAAGAACATATTGCATGTGTTGATCAAGAAACAAATAAAGTTAAACAAAAAAAAGTCCACAGGGGACCCATTCAAAAGTCATAAAAAAGGAACTGTCATTTTGAAACTAGTGAAGGACATTGTATGTGTTGGTCAAAACATAAATAAATTAGAACCAAAGGAATTCTAGATAAGAATTACTCAAATGCTATAAAAAAACAATGAGGCTCAATTCGGCCTTCTTGGTCCTTTAGCCGTCTTCTTGACATCAAGCCGCTTTTAGAAGCCACTGTATTTTCTGTAGTGCAGGAAGACCAGACCCCCTGCAGCAAATCATGCTTGAATTTTCAATCCTGCTTAGTATCTTCAGTCATGTGAAAGCTTTGATGGGTAGAAAGCATGCTAATCTGACATGTTTGTAGGAGGAGGCTAAAGAGTGGGATTCGTGTTTGTTAATACTTGGGGATAACGAAGTTGATGAAGAAGGCAACGTACTATTGATAGATGACGGTGATTTTAGTCACCTGACTTACTAACTTCATGTTTATGATTTTGGCAAATTTGAGATGAGGGCTGTTCTAGTTGTTTTGCTTGTGATGCATTTCGTTGTCAAAAAGTTCTCCTTGTCATTCTATTGTCTAAATTTTTGATCATAAATTAGGCTGTAACTCGGTAAATTTGAAATCTTTTCTTAGGAAGGAGCAAACATTTACTTTTTCGCTGTATTCGCTTAACTAAATGTATCTCATGTGGTAGTTATTACAAAACTGCTTAAATAGTGAAGATAGCGTCTATATCCAGATCACCTAAAAGATAAACTGCTATATAGTGACGTAGATAGTGAATATTTATATGAGTTGTGAAGAAAATCATTAGGAAAATTGTAAAGAATCGTATATTACGTCATTTCATTGGTGTTGTGAACAAGAAGTGTAATTTTCCGCTGGTCTTATTTTTAACCAAGTAAATTTCCATGAAAGTACGTGGACCTTGCATTAAGGATGTCAAAATATATATTAATTTTTATGTTAATTACTATTATTGTTTCTTTCTACGGTAGTCGTAGATTCTATAGACGAGCAAATACTCTAATGAATACAGAACTTCAATAAGACACTAAAATTTTGTATTTTTAAATGAATTCTCTTACCTTTATTGAATTCTTACGGTTAGTTGAAGTAATGAGAATCAATGTTAAATTACACCAAATGAACGTCTAGTAGAAAATAATCAGGTCTTACATTAACATAAAAATCTATGTATCTCTATATTATGAGTGATTAGTAAAAACGTGAAAATGCGGAAAGAGAGTAACTTTTTCAATCCATCTAGTTTTATTAACCAATTCAATCCTAGTCAAACAGTCAAAGTCCAACCTTCGTGGTCATAATCAAATCAATTCCAAATCTTCAAGATTAATATTGTAAGTGGTTTGTAAGAATAATTAATGAGCTGTAGTTTAGCATACATTCTGTAGCCAGGGAATTGATATATCTTGTAGCCATGTGGAATGTAAGTTTTTTTGAAGATAGTAAATTTAATTCACTAACTGTAAACCCGAAAATGTCATAATAACATGAGCGGCTGTAGGAAGCTTTTTATTAGTATATATTGCGTTTGTCTCCATATTCCTTTCAGTGCTTGTTTGGTTCATTGCTCTTAGTGCCTTACTACTTTCGTTGTCTTGCTCTTAGTGCCTTCACAAGTGTCTTGCACTTAGAGTTTGCACTGTGGCTTCCGTCTCTAGCCTTCGCTACTGTCTTGCACTTACAGTTTGCACGGTGGCTTCCGTCTCCTGTCATCACTACTATCTTGCAGAGTAGCTTCACACTCTTGCCTTCACTACTGTCTTGCACTTACAGTTTGCACTGTAGCTTCCCTCTCTTGCCTTCACTAGCTTGGTCACACTAGCTGCGTCTTAATTGCTTGCGATATTTTCTCTACCCTCTACTTTTTTCATTGTTGTGTTACAGTAGCTACTTCTTTCATTGTGTCACAGTAGCTACTTCTATCATTGTTGTATCACAGTAGCTGTTGCCTTGACTTTGAGTGTTTGGTTCGTTTTCAAGCAATGGCAAGTACTGATATTTTAAAGTCTAGGGTGAGAGCAGTTGTTGTAGATGAAATTAGCCCTGGTCTTCGTGATGTGGCCTTTGAGGGAAAAATACTTTCCCGATATGGAAATTGGGATGTCACCAAAGACAATCCCAAGCATTCATATTTGCACTGTGATTTGATAGATAGGGTTGGGTATACAACCATAACAGTGAGTCTCACAAGTCCTAATATAGAACAGTTTCAAGTGGGTTCCTTTGTCCGGATCCAGAACTTTGGTATTGTGAACAAGTCTGAGAAATCATTTGAGAAGGGAGACATGCACGTTGTTCTGAAGGTTCAGTCCACAACTTCTATACATGTTATTGAAGTTGTAGACAATATGTTCATTCCTAAATTCTATCACAGTGATACAATCAATGAATTTAGGAAACGTTCACATGAGCAATGGGCCACTGCAACCATTGCAGTTTGTGTGATTGGTAGTAGGGGGAGGTATGGTAAGTACGAGCAATTACTTATTGCAGATGGGGAAACTGAGAATGACAATGACGTAGTTGCATTGTGTCAGCATTTCAACAAGGAATACACCCGGATCGTTGAAGCGTACAATAATGGTCAATGTGTAATGGTTCTCTTCAAAAATTTGGGAGTAACACAACGAGGTGATCGATACCTCCTTACGAACGCAAGTACTATACTGTTTACAGTAGTCGATGATTTCACGCGTACTCAACTAGTTGAAATTCACAATAAGTTGTGTAAATCAGCACCTACTTCAACTAGAGAGGTATGTAGTTTATACGTTTTATTTTTTTATTGAATCTTTTTGTTTACAATTATTTTGATTTTTTTATCGAATTGATTAATTAATAATTAATGCCACGGTTTTTATTTATTTATTTAATTTTACAGTGTTTTATTAGTTTAGTACTAATTTTATCAAAATATTATTTATTGGATTAATATCTTAATTTTTGAAAATTTTAAAATTAACTTAATTTTAAATTATATGTTGTATATTTTTAGAAGTAAATAGATTTATTTTTTAATATTTTATTACATTCAATTAAATATATAGTAAATTACATATTTCATTTAAATTTCTTTAAATTTATTTTCTATTTTCTATTAATAGAATTTAATATATTTTTCGTTCTTGACTAGGTATACGGTACAATGACTGTGATTAGTCCTACTGTGGCACCTTACAAACACGTGTGCACGAAATGCAAATTGTCAAATCTGATTTTACTTGAAGGGGGTTATTATTGCAATGTTTGTCACATTCAGGAAGGAGTTGTAAAAAAAGCGCATGTACGTGCTAAAATTTCTACTGTGTCCTCTCAAAATGTCACCATCTATGTTGAAGGTCAATGGTTACAATCTCTTGTACGTATGACGGAAGAACAGTTTTTGAGCCTTGCTCGTGGACAGCAAATTATAATCCTTTCATCCATTCGTGTGAAAGGGACTTTTTCATTAACTCCTATGTCTTTTTTAAACGGTTTTGAAGAAGATTTAGATAGAGATATGGATCTAAATGTAGATAGCAGTGCATTAGCTTATAGTTCCTTGCAAGATGGAGGAACTCCTCCTCAATCTAGAAAGAGAAAAAGTGATAGTGATAGTGTAGGAGCTTCTCCTGGGACTACCTCCTCTACTAAGAGTAGGAAGATGTAATGTTTTGACAAGTATTATTTTCATATTTTTTAATAAAAATATATATTTTCTATTACAAGGGGCGTGGCTCCTCTTTCATCTTTACATTTACAAATCAGTTTCTCATCAATCTATCAATCCATCAAACCATCATTTATCAATCGTGATCTTTTATGATCCTTGATCTTATATTTTACAATATCAATTTTCATCCATACCATTTATCATCTACAATACTTTATCATCTATTTGTTATCATCCGCAGTTTTTATCATCCGTAGTTTTTATCATCCGTAGTTTTTATCATCCGCCTTTTATCATCCGCAGTTTTTATCATCCGTAGTTTTTATCATTTGCAGTTTTTATCATCCGCCTTTCATCATCCGTTGTCTATTATTATACACAAAATTTTATCATCCACACTCATTTATCATTTATAGTGTTGTATTGTCTACATTTCTTATCATCCATTGTCATCTCAATCATTTATTAATCGTATCATTTACAATCATTTATCATCCACATTCTATTTTCATTCGCACTCTTTTCATCATCCATAGTTGTTTGTTATCCGTGGTATTTTATCAACTGCAGTCTATTATTATCCATATCATTTATTCATCCGCAGACTTTTTGCATTTGTAGTCTTTTCATTCATTCACTTTTTCACACACAATCTTTTCTCATCCGCAATCTTTTTACATTGTGAATTTTACATACATTCTTTACATTCATGCTTTACCTTAAGAATTTTATACATACAAATTAGATTTGTAGTTTTGCATTGATTTTAATCTTATTAGTTATTATTAACAATATTGTTTGACAAGTTTGTATTTTGAATTTAGTTTTTCATTACATCTCTAATTGTTCCTTTTTTATTATTAATATATTTATATATTTTAATCTTAGCTTTTGATATTTATTTAGAAATATATATTCATTATTTAAAGTATTTCTATATTTTAAAATATAAAGTTACCTTATTTACTTTTATAAAATATCCCTACAAAGTTCAGTTTCATTAAAATGGCATATATAGATAGTAAGCTTTTCGAATGCAATTTACGACGCAATACAACATATAGATATATTGTTGGTGATTGTCTATTTGACTCCGTATCATATCTTTTAAATTATGAAATCTCTTCTACTTCGCTTAGAATGAATTCCATGCGTCATCTTGCACATTGTTTGTCTTTGAATACTCCAAAAGCTCAACAAACACGTCAATTTGAATTGAATCCTGAATGGTTGCATGATTTACATCGAGGTGTTTTGAATGAATATCAATATATGCAAAAGATGGCTATTAGTGCTACACAAGGTGGACTTTGGGGAGATTTTACCGCAATTAAATGGATGTCTGACTATTTACAAAGGCCTATTTATGTGTGGTCAAATTTAAGTGGTATGATTATGACCAGAGAAGGGTGTGAGTTTCAATCGGAACCTTTACATTTAGCATTTGGTTCAAGTCATTTTGAACCAATAGAAAAAATAAATCAAAATTTATCAATAATTTTACCTATAATAAATAATGAACCCGAATTAATAAATTTAGATTCAGATGCATGTGAGCCAAACGTTTTAGATTCACAAACCACATGGAAATATCAAAGAACTCAAGAATTACCATTGACGTGGAAATCAAATTCTAATTATCAATCTATAGGAATGGATACTCAATCAAAAATAATTGATAAAAATGATATTGAATCTACACAAGAAATAAATGTGAATACTAAAATTGTAGACAATAATTTCTCTACAAAAGTCTCAAAAAGTATAATTATTAAAGATGAGAAAATGGAATGTACGAACCAAATTGTCATTAGAAAGAAAAAAAAAATGTTTTGGACTTCTGAGCTTAATGATATTTTATATACACTAATGTCAAAATGCTCATCGAATAATGAAGTTGCTACAAAATTCTTGTTAGAAATGAAAGAATTAAACTTAACAACGGATCAAGTAATTCAACATATTAGAAGAATAAAATATGGAAAAAATTAAAAACATTTCTCTTCCCATCTTTAAGGATGAAAATAACATTGCTTGTAATGAAATTAAAAGCAACAATGGGTTATGTACTTTGAATAAAAAACGCTCATATACTAAATGGAAAGAAATGGATGAAACAATAAATTCTATACTAAATGATCACAAGCATAGTACATTTATTACTAAAACAAGTATGTTTATTGAAAAACATCCAAATACTCAAAAGACTCCTATACAAGTGCTTAAAAGAATGAAACTTATTTCATCCAAGCTCAAGAAAAGTTCCACAATAAATCAAATTTGTTCTAAAAATGCTTCTATAAAACTTTTGAATAAAAAGGGAAAAATTCCTTTAGGAAATCTTGCCGAATATAAAAAAAAAGTAAATGATACACTTATTTATTCGTGTGTTTGTTGCGAGAGATTGAATTTTCTTTCAAAATCTACTTTAATCAATGAAAAGATTGTAAAAAGAATCAATGGTTTGTTGCATTTTAATTTACAATTCACAATAGAAGATAAAACATATGTATGTAATTTTTGTTTGAATTTAATAAAAAAAGGTTCAATTCCTAAATATTGTGTTCCAAATAACATCTGTAGAAATTCTATTATTGCATCTGTTAACAAACATACAATATTGGAAGAAAGATTAATATCTCCACGTCTTGCATTTGCACAAATTCATAAACTATACAATTATGGTCAATATAAATTACACGGAAGCATTATAAATGTGCCTTCAAATATTGATCAAACTCAATCTTTGCTTCCTCGTTTACCTGAAGATGGAACAACAATTGGAATATTACTGAAACGCCGTTTGGAATATAGATCTCCCTATATGTCTGGAAACATACGACCAAATATTACAATGCTAGCTTTAAAGGATTTAATCGAAACTCCTCTTTATAAAGAATGCAATGTTCTTATTCGTCCACAATGGAATAGTTTATTTGCATTGCATATGCAATCAAGTTCTAAAATAGATGTAAACATGGACTTTAAAAATAATTCAAATGTAGACAACTTTGAAGAAGATTAAGAGGATCCTTCTAGTGAAACACTAGTTCATAACTTTTTGGACTCAGAAAAAATTTATGATTTTAATAATACGATTTCTATTGCTCCTAGTCAAGAATATTCTCCTATAGGAATTTTTAAAGACAAACATAGTGAAGAATTGAATTACCCAACATTATTTTATGGTCATCCAAGAGATGAAAAGATTATTAAAAACTTTTCCTATCATCAAATAGCTAGTTGGGAAATTTTACATAAGAATCATGATTTTGCTACAAATATACAAAATTTATTCTTCAAAGCTATCAAAATTCACGGGGAGGTTACATACTACATACTTTTGTAAACCACGTGCAGTCGGGGGTCAATTATAGGTGGGCTATTTATCTAAAAAAATTAAATAATTTGCACCCTATTAGTAGATAAAATGGTACTTTGAGGTATTTTTCAAGACCCTATAGATAAATATAATTTCCACTATTAAGTTATTTTATAGGCCCTATTTTATTTATAAACTGGACTATTTATCAAAATCCTGGAATTTCAGCATAAATTCAACTTAATCAGACATAAAAAACCGACAACGATAGTATAATACATGGACGTAACTTTCAAAGAATAACGACTGTGCTTAGTGCCTAAAATGTTCAAAAGGTATGTTTAAATGAGAAATGCATGTTGTGAAAGGAAGCATGCAGCACTACCACCCTGCCCTAGCCTCGTGAATCTCATTGGTCACCTAATGCTAAAATTCATCATGAGGAGACTTTCCCATGAAGCCAAATAATTCAACCTTCATTTGTTATTCATTCCTAACCATTGGCTAATTTCGACAATTTTTAGTCAATTGAGGCAATTCTCATTCAATCCAAGGATTTTCATTAGAACTCACATAAATTCTTTGTTCCTCTAAATATTTGAAACCCTATTTTATTAATAAAAATAAAATACTGCCTATGCTTTTCACCTACCCTACTTTAGATATAATACCGTATAGGCCATTTTAGTCAGCCTATAGTATTTCTAAAATTTGTATAAATTTTTGCTCTAATGAATTAAATGTACCCTATATTTTTTCTCACGTGGTTTAATAAAATTTTGACAGTGACCTCCCCGGGTCAAAATTTGTATCGATAAAGTTAGAAATTCTAGTTGGATTCGAATTCGTAAAGGAAAGTTATCTGGGAGGACACTAACAGCTGGTCAAGTTTCAAAGGAACCTAATCTTGAAAAAATATTAGAATCACATATAGGTTTTCGTGATTTGGAAAAACTACGAACCTCACCTGATTATGTTGAGGGATTACGAAAAAATTTATTTGCTATGATAAGACAGTTAGGACCTCCAACATTTTTTATTACATTAACAAGTGCCGAGCGATTGTGGAATCCATTGATTGAAGCTTTGTACAAATTAAATGCAACACGTCTCAATTTGCCAAATTTAAAAGATTTAGATTCTACTCATATTGCAGAATTAATAAGGTCTGATCCAGTCACTTGTGCATTGTATTATAATCACCGTACAAAAGCTTTTCGGGAATTGCTTTTAAAAGAGTATTCTTTTTTAGGTGAAGTTTCAGATTTTTTCTTTATTACTGAATTTCAACTACGAGGAAGTGCGCATGAACATGCACTCATTTGGATTAAAAATGCACCAGTGTTTAAATTAAACTCTACACAAGAAATTGAAGAATTTGTTGATCAATACATAACGACTGATAAAACTTTATTGCCTCAAGCTTTGCAAGAAGCACAAACTCACAAACATTCACGTACATGTAGAAAAAAAGGTCAATCTATATGTAGATTCCACTATCCTCTTCCTCCAATGAAAAAAACAATGGTTTTAGAACCTTTAGAAAATCTAGATGCAAAAAAAATATCTTTTCTACAAAATAAAGCTAAAGAGATTTTTGTTTATTTAAAGGATTTGAACATTGGAATTGAAATGAAATTTGAAGATTTTATTCAAAAATTTCAAATCAATGAAGACACCTACATTCTAGCTCTTCGTAGTCAACTAAAAAGGCCTCAGATCTTTTTTAAACGAACATTAAATAATATACGTACTAATGCATTTAATAAAAATATAGCACATACGTGGTATGCTAATACAGATATTCAATTTTGTTTAGATCCATATGCAGCAGCTACATATTGTACATCATACATGACAAAAGTTGATAAATCTATTACAGCAGAGTTAAAATCGATTTTACAAAAGTGTGTTGCAGATAAAACTGATGCAAATTTGAGAATTTTAAAACTTGGCAATGCTTTCTTGAATGCTCAACAAATGTCTGCTCAATTAGCAATTTATCTTATTTTATCTATACCCTTGTATCATTGCTCTCGTTCGTTTTCATTCATAAATACTTCACCATTACAAGAACGAGCATTTGTTTTAAAACCTCAACAACAATTGCTAAAGTTGAATATAGAATCTACAGAAATAATGTGCAAATCTATAATTGACAAATACATGGATAGGCCAAATAACTTAAGAGACATATGTTTAGCAAAATTTGTAGCAAATTACAATCATAATAAAAATAGAGTGTCTATTCGAAATAAGTCAAAAATAATAAGATTTGTTAATTACAATCAATTTAAGGATGTAGAAAATTGGTCACGTGAACAATTGTTGTTATATTTTCCATTCAATGGAACAGAAGAATCTCAAAAATGTGACAAAAATACTTGGAAAGAAGCTTATGAGGAACAAATTGAAACGATTAGAAAAAATAAGAGAGATTTTAACTATCAAATTCAAACAACTTCGTCAGAGGATTGCGGTTATGAGTGGATAAATTTACAAGAATATGCATCTGAATTAATAGCTTCAAAAGATTTTAGCATTTGGAATGATTCATCTATAGAAGATAGAGAATCAATGCCTATAAGTATGAATGCAGAAAAATATGACTTAGCTACAGACATTGTTGTTAAACCCCATTCAACTAGTACATACAAAAGTACACTACAATGTAATAATTGTATTTTGGAATTGATGGAAAATGAAGAATATTTTAAAATATTACGATCATTAAATGAAGAACAAAGAGCAATTTATGATGACATTATGTATAAAAAAAGGGTTTATCCTAATGAACCTCTATATTTATTTCTCACTGGAGGAGCAGGAACTGGAAAGACCTTTACTCTTCAAGCAATTGTGCAAGGATTGTTACGCATGCATCATAAAGATTTAAAATCAGATCTTTTGAAAACAAAAGCATTATTAATGGCATTTACAGGCAAGGCTGCATTCAATATAGGCGGAACTACTATACATTCAGCCTTACACATTCCTATTAACCAATCTCTTTCAAATCTTGGAAAATTGTCATCTGAAACAGTCAATAAGTTATGTGATCAATATGAACAATTGCAATTTATTGTACTTGATGAAGTTTCATTAGTAGGTGCAAGAATGCTAGATGCTATAGATCAAAGATTGCGTTCAATCAAGCATGTGCAAAATAATTTTTTTGGAGGTTTGGATGTTATTGTTACAGGTGATTCCTACCAAGCTCCTCCAGTACGAGATAAATGGGTGTTTCAACGACCTGACTTTGGCCTTAGTGCTATTGCACTAAATTTTTGGCATGACCACATTAAATGTTATGAATTAAACACTGTTATGCGCCAAAGTGATTTAATGTTTATAAACATACTTAATAGATTTAGAAAAGCAACTCATACAATAGATGATATCGATACAATTAATAATTTGTGCTTAAAGCAGCCTCCTAGTGATTCTATGATCCCTTATTTATTTTATACTAATAAAGACATGCGTGCACACAATAATGAAGTATTTATTAATGCAAAAGGACCTACATTTCATTTTGAAGCAACTGATATTCGACATCATTCACTACCGGCATCTTTCCAAATTCCAAATGATCCAAATAAAACTGCAGGACTTCATACAATTATCAAAGTTAAAAAAAACATGCTTGTAGAACTTTGCAACAACTATGCTATCTCTGATGGACTTGTTAATGGAGCTGACGGTTTATTCAAAACAACAACATCATTTAACAATAAATCCTATATTTGGATTGATTTCTTTAATGCAAAAGTAGGCATTGCCACTAGATTTTCAAACTCTCATTTATATAAAAATTCAGACATTGATTCAACATGGACTCCAATAGAATCAATTGCTAAAGAAATTAGAATTGGCAAAAATCAAACTCATCTCATAACACGTATTCAATTTCCTGTTCAATTAGCTGCAGCAAGAACAATTCATCGATCTCAAGGTTTGTCGTTAGATGATGTTGCTTTTAATCCATCTGGTGTAAATAAGGATGGATTAGCTTATACGGCATTATCGCGTATACGCACCAAAGAAAAGTTGTATCTACTTGCTCCGTTATCAATCTCCAATTTCCAAGTAGACACATCTGTACTTAAAGAAATGGAAAGATTAACAACAAATGCAAGGTGGAACTTATCTGTACCAATATTAAAGCCAATGCGTCGACCACATGTAATTATACAAAGCATCAATATTAATTCCTTAAAAAAACATCATTTAGATTATAAATGCGATCATAACATGCAAACTTCTCATATTTTGTGTTTGCAAGAAACAAAAATAAATCATCCAAATGACATAAGTGAATATATTGATACATCTAGATATAAATACATACATAATTACGATAAACATGGTATAATTATGATGTATGAACATCAAATGATATGTGCATCATTTCAAACAAAGGTATGTAATGGATCAGAATTTATAGCAGCTTCTTTTAATTTAGGCACTCGTATTGCAATATATGTTATTACTGTATATCGTGCTCATTCAACCAAAATTACATTATTTTTAGAAAAGCTACAAGAATTGATTAATGTAGCGCCCTTAGAATGTCCAATCATTATTTTAGGCGATTTCAATGTTGATGCATCTAATGACACAACTCAACACTATGAAATTGAACAAATATTTCAATGTATGAACAAACACTACTTAAAACAACAAATTTCAACACCTACGACCCAAAATAATTCTTTGATAGATCATATTTGGTCAAACATACCTGGAACAGATACCAAGTATGGAGTTACCGATGCATATTGGCCAGATTATCACAAACCTATATATTGTGCGTTTAAATTACCTAATACACTACCAAGGTATACAAGACAATTTCATTCATATTATTTTACATAGTTTTTTATAAATAAAGAAAATTTAGTAAATTATTATAAATACATTTATGTCATAAATGTTATATATACCATTAAATAAAATGCATTAAAATGTTATGAAGATTATTGTCATTAATATAAAGAATATTGAATTTCACGCTTATCATGAAATTATAGGATATTTAATATTGTGTTGTTTTATAAATCTTAAATCTCAAATGTCATTAACTACTTCTTAACTTGTTTTTAAATCTTGTAATAAATTAATCGAATACCATAACAAGTAAGTATTTTATAAGACATTAGACATAAGACATTTATGACATTATTCTCCTTAAAATTATGATCTTTTTTTTATTCAAATGCCTTGTAGCAATAAAGAAATTAGCAACCAAGATTGATTGTAAATAATGCGGATTAGGAGGGAATATGTAATATTGTTCTAAAACATGATAGTAAAATCAATTTTACTTTAATATGTGTCAATCATCTTGTAGAACTTAGTTCAAGGTTGATTTTGCCTTACACAATTGCTTATTATTATTGAATCATTTTGATGGGATTGAGATTATAATTTATGTTTTGCCAAATGCATCAAATTACTATTTGCACAAACACTTGACCCTAAAACACAACATAAACTTTGTGGGCAATATTGCAAAGAAGACTATAACAAACATATAAAGGAATGTCATTTTGCAATTGTATACGAATTTATTTTCACATGATGTTATTTCAAAGCTTTAATTGGCTAATGAGCATAGTCCAAGAGACAAAATGTTGGTAGACCTTTTTTCAAAAACATGCCACAATATAAAAGGTGTTTTAAGATTTAATCAATTCAATAACTTATTTTCAAGCACATAGTGCTTGAAAATGCTTAAATTCTCTCGTCCAAGCAAACAATCCATTATAGTGATTTTCTTCATCAACTTCATACAAATTCTTTTTTTATATAAGATAGTAATAATGGAGAGAATTCAATTGAATTTTATTTTATTTGTTAATTAGATCCTATATGTTTAACGAGTTTTTGAAAACAATATTGAACAGGGACGTTAAATGGTTAAGTATATAATGAGTAAATAACTTTATAATTTGTATGTATTTAATATACCATAGTGTACTAGCAAGTTTTGACAACCAACTACCTAATATTTAATTATTTTTAAAATTTGATTTAAACAAAATCAAATATTCTATAAAATCCGTTTTTTTCCTTTACAAATTTTCTTTTTGAAAAAAAGTCATGGATGGGAAATTTTTTCATGCAAGTAATCTAAAAACTGAAAAAATGCATATGGAAATTTAAGTTTACTACATTTTAGGCAACTATTTTCAGAATATGTTATACCAAACCTATTATTAAATTATGGTATTTTAATTTACTATTAAAAGATTTGTATTCTATGTATGTGTGCAATACATGTGGGACAGAGCCTCACGGTTGCACCGTTATTGTTGTTGACGGCATTGAGATCTGTTGTGATGTTCGATCGTGCAAGTTCTTTCTTGAGCACTGGCTCGTTGGCTCGTGGGGCGACTCGTGGGGCGGAAGAGTCCACCAGAGGAGAGACTACGGAAACTTACCGTTGGCTCGTTGGCGCTTCATTGTTGCTCCCCGTTCGCAGGCGACTCCTGGGGCGGAAGACGGGTGTGATTGCGCTTTTCGATGTAGACGACACGCTCACAGAGCCCCGAAAGGTATTTCAGGGGAATTAATCTTTGTGCGTTTGTCACGATCGGATCGATCCTTTTCTGTGCAATGCGGTTGGAAATACTGCTCTTCTCGGAGATATTTTACCCTAGGGTGTGCATTCACAATGCTTTTGGTTTCGCTCAAAACCCTACGATAATCTCAGCAAAAGGGAGAAGAAGGAAGCCCATCGCTGCAACGACAGACGTGAAATCTCAGGAAAACCCTGAGTTAAAATGGAGAGTGTAAGGAGTCCAATTCTCACAATGCTTTTGGTTTCGCAGGAGGTGACAGCGGAGATGCTACAGTTTCTTCAGCAGCTACGGAAGGTATTTCGTTTTGGACCAGATCTAGTTGCGATTTCTTTTTCTGTAGTTTTTTTGTTTGATTTAAATGAAAAAAATTATCCTGGCATTGCTTATTATTCTAGTGTACACGCATTTAGTAAGTAGGGAGATTAGGCCTCTCACCGCTACACCGATCACTTTGCTCAATACTTTACTAGATTAGAATGCAATCGGGGTCAAATTTTTGGCAACGATCGCGTTTCACCAGGTTTTGAACGAGAGAATTTGTTTTTTTTCTTCCCACAGTTGGCTTGCTGCTAGGGTTTAGTTTTGGTGTCGTTCCGGACTTCCGGCGCATATTTGGCTTGAATCTGGCGGAGCTTTGGTTCCTTACGTTTTTTTCTTTTTGATTAAATTTTTTTTGGAGTGAGTTTTCTATAGAAAGAGTTCCGGGTGACAGCTCGGAAGTTGTGACATTGGGATCGACGTTGCAGATTTTCTTTTTCTGTATATTTTGAACACGAACGAAGGCGGAACCCTAAACCACTGCACTTCCCTGACAAGCTGATGATCATGTCCCTCTGTTCTTACACTCCATGGTGGCTATACTTATAGTTAAGTTATTACACGTTTCTGACTGGAAAAGAGTAGGCACCGAAACCTAAGTTAGCTCTAGCTGGATTGGTCAACTTCTGTTGCGTTGCTACATTTGATTAGACAATTCGTGAGTGCCGTGTATTTTGCTTCCTCTGTGGTGTTAGTTTATTGTTGTTTGTGAGTTTCTAGGTTTTGCGTCCCGTGGTTTTGTGTCTGTATTGAGTTTGGCATTGTGAGTGCCGTACAGTCAAGAGTTCTGTATGTAATGCTGTGAAGGGTTTTTGACTCGTTTTGTGTTTTTGCGAAGTCCACCATGATCGTTTGCATTCTCCGTGATGTGTGATCGACAGATTAGACGAACTAAGCTCACAAGAGAGTAATGTCTTCTTGAAGCTTGAAACCCCGATTCTGGATTCAAAGTGGGCCGGTGAAGCTTTCAGTCTTCTTCGACATTAGGGCTGCTGGGATGGGACATGCAATTTTGCACTTGGTCTTGCTCTTCAGCGTGCTCGCAGGTATGTTGAGATACTGTAACGATAGGCTTTTACTGCTTGAGTCTTTTGTGGATTTGTTTTTGTTACAGTTTTAGTAAGATAATATTCAAACTTCAAATAATTTCCTGTTAAATTCTCTCACAGTAGAAAAGGTTTATGTTGTTGAAGGAATCTGAGTTTGCCATTAAAAATGACTATTGTTTCAAACTGGGGCAATTTTCATACCAAATAATCACATAGGGGCTCGTGTTGGCTTGTGTCTATTATGCTTAATGGTGAAAATTCAAGAGCCACCTTATTTCATTTCATTCCATTTGCAAAGACAAGAGTTTGATGGTGTTGTAAGGGTGTTTCTAGAGAGCTGATTAACCTCTTAAAGGACCAAGGATTCATGGTTTTAAAATGACAATCATATTGGGAAAAATATAATTCAGATGGTACTGAATTTTAGTGAAGAGTATTGCGTATGTTTGGTGAAAAAAACGAGTAAATTTGAACAAAAGAAGCTATCTACATAGGAACTACTCAAAACTGCAAAAAGAGAGAAAAAAACACACGATGTCCAATGTGAGCTTCTTCTTGGTGAATGTGCATTGGAATAGAATAATTAAATGTGACAGTTCGGAAGTTGTGACATTGGGATCGACGTTGCAGATTTTCTTTTTTCTAAGGCTCCTTGATCAGTTTGGAATGAGCGAGCGCCACCGGTGTACTTGCAAGTTACGTCTCCGGTTCCTCTGGATGGCTGGAGAATCTCATTAGGGTTTCAGAACATTCTGATACAGTATTCTCGGGATGTGAAGCAAGGATTACAGAATTTCGATACTGCAGGAAAGAGGTCGTTGAATATTGCAAAAAGTCTGGAGGAATTTATGAATTTCTGAAGCTGAAGGAATTTATTACTAGATTATTCATATTTCAGCCAGATTAAGGTATGCACATAAGGATTCCAGCTTCTCTATCACCATCTTGCTAGTATCTTGTAGAAGTAATGAACTCTCCATTCCCGGCAGGGAAGAGTAGTATTGTTCCAATGGCCCTTTCTTTGGTGGGCACTGGGTCATTGACATTACGAACCAAAACTTTATTCACACTGGCCTCGAAAGAGGACCGGAGTTTCTATCTATCTAATGAACTCACTTGATATTTCACTTAGCTTGTGCGTCACCCGGGGAGTCATTGGGAAGTAATTTCCATTCCGGAGGCTTTTGTAATTTTGAGAAAATATTTTTGTTGTACATTTCGTTTTGATTTCTTCTTTCTATTGGTGCCTTGAAACATCCTAATTGATTCACTTCAACTCCTATAAGTACGGAAGCAGTCACTTTTGATTCAGTTTTGGTGCCCATGCAAATTTGGTGCCCATGCAAACTTGGTAAAAAATTTCAAAAAATATTGTCATGTGGTAGAAGAAGCAGTACGAATGAGAAACTGTGGTCTGATCATGGGTGGCATTTCAGGACACAGTATCCAATAATCAGTCACATTGGCAAAGCATTATTGGAGCTGCCAGAAGTCCAGGCGTCATTGCCAGAGAACCGACCGGATTTTCCCAAGTGACTGAAGATTTCACCGTTTCTCACAAACCAAGCTCGCATGGAGTGAAGCATGGATTTCTCTGTGAACGTTTAGATGTAAGGCGGTTACCCCATTCCCAACTGAATAAGAAATACAGATATGAGACATTGATATTATTTAGCACTGTTATTTTTTTTTTAGATTCCAACACAAGTTGAAACATAATTTTTGGATGAAGGAAGAATTAGTTATAAATTTTCAAAGTTGAATCATGACACATCCCATTCACGTCACATAAGTAGAGTTGTTTCTGTTTAAAAAAGATTTGTATTGCACACACTAAGGATGCTTAAACCAACAACAACAAATCCATAACCACACTTACATATACTAAAACCAACAAGAGAGTACACATACTTCACCACGGGCGGCGAGGCGAAGTACGTGTACTCGGAGCTTGGTGGTGGTTTCCGGGGCGGCATTTTTGGCGATGGTCGTCGAATGAGGTAAGAAAACAGCCTGGAAAGTAACGATGGCGATGGTGGTGGAGGAGGAGGAGGAGGAGGAGGAGGAGGTGGTTGTTCTTGCGTTTTGGAAAATATCGCGGTGGTTCTTGCATTATTGTAGCGGTGTGTGGCTAACGGAACGAAGCAGATTAAGAAGAGAACTGAGTAGGCGTTCATGGAGAACAAATTGCCCTCCCAATGCTACTCTCTCAAGATTTTCACCCTCGAATCATTTTCGTCCGGTCCCGTCTTTCTATGTTTCACACATTGACATCGCTCCGTGCACTTGGCCATTCGACCAATACTCAAACGCTCTTCCGGTATACACTTCTAGCTCCGGTACTCGCGGCTTCATCGTTTGTTACACTAGAACTGAAACAATTTCGCATTGCTAGACAATAGGCCCTGCTACACTCAACTAGAGATAGCGCGAAAGCACTCTTCTCATTCAAAAACTAAATGCTCGGCAAGCTCTCCCTGAAAAAACAAACCCACAGTCGCATTAAAGCCCTACAAGAAAACAAGACAACGCTTTTTTTCCTTCCGAAACGTGAAGGGCACGACTAACCAGAGATTGCAAGAGCTGGATGGTCCTCTGGCAAAACAATGACACCAACAACAATCAAACCGCTACCAAAACTTCATCCGAAATTAACAAGAAACAAACCTCTTCGTCTCTGTTCTAAAGTGAACAAGACAACGACATCTTCACCGCCTTTTTTTCCTTCTGAAACGTGAAGGGCACGACTAACTAGAGATTGCAATGCCTCAGCCAAGAGCTGGATGCTCCTCTGGCAAAACAATCACACCAACAACAATCAAACCGGTACCAAAACTTCATCCAAAATTAATAAGAAACAAACCTGTTCTAGAAAAGCATTACGAGCTCTGGAAATTCAACAAAGAGGTTCGAAACTCACGGGTTCTTCAGTTGGGTGTTGAGAGGAGTGAATGATGCTTCAATGTGGGATGAGATTGCTGCCGTCCGAGTCGCTCAATGATGAAGAAATATCCGTCTCGGTGATGGTGAAGAGGAAGAGGAAGAGCAGTTCGGGCGGGGTGGTGCTCAGTCGTCGTCTGTCTGTCCAGCAGAGGGGCGCGCGGGGCATATTCGTCCGACGGAATGTGGAAGTCCGTCGGACGTGGGACGGAAGTGGGTGGACGTGGAAAGTTTGAATCCAAATTACGGCGGCTTCGTTGTTTGTTCCTGAGCGGTGTCATTAGTGTGGGCCTTGGGTCAATTCTTTGGCAGCTGGTGTAATGGCGGTGTGATAGTACCTGGGCTGCTCAACTTCGAGAGGACATTTCCGTGCGAAAAGTCGATCACGAGTCGTTTGTGCACAATCGTCAAAATAGTATAAGGTGGTTACTCCATTTCCAAATGAATAAGAAATACGGATATGAGACGTTGATACTATTTAGTATTATTATTTTGTAGAGTTAGGCAAGGAGAAATAGATTCCAACACAAGTTGAAACAGAGTTTTTGAATGAAGGATGAATTAGTTATAAATTTTCAAAGTTGAAGCATGACACATCCCATTCAAGTCACACAGTTAGAATTGTTTCTGTCCAAAAAAGATTTGTACTGTAGACACTAAAGATGCTTAAACCAACAACATTGAATCCATAACCACACTTACATATACTAAAATTAACAAGAGAGAACCCATTACCAACGGATACTCATGCTACAACCAACATCATTGCAGCATTGATTGTGAAAAATGCCCCTAACTATTGGTTTAGGCGTCAGTTGGGAATGTAGTAACCACCTTAGATTTAGTTTGAATTAGAGTCTCATGGAGATTATTCATTTTAGTACTTGGCATGCATTAAAAATTTGTTTGTTCAAAGTTCCACATATTGTAGTATCATAGTCGGGTTGCCAAAAAATATTTTGAAAAATCAAGAATGTAAAAAATCAAAAATGTTGGTATAAGAAAAATTCTGTAAAAAAATTCTGTAAAAAAATATCAGAATCGAAGAACGGAAATAGAATAAACTAATTTTCAACTATATTTTTCTATTTCTAAGCTATTTTGGGCCATTTTTAATCATCTTATGCTCAAAAATTAAAAACTAAGAAATTCATTTTTTGAGGAACGAAATTTATTTTTCAAAAAAGATTAAATTTTCGTTTGTGGGGTGGGGATCTAGCTATGGTACTACGGTACAAGAGTATTGCAAGATTTGCATATCTCTTTGAATCAAAGGTAGGCTCTATCCTATTTACTACAAGCCTAAATTAGGTAGTTTGGAATAGATTGTATGTATAAATTGGGTTTACATACATTAAAAAAAATGTGTTCAAGGTTCTATATACGAGAGTTTTGCAAGAACTACGTATCTCTTTGAATCAAGTGTAGGCTCTATCATAATCACTACTAGCTTGAGTCACATAGTTTGGGATCGATTGTATGTGTAAATAGAGTATGTTTGAGGTACAAGTTCTACTAATTAAGCCACATGGACCTATGGTAAGAATTTGGTGGAGATAGTTGTGTTGGCTTAAGCTACATGGACCTAATAATATTAATTAGAAATTCTAGTTTAGAAACTATTGTGAATAAAGAATCTATTGGGAGTAGATTGTGTAGCCACATCTCCAAGACATGGGTAGTGAGGTTTTTCATTGGTGCGTCCTTTTCAAAAATAAATTCTATAACATAGGCTTAAACTATTTCATATGGAGTTCTAGTAAGTCATATTCTTGTTAACATTGGCCCCAAGACTAACATGAATGGAAAATTTATCAAATACAGTTCTACTATATACCTAAACATACAGGAAAAAAACACAATTGTTTGACCACATTTTCAACAAAAAGAAATGACTATTTTAATTGAATTTCCTATTTTAGCTACTAAACTACAAGAAAATTATGCAAATTTTGATAGATCTAGAAGCTTGGGCCAAAAACAATCTGCCACCCGAATCCCAATCAGATTCAAATTTCACTCCGTAAAGTCGGAGAAAATTTGAAAATACAATAACGCGTGAGAATGTACTCACTGCACTGAGATTGATAAATATTGTCCATGCAATATGCATGTTTTTTTTTTTTTTTTCTTTTGAAACAAGAGACTGAAACCCCATTGAATTAATGAAAGTCGCACACACCGACAATATGCATGCTTGAGTTGCATCCCTTTCTGCCTGTCTTTTCTTCCATTCAAATTGCACACTGAGTGAGCGTCTCTTTCAAAATTACTCTGCTGAATCAAGTTTGTGCGGCATGTCAGTGTCAGCTAATGGCGCATTTTGAAGTGAGGTCACAGAGACATCAAATAAGTTATGTATTACCAGATGGCAATAAGTTATAAGGGACTCTAGTTTTGCATAAGCATATCATGCTCACACACAATACCATAGTACCGCACCAGGGTCGTCACCCTGCAAATGAATATTTAATATTTTTTGAAAAATAAGGAAAACCGAGGTAAAACAATACAGCTTATCCATGTCATTGATTACTAAAGTGCTACTAATTTTTTTATAGATGTAACTTCCATTCATTTTCAAAACACTTGTAGAAACACTGCCTATGTAGACCAAAGAAGCATGCCCAAAAAAACCTACACCTATTGTAGTTTATTTTATCATGTAAGATCTATTCACTAATTTATGCAAGCGGTGTTTCTACTACACTACACTGATTATTGCCATTACTGAAAGGCACACTAATTGTTTCTTCAAGGCTATATTTTTTGACAGAAGGCAAATGTTTTTATCAATGTTGAAAATATTAGTACTATTGGTGCAGAAGAATGTCCATAAATATATTTCGTAAAAATGTTCACCTCGTGTAAAAAGACGTAGCCATTTTAAAACAATTAGTGTGTCTCACAATAACATTTGGCAATTCCGGCACCACTAGAAGAAAAGGTGGCGCTCATGAGGGAGATGCCCGTGCAAAATCATCCGTGGAATTCAGCACCACATACCTAGGGAACTCTCTCAACAATGCTACCTTTTCTACCAGTGGGAAATGACATCAACTTTTTGAACTGCCGCGTCAACTCTTCCAAATGCCACAATCAATCAAAAAGCGACACATGAAAAATTCCTAAATTTTTGAATTAATATGTGCCAGGAACTGCTATCAGCCTACTGTAATCACTATAAACTTGGTGAATTTTTGGACCATGATTTTCATCAATTCAATTTGTATTATTACATGCAACATTAACATTTTTTTTTCTAACTCTATTTCACCAGATTTCTCCACAAAATATGGCATTTCGCTTTTGATAAAGAAAAAAATGAGAAAATTTTGAATTCTTTCTCCAAATTTCCTCTATATTTTTTTGTGAAGATAGTCAGATTTTATGAAAATAACTCTACCAAAATATAATTGTAAGCTTAAGATTTTGCCAAATACTCTTTCCCAATTTATTTTTCGTCACCAGTTTAGCTTCAAGAAAAACAAGCAGCTACGCTACGAGGAGCTCTGACCGGAATAGAACAGGGAAGGACAAGAATGCATTTCAGTGGAATCATGGACGGAATATATTTGCTACAGTGGTATTTAGCCCAAGAAAATGAGTGTTTCTGCAATGTCTCCTCCCTACGGTCAGAGCCAACAAAAACACAGGAAAAGCACTGATCACATGGGATTCTCTGTTGATGGAACCAAAGTCCACAGGAAATCTAATCTAGTAATCTAAAGTACTGCTGCCTGACTTACGGTGAGGCGGAAGCATGTGAATGGTGGGAGGGAGGGGCAGGCAGGCAAAGTGTGACGGAGTGCCGTTTGAAATCTCAGTGTGCTTGTTGCATGAGTAACTTAATGTTTAACTCTAAAAGGACAATGCAAGTCCCATGTGCTTGATAGTATTTTGGGAGAATCTTGCTCATAACTTCTACTCCGTTGCACCAAATAGGGTTTTTTAAATGCCAAACCAGACACCTTTAAGGGATTTATACTTTAGAATAAAATCAAAATAAATTAAAAAGAAAATCATGCTTAAAATTGAAGTTTAAAAAAGATTTTGGGTGTAGAATCAGGAAAGCATATGTTCTTTAAGGGTAAACTCTTAAATGTCAAGGTAAGCCCCATGGGCTTAATTAAAAGAGAATAATGAAGAAAAAAGTGGATTTTCTCAACCAAATCAAGCGAGGATTGAAATGTTGGAAAGCTAGTAAAAAAGCAATCTAGATTCCAATGTTGCACCTCATTTGAGAGATTGTGGAATCGTTGGTAAGTAATCAAAGTTATCAGATTGAACAGGTTTTGAAGTTGGGACAACTGAGGTGCCGCAGTGCTACAGTACCGGCCAGCAGTGGCCAATAGCCGTTATTGCATTTTTTTGCATTTTTTCCGTTCTTTTTCTTTTTCTTTTTCCTCCAAAAATTTAAATGCCTTCCGGGCTGCCCCGCCTAGGCCCTCTTGACGTTTAAGGGTTAAGCTTGTGCAGTACCTTCCCTGCCCTTCCCGTCTCTACTGACGGAGGATCCTGCAGTGAGTTCAGTTGAATGTGTCCTTGCAGTTCAGTTGCTTCAGGTGGGTGAGGGAGGGAGTGAGTGAATCTTTGGGGGTCAGCAATCAATCACTGATTGCTGATGCCTTCGTATCTCTCCAACGGTCTCACCACCTCAGGTGACTGAATGTATACCTCTTACCATCCCTTTACGTCAATCTGAGCTCCATCTTGCACAGATACCGGTACCAAGTGTCTCACTGTATAGATCAAATCTTAACCCCTAAACGTCCTCACCTATATCCAGTTTGGGCAGTTTTGCAAAGATGCATTATAAAATGCAACTAACATGAATATTTGAAACTTGATGTATGAATAAAAGTTATACATTTTGAATTTTAGATTCTATTCATACGGTTAGATCTATGATTGCTATCATTAATTTTTTTCTACAAATTTTGAAACACTAAATAAAAAATTATTTTGAAATTTGATTACGAATAAAATATTGACAGCCTATCGATGAAATTTGTTGTGATGGGTTATAATGTAGTACTCTAGGTGTAGTGATTTTTGGAGATTTTTGGATGCTTGATTTTATGAGTTTATTTTTTCAAGAACATTTTTAGACTAAAATCTTCAATATTTTGGGTGAAACACTGCAACACAAAATGAGGCATAACATTTTTAGAAATTGTTTCCTTTTCAATCGGATCACACAAACATGAAGCTAACTATCCATAAAAAATTCAGTAAAAAAATCACACTACAAAAAGTGCACGACGGATGAGAGACTACGGATGAAATCTGTACATCATGCAAAATATGCATAGTTGGGCAGTTAGGGGTTAAGTACCTTACATAGTGAAATTGGGTTGCCTGAAAAATTAGGTTGCCTTACCGCAAGAAAATTGCTTCACAGTCAACAAATATTTCCGCAGATATTACTATTGAGGTTCATGAGTTTTAATTACAACAGTATCCAATTCAAAAGTAGTGCATTCTTGTACAATACCAGAAAATTAATCCTTATACAGTGTCAAATGTCGAGAAATTAGTGAGGGGCAACCTAATTTCAGTATTTAGTGTAGTGAAACTGAATCAAAGTGAAATTACATTCTGTGAACCTCATTAATTTTTAACAATTTCCGTGTGATATACGATATTTCATGGATTTGTACATTTTTTGCACGGATTTCATGCTAATTGTGCATTGAATCTGCACGGCTTCAACATTCACTCTTTTCGTTATCTAACAAAGTGCAGAATCCGTGTGGAATCACCATGAAATCCGTGCAGAATTGGTACAAAAAATGTACGAATCCATGAAATATCGGATGTTGCACAAAAATCGTTTAAATTTTGTAGGATCCTAAATTCTCGATGGAGCCATCAAAATTAGCCTCTTCAAATACTACTCCCTTCTCATTTCTCATTCTAACCCCTAAACGTCCTTACTCCTCTCTAGATTTAGAAAATTTCAAACATGTTTTATAAAATGTAACCAAAAGGGATATTTTGAATTTTATATTTGAACAAAAGTTGTATATTATGACATTTTGATTCTATTCATATAGTTATATCTATGATTGTTGTCACAAATACTTTTGTATAAACTTTGCAACTTAAAATTCAAAATTCTTTTATAATTTGATTGCAAATAAGATATTTACAATTTGTACATGAATTTTTTTGTGAATGGTTGAAACGAAATATCCTAAGCGTAGTGATTTTTGGAAATGGTTGCTTGATTTTATGGATTGACTTTTTTAAAAGCACTTTTAAATTGAAATCTTCAAAAAAATTGGTGAATCACTGCAATATGAAATGAGGCATAAAAATTTCACACATCATCCTCTTTCTAATTGGATCACATATGCATGAAGCTAACTTCCCATTAAATATAGAGTAAAATACTTTAGGAAAGAATTGGAGCCTCGAGAAGGCCTTCACTGTCATTGTTTGCCTGAACCCAAATTAATGAAGCGGGCACAGAAAATTTTGGAGTCGTATGTGGACAACTATCATACACATCATCTTTGGTGGTCCACATTTTCCTTTCTATGCGCTTTCCAACGCACTCTAAAACCCCAAAATCTGAGTTAATATGCAAAAGTTACACATGTTTAAAGTTTGTGCATTAGGGATTACTTTCTCTTGGTTGCTCAGTGGTCCCCACTATACAAATTTAAACTTGTGTAACATTTGTATATTAACTTGGATTTTGGAGTTTTATAGTGCGTTGGAAAGCGCATAGAAAGGAGACTATGGCACAAGTCAACAAAAATTTGACCCATGATGATGAAATTTTTCACATTGACTATTATTCTAATTGCTTCTTCAATTTCTTAAAGGCATGTGACCTTGTGGAGGCTTCATTTTTCTCTTAATACCCACACTGCGAAAATTCAATGACACATAAGAATATTCTGTTTGATTCTGTACATCGTACACTTTCTAGACAGCTGGATGTTTGAGGGTTAACCTCTAAGTGTCCACGGTAACCACTGTGGTCACCATGTTATTTGAACAATTTTGAGTAGGTGTAGGGTGGACTTCCTCTTCTTCAAATTATTCTTTTTAATTTTTAATTTTTTGGTTTTTTAATTTTATAAACAATAATCTTCACTAATTCTAATGATATGAAATTTAGTCTTATCATAATTACATTTTTCACAATATGATCAATGAAATTTGTCATTTAAAAATTGTGAATTGATGGGTGTTTATGGGTTAATATGGTAAATAATACCGTAGTAGGAAGGTAGGGTCGGCACTTTGATGTCGAATAATTAATAAAAGTTCAAAAAGTAGGGGTCGGCACTTTCAAAAATAATTATTAAAAATTCGGCTATTAATAACTAACACTAAAATTTACTAGCAGCTAAACATTTTCCTTTGTTTTTTGTCTACAATTTTTGTTGACTTTATTTTTGTTGATTTCGACAAAACACTTGATAAATTTATTTATTTTTCCGGCATTTTTTTGGGGAATTATTTTCTGCCGACCCTACCTTCCTACTACGGTACACTTGAATCACCATGTTGCCCACGACATTTACAAGAGGCTTTACTAATCGGCATTGTCGTTTAAGGGTTAAGGTGATACCATGATGGTATTTGTGGATATCACCTCATGAAGTTGCTACATGTTTATATCATGATGAACATTGCACCATTGCTCAAACGGACCCATTGAAAATCTAACCCGGACCACGTAAATGTGATACATCGCCCTTCACCAACCAACCAAAGAACTCATGACTTGGCGATATAACCAAACTCAAAACATACTTTATACCCAAGCAAATACCCAACTATCAGTGCATTGTTACTTTTATTATGTTATTGTTACTATAGTGTCCATTCTCGAGAGGGAAGAGTAGTTTTGTTCCAATGACCCTGTGTCTGTTGGGCACTGTGTCATTGACATTATGAACGGACACTTTATTCACGCCGGCCTTCGAAAAAGGACCGGAGTTTCTATCTATCTATCTATGATGAGCATTCTCAATACATTTCAAAAAAAAAATCATATTCTTTCTTTGTATGCATTAGAGAAATAATGAGCCTTGGAGAATGCCCTTGGAAGTGTCATACATAGTCTATTAATTAGATGTGAGTGGGCTTAGGTAAAGTACCTAAATTTTGACATAAAAATGTCACTACCTTGTGTGGAAGTTAAGCACTATAACTAGTTCATGGTACAAGATAATGTACAGTGGGGTACGAATCAAAATGTCGTTTTCGAATTCGCAGCGAGAAAAATTTCAATACTGCCAACTTTGAAAGCCTTCCGAGAGCTCAAAACTTGGTATTTTACCACGAAAGTTTTACCAAATAATTATCTTTAAAATAATTCTATATATGCAAAATTTCAAGGCCAAACAATTCACCGAAAAGAAGTTATTCAAAATCTACCAACATTGGTAAATTTCCACAGCTGCCAACCTTAACAGCTTCCCGAAGATTGAATTTTTTTTTGCCATGAAATTCTTGGAACAAAAACCTCTTTATGTTGATAACATATGATAAAAATTTCAAGGCCAAAAGATTAATACTTAAAAAGATATTATCAATCTACCAACATGTGAAGTTGTGGGAAACAATGGGGGAAACTACACACATTGGTAGATTGTAAATATTTTTTTTGGTAAAAATGTTTTGACCATGGGATTTGGCATGAATGTTTTTATCATAAAGAGCATGTTGTGCCAAAAATTTCATGGTAAATAGACAATTTCTCAACCGTTGGGAGGGTGTCAAAGTTGGTAGCAAAGTTTCCCCCATTGTTTCCCACAACTACACATGTTGGTAGATTGTTAATATCTTTATTTTTATTAATCTTTTCGCCTTGAAATTTTTATCATATGTTATTAACATAAAGAGGTTTTTGTTCCAAGAATTTCATGGCAAAAAAAAATAATTCAATCTTTGGGAGGCTGTTAAAGTTGGCAGCTGTGGAAATTTACCAATGTTGACCGTAGATTTTGAATAACTTTTTTTCGGTGAATTGTTTGGCCTTGAAATTCTGCATATATAGAATTAACTTAAAGATAATTCTTTGGTAAACATTTCGTGGTAAAATACCAATTTTTGAGCTCTCGGGAGGCTTTCAAAGTTGGCAGTATTGAAATGTTTCTCACTGCGAATTCAAAAACGACATTTTGATTGGTACCCCACTATACTTCGCATTGGATTAGTTATAGTACCTAACTTGGATTATTTTCCAATAAAAAAATTTCTAACCCAATGTACCTTAGCTTAGATGATGCAAACGGATATAGTGGAAATAGCTCACTTCCTTTTCTTGAAGTACAATTTAAATGCTACAAACGACCCCAATACACTTGCTCGAGGGGCCCTCTCTAACGCTCATTATTTCTCTAATGTTTAGCAGCCCCATTTTTGGAGTAGAAATCCAGCTAACTGTAGCCAGTTTTGAGATCACTGACTATTCCACGACTTGAATAGCAATCCAGGGGGCTTTCGGGATGATCGTGTCATGTTAATATATATAGAGGTAATATTATGGTAATACACATGTGCTTCCTAGGTGCCACGCCTGGGAAATACCTAGGTTTAACTCCTAAACTTCAGAGCGTTCAAAATGTGAACGATGAACAGTTTCAAACCCTTCTAACCCTCTCATCAATGCTTTGATGAAAGTCGTTCGATTTTTTGGAGATTCTTCACCAAGTTGTTGTCCTATCTAACGTTTGAATTTAGTTATACTTGAATACATATTTTCTAAAACTACAAATGTAGAAGTATGTCAAGTCGTTGATCAAGCCAAAATTGCATTGACTGTAGTTCAAAAGTGACCTTGTAAAAAAATGCGGTTATAGACTTAAGAAACAAAAAAAATTCAAAGAACCACAAAACCGTAAAGTCTTATACACAAAACCTTGAACTGGCTACACGGCAACCCGTATATGATATATTGTTCCCAATAAAATCGAAAGTCCACACATCTTATCGTTATTAGTGTGTGTAACACTACTTGCGAGGACACGGACAAATTTCTATAATTTTGGATTTATCTTAGACTAATTTTTTTATTATGTGATGTTAATTGTCATCAATCCATGTCTTTAACCCCTAAGCTCCCGAGCGACCATTTTCTGGTCGCTGCCCGGAAAAAACGGGCTGCCCGGAACAAAAAATCTTTTGTTTGAAAAAATAAAATATATTTTAAAATACTACATCAAGTCTACTTTCCAACCCATTTTGAATTTTGGCAATCCGAGTTAAACTCCACCCGGGAGAATTTTTCAAAGTAGATCACCTCAACATTGTCTTAGTGTTACAAAATTTGCTATTTGGGGAAAGTAATGATGATTCCTCCATCATTTCCCTTGCTTTTTTGAAGTTTACGATAGATAGCCCAACTTTAACCAATCGTACTAAATTTTGAACTCTAAAATTGAAAATTATAATTTATACAAATTTTCGAAGGTTAATGCTTTTAAATTCATTAAAAAATGATCTAAAGATTATTTTGGAAGTTTGACCGTATGGATAATTTGTAAAGATGATACTCTACATTTTGTCTATTGAACCAACCTTCATCAAACATATGGAAGGCACATATTATAACACATCTATGTTTTGTCCAATACCCCTCGGGCTTTTAGGGGTTAATTCCTCTTTTGTATCAAAATTAGTGTGTGCTTGTTAAATAAAAACATGAAAGGATTTCGAATAATTTTATTTACAAAAAAATATTTTTTAAAATTCAATGGCAAAAATGCCAATGGCCATGTGTAATTTATGGCAATGCTAACAAATTGACATCTCTTAACAAGTACCATACCATCGTTCTTTCCTTCATTGTAACTAACATAGGTTACATTTGTAACAATGACTAGTTTAGAGGGACTGAAGAAGTTGTGGAAAACAACTATACCCACAATATCAAATATACTAAAATTCATTATCCATTTCTCCATTTTCCTTTTGCACAACTGAATTTTTTTTATATACCGTGGATATTCCTGACAAAGTGCAGTATGAACGCCAAATCTATGTTCACTACATATTGTGTTTCATACAAAAAATTTAATGATGGAAAACATCTACTCAATCCATAATTTACGCAAAGTTATCATGTGACCGAGCATCATAATTAAAATCCCTTGACTATTAAACCAACAAAAAACCTATTGATTCGGTGGAACGAATCAGTTTTTACTACAAAAATCATTTCTGTATTGGTTCCAAAGAAAGTCTCTTGGTTTTGTCTTCATTTTGACGCACCCTCTAGTAGTGCCCCTACGTGCATGGGGAGCTCCAAAACATTATAAAGATCAATCCACAACGAAAAAAAAGAATGAACTAAGCATTAGTACTATATATATAGTGTCTAAACTATAACATTGTCGCAAGTCATTGACATCCATTAATCCGTAGAAGATAAAGTTGTCCAAGTAGATTCCCACAGTGTCAATTTGTACTCTAAGATTTTGAAAATAATCATGTCAATTTGGTATGTTGATACGAAAACAAAGATCCAATTTGTTTTTGGTATCGACATTGTAAGTGGAAGTTATGGAAAGAAAGAGGATTTTGGGGAAGAATGGGCTTTTTTGGCAGGGCATTAACCCTTTAGTGCCTAGGAGACCATAATGTGGTCACTCCGTTATCGGAAAAGGGAATTCCGGAAAATCCGTAAAGATTCAAGTTTAATACTTTCAGGTTGAGAGTTGCAAAATTCTTAATGTAATCTTTTGGGAATATCTTTTTTCAATTTGGAGTTGTGCAACTATCAAAATACATATGATCAGAACATGAAAATACTGCAAATACTTGAAAATACAGTAAATACTTATGAATACATCACATGTACTATGCGGTATTTCTTGTGTTTGGAAGTTTATCTTGTTTTAAATTTTTGGATTGTGTTCTCTTGTTCATGTTCCATTAGTGTATTTACTCCGATCTTGATCAATGTACGAACTCCTTTCATATTTTAACGTATAATTTTTGTCCTAAACTCTACATGGATAAGTCACTATCACTTGTAAAATTCGCAACAATTATGTGTGAGTCAGTGCTTGACATGAAAGATTGCAATGGAGAGGTGTTGACATAGGTCACTAGTAAACCTCTTCACTTTTATTTTTGAAAATTTAACCCAAATTCTATTTAACTTCGATCCGCAAATCCTCCAAAATCTCATTTTTCAGTGTGCATTATATGCTTCAAAGACATACTATAATCATCCAATCCAACGGTTGGATCTTACCAAGGTTTAACCGGCACTTGTTTGATTAAGCTATACTTACATTTATACGGTTAAATATTATTAATAGTTTCTATAATTTGAATAAAGAGAGTTTTTAACAAAAAACCACCAAAAAACCCAGGTTTCTCCACAACCACCTTGAGCACTAAAGGGTTAAACAAACCTTAGAAATATTTTTCTGCATGTCAAACCGTAGAGTGCAAATTTATACCGTTTTAAGTAAAAAGATAAAATTACAATCTTTTCTCACATTTTGTAACTGATATTGGAGACATAGGAAAAACGGTTGAATAGGTCATAGTATACTACTACTTGTATTCTAAAGTGGGAATTTAATTAGCTCTCAAGAATTAAAAAACCACATTCAAAAGAAAATGGATACAAAGAGGATAAAATGATGCTCAAAACCAAGAATAATCCATGGTTCTTTGGGGGTTAAATTAGTTCTCATTCAAAACAATCCATGCTACCGTTCTTATTGAGATTCTTACATATCCACCATACATGCAAAATGGAGTTTCATCTCAATCTCAAACTACCAAACTAGCATGTCACTCAGTGAAGCAATACAATAAAATTTAAGGGTCTCATCTAAGCATGCTAACCTTTACTCTCAATCGTCCGTGCACTCTAAATTATTTTGAGCATCAGAAATTGCTTCATGAAGATGAACACTTCATAACATCAACCTCCAACATTGAAAATGATCCTTTATACCAAAGGACACTTACAAAATCCTTCCAAAGTTATTCCACCTTAATCTAACTTGCAGTATGCATTTTCCCCACTCTTCTCTATTTCTATGCATTGGATAATAGCTCCAAATAACTCATTCATTGCCAATATCCTAGACAAGGCAGCAACCAGACGCTTTAGGGCTCATGATTGCATGTAAAGAATCCACACTTAAAGCAACTTCGCTACAGAATGCCAAGAAAAGCCATTGCCTATACCAACAGGTTTTTTCGTAATTATCTGCATTGACAAACTACAACAAAGCTCAAAAAAATCACCTTGGGATATACCTCTTGACGTTTTTAACCAACCTCGATAGGAATTCCTCATTGCGAGGTAGCTACTGCAAATCCAACTGGGCACAATTCCAATTTCTTTCCCAAAAGCCCTTCCTCTAAGTGTTTTTGACACACCCATGCAAATCCCTTACTTCCAGTTGAGTATTTAATTCTCTGCAAACCAAACAGCCGTTGAATGTCTTTGCCGGTCAAGAAGTTCACTAGCCATTGCTCAGCCGTTGTTTTCTCATCGTCGCTGATCTCATCCGCCAATCGCATGAAATCCACTTGTTCTTTCGAAGTGCTTCCCTTTCCCAAAACATCCGATGAAACATTTGGAATGATAGATACCACACCCTTCATCAGCAACTTCTCTAAGTCAGGAACCATGGAACCAAGACCTGCCCCTACATTCAAACTCACTTTCATGAGCATGGAGATAATCCTCAAGCCCCAAATCACGTATGGACGAGCGTTGCTCAAGTGTTCGCTCTCCAATCGCAACACCACTCCTTTTTGGTCATCCACCTTGTGAATGCTTCCCTTGTGCTCGCACATCAAATGCAATTGTGCCGACTTTATTCCTGGCACTAAGCTACTGATCAACCACTCGCCGGTTCCCAAATCCTTTGTGGTTACATACACATAGCAAGGCACTTGTCGCTGTTGTGACTGCACAGAATGGTTGATGATTCTATCAACATCATGTGATATCACCATCTTCAATTGACTCACCATCATGCCCATTTCATCAAATTTCTTGTCCATGTGCTCGTTCACTCTATGCACAATTTCATCTCCCGACTGCCTTATTTCTTGTGTCAACCGAGCATATAACGTTTGCAAGGATGTTACAGGTTCGAGCTCTTTGGGACTTGACTCTTTCGTTGCATTTGGGAGCATATGAATTGATACATCCTCATCGTGCATCAACTCATTTGTAAGCTCCACCATGTTGGCAATGCGTCGATTCACAACTTTTTCACTCCATGCTCGTTCTCCCAACAAGGCCAGAGTCGTGTCTCCACGATGGTCATTAGGTTGGATCGGATTCAGCGGCCAATGATGCACATACCCCTCAAAAACTTGTTTGGCAAATACTTCTTCTATCAACTTCTTTTCGGTGATAGCTTGTTCTTGTCGATGAGTGCACAACCAAAGCTCTTCCACACACACAGGCCGCAATATGCTTTCTACAAGGGACACCCCTTGACAACCAAACACCGGCTTGCCGCATAATGTTCGAATGGGATCCAACACCATGTCTCTCACAAATTGCAAAGTTTCGATGGCGTCTTTTGTAGATTGAACCATGACGTCAATGAACCCACCCACGTGCTTCTCTGAGATGAGATCTCCACTTTGCTCCACCAATACTTGCATTCCATTCTCTGTAAACGCCACTAGGTTCTTCTCCAAATGGAATGTTGGACTTGATCCGAACTTTCCCTCAAAAACAACCTGCACTCAAAATGACATCATTCTACATTCAATAACTTCTCAATCCAAAATCAATGTACAGAGCAAAATGTGTGTATTTTCATGTGAACAAAACATACTTCAATGACGATGACATAAAATAATTATCTATTGTAACATAACATGACGTCCTACAACCACTATTCATATTATGACACAACACATACTTGTAAACGAGGAAAAAAGCCACTTGATAAATAAGTGCGGATTGGATCCTCGCATTGCAATCTGCGTCCCATGTAGCACATCTCTTGATTTGATGAAGGTGCAATCATTCCCCAATTCAATTTTCGTTTCCCTTGATGTGCAAGACCACCTTCATCTCTCAATGTTGCTGGAATGAATACGCTCTTCTTCTTATTCTCTTCACCTTCACATGCACGTTCTTCATAACATATGCTCATTTGGGTCATGACACGGATCACATCCTCTAGGGCCACACCATGCAAAGCACCTTTCGAGCTCGTCTTTGCACTCTTTTTCCCAACATTGAAGGAATTTTCGAGCACTGACTTAAGTCTCTCCCTATCTGTGTAGCCCTTCACATTTGTTATAGGCTCCTTTGTGAATGCATCAATACACTTCGGAGATATACTGAAAATAGGACCGATAATGCGTGTTCCAAACCAGTTTGGATCCATCACAACAACATCCAACCCGTCAAAATAGATTATGTGACCACCTTTGTTCAATTCTGAGGCTACCACTTTACAAACATCATGCACATGCTGTGGATATTCATCAGAACTTTCATAAGCTTCAATGCTTCTGAACTGGAACAAGGTCATAAACTTGTTCCATGTAATGAGGGTTTCATAAGGACGATATTTTCTCCACTTTAACACCACTTGCTCCATTTGAACACAGGCTTGGTAGACATCTGGAACCTTGGCTAGCTCATTTCCTACAGCTCTAGCCAAACATTTTGTTAAAGGAATAACTTGTTTGGTTGAGTCACTTGTTAGAAAGTACTCCGTTGAAGAAAAGTGACAAGATTCTGCAAAGGTGTCTTTCACATCCTTGAGTACATCTTCAACGTGACTTTCAATGTCCATGGACTTGGGCAAACAGTCCACAAAAGTGAACACTATAATCACATGAGGTCTAAGGTACTCAGACACTCTAGTATTGGATGAAAGAAAACGCAACCAATATCGCAGTTCACCATCAATTTCTTTTGTACTCTTGGCCTCATCTTTCCCTCTTGCCACAGCACAAACCAAAACGAACAAACTTGCACTTCCAGTGTCGCTTAGATTTGGAATGACAAGATCATGGAAGGCATGGAACTCATCTTGCCCACCCATGTCCCAAATCGAGAGATTTACAGTTCCAGCTCTTGTTGAAACAACTTGCACTCCTTTGGTTCTTTCTGAAACACGTTTGTAAGGAATTGAAATCCGTTTATCAAGACTGTGTTTTGGATGGAATCTGGTTGCTTCTTCTTTGAAAATAGTCGTCATAGTCTTTCGCAAAGTTGTTTTTCCTACATGCCAATTGCAACTCATGGAAGTGAAGTTATAGTGTAAAAACATTCAACATTAAAAAATTCAAGTGGATTTCAATAATTGGTGATTATTAACTTTGAAGGGAGAGAATTAACATACCTGCTTCAGGAAAGCCACAGAGAAACACTCTGCATGATGTGGGTCGTCCATAATCATTGATGCTTCTATTGATCACTAGTTGAGCTTTAATTTGTTCAAATATCAAAGATGTATCGTCATAACCGTCAATTGCGGTCAACCAATAGTTGTTTTTGACCAAGCTCAGAAGTTCTGGCAAGACATCAAGAGGCAATGGCTTCTTAACATGATGTGAGAATATGAGTCTAGTAATACATCGATTTTGTTGCAATGCTTGTAGAAACTGAATGTAATGTCGGTCTTTTTGAACAAACGTTGGAATTAGAACTGAAGTGAGGGTTTTGTTTGCCTTCAACATGGTCACCATTTGCGTAACTGCCGAGTCAAGACTATACTGTGAAGGATCAAAAAAGGAATCAATGTCCAACCGCAAATCTCTCAATGCCATATTCATTTGAGTTCCAGTTGAATCCGGCGTCAGTGCCAGCATAAGCAAACCCCAAGCCTCATTAGAAAAAAGAAATCTGATGTTTACCCTTACTTGAAGTAATTTAAGAGACTTGTTCGCCAATAATCCGCTGAATCCGAGTGGAACATCCGCTGGAGAAGTTACCTCCAAATTGAGACCAAGCAATTTAGAATTTGCACTCAACATATCCACCATTGGCTGCATCCAATGCTGCCAAGTTTCTTCTTTCTGCATAAATAATCCAGACATGATGCATTAAAGTAATGACTACAAAGACATGAGAAATCCTAGCAATGTACTATCCTACGGAAAACCAATTTATATTTCAATATTTGTAACAAAGTCTCAAACATGATTGTGTCAATTAGGATCCAACTCCATTTGAGTAAGAATATAATTGGTATGCATTCAAATATACTTACCCAAGACATACTACTTCCATGGGAGATGTAGAGCTCTAGTAACTCGATGGAAGTACTAGCCTGTATTCCTCTCATGAGTTCTCCCCAAAGTTCTAATTTGGGATGATCATTCTGCCAATAATAGTAATAGAAATAGATTCTTAGGTGCTTGAGCTTGGAATCTTGACAAAATTCACGGATAATTCGAAGCCCATCTTGAGAATCATCTCTCCAAGAGGATTGTCTCCAAGACATTCTCGGCTTGATGAAATTTTTATCCCGAGTATTCAAATTACCCAGATCTTTTCCAACGTAAAAATTGACTGAGTCAATGTCTGGTGGATAATAAAAACCTATCGCATGTACATCATAAGGACTGCTGTCGAAATCAGGACATAGTTCTTCCATTTTGAGGCAATTGTGTCAAACTCCACTTGGCACCACATGAGCCTACTTCCAACCCATCACCCTCCGCTACTGCTCAATACCGAGCCTTCCATCCAAGACAGGGCTACACAGAATGCCTGTGATACAAAGGCACCATTTCCAAACATCTCTACTGCATGGCACTGTGTAATTCTTATTCGCAAGAGAAAAGGTCAATGGCTCGGAAGAAAACTCTGGCAACACACGTACACTAGGAAAATATATAGAGCTCCTGCACATCAAAGTGGAACAAGCTTGTTCAGCTACATAATAACATCAGCAAAAATAATTCTCAGGCGTACTGATAAGTTCAACCAAATTAATGCCAACCATACATGACCTCACCCAATCACACACGACGCAATCATATTGATCCGAGACTTATACCGCAAAGCGGATTCAATCTATAATGATAATTGCAATTAGGAAAGCAACACATGTTACTAATGAAACACCATCCTGATTATGCCATCCAGATAAAATAGTGATTACAGAAATTGACTGAGGTTCAAGTGCAACCTTGATGAAGCAACCAGGTCAGAGAAAATCCAAAAGAACACTTCCAAGTGCAAGTTTGCAAATGGAGGCAGACAGTGTTCCTACAACTCCATAATCGTCCAACCTCCTGTCACCTTCCAAGCTTGTCCAAGTTCATTCACTGCCATGGCCGTAAACAACCACGCTAATCAGTAACAAGGTGGAGATGACCACTCACTGTTGTGCAAAAGCCGAACTGAGAGAGACCCGGTTACTTCGAACCCTAAATCTCCCACAACACTGCCACCCTTTGACCCTGGGTACACTACCAATTCTCAACAGTTCAGCAAATCTCTCAAGAACCTTCTAGGCAACAACCTTTTTCCGAGGGGGTGGCCTGATTCTAGAGTCTTCCCAAGTCCGAAGACGGAAAGAGCTCAACATATACTAAACCCTAGAATTTCAAAAAGAATAAGATTTTAAAATTCTAGTCGATCAATGGATTGCTCTCCATCATGAGCATGTCCTCGGTAAAAAACAGGCTCTCTCTCATCTTCGACACAATGAGCGTATCTTATATACTTCTAAACATCTTCTAAACTTGCTCTCATCACACAAATGAGATGCGGTACCTTGGGAATTCCAAAGTCGGCGGATGGATGGATCCATTAATGGGACGAGTCATCTTGTTCTCTAAGAACAGAGAAGATGAGGAACTGGGAGAGTAGAATTCATGCCTGTTAAATACCGTAGGGCTTCTAATAAGAAGAACCGGTACTGATGCAGCTCCATCTTGGCGAGGACCTGGCTACCGTTTCGGCCCCTCCGTCAATGAAAGCAGAGCATGGACTGAAGTGGAGCTTTCTGCAAGAGAGAGAATTCGTCACCGCTGGACCCAATTAGTAATCGACATTGCTTCTAACGCGTACTCAACTCGCCATTCTGAGATACACTCAGAGATCAGGAACGCAGGATCTGTCACGCTCCACCGTCCTCACTATTTTATACCAAAATCCAACTGACTTTTTGTGCCAAAAGTACTAAAAGTAGCTGCTACCATCAATGCAAGTATCTGTCCTAGAAGCTGAACCCCAGCATATACATAGAGCTTGAATGCATGAGTTCATGCTCTTCTGCCACACTCCAAGGAATCCATACAGTCGAGCAGTGATTTTGTTTGTTGCTAATTTTACCCATATTGCTACTGAAAATTGGGCCGCCTAAGTGATACAATGGATCAGTGAATTTTTGTTACTAATTTTAGCCAAATCGCTACATTAAAATACATTGACTAATTGATTCAAAACAGAGAAAGAATTAATAGCCGGATTTCCTACATGGACTCAAGATGTGTAGCTTCTTTAAACCTCGGTATCACCTAAGATACCGCCTAAGTAGCATATGTGTATTACCCTGATATTACACATGTATTAATACGAAAAGAAGACACAAGGAGCCTGGATCGCTCTTCAAGCCATGGATAAGTAGCATAAATGCTAAACAGCCTCCTGACATAAAGAACCGGAATTGTAGTCAGATTTTCTACATGGAGTCGACATGTGTAGCCTCTTTAAACCTAGGCATCCCCCCAGGTATTGCCTAACTAGTACCTAGGGAGCACATTTGTATCACCCTGATATCACCTATACATTGATACCTATATACTAATATGCAAAGAGCACCGGATTGCTCTTCAAGCCATGGGAAAGTAGCAAATCTGCTAAACTGTTTCCAGACCAATACAACTCACTGCAGTCAAGTGAGCTACCAAGAGTACGTTCAAGGTGGGGCAAGCTTGCCTTCCGTCGTCTTCTTGTTGTTGCCGACGAAAGCAACAACAAGACTTCGAAACGGACTGGCAACACAGTTCCAGAAAAGTACAGTAAATGGATATGAGATGCTTTGAAATTACTTCAGGGCCGGACTAATAAGCCAGGGCCACAGTAACACAGGGCACCTTGACACATTCACCAGGCAGTAAACGGTACACGAACGATGGTGAATTCTCGGTGAACACTTGCTAAATTGAAGAGGTTGTTCAACCATCGTTCTTGCACCATTTACTTGGCAGTGAATCGGTCAAAGTTCTCTGTGTAATCAGCTTAATGAGTGTAGAGAGCCGGGGTTCGAAGTACTCACGGTCAGAAGATCTGAAGTAGCAAAGGCCCGTGGTCGTCCTCGTTTCTGATCCTGCACTCCGATCCCCGCTTCCTCCCACTCTGCCTCCTCCAATCATGTCCCTGCTAGTGAGGGTCAGCCGGCGAACTCCCGCCCGCACTCCTGGCTCCGACACAGCTCCTCCGAAGCAAGTAAGAAGCAAGAGAGCGTAAAGAAACTCTAGAGCAACGGCAACGGCAACGGCAACGCCCGACACAGCTTCTCCCGAGAAAGTACCGTAACAAGCGAGAGAGCGGACGCGCCGTAGGCGTGGTTGGAAATGCAAACCCTCGTCAAGAGAAGACATGAGGGCGCGAGGAGTACTAACTTAACTGGGGTTAAGTTAACTTAGAGCATCCTCACCGCAATGAGGGTTTCGGAATCGGGAAAGGGATAAGACCTTTCCCGTTTTCCACATGCAGGAGCGGGCTTCGCACCGCGACGCCTGCAAAAGGTAATTCGGGAAACCTGGCTTAAGCAACAAGTAAAAAAACAATGGACGTCTATTGGTTGTGATCAAGCAACAAGTAAAAAAATCGGGTGAAAACAGCGATGCGGATAGCAAGTTTTGATCCTGCAAAACGAGGCCAGTTTCCAAGATTCGGCATCCAATTCGGCAAAAATTTCCCGATACGGGATTGCGGTGGGAGGGTTTTCTCCGGTATCTGGATGGAGTCCATCCAGGTACAGATACGGGATAGCCGCGGTGAGGTTGCTCTTAGCTGGGGTTTGGGAGCCTCCCAAAGTCGGTCCACACCAGTGATCTCCAAACTGGCTAATATTAGTTGGATTTCTACCCAAAAAATGAGGCTGCTAAACATACAAAGAAAGAAAATGAAAAAAAAATTGAAATGTAGCGAGAATGCTCATCATGTTATAAATATGTAGCAAGGGTATCATTATAGTATCACCATGGTATCACCTTAATATATCAAGGGTATTGCCGAATATTACAGAGGTATCGTGAGTAGTACATTTACAAGGTATCAAAAGTATCTACCATTTATGTGGAAGGTAACGTGGCACCCTGTGCTAAATGTCATAAAGTGGTTCTGAGAGCACTGGTCCACACGGTGACTGAGCTGTAAAGGATTCTTTCCCTCGGATTCCGTTGAATTTTGATGCCCTTCTTTTGACTTTGTCGGACGAAGTGACGAAAGGGGTGAGTTATTTATTCTTTGGCCAGCCAGGACACAGTTTACCATTTTTGCTACTGTCTGTACTCTTCCCTGACTTGAATGGCAATCCGCAATCCAGGGGGGGCATCTTGGATGATCGTGTCATGTTAATATTTTTATTTTTATTTTTATTTTTATTTTTTATTTTTATTTTTATTTTATATGAAATATCATGAGATTACACATGTGCTACCTACACTAGTAGAAAAGGTGGTATTTCCGAGGGAGATGCCACCTTATCTACTAGTGTATGCGTGGAATTGGCACTACTTGTAAGGCTTGTGTGATACTTAGAGCATGGCCACCCTTGCCCTCAACATGTGGCCTTTTGGTACTGTAGAGGGCCCTCACACTTTTTTCTCTCCCACCCTTGGGTTTGCGAGTGGCCTCTCTTGCAAGGCCTTTGTAGAAATGAGCTTTGCCACGCTAGGTTGTGGAGTCTTGCATTTGCCTCTGGAGCTTGAAATCCGGGCTATTTGAGGGAGATAATCATTGCATTAATTGCGATAATCACCCATGGCCCAACATGCATGTGCTGGCGTGGTGCTTTCCAGCCTCTTGATTTGAATGTAATCAATGAATCATTCCCACCCATGGCCCAGCATGCATGTGGTGCTTCCCATTGGCCATGGGCTCTTCATTTTTCAGATTCTCAAATTCAAGGAGACTCAACAGTGGGGGTTCAGAATTTGAAAGGCCACTTGAACTCCTACAGTGCCCTCTCAAACCACTGTTGTAGGCGACTTGATGAGGGCATGGGTGGGAATGCTCTTAGGGGCGGTTTACACTAAGGACCAAGAGCCATGACCATGGAATTCTAAAATCTGTGTTTGGCCCAAAAAGAGCTTTTGGTCCCATTTGGCTTTACACTACCTTGAAAAAAGGAGAATGACCACTAACTTTGAGGTCCCCAAAAACTACTAAAATTTGCCATTTGGATAATGTGCCATGGTCCAACGGGTTTTCCGTTGAGTCAAGGCAAAATGCTCGACTCAAAGGAAATCAAGGGAGCTGTAAGACTGAAAATCAGCCATTGGCCGAAAAAAATTAATTAATATTTTTTTTTCCCGATTTTTTTGACATTACTGTAGATCGTTGGGATTTATATTAAAAAAATCAGCCCAAAGTTGTCCCGGTCCAAATCCACTTTACACTACAAGAGTGACCAAGCCACTCAAAAATCCATTTTTGATTTTTCATGGTCACGGCTCTTGGCCAAGAGCCATGACCATGAAAATGATTTAATTTTCTTGGTCATGGCTCTTGGTCCTTAGTGTAAACCGCCCCTTAGGTTTAAAAAGGCTATACATCTTCACTCCATGTAGGAAATCGAGCTATTAGAGTTAACCGAAAAGAAGCCCATCTAACCTCCCTTTATGCCCTCATTTTAACCCTTAAACGTCAAGGAAAGCCCCATGGGCTCATTTAAAAGAGAATAATGAAGAAAAAAGTTGACTTTCTCAACCAAATCAAGCGAGACTTGTTGCGTTGGAAAGGTGTTGAAAAAGAGATCTAGATTCCAAATTTTCGCCTCATTTGAGAGATTGTGGAATCGTTGGTAAGCAATCAAAGTTATCAAATTGAACAAGTTTTGAAGTTGGGGCAGCTGAAGTTCAGCAGTGCTACAGTGCTAGCCAGCAGTGTACTGCGGAGCCGTTTTTGCAAAAAAAATAAATTAAATTAAATTAAATTAATAAATAATAAAAATATAAAAAATTCCCCCAAAAAAATTTAGATGCCTTCCGGGCTGCTCCGTCCAGGCCCTCTTGACGTTTAAGGGTTAACCTCTCTTTTGAGCTATAGTTGGGTTGAATAGTGTCGTGTCATAACTTGTCCCTTTGTGGGCCATGGGCTTGGAGCTTTGGTAGGAGGTGTGGGAGTCATTACGAGGTGTGGAAAATAATGGCAGTGGCTTGCTTTAGATTGTCTCCCAACTCATCGTGAACTAATTTTTGGTCTATTTATATTTCCATATGAGTTCAAGAGGAGTTCAAGAGGACTTTGCTAAAACTTTCCTCTTTGAGCTAACTTTTAGGTTAACTCTATTATTTCTTCTTCTTTTTCAAAAATCCTTTGTATCAATTAACCAGCCCAATTATTCTGTGTACAAATTTGGCTAAAATCAGAAATAAAATAATCACTGATCAGGTGGGCACATGAAGGATGACATTGGCAACGCAGCTGTGAGCCAATTTTGTCAGAGATCAATTTAGTGGCACTTGGAGACCACCGCTACGTACATTCCCACATAGAGAGGAGGACAATGCCCACAAGGCAAAAGCAGTCTTTACAACGATGGCTATGAGGTCATGGCTAAAAGCTAAGATTGTTTTCGAACCGCTTGCAATAATTAGGGTTGGGATTTGGTTGTTCTTTCACAAGAAACCATCATAGATGTGCTTCGATCATTAGTTGGTACACTAGTAGCAAACTTGTCGTTTTTCATTCCTCATTTCGTGGGAACAGTGCATAGTACCGGAATATTATACTTACATTCCTGTCTTCTTGTGACCAAAACTACTCATCAGCACTAACAGAGCTCATGTACCTGGCGCCGTTCCATTTCTTTTTCATTTATGGTAAGTGAAAAATGACACATTTCCTTCTACTGTACTAAGTTAGACAAATATCGTTGCTCAGGAGTTGCTGCTGAGTATGGAAGAAAGCCCTTCATTTCACCACAAATGCGGATCATTTCGATAAAGCAAATTTTTATTCACCAGGAACAGATGTCTTCGTGGAAACCAAACAAGGCTTGGTTCAAATTGAGTCGTATGTGTTTTCCTTAGCACTTTTGAGTAGGGACTTTCTTTTAGTGTCTTTTTTTTACCAACACTTGCAATGGTCTTTGTTGATTCAGGTGATATAAAATTTGGTCCCATTTTTTGCCTCGGGGTATACTAAAGTATAAGTGAGTGCACATGAGGGATATTAATTTGAACATTGCCGTATTACGTATATATACAATAAACATATCTAGAGCTGAAAATTTGGACATGTAGATACATTAAACATATATTTTGGACGGAATACATTTGTATACAAAAGTTTTTAGACATATAACCCCTTGTATGCACAGGGTTTTTAGAGGGGATCATGAACGCACGTGATTCTCGAACATAATGTAGAGTGCACCCGAGGTTTTTTTTGCTAGTACCAATATGGGCCTTGGCACCATCAAATGACACCCTATTCCTCGGTATACCAAAACCACCTTTTGTAATGCTCTGTTGTTTCAATAATAATACATTGTGATGAAATAATTGAAAATGTTTGGCTTTTGTTTCTCCCTGGAGAACTGAGTGCAATACTCATTCTAAATTTAACAGAGGCTCATTTATCTCAAGCGTGTTAGAAGAGAAGCAATTTTCGTGAACAAAACAATAATATTCGCTGTGAAGTTTACGCATGGGTTTTGCAGAATACTATTTGGTATGAAACAAATATAGAATTGAGTTCTACGCACATTGACACACGACATCTTGGTTTATGCACAAATTAAATAATTGAAAGCACAGTTTGTGACACTATGGTACTTTGGTACTAAAACAAGCAGCTAGTTGCGAGGTCTCTGCCTTAGTACCGTAGTACCATAGCAGGTTCGTCCTAAAATAATTCTAAAAATAAAAAACGTAAAAATTAGAAAATTAGAAAATTAGAACATACCCCTCTCATTTCTACCCCACTACCTCTCCTTTCTACCCCAAGGCCGAGACTCTAGACTCTACGCTCTTTTGTTGGGGGGGGGCTTATACCCGGCATACACATCATGGGTGGACAAACATTATGGGTTTACTATGTTGTCCTCATTCTGTAGGGCCTCAAATGAGACTCTTCCGGTTGTTTTTTTGACATTTTTGAGGATGTTTTCACTATCATATGCTTGTGTATGACTGCACTAATGAATTGTAATGTAAAAGGACGAAAATCTGGAATGAATAGTAATAGTTGTGGGTAGAAAACGGGTCAAAAAACTGGCCGTCAGTAAAAGTGGCCGTTCTGAAAAATTATTTAAAAAATGAAAATGATTGGCTGTGAGAATTTTGGCCAAACGGCCCCCCGGATTTTGCGTCAGGCCCACCTCTTGAGGTGGGCCTGACGAAAAATCCGGGGGACTTGAAAAATGTGCCTTTTTGCTGCCACCTAGGACAAAAGTGTTGTCCATGTCATTTTCTCCTCGTTTTGTCCTTTGGACTGAAAATTTCGGGTGTAAAGTGACCTTCGTTGGTCTTCTCGATTTCTACGCATCCCATTGGCTGAAATTTCTTTTTTCACGGCCCCTCGCCTCTAGTGTAAAGAGGGCCTAAGCTATTTAACCCCTAAAGACCCTTAAAAGCCAAAATGGCTTTTTGCTGTTTCGGGCAGCTTAGATGGAAGGTCTAAATTAATAATTTTAGACTATAATTTGGCGTGGGCGTGGTCATACATACAAGGTGTGTGGGGTAAAAATTACAAAGTCAAATTGGGATTTTATAATTTTTTTATTGAAATTTTTGGTTTCAAGCCCAACTGGGGCAGAAAAAAACTTTTTATTATAATCATTTTTTCAATTTTTTTTTTTGGAGACATGCTCTTCACCACATTTAGGCTCAGAATTTGAAGTGACCCATGTTGATTATATTCTTGGCTTGACAAGGGCAGCCTCCAAAATAAAGAACAGCAACCTCCAAGATTTTTTGTAATTTCACATCCATTTCTTTCGAAATATGTCAAAATTTGAGATTTTGAAATTTTTTAAAAATAATTTGGCCTAAAATTTATAAAATCATAGAGGTACCTAATCACCGTTCATTTTTTCCAAAAATCAAATACAATTAATGTGATGCATGTTTCACCAAATTGCTATTTTTATACCTACTTCCGGAAATTAATTTGGATGAAGGTTTGAAACGCGTAATGAGTCTCTAAAATTTTGCATGAGCATACCCAACTTAGTTATCTACATGGAAAAAAATATGAGCAAAATGTTTGGAATAACAATCTTCAAGTCCCCCTTTGCACTATGGAGACAATGCCTCCCAAGCAATGCCCCGAAAAACTTTTGCACAAACTTTGGATGTTATGATCTTGCAAATGATAAACATTCAACGGTCAATTTTTGAAACAGTAGCTATGAATAGGCTTAGGTTCAAGATCTTACTGTTGGAATTCTAAAAGAAGTAAAAAAAACTTGGTTCACATCCCTGGGAGTACATAGAGGTAGAAAATCGCAGTTTTGAGGTTTCAAACTCCCAAAAACACAAGGAAATTTAGGGGTTAAGGTCATTTTACTGATTTTTTTGCTAAAAAACGAAAATTGAGAAAATCAGTTTTTGAGAAGCGAACCTTATTTTTTCAAAATAAATAAATATTCGTTCGCCAGGTGGTGAACCTGCTATGGTGTTACGGTATTTATCCTAGATTTACTTTTACATCTTGTTTGTATTGTTCAACCATGTAACTCCTTGAAAACGAAACGTTTCCGTAGTCTCTCCCCTGATGGACAGAGACAACAAACTAACCTGTTATGATCAGTTGGAAGAGTCTTTGGATTTGCTTACATCTCTGCATGTAAATTTCTTGAATTCATTCTATGCCATGTAATTTTTGAAGAGGCTTACTTTGGAAACACATTTCAAGGCAACCCATTGAAAAAATGGAGTTGGATGTGCTAAACATGTTACCAATGACGTTGACCAAGTTGTACTTGTAGTGATGAATATGATTAACAATTTCATGATAGTTTTCAAAGACTTGTCAGCGAAATACAACTAGGGCTTCGCTGCTCTCCGCATTACCAGTGACGATTGATATCTTATGATACATTGCTACATATATAGGAAGAAATTGGTATATGTGATATTATATAATACATATAATAGTGGTATGTATATGTTTGTGTAATGAAAATACACATAATTTTATTATATGTAGATAAGTGTACTTTTTATTCAAAGATGGTTTATATATATTGTACAAGTAATATTAATATATATATTAATTCATTATATTTTGTTTTGAAAATGGTATTATTTTTGATTGTGTGATGTAGTCTCTTAGATGTTGTCTCATATCAAAAATATTGTATATTGATGTTTCAAGATTTATTTTATATACAATGTCAGTCGTATATACTAATGCAAACACTCCACATGATGAATCGTCTGGTTGTTGCAAAACATTTGCAAATTTATAATGAAATTTTATAAAAGACATGAGTTCACTTAACATCAGACCACCAAACAAGCCACTAGCCTTCATGAAAATGATACATTCGAAATACAGAGTCATTGAGAGCCTTACGTAGGCAACACCCGAGGACTCAATCATGTAGAGTTGAGGACCATCACGATCATAACCTCCAAGGATTGCTGAAGAACCAAAAGGTCTAAAGAACAAACATATAACCACAACATAGCTTGAACACAACTCATGCACCAACCATAGATCATTCCGAAACAGATACTCCATCAGCCAAATCCCAAATATAATTCTGTAATTGCTAAGACCATACAATGTATACATCTGTGTATTAAATATGCCACACAATTGATGTAAAAGTGAGTACCTAATCCACCAATAAAGCGTGCACAGATGAGCATAATGTGTAACACGATCACACAACTCTCCAATGAGTACCTCCTCAACATAAAAGCTGCGATCCACATCAGAGAGGTTAGATACACTCAGCATTCGGTCAGATGATTCTTTGATAGAACCTTCATCCGCATATAAAGTGTCCACAAAGTTCTTGATCCTCAAATTTTGACTAATTTCTAATCGGAAACCCCTGTATATATATCATGAGGGAGCCCCGGGACAATTAAGGTTAACAAATGGCAAAATACCTTCGGTAATTTGAGGTTTCACTGCAAGCTCTTGTAACTATCTACCTACCATCAGATGCTAAACCTACCATTGCCTGCACATCTGCATAGCCCAGACACCTCATTAACAACCTGTAAATACAACATGGCATCACCCTCATAAAGAATGTGATTTATTCTTTGTGCATTTAAGAACAATGCACTATGGAGTGGCCTTGGCACCAAAACTGTGTAGACATTAAAGACGAATATCCTAACGAATATTAGACCATTGGAGAACTTGCCATGCCAGCATGCCGGTCTACAGCATGGATTCTGCGGTTGGAGCCCTCCAGCATCATTTTGGAGGTCTGGAGATTAATTTCTCAACTCCCTGTAACAAGATACCCATAATTTAATTCACTTGCCATAATCCTTACATGGACACTTCTCATAACTTTTACAATAGATCACGCCGGACGAAAATCACATCTATTCCAGCAATAGCAAAGACAAGATGAGCAATTCTGTTCGTACCAGGACAACATCATCCTTGCACCTAATGCCCACAACAGTCCTGCACATAAAGTGTAATATTGTTTGAGTATGTCTTCCCAAGTAAATTCATTTGCTTGGAGTGAATTCCAAAAACGAGTTAGGCGGAGTTACGAAAATCGCAGAGACGGAAACAACAAAAATCAGAGACGGAAACATGAAAATCGATTACAAAAATCCACGCCGATGGAAGAGCAATCGGAAGTGCAGAACTTTTGCTCAGCTTATTTCATTCCCAAGTTCATTCCTCGAGAGTGATAAGGTGCAGATGAAACAAAGTCGCCGCAGAAAGAAATGAGGAAGATGGATAGGCAGTTGAAATGCACCTTGTTCACTCCCAATTATCCCACCACGTTTGCCAGCTCTTGCAGAGACTCGTGCTATAAAACCCTCGGACATTGCACTCTTCCTCCACGCAGACAGGTGCTCAGCACAGAGCAAAGGAGATGTCTCCGGCTGCTGCCCTGTAAAACAAATGAACCGAAACGTCGAAACGAGCACGCGTGCCCCGGCTTGGACAGACTGCGAATGTGAACAGGCTGTGAATTGATGGAACTGTCATGGAGATAGCTGGAACAGTCATGGAGACGAAACAAAATGGAACAGTCATGGTGACGAAATGGAATTGTCGTGACGATGAACCTACCATCAATGTATGCTAAACCAGCTCCAACTTTCGCAGCCACGATTTCATCGCTGGTCCTCGGGGAGTGCACTCCATTGTCAAGTTGAACACCACGTGCGATAAAACAAAATCTACTTTTTACATAAAGGACCACCAAAATGAATCAAATTTTTATCAAATTTTTTTCATGAGTAGATAAAATCACAATCTATTACATAGTAAAAAATGGTAACCAAATTTGATGATTTGCTTTTTTCATAAAACATACCGTTTTTAACTAGATTGACGCCGAATTGAACTAAAACAATTACTACAAAAAATGAAAATGACAAAAAATTTCAAAAGAATGTACAAAAGATATTATCAATGATTATGTATATGTAGAAAAAATATCATAATTATTAAAACTATCTAAGGCATATAATATAGGGTAGCAAATTTTGATCGCACGTGGTTATGAAACGTAAAGGGGTGTGATCTCCCCGAGCGCTGGTCAAAGAGAATGTAACACCTTCTTCCTGCCCGGCTACAGATGTCATTTCGTCCACTTCAACACCCTGCAATAAAATATCAATACATATTGGGCTTCGTGATTCAATGACGACAGAGCATGAAACCAATCTGATTATAATGAGAACTGGGAATATTTCCAGTGCTCTTTACACACTTATTACCAACAAAAGTGTGCTTCAAAGATGAATATCAGAAATGCATCACACCAAAACCAAGGCCATCAGATGTTTCTCAGAAGCGTTTACCTTGCTATAAATGTAACTCTAAAGAGCATAAGAGATTTCTAGACAGAAAGATTGGTTGATTTTTTTATTTGAATAAGAGTAAAAAAACTAACACTGAAAAACGGAGCCGAAATGGTATAAAGTACCTCCAATTTGTTCAGATACGCAACAACAATGGGCGACTTAGCCTCCAAAAGGGGCTCAGCTTCAGATACTGACGTGAGAGCTCTAATAGTTAGGCTCAACTTTGTATTCACGTAATTCACAATGGCATCCCTGCAACAAAGAATTGTGATTTATCATATTAGTCACCCTCCAGACCTCATAAAATCAAAAGCAATTAATATTTTTAGGTCTTGATACCGTACGCATCAGAACAAGGAACAAAAGTACTGAAACTTGCTTGAACATTAGGAATGACACAACAAAAATGTGAAGACTATGAGATCTCGCAAAGATATTTCTATATGAAATTTGTTATTTGAGACTCTCATAGAAGCTTCCACATTGACTCAAATGTGTCAGGTTGTATAAATTTCTCCATTGACTCAATAAAAAGCTTCCACATTGAACCAAGACAGAATCAACACAAACTCCTTCTCAAATCACGTAACCCTAATTCCACAAACCCTAAACCTCACTCGATTCATAAAACCAAATGACTCTCCTCCTAAAAATGAAAGAAATCCTCTCCTCCGTATTCACATTGAAAGGACTAATCTCTTACGTTGTACCGAACTACCGCGTAACCCTAACTCACTCCATTCATAAAATCAAAATTACTCTCATGTTTCCCATGCTTATTCAAATTGTAGGGACTAGCCTCAAGGATCGAAAACCAAACAAAACCAAAAAAATAAAAATAAAAACGATCTTTATGACTACAATGGCGTAGAGAAGCAAGAACCCTAACCATTCCGTTCTCTGTTCACCAATCGCTACAGGCCTTCATGTTCCAACCGGGAGGAAACCAAAAAGCAAGGAAACGCAAGCCCTCTTTAGCCCCCTCCGTCCGTCCATCTCTCCCCACGCCCGCTCTCCTCCATTTCCATTCCTCACAAATCAATCCATCAACAACATGGACTGAGGCTCATCGCACGCTGAAACGCGGAAACGAGCGCACGAATTGAGGCTCCGCACATTCTCATCACGGGCCGAAACGTCGAACGAGCACGGCTGGAATGCATCAGGCTGAGAAAGTGAACAGGCTGTGAACCAGAACTGTCATGGAGATAGCTGGAACGGGCATGGTGACGAGACGAAATGGAACAGTCATGGTGATGAAACGGAATTGTCATGACGACAAACCTACCATCCAATGCAGGCTAAACCAGCTCCGACTTTCGTCGTCACTGGAATTATAAGAAGAGAAGCCCAAATCGTAGGAGATTATTTTTTCAGAAATAATCTATTTGGTATTTGTTGAAAAGGAATTTTTCAAACAACGATAATTATTTGGCATGAGATGCCCACCGTGTTAATCATGTAAATCATGTACAACATATACAAGTAAGATGTACATATATATAGAATAGGAGGGAGGGTTAAAATTAGAGTAGGGTCCGCGCGCGCGGACCCTCTCTGCCCGAAAAAAGTAGAAGCAAAAAAAAATTAGATTTTTAAAATAAATTAAAAATGAAATAAAATTTGGGGCCTATATTGGATTCAGCCATAGCCTGCTTCCCGATTATTTATTTATTTATTTATTTATAACGTTTTAACTCCAAAAATGGCAATGTGAAGAAAAAAAAAAGGACAAGAAGAAGACTAGAAGAAAAAGAAGAAGGAAGACAAGAGGAAGACAAGAAAAAAGACAAGAAAAATAAACAAGGTAAAAGAAAAGAAAATACAAAGATAAAGATAACATAAAAGATAAAGATGAGAATACAAAATGAATTAAAAAATTGTTTCTTTACAACGTAAGGGATTGTAGAAAGACAAAATGGCTGTTTTTAGAGAATTTTTCAAACATTTTTTTTAATGCGCTTGGGGGCCAAGTGTATGATTATATGGCCAAGTGCAAACTTAGCAAATTGGGTGTTGTAGATTGAAGGAGATTGAATCTTGATGGTGTCTTTTACAAAAAACTATCGTATCCTAGTAGAAAGGTATGTACATCCAAAACGGAAAATGTCTATAAAGCCAATTCTTACAATTGGACCCAAAAGCAACACTGAAACTTAGATATTGATCACCCAAAACATAAGAATTTAGAAGAGCTTAGGGTCAAATTTAGATACACATATAGACAATTTTTTGAAAATTTACAATTTATACATAGGGTGTCTATATATTGATTTGAAAGTGTCTTGGAATCTTCTCTCACTTGCCAATATAATTCAATAAAAATAAAATATGTTTAATAACAATAACTATTCTCAGTTGTTATTAGTGTTGATAATGGGTGTATATACTTTATTCTAAATAGATAGGTAAATATATAGAAACTCCGGTCCTTTGTCAAGACTAGTATGAATATAGTAATTATTTGACCAATCCATGAATCAATGTCCACCACACAAAGAACCATTGGTGTAGGAGTGATTCCCGTTCATCAACCCTGAAAAAGTTTCATCTATTGTGGAATCGGTTGTTCAAGGGCTCTATGCGAGTCATCATACATTATACCAAATATCTATTTACTACTCTTTCCATTAGTCCCCTCATGCCCAGTGGATGATCATAAAACAATACATGTAAAAAATGTGGAATAAAAGGTGGAGATTTGACCTTTAATTTTTTAAATTCCAACACGAAAGCTAAATGAATTGATAGAATTTGTCAAAATCAAAGAATTTTCAAAATTATGATTCATCGTGCTTTTCAATGATTTTTACTGTATATGTAATAATTATATGTAATAGTTATTTTTAGAAAATAAACTAAAATATTAATATTGTTGTAATGCATTGAACCCTAAGGATCCCTAGCTTTTTTGAGCTTAAAATCATCATCGCTTTTGATGTGATATAGCTCTAAATGTAAATGAGGTAAAGAAATCTCAACCGTGCAGTCTTCTAACATACATGTTGTAGATCATGTGGATCAATTTGGGGTCATTTGGCCATATAGATTGCAAGATCGTAGTGTTCTAGTGCTAAAAAAGGATGCTGAAATTTTCCTAGCAACACAGTCAAAGGTGAAATTTGTTCTCAAAATCACTCAAATGAAAAAACTTTTAACTATAAAGTAGTTCAAAATCATCATATGAACACACTAGTACCAAAAAACCCTCATGGAAAAATTTAACGTGCCCTAAAATGGCCTTGCAATGTCAAAAAGTAGCCCGAAAAGTGACCCACTTGACCCAAAAAGAAAAAAGTGTTCAAACTAGACCCATGCACTAAAATGACTCCCAAACATTCACAACAACATGGGTTGACTTGAAATGTTTTCCATGATAACTAGACTTCAAGGGGAATTCAACCCAACAAGTTTTTTTTATTGAAAACAGACTTGGGATGAAGGAGATACAAGCCCCCAAAGTTGCTGCCATCAAAATTCACAGAAACTGTCAAAAAAAAAAGATACCTACTTTCAAATGATCACCAAAAATTCAATTCAACTCGGATTGATTTGAAATTTTTACCACATGTTCCATACATCATGCGGGAAGTTTTCTCAAATTTCAGCAAAATTGAACACGTTTGCAAAATTCACAGCTCTTCGAAGCTGACTGTCCCTCAAAAATGTTCAAAATATGAACGCTGGGACGCTTAGGGGTTAATGTTAAATAAATGATTAAAAGGTTGAATTTTGTCCCTCAAAAATGTTCAAAATATGGACGCCGGGACGCTTAGGGGTTAATGTTAAATAAATGATTAAAAGGTTGAATTTTGTCCCTCAAAAATGTTCAAAATATGGACGCCGGGTCATTTAGGGGTTAATGTTAAATAAATGATTAAAAGGTTGAATTTTAACCTGTACTATAAAACTATTTGTATGATTTCAACGAGCCATTACTATAGTGTATTTGAAGATTGGAAGCCTCCTCCGTGATGTTTTATTATTTCTAAAAATAATTTTAGGCAAAAGAATATTTTCTTCAATCCATTTTATCCTTACAATTATTTTTTGAAAAATAATTTCCTAAATTTCTTAAGCATCTATTTTTTTTTTAAATTCCACCAAACCTACTAGTATACTACAATATAGAGCCAAAATTTAGTGTTTTTAAAAATCTTTTGGATGAATTGTTATTAACATCTTGAGAAATTAATTTGTTTGTGATTTCGCTACGTGGCTAAAGTATGGTCACGTGTTATAAGGTGAAGCATGTGTTAATCCTCGAAGTGGAAAGGTTAGGCAATTGGAAAAACTTTTTATTTTAATTCAATTCTCACTTTAACCATAATATCATGAAGTTAATTCATTAAAATATATCCTCTTTAAATTTCAAAGTGATAAACTTCATTAATTGTAAGATTGTAATAATTCAACTTTGAAAACATAATGCAAATGTGTGATTCAATTTTCATAATTTTTTAGTAAGATATGTATGTTGCACATGGCGTAATAGAACAATGAGAGTCAACACCCTTTTGCAATGGGATCACAATTTAGTTACAATGACAATTTCAGTTTACATGGCAATGACACAATAGTCCGAAAATTTATGGGATACAAATGACATTCCATCATTAGTTAGAAAAGTGAATCTCAGTGAAGATTCTCTTTTGATCCAATTTTCAAAAGGGTGCTCCATTGCACTACTCTATCATGCTATAGCACAATTTTTGCATGTTTTTGAAACTAATCCAAATTTTACAAATTTTGGCTTGCACAAACTATTATTTATACATTACAAAATTGACATAACAATTGTCTACCCTAAATTGCTAAAAATTCAAAATGACTTCCTTGGTCCTAAAAGATATATACATATAAGTAAAAAAAATGAAGAAGAACTAAATGTATTGAGCATCTCCATCCAATAACTCTGTAAGGTTGTCACTTAATATTGTTACAAGAATATGACCATAAAACACTTGTCTTTGAGTCTTAAATTATTGAACTACTTTCAATATACTCTTCATTCATGATAGTTTTGGCCCGACGTTACAATTATTATTTCTAGCTGTAGAACCCAACCAAAAAAAAAAAACCAAGCAAAAAACTCTTGACGTACAGAATTATTTGTCGATTTCTCATCCATGGTGATTTTTTTGGAGTGTGAAAATTTTAAGGTAGATTTTATGAGAAGTTAGCTTCATGCATGTGTGATCCGATTAGAAAGGGGATGATTTGTGAAACTTTCATGCATCACTCCATGTTGCATGATTCACCAAAAATTTGAAGATTTTTAGTCTAAATGTGAACTTGAAAAAATAAACTCATAAAATTAAGCAACCAAAAAATCTTCAAAAATCACTACACTTAGGGTATTACATTTCAACCCATCACAACAAATTTCATTCATAAATTGTCAATATCTTATTCATAATTGAATTACAAAATAATTTTGAATTTCAAATTTCAAATTTCATACAAAATATTGGTGATAGCAATTGCAGATCAAACTGTATGAATAGAATCTAAAACTCATAATGAACAACTTTATTCATGCAACAAGTTCAAAATATCCTTTTGGTTGCATTTTATAATGCATCTTTGCAAAACTATTGAATTTGGAGAGGGGTGAGGACGTTTAGGGGTTAATTATCTAATTCATGGATAGTTAATTAGTTTGTTACTCCCTCCGTCCCAAAGTTATTGTCATGTTTGAAAGTCATGTTTGAAAATGCTTTTTTTAAGTAGGTCATATTGTAAGAAACATGATTAAAAAAAGTTCCAAATTATGTCACTAGAATGATTGAAGAACATTAGAGTTAACCTAAAAGTCAACTCAAAGAGGAAAGTTTTAGCAAATTCCTCTTGAACTCCTCTTGAACTCATATTGAAATATAAATAGACCGAAAACTAGTTCACGGTGAGTTGGGAGACAATCTAAAGCAAGCCATTGTCATTATTCTTCACACCTCACAATGACTTCCACACCTCCTACCAAAGCTCCAAGCCTATGGCCCATAAGGGGACAAGTTATGACACGACACTATTCAACCCAAACATAGCTCAAAAGAGCACTTGAAAGAAGGTTGAAAAGGGAGGTTCCATGACCTTCTTTTCGGTTAACTCTATTGCATGTGTTCATTGCAACCTAAATAAAATTAGCCACAAGGAAGTATTTTTTTGACCTATTCCAAAAAGCACTTTCAAACAACATGACAATAACTTTGGGACGGAGGGAGTAATTAACTATTTCATGGATGAATGTCGAAGGATTCCGATGAAGAGTAACTGACTGAACTGAACGGACGGAGTGCTCCTCGCGGACGGACGAGATGTTGTCAAGCACATCCCCCACTAGGGTTCTGGGTTTTAGGGTTTGGAGCTCTAAAATCCACTTACTTGGCTTCTCGCAATTCTCCGTGACCGGGATGCCAATTAGGGTTTATTTTTTTAGAGGATGAGACTCTTCCGATGACACTGTGGTGAAAGCCGAGATTTTGCAGTTGTTTTTCTGTTTCGCATTTGCTTGAACAGTCAGAGAATAGCGATCGTTTCTCACCATGTTGGCCAGGATTCTTCGGAGGCCCTTGGTGGCTGGCGCTGCACGGACTCGGACGGGACTCGCGGATTTTTTCGAGGCTGGACGTGATCCTAATCAGGATTCTAACATTACTTACGGTACAGTGCTCAACTGTTTCATACCGAATCCCTTGTTTTATATACTCCCTCCGTTTCATAATAATCAGTCCTCTTCAAACGTATGTGTTTTTCTTAACGTTTTAGTTGCCCAAAAATGTCGTCTCAGTACTCGAAAATGGGTCCATCTTTAAGGTAGAGGTACCTAAAACCACCACGAACCTAAAACCACCAACTTCTACACCATTCCTTCATTTTAGGGAGGAAATGGAAGTTATCGGTACTTAACTTTTGAGCAATTCATGCATAAGTCATGTAATGAAAGTCTACATTTCCTTCCTAAAAATGAAAGAGGGGTGTAGAAGTTGGTGGTTTTAGGTGTCGTGGTGGCAATAGGTTATCCAACCTTAACAGTATTATGTAGTTTTTGTGTCACTCTCATTGTGAAGTGGATAGGGCTCATAGGACAAAAATTAGGAATTTTTTTTTTGCCATAAACTAGGACTCTTATTTTAGGGTTTAGGAAGTGTTTTTAAAGAGAATCGACATCAGATTTCCCGACTCGTGATTTTGAACTCGTAAGCTGTGGAGCATTGATTTCTAGTGGAATTCTGGCGTTGTAGTGGTTGAGAAGACATGGGAATATTTACGTACGCATTCTTGCAGGTCGTAGTTGGAAAGCAGAGGAGCTACGACAGAAGACATGGGAGGATCTGCATCAACTATGGTATGTTTGTTTGAAGGAGAAGAATATGTTGCTATCGCAGAAACAAATGCTGCTCTCACAAAACATGCGAATGCCGAATCCTGAACGATTCCCCAAGGTAACATTTCCACTCTGTTTTCTGATATTCATTCATGCCATACTATGTTTTGTGATATATCCAGGCCCTTTTATACCAGAACTCTGGGCATGAAACGTCCTTTGAAACCCTAGGCAACAAACCTCAATTGCTGCAATCTCAATACTGAAAATCAGAAAAATGGTTTGTTAGAAGCACATCGTTTCATAGCTTTCCAAAAAGCTATCACTCACAAGACTTGACCTAGAAACGAACAAGAAATCTCAAAAAAACAAACTAGTCGTTGGCCTCTCTGTCTAGTCTGCTATCGCATTTGTTGCACACCTTCAACTGCTTGCTTTGATCTCAACACTTTACGTATTATAGCTCAATAGAACCAAGTTTTCAGTAGCTTTCCAACAAGATATCTCTCAAAATATTTAATGGAATCCAGGTTGAAAGGATTTGGTTGACGTAGTTTCATAACTGTACAAGACGTCTTGTTCTGATTCTTTAAGGTGGTCACCCAATTTAAACCAACAGCTAGGAGCATTTTCCACAATCAATGCTGCAATGATGTTGGTTGTAGCATGAGTTACAGTTGGTAATGGGTTCTCGCTTGGTAATGGGTTCTCGCTTGTTGGTTTTAGTATATGTAAGTGTGGTTATGGATTGGTCGTTGTTGGTTTAAGCATCTTTAGTGTGTGCAATACAACTCTACCTATGTGACGTGAATGGGATGTGTCATGCTTCAGCTTTGAAAATTTATAACTAATTCATTCTTCATCCAAAAATTATGTTTTGACTTGTGTTGAAATCTATTTCTTCTTGCCTAACTCTGAAAAACAATAATACTACATAATATCAATGTCTCATATTTGTATTTCTTATTCAGTTGGGAATGGGGTAACCGTCTTAGATCCCATTTTTGAGCAGAAATGTTGTTCATGCACAGAGGAAGAAATGCTTCGATAGCTGAGTTACGTCGTTCTATCTTTGCACTACAGTGGTGCCATATGAAGATGTAATTACGAGATGATTCACAAGATTAACCCCTAAAGGACCATAAGGCCTCCAGGGGGCTTCATGTTTTTTTTTTTAGCAGTTTTTATTAGGTTTTATGTAGACTTCATTTTGATCAAATTTGTTTGTTTTTTGACCAAAACATGCAATGTTCTTCACTAATTCCAGAGATATAAAATTTGGTCCAAGCCAAATTATATATTTCACAATAAGATCATTTAAATCTGTCATTTTAAAACCATGAATTCTTGGTCCTTTAGGGGTTAACGCCGCAAGTGTTTATTTGGCATGTAGGTACGGAGGACAATGTGTCGGATCAAGCAAGTGCTGACGGAGAGGGCTTTGGCGGAGGAAGATCCAAGCAGACGAAAGAGTTTGAGGAAGATGATCAATGATCTGTGAGGCAAAAGAGGAGTGCAAAGCAAGAGGTGGCATGTCTTGTAATAGGTAATTTGTGAATGGAGACAATTGTTTTTCCAGCTCTTGACAGCTGCCTGGTGGGCTTGTGTAGTGTGGCTGGGTGGGCATTGGCTCATTGTCAAGACGAACAGACACTATATTCACGCTGGCTTCGCAAGAGGACCGGAGTTTCTATCTATCTACGGCTGGGTGATATCGGATTTCACCAGCAGAAGCGCCTTCTTGTGTAGAATGATATAGAGGACACAATTGCAAATCTCAAATATAAAAATAAATAAATCAGCATATTCATGAGAGGTTTTGTGTGATCTCATGATACCAATTCAAGTGATTTGTACTGACGTCAAACAACACACGCATTTACAGTTTATCTTATTTGGTTTGTTGGGAAAAGATAAAATTCTATTGCAAAACAAAACCGGTTCAACAGCTGAACCCCCAGAAGCGACTGGACGAAAGTTTTTTATATAACGCAATTGTTTGAAATCATTTATTATTGAAATGGATGACTGTTATGGACAACTGAAAGTGTCCACATAGGCATCTATGCGAGATTCTGAATATTGCAACTTGGGTCTTGTCGGGTATTGAAGAATGATTCCAACACATCTTATTATCATGTATTTTATGTATTTTTTTTGACAATATGAAGCAACCATAAAAAAATTAAGTATTGGTTATAGGTTTACCTATAGTCAAATGTGGGTTCTCATGTTTAGGTAGTGTGTACATATGTAAGTCACTCTTAGGGAAGGGTTGTACATATCAAAGCAACGAGAGTCAACACCTTTTTACAATGGGACCACAATCTAATTACAAGGTAATGACACGGTAGTCCCAAAATTCATGGAATACAAATGACATTCCTTCATAATTGAAAAAAATGAATTTAAGTGAAGATTCTCTGATGATTCAATTTTCAAAAGGGTGTTCCATTGCACTGCTCTATTATGTCATGTATTTAGGTGTAGTTATTTTACAATTACTTTTCTCTTGATTACACCCTGAACCATTTTTCATTCATCCAAATTTCTCTTGGTTCTTGTGCTAGTTGACTATCATTTGTACAATATGGATCTTCAAAATAAGATATTGTTATTTTTTAAAATAATGGAATTGGTGTATGTCAAGTTTTATTTATAATTCAAAAAGTGAGATTTTAAACATGATTTTTCAAAATAAGTAGAATCAAATAATAGAAATTATACCATCTCGTAGTGCATGTTATCTCAAATCCAATACAACAATATTTAATTTTTGGGTTAATTTGGGATTTTTAATTGAATTTTTAAAAAAAATGTTGAAACTTTAATTACAAATTATTACTAAAAAAAATGATAAATCCAATTGTATAGATGTGATCTTCACATTGACATTCACAGATTAGCTTTGTACATCAACTTCATTTTCGTTATTCATCAAACATTTGATTACGCATCTTTGAAATCAATGTTGAATCGGGACATAAAAGGGTTAAAAGGCATGATCTTTAGTTTCTCCCTTCATCTGGTGATAACTATCCTAGTTTTTGGTGTGTTTTAATGAACATTTTAAATGCCAAAAGAGGACACCTTACTTGAAAAAATGGTCCATCTTTAACCCCTAAACGTCCTCACCTATGTCCAATTTGGGCAGTTTTGCAAAAATGCATTATAAAATGCAACTAACATGAATATTTGAAACTTGATGTATGAATAAAAGTTATACATTTTGAAATTTAGATTCAATCTATACGGTTAGATCTTTGATTGCTATCACTAATATTTTTCTATGAATTTTGAAACACAGAATAAAAAATTATTTTGTAATTTGATTTCGAATAAGATATTGACAGTGTGGGGATGAAATTTGTTGTGATGGCTTATAATGTAGTACTCTAGGTGTAGTGATTTTTGGAGATTTTTTGGATGCTTGATTTTATGAGTTTATTTTTTCAAGAACACTTTTAGACTAAAAACTTCAAAATTTTGGGTGAAACACTGCAACACAAAATGAGGCATAATTTTTTCAGGAATTGTTTCCTTTTCGATCGGATCACACATACATGAAGTTAACTTCCCATAAAAAATTCAGTAAAAAAATCACACTACAAAAAGTGCATGACGGATGAGAAACTGCGGATGAAATCTGTACATCAAGCAAAATATGCATGGTTGGGCAGTTAGGGGTTAATAGCAGTATGTAGTTTGTGTGTCACTCTCACTGTCTTGCCCATTTTAAATGGACAGGGCTCACGTTTGAAGGAGAAAACATAGGACAAATATTGCAAATAAAAATGCCAAAAACTAGGGCAATTATTTCCAGACAGAGGGAGTACAAATTTTCCACAGAAGGGAAATAACACAATTGTCGAAGTGGATGATCATAAACCGTGTGTTTCTAATCACAACTTCTTGTTGTGCATTTGAACATACTCCAGTATCTTAAACAACAGGCATTTTTATCTTTAACAGCATTGAAGAATTGAAAAGCAAAAAAGAAAAGCAACGAGGTGTGTTGATGAAACCTCATCTTATTGTTCATGAAAAATATGCTACAAATCTTCAGCAAGTGCGTTGAAGATGTAAATGTATGTGATCGCTATGATTACACTCAAACCAATGCTTGTCTCACATCCTATTGCTGATGCGAGAGAATTCTAATAAATCTGATCCGCACTCCTAACCAAGCTAGTATGTACATGAAAAACTCCATAGCCAAAACAGAGCCTCACTAGGAAAAAGCAGAATCGATACTAGCAAAGAGAGGCATGGCGGTACCATTTGAATTTTGCAGTCCGAAATGAAACTCAAGCAGAGTGTCAACGTCGTCCACGGAGACGAGGCTGTGCAGTTGCGTTTGCCCGCCGCTAGTCTTCACACGCACATTCGGAGCACTCTTGCACTTCCCCATACACTTGCACGAAGTCACCTCGATATTCGAAGACTCAGGAATGCTCTCTTGTAACGAAGCCAGAATCTGCTGGGAGCCACCTCTTCTACACTTCCCTACAGTGCAGACTTCAATCTTACCGCTCACACTGGCCTCCTTCACTGGCTCCACAATCACTCTCCCGTTCGGCGTGTCCTTCAACTCAATAGGGCCTCTAGAGTAAATATTAGCTGATGAGGAAACACTCGCTGTGCTGCAGAGTGCTCTAATCTGCGCTACTATAGCAGGCTCTTCTTCGCCGCTTGTGCTTGCAAAAATCCCTGCGGCAGGAGCAGGAGTTTCCATATGCTTCTTTCTACGGAGAGCTCGCATATCCATAGCTTTTCCCATGTCACTCTCGCTGGACGATGATGAAGAGGAAGAGCTCGAAGATGAGCCGTTCTTTCGCTTCTTAGCCTTAACCGTAAGTAATGCTTTTCCGTCATCGCTAGACTCCGAAGATGAAGACGACGAGGAAGAAGAAGAAGAAGAGGAGGAGGAGGAGGAACCTTTTTCCTTCTTCGTCTTCACATTAATTGATTCGACCTCCGCTTGAAGATCGTGAAGATTCTTGAAAAGGCGGTCCAGCACAGGATTGCTGCTCACGGGAAGCTCCAAACCTCCAACCGACGATAAAACCAAATCCCGTTGCACCTTGACAAGCTCCTGCACCTTGGCAACTTTCACAGCGAGGGTATTATTGTTCTCCTTCTTCCCACAGCGCACACGGAGCGCGTAGAATCGCTCGTGACTGCGATCGGCGAAAGACACACGGTCTCGCCTTCCCGTGATCTCCAAATCGCCACGAAAAGACAACTGCTCGCCGCTCCGCAACTGCGCTACCGATCCCGCCATAGCGACCGCCATCGCTGCAAAATTCACCGAAAAAAGCAACGAGCTCCGTATCAACGAGCTGGGACTCTGATTCTAACAACGCAAGCACCATCTCTGGCTCTATAACAACAATTTCTGTAACCTCCATCGCCATCCTCGCCAGTAGGGCGATGCGCAGCGGGTGTGTGTTGAAAAACATCGGCATACCTCGAATGTGTGTTTGAAGTGTGCTGCGCGCGCGTTTTGCTCTCCTGCTACTGGCTAAACGCCTAAACTTCTGACGTGGACGTGCCAACGTGGAAGTGGTCTGTGTCCACGTCGAGAAGCGGGGTGAGTTGGCGTGCCACGTCGGATGGAAGGCAGGCGCTGACCACGCGGTGAAGAGTCAACAAAGCGTGGGGACGTGGAGCCTGGGCGCTGCAACTTGCTCCGGTCCAAGTATATTCCGGGACTTTGTAATTTTGTAATTGTTTTTTATTTGGGGCCATGTTTTCTTGGTCTGGTCTTTTGGGCGTCTTTTGGATATCTGGATAAGTTGGTCCTTTTTGTGTTCTCAAAAAGAGACTAGGGTCCTCATTTTGCCCGAAAACAAGAGACGAGGCTTTTGACTATACAACTTGTGATTTATAAGGATAGATGTGATTTAAACATATTTTAGGAAAGGCGTCGAAAAAGACTATCTCGTGTTTATTTGACCCTGTCACATTTCATGATTTTAATAGTTGTTGTCAAATATGTCAAACTATAATGTTATCAAACACTTGGAATTCAACTACAGAATCTACTTCTTATATTTATATATGTATTTATATTGAGTGTGAATTTTGGCGATATTTCACCACAAACAAGTCAATGTTTGGATTAAAAGATTATACAATGTGAAGGAGAGATCAAAGTTTGTTTAGTGTCTTGTTTGACTACATTATCAAACTTTGGCATTTTGTTGTATGTGAGCTACAACTTGTGGAACATTTTTTTGAAAAAAGCATTCAATGGGAAGGGGTACTAGATTGATAACAAAATTAAATTGCTACTAACTTTGCCATGAAATTGAGAAATGTCAATCCCAATTGTAACATTAACCCTTAAAGGACAATGCAAGCCCCACGGGCTTGTTAGTATTTTGGGAGAATCTTGCTCATAACTTTTACTCCGTTGCACCAAATGGGGTTTTTGAAATGCCAAACTGGGCACCTTTGAGGGATCTATACTTCTTTAGAATAGACCTAAAGTAAATTAAAAAGAGAATCATGCTTAAAATGGAGTTTGAAAGAGATTTTGGGTGTGGAATTGGGAAATCATATATCCTTTAAGGGTTAATTTAGCAAGAGTCCTACACTTTAAAATTTTATTTTATTTTGAGAATTATGAATTGTAGAATTTTCCATATTTTACCGTATTTGATATACAAATATCCATTATTTATACATGTATTTAATATTTGATTTATTGCCATACAATCAGTTTGAAAGTTGGATGTGTTTAGATTTTGTTTACAATGACTTTTGTAGCATACATGACTTGTGTTCCAAAGCACTAAAATCGTATGCTGCAATTGTACACCACACTAAAAAAATCCACATATAATTCTATAAAAATCCAGTATCTTAAGGCATAGTACCAAGTAAAAGCCTACGAGTCAGATAGATAGATAGGAATTTTGGTTCTCCTTCAAGACCAGTGTGAATAAAGTGTTTGTTCGACCCCCCTCCCTCAATGGTCTGAGACTACTTCCCCCTCTCAAGAGTAGACATTATAATAACCAATAACTATTAACTAAATTACTAAAATATCCAAAAATTTGATAATTAAGTATTAAAAAAATAGGTCTTTTTTTTTCTCTTTTGATAGTCGCCAACTCATGTGTTCCATAGTTGTAAGTGGGTATTTATCACAAGGAGGTGGTCAAGGTTCGATTCACGTTGGGTCTATTTGAGCAGTTATGTGATATACTATATATGGTTTGGTACTGCTAATTTAGTTATTGCAAGAAGGAAAGTCAACAACCAACTGGGTCTATCCCCAAAATTGTAACCTGTGCCTTCGATCATGCGCTAACAAAAATAAATAGTGGTCTTGTTCACTAGATTTTTGTTTAAAGTGGACTTTGGTTTATTGGTAGTGGCTGGTTATTTTCTATTTTTTAGTGTAGAAGAATTAACATGGCATAGTGGATGGTGATGGTGTTAATTTTCTTAAAGGTTATTTTTATAGGATTTTTGGGTATTTGGAAATTTTCTTCAATAATTTTCATTGAAAGGATGTGTCTCGCTGCTCTAGCATTTGCAGTGATGAATGTGAGTGGATCTACTTTCAATCCTCTATTAGTGATACTATTACTAAAAGGTTGAGATTTTTTGGATTTTAGTGTGTATTTTTTTTGGTGAGAATTTGTCCTTGCAGTATAAAAATTCAATGAAATGTATGGTAAGACTTGGGTCTAGGTTTAATGGCGAGGCGTTTTGTTATAGTAGCTCTTTGACACATTATGTCTCGTTAGAATTGGACATTGCAATGGCGTCTTTGTTGGTCACATGTGTAAGGAAAAAGCCATGGAGGTATTGTGTTTTCGTGTGGGTTATCATTAAATATCCCTACATTTATAAGAATGTTAGTAGCATCTTGATTTCTTTGATGATAGATGTATGTAGCATCTTGAGCATTTGGAAGTCATAACCATGTTTCTTCCCGTTATCGATGCCATGGGGTCCAAAAGTCAGAACTATGTTTCTTCTTGTTCCTGTAGGGAGTGAGTTCAAAAGTCATAACTATACAGTGACTGCCAAAACTGAGTACAGAAAAACATAGTTTACCTTTAGTCATTCATATATTATAATGTGATGCATTTAATGTCCAATCAGTTAACGGCTCAAGTATACATGCATGTAAATGATGTGGCTACCAAATTACAAGTCCAGCAATGCAAGATAATTTGAGAAAGATCCAGATCAAAGTAAATTAGCTCCAAAACTCACTTATGCTCACACTTGGATTAAGCAATGAATGCTACAAATCTGACATGTACAAGTGGTCTTTTCTTGGTCTGATTTTTTGGGTGAGCATGTTTTTGGCCTTCACATTTATAATGTCTCCCCATTCAGTGCACATCATGTATGCAAATTGAGCAAAATGGTTTCATTGAGATCTCTCTCTGTTGCTAGTAGAAAGCAAGTAGAAGAAGCTACTTTAGAGAAGTTGAGGAGGGGTGAGAGTACTAGAAATGTTGCTAGAGAGTTACAGGTATCCCAAAGTTGGGTTGCAAAATTTCGTAAGCAACATTTGAGTGAATTGAGTGATGTCAATCAAAGTTTTGGTGGTAGGCCAAAAATGTACAGTGCAGTTGATCGTAGAGCTTGTGTCAGAGCAATCACTGTGGGTGGCTTAGAAACTGCACACAAAGTTGGAAATTACTTGAGGGAAGAGCTTCATGTTGGTATGAGCGATAGTACTGTGAGGAGAGTGTTACGAAAAGCAGGTTTGAAATGTAAAGTGAAGCAAAAGAAACCAAAACTTACACTTCTTCAAATTAAGCGACGATTAGAATTTGCTAGACGTCATTGCCATTGGACTGATGATGATTGGGATCGTGTAGTATTCTCCGATGAAACAAAAATCAACCGATTTTGCTCTGATGGTCGCAGTTGGTGTTGGTTTCGTGATGAACAGAGTAGAAGTGCAGGAATGGTACAACAAACTGTCAAGTTTGGAGGTGGCGGAGTGATGATGTGGGGTTGCATGACTTCAAGTGGCCCTGGTATGATGTGTAGGATTGAGGGAAGAATGGATCAATACATGTATAGAGAAATTTTAGAGCGAGAGTTGATTCATACGCTCCATGCATACGATTTGGATCCTGCCAATTTGATTTTTCAACATGATAATGACCCAAAACATACATCCAAGAGTGTGCGCCGTTGGCTGAATTTGCAAGAATTTGTTGTTTTGAAGTGGCCGGCGCAATCTCCAGACTTGAATCCAATCGAACACTTGTGGGCAACTTTAAAACGCCGACTAAACCAATATGAGAGACCTCCCAAAGGAATGTTAGAATTGTGGGAGCGTGTCGAGGATTGTTGGGCTTCAATTACTTCCAATGAGTGTCAGAACTTGTATAGGAGCATGCCTAAGCGCATTGCAGCTGTTATAGCTGCTAAGGGTAGGTGGACAAATTTTTAGCTTCATTCCAGCTTGTGTGAGCAAAACTGAGTTTTAGATTGAATTTTACTTTATTTTTGTTTGTACGTGCATACTTGTGTGTAATAGGCCTCAATTCCATGGAAGTATGACTAATTGCAATGGTAATCCTATGCAATTTATGGTTTCATTTTTGATGCATCCAATTTTCTTACATTGTTTGTTGAATTTCAATATGATGTGCCTGTACTCAGTTTTGGCAGTCACTGTATTTCTTCCCGTTCCCTTAGGGAATGATGTTTCTGTTTGAGTTAGGGTTGGTGGGAGGGTTAGATTTAGTGGCAGCTAGCTGCCAAGAGTTGGGATTGTTGAGAGAATATTTAACCCATAAAGGACTAAGATTCCTAACTAGGACCTTTCAATGTTCAGATAGGTTCCCATGGTGTCAACTTTTATCCTAATTTTTTTGAAAAATATTATGTGAATCAATATATAAGAATGCATGGTAAATTTTCATAGAATTTGACCATACAAATTGCAAGTTTATAGAGTTTGAAGTGAAAAGATGAAATCACAATCATTTCTAACCTTTTATGACCATCTTTGGAGACATGGGAATTTCTTTTAAATTAGTCAAAAAATCTCTTCTAGCATTGGTGAGGTCCATACCCCACGGTGGTGCAGCGCCTAGCTTTAGATTCTTCTCCAACTCACCATAGACTAGTTTTGCAATCTTTTTGAATCCAAAGGTGAGTTTCCACTTTGAGACACTCTTTCCAATGCTACAAACATTTCTGAAGGCAAAAAATTGCTCCCTATGAGAAGGTGAATTCCTTGCAGCACACAGAAAAAAAACACGTTCCCAGATGAATAAAATACTCCGCTCTTTTTATTCTACAAAACCATTGTCAACTAGCTGAGTCAACTCTGCCAGCCAAATTATGTCCCAAACCTTTTCTTTGCACAAACCTACTGCCTCCAGCATAATAATAATAATAATCATAATAATATACTGCCTAGTGTAGACTTACAAACACTAGGCGCCATTATGCTGTGGCAACTCTCAGAATTCACACTCACATGCGGCTGAGCTGAAAAGCTCACACACTCTTATCAGAAAAGTGTGTAAATGAAAATTAAACACTCACTCTCCTCCTCATTCTCATATGAAGCTGTGGTCCACCAGAGAGCCCAAATTCTACTATACCTCGGAAGAGAGCCCCTGTGAACTCCAGGCTACGCCATAGCCCAACTTTCATGCAATGCTCTCCTCAAGTTTACCAATACCCCAAAATTCTACAACCACCAAAACTTCTTCTCGGCCGCCGAAATACTGCCCTCGTACCAAGACTAGTGGGACCCGTGCCGTTGAGCACATTGAGCTTGGGTTGTCTCCTCAATGGATTCCAGTGCGGAACGGTCGAGTGAGACAAACCGAGCTGTATTGTATAATAGATTGCTGTATCTGCTCTTCTGCGAAAAAACAGGGAGTTCTTGCAAGCTCTGTAACTGCAGCAGTATAATAAGCTTCGAGTCCATGAAACAACCTGCAATTGTGTGAGGTTTTATTGTCATTCTCTGGTCAAAACCAAGCTGTGTAATCATCCAGCTCCTGAATGCCCGTGCTCCAAAGACACAGTTGAGATGTTGGCAGGAGAGGTTTGCGTGTGCGCGTCCTCGGAGTTGCTGCATGTTGGACGTTGCTGCATGGGCACTGTGTTCAAAATCTCCAGCTGCTCCTGACTCATTTGTAGAATCTCGTTCGGTGACAAGATCTTGATGGACCGGACGCAGCTCATAAATTCCCTGCACAACAAATTCCATTGCCAAATGATTAGCTTCACAAACGCAAAAGATTCAACATAACAAAGCTTGCTTACATGTAGACCACTAAACTATTTTGTTGCTAAACTCAGGAGTTCATTGTGTGCATTAACCCCTAAAGGACCAAGGATTCATGGTTTTAAAATGACAAGTTTTAATGGTCGTATTGTGAAAATTATAATTTGAATGGGACCAAATTTTATATCACTGGAATTAGTGAAGAATACTACATACGTTGAATAATTTAATTTTTTAACTAACCAAAACAAATCTACATAAAACCTAGTCAAAATTACTGAAAAAAAAATGAATGACAGTTTCTATAACCCTTATAGGACTGGGAATTCATGGTTTTAAAATTCAGTCATATTATGAAAAATATAATTCAGATGGGACCAAATTTTATATCACCGGAATCAGTGAAGAACATTGCATGTGTTGATCAAAAACACAAATAAATTTGAACAAAAGAAACTCCACATAGGACCTACTCAAAACTGCTAAAAAACCATGAAGCCCAATTTGGGCTTTCTTGGTCCTTTAGGAGTTAATATGATAATGATGGAGAGTTGGTTGAGTTTTGTTGCTTACTCCCATGGATCATCGCCAACAAGTAGAGTGTCGTTTTCATTGTCTACGAACACAAGCTGCCAGCCAGATCGTTCAGGATCATCCAACAACCCCTCAAGGTTGAATAACCGAGCGAGCTCAGCTCGAAGCTCCAGATAGTTTTGAAACTTCTGTACATCAATTGATCTGCCGACACTTCCGAGTTTGTGGACCTGGGAAGAGCACAAAACATTCCCCGTTTAGTATATGGTCTTAACCCCTTTAAGGACCAAGAATTCATGGTTTAAAAATGACAAATTCAATCATTCATATAATGAAAAGTATGATTCAGATAGGACCAAATTTTATATCACCAGAACTAGTAAAGAACATTGCATGTGTTGACCAAAAACATAAATAAATTTGAACAATAGAAACTTCACATAGAACCCACCCAAAACTGCTAAAAAAAACATGAAGCTAAATTTGGCCTTCTTGGTCTTGAAAGGGTTAAATGTCCCATAGGGATAGTATATTCATTGTTGTATAATTGGGATTTGCTAGCAACAAGAAACTCTAAATTGGGATCTCAGTAACTCACTAAAACCGCATTGATCTAGATTCCAACTTCTTTTTTGAACTCAAACCCGTTAAAGGTGTGGATTCATTCCAAATACAACCAAAATACAACGTATTCTACTGGTCACAAAGGCACGTTCAGACGTTTAGGGGTTAAAATGAGGGTTTAGGGTGAAAAAATTGGAGAATAATGAGTACCTTGGTGAAAGTGCGTGTAGAAATTGCAGGCCAAGGTGCACCTCTCTGAAACATGCCATTGTCATCCAGGCCGAGGGAGGAAACGTCTGGGGAATCGGACGGTCGAAAGAGGTTGGTGGCTGGAAACAGGCTCTGGAGATCCTTGTTGTTGTTCTTGGCATGAGGAAGAAGGGAATTGGAGCTCTGTACCGATGGCTGTTGCTGTTGATCAATGGACACCCCGAACAGAAGATGTTGACGGTCCGATTGCACTGAATCCTGCTCTTGCCCATGACTCTCTCTGTACATGAAGGAGGACGCTGATGGTAATGGCATCCCTGTCAATTCACTCTGTTGGGAGAACGAAAATGTGCCGGAAACTCTCGACGTCGGTGACGTATCCACCTGGTTCATGCGAGTCGGCACGTCATGTTGACTTGGATCCCGGTTCGGTGGATACCATGATGAAGAGACCTGTCACAGATTCAAAGAATCACACTGTCAATACCCAAAAAAAACAAAAGGAAAAAAAATTATTGTCTGCTCCTAAAATGGTGAGTTTTTCTCATAAAAGCATGGAGATTTCAAGATTTCGGCCATCAAACTTTCAATAAGGAAGGAACATCGAGTAAAGTTTCATCCGGTTTGATTTCAAGATTCCAACCCTCAGATTTTCAATAGAAAAACACTAACATGAAGTAAGATTTAATGCACATGCTCAAAACGTTTTGAGTTAACCCTTAAAGGTCCAGAATTCCTTTTTGACCAGTATTATACACCAACATTCCATGGTTTTTGGCATGGTTCCACACCTCCTATGAGTTTAAGATAAAAAGTGAAGTTAAAATTCACGTCAACATGATTTTAAATGAGCTATTGGAGTCTCAATTTGCAACTTTCTATTTACAACAAATGTCAAATATACGCTAATGTATCTACTATCCCCATCAGCCCTTCAAGGGTAAAAGGATAACTCCAAAACTTTCAACAAAATTAGACTCTTCAATGATTTGTAGACATCAATCACGGAGAGCTTTGCAATGGGAGAGATAGCAAGTAAAACACCCCTATTTATTTCATTGAAAGAATACTACTCCCTCTGTCTGAAAATAACTGTCTTAGTTTTTGGCATGTTTTAATTTGAGGGGCTGTTTTTCTTTTGGCAAAAAGGCGATCTTGTTACTCAAAAATGGTTTATCATTAATAGTAGTATGTAGTTTTTGTGTCACTCTCATTGTTTGCCCAATTTAAAGTGAATAGGGCTCACGTTTAAATTGTAAAACATAGGACAAATATTGCAAAAAGAAAAGTGCCAACAATTATTTTCGGACAGAGGGAGTAACATAAACATCTTGCAAGTAGAGAAAAGCAGGTTGATGAATCATAAGGAGGTCTCTCCATGAGTTCCATAACCTAATGATGATGCAACGAGGGTTTAGGGTTTCTTGCCTCCCTACGATGTTGTCTAAAACCATGTATGGAGACAAAAGAGTAAACCCTAAACCCTGAGTTGCAAGTAAGGCAACTATATCTAAGAGCAACCATTTCCTTAAAGCGTGCATAGCTCAATCTTCCATAATAAGTAGATTCTGACACCCTACTGTTGATGAGAATGTGCACAATCTAAACATCAGAGTTTAGGGTCGCTTTAAGGTCAACCTATAGTTAGCACTTTGAAAATTCATAACTTCTTCATATGGTGTCCAAATAATGCATGCTAAAGTGCGTTGGAATTTTCTTTAACGTGCTATTAAGACCCACTGAAAACATTTTCATTTTTATGTGTGTAAATAGGCTTAGTTGGTAAGGTGAACGCTTTAAGGTATAGTTACCTTAACCCTTTAAGGACCAAGAAGGCCAAATTGGACTTCATGTATTTTTAGCAGTTTTGAGTGGGTTCTATGTGAAGTTTCTATTGTTCAAATTTATTTATGTCTGTGGTCAACACATGCAATGTTCTTTACTAATTCCGGTGATATAAAATTCGGTTCTATTTGAAACATACTTTTCATTACATGAATGATTGAATTTGTCATTTTTAAACCATGAATTCTTGGTCCTTAAAGGGCTAACCCCTAAAGGACCATAAGGCCACCAGGTGGCTCTTGTTTTTTTCAGTAGTTTTGAGTAGGTTTTATGTAGATTCATTTTTGTTTATTTAAAATAAATAAATTATTCAACATGTGCAATATTCTTCACTAATTTCAGTGACATAAAATTTGGTGCCATTCAAATTATAATTTTCACAATATGATCGTTTAAACTTGTCATTTTAAAACCGTGAATCCTTGGTCCTTCAGGGGTTAAGTAAAGAATTACCTGAGGTTCACGTGCCGAGTCATGAATGAGAGGCGCAGATTGAGCAGTTCGAAGAAGACCACTTTCACAGCCAAGATGAGTGCGGCCCAACATAGAGTGGAGAGGAAATGAGGCCGAGGCAGAGGGCGACGAAACCATGTGGATGTCAGTGCCTTCACTGTAGCCTGACATACTACTCACCCTGGTTTCCAGGGGAGACTGAGGGCGGCTGGAGGAGAGCTGGAGGACAGGCCCAGACGCATCAGATAATTGCTGCAACAGTTGGGGCGACTGGGCACGAAACTGTGACGAGGAAAGAGAGGTCATGGATTGCTTTGTTGCGGTGTCGGTAGTTCGAAACTCTTGAAGAGCTGCAGCTGCCAGTGCTCGGTAAATCTCGTTCTGCTGTGGTGTTGATGAGGTTCCAGGTTGTTGTTGTTGGTGTTGTTGTGGCCGCATCCAGGGGGTGGTCTCCATAGCCAGGTTCCGAAAGTTGAGCCCATTGCCGTCCTCTCCTCCTGCTGCTGCTGCTGCTGCTGTTGGCCAAAACGATGACTTCCTCATCATGGCGTCCATCTCCTCGTCTGCTGCAACCCATCAACCATCCACCCATTGAGTGTGTTTTCTACTGTTAGAGTGACTCAAATTCTTTTTGTGGATTTTGTTCCCGTTTTCAAGACGATTTCATCACACTAAGATATGTTTTCTTTGGATACCATATGAATAAGTTATCACTGTTGGGCTTATGAATAAGTTATGACTGTCGGGCTGCTAAACAATATGATCATTGTATGTCCTTGTGAGTTACATTACTCAACTTTGGGCCTATTTTAAGGTCACCCATAACAATGGCGTCCGTCTCCTCATCTACTTCAATCCATACCCTTGCATGCTTCAAAGGCTTGACTAATCAACCCATTGAGTGCGTTTTCTGTCATTAGAGTGACTCAATTTCTTTTGTGGATTTTGTTCCCGTTTTCAAGAGGATTTCAACACACCAAGATATGGGTACCATATGAATAAGTTACGACTGTTCGGCTGCTAAACAATGTGATATTCATTACGAGTTACATTACTCAAAGTTTGAGCCTATTTTAAGGCCACCCATAACAATGGCGTCCATCTCCTTGTCTACTTCAATCCATACCATTGCATACTTCAAAAGCTTGAACAATCAACCCATTGAGTGCGTTTTTTGTTATTAGAGTGACTCAAATTCTTTTTGTGGATTTTGATCCCATTTTGAAGAGGATTTCATCACACTAAGATATGTATTATTCGGATACCATATGAATAAATTATGGATGTTTGAAGTTTTGATTGTTCGGCTGTTAAACAATAGCATAATCATTATATGTACTTGGGAATTACATTTGCTCAACTTTGGGTCTATGTTAAGGCTACCCATGACAATGGAGTCCATCTCCTCATCTACTCCAATCCACGCTTCAAAAGCTTGAACACACACTGGTGACGAAGATAGGGAGCCATTCTTGTGACCCCATTTTTGTCCCCATTTTCAAGAGTATTCCGATGCACTAAAAAATTATGTATTATTTGGATACCAATAAATGTTTGAAGCTTTGACTCTTGAGCTACTAAACATTGTCTGATGTTATATATGTCCTTGTGAGTTACATTTACTCAATTTCAAATGGGCCTATTTGAAGACTACCCATGACAATGGGGAACACACATTAGACGTTAACGGTACAGGCGGAGTATTTGACCCTTTCTTGAGCAATATTCCGAAGCAGAATTAGCAATGAGTGCCAATTCTACTGGTAAGTGCCGATTCTGCAAGTGAGTGCAGATTTTGCACTCTACTCTGTACCATTAACGATAAAGAACGGGCCGAGTAGGACAGAATCCACCCTACTGGGTCCGTTCTCTAGTACAACAAGGTAGCTCATTCAAATCAGGTAAGGCATATTCGGCCCTTTCCACAGGGCAGTCTATTTGGCAGAATTGACCGCATGTGCATCATCTGCCACAAGAGCCGATTTTACCGATTTTACCACCGTAGAAATACATTTTTGAAATACGCACGAAGGAAAGGACCAGGTAGGGCAGAATCGTCCTTTCTCCAGTACAAAAAGATGAAAAGAGTAAAGCTGTACCTCTGCTTCCCCGGGGACGCTTGGATCGAAAAGCAAGGCCTGGTGGGGGGCATAGAAGGAAAGGTGTTGTCAAGGGCTCAATCTCCCACAATGAGACTCGCCTTTGTCTCTCACCTGCCGTTGATTCATCCCAACCCACCTGCACAGTACTAGTACACTGTCAGTCTCTATTATTATATAATATAACGCAGGTTGTGCACGCATGTATATATGCTCCCCATGACAAAATGGAACCGTCGTCGGAACCGTCGTGATGGGCTAACCTAGTAACACCCAAAACTTTGAACAACAAACATAAGGTTCTTAAGCCCTTTGGGATCACACCCTTTCCCTCATGTGGTACTGTGCATGGCCAGCCTTATAGTATTATAAAAATGGAATAACTATGCTCATCTAAACCTTGCTCACCCATTCTTAAGCTTAAGATCTCTAACAGAATCCCTTGTTGGATGCTTATTTCCCTACCAGATTCAGAGGTGAGCGGTACATGGGCTGAAGAACCTTACGTACTAGAATGGATTCATTAAAATTACACAAAGCCATATGCATTTTTCTTCTGACTAAGTTATCCCATTCCATCTACATCCATTGTGATAGGAATTTACGCTTATTGCACACTTTTTGAAAGTCATGTGCACATCATGCGAAGAACAAAGAACGAAAAGGAAACCAGGGCTACGGCTAGGATGTTGTATCGAGAACCTCCCGTGTATTATCCCCTGTGGAATGTAACCGGGGGTACATTTACCGAGGTGAGGTTCCGATACTACATGTGTCCCCAGGGCTACATTTTCTAGGGTTTGCTAGACTCTATATGGCAGAATTTGGAGCCTTCTGCACAAATTCTTGAAATTGAAGATGGTTACCTTCAAAGAGCGCCAGTGTGAATTAGGCCAACGAGCTGGATCTAAGTCTCCCATGCCAGTGATGGTGCCCATGTATCTACAGGACAGGCCATGGTCAGAACAACACTGTAAGAACAACACTATTGTAGAATTTATGCAATAGAACGACATTAGAATGTTGTTTTGACGCATTAAAATGACACTAAAATATCATTCCAATGTGTTAGAACGACGTGGTTATCGCGACATCCCAATACCGTTTTGAATGTTGTTCTAAATTGCTCTCACCTCAACACAATAATAAAGAAAAAAAATTAAAAATTGAAACTTATACAAGGATGAGCAATGCTAAGAAAAATTATAAAGAAGTGAAAAAAGGGCACACGCGTACCTTCGAACACTGGATTCCTCAGTTTCAAAGACCATGCGAAACCGCATTCCAATTGAGACCTGTAGATTGCAGATAGCCTTGTAGTAGTTTGCAACAGGGATGACAAACTCTGATGGGCTTTGCCTGCATTGCAAAAACAGTCGCAGAAAATTCCTTAATGAAGATCAGCTCTACTGATTTTGGTGATAAAATTTGGTCCCATCTGAATTACGCTTTTCTCGATATGATTGATTGAATTTGTCATTGGAGAACCATGAATCGTTGGTCCTTTAGGAATTAAGGTAAATGCACCCTTTAGTGTATAGTTACCTTAAACGTTGTCACTGGAATTATTATTGCTTTTCTATCATTAGTAAGATGTATAAACTTCATTTTATTTTTTTATTTTTTTTCTACGGAACCGAATTATGTCAGATTGGGGGAGTCTAATTTTACCTGGGATTATAGAAGATGGTGAAGCGGCTACTGGTAGCAGCTGCGTGATTGGCAGCAGCGAGCACTCCAATGTGCATGCTATCACTAGACAACACTGACGACGGCATCATCGTTTGTTGCCTATTTTGTCGACGGATTCCAAGTTGCAAATTGCCGGTGTCATCCCTGCATCAGAATAATTATATAAGAATTACATGCATTAATTAGTACAACAAATCTCTTATGAACTCTTGAAATCAGTGGCAGAAAACAAGAGGTACCTGATGAACAAAACTGCATCACCAGCTTGAAGCCTTTTTGCACTCACAAACACACTCCACCCAGTCGTCAGCAGGTGTCTTCGTGGTTGACCTGCACAACAACACACACACCAAAAAAAAATTAAAATTAAAATGATGCTTTCCACTTAACTTTTCTACTAGCTGACTTAAATCCCTAAAAAGTCCACTTGGAAGCTTCAAAACATCGTTCAAAAATGTAGGATATGGTTTCTTCTTTTCATTCACAGGACACTTTGACACATTCACCAGGTAGTAAATGGTACAAAAATGATGATGAATTCTTGGTGAACACTTGCTAAATTGAACAACCACTTGCAAAACTTGCTATAAACTGCAGTTCGACAGTAATATTTACTTGGCAGTGGATTGGTTCCCTGTGATTGTCACATTTCATACTTCTAATGTGAGTCCCTAACGGGACGGACAATGCGAGTGACACAAAAACAACATACTACTATTAAAGAGAGACCTATTTTTGAGTAATGAGACGCCTTATTTTGGGGGAAAAAAAGGGTTTATGTTGAAACACTCCAAAAACTAGGACAGATATTTCTGAACAGAGGGGGTGAAGCTTCTAATAAGATTTATTGGAACTCCTGTAGATATGCAAGGGGCCATTTAGTGTAGAGAATCTACTCGTTTCATCTCTACATCAATTGGAAAACTGGGATCCTCATCCCTCCACCTCATAAATCCACTCCAAATAGTGTACTACAAAAATAAATTCTTAAATTTTAAAAAAAAAATAAATTTAAAAAAAAAATTAAAATTATTGTTTTGGAAAGAGGTTCAAAAAGTCACTTTACATACCACGATAAATATGTCGAAAGTGCCACTCCTGATCATGCAGGTCCCTGGCTTTTAGTTCTTGAGCTGGTGGTGTTTGAGAGTAGTCCTGTTTAAAACCATGTTTTTCAAGTAAGAAGCTCTGCTTCTACGTACACGGTATTTGACATGACATGGTCAGACGCAAAATGTTTCATTGTTTTCCCACATTTGGAATTTGGAAATCGGCATTGGTTTTAGATTACATAATATTTTATGATTTCGGTGAACTAGCAAACATTTATTCCAAGATTTTTGTCACACAATAAATGTTTCAAGGCAATTGTGTCACTCTCATTAAGCTATTGAGAGGAGGGTTAGAACCCATAACTCTTCTCTTATTTCTCAACAAAAAATACAAGTCTACTTGAAACTTGAACCTGTCATTATGTCTCATAACCTAATTGTAGGTTCAATTTAGGGTTGATTTGACGATTTGCATTTAAAGAAGAGGCATTAGTTATGTGATGATTTTAATCCTTAAAAGGCCCTTGGGAATTGGGATCCCTCTCTACAACCCATATTTAGCCTTATAATTGTTCAATAATAGTTTAATACATGAATTGTGATATACATATTATCATGATTATTGATTTTACTTTGTACTGAAAATTATTTGGTCATTGTCATTTTGATGAAACACCATCAAATATAAAATATACTATATGGCCGCAAAGGGCTTTCGGGTCGTTCAAGGTTAACTAGGCCAGTACTTACTTAATGACAAGGAACCAAAAGGTAATATTTATGATAAATTATGAGTGAAATAGTGTTGGTGTACCAGAGGAGGGAAAACTTTCTCAGCAGCTCTGCGCGGAATAGAAAAGCCACCATGAGTGCTTGTGTCACTGGCCGTCAAGGTCTTGCAAAAGTACTCAGTTGGCTGTCTATTTCGAACCTCAATGTCAGGAGCAATCAGAGCTTCCTTCTCACCCTGCACAGCAACCCAAAAAGAAAAAAAAGAAAAACTTAACTCCTGAATTGCATACATTCAAATATGAAAAAATCACAACCACCTTCAATCACAACCACTGTCATATTCTTTACATATTAACCCTTAAAGGACCAAGGATTCATAGTTTTAAAATGCCAAATTCAATTGATCATATTATGAAAAATATAATTCAGATTTTATATCATTGGAATCTGTGAAGAATGTTGCATGTGTTGATCACAAGACAAATGAATTTGAACAAAAGGAAGTCTACATAAGATCCATTCAAAACTGCTATAAAAAACATGAGGCCCAATTTGGACTTCTTGGTTCTTTAGGGGTTAAAATTCATCTTTATGTCACATTGTATTATCCCTACCATAATGTAGAAAGTTCTTGTGGCTGATGAAAATGAGATGTGTGCACTACTAGTACATAGTGGCACAAATAGGGTGAATTCCAGATTGTGGCACAAATAAGGTGACTAACATTAAAAATAACAGTAGTATGTTAGGACTCATCATTTCAAAGAACAAATTTCTTATGTTTAATAGGAATAATAAATTTAAGTATAGGAATAATGACATAATTTTAAGGTTTTTGAAATTTTCAATCAGTGAGGAGTTGTATATGAAAATTATACAGTTCTGTTTGGGGCAGATGGACTTGCAAGTAGCGGCTTGTTGAGAGTTGAAATACTTACGGCAGGAGGTACAGGTATCAATGTCATCTGTGCATAAACTTCATCTGTCTCCACATCAGCCTGTGACAAGAGCAGAGGAAACAATCAGGAGCCTGATTGAAGCCCAAAAAAAAAAAAAAATCACCTTCAAAGAGAGAATTAGAAGAGCTACAATTATTACCTACGAAAGGAACAGATGAATAAATTGCCTCCCCTGGAAATGTAAAAATTGCAAATATAACAAATTTGCCTCCCCTGGAAATATGAATTTTTATAGCATAATGATACCGTGCCATGGGAGGGCCAGCCCTGAAGGAACATACATGAAGCGTGACATTCTCAAGGTGGCATACTAGCCGTGATGGGAGGCTGGGATAATTAGGAATGTGGGCGTCAGCCTCCTTCTGTGTAGATGCTGCTACCTGCCCCAAAAAACAAAACAATCTATTAATCATATAACGCAGACCATGCAACAATTCCGCCCTGGAAAATACTACCTGTCAGTTCCGAGATCAATCTAGTCTATTACTTCCTCCGTTTCATAATAAGAGTCCATTTTGCAGAAAATTTTGAGATTTAAGACAGAAATAGAGCCCATGTTTAAACAGAAATGCATGTTTAAAATTTGAACCAACTGGGTGTGAGATAATTGTAAGCTTCAAATAAACCATTGCATGTATGATAAGTGTCCTGGAATTCACCTCAAAGAAGTTGCTCAAAACCTTGTTATCATATTATTTTAACATGCCACGTAGAAGCAATGTAAGCGTCATGTCTTCATGCTAACTCTTATTACTTGGCCTCGTGTAGAGTCCATAAAAAATGAATAATTTTTTTGATTTTTGCACCAATTAAAGAAGAGGATTTCAAGCTTGTTGCAGTTTAAAGCGGCTACACAATGAACGCACTAATTACCTGTTCCGTGTGACCCTGGGGAAAGTAGACCACCCGGCTGCCCACAGGAGGGAGTGAAACCAACGGGCCGGCACAAGCATGCCAAAGCTCCGAGTTCAGGCTCCTCCTTTCTACTGCCACAACAAATTTTATCAGGTTACCCTTTCAACCCAACCTTTTTCCATTCAATTCATTTCGTTCAATAGAACTGGAATAATGGAACGGTAGCTTCATTCAATAAAAAGAGAGAGAGGCCCAGAGAGAGTGCTATTTATATGAATATGTAAAATGGAAAACAAATGTATGGGACAATGAAGTAATTGAATAGAAGAAATCAAGCAATTGTGACTACTGACCTTCTATGAAGTTAAAATTATTGTGGTGAGATCAATTTACTGTTTGAAAAACTCGTACCTTGCTCCATGGGTTGCGCCATGGAACTCAAACTAGGCCCCAGATACGGCGGCCTTTCGTTGCACAGATTCATCAATAATATTAACCTCGTTTACAGATACGACTGGCTCTTCAATCAATGGCTCAAACTCCCTCACTAAACCTTTCCACTACGTCCCCCGCAACACTTCCATGATCTCCATGTTGCTCATAATTTTCTGCACTCAAAACACACCTTTATCAACCTCATTGCACCCCTGTCAAAACAAGCCCTACTCTTGTGGTTGCCATTCAAGTTATAATTAATCCATCAACGTCGATGCAGAATAGGTTTCCACACGGATCCATCGAACCCTTTTTCACCAACAAATCGAAACAGTGAGATGGCGAAGTACCGACAAAAATGAAAAAAAAAGAGAGAATTAGACTGACTATCTGCAGCCATTTTGAACACTTTCTGAACAAACGAGAGTGCTCACTATTGATGCACTGGAACCCTTTTTCACCAACAAATCGACTCACTAGAAACAAGGAGATGGCGAAGTACCGACAAAAATGAAAAAAAGAGAGAGAATTCAACTGACTGTCTGCAGCCATTTTGAACACTTTCTGATCGAACTCTAAACCAGAACGGATGGGGAAGAGTGAGTCACTACAGATTGACAGTCAAGAAGTTACATGGCTCCTTGCAAGCTGCACATGTGAGAGTGTCGGGAAAGAACGTGATTCAACGTCAGAGCTCTGCCGACGTACTGACGTACACTGATTATCAAGGCCGTGCTAGCTAGCTAGCTAGCTCTCTCACATCGATCCCTCTGTACAGCTAGTACTACTACTCTCGCTATCTTACACTTCATTAAATTCTCTAAACAAAAACCATCACCATCACTAGCTAGTAAGACCTCTGCAACGCTAGCCCACCCATTACAGTCGCAACATTAATCCTACAGCCCTCAAATTTCAGAAACCTCCGGCATCTCTCACGAGTTTCCAAGAGGAGAGATCTATCTGGCCACTACTTGTAAACCATTGGACTTTCTAGCACAAAATGGAACTTAAGGGAGTGATCGTAATCCCTGTGTAGTCTGTACAGTACTCGCTATCTTACTCATTAATTTCCCTAAACAAAAACCATCACCATCACTAGTAAGCCCTCTGGAACGCGAGCCCACCCATTACAATCAATGCGATCACTCACAACATTAATCCTACAGCCCTCAAATTTCACAAACCAACGGCATCTCTCACGAGAGATCTATCTTGCCACTACTTGCAAACCATTGGACTTTCTAGCACAAAATGGAACTTAAAGGAGTGATCGTAATCCCTCTGTACAGTACTCGCTATCTTTACTCATTAAATTCCCTAAACAAAAACCATCACCATCACTAGTAAGACCTCTAGCCCACCCATTACAGTCAATGCGATCACTCACGACATCACCGAACATTCATTCAACCTGCAACCCTCAAATTTCACAAACCAACGGCATCTCTCACGAGTTTCCAAGAGGAAAGATCTATCTTGCCACTACCATTGCACTTTCTAGACAAAATGGAACTTAAAGGGGAGTGATCGTAATCCCTCTGTACAGTACTCGCTATCTTACTCATTAAATAAATTCCCTAAACAAAAAGCCATCACCATCACTAGTAAGACCTCTGCAACGTTACTGTAACAAACACCCGGCACCCATTACAGTCAATGCGATCACTCACAATCATTCAACCTGCAACCCTCAAATTTCAGAAACCACGGCGCCGTCTGTTCATCAGTCAATCTCACGGCGGAGATCTTGCGACCACTTGCACACCATTGGAATTTGTGCTAGTACAAAATGGCTACACTGTATCGCTCCCGAGGGTAGAGATCTTGCCCACCGTGAGAATTTGTGAAACACCAGGCGGCGTCGCGGTCTTCAGGCTCCGCGACCTCCATGGTTGCTGTGAAGCTAGCTACGATCAGGACGTCGACGACGAGCTCCGAAGAAACTGGGAAGAAACTGTCATACTGGATCGATAGCTACTATGTCCCGGTTTCTACCGATCAATGATGAAGGAGAGTAGTAGCCAGTAGGATGATTCTTCGAGCTCTGAGTCATCACTCCGTCGTCGCCATCGCCATTGCCACGAGTGAGCATGTGCCACAAGAGCACAAGAGCGAGCGAGCTCCAGCCCTCCTCCTCCCTTTGGTACATGTACTGTAGACGTTGTGTATTGTACCACACCGGGTGAGTCTACGATGTGTATTTGTACGGTGTATTTACGAGGACCGGGTATTCGTAAGTTACTGTCTGTAAGTTATTCGTAAGTATTGACTTGGAGCTCTCACCTTTTTGAGGTTTTACTGTTGCGCTATCAAGGAACTGTGCAAGGAACTGTGTAACTTTAGTACCGTGATGACTCATTTGAGTTATCCTTACATGAGTGCAAACTAAGGGATGTTGTTGACCTTCGATCAGTGCAAAAAAAGTAAGAATGATATGTGGCCTAATTTCAGTAACAAAGGAGAAAGTGGATTGTATAGTAGGTAAGAGTAACGAGAGCTTCGGCGTGAATAAAGTGTATGTTCGACTTTTGGCACGGGTAAACTTGGTTCAATTAGCAGGACTTTTCCTAACATGTTCTTCATTCACAATCGGTCAAAGTTACTTTCTTTCTTTGCTCTACCCATCCTTAGGAGTTCAATGTCCAGTAGACAAAGGATTAGGTGAGGCTTTCATGTAAGGGTTTTCACTGGTCATGCTAGTTAAATTGAAGTCATTTGAGCTATTTTTTAATTTACATGGGATCCCAACTACAAAAAGAGTAATAAAAACGGTTCACCATGTAGAGTATTTTGGATTTTCTAATTTATCTTGCTTAAACTAAAATTAGGTCATAAAAATGAGTTGTATTACATTTGAGCCTAACTAACAAAATGAAGCCTACAAAGTCTAATCTCTACTCTACTTTGAATTTTTGAAAAACTCCAAAAATTGAGTGTTTTATTGAAGTTACAAGTTCAACATGTATTATCGTGGTGTAGCAAAAAAATATATAAATTTAGAAACACAAATGATTTTCATTTGGCGTAATGTTCTTCGTTGAAATATACATAGATGGTAAAAATAATCATAATATTTTTAGTACATTTTATAATTGATTTGAATTTTCTTTCAAATCACTCCAAAACATCATAGTAATTTCAAATTTTCACCAAAATTTATGAAAATTTCATGATTTGTAGTAAACACATGACTAAATAAATAAATTTAAATTTTTATGTTATTTATGATGACAAAATTGAGTGTGACAAGTAAAGCATGATTCCATGGTCATAGGCCCATGCATTTGGGGGTTAATTCATTTGGTGTTGTTGATGTGGGAGTTACCGTGCCACTTCTGCTCTACCCACGATGGTTGATTCCTTGGGATCCATGCATTACTTGTGTGTTTTCTTTTTTGTAAGTTAAGTTAATGTCAGTCCCTGTTGATAAGCTTATCAGTCACTGTTGTGCCTTGTGACCAGATTGATTTAGTTTGCCAAGATTTCATTTATTTTTTAAATTAATTAATTTGCATGAGACTTTTCTTACCACTGCCTTGTACACTCAAGCGTTTTTAATCTGATCACGTTGGGTCCCAAAGTTCAAACTATATGACAAGTGTTCTACACTCAATGATAGTGTTACAAGTGTGCAGGATATTTTAGAATGTCATTGTAGAGAGGGGTCATGCATCATAGAGAGGTTTGAGTGTAAGCTAATTGTAGTCCAGTTGGTTGTGGGGACTCTTTGATGATGAAAAACTACATTCAAACTTCTTTAATATTACATTCTCTTGTCTCACATTTTCTATTCTTTTACCATACTCTAAGAACAAAGTGCTTTTTATTTAAATGAAATTTTACTTCGTATTCTTATTATCACACTTTGTTATGTCGCAAGAAGTTGCATACAAATGTGATGATAAGGTGAGAAAAGGGTTCAGACAATAGAGTTAATAAAAAACAAATTTCGTATTTTCAAACTTGCATAGTGAGTTTGCGTCCGAATAATAAGAGATTATGACAAACATTGTTTATGAATGGTTCCTTGGTCCCTTCATGAATAGTCCCTTAGGCTTGGAGGAACTCGTCTCCTAGCATTGGAAAGGTAACGAGTTTGATACTCCACGGCAGTGTAACGCTTTGCTTTAGATTATTCTCCAACTCACCATAAACTAGTTTTGCACTACTTTTGAACTCAAAAAGAGTCTAAGGTGAGTTCAATAAGAATTTCCACTTTGAGACCTCTTTTCAGTTAATTTTAATCTTCATGACTCTTGCAATTGCTAAGTTAATGTGAGTTTTACATGCAACACTATATCATCACCATGTTATTCTTTCAAGGCCGGTGTGAATTAAAGTCTTTGTTCCACCCATCTATGGTTTGATGTCTATTGGAAAAAGGAACAGCGATGCAAGACTACTTCCCCCTCATGAATGTAAACAATATAGTAACTATAAAGTAAGTAAAGAAGTGATAGAGGGTCGAGTAAAGATATAATATGAAGGAAGCTTGTGTCTTTTAAACATGGATGGTTTGTTGTACAATGGGGTGACAATCAAAATGGCATTTTTAAATTTGCAGTGAAGGAAATTTCACATTTGCCAACTTTGATAGCCTCTCAAGGGCTGAAAATTAGATTTTTATCCATGACATTTCTTTTACAAGATCATTTCTAAGTTATTAACATGTGTACAAAGTTTGAAGGCCAAAATTCACCAAAAAACGTATATTAAAAATCTACCAACATATGTAACTGTGAATATGTTGGTAGATTGTGAATATCTTTTTTGATAAAAATCTTTTGACCTCCAAATTTGACACACAGATAAATAGAAACTCCGGTCCTCTTGCGAAGCCGGCGTGAATAAAGTGTCTATTTGTCTTGACAATGAGCCTATGCCCACCGAGCAAAGGGACATTGGTTCAAAACTACTCTCCCCTTTTGGGAATAGACACTTTAGTGACCAGAAACAAGAAAAAGTAGCCCACATTAACCTCTAATAATTATTTTACATCATTAATATTGGTATAATTTGAGGATTATTTTGTTGGTGGTCGCCAAATCATGGTTCCTAGGTTGGTTGGAGAGAAACATTTGTGTTACAATTATACGGTCTGGGTTCAATTCTTGTTGAGTCCGTTTGAGCGTTATTGTGATATACATGACTTAGTGCTGCTAGTGAGTTTAATTATCATAGGCAGGAAAATTTGTACCAACCAACTGGCTCGGTCCCATCTTCCTGAGACCAGTACTTACATTGAACTAATTAGAAAAATATAAAAGGAAATATATAGTGGTCTTAACCATTGTCGTCCTTTTCTTGTTATTTTTATTTTATTTAGTAATCTATTGGTAAAGGTTGGTTATTCTCTATTTTTCTTTTATGTAGGATAATTGATCCGGCATGTTGTATAGCAATGGCATTAATTTCTTTGAAAGTGTGTTTATAAAGGATTTTGGTAGCTTAAATTTTTTTCTAGGATTTTCATTGAGGGAATATGCATTGTTCCTCAGGCTCCTGCTGCGATAATTATAAGTGGTTGGTATTTTTGGTTTTTTATTTCAAATTTTTCTTGTGGGAATCTATCGTTACAGTATGTAAATTCAATAAATTGTATTGTGAGGTTATTTGTTGGGTTCTATGGTAGGTCATTTTTATGCATAGAATGTCTGGTTTAAATGGCATTACAATGGTATCGTTGTTGCACACATGTACGTGCTAGTAGCCACGAGGGTATTGTGTTTTCTTGAAGATTGTTGTTGAATGATCCTTCATTCATGAGGATGTAGCATCTAGATTTTGTGTTGAAAGGATTAGTTTTCTTAATTCCCATACTACTTAAATTTGGCACACATGTTATTAGCATAAAAAAAGAATTTGTGATAAAAATTTCATGGTAAATCCAAAAAATTCAGCCCTTGGGAGGGTGTAAAAGTTGGTAGTAGTGAAATGGTTTTTCATAGTTACACATGTTGGTAGATTTTAGTATCTCTTCTATATGACTATTTTGGCCTTAAATTTTGTGACAAAAATTTGTAACATATTATCAATATAGAAATCATTTTGTGAAAAAAATTTCATAGTAAATAAGCAATTTTAGCCCTTGGGAGGGTATAAAAGTTGGCAATTGTGAAATGGTTTGCATGATTGTTTCTCAAAACAACACATGTTGGTAGATTGTGAATACCTTTTTTTTTTCATCATTTGGCTTTGAAATTTGGAAATATGTTGTTTATATAAAGAACTTGCTATTCTAAAACTTTCATGGCTAAAGAAAAAAAATGAAGCCAATCCTTCGTAGGTTGCTAAAGTTGGTAGCGGTGAAAATACACATGTTGGTAGATTTTTAATATATATTTTTTGGTGAAACTTGGCCTTCAAAGTTGGTACACATGTCATCAGCTTAGAGATGATATTGCAAAAATGTTGGAAGGTTAATCAATAAACTTTGATCATGTTGATAATGGATTATTGTCATAGATTTTTATCATGTAAATTAACTATACCTAAAAGCGACCATTTCCTTAAAGCATGCATAGTTCAATCTTCCATGATAAGTAGATTGTGACACCCTACTATTGATGAGAATGTGCGCAATCTGAACATCAGAGTTTAGGGTTGCTTTTAGGTCAACCTATAGTTAGTACTTTGGAAATTTATAACTTATTCATACGGTGTCCAAATAATGCATGCTAAAGTGCGTTGGAATCCTCTTGAACCTGCTAATAAGACCCACTAAAAATATTTTCTATGTTATGTGTGTAAATTAAATAGTCTCAGTTGGTAAGGTGAACACTTTAAGGTATAGTTACCTTATACACTTTCTGGCAATCATAGTACTCCCTCTATACTCACTCAATCCATCACAATCAACAAACTCCCTTTGTAGTCACCGAATTAAACTTAATCCATGAATTTTAGTGAAAACAACACTTAATCTATGGATTTCAGTGAAAACAAGGTCTTTTTTTGATACAGAGGGAGTAGCATTTACTAAAATAAAACTAAATTGAAGTTTGGTCATACCATTTGGTGATTTGGAACTTTAAGCCATAACAACGGAAAATTTAATTTTTGTACCTCATTGGTTTGATCCCTTGTTGTTTTCTATTAGTTAATTTTTATTAATAGTTAAATGCTTGAAAAATGCCTTCAATGCACGATTCTCCAAAAAAGAAAAAAACACTCATACACGTACACCACTATTTAGAAACTAAGAGCAGTTCCACCGCAACCCTCTCAGAGTTCCTTGTACTCCAAAACTAAATGAAAAGTGCCAAAGGCCCTTCCAAAATGCCTCGTAACACCGGATCCTAGCATGTTGAGAAGCGGCCCTCCAAATCATTATTTAGTTGACTATATCCTCACATTCTACTTGTGATTGGTCCATTGATTATTTAATGTGCACTTTTGATGTGTGAGGGGCCTCCAAGAGTGGGGGAGTGAAATTTCAAGGGCTCTCCAAATGTAAATGAATAATTTGAGCGAGTCATCTCTAGCATGTAGGAGTGGGGATGCACTAACTCTTTTAAATTATAAGTTGCATATAAAAGTATGAATGAGGATGAAGGATTTTTTATTTTATTGTTTATCTTTTCACATTCCGGTTTGACAACTGCTGGCTAACGTTTTTGCATCCAAAGTCAGTGCAAATGGGCCATTAGCATTGAGTCAGGAGCAAGGCACAACGTGAATAAACTCTCATCAAAGATATTTGACTTATTGATCAAGGGAGTGTTGCATGGATGAGTATCCAAAAACTTGTAGAGCTCTACCATGATACCATACCAAAGTGGCCAAAAATTTAATAAATTTATGATTATTATGATTATGATTATTATTATTATTATACGTAGAAAGTTGGAAATTATGAAGACTAAAGATGAAAATAGAATAAATTATTTTTAGCTTTGGTTTACTATTTCTATGCTATTTTGAACCATTTTGGGTTACTTCTTATCATTTTTTTCTCAAATTGAAAATTGAGAAATTGATTTTTCTGATGAACAAACCTTATTTTTCAAAAAATATTAAATATTCGTTTGTGGGGTTGCGACTTTGTTGTGGTACGATATTCCAAGTTTACCTTTTAGTGCACAAATGACTAATTTGTGGACATTTCTTTTGTAAAATGTTGAATAACGCAAGATTTGTTCAAAATCAATTTTTTGTGTACAACAATGACAATATAGACAATTCTTTCACGAATCCATTGCAAAAATGAAACCCTACAAAAACTCATTGATACAACGTAGTATACTAGAAGTTCCAATGGCCCTTTGCCCAGTGGGCATTAAATCATTAATATTATGAACAAACATTTTATTCACATCAGGCTCAATTGAAGATCGGAGTTTCTATCCAATACAATCTTTTGTCTTTCAAAACCAATGCTTCTATTTCTAAAAGATCAAATATAATAAAAATTGAAAACACATTACATTTGCAAAGTATTTTTAAGTTTTTTCTATGTGTGCACTCATTGTTTTGTTAATTTGACAACACACAAAAATAAAAATGAAACAAAAATATAATGGAATTATTCGGAAAGTGTAGACAAGGTAGCGTGTTTGCTACATCAAGTTTCCAAAACTTGATATAGAATTCTCTAGCTTTAACAGTCACCAACAACCAAACGAGTTGCTTTGGGGGCCGGTGTGGAGGCATGCGTAGATTTCATTGCGGGAACTCGAGGGTTTCATTGTGGGAACTCAAGAGCTTCTTTAGCATTAGAGAGGTGTGGGGTTAAAATCTCTTTAGTAATGCAATGCATGTTGTGATTGGTTTGAAAAAATAAAGGTAAAACTAGTTTCTACCGTCATCCATGCATTGTCTTTCCTCTTCTAATAATGTTTTACTGAATTTTACAAATAACTCTAATAGAATATGGCTTGAATTAATACTACCAATAATAGTACGCATCCTACTTCAATCTCTGCCAAATACAAACCTAAACCCAAGAACAATTGTCATATAGAAATTAAAAGGATTCATTTAACCCCTAAAGGACCTTGACTATGTTTTTTTCCAAACACTCCAAAGTTGCCTAAAAGTACCCCTTTCATAAATAAGCAAATAGCGTTGTTATCTAAAACTTTTTTGACCAATCCAATAATAAGATATTTCAACCAACTTGAATTTATTAACACTTTCAAATCGTCAACCGTTCAAAGTTTTTCAATAGCTAGATTATAAGCTACAAAGTTGGTTGCACTTCTTTTTTTTTGAGTCCCTTACCAAAATTTGTTACTTTTTGAAAAGGCCCAAAACACACAGGTTGGTCTCAAATTTGGTAAAATGTCTTCATGCTCCGTGCGCCAAAAAAATAATGTCATGGGATAGATTCTTTGATTCTTTATTTGAATAAGTTTATGGGCCCAAGGTATTAGGAGCTATGTGTGAAGAATGTTTCGTGTTAAATGGAATCCCAAATTGGAATTCGAGGCCCCGATTTGTGGAGTAGGGGACCAATGGAAAAAATAGACATTCCCAAAGAACAAGGGACCGTTTTTCACATTCAGTAAAGGAGTAGTAAACCGACGGGTAATTGGTGGGTTAACTTACGACTCCAGAATCAAAGGGGGGGCATTCAACGTCATAACTGGCTGATGTTCAGGGCATGGGCCATGGGTCCTGGAGTCAGTCCGTCATCAGTCCCAGCCAAACTGACATGCAATTGTTGGATATAAGGGCCGCTTCACACTATGGCCGTCCAAGTCGAGAGGCCGTGGGATTGAGAGTCCAAAGAAATCTACTGAAAATAGGCATAAAATATAGTTTTCATTTTTTATGAAAAGAAATCGATGGCCTCTCGACCATAGTGACGGGTCTTGCAAAATGTAGGACCCAAACTTCCTCTCGAGAGGCCGTCACCTTGGTCAAAAAGTGTTGCCATGTAAGCATTTTGAAGGTCCACGGCCTTTGGACTTTGGTGAAGGGTCGAGAGGCTGAAACCATGGTTTCTTGCAATTTGATTGGTGGAAACCGACAGCCTCTCGACCTTTGGCCATAGTGTGAAGCGGCCCTAAGTTAACCCTTAAAGGACGGCCCTATGACCACAGGTTCAAGACCTCATTGCCTGGCACTCAGTTTGTTGCCATTTTTGAACTAGAAATGTTTGAAATTTTTTATGTTTATTTTTCAGAGATGAAAATACCTGTCTTCTTTACCTCAAAGAAAATCTAGATTTTTTTAAAGAAAACTATTTTTTATGAGAGTTTTTGAAAAAAAAGTGAAGAAAATTCATATCAAATAGAAAAACATTTCAAAAAATCTGAAAATTTCACCTTGGGTGTACATTATAGTGACAAGCATCATGGTGTGAACTCAAATCCCGTTTCCTTCTATAATTAGAATAAAGAAGACATCAAAAATACATTCAAAGTTCAAATTCCAATAAAATATTCAATATTGCGAATTTTCCCAAAATTCCAATTGGAGTAGAAACTAGAGTAGGTGACCTTTGTTTTGTTAGTTGGGCTCAAACTCAAAAAATATCATTTTCAAAGAGAAATTTTAGATTCAATGAAAGGAGCAAAATACATTGAAATAGCAAAATTATGCATTCGTTTTTTTTTCTTACTTCTCATTCATGTGAAGACAAATACTTGCATGATTGCAAACTCAAGTGGATACTATTCATAACCCTCCATGCAAGGTCAACAAGCAAAAAGTGAATGAGAAATCACTTTCAGTCGTTCTCCAGTTCAGTTTCTGTCCATCCAAAAGCCATAAATTGGCTCCTTCGGCGTTTAAGGGTTAACATCTATGGTAACCAAGAAGCGCGAACTTAGTCCTGGTGGCTCATTTGGTAGCACTTCCCCAAACAGACTCTTCATTCATCTTGGCCCTGAAAGGATCAAAGTTGCTCTCTCTGTAACTGAGAAGGCGCCATGGACTAGTTTCAGTGATTGGTGGGAGTCAACCAATTCTTTTTTTGGTGAATTTTTGCCACAATTTTTCCTGCTTTGGGAGTGGGTACTTTTACGATGGGCAACATTGTGGATGAAATTGCCAAAAAAAAACTAAAATCACTAGTATTTGGATGAAAGTGTCTTAGAATGGATAATTGTATGGATGGGCATATAAAACTTTTGCGCTCCTTTTCTGGTGCCCAAAATGTTTTCATACAAGTTTGAAGACCACTAGGTTTTTATACACCTAATAATGATAGACCACCGAGCTCTTGCATACCTTTTAACTATTTGGAGTGAAAAAAAAGAATATATTAAAGCAAATTCATCATAAATTCTTCAAAATCAAAGTGATTTTACGAATAACTCTAATAACTTAACCCTTAACCCCTAAAAGCCTGAGGGGTATAGGACAAAAAGTAGATGTGTTATAACATGTGCCTTCCATATGTCTGATGAAGTTTGGTTAAATAGACAAAATGTAGGGCATCATCTCTACAACTTATTCATACCGTCAAACTTCCAAAAAACTTTAGATTTTTTTTTTTAATATTCCTGCAACGCCCTTCAAATGGGCCATGAAACTCAATCATCTAATTTCACATTCCGTTTGTATATCTCATACTCAATTTGTTTTTAGAATCCTACCCAACTTTCTGTTCTTGGAATTTGTCCAAGGTTTTCAACTGATTCAGTTTAAAATCTAGTGTTTTAGCTACTTTACAAATTTCTCCAATCACTTCAAAAAAATCATAATAATTTCAAATTTACACCAAAAATTATGAAAAAAAATCATGGTTTGTAGTAGACACATGGCTTCATCTACCAAAAGTACAAATTTGAATTTGTATCTTATGTTATAGTGGAAAAATTGAGTGTGACACGTACAGCTTGATTCCGCGGTGATGGGCCCGGTAAAAACTTAAGAGCATCCGCACCCCTGCGCGGAATGCTTGACGCGCCAAAGGGGTTTTATAGGACCATGCGCACCTCGTGTGACTCGCCAAATTCCGACTCCCTCACCCATGCGCGCTAAAGGTCTGACAAGGTGCTGCGGATCTTGCCGGAGGAAGCGGGGTGTGTGCTGGCCGCGTCATGCGCGGGGGGCGTGGATCAAAGCAATCCTAAACAAAATTAGGACGAAATCAGCCTCAAAACTCCCGTATTTTGGGCGCGCGGAAAACAAAGTAGACTCTGAAACATGACGAGGATGGACTTGTATTTAACGAGCCCGTGCCAGCGAGGGCTGTTCCGCGAGTCCCAGTGGGGGGTCCATCGAGCCCGGGCCCGCAACAGGCCAGCGCGGTAGGGGTGCGGATGCTCTAACTGGTTGTGATGTTCATATACGGTTGAGGTACCTAAAACCACCACAGCCCCCAAAACCACCACACCCCACCAACCAGGAGGAGATCTAAAAGCGTTTTGTCAGTCCAGATTTGGAGGACTAATTTGCTTACTGGTCACCTTGCTATCGGGTGAAATCTGAAAATCATAGAATACGGTTTTGGGTTTGATGGTGAGCAAAATTTAGGATCAGCATTGTTGCTCATAGGAGATTCAGAGTTAGAAATGGGTCATACATTACTTTGCACTTTGAGATTTTCTATAAAATTGAGAATTGCAAATTTCATGATGCAAATTTTTGCATTCATCATGAAATCCTATTTTGAAGACAAGAATATTTTTGGGTGAATTTTTGAATTGCTAAATATAGGTCAGATTGCTTAAGTTGGTGGTTTTAGGTACCTCAACCTTACAGGGTAGTGAGTGAGGGTATTGAAGTGAAGCTGGGCCCGTATTATGTCGACTGTTTGGGGGGCAAGGAGACAGGAGATGCAGGGGATTGGTGCAGCGGTGGGGGAGCAGGGCCTGACATGAGTATTCTCTTGGTCGCACCCCATTCACTTGCCTCCCCCTCTCAAAGATAAGCCTACAACTGCCTGCTTGCTTGCTTTGCTTTGTCCCACTGAGACCTCCTTATTTATTGTACTACAAAAAATTCCTCACCCCACCCACCCTTATCATCTCACTCTGCCCACAGTCGCTCGCACTATACCATACGTACATCTATACATACATATGGTATGTACAGTGGGGTCCAACATGGAATGGCGTTTTTGGTTTCGCAGTGAGAAAAATTTCAGTACTGCCAACTTTGAAAGCCTCCCGAGAGCTCAAATATTGGTATTTTACCACGAAAATTTTACCAGAGACTTATCTTTAAGTTAATTATATGTATGCCAAATTTCAAGGCCAAAAGATTCACCCAAAAAAAGTTATTCAGAATCTACCAACATTGGTAGCTGTAGAAATGTTTTCACTGCTGCCAACTTTGACAGCCTCCCAAAGATTGAATTAATTTTTTTTTTGCCATAAAATTCTAGGGAAAAAAACTTCTTTATGTTAATAACATATGATAAAAATTTCAAGGCCAAAAGATTAATACAAAAAACGATATTAACAATCTACCAACATGTGTAGTTGTGGGAAACAATGGGGGAAACTACAAACATTGGTAGATTGTAAATAATTTTCTTTGTATAGATTTTTTGACCTTGAAATTTGGCATGAATGATTTTGTCATAAAGAGCATGTTGTACCAAAAATTTCATGGTAAATAGACAATTTCTCAACCGTAGGGAGGGTGTCAAAGTTGGTAGCAAAGTTTCCCCCATTGTTTCCCACAACTACACATGTTGGTAGATTGTCAATATCTTTTTTGTATTAATCTTCTGGCCTTGAAATTTTTATCATATGTTATTAACATAAAGAAGTTCTTTTTCCAAGAATTTCATGGCAAAAAAAAATTAATTCAATCTTTGGGAGGTTGTCAAAGTTGGCAGCAGTGAATAACTACCAATGTTGGTAGATTTTGAATAACGTTTTTTTGGTGAATCTTTTGGCCTTTAAATTTGGCATACATATAATTAACTTAAAGATAAGTCTCTGGTAAAATTTTCGTGGTAAAATACCAATATTTGAGCTCTCGGGAGGCTTTCAAAGTTGGCAGTACTGAAATTTTTCTCACTGCGAAACCAAAAACGCCATTCCATGTTGGACCCCACTGTACAGTGCCCTCTAGTAAGTAAGGTAACCCCACTTTCAAACCTCACACTAAAACATTTATCACACTCATTGCCACGGTTCGCCAACCACAAAATTTTGCATATATCACCACTTGAACATGAAGCATTTTTAGGCTAAATTTGATACCTTGAAAATGCACAATTTCTGAAATAATGCATGTTTGCCAACTTTGAAGCCTCTGTTTAAAAAAAATCATATGTGCTATACAATAGCTGGCAAGGATCTAAATTTTTGGTAGAAGGTAGAAGTCGCAGGAAGGAATAATATGGTGTTATAAAAGATAGTGGTATTCCTAGGTATTTTTGTGTCCACTTGCAATTCAAGATTTTTAAAATAACACCAATTTTTTTGTTTAATTACAAAATATAGTAATTGACCATTTTTCTCATTTTCTTTTGACACCATATTGTTCCTTATTGTGACAACATGGTGTTACAAAAAAAGTGACAAAAGTAGGAAAATTACTTTATTGTATAATTAAACTAAAATTTGGTATTATTTAAAAAAAATTGAATTGTATATGAACACAAAAATACCTAGGAATACCATTATCTTTTATAACACCATATTTTTCCTTACTGCAACTTCTACCTTCTACCAAAAATTTGGATCCTTGGCAGCTATTATGTAGAAGATATGATTTTTTTAAAACAAAGGCCTAAAAGTTGGCACACTGGCATTATTTCGTAAACCGTGCATTTTAAAAGTAACAATTTTGGCCTAAAAATGTTTCATGTCCAAACGGTAGTGTATGCAAAATTTGGTGGTCGGGAAACTTTTGTAGTAAGTGTGATAAATATTTTAATGTGAGGTTTGAAAGTGGGGTCACCTTACTTACTAGAGGGCACTGTACATATGCTATGTTGACTCTACTTGAGGCACAAAGGGTTGCTTCACACTATGGTCGTTTAACCCCTAAACGTACTCACCATTTTCAGATTTGGCAGTTTTTCAAAGATGCATTATAAAGTGCAATTAAGAGGGATGAATGAATAAAAGTTGTACATTATGCATTTTAGATTCTATTCATACAGTTAAATTTGCAATTGCTATCATCAATATTTGTGTATAAAATTTCAAACTTAAATTTTAACACTATTTTGTAATACGATTACGAATAAGATATTGACAATATAATAGTGAATTTTTTTGGGATGAGTTGAAATGTTATACACTAAGTGTAGTGATTGTTGGAGATTTTTGGTTGCTTAATTTAGTACTTGTCTTTTTTAAGAGCACTTTCAGGCTAAAATCTTCAAATTTTTGGGTGGAACACTACAGATGAAACAAGACATAAGAATTTCACAAATCATCCCCTTCCTAATCAGATCACACATGCACGAAGCTAACTTCCCATAAAAGTTTTAGTAAAAAATCCACGCTGCAAAAGTGCACAATGGATGAAAAAACGGACTTCAAATCCATACATCATGCAAAATATGCATGGTTGGGCATTTAGGGGTTAAGTCGAGAGGCCGTGGGATTGAGTGGCCAAACTTTGTTGAGAGTCCAAAGAAATGGGCTGAAAATAGGCAATAAAATGTAGTTTTCATCTTTTATGAAAACAAATCGACGGCCTCTTGACCCAAACTTCCTTCAAGAGTCCGTCAAACCTTGATAAAAAAGTGTTGCTATGTAGGCATTTTGAAGGGCAATGGCTTTTGGACTTTAGCTTTTAGTGTGAAGGGTCAAGAGGTTTTTTGTAATCTAATTCGTGGAAATCGATAGCCTCTCGACCTTTGGCCATAGTAAAGCGGCCATATACTTTGCTACCCATGCCTCTGGTATACATTTATAGACAAATATGCTTGAACTTTGTCTTAGTGGACTATTTGGTAGCAGTTCCCCAAATAAACTCTTCATTCATGTTGAGATCAAAATTTCTCTCTCTATATATGTAGACAAATTACCCTCAAGAGACTCTTCATTTAGGATGGCCTTTTTAAGCCAACGTTGTTATTATTGTTATGATGTTGATGTTGAGAAGGAATTTTTTATATTAAAGCCGTAATCAATGTTACGTTGTTCTTGGACTAATATTTTTGAAATCTTTTTTTACAAAACTACATTGAAACCACCTTATGTTCTCGCTTATCTTGTGGCCACCATATTTACAAGAGGCTTTACCAATTAATATTTTTTGAAATATTGTGGTAAAATTCATCTAAGTCTAGTGAGAATTTGTCCAAATAAATGAGTGTACCCACAATGACTATTCACCATAGTATATGGTGATTTCAGTGTTAGTAGTTATTTTAATGTGTGTTGAAGGAGAGACTTGGTTTCATAACATTCACTAGTATTCATGCCCACAACCTTTCCTTCATACATTGTGCTCATCACCTTAAGCCTCTATTCGGATGACTATAGCGTGCAACTTTATAATAGATAAAATATAAATGAACCTTCATTTATTGGCATTTTAAAAATATTTTAAAAATATTTTATCAATATAATACAGGGGTCCAATTTTATTTTTTGTTGTACAGTGTATTTATTTTCTTCAAAAGTTTGTAAGTAATTGTATAGAATAAAAAATACGTAAAAATTCAAAATATACATTTTCAACATATAAATACATCCTCTAATATTTTCAATTAGTATCATGTGGATGGACTATGTGGATGCATTGTGTCCAAGAATAATTTCATTACTTTAATAAATTATTTGGATTCCATTATTTTGACTTAAATGTAAATGCTTGTTACAAGAACACAAAAATCTCTGACAATTTGCAATTATGTTGATCAATCTACAGGGGAAAAACTAAAACATCAACGCAAGTGAGTTTGGGACATGGTGGTTAGGGAGGTTGATGACTTAGAGGACGTTTTCACACTAGGACATGACATTTGGCACAAAAAAGGTGTACAATATGTAAAACATTTGCCATTACTATATATTAACATTATTTAGCAATTACGGGAAATGTTTAAATATATTTGAAATCAAATATTTAAAAAAAAATTGGAATATTTTGGAGTATTCTAAAAATAAATTTAAAATCTTTACACATTTTATGCAATGTGACAATTAGTAACAATCAAAACACCATCTTAATGAGTCATCAACAAGTACTTCACCCAAACATAAATTTTTGAGAATGAATCATTGTTGTTGTATTTAACCCTTTAACGTCCCGATTCAACACTGTTTTCAAAGATTTGTTATAAAATGGTTGATGAAAAACGAAAATGGAGTTGATGTACAAAACAAAGTTGTAAATGTCAATGTGTAGATAACATCTGTACGGTTGGATTCATCATATTTATTATTATTATTTTAAAAGTAATTTTGCAAGGTTTTCTCTTGAAATTCAATTAAAAATCCAAAATTAACACAAAATTTTTTAAAAATATTGTAATGAAATTAGAATGACATGCACTACGAGGTGGTATGGTTTCTATTATTTGATTCTACTTACTATGGAAAATCATAATTAAAGTCTTTCTTTTCGAACTAAGATTGAAACTTGACATTAATCACTTTTGTAATTTTTCAAAAATTCACATTATCTTATTTGGAAGATCCATACCGTACAAATGGTATCCAACTAGCACAAGAATGAAAAAAAATTAAAAAATGGATGAAAAACATCCGGTACCTGCAGAAATCGAGCTGCTGAAATTCATCCGGCGTCCAGATTCTGGACGCCGGCGCTATAGGGTTAATCTTAGAACACCATTTTTTATGAGCACCTAAATACAATACATCTTTGTGTATTCTTAAAATTTCAAACGCTAATCATGATTGTAGAATTTACAGGAATGTTTGTAGTGAATGTCTTGTTGATTTTGCTCAAGACAATTCTATCCAAAATATAGATGAATATAAACACATTTGGCTACAATTTATTTTATGCCATCATGTTAGCATTTCTCCAAAAACAAAAAACAGAAAACAAAAATCCCTGGTGCATGACATATTTGGATATTTATGACATTTGGATAGCACAGATTACTGGTAGATCAGCCATTGGATGACATTCCAGTACTAAATCACATTCATTGTATGAAAAATTTCAGTACTGTCCTTGCATTGCGTGGGACATCCTGGCTCGACCTCACCAACACTGTGGCTCGAGAAACTTATTTCACACTTCTTATTGCTTAATTGAGTGTACGAAAGTACAAACACCAAATGAAATCGGAGCTTTTCTATGCATGTACTTTCTACGTGTGTTGGCGCAATTGGCTTTGCCATTGGGGATAGGGGGTACATGATTACAGAATAGGGGTCACGCTACACTGTAAAGCGGGATTAGGAGTACATGATTACAAAATAGGGTCACGCTACACTATAAAGCGGAAGTACATATGTTGAATTATGTTTCCCTAATGAAAAGATAATCATAACATTCAATAGTACGCACTGTCTCTGCTTTGGCTCTACGGTAGATGGTATAGAATATTCCACACCCAACAGTACTTCATTAGTATCTTAATGGACAAGTGGAGGCTTAAGGTGATGAGCAAAGTGCATGAAAAAATGGCAGTAGGTATAAAAGTTGGGTATGAAGGCTACTGAATGTTATGATGAAGGCAACAAGGTCAAGCAAGCAATGCTCATTGGTCAATTGCCCATTGATATTCAATAGATTCTAAATAACTTAGATGATATATTGTATCTTCTATAACAAGGCAACATGGACATTAGTATGCAACTCTAACAATTAGATGCTCATCCTTAAGCCTCTTTGTGAATCAAGAAGGCCAGAATGGTCTTTATTGAGCAACAAGAAGCAAAATGCTTACGTCATCTAAGTACCTTATTGTTAAGAAAGTAATATGTTTTAGAAGGTGTTGTTTGACACTTTTGCTTTCAATTTTGTTAAATGTATATTACTAACTAAGTAGAAGGGGTTGAAAGATTTTTAATGGTCACATCAAATGCACCATTAAGGTATAATTTATAAACTTGATATAAATCTCAAATACCTAGACGGTTTGCCCTCTACCATGTATTTAAAAAACATTTACACATTCAAGTTTTTAAGGAGTTTTTTTTTTTTTTTTTTTTTCTTTCTTTCATTCAGAAGTCTTTGGTTCTTTTTAAAAGTTACATAATCAAATTGCTTGAATCAAAGGTTACATAAGTTTTCAAAACTAAAATGAAAACTTGACATTTTATAATCCAATATTTGGGGAATGGAATGTACATTTGGATTTGCAAGGTTGCAACTAATCTAACAGGGTATATTTCACTTTGTTTCTCAAGAAACTTTCAAAATTGAATGAACTCACTATCAACTTTCAACCTTAATATTTTTAATTCTATACATTGAGGGTTTGAATTAATTAAAAAATTGAATATGTAAGGGTCCAATTAGTCTTAATGTGTGCAATGTACTCCATTGATGATTACTTACTTATAGAAGACACTTACTTATAGAAGATCCAAGGAAAAGCACAATTGGAGTGGAATTAAAGAATATTTCTATTTTCAATTGAAGGCCAATGTAAAGTTAAGTTTAAAAGCATTAAGGACATACAAAATTCCACAAAAATGAAATTGAATACCATTACAAAACATACGAGGGCACAAAGGGGTTGTGAGTTCATGTGCTTGAAATTGAATTTTTATTTCCAAATGTAAAAATAATAAGAAGACATTATCAACTTAAATGGTACATAAATAGAAAGTAAACAATGAGGGCAAGAGTGTCAATCCCTAAATGTCATGTAAATTTTCTCATTTTTGAGAGTCATTTTCACAACTTTCCTTTTATTTTTTTGAGAAATTTCCTTTTTTACATTATAGTTTACACCAAAATGAAGAAAAATATATAATTTATTACCTTAATGGATCAAATTAGCAGTTTTTTTGTTACTGCAAAGTAGGTTATTAAAAAGTGCTCTTGAGACCATTTTTTGATTTTTCCTCAATTGGGATGATGGGAGCAACCTAAAATTAAAACTTTAACATACCAAAACAAAGAAATATTCATTTGATTCACTAAGTGTGAATTTTTTTTAACATGATAGAACAAAACCTCATTGAATTATGCATGGGCAAAGTTTTGTTGACTTTAGGATATGTAGAGTTAAAAGATGTGTATATCTCACTTAATATTGACTATTTTAAATAAAAAACTCCTGTAAATGAGTTGAGAAATTTTGAAGGGACATGTTTTTTTTTTCATTTGCCAAAAACAACATTTTAGAGCTTAATTTGGTACCCACCAGCCATGAAAGAGTCGACGTGCCCTTTAAAGATTAACGGAAAATGATTATTGCAAGCACCTATGTGGCCAAGACCCAATCACATAAGCAAGCATGTAGAAAACCATCTTCAAATTTTAGAAAGCCTATTTTAAGAATAATTTCCTGTAGACTTGTACTGCCCTCATTTCTTGTCATGCATATTGACAAATCTTGAGCAATCCAACAACATATCCCCAAGACCAATGTGAAAGCATTGAGGATGTACAAAATTCCACATAAATGCAATTCAACATGTATTGACAAAGCTTGAACAATTCAACACATTCTTGAAGGTTAATGTGAAATACTGAATCAAAACCAAATGCAAATCAATATAAATATAAAGTTTGAACAATCCAACACATTCTAAAGTTGATGTCCTTAGTCCCTACTAGTAAGAAAGGGGTACTTGGGGTATCAAACTATAGTGTAAAAGCATAGTGACACGTGACTATTTGGGCACTAAGTTAGTGCCCGAATGGTCTTGTGGCACTATGCTCCGACCCTATAGCTTGATGATCCAAGTACGCTTTTCTACTAGTCTATGAAATCAAGCTTCAAAGCTTCAATCTACATGTAATTCAACATACTAGGGGTACCAAAGTGTGACTATTCGTACCAATGTTTGCTCGAGCTTCTACAATGAGCTTTGGAAGAAGGATGTGACCCTTGTCTCTTTGAAGGGTGGTCACACAATTACTTTGATGGAAGTCTTGTGGTTGTCAACGTAGATTACAGAATGTCAACATGTAGGAACCACATCATATAGTCTCCCTCAAAAGCTTGCACTCCAACACCCAGTGCAGTGGTTATTTTCCTTGGTGATTTTAAGCTTCTGGCAGCTTTAACCCTTAAAGGATGTTCTGAGAATGGCATACAAGAGTCATTCCAGCGTATTCTGAGGGCAATTGATGTACATTCACCATTCAGTAACCCTGAACCATGTCTTTTGAGGTGGGATTTTTACACATCGAGCACCTGCAAGTGTGCCACACAGTTCCGCAATCGAAAGTGGATTAAAAGGATCTGTGCTCCTAAAAGAAATTTGTGAGTGCGGATGGGTGCTCGGCCGCAAGTATGCAACTCTGTACTGTACCAAGGTGGAGAAGGAAATAAAAAAATGTAGCACACGCTTGATGTGACGGGTCTGCACCGGTTGCACCGGTAGCCAAGCAAGCGTCTGCACCGGCTGCACCGGCAGCCAAGCATGTACAACAACGTTTTCTCAGGGTAACAACTTTTTGTTAATTTAGCTTTTAGTTTGTAGAGAAAATAAGAAACCAGTTGCAGGAAGTTTGATGCTGTATTGGTATTACAGGCAAGTGCTTGTCGCACCTTTGTATCAACTGCTGAATTATTTTCAGAGTGAGAAATGGCAATCAACCATTTCAGACCTTGTTGTCTCACAAGGTCGTGAGGATGGAGCGATGCCACTTATCAGCCTACTGATATTCATGAATCTCGAAAGATTAGCAACTGCAATTCTGTCTAATACGAGCCCAGATCATGCAGTGAGCACATTACCAGTTTCACCTTGAGAACAGCTTGTGTGGCTCTTTTCTGCAGTGCGGATATGATTTATGTCGCTTTTATTTTATTTTTTCTGGTTGGCAAATAGCCCCTCACGGTTCCACCTGCTCTGCTTGTATAGTCATTGTACGCCTTTCTGATGTACTTGTGCTTGTGTGTTGGTGTATCAAAATGTATCGTTGCAGTCTAATGCAGTGGATGATTGCGTGATTTTAGGGTCTGGTTGCCTATCTTATGTATTGTATTGCCATGCTGATATTGTACTGTGGGTGTAAATTGGTGTCAGGAAATTTTCGACATCAATGTTCTTGTCCAGTGTGTTGCGGATACTTCAGATCCTGCTTCCCGAAACCAAGCATTGATGTTGCTAACAACTATTGCAAGAGTTTTTCCTGAGAAAGTTTTGAATCACATTGTCGATCTTTGTTCTGTAATTGGGGCATCTACGATAACACAGGTTTGTTTAATTTTCGTCCATTCAACCCAGCATAATTAGTTATGTTAGGTGTCAACTCTTTCTCTTTTGATTGAAAGCCATGTGTTACAACAAATTTACATGCACGAGGCATTTTAGTAAGATCGTTTGCACCGGCTTCTTCCTTTTCTTGAAATGCATTTTTCATTAAACGCCTCTCGTTTCTTTTTCCAGTTGGAACTAGACAACTAGTTTTACATCACGATGCTTTCAGAACGTCTGTCTGCAGCCAAGCAACGCATTCTTGAATTGGTGACCTCAAACCTGCTCGTCTTCTCGATACCAATTTCAAACCCTATCTCACAATTCTAATTCTACAATAGCTTAGTGCAGAATCAAGCAAAGAGGCGCAAAAGATGAGATGGGTACCTTACAATTTGTGCCGACAAGAAGCTCCTGGTGCAAGTGTGCTTGATTCACCTGCTTGGCTATCAATTCTAATTGAGTAAGCAATTGTCAATACAGTCACCGTCTGATCGAGGCAGTCACTTTTCCCACGCAGCATACGCTGTCTGACACCCCATGCAAGATCCTGAATTACAGCAGACGGCCTTGTATATGTTGGAATACGTATAATGTGCCACTTGCGCAGGCACAAAATCTTCAGTATGACTCAAAACAATTCCCCAAAAATCTTAGAATATTCTCGAAGTCATTGCCAAAAATATTGTAGAAATCCTAATCCATGTAATACCTTCATCTTCATGCACTAATTCCACAAATACAAAAAAACGTAGGCCAATTCTGGCTGCAACATCCTAAAGGGGTTAAATCGCCAGGGAAAATAAAAACATCACACTGCCCCAGTGACAGAGGTTGAGCAATCCAACACATTCTCAAGACGGATGTGAAGCATTGCAGGACCACGTAACGGAGTATCCAAGATACCCGGATAACGGCGGTGCATCAATCTCGAATACCCGGCGGATATCAACCAAACCTTTCGTTGTGCTTTCTCGCTCTCACGACGACGATGGAGAAGATGAGCAGGCGATGGCGAGAAAACAATCGAAATGCACGAGAACAGATTGGTCATGGCGGCCGTGGTGTCCCTGCCGTGCACCCAATTGCTCACACAGAGTCTCGTCCGATTGTCTGCTCGCAAATTCGAACTCAATTCATCGACGACATTGGCTGTAAATCGCGCCACAAGCACTCGCACTCGCAGTACTCGCACTCGGACTCGGGCGAGCTTGGAGAATCGAACATCATCATCAGCTATGGCGACGGCGGAGAGCTTGGTGGTAGAGCCAGGGGTGATAGTGGGAGCGGGGCGAGTGGGGCAAGCGCTGGAGAGGATGGGCGGGGGAGGCGACGTGGTGATCCGGCGCGGCGAGAAAGTCCCCGAGGACAGCACGGGCCCCATCTTCGTGTGCACACGGAACGACGTTTTGGACGCCATCGTGGACGCCACGCCCGCGTCGCGGCGGGAGGATCTGGTCTTCATCCAGAACGGGATGCTGGCGCCCTGGCTGGCGAGCAAGGGCTTGAGCGCCGCGACGCAGGTGCTCGTGTACTTCGCCGTGGCGAAGCTCGGGGACCCCCCGCTGGACGGCAAGACGGACACGAACCCCGAGGGTTTGACCGCGGCCACGGGGAAGTGGGCCGCAGCCACCGCCGCGCGCCTCCACTCGTCCGGCCTGTCGTGCAAAGTCCTCGACGCGGACGAGTTCAAGAAGCCAATGCTGGAGAAGCTGATTTGGATTTGCGCGTTCATGCTCGTGGGCGCTCGTCACCCGGGCGCCACGGTCGGGGTTGTGGAGAGTCAGCACCGCCGCGAGGTCGGGGACCTCATCAGTGAGCTCGCGCGCGCTGCGTCTGTGGAGATGGAAACGGAATTCGACGAGGGCATTGAGGATCGTCTCTGCGCTTATGCGCGCTCCGTGGCGCATTTCCCTACCGCCGTGAAAGAGTTCGAGTGGCGCAATGGCTGGTTCTACGCGATTTCCGAGCGGGCTTTGGCGAGTGGGAAGCAGGATCCGTGTCCTCTGCACACGGCGTGGCTCACAGAACTCGGTGTCATTAAGGCGTAGGTTGCGTAATTCATCTGTGCTACTGTTCCATAATGTTAATGTCACAGGCTAATTGGCCGCTCTTTGTACAATCCAGCATGTTTTTGAGCTTCGAATTTGCGCTTTGGGATGTGAGGTCACATGAGAATTGGAATTTTAGGTCATGGTTGAAAATTGGATATGTAGTTCTCACAGTCTGATTGATCTTATTAGGATTTGGCATGCAGGCGATCGAATTGTAAGTCGATTATCCCCTAAAGGACCGAGAAGCCCAAATTGGGTCTCATGTTTTTGTAAGTCGATTAACCCCTAAAGGACCAAGAAGCCCAAATTGGGTCTCATGTTTTTTTGAGCATTTTTGATCAAGTCCTGTATGGACTTCTTTTAGTTCAAATTTATTTGTGTTTTGACAAACATATACAATGCTCTTCACTGATTCCGATGATATAAAAGTTGATCCCATCTGAATTGCATTTTTCACAATACAATCTATTAAATTTTCATTTTGAAACCATGAATCCTTGGTCCTTAAGGGGTTAAGGTAGGCGTACCTTAAACCACCACAACACCTAAAACCACCAACTTCTACACCCTTTCTTCATTTTAGGGAGGAAATGTAAGTTGTCGATACATGACTTTTGAGCAATTGATGCATAAGTCATGTAATGAAAGCTTAATGAAAGCTTACATTTTCTTCTTGAAATGAATAGAGGAGTGTAGAAGTTGATGGTTTTAGGTGTGTTGGGGGTTTAAGGTACGTCTACCTTATTCATTGCTCTCCATTTCATAGCACATCTTAAGTATTCAGTCTATGGCTCATTTTCAAGAATTTCTCGTCCTTGAGAGTTTGGAGCATGAAGTTCAAAGGGGAGGAGGCGGTGCTTTGACAAAATCTGCATCTTACAGTGAATGTGAGGAAGTTTGAGTAGATTGCTACTTGAAAACAAGGCTTGTTGTATCTATGTGTGTGTAATGAGTACTGCACATGGTAGCATGATTTGATAGTTATAGATTGCACTTTGGCTTTAGAAAATTTCTGGCAGGCAAAACACTTCAAGCCAATGGATACCATAAGAGAAAAGGCCATGTCATAACTTCTGAGAAGTTATATATTAGTAGTCAACGATGTTTCTGGTGTGTATACATCCTGAAGTTAGGGCTACTTCCATATTGCTTTCTGTACTCAGGTGGAGACTCTGGGCTTGTGGAATTTGCATGTAGATCCCTTCGCCGATACATGAGCTACACTTGGACTCTGAAAACCATGTCTGACTGATTAATTTGCAGCAGTGCAATGAGTTCTCAAACCAGTTATGTATGACACCAACGCAAAGTTCAGATGGTGGAATATGCAACCTAGTTTGTATCTTTACAAAAAATCGGAGTGAGAAATGGGTACAAACTTTTGAAAGAGTGCAGAGATCATGATTCAGCCGCTTTTGCACTTTCTCAATTCAGCTTGTCACCCCAAGGATAATATTATACATGCCTTGAGGAAGGAGCTTTTTGTCTATTGTGACTGCACTGTCAACCCGCCATTGGCAGCCGCTGACTGTGGATGGTTATGTTCACCTTCGTAGGTGACTATCAACATGGTCGAATCCTCCATAGACCGCTCCACGTGTTTCCTGGCTGGGCAGCCTCTTATGCTGCTGCACTTGTAGTATCCCCTGCACATTATTCAGAAGACTGATTTATTCGCATGATCAAAACACACATAACCATGCCAAAAGGCTCCCACCAGCAAAAGGTGCATGTTGTTAGCGCAACTGGGATTTGAACGTCCAATGCAATACATGTATGTATGTGATTAGCTGCCAACTCATATGACATTACTATTCTGATTAAAAACATCTCAAAGACAAAGTCCGCAGTCCTTTGCTGTCTCTGCCCACCAGGGGAGAGACTACGGAAACGCTTTGTTTTTGAGGAGTTACGAGGAGTTATGCGCCTGAATAGCGAAATGAAGTCGTAAAAGAAAATCTGGGATAAATACTAAGACAAAGACTTCGCGCCTTGCCGCTTGTTTAACACTAAAACGTCCACCAATTCTCAGTTCTAAATTGACAAATTCAATTAATCATATTATAAAAATATATATATTTCATTTGGGACCAAATTTTATATCACTAGAACTAGGGAAGATCATTGCATGTGGCGGTAAAAAAGAAACATATTCGAACAAGAGGAAGTCCACCCTAAACCTACTCAAAACTGTTAGAAAAACACGCTTAATCAGCAACTGATCTTCACATTCACAAATGATGTAAGGGTTGGGTACCTTGGGTGCGGTGAGCCCTTGATAGGCTTCTGGCCATACTTGCGCCACGAGTAATCATCAGGCGGTATGTCAGCCAACTTGCTGCTGATTGCTCTCACAGTAATTGTTCTCTTCAACCGCAATTTCCTGTCCAGCCAATTCTTTTCACATGAGATGATGCAATGTTTTCATGTAAGGTGGTTACCCCATTCCCAACTGGCGCCTTAAACCAACAGCTAGGGGCATTTTCCACAATCAATGCTGCAATGATGTTGGTTGTAGCGTGAGTTACAGTTGGTAATGGGTTCTCTCTTGTTGATTTTAGTATATGTAAGTGTGGTTATGGATTCGTTGTTGTTTGTTAAAGCATTTTTAGTGTGTGCAATACAAATCTTCTTTGAAGAGAAACAACTCTACCTCTGTGACGTGAATGGAATGTGTCATACTTCAAATTTAAAAATTTATAACTAATTCATTTTTCATCCAAAAAGTATGTCTCAACTTATGTTGGAATCTATTTCTTCTTCCCTAACTCTAAAAAAATAATAATGCTAAACAACATCAATGTCTCATATCCGTATTTCTTTATCCGTATTTCTTATTCAGTTGGGAATGGGGCAACCACCTTATAACATCACAAGCCATGCGCATGTGGAACATGCCTGAACATCATGGACATGATGGACATGCGTATCATGAACATGATGGACATGCGTATCATGAACATGATGGACATGCGTATCATGAACATGATGGACATGCGTATCATGAACATGATGGACATCATGGACATCATGGACATCATGGACATGCGCATGTGGATGTACATGCCTGAGCATCATGGATCAAATCATACCTTCGTTTGGAGCAATGGCAGCGACCGAGGATGGCACAAGTGGCACCATTCTCATCGGATTTGCCGGAGCATTTCTTCCGGGGATTGGCTTGGGGGCGAGGCGGCAACGGCGTCGGCTGCTCGCCTGATTTCCCACTCTGAGTATTAGTAGTATTGTTATTGCTCCCCATCCTGTCGATGGTGGAAAACGAAACCGTGGTAGCGGATTGTGGAGGTCCAGAACTCAAGGAGCTGTCCGGGCTGTGGCCACTGATCACCTTCTCCTTGTTGAATGGATTCGGCGGCAGGGCAGGACGATAAGCAGCTGCTGCTGCTGCTGCTACAGGACGCTGTAATATGTGATCCGGAATGCTACTCTGCACCAGCTGATGCGGCTTCGGATGAAGAAGCCCAGACGACGTCTCACCACCTGAATTTGGAGTGCTTTGCGGAAACACCTGTTTGCCAAAACCGAGCAAAGCTTATATCAACCAAAAAGGGTCTAGCCAATCACAATAACTATTCATTCCATAGACATCGATTGATTTTCTTTTCCAAATTTTGCTAGAAACGAGATCATACATTCATGAACACTAGCACAGGATTCGATTCTAGTTTTGTAGGGCTGTGGACATCAATAGAACCTGCCTAGTTACCAAAACCATCGTGATTTGACTCTTGTTTGATGTGGTTAACTATCCAACAAGCATAACATTCTTTAGCTAGTACTGCAAAACACCCGTTTGCTTGTGCAAAGAATCAGCGTATGAACAAGGAATTGATGATGTAGAACATGTAGAAACTATTAAAAAATAAAAATTTGTTAGGCTACTAAGCCATCATTAGGTAGACTGAGATGGTTTTGATTCAAATTGGCTTTTCTGTGGACATCAATAGAACCTGCCTTGTTACCAAAACCATCGTAATTATCAAACAAGCATAACATTCTTTAGCTAGTACTGTAAAATACCCGTTTGCTTGTGCAAAGAATCAGCATAAGAACAAGGAATTGATGATGTGGAACATGTAGAAACTATTAAAAAAACAGAACCTTATTAGGCTGCCAAGCCATCATTAGGTAGAGATGACTTTGATTCTCCAGGTGACAATTCCTGCAATGATTCTTGTCTGCGATGGTGATTCCCAAGGGTGACAGTGGGACTGCTAAAGAATGTTATGAGAGTGCAATTTAACCAATATCAATTGTACGACTACAACAAATATTGGAAAGCTCAGAAGTGGGGTTAATTCTGAATCAATCCAATATAATTGGCAGTATACAATTATTTTCCCATGGGATGTGGAAGGAAGTTAATTTTCCCATTGAAAACAAATGATCGTATTCGTTACAAAACTTGGACCGTTAGAGATCTGAGGTTCTGAGGAAAAAGTGCCCATAGCGCCATATTCATTAAAATGGCCAGTGAAAGCTATTATTTTGGCCGCCATATTAATTTCAAACAGTCATACTATTTTCAGCGACAAAGATAACTTTGACGGGCCATATTAATGAATCTGGCGTTCAATGAGATGCGGAAGGAAGTTAATCTTTCCTTTAAAAACAAATGATCACATTCGTTCCCAAGCTAGAACTGTTAGATATCGGAGGTTCTGAGGCAAAGTGCTCATCTCTTAAACTTTTGCCATTTAAATAACTAAAATGACCATACTAGATCGAAGGAAGGTTAGATTTGCACACCAGCAACACAAGGAGAGATAAAGACATTTCCACATGGGATTTCATATGGGACGGGGTACAAAATTCCCACAATTGTAACTTTCTTGAGACGATTGCAATGTATTTTTGTTTTAGGAAATTTACAATTGTGGGAAACTTTTCCGCATTGCCCATATGGGAATCTTGTACACAAGGAACCTTGACCAATTCACTGCCGAGTAAATGGTACAAGAATGATGGTGAATTGCCATCACAGGGAGCTCATAATGGTTTCCTTGTGTGCGTTTCCCTTTTAGTCTCACTTTTCCCACCGAGCCTCAACAGTTGACACTTGTTAAACTTTCCTTTTAGTCAACATTAAACTGGAGAATAAGCAGCTTTAAGACTCAATGCAATGGGAAAAGTGAGACTCGCAGGGAAATCGCACAGGGAATAGCATATGAGACCCTGCTGTTGCATGAGCTAAACTAAAATGAAGAAGGTTAGATTTGAGTTAAATTGTACAGTCAGCAGCAAGCAAACAAGCACAGAATTGAAGTGTGTGGATGTGCATACCTGGTACATGATACGCTGCAATTCAGGAGACTGGGTAGGCTTAGACGAAGACGGGGTAGAGGTACTGGGGACGGCAAGCACTCGTGACGAGGTCTCCGCAATCTGAGTCTGTGTAGTGGCCGTAGTGGTAACAGTAGTAGTGGGAGTATTATGATTGGAGTCTGTGAAGAAGTTGGAGCTTTCTAAGAAGACACCGGCGTATCCCGCGACCGTGGCGTCGCGGGTTCTCCTGCGGAACCGCGCGTGGCCCGTGCGGCTGAGCAGCGACACCACCTTCTGGAACTTGGAAATCGCCGCGCCGGCCATCACGTCGCACTCGTCGACGTACCCGTCCGGTTCCTGTGTCAACGACTGCAGCAGCCGCCTCGCGTTTTCTATTCCCATCCTCGCCGCTTCCTTCACTTCATACTCCCTGTCGCGTTTCCCCAGCGTGTTGTTGTAATCCAACACTTCCATTGCTCCCATTAATACAACAATCCTTCCTCAGGACTGCGCGTTCCGTTACTCTACCTATCTACCATGAGGAAGCAATTCAAATTCGTAGATGACTTACACCACATCTGCAATCACAGGAGACAAACTTGTCAGGCTCGTGAAATTCTCAATTCACCGAACTAAGATTCTTATTAATATATCTTTTGAGTTTCATGTAAATTGGTGTCGCTATATCACCCCATGCTTGCTTCGTTTTTGAAGAATCTAACATGTAAGCAAGTTCGGCGACCACCGTTCAGACTTCCGTGACCCTGACCTCGTGTCGACTTTACACGGCAACGTAGACTCATGAAGAAGTAGAATTCTTCTTCCATATGTTTCTAAAGTACGATTCGTCTCCTAAACTTTATGAGGTCACTTCACTGAAGTTCTAAGACTTTTATGTTTTGAGTTTCCTGTGAATTGGTGTCACTATCACCCCATGCTTGCTTAGTTTTGAAGAATCTAGCAAGTTGGGCAACCACCGTTCAGACTTCCCATGACCCTGACCTCGTGTGTGCTTAAGGTACGGCGTGAACATCAGGCTGTAAAGAGGTTCATTCTCTTCAGCTCACTTGTAAAACAACAACAGCAACAACAACAAACTGTAACCCTTTGGACGAGTCTAGCTACTGACTGTGAGTCGCAAATTGAGGAAAGGTAAGAAACCCCCGTCTAGTACCTGAATAACGCAGTACTCTCCGGGTGCAGTCATCTGACGGAAGAAGACATCTCATATACTTGTTGAAATCGTCTCCGAAGCTTAAAGGCGGACCAGATTCTCCACGCACAAGGGTAGCGGAACTCGTTGCCTGGTAGTACTAGGTTGAGCGCCACGCGTGGGGTTGGTTTACTTACCACAAAAGTCTGCAAAGGTAGTGATGATCCCTTGTTGACACGGAGTTCAGCACGCACAGGCTCACCTGAAAGAAATTAAAAAGAGACGACGGCATTACGTCCACTACCTGGTCCTGGAGGGGAAGCATCTAATGCACAGGGAACAAGTTGCATGACCCCACTTTGAACACATGGGCAGCAAGCAAGAATGCTGATAATGAATTTATGAAGAGGAAGTTGAGGAGACGACGACGACTCAGTTACTACGTTGACAACAGAAGACCAAAGCCTGCACTTTTTCTCATTTGCTAAAATGAAGTTCTACGACGACGTTCCATGACAAAAATTATTGTCTCTTGCGATACTCCATGAACCGACTAAGTTCACAAAGTTTACAGTGATAGAATTAGTATTATAATAATTATTCCAACAACAAACCTCCCCGGAATTTGTGCAGGACACGAAGGTTGACTATGGTAATACTAGCTGCCTGAGTTAGACCTGCACCGGTTCTTCATTTTTAATACGAATTCAGCTCCATTATAGTAACCCATTCATTGCTTATCTTGGTACAAGTCCTACTGAACTTCCGGATTCTAAACTTGCTCTGATTGATCAGTTAATCCACTAGTGCCATGATCAATAGTTAATCGTACAAATGGCGGTGATCGATGATCAGACTTGATCAGACTTATTGAGCTTGGATCGATTCGTAGAGTCGAAAGTTACCATTTCTTTCTTGTGCATGCATGCTTTTATAGTGATCTTATTTCCACCGAAGTTAGTGCTAGAATGACTCGATGGCCGGGTCACAGACTCACAGAAGTTCAGCGACAGAAAAACGAGTGGTTGCTTTTATTTATGAATATTCAGCTTTTATTTAAGAATAGTGATAATGGGTTTTTTTTAAATTAAACTTTTGTTCCATTTCAAACTGTGGTTGGTCTTGGTCTTGACAAACCGGCATCTCTAGACTTCTTTCCTTGACTGGTGGAAAAGGTTATCTTTAACCAAATATATACTAAATGAAACCTTGACCATAAGTAGTTCCTCGTCTTCTAAATTTACATTTTACTTCATCTGTTTCATGGTCTGTGTGAATCTGCTGTGCGTGAGCTACTTAGTTAGACTTATGCTAATACTAGTGTGCTCAGTTTGTTTTCTTAATTAGTGTTGCATTCCTGTTGTAGCTTTCATAAGGTTCTTTAGCTCTTCTACTGTTGACCTCATAATCTTGGTCAAATAATCAATATTTTTTGGACGATGTACAGATTTCATCCATAAATTTTCATCCGTCATGCACTTTTTGCAGTGTAGAATTTTCACTATAGATTCTATGGGAAGTTAGCTTCATGCATATGTGATCCAAATAGAAAGGTAATGATTTGTAAAATTTTATGCCACATTTAGTTATGTTTGCGTCTCCATGCAATTTATTTGTGCAATAGTCATATTTAGCCAAACAACATGAGACCTATTTTATTCTAAATGATGAAAATGTCTTGTAATGCTTATGATAATGAGCATGGTGATAGCAAGCACCATGATACACTTGTCCCTCTCTATATTAACATGTTTAGAAAGCCCTAACTTCAAGGGGAGTAGTCTTACACTAATGGTTTTGTGTATCAGGTGAACATTGTACTATGGGTGGGTCGAACAGACACCTTAAAATAAGACTAGAGTTCCTATATATCATGTTTCATGTGCATTTTTAAAAAATAATAATATTAAATTATCATATTATAGAGTATTATATTATGGAAGGTAAACTATAGGCCTATTTTTTTAGGGTTAACTCTAAACTCTGCATAAGGTTCTTTAGCCCTTCTCTGGAACACTTTAGTACCATCGTTTCCAAATCATTGTAGTAGATACCTGAATCATGGCAAATTCACATCATCTTTAGCAAAAGATTGAGTGGTGAGACATTTGTGTTACCTGAAGAAAAAAAAGAGGAGTTTTCAAACTTTTATGAATTGTTTGCATGCCAATATAATCAATTTCTGAAAACCATTGTTCACTAACCCAATCTTATACGTTTTTCCATAGCTAGAGACAGTATCTAGAGTGCTAATGGAGATGCTCTAAGGTAGTCAGCCCAACTTCTGATCATGTCCAAATGTTTGTTCGTTTGTTTTCAATTCTTACAATTTTTTTTAATCTTCAATTTAATTCAATTAAATTTGATTTCTCTCTTGAAACAAATGGACATTTTATTCCCCTACAAAACAAAACATACATCGAAAATTTTCCTCCTTTTTTGACACGCAATGAAAGTAGATTTCATTGCAGTCAACCGCCAAAGGGACTGATTTTCCAAGTTTGACACAGAGCAACTGAAAAAGCAGGGTTTTGACTGTGACACAGACAACAGTTAAGTTTCCGGTAGTCAGGAGACTCAGGAGACCAGCGATCCCAAAAGAGGCTGAATTTCGCTGGATTTCTACCCAAAAAATAGGGCTGCTAAACATACAAAGAAAAAAATGAAAAAAAAATTGAAATGTAGCAAGAATTTTCATCATGATATAAATATGTATCAACTTGACGAGGGGATATCTGCGGATATCATCATGGTATCACCTTAACATATCAAGGGTATTGCCGGATGTTACAGAGGTATTATGAGTATTGTATGCACTGGATAGCAAAACTAAGGTAGGAGGCTCTAAACCCACCATTTTAAGGGTTGTGAATTTATGAGGATATAGGGAGAACTGAGCATGATTTTTCACTGGAAGACAAATCCAAGCAAAGACCAACATTCTTTGAATCAAAAAATTTGAATGTTCTTGAAATCAGTTATGAATTTTTGAAGCTAAAATGACATGGGTTCTAAAGTGGTGCTCTTCACCATGGGTACATCCAAAATTTCAAAATGTTTGTCCTTGGTAGAGTGCAGATTTAGAATTGTGGCGGATTTAGAGCCCTCTACCTTAGATACCATTTATGTGAGAGATCGCATAATGTCTCGCCATGTGGCCGTTCTTGCCCGGTGGCTTTGTATTTTTTTCTCCTCGCAATTGATTCTTTCAATTTGTGCAAAAAAAAAAGATCGCATAATGTTCTAAATGTCATAAAGTGGTTATGGGATCACTGCAGGAGACTCAGGACTCAGGACTCCCTGGCTATAAATATAATGTACATGTCCTTCCAATATTTTATTGTTGTACAGTACAGTACTCTGAGTAGTTTGAACGTATCACTGTACTGTACTGGTTTTCCAATCAATCCTACTTGGCAGGCAGGCTTTTTCAATTTTGTCAAAGGTTTACATCAAGCTGACCTTCTAGCTTGTGCGAATTGAACACTTTAATTGAACACTTCTTGATCTGTTATATTTGTTTTTTTTTAAAAAGTACTCCCTCCCAATGTACAGGGAGACTCGGCAGTTAGTGTAAAATAAGTCGAATGGAATTGCCAAATTATTGGTTGAAACTCATAGTTTTAGGTTAAAATAAGGATAAATTTTGTGATACTCAGGTGCTAACGTACTTATAACCCTAAATTGTTGATGAAGCATAAATATTCCAAGAATGTTCTGAATCACACTCTGCAACATATACCCCAAATATCCCACACTCCAAATTCTGCACCGCGTAGCAGCCGGCCCCATTATTACTTCGACAAAGATTGTGACAAACCTATGGTGGATTTACTTGAGTGCACCATTTATTTAAAGTTTGTTTTATGTATCAATGTCACTTTATAATTAATATCTCTATGTATATTTTTAAGAGGAAGAACAAAGGATTAGACAGTGTTTCTCATAAAAAGTTAGCTGCCCCCCTTTGATGGATGAAATGCTCTCATTTAGAAGATAATTCATTTAATGAAATGAAAATTCTATATATCCTACTAGACTTGATGTTTTACAATGGACTATTGAAAAAAATGAAAATGAAAAATAATTTATGCCATTTTAAGATCCAATACGGAGTCCCACTTTTTGGTATCTATTGAGTCAATGTGAAGATGGGTTAAAAAAAGAAGCTTGATTCAAATTTTGACCATAGATGATGAAGAATAGCTTTAAGAATCATATCCTAGCAAAAAATTTGAGTTTGAGATATGATTGCAAGAATATGGAAATTTAAATAATGAGCAATATATATATATATATATATATATATAAATAACCACATTAATTAGTAAAGTTTTCATTTTGATTTTAGAAAATTCTATAAAATTACACTCATAACTTTTTTACTTAAATAGCAATCTTTGAGTCAACCGAAGAGAGCTTGATGGGTAGCTTTTGACATATTCAATCCAAATGTACTTGAACAAAACTTCCGCTTGACATGTCCAAAATTTGGCATGTGTGGAACTCATAGCAACTTACAAAACCCCAATTTGATTAGTTGTTCATGGGATATTTTTGTGAGAGTTCATGAAGTCAAGCCCATTAGACCTAGAATTTACCACAATGGTCATGCCTTTAAGAACTAACGAGATATGGTAATAGACACTTTGGTCCACATAGGCATTTGAGGATTAATCCTTTGACAACCGCCATGTCTGTCCCTTAATCCCTAAATACCCGCAACTCTTTTCAAAATTTTGCAAAGATGCGTTATAAAATGCAAATGAGAGGGATATTCTTAGCTCACTTGATGTATGAATAGAAATTTCACATTATGACTTTTATATTCTATCCATGCAATTAGATCTATGATTGCTATCACCAATATTATTGTGTAAATTTTGAAACTTAAGATTCAAAATTATTTTGTAGTTCAATTACAAACAAAATATTGACAAATTAAGAATGGAATTTGGTGGATTGAAATGTAATACTCTAAGTGTTGTGATTTTTGGAGATTCTTTTGTTGCTTAAATGTATGAGTTGACTTTTTCAAAAGCACTTTTAAGCTATTTTGAACAAAGATTTTAGAGATTTTTGGTGAATCAATGGAACATGAAATGAGACATAAAAATTTCACAAATCATCTGCTTTCTAATCAGATCTCACATACATGAAGCTAACCACCTATAAAATCTATAGTAAAAAATCCCCACTACATAAAGTGCATGACAAATGAAAAATTTGGGCGAAATTTGTACATTGTTCAAAAAATGAACGCATGGGCAGTTAGGGGTTAATTAGACCCAATGCTCGACAAGCCATAAAATCTACCAAAATAATAGTTTTTCAATGAATTTTTATTCAGCAATTCTTCATCATATTACTCACCTTCCCTAAAAAATTTAGACTTTTATAAAACATTTTGAAATTTCTATGAATTTTTCAAAAACAATGTGTATTGAACTTGTTTTGTTTTGGTCTTGAAAGGGTTAACCCTCTAAATGACAGAGGGGGTACGGGCAAAACATAGATGTGTTATAGAATGTTACTTTTGCAACTTTGATGAGGTTTGGTCCAAAAGAGAAAATGAGAAGCATGACATTTGGTAATTATACAAACAGTCAAAATTTCAAAAAATGTTTAAAATAATCATTTAATGAATTTAGAAGTATTTATTTTTGAATATTCACACAAATTAAAAAATATATTTTTAGAATTGGAAATTTGGCATGATTGGTTTAAATTAGACAGTCTATTCTAAAATGGTTGATGGCAAAAATTTCAAAAGAGAGAACATCATGACTTTCCCCAAATAGGTGTTTGTCTTTGAAAAAATCTCTACGGTGGAGTTTAACTCGGATTGACACGATTCAAATTGGATTGGAAAGTAGAATCGATTTCATATTTGAAAATGTATTTAATCTTTTATCTCGTCTTTTATAAAAATATTTTTTCATCTTTCATTTTTTTCACCTGTGATATACAATTTTAATTTATATGGTATTTTAATTCCTAAAGGACCAAGTATTCATGGTTTTAAAATGGCAAATTCAATTTGTCGTATTTTGAAAAATAAAATTTATATGAGACCAAACTTTATGTCTCCAAAATTAGTGAAGAACAATACATGTGTTTTGAGGTTGCTCTGAGGTTGTTTTGAGTTTGCTTTGTTTTGTTTCAACACATGTTGCTTCATGTTTCATTTAGCAGTTTTGAGTAGGTTTTATGTAGAAGTTCTTTTGTTCAAATTCATTTTTTTTTTGTCCAACACATACAAATACTTTTCACTGATTCCGGTGATAATTTTTTTTTAATCCCGTCTAAAATGTATTCTTGACAATATGATCGATTACATTTGTCAATTTAAAACGATGAATCCTTGGTCCTAGAGCTGTTGCAAGTCCGCAGATGAACAAATCCTTCCATATTTGTTCACCTCCTGTGATTGCAAGCCTGCATTGCTTTATTTTTAAGGCACAATGTTTCTCCGCCAGCAAGAGGTATTTGCTCCATGGGCCGCTGTTGGATTGGCCGCAAGCACAAATCCCATCCACCATTCGATGGGGCGACTCAATCCGAAAGTCGTGATTGGTTGTGTCGGCGACATGCCTGCTCTCACTCACTACGCCTGAATAACGCGGGTAGGCGATTTCCAAGTATACAAGGAATGTGCAATTATAAAACGTGTCATTAGAGAATGTATGGAATATTCCCAGAATATCCATTGTCATCAATAAAATATTCATTAAATCCCAAATTCTAAACCTTAAACTCAAAATCTTAAACCATAAATCTCAAAATCCTAAACCCTAACCTTAAATCGCAAACCTTAATCCTAAACTGACAGGTGGTAATGTTAACTAGACAAAATATTCCAAGAATATTTTGCATTTGCACCCTGCAACCCCCACCCCTTGCATCCCACATCCAAATTCCGCACCACACAATAGCCGATCCTCTGCGAAGATAGCACGTGCTAACTAAGTCCTTGTGGCTAAGAGAATAACACTTCCCCGAACACAGTCTTCATTCATGTTGGCCCCTCAAGGTCATAATTACTCTTCTTCTTTATTGGCATGACTAAAGAACGTGTTAGTTTGACAATACAACAATCACAAAATGTACCGTGTTGTGCAAAAGCTGGTTTAACCCCTAAACGTCTAAAAATGTCTTTTGCGGCAAGTAGAACACGAAGTATTTTTTTTGTATTTGGAAGGGATCCACACCTTTAATGGGTTTGAGTTCAACAAAGAAGTTCAAATTTGAATCAATGCGATTCTAGTAAGATATTGAGATCCTAATTTAGAACTTCTCGTTGGTGGCAAATGCCAATTATATGAAAACGTATCTACTATCCCCATGGGATGTTTAGGGGTTAATAAAATGTAGGAGCAAAGCAATGCACGAGGCAATGCAATTTAAGGTTTCTTGTTCAGTTGAAATTCTTAGCAAATTAAATGTGCACGTAAGCGGCACAGCTATCCCAAAAGCTCTTGTTACGGAATGTCAGTGTGTACTTCACTTGCAGGACGGTTTTGCAAAAGTGCTCTAAGACACAAGCGTAGGTTGCTCCGTGCTGGAGTCCGACATGAAAGTGGAACTTTTCTTGTATGCATGTGTGTACAATTTGTATTATGTTAATCCCTAAATGCCCAATCGTCTAGTGTAAAGTTGGGAAAATCACTTAGTGTAAAGTTTGGTATACATGAGCAAACAAAAGATATTTTAAGGGGGTTATGAAATAATTGGAAAATATACTATACATATAGTATATTTAAGGTATATTTTAAGAATATACATAAAATATTTCCAAATTGGTTTTAAACACCCTATATTACTTCTAAAAATTTATAATTTTTATCTCAAATGAATAAAAGACACCCTATATTTGTTCTCTCATGGTTTCTAAATTTTTGACAATGACTTCCCTGAGGTGTACAGAATCAAACTTCATTTTCTCATGCACTTTTTGCAATGTGGATTTATTACTATAGATCATTAGACTTTATAGGAAGTTCACTTCATGCATGTGTGAACTAAATAGAAAGGCGATGATTTGTGAAATCAATATGCCTCATTTCATGTTGCAGCGATTCACCAAAAAATTCTAAGATCCTAGTTCAAAAGTGCTTTTGGAAAATCAACTCATAAAATTAAGCAACCAAAAAATCTCCAAAAATCACCACTCACTTGGAGTATTACATTTCAACCCCTTATAAAAAATTTCATTCACAAATTGTCAATATCTTATTAGTAATCAAATTGAAAAAGAAAATTGAATTTTAGGTATCAAGTTTTATGCAAAAATATTGGCGATTGCAATCATAGATCTATATGTATGGATATAATCTAAAATTCATAATGTACGGCTTTTATTCATACATCAAGTTCAAAATACTCCTCTTAGTTGCATTTTATAATGCATCTTTGCGATTCTTCAAATTCTAAGAGGCTTGTGAGCAATTTAGGGGGTTAACCCCTAAAAGCCCGAGGGGTATTGGACAAAACATAGATGTGTTATAATATGTGCCTTCTATATGTTTGATGAAGTTTGGTTTAATAGACAAAACGTAGGGCATCATCTCTACAAATTATCCATACGGTCAAACTTCCAAAATAACTTTAGATCATTTTTTGATGAATCTAAAAGCATTAACCTTTGAAAATTTGTATAAATTATAATTTTCAAATTTAAAGTTTTAAATTTAGTATGATTGGTTAAAATTGGATTATGTATTGTAAACTTCAAAAAAGAAAAAGAAATGATGGAGGGAACATCGTTACTTTCCCAAAATAGTAATTTTTATAACACAAAGACAAAGTTGAGGTGATTCACTTTGAAAAATTCTCTCGGGTGGAGTATAGCTTAAATTGCCATATTTCAAATTGCATTGGAAAGTAGTATTGTATAATATTTTTTATTTTTTCAAAAAATTAATATTTTTGTTCCAAGCAGCCCGTAAGATTTGGGCAGCAACCAGAAAACGGTTGTTTGCGTATTTAGGGGTTAAACTAGTGCCAATATGGGTCTTTGGCACTATGCTCTCACACTATTCCTTGGTGCTCTCTTAAAATTTCTTAAACCACAACTTCAAATTGAATCAATGATTTGTGTCATGTAATTTGGGACACTTTTTTTCCCTCAAAAGCATCACCTATTATGGGACAGAGAGTAATAAACTAGGTTGGCATGTGCGGAGTGCGGCACATCAGTTCCAGCGGCGGAATTATCCTTGAGTGTGGCACATCAGTTCCAGCGGCAGAATTATCCTTGCTTGCATACAGTCATGGCTTGCATAATATAATAGATAACTGATTACAGTATGAAAAGAAACGCTACCTTAGTACCCAAACCTCCGTAACAAGAACTTATTATAGCTTTGAACACCAATCCTCTTTTTTGAAAACATGAGCAAGTTTATTGAACAATTCAAGTACTTTATGCATTTGTGCCTCTGATTTCACAAGCAGCTTCAGAACAGAAATGGTGTTTTTATGTTTGGGAACTTATTAGATTCAAAAGGTTCTTTAGTCCTTCTACTTTTTACCTCATAATCTTGGCCACTATTCTCAAATCGTTGTAGCAGGTTCGAAATCATGGATACATTCACATCATCATTAGTTAAAGTTGGGGTGGTGACACATTGTATTTAATGTTAAAGCTTCTGCAGTGCTACTGTTGAAAAGGATGGACTCTATGAACTGCTAAAGAATCTTATATTAGTTTTATGCTATTTTTAATGTTTTTTTCTTGGTCTTGTGCTTATTTTGTTTGCATTATTTTTGGATGTAAACAAATATGAATTCCCTTTCAAAAAAATAAAATACATACCCATGCTGAAACACTATCACATTCTCCTTTATTATGATAAGTGTGGTGATAAGCATAGAGAGATCGTTGTTAGAGAGCTCAATCACCTCCATTTGATGTAAGAATCATTTGTTTTGTTCTAGTGATTTTCATGGTTCTAAGTATACTAGTAGAAAAGGTGGCGCTCCCTAGGGAGATGCCCAGGCAAAATCATTATGCATGCATGGAATTAATCCCTAAAGGACCGCGCGGGGGGGGGGGGGAAAGGGGTTAGCTTAGCTCTTGTTTTCTTGACTAACTCTTATAACAAGCTCAATTCCTCATTGGTGTGGGTTAATTTTGACAATCGGCACCGTTGAAATCAAAGAAGACTTACATAGCTTTTGTATGAAAAAAGGATCAATAACATCGCACAATTTTTGAGAAAATGCCACTGTTGAGAAGATTGATGGAACTTGTTCAAGGTATTTTCTACATATGCTGAAATTGGATTGATCAAGTGCTCTAAAAAATCTGAAATTTCTACCATGCATAATGATCATTATTTTGAACATGTGCAAATTTTTTTAATTAATTTGGAGGTGTGAGGAGAAAGATATGAGGGTCTCAAGTGACGCCCAAATTACCTCCTTGCAACTCAAAAAAATCACCAAAAATCGCACTCTTCATGAAATTTTGATCAAGAAGTACTCACGGATTCAACTCTCAAAAAGAACTAGGGTCTCTTTGTTGCTCACTTTACAATTCACGGTTCAACAACTTGAAATTCCTCACTTTCTAGTTCCAGAAGCCACATGGTGGCCTCGTGGTCCTTTAGGGGTTAACCCTTAAAATTCGAGAGAGCCCTTTCCAACTAGTATAATGCACCAGTATTCTATTGTATTTGGTATGGTTCCACATCTCATATGGATTTAAGATCAAAAGTGAAGCTAAAATTCACGTCAACATGATGTTAATGAACTATTTGGATCTCAATTTGGAACTTTTTATTTACAACAAATGTCGAATATACACCAACGTATCTACTATCCCCATCAGCCCTTTAAGAGTTAAGCACTACTTGCCTAGGCATCTCCCTCGGCATGGCCACCTTTTTTACTAGTGATAAAAAACGACCTAAACTCTCATTTACCTAACTAAAGTACCCAACAAAAATTGGATTGAGTTACAACCATTTTGCCTCATTTTGCCTTTTACTTGTACTTGTATTTTTTCTTTTTCTTTTACTTGGAAAGAAACATTAGCACAATCAAAACAATGAAGTAAAACTGTAACCAAAAATCACTTGGACGTCACTGAAGTGATACATGAAAAATGTGATGAAAAAGAAATAAAAAGAAAAAAGAGACAAACATTGGCTCACTAGTCACACAGAACAATGAGTTAACAATGAGTTGACAATGAGTAATAGAATAGTCAACCAGTTGACAAAGACGCATCACGTTCACAAGTCAACTCCATTAAAATAATTTGAAATAGTTCTTGGCATTTGTTCAATTGATCATGCCAACAACATGCCACTGTAGTCATAAACATTGGGGCAGGCTACTACGTGGTGCGGGTGTAGAATATTATTGGAATATTCTACTCTGTCAATTATGTCACACAACAATTTTGGGTTAGGGTTTAGAATGTTGAGATTTATTAACCCCTAAACGTCCCAACGTTTAGACACTGAATCACAAACAAATTCGGAGCCTTGTAACTTTCTCATACAACCTCAAAATCTCAAATGATTTTCATCCAAGTCACCTTTGAAAGCTTATTAAATCCTCTACCAATTACAATAAATCTCCTGTGATGGGGAGCTTTTGGTAATTGGAGAGGCCTCCAACTACAAGTACATCAAATTTGATGAATAGATTTTATGCTTGCAATGGTCTTCTCATGTACACCTCACGTACATATGAGCCATGCTAATATCTACTTTTGAGGTTAGAATCTACTTTTGTTAAAAGGAGTGGTACGTTTAGGGATTAATGTTATGTAGTTTTCATTTTTCACACACCATCTCGGTGCACAATGAGCAACTGCTGGGCATGCTCTTACATACCCCCTTCTTGAGTACGACGAAAAACACAAAGGGGTGAATATATTAAATGTACGGCACATGTTGAATTGGAGTGACATTATCGAATGTCAAGCATTCAAACAATTAATAATAATGAATTGCCTTGGAAGGGCCAGTCAAATATATTCAGAGAGGCTGACTTCATATCCTTGGGTCATATAACAATGGAGTTATATGGGTAAGTTAGTTGTCAACGAAAAGAGCAAGAAAAAGAGGGGTTCGGTTGTTGAAATTAAAGCACATTCAAGCGGTTCAACTTAAATATTAGCGGCTGACTAACGAGAGGCGATGGACTAGCGAGACCTTCGATCAGTTCTTGTGGTAGTCTAACTTCTAGAAACAAGATGCCGTGCATGCAATTGTTGATCACGACACGAGGCGGGTGCCTCTGTCCATTTCGCGCGACGCCAAACAATTCAAACCGCATCATCATCCTTCATTGTACGGCCGAGCGCATCGGAAAGTTTCCGCTTATCACGCCACCTTTGTTGGCTTTTGACCCTTGAGTCAGCATTAGTAGTCCTGATCTTTTGACCCCTGTTTTTTGAAGTGTTGAAAATCTTATCATCTGTTGAAAGTCTCTAAGCTAGTGGTGGGGGCCCAGTTTGCATAAGAAACAAATTCTTCCAGACAATTTGGCATCAGAATTCTATGCTTTTAAAATCCAACACCACTAACCCTAAATACTCAGTAACTATGCTTAAAGTACACCAACTTATTACCACCATGTTACCTTCAGTACATGTGCATGGAATTCAAACCATTGGCGTAACCTTACACTAGTTTAGTTTTTCATATGGGGTTTTCTTGTGGGTCTTTTCGCTACATTACTTTTTTCTAGCAGTGCATGTGGTATTAATTCCAAAGACTCACTCTATATTGCAAAATCATGAAATTGACGAGGGCTAAAATTTTCAAACTGATTCTACATTTTAGTGTCACCTTCACTAATTATCCTCCCTCACTGTAATCCCTCCTCATTGTTAGCAAAAAGTAGTGTACTCTACATGAATAATATTTCTACTAGTGTTAGTGTTTGATTACCAAGCATGGCTTTGAAACACAAACTTGCAGTTCATAGCCACACTGTATTTGCTGGTGTAGAATAATAGAGTCCATGGTTAAAATCCCAGGTCATTAGTGAACCGAGCTTTTTCATGACCTTTCTCTAATCTTGAGTACTCCAACTTCAAATTATTTGCTGCAAAGTTTGAATAAATCAAGCAAAATTAATAAAAGCTCCCAAATACTCACACGTGAATCGTGACTGTCTGATTGGCTTGGCTTGATGAGCACTCCCTTTGGTTCTATTGAGCTGAGCTTTGCAAAGCAAGGCAAAGCCGAATTCTTCTTTTTCACGTACCAGGAATTCTTTTTCATGCCAATTTAGAGGGTGCTCAGGAATGTTATGGTGGTGGGAGTCAGTCAGCGTTCGGAAAAGCTTTATTATTAGTCTCCCGTGCTAAGGCTGCCACTTACGGTTCTTTCTTTCAAACTCCGAAAGATCTTTAGTCAAAATGCTGATGCATGTGGAAATAGACCACAAGTCAACAAAAATGAATACCTCTGGAGTGCAGCGAACGATAACTTCGCTTAAGTCATGAGACCCGCAACCTAATAAGTCCAATTAATTTATACTTTATGCAGGCTTTAAATTTTCCTACTACTGCCATTGTTTGATTAAAAGTCATAGCTACATAAATTCTACCATCCTCGGGTGCACTCTACCTTATGTTTGAGAATCATGTGCACTCACGACTCCCTCTAAAAACCCTAGGGTTGTATGTCAAAAAAATTATGTATACAAACCTATTATGTCCTAAATATGTGTTTAATATAAGTATACGTTAATATTTTCAGCTCTAAATATGTTTATTGTATGTATATGTCATACGACAATGTTCAAATTACTATACCCCTTGTGTGCACTCATGTATACTTGTACGTGTTTAATACAATGCATCCCCTGGGGACATCACTGAGGTTCTAGATGCACAAAGAAAACATTGAAGGTCACGACAATTCTACCCATGCGTACAAGTGGTATATATTTGTGTTCTAAAATGTAAGCCACCAACATATGAGGATACAATTCACTTAGTCTGGGTGGTAATTGGGATATGTATATCATATATGAGCCACAACACAGAAGGAGAGAGAGAGACAAGTATTGAGTAAGCTTTGAACCTGTTATTATCACACTCTTTAATATCGCGTTTTTGTATCAATGTTTGCTATTGTGTACACGTGTGATTGGACACTTTCCACGTGTCAACTTGTGAGCTCATGTCAAGTTGTGAACTCGTGTATGTTGGTTACCAAAGATGAGATTCTATTTTTTATTTTTTTCTCGAACGTAATTAATTGAATTGAAAATGTTCCTAAATCTCAATGTTTTAACCCCTAAAGGACCGTGGTTTTTCCTGTTTTTGAGCATTATTTTTACCTCTTTCTATTCATTTTCTTATGAATATTTTTTTCCTCTTGATAAAAAATACCAAATCAAACATTTAAATAAAATTTAAGAATTTTTTTAACCAATTTAACAATTTTTCCCATGTCCTCAAAGACGGTCAAAATATATCCAAAATGCTGCAATTTCATCTTTTTCACTTCAAACGCTATAATCTTGCAATCTGTATGGTCAAATTCTATGAAATTTTTACCATGCACTCTCTTGGTAATCTTTAACAAGATCCTACGGTTAAAGTTGAAAAATAATAAGTTTTGAGGTTTATTTTGAGCCTTGCCTGCACTGCCCATTTTCCCCAAAAAAACCCCCTTTTCTTCCAAAACTTCCACTTAAAAAGTCGGAATCAAAAAAAAAATTAGATTCCCATTTTTGTATTGACATACCAAATTCACATGATTTATTTCAAAAAATAAAAATAAAAATTGACACCATGGGAACCTACCCAAATGTTGAAATGTCCTAGTTAGGACACTTGGTCCTTTAGGGGTTAAAGTAATCGAAATATGTAACAAGTAATGGAGAATTTATGTCACATGCATATGAGGTAATTGTGACCTAATTATGACCCTACTTCGAACGCACATCCAAAACCAACCCGTACCTGAGATTCTTACTTGTAATGTACACCATTCACATAGAAAAACCTGCTACACCGGTCAAAATCACCATATACTGGGTGAAATTTGTTCAAATTGGATGAGAGTTTGTTGAAATGGATGAATGTACCCACACCATTCTCCCACCCACAGTATATGGTGATTTCGGCGTAGTCAAGTCAGCTTGGTGGGTCCTGCCCGTCCATATGATAAAAAAAAGACTACAGTACTGTTTCTCTATTTGTTAATTGGTAGGAAGCACATGATAGTACTTGGTGAACCTAATGGAATAATTAAGATAATAATAGGAAAAATTAGACTGATCCAAACACTTTTTAGACAACTTCAACAGCAGAATCTTCTTCATGACTTATGGAAAGTTTACAGTAAACTGTATCCTGGGGAACTGGGAGCAGCCTTTTGGCTTCTTTTTTTTGTTTTTTTTTTCTGTTGGTATAGCGACAAGCACGCTGAAATGGATAGAACTATGCCCATACATGAGTTCATCCATAAAATTATGTATTATAAGGCGCTTGCATCCAAATACTAACCCGGCATGTTAGAATTTTTTTGGAAAGAACTTTGACAATTTCTTTGCCCATTTTTCTACTGTAGAAGTATTCAATTCAAAAATCAAGTAAGATTTTGGAAAAAATTTGCTAGAAAAATAGTTAGCTATTAACATAACATTTAGTAGCCTCTGTGATTGTTGCCTTCTCTCAACAAAATGATGTGGAATATCCCACATCGTTTCATCCCGCCAATGAAATGATGTAGGATATTTCACATCAGTAGCTATGGGGGCACGTGGCATTAAACAAGAGCAATCGACCATAGTGAATTGTTATGAAAAGCACTCACTCAATCACAATTCAATAATGTTTTGTAATTGTTTATTTGATTCAATAGTTCATTCAATTGCAAATCATTGGTCACTCCATATATAAAGGTGGATGAAACTAAAAAGCAACCTTTTGGAAGGCTGCTGAATTTTATGGAAGAGGGATGCCTTTGTATGATCACTTGCATTACTTCTATCCCACAAAAATGAAAATGATACACTATTATGCTAGTAGAGTTATCCAAAAAGCCAAGTTGTATTTGAATAAGATACTATATGTTTTGCTTTAACCTCTAAACGCTCATAAAACCATTTTTTGATTGTTGCCCGAATCTAATGGGCTGCCTAGAACAAAAAGAAATTTAAAAAATAAAAAATATTTTAAATACTACATCAAATCTACTTTCCAATGCAATTTAAATTATGTCAATCCGAGTTAAACTCCACCGGAGAGAATTTTTCAAAGAGGATCACTTCAATATTGTCTTAGTGTTATAAAATTTGTTATTTGGGGAAAGTAATGATGTTCATTCCGTCATTTCGTTTTCTTTCTTGAAATACACAATAAATAAACCAATTGTAAAAAATCATGCTAAATTATAAACTCTAAAAAATAACTATAATTATATAAATTTCCAAAGGTTAATTCTTTTAAATTCATTAAACAAATATCTCAAGTTATTTTTGGAAGTTCGACCGTACGGATGATTTGTAGAGATGATGTCCTAAAATTTGTCAACTGAACCAAACTTCATCAAACATTTGGAAGGCATATCTTATAATACATCTATGTTTTGTCCAATACCCCTTGAGCTTTTTAGGGGTTAATCTCTAAGCTCCCAAGAGACCTTTTTTTTTTGCTGCCCATTTTTCTAGGCTGCTCATTCCTAAAAAACATAACCTTTTCAAAATAAAAAATACGATGTTAAAGGTAAACAAGTCTTCTTTCCAATGCAATTGGAATTATGTCCATCCGAGTAAAACTCCAACGAGAATATTTTTTCAAAGTGAAACGTGTCAATGTTGAAAGGAAGTTTCAACACTTAGGCTTGCCAAAAAAATCTAAGCCAATGAGATTCATTGGGGATTTCAAAGGTATTTTTTTTTAGCTCACATGGGTTGCATGCGATGATTTGAGGGCTCATCCAATTAGAAGAAAGTTGAAGGAATAATCTAATTTAGCCAAAATCTCTTGCGTCATTTCATACCTCCACCCATTAAAAGCTCTCTAGAAAAAAAAACTAATGAATTGAACATCTTGTCAAATAAAGTTATGTATCTTTTTAACTACTTATCTTGAGGATGGTATAAAATGGCACATCATGCCAATTATTTTTTTGGGTTTGAGAGCCTATCAAAGCAAGGTTGTCCGGATTTTTCAAGACTTGAAATTTCAAAAAGTCAATTTCATTTGCTATTATCTTGACAATGTACAGTCAAATGTTTTGTAACTTCGATGGTTTGTACTACCTAGGAGTACAAGATCCTACAGTTGGAATGTGATTTCTCTTTTGGAAAACATTCAAAGATCATCAATGAAATGTTCAAAATGAAGCAGTTTTGGCGAGAAGAGCCCCTTCGGATGTAAACTTAAAGGCCAATATACTCTTATTTGTTCACTCTAAATAATTATAAGGTATGGAAGAGATTACCGGTAGTGGCCTTTTATTATTAGGTGTGTAAGAGCTTGATAGTTTTCAAACTCATAGAAAACTAGTTTAACCGTCAAGAGTGAACAAATAAGAGTATATTAAAGCAAAACACGTGGTATCTTATTCAAACACAACTTGACTTTTAGGAAAACTAGAGTTTCAAAAACAAAAAAGAAGTTGAAGAGCAGTTCAAGTGGAGGAACTTGTAGACTACTTGTCCAGTCCTTTTGAACTTTCAAAAATTATCCTATTTGTGCGACAATTTGGAACTTGTCCTATTTGTGACACTGTGTACCAATAGTATGCACATCAAAATTTCAAATGTAAGACACCAATACACAGTGACCATAAAGTGGTACAAATAGTCACATGAAACAAATAGGGTGGTTTACCTTACATGACCAATATTTTGCCATTTGAAGTCAGGTTCTTCTAGACATCTCACTCGAAATTGCTAGTGGTTGTGTAGAAACGACATTTGTGCCCAGTTTTCCGCGCACAGTACCCTTTGCAGTGCACATGGGCATACATATATTTTGAATGGCAGTCTTGTGGTTTACTGAAGAATGAATTTCAAACTCAATGTTGAAAAAAAGGGCAACTGTTAAGCATGTTTCACACAAACTCAACCACTGCTATTATAGTATTTAGTCCGAGATGCACTAATTGTTTTTATGATGACTCCATTTTTTTACGAAGAATGAATATTTTTACCAAGTGTGCTTATGGATGTTCTCCTACATGAGTAATACCAAAGTCTTCAATCTTGGTAAAAAGAAGTTACCTTGTATAAAAAGTTTTAGCCTTGAGTAAATATACTGAAATCACCATATACTGTGGCCCATGGTATTTTACAAGAGGTTTTACTTATAAAAATTGTCTGAAAACAATGTGGTAAAATTCATCCAAATTGGATGAATGTTAGTTTAAATGGATGAGAAAGTGTCCAAATGGATGAATGTATCCACGCATTCACCCATGGTGATTTTGGTGTAGTTAGTGTGACTCAAACTAAATACTTTAACTTAACCCTTTAGTGCCTAGGGTACTGTAGCAGACAGCTCTGGATTTCAATGGGTTTTTCCACTGTGGTTGAGACTACCAAAAATAGAATGAGTTAAATTAGAAAGTAACCGTACAATTCTATTCTCAACTCGAGAGCACACATTTTATTAAAATTTGAGAATCATCTGATGGTGGGATCGGAAGATTATAGTATGTATTTGAACTGTATAATGCACGCTCAAAAACGAGATTTGGGGGGGTGTGTGACTTCAAAGTTAAATAGAATTTGAGGTAAATTTTCAAAAATAAAAGCAAAGACGTTCAGCTATGCCCTATGTCAACACCTCTCCGTTGCAATCTTTCATATCAAAAATAGACTCACACATAATTATTGTGAGATTTATAAGTGAAAGTGACTTGTCCATGTACGGTTTAGGACAAAATTTTATACGTTGAAAATTGACAGGAGTGGGGACATTAGTCAAGATTGGATTACACACACTAATGGAAGATGAAGAAGAGAACACAATCCAAAAAAATAAAACAAGATAACAAACTTCCAAACACAAGAAATACTACACAATACATATGTTGTATTTGTAAGTATTTACTGTATTTTCAAGTATTTGCAGTATTTTTGCGTTCTGTTGATAGGTATTTTGATAGTTGTACAATTCCAAATTGAATTTTTTTTTTTCTGGAAGGTGCGTAATGTATGTGGGCAAATCTGAACTTCAGAACTGAAGTTCCAATTCTTCACGGATTCTCTGCTATTTGCATTTCCGACGTTGCAGTGACCATAATCTGGCTTGCTAGGCACTAAAGGGTTAAACTTAATGGGTGTACCACTATGAGCTGCATTATCATTTTGTAGTTTTCTGGCCATTCACTCAAGTTCTTTTGAGTGGCTGTTCATTCTAGCCTATAGCATTGCGACTACAAGCAGCTTTTTTATGCCTTCCATCATGGCAAGCACGTACTCTTTTTCCCCTGTTCTTATGATGGCTATAAACACAGGCCTGAGTATGAAATCACATCTCAAGTACCTGAGCACTGTTCGGGAAGTACCGGCAGTTAGTTACAAGTCAATTGGTTGATTTTTCAAAATGACTGGTTGAATCTCAAGAATAGAGGCAAAATATCGGACTAAGTGACTAAGAATTAGTTATATTGAGTATTTATAAAAGAAATGTATGGGATATGTTCTTTAAAAACCAGTTGGTTTGATAAAATAAACTAAGGAAATTGACAGGTTGGCTCAAAAAGTATCCCGAACACTGTACTCGACATCTTTGATTTTTCTTTTTTTGAAACAGATAGAGCTAACCAAAAAGTCAGTCCAAAGGGGAAAGTTTTAGCAAACTCGTGTTGAATTCCTTTTGAACTCATATTGAAATATAAATAGACCAAAAACTAGTCTATGATGAGTTGGGAGACAATCTAAAGCAAGCCACTGCCATCATTCTCCACACCTTGCAATGACTCCCACACCTTCTACCAAAGTTCCAAGCCCATGGCCCACAAGGGGACAATCTATGACATGACACTATCCAACCTAAGTATAGTACAAGAAAGAAGTTAGAAGTAAAGCAAAAAGGGAGGTTAGATGGGCTTCTTTTCGGTTAAGTCACATATATGCTTTATTTCCATTGCACAACAATAGATTACAAACATCACGCTGAACGAAGAGAGTTCGTTTCCGGTACTCCCCTGCGGGTGATTTTTTGGATTTTTCTTCCTACAATATCTGGACTGATCCCAATGCTCTTAATCATTTTCAATTAAGAGCGACGCCCCCACCGTAACATTGAACATGAGACTTAAGAGCAATTCTCGTCATGCTCCGGGTTCCTATCAAGCAAGGAAGTATTAACCCTCATGACATGCATCCAATCAGAATCGAATCGCCGCCCTCGTTGGTGCAAATAAGCACTCTTGCTATCACCTACGTAGATCATGGACATTTCGAACATCTTTGATTTTCTGCTAATTTGGTGTTTGTGTATGTTTTGCATGTTGAGAGCATTGTGTTTTGAAAACAAACATTGAAGTTTCCCAAATGTTCTGAACCTGATTTTTCTTTATTGAAAAGTTGAAGTTCTCGAAATCATTGTTTTCTGAAGGTCTTGGACTATCAATAGGCGCTTTCTTCCCATTCTCAATAGCAAATTTTTTAAGTTAGGGGCAAGAATTTCACATGCTTCTTCAGGAACGAATTCCATGACAACCCATATGGCGTGGATCATTCACAGCAAGGACTTCCCATGAAATTTCTTGTTCCAGAAGCATGTGCAAATTGCAGTTCCTTTTGAGTTTACAAATCTTAACATAAAAATCCAAAGAATATATGAGTAGTTACAGATTCAGAGTTGTCAAAAAAAAAAATCAACCTTTTACTCTTTGACCTTTTAGGAAATAAACAATATTGGATAGAATTTTCTCCACAACAGTTCTTTTGATTTTACCAAAGCCATGTATAATGTACAGTACACAATCTTGATGTTTCCTTGAATTTTGACATGTATCTGAATGTAAAATCTATAGAACATAATAGAGCAGTTCAGGATGTTCCCTTTTGGAACTGAATCAAATGAGCATCTTTTAATGAGATCCACTTTTCACCTACAACTGGTCATGCCAAGAACCATGCCTAGAACTTCAATTCCTCCATTTTTGTAGGTCTCCATAGTATTTCACTTGTTGGAAGTTAACACTACCCATGCTCACAACCATGGATTCAACTACCGTAACCTACCCAATTATAGAAAGGGGAACTTCAGAAATTGCTCTATTGTGTTATGTAAGTCATCTTTGTAAGTCAGTGGTCTTCATTCTATTTAGTTCCATATGTAAAGTCAAATTGACGTACGATAGAATAGATGAATTCTCTTAGTTGAATTTGTACCTTGGAATTACCATTAGGAAGCTTTTCATAAATAGTGGCTCATAAGTAAACACAAATCCAAAACAAGTAAATGGTGTTAGTGGATCAAAATATCTTAGGATAGTAATGGTGAGAGGGCTACAAATAGTATATCATACACTAAACATAACATGCATTTGAGATCATCTCCTAATAAAATTTTGAGCACTTGCACATGGTGTTCAAATCAGATGCCTGAAAAATACTCAAGAATACTAAAAACAATTGACCATTCTAGTAATTTGCAACTATGGTAAACGCTTGAAGCGTTGCATTTAGGTGCGGGTTACCTTACACCACTGAAACGAACTTGCACCAATTGAGAACCTTAAATTCATCGTGTTAGAGCCAAAAAAATTGAATTGAATTCACGGGAGCACATTATCCGTAAACCTATGATCTACTTCAAAATTGAGCAACCAACTCGGTCCCTAGAACTCACCTGCATAGAGTAGCATCTGTGAAGTCAGTTCTAGGTTTCTGTCAACCCTCACCCCAAACAACAAGACATAAATATTTGTACAGAAGCAGTGATTGAGTGTTCAAACACTACGCGGGGCTAAAGAGGTAAACTACCACCTCATAGCCTCAAGGGTGGGTCCTTGGGTGTTTCTATGTTACCGCATCAACAACACTGATATCTACAGGAACAGTCTTGGCATGGAGGCGCCGCACGCCATCCAGACTCTACAACTAGAACCAAGGATGCCACGTAGGATCCATCATACACAGACTTTTAGGCTTCAAAGCAGCTTCAACAAGATCAGACACGCCCCGTTGTACTGATTGGGGGGGTTCTGTTGAATTCTCCTCCTGGAAAACAAACGCAGGAATGATTTCAGTATTTTACAGCAGTTAAAAGCGGTAGGTAAACCACAGATACATTGAACAGGTGGTGACTGACTAGATGGTGCACAGACCTCTTCGGGAAAGCATTGGGGAGCAATTTTCAGGACGCGATTAATCACTTGCTCCACATTCTCAGCTACTTTACTCTTCAACTCCGCTAAGCTCATTCCTCCACCATTTGCGGGTGATGCTCCTGGTGGTCTCCTCCAAGACCAAGAGATAAGCTCATCCCTGAAAAACATTGCTAGCTGGTGTTGAACATGCTGATTCTGCAGTGACAACAACCAACAAGTTTTAAATGATACAGCTCATCAATAAAATGTAAGCTTCGCAAAGACGCTTCAAACAAAGAAAAAACACCGTCTAGTTACCAAATCCTTAGGTACACAAAAGGGCAGCGAGACTTTTATTAATATTGATTATGTTTCCATGGTCATTGGAAATACCATTTTATAAAAGCACTTTGGTTTCATTGGCGCTTATTATGAAAATTTAACGGCACAAACGGGTAAGTTAAAAAAAGAGGAAATTGTTTATCGATTAACCATTGGATCTTGATGAATGACCACTAGTGTTATTATCCCTTCCAAGAAGCCATTGACCTTCAGAAACCCCTATCTCAAATAGACACAAATGCAAACAAGTGATGGAAAGAAACCTTGGGTGCAACGACAGCCTGTGCTGCGGCACACATTGAAGATATAAACAGCCCTTCAACACCAAAGGGGGTGAAAAAGGTCTGCAGGTTTCGGGTCAGTCTGAAAGGAACTGGCTCCGCAAACTCCACCATGCCATGCATGTCGTAAGCTGCCATCACGCAAAGATACACAAACATTAGGAACCAATCTCTTCATACAACACTCGAGCAATCCACAAAAACAAATGCATGAGCAGACAAGAAAAACACAACGAGATCTGGAAGAAGTTGCTCGAAGAGTAACAAGCAAAGAGTATGCGCTAATGTCACTGACAGGCTACAAGGAAACACCCGCGTACAACTAGCGTCATGGCACGTACTTATAAATGAGTCTAGCAGAACTGAGGAACGCATAATGACTTCAGTGACAACCCAACGAGACCTGTCTAACAGGATGTTCAGGATTTTCAGACATGTTAAGCCTATGGAGAAATTTAACAAAAGTTCGAAGTTTTCCTACTTTCAAAGTACGCATCTTCAACGTCGCTAATCTGACCTTCCAAATGAACTGCAATTACTGCAGGAAAAGCATAGATCGGACTTACCAGGATGGAAATCATTCTGAAAGACCTTGCCCGTGTTCTTTGCGAAAAGAATTTTGTTGGGTGACCGTCCTCCAATCTGAAGCATATACGACATGAACCCTGAAAGCGCTAGTTGGACAGCGAACTGCTTCTTAAAAGTCCAAAGATGGTTGCAGGTTGGTAGAGTTTTGTACATAAATTGAGAAAAGACATTCTCGCTGACAAACTTGTTAGTGATTTCGTTATAAGTATGCAGCCTAAGATCAACCACAGCTTCAGGGCTGAGCTGTCCAGTGATAGCCTGATTTAATCGTTCCTTGAAGTGGGTGATTGGAAGGTCCGCTTCTCGACCATAGCGTGCACAATTGATCTCATAAACTTCTCCAAAGGTACTATACATCAAGTCGTCTTCCACCAATCGCACCTGTACAGATTGTCAAATGTCAGGATTAGCAATTCAACCCCATCACAGTACAGTATTAAAACCCCACGAGAGGGCTGGAAAAACCATCGTCACTGTCAATACGGGTATTCTGCCGAGACCCTAAATTTCTTGTTTACCATCCCGTGCAAGACGAACACCTACTGTCTTCAAACCACCTTCCATCGTTTCCCCCCCCCCCCCCCCCCCCCCCCCCCATCCCGTAAACCACATCGCAGTACACTATCTCATCAATCTCATTATTCTTTGGCAACAAAAACTGTTTCTTTCAAGAAATAAATGAATATCATTAACACCGTCAGCAGCGATAAGGAACAGATAAACCCCATGTCTTGATCCAATCCCAACAATGGGTACAAGACTACAACTACCGACATACGAGATTTTAACACCCAAAGCGCATAAGTTTGAAAGAAGGTAGGTCACCCTGAAAAAAGCAGAGTTAATTCTACGGTGACACAAACTCCACAACAGACAAACACCCTGGTTGCTCGAACCACCTGAAATCACTCGTTGAAAGTTAGAGCACTGACAAACCTGAGGCCAGACGGGAATAATAATGGGAGTGTTAAAGGCAAGATGGCGCCGCCGTGACTCTTTATGCTTCTCAAGCAAGCGGTTAAGCACTCTGAAGAGCTGCACCATCCGCTCATCACTGCGCGCACTTGGAGTCAAGGAGGTCTGCACTAGAAAGTGCTTTTGCGAGCCATCATTGCCCACCAAAGTGAGCCTCCGATGGCTGCTGCCATGGCGCCGAACAATCGGGACATCCGCTCCAATTCGGTCGAGCTTCACTGTATGGTCAGGGGCTACCTCCTGAGGAACAAATCAAGGGAACAATACCATCAATGTCAAATGTTTGGTCTTAGCCTGAAATCTCCAGTCAAACGCTTCGTTATATTTAGAAGAGACCAGTGGCCGGCAGCTCATGCCTGCTTCCTGTATAGGTTGTCACAAACTCAGACCATCAAAAACCTACTCAGAATGCAATGTGTGACCTAGAAAAGGGGAGTCGAAATTACCTGATCATTAAAATATTGACCAGGGACTTCAATATCCAGTACATGAAATTCTCGTAATTGGCGGCTTTCTTCTTCCAACTTCAGTACTGCTGGTAACCTATCCTCTACATTGCTCTGAAAAAGAAGCACAAAGTTGTTTCAGCACGTGACAATTTCAGTTGCATCAAAATATCCAAAGTGAACAAGATATCCTGTTGGTTCGGGCATCATTGTATAAGCTGTTATAGGGTATAAACATGCGCACTTAGAGCCTAGTCATGGAAGACTATACGTAACGCAATCGAGGCCTTACTTGCAGAACTCCTTTCCAGGTCTTCAGCTTTTCAGTCAACTCAGCCAGAGTTGCAGGAAATGTGTTCGCACTATCAGGGTCGAGGTCCCTCTCAAATTCCCGCTTGTACTCATTGACGAAATCGACGTGCTTATTGATAGTGTCTACGGAAAAGCATGCCCGACAAACTCCAGCTAATTCCTTCTTCAAAGATTGAGGAACCTCTGCTGTAGTAGCTGTAGGATACTTGTAACATCGATGCAATAAAGCGTGAACCACCGCCAACAGTCGTTCCTCTGGAAGTGGTACAAATCGTGCACCTATCTCTGTCAACATTACCTGTGACCAGATCATCAAGTAAATACTCCAGGTGATCATAGAGCCAAACACACAAAAACAGACGTACTTCGTGACGAAATAGGAACGGGTTGAAAGCTAGACTTGCCACAGTTGAGAAATATATTTCTATTAAGTTTCAATCAAGATTTAATCAAAAACAAGATGTTACCTCAAGCTCATTTGCTAAATTCGTATGCTTCGTCCTTAAAGCCTCCATAATATCCTTGGCAGCTTCAAACGCTCCAAGTGCAAGTGATGGTCCAGTTGGACTACTTGGCCATGTGGCACTGCTCAACCTCCGCAATGTCTGAGGTTCCCCTGACAGTGATGCTCCAGATACGTTCGAGCCAGAAGGCATACTATCTCCACCAGAGCCACCCCTCTCTGTCTCTTGTCCAGTGATCGTAGATGTTTCCGTACCACTTTGCAATGTTGCAGATCCCGTTTGACTCCCCTGATCCATCGATAACAAATGCAGAGTGTCAAATGAACTGAACTTGTAGATTCAAGACTAGCATTTAAAATCAAGCAACTCTCATGTAGAGTAGGTGAACATTCACGAACTTCGAGATCCTAAGTGTAGGGTGTGCCAAGGCAGCAGAGCCCAACTCATTTTCCATGTTATCTCCAAAACTTTGATAATTAGTACAAGACTAGTGTGGCCGTTGGCACCCGTGTCCCCCGTGTTCCCCGTGCTCCCCGTGTTCCCCATGTTCCCTGTGCTCCCCGTGTTCCCCGTCCTCCCCGTGTTCCCATGCGTTCCCCGTGCTTTTGCTTTTGCTTATTACAATAATTTACCCATAATTTAATTCAATTTATGGTGACAAAATTTGGTTAAAGATCCATAACTTTCACACCGTAGGTCCAAAAGCTACGAAACGCCTTTGATTTAGCTAAACTCGCCAACAATGCCAAGAATGCGACCAGCGGGCACCTGGGCACCTGGGCACCTGGGCACCTGGTCAGGGAAATATCAACATTACATACAAACAAACAAACAAACAAACTACCTTCCTTCTTCCTTAATGTATAGATTATTACCTGATTGCCCGATGGCATCTGATTGCCAGGAGAGGTATCACTACTATTATTTGCCGGTGATGCAGCGACGTCAGATGAATTAGCAAAATTTGATACAGTTGATGAAGCCATCTGTGCCTGAGAACGATTTGGAGCACCCCTCAGCATCTCCGATTTCCCAGCGATGTCACGACGCTCCAGTAAATATGTGCGAAGCCAATAATATAAAGCCTGTCACAGTTGAGAAATAAACTTTAGATTCAACATACTACTTGAATGAGAGCCTTGAACAGCTAAATGAAGCTAATAACGCATTGTGACTAGATTTAAGACATAAGATTTGAGACTAGATGAAAAGATTATCTCAAACGCCGTTATGGGACAGCAACTAGACCAGATTTGCAGAATCCCCTTGACAGAACATGAGATGGCAGCATCCACTCCTCACTCGAGGTCACTTTTAAGAAACCCCGGGTCAAGGGTAAGAAAACAGAAGAATCTGCACATATTGACTCATACGTACAATCCGACCCTTCAAACAGTGACTGATAGCTGTGTGAAGTGGTCTCCCACTACGACTTCTGAGAAGTGAACAAGCCTAAGCAGGAAGGAACTGCATTAGTGATTTCCGCACTTTTAGAACATTTAAGAGAAGGTCGTGCTACTTTAGTGCAGTGTTGAGGTCCGACCTGTGGAAAGACGGCCGCAAGCTTGAGTATAACGTTCTTGCAGCTTGCTGCCTCGGGCCTCTGTAAGGACAGCAGCAGTTGCGGAATCCATGCAAGCCAAACCCATTGAGGGATAGAGTCGCAATACTTATCAAAAGCCTTGCTCACTGCCCCAGTCTGATTGTCAAAACTCAGCAAATAAAGCACTCTGGCTAAGTGGTTATGCCCGTGCTTGATACCGTACTTGATACCTTGTAGAAAGCAGCTCACAGCATACTCCAGCCACAAATCATCATTATTTTCCTTGTAAACCTACACAACCACAGAAGCCTCTCAACTCAACAGAAATACGACACACATAATTAATAACTTCAACAAGATAATGATGATCAGAAATCCATAGTAAAAGTGCAGCATGCAAAATCCAGAAAGCTTTATATAGTGAACTGAGCCCATCCAACATGTGGCATGACACACACCAAAATTCAGTTAATTAGCAGTGATGTTTAGCTCGTTTGCAAATTAAAAAGAAACCTGATCGCAATGATTGCCCCAGCTTATCCACCCCTTCGGAAGATGCTTGTAGAGAGAGATTGCAGTGGAATATGCTTGATTTGCATGTTCCATGTCATTTGTCTTTTGCAAAAAGTCCCCCTTCAGTCGAAAAATCTCTGCTTTATGCTGCGGAGGGAAGTATTCCAAGTTGGTTGTGTTGATGAGACTCAATCCACTCGATAGTTCTCCCTTCATTTCCAGATACGCCTTTGCCTGCTCCCGAATTTTAACGAACGCTTCCTGTACACACAAAAGACCCACACACAGTGAAGAAAATATTTTTAAATATTGCAAGAAATAAATCTAGATCATTTCGGGCCTCAGCTGACAAAAACAAACGCTCACCTGCACCTCCATCGTAAGAAATCCGTACATCTTGTTCAGCACACTAACGCACACTTCATAGAGCCCTTGCCTACGGGCCACATACGCAAGCTTGTTGACGCTCCATGCCTTGTCACGGAAACCCAGTTGATGCAATTGAGGATTTGTTTCTGAAAAGCCCTTAAAAGCATTGATCACCGTGTTGTACATATGATTACGCCATTGTAGAAGGTCCATCCAAATGGTCAGTTCATCCCATTCGTTAGGTGTCCGTAAGCGCCAAGTTTCTAAGATATCCTTCAAGTCCACATAAGCACCGGCAGGACCCTGCACGAAACAATCGAGATCCTGAGAATTTGATTTCTAATAAATTACATGCAAAGCTCGCAATCACATCCAGGGAAATATTTCTACAACCAAAGAAATAGATATACTCCTTTTGGTTGTGCATTGATAGCAATTTAAGCAGCAAGTGCAAGATATATTCAGGAACTGAATTGATCAACATCATAAACCGGATGAAATACTATGTAAGTCATTTATAGGCCCCCTTCCACAACCTCAAGCCTGATCGTTTCTAACTTCAACCTTTCGACCTTCAAAAAGGTCAAATATCGACATTCAATAATTTTCTCAGAACTCCATCAAATTGAGAAAATAGTCGTGACTTTCCAAAAAAACCTTAGGAAACAAAGAGAGCCCATTTGACTTTGGGGTCACCACTCCCAGAATAGAACTAAAATTAACAAACCTACACATGTAAGGCCTGGTGTGACTCACCTGTATTCCTGTCATCTGCCCGGATCCTTGGGGTTGGGTTTTGTTACCATTTCCGATCTCTAGAAGCACCCGTGCTGATTCCTGCAGTTCCACCAACTGCTGGAACTGCTGCAAAAGAGGGATATGAGATTGGACAGCCATTTCTGGTAATTGCCACCATTCGTGAAGTGCCAACTCAACCCCTTGTCCAACCCGGACATCGGCCTCAGTCACACTGGCTAAACTACCCTCATTAAGAGCCGCATATGCCTGTACCATGCGAAACTTAGGTGATTCATCAACTTGCGCCTTAGGCAAGACAGTGTCCTTTAGTAACGTCCAGTCTGGAACTTTAATAAGAGTGTCAAGCAGAATATCATAGTTCTCAACACTTCGACCAAAGTCCACCAGTATTTCCCACTGATTGAGGCGTTTCGCACATGCAACCCACTGTTCCTCCCAGAGACACATTTCAGCCTTTGAAACCACTCCAGTGTTGTACGAACCCTGTATACAAAATACAAAAGAATGAATATAGATAATCTAATGAAAAAAATAAATCAGAATGACAATAAAAAAAGATTAAATGATTCACAGTCTACTTCAGGCACTCATAAAAAATGCATACAAAAAAACTGAAATGTGACCTTCAACCGTTCACCTGTGTTGCCTTGTTCATAGCATTGTAGAAAACATCCTGAGCTCGTTGCCACAAGCCATGTTGAAGCAGTGAAAGGCCAGCTCTTGTATCAGGAGTAATCGTCCGTCGTTTCCACAACCCATATCTAACATCTTCTTCATTCAGCATGCGATAGAGTTCTGCTAATGCGTCAAAACAGCGTGTTTCCTACAAAGCGTTCAGGTCAATCTCATCAGTCACCAGGAAAATGGTCTTTGCATGCAATAAATGGTAACGCAAAAGAGCATTCACACAAGCCTCTGAAGTGAGATATAAGATGTTACTATCATGTTCCGACATCAACTAAAATGCTCAAGACGCACATAACAATGAAATGATATGCGTATACTGTAGTTTCCTATGTGTTTCAGCGCCTACCTGTGGAAACAGCATCACATGGCTCTCGAGTAAGGAGATAGCAATATGCCAGGCATTATATGTTTTCCCCAGAAACTTAATCAATTCACTGGGTATCTTGGGTTGTGGCTGACTGAGGGACAGGCCCTCCAGCAAGGCCTGGACCACATTTGGTCGCTTATCCAATTGCTTGCTGTGATAGTCCTTCGACAGCAAAGTTATCATTGGTTTGGCAAGCATTACTTGCTCCTCTTTCTGAAGTGTAGCCCAGACAATAGGGAACACCAACACCCACATGTGATAAGCAACATGAGCATCTGTGTGTGCAAGTTCTCTAAGCGGCATCACCAGGTCAGCAACCTGAACAAACAGAAACATGGCGTCAGCTTTGTGAGAAGGACACTGAATGTGCCGTCTGTAAATCAATATGAATTTATGGGACCCTAAGGCGCTTAACTGAATTCAGTTTCCCTAAGGTGCAACTAAATTGTGTCAAAATGAGAACTACAAGCTAGATGATCACATTCTAATATCCCAAGCATTACTTCTATGCATCCACGAGAAAGGATGCTAGCACTAGTACAGGCAATGTCATATTCCTCCAAAAAAAATAAAACTGAACTATACAGATACATATATTCGAGAAAAGCTACTTAAGACATAAATCTATCTTAAATTTCGTACAGCACTATCTCCGAGCTCTCACCAACATCTAAACCAAGGTTCTTTATCAAGACACGCAATGTCACTCATTTTCAAAATTTACTAATTTGAATCAAAGAGAGTAGACAAACCTGAAGTTTGCTGACTTCATTTAAAAATCTCGCATGCTTGTTAACAATACCCATGAACGTAGCCGTTGCTCCATCCGGTTCATCAGGTGGATCAGATACCTGCTGTTGCATTCCAGCTCGTTCTGGGACTCCTCCAGAAGCCATCAACGGAGGAACCTGCAACATCAAGATCGCATGTCTACAATGAGAGAAACCTTAAAATAAAGGGCTAGAGGAACATATCATAGCTCAAAAACATTAAAAAATAAAAAGTTAAGAGCAAGGAGATGTAGAGCTAGCTAACAGCAGAAAGCTCATTCACGTAGCAAGTTCAACCTGTATCTTTGTTAATTCTGACAACTAGAACCTGACCTGTGCAGAATTTGGAGCCAGTGTGATAGGTTCATGTTCTACTAGTATGGCAAGTAACAGATCAAGACTCTGTTTGAGCCAGAACACATCGCTAAGGGCCTCCCACTCTTGTGTTTGAATTATATATTGCAAACGAGTGAACAAGGTTTTGCTGATGGAATCGTGATAAAGAGTGAAAAACTTCTGACGCATCTCCGGGTCTCGAGAGCGTAATCCCAGCATAAATTGCCGCTCAACCTTCTGGAAAACTTCTTGCCTAACTGACAAGTTGTACCTATAAAGACAATCAAAACGTCCATCATTAAGGAGCACATAAGACTACCTCAAAATCGAAATCTCCATCCAATATTCAAAAAGACAATATGAGACAAAGAACACAAGAAGCTGAAGAAAAACCACATAAAATATACTTATATGAGCCTCCTGGTATATGCCAGTAGTAACGAACCACAGTAGAGAAATCAAAATCGCACGGTTGGTGTAACGCTTACTTAGTTGTATCTGAACACAGCCGATGAAGTAATTTGAGATACATCTGATCCCATTCCTCTAATACCGCTGGAGTCATACCAGAACAATCAACAGTGGCCAAGTGCTTCATGAAGGCTACTACATCTTTCATAACCAGAGGAGCTGTAGAGGCAACCTGACTTGACCCCTTGAAGTCATGTTCCACCCAATCTCTCACTAGTTCCAAAATCGCAAGTAGTACCCCAGTATCAGTCCCCTTCTCCCCCAGAACAGTTTGAAGTGTTTGACAAAACAACCGTTTACACTCTGGCATTAATAAAACACGTTCACTAATGAGTTTCAACAGAGTCTTCAGGTTATTGACAGATAGCGCAAGGTCTGCCGACCCACGTCCTGTTTGGTTCGGAATATCAGCCTCCAGCCTGTGCCCGCTCTGGTAAACAATGCAAGATAAACTGTTAGTGTGAACAGGAGGGAACTGAAACTACATTCTCGTAACCAATTACGGAACAGCCTTCAATAATGGGTTCATCTACATTCATCACATAGCATACAACACATTTCCACATAAATCTGGCAATTGGACTGAATTTTGTTGCCCAGAAATTCACTTGAGGATTTCTACCTGGCGCGCAATTTGTGCAGATGTTGTAGCCATTTCTCGTGCAAGACGTTGAAATACTCGCACCAAATACATCATCAGCTTATCGACATACTGCTTGTTCCCAGCTACAAGTGTGTTCAATATGTTGAGAGTGAAACTGATCAAAACATTCAAAACTGAAGCCTCAAGAGGCGGCTGGGTTTGATTGGCTGTCACAGTTGTCAACTGCTTCTGGATAAGCTCCTCGACCTTTTGATGCAGAAGCTTCACATCCTGATGGGTGTCGGGAGCATCCACTGGAAATGCCTCAAATACCATTTTCAGCAAAATGCAGAGCGAATTACCAATCTCCGGTAACTTGCAATTAAAAGAAGGTTCCAGCACCTGCATAAAATATATAAGATCGAGAGAATTAATTTCTTGTAAAGAGCCTAAAATGACCGGCATTAAGACCCACCAATGCACATGCTTCTTCTAAACTTCACGCTTCGTACCTGGATAATATGATGAACATTATTACGAATGAACAGATGTGGTTGCTTTTCCACTGCCTTGTTCATTACATCTAATCCTTGAGCCAATGCCGTGGCTGGATCTTTGCTTTGCCCAGCTGGTTGTTGTGCAGACAATATTTTCTCCAGATAGTTGAACTTCACATTTGCATGTGGCCAGACCTCAAGTGCTTGCGTCAAAAGTTCAAGTGCTTGCGTCAAAAGTTCAAGTGCTTGCTTATACATAGCCTGTGTCTCTTTATCCTTGGGTTCAGTAACTAACGCCACCTGTACAAAATAGAAGTAACCCCAATCAAACTGCAACCCTACAGATGCAGCATCTCAACGCATGACGCAGTTCATCATTGCAGGAGATCGTAACCACAGAAAATCATAACACAAAACAGGTTCCAAGCCAAAACTAGCAACCCAGAGACAATATCAACAAATAAAATCCATAATACGCATTCAATAGTACTCTAACCATCAAAGGTGCAGATGAATCACCCGTATCAAGAAGTTTATAATCATTTCCTCCATTGCAGCATTAGGTTTAAACTCCTCGTCAGCCTGCCCCATGGAACCAGGAGTACCAATGTTGGGTATAGAGCTCGTGGGACCTGTTGGTAGGTTGGGAGACATCCCTGCAAGAGCAGGCAATCCAGACTCTGGCTTTGTCCGTTTACTTGTATCCTCTCCAACACCACTTAACCCTGCAGCCTCTGCTGTTCGTTTTGTTCCTGAATTGCCTACTGCACTTGCTTCTACAAGATTCTGCCCATCTACGCCAACGGACTTACTCTGCCCATCTCCATCTACAGAGCTTCCTTTGGCTTCCGCCTGCCTCCGCTTCTCCCACATCACTACCAAACCAGCAAGATCAATGGCAAGACGCCGATTCTCTGGTGGAGTATTCTGCGGTAAACCCAGTCTGCTAAGTGAGTTAACCATCTGGGGAACAAACTGAGCACGACAATTGTAGAATAGATCGGCGTGGCGGACCAAAAGCTGGAATATATGTATAAGGTTTGGCACTGAATGTCCTTCTTCCACCAGAATCTTTTTAGTGTAGCGAATCCAGATCGGAATCTTAATTTCACCCAGTGGGAGACGTCGTGGAAGAGCAGGCATCAAAATATCAAGTGCTTGCTTCACCAGAACCCGGTTCTCAGGTTGGCATGTTCGCAGGAGGGCAACAAATACCTGCATTAACAACAAATTGACAGTGTGTGAGCAGGGAAGTTGAATCTCCATCCTCCAAACACTCACTTAACCCCTAAAGGATGGACCCCTTGAAGTAAGTGGGTGTTCAGTGGGTGTTAAGTAACTGTAAAAATGAACCCCTTGAAGTAAAACGTGATTAAAAGAAAATCTATGCCTTTTTACTTCACTCCAACCGTAGGATCTTCAAACTAACTTTGAATATGAGTAGTAATCCAAAATGCGGCCGTTGAAAGTCGGCCATTAGTGAGATTATACCATCAAAAGTGGATTGAAAGGTGTCTTTTTCCTCCTGCCCAGGGGTAAACGTTTCTCACGAATGTGATGACCTTCATTAGTACAAAATTGAGAAGGAAGAGGCCATTGGGATCATTTGGCCAACTCCTGCCCGCAATTAAAATTCTGTCTTTGTGGCTGCATAAATGATGCGTAAATCCACCTAAAATAAAAACTAGATTCCCATGTTCATCCCAAAATAATCCATTACCAAAGACTAAGGTCTAAAGCTAACTTCGTAATGAGCTGCCCAAACTCCCAAATTTTGCCTAGTCCATTAGGGGTTAAGTAACGACACCACACAAAAACACCACAGGAAACTGTAAGATCAATGTTCACGAACCTGTAGAATGATTTTTTCCGGTGCTTGGTATGCCTCCAAAAACTGGCATACGTTCACAAAAGCCCACTGCTTGCTCGCACTTTCCTCCCGCTTCAAATGATTCCAGCCAAACTTGATAAGCTCCTTACGATGGTGAACAAGATCGTTTGGAAGATGCTTCAGCAAAAGAGTAGCTAATTGGAGCAACTCGATTCGCAAAGATTCGTCATAATCTGCACTAACTTCCTCTGGAGGATCTAGAAGCTTTTCAATGATGGTCTTGATAATAGTTGGGTCTACAACATCCCAACTCTGATTTTGCTGAAAGGAATGAGTGAGCATAGGCAAAATGAGCATCTGCATAGCTACCACCAGGACATCTTGGGGAAGTCGCTTAGTCTGAAAAAGGTCTAGAAAGCAAAGCAGCACGGCCTTCTTCTCCTGTGGCGAGTATCCTTCCCCAACCTAGATGTAATGATCAGAAATCAAGATGGTTAGGTACGTTAATATATACATGCCCCAAAAAAAATGCGGAAGCACAGTAGGTCGTGTCATCGTGATTGCCATGAGGAAATTATAAGTAATTCAACCCTGCAAACAACCTTGATCTTTTGTTTACTATTGCACACTACTGGACAATTAATTAGACAGATATAATGCCAGTTGCATATCCCAAAGGGCCGTACCTCAACCATGTAGTATTCTTTCAAGAAGGTGTAGTCAATCCGTGTCTGCACTAAGAAGATGGACAGCATCTCAAAGAGAACGTTGACCTCAGCCTTATCATGACGTAGATAATTCAGAAAGCACTTCACCAAACGCTTACTTTCCTTCACCTGCTCATGCATGCACAATTACTCAACCTCAAAGAAAGCTCCAATCTAGAAGGCAAAATAAAGGCTAAATCCGAATACCAAAACTTCACGTATGCCAACCCAAAGACTTCCCCAATTTCATAAGACCTGTACGAATCCATCAACACACTTCTACGACCCAAAAAAGAGGCCACTCTCCCCAATTTAAGAGCGCCACTTTCCCCTTTACCAACACAAAAATGTAAGGTTATGAAGACACAAGTTGCGAGCACTTGCCTGATTCAGACTAAGACCTTGTTCATTAACTAGGCGTGCTTGCCGAGCAGGGGACTGCCAAAGCCTCACCAAAGCATCAAAAACCGCACGATTTTGAAATAACCAATCCGGGGAAAGCTTAACTAATGCAGACACAAGAGCCACCCCTTGAAACTGAGCTTCTGCTGTCGCCTGAATACCACCTGTTCCAGCAGTACCAGATCCAGCTTCTGCCCCACCAGCCGGAATCACAGGAGCAGCATTTTCCTCAGCAGGAGCTGGGAAGGCGCTCTGAATGATTTTAGTAGGAGAACGAGCAAGCTCCTCACGTAATTGCTGTCCCGCTTCTGATTGAATGATATCCATGAACCTAATCAAATTAAGAAAAAAATCAGTTGCCGCATATTTCCAAGGTGGAGGATTATCTACCGTAGCGTTCAGCATCTATGTCGAAGACGTAGCAAACACAGTAAGCGAGTTGTAATTCCCAGACAAAATATGAAATACATCCCCATTCAAAATAGAATTGCAGAAGTGTCAAAAAAACGTCACAACATGTAATGCAATGCCTGTGGGATGAACATCAGCCCGCATCCACAAGATGCTTACCGTCGAAACACAGTTGCTTGAGTGAGGCGGCCGAGAAAGTAATCTACAGCGTCAGGAGCATAGCGATTGAGAAACTTAGTGAGCGGCAGGCGATACGGACTATTAAGTTCACTGTAGACTTGACTTGGAGGAAGAGCAGCCTCCAATTGCATAGTTAAGGTCACTAGTTGGTCCAAGAACTTCCCAGCTGCTGCTGGAAGCAGATGAAAAAGCTCAATTATTGCTGCAAAACCCTCAAAATACCAGACCCGAGTTAAACCATTGGTATCTTCTCAGCTATTGAAACGTCATTTCCGAACAATTTGCTTTTCAAGTTGTCTCCCAGACATAATGGCAACAACAGTTTGCTTGGTTACCAGAAATCAAATATAGAGAGCTTTTCAAAGAAATGCTAACGCAAATACCTCCAGCAATTTTGGGCTCCTCCCCTGCCTTCCAAGATTTCTGTGATAGAGCGAGTTTCTCAGGTTCCAGCCACTTCTTCAGATGTTCCATTAGTTTTTCACCAAGAGTAACATTGAACCAATTAGAGAGAAGCTCAAGCAAACGAGCTAAACCCTGTAACAGTGGCATTGTCAAGTTCTTGTGATGCGCCAAGTTCACAAGGATGGGCCGAAGGCTACTCTGGAGCAACTCTTTTGGCATTTTCTGTTGTTGAATGACCTGTGAATACCACAAAATTTCAGGCTCTCAATGACACTACAGCAGCAAAAAACTGACATTTGTTGATCTGTAGACAATTGTTCTACAACGCTTTTTATGCTAAGAATCCAAAAACTTATATTAAAAGCAATGAGTTAAATCTATTACGTGGATGATATTTCAATTCAAGAAAGCCTTTTGATAAGCTTGTATAGGAACACATTCTGCTTGTTGGAATGTATCGCATTGATTTGAAGCATCATAAGCGATTGCATGACTACGTGAAATTAGCGACAACGTAACCTGCACTTAGATAAAATGAAATGGGAAAAAAGACACACCTGACGGAGACCCTCCTTGGCAACAGCAACAATTTCAGGGGTGCGGCAAGTGAGTGACTTGAAAAACATTGCAATGATTCGTGACCTTAAGTCTGCATGGCTTTGAGTCTTAAAATCTGCCCACGCCATTGCTGTACACAAAAGCTCTATACAAACAGTTCGTAGTTTCGTCAATGTGGCAGCCATCTTGGGATTCATGAACTTGCCACTAAGAAGAGATTCATCAGCTTCTGCAATCTGTAGTGACTCCTGAAGGATGCTGACGAGTTCGGTTCTCATCTTCAAAAGTGGTGGTCGTAGAGCAAGACAAAAGTTCAGTGCCATCACAGTGCCAACCTGTAATAAAGAAATCATCTCCATTAATGCAGACCACAAAGGTTCAAATATTTTACATGTCACCTGTGGTCATCTAGAAAGCGGAGAACTCCCTTACGAGTTGATTGAAAATATCAAAGACACTAATTTTTTGCGTATTCACAAGTTACAATCTGATGAGTTTCCTCAGCATCAAAACATGATTCAAAACATGATTCATGCAAAATCAACACTGCTTGAACAAATAGGTATCTCTAAAGACTCGAAGCAAGACACAACGACATAATTCTAATTAGTCATGGGGTCAAGACTATTCGAGCATGAAGCAGCAACTTGAAGGAAATGGGAATAAAAAATCGTACTTAGAATGGGTTAGGAAATCATACTTGTTGTTCAGCATGCTTGCTACGAAGAGGCCTTACGACCAATGGCTGTAGCAGAGGTTGATAGAGGGGCTCCAGCAACTCTGAAACCTCACTACCTGTTCGACTGGCCAACAGTGCAAGGCATGACTGTACATTTTTTCGAACTATGTAACTTGCGTTCGAATTAAAAAGTTCCCCTGCAAGTACCTCTACAACCCCTTGAAAGCTTACTCTCCGTGTCTCACTGTTGTTCTCTTCCACATTGTTGACAACGCGTAGAACTTGATTTAGAACTTGACTTGCCTCCTCTTGCTCAGCATTAGCATGCGGTGGCAACCGTTTCAGTACATAAATCAGTGCCCGCACAGCACGAACCTGTCATAAGCATGGAAGATACGATGCCAATGTCAACACCCCGTGACATTATTCGAATTGCTAACACAAACGACAAAATGCTCAGCGCAACGTTATAAAGTAATGAAATACCTGAAACTGGCATAACATCTCCACAGTGGCCTTTCCAACCAACGCCCCAAGTCCCATAACACCTCCCATCTGCGCTTGCCAAGTACTTCCATAGCAACAGTGCAAGAGACGAGGAAGGAGTTGCTCAAAAACAGGAACCCTTACCCCCGGTGGAGGAGAATACACAGGGTTCATGGATGGGCTTGATACACTCATAGGTGTTCCAGGGTTACTCACCCCTCTAGGAGTAAGGACACCTGTGTGCTTAGAACGAGCTAGTAGAAGTAGAGTCTCAGCAAATATATTGAGGCCATTTAAAGCAGCCTTCGCATGTACTCGATTCTCATCAGCCAACACTGCAACGAGTGCGTCAAGGAAGATGAGAGGATCTAGTTCTTTGAGATTTGCTTGAGCCCGATTGCTGCGTGTTCTAGCATTAGGTACACCAGAAGTACCAACAGTGCTAAGCGACCCGGAACTACCCCCGGGATTGTTACCAGCTGACTCCACATGAAAAATCATTGCAAAATGGCGGCAAATATTAGCAGCAAAATCATCCTTCCCATCTTGCAGCTCGGTCTCCATACTCGCTGCAATGACTGTCATGAGGAGCACCTTAAAAACACTTCTTTCTGCCATAAGCTGGGTCTTGGTCTTAACTCCCAAATCAACCTGTGAAAATCAGAACAATGTAAGTGGGTATCTCACCTAACAAAAATTCACATAAATGCCTGTGTTTGTCTTGAATGAGACCTCATTGAACACGGAAAAGTAATAAGAACCAAAAGAGTGTGCGTTAATAAGACCTTCACGTTTGGATTTTCTGCTCTGCGTCGAGAAGGATCAACCGAGGTGATGAACATTGTGCTGAGCTGCCCAGGGGTAACCCCTTCACCTCCCACATTCCCCTTCAGATTCAGCACAGAGGCTAAGCACACCCTCAAAAATTTCAGCGCATGCTTTCGGTAAAAAGAGTCTACCCCAACCTGTGTCCCCATAACAGCAGCTCGAGCAAGATAGATACACCTATCTAATGGTACAAGAAAGGATGTTGTGGGCTCAAACGTTAAGATTAAACGGAGTCCATGTTCAGGATTTTCTTTGCACTCCAGACTCAACGGTTCTTTCAAAAAACGACGATTGCGACCGCCTAATTTCCCCAACAATTGGAGAGCTTTGCCACCCCACAGATAGGGCTTTGGTCGAAGATGCGACCAGAGGGTCAATATGAGGTCAGACATGACCGTCGCCATGCTAGGCTCCAAAAACTCTGGATTGAGGCTATCAATCCAAAATTCGAGTGTCCGCAAGCCCAGCGCAACAAGCTCGTCACTGCCTCCAAGCGCAAGCACTAGTGGCTTCATTAACCGGTGCAGATGGGGAAGCAGAGAACTTAAACGTGCAGGGAGGGTGAGACACAGCTCAACCACCAGATCTATCATGTCCAAGCCGGTAGGTCCTTCTACCATAGCAAGCAGCATGTTAAGGCATGGCTGCAACGTGGGAATGAACTCCCGAAATAGCAGTTCAAATTTCCCACCAGAAAGTGCCCGAAACATTGTACGGAGCAGTTGCATATACCCGAGTGGCTTCTCCACCTCCGTGGCATTCTTCATGCATGACTCCATTAGGGTTATAACATGAGGTTGTAGCACCCGTTCACAATCAGGTGCAAACTTGGCAACAGCAACAAAGAGATAACGGAAGAGCTGCAACACAAGTTTTGCTGCAGGAGTGTCTGGATGCTTCAGTGCATCCAACTTGCTCGTCACGAGATAATTCACCAGAACATCTGCAAAATGTTTCGTAACCTGCCACTTCAGAGAAACTTGTCAGCATGCCATTTCAGCATCTGATAACATAACCATTCAAAGCTACCACTTCAATTTAAATGAAATACAGTTCAATTGCACAAACTTTGAACAAGATCAAAACAAACAAAAGCTTCCATATTAAAACATATTTAATATATGTAAGCTAGTGTTGACCTTGGGTGTGTAAAGAAGAGTCGAGAAAATCTGGAGAAGCTGCGGGTTGGCAAGCATGCAATCAAACAACTGAGGCATGCAGAGCGAGAACATGTCCATCAGATTGCGGTGCTCCATCACAGCAAAAACTGAAGAATAGTGAGAATACATTTCTTTCTCTTCGTCCTTTTCCTTGAAGAGAGCCAAGCAGTGAAGGCCACTCTTCAAAATTCCTGATGCAAGGCGGACCTGAAACACGACAAAATTAACGATCATCAGCAGTGAGATATAGAGGAATTGCAGAAAATCGTAAGAGTCTGACCAAACTCAGCTTCAGCAGTGCCACCATCAACTACCAAAAACATCTATAATTATTTATTAACAATGACGTTAACCATAAATGTAGACATAACAATGTGGGCTGATCATTAGTTTAATATTACTGTGGGATAAATTGCATTCTTACGCAAATCAATAAAAATCCGAAGGAACTCAAACTTCTTGAGCAGATCAAAGACAAAAAGAGTCCTTCAACTGACAGCTATCACCGAAATACAAGCCGGGTCTACATGGTGCAATAAAAATTCCACAGTTCCCCTAAAACTGGGCTAACCTCCTCCTCTCTCATGCCTTTCACAGGAACAGGGCCATTGTTCATCTGAGGCAACTGTGTTGCATTGAAGTGAGTGATGCTCCAAACCAGAGTCTTCATTCCTGGTGAGAAAAGACGACCAACTTTCAGGAGTGAACGTGAAGAATACTTACATAGTAAATACATATACTTCTCTAAAACAAAGGTTACGCATGCATATAGTCCGAGAATGTAGGAAGTCAATATAGCCTGTCACCAAATGTCGTACTGTAGACACAAGCGATTAAGAACGAATGAGAGCTATGAAGTCGTTACCCATAATAAGAGTTTTCAGAAGCTGCTTGCAGTCCATAACTTCTTTAGAATGCTCTGGTGGTACCTGCAGATTCAAGGCGGCCTGCACAAGAGATTGCCCTTGTCTGAAAGACTGCAACTCGTAGCAAGAAGTACTTGCCCAGAATTCATTTTAAAAAAAAATTAGGAACATTAACAATAACTACATTCAAACAGTACCCACTACCCACTGCTATCAACATATGGGACCCTCTTAGCATCATAACGAATATCACCAACAATAATTGGTGACACTGACAATCAGAACAAACCTACCTGAACTCGTATGATTCAAACAGTACCAAAAGAAGACTATTATACCTTCTACTTCAATTTGTGAACTTGACCAAAGTTAAGTGCACGCAAAATAATAGCTGTAGATGATAGAAGACCAAATACAGGAAAACAACTACTCACCTGAACTGGAAGCTCCAGTCTAGAACGCAGCGTACGCCGTTCTTTAACGTCTTCTCCATCCTCGTCTAATAACTACACTCGCCATAACAATTTTCCAACCAAATACAGCCCCAGATTCAGAATTAGGTGAAATTTTAACTAGATTCCCGATACCTCTCAAATCCCACAACAGTCCAACACCCAAGGAAACATAGCTATTGAACAATGTACGATGAACTGGTAAACCAAGACATGCAAAAATCATTCGTAAAACTCTAATCTTATTTGTGATGTTGCAAAGCACGTAGGGAAGTGCTTCTACCTGAGGAATGCTGTGTTTCAACGTTCCAAATTTACTGACAAATGCATCCAGAATGCGGCCCTGTAACACAAACACGTCAGCAATGTGCACAACAATGGATTGACTATTACTAGAAATGCAGCCTATTTAGGATCTAATCTCTAAAAGTACGGAAAGAAAATCTGACAAAATGAGACAACAGAAACATCCGTTGCAAATGCACAAACAAGAAAGTAGCACGTTCAAAATAAATAGTATTTCAAAAATGAGTTACCAAGAGGGCTCGCCCTTCTTCTCGACTCAAATGATCAACTCTCCGTCCAAAAATTGTTTCTACCTGTGGAATCCATTCATCCCCAACTTATAAATGCAACCAATGATAATGTTCATTGTCAAAGAGAAACCTCAAATGTTCTTATAACCTGAAAACCTTGTGTTTCCTCTACTGTAAGCTTAAAACGTAACAGGATTCGACCCTGAGAAGATATTAGAAGTACTACGTGATTGTCGATGCTGCTACTCGTTGAAAACACGATTTCACAATAACATGTCGTGTACTCACAATTAAAAAAGTTAATGGACAAAAACAAACTAATAATATTTGAATACAGTTGTTTACCAGATTCAACATGAGGCGAACGCACGTTGTCTGCACACTGAGAGGAAGAGAGGAATCGTGCACGTTCCTGGAAAACAGGTACACAATTCGGGAGAGCTGCAAACAACATATACCCCCCATCATCAACAACAGCACTTTCAGATCCTGTCCATCGAACATGACGGTGTTCGCAGATGAAACACAACATGAAGGATTAGAAGAGAACCTGGGGAAGAGACAGATCCAAGCGGACATGGTGGATAAGCTCTGCAAGTAGGCTGTACGCTAGAGGCCTAAGCGTTTCATAACAAGCCCTCCCAGTTCCAACTAAAACCCTGCCAGATGGATTAAAAAGTTCAGTACTCTGTTAGCACTTTCAAGACTTGCACGCAGAGAATCACAATAACGCGACAAAGCAACACTTAAAAAATGCACTGGCAATATTTGAAGTATTTAACAGCAATACATACCTCTCGTCGAGCAATGTGTCTATTTGGGGGAAAAATCCCTTCCTAAAGTCTGTGGCAAGTACATGACGTGTAGCTACTAGGAGTTCCTGGAAGAATATCAGAAAACAGATGACGATGTCCATCAGCTCAAACATATTTGAAAGGCTCAACCCCTACAAAATCTAGCAATGTCTAAGAAAAGGTCCTGTTTTCATCCATGTTACATGCCAAAACTATTGAGTAGATTATTCAGTTTCAAGAAAGGCACTCTAAACCTAAACATAACCATCAAATTTAATGACCTTGTTTAGAAACAAATATCAGCAATCGAAGGCCAAACCAGAGATCTAAGATCAGTACAAAGACAATTCTCCGACAACATTCAAACTAACTACAAATGAGTCGCATCCCCTAACAGCAGGTCTTACCTTGCGGATTGACACAGAATCGGGGCAGCTGACAAGCAGGCTCACGATGCTTTTTGATATGCTATCCTCGTGCGGACGAATACAATCAGCAAAGCTCCGCAGCAAATAAGTCAGAAAGGACACAGTCTGCAAGCAGCACAAGAAGTGGATAACAATCATGAGTAAAATTTGGACTTCACAATAATATCTCACATTTGATAAGATGAGAACCGTAACAAAGATCAGGCAGGAAGGCATCATCAAAAGCAAACAGTACCTTCACTTGCGCTCCTTTCAGTTCTGCATAGACATTCTTCAGTGTCGGGGGTACTTCAGTCGGCCCGGTAATTCCAATAGCGCTCACCATGAGAGGAAGCAACACAGGTATATTTTGGGGCACATAGCGAGGGTACAACTGGAAGAGGAACATCACAATCAAAGGACACTCCGTGACCACTTTGAAGGATCGGGTGCTTGGATTTAATTGCCCAGACATAAGACCTCCAGCTGGTGACCTCATTTGTCCCATGTATCCAAGATTGTGATGAGCAGCTGCCAGCTGCACATCTGCAGTACTGGATTCATCAAAGAAGTAGCTTACGGTTGTCCTAAAATTCTGGTAAATCTTATGTACAAAGTCCAGAAACTGCTGCACATCTGGTTCAAGAGCCGGCCGGAAGTTTTTGTGAAGGTCGAAAATGATTCGCAAGCAGATCAAACCATTCTCCTCGTTGTCGCATGCCAGAACATGCATGGACAGCTTGAGCAGGTCTTGTACAAACGGGCGAAGCACTTCACTGTGAGGTAACCGATTGAGAATCTCAATCACAACGTTACGAAGCTTGTGCTCGACATTGTCGGTTGTTTGGGGCTTAGTTAGCTGTGTTAACAGAGTTGAGAAGACGCGGAAGTAGCTCTTGAGAAAATTCAAGTACTCGGACGTATGCACAATCTCTATGCTGTCTCGCACTTCCGTGGCCAGCACTAACCTATTTTGCATAGCTGCAAAACCAATTCAAGTCGCCAATAAATAAATACGCCACGCTAAACCCCTCAGAAACGTTATAAAAACAAAAGCCCTAGCATACTCGCCTCGGGTCTACCGCCCTACCAATCTCTCATAATACCCTCGGTTGATAAATAATCCCCTAGTTCACACAGACCGAATTGTATCCACATTTTAATCGCTCGAAAACGTAATCCAAGACATTACTACCCTAGACACACTCCATTGAAAAAAAAAAAACAAACAAACAAACAAACAAACAAACAAACACGAAAGAAAGAAAGAACAAAAAATTCGTTCGCAATGAAAAAATGCAAGAAGCGACTTACTGAGGTCCGGCTCCAGGAACTTGCGAGCATGCTGCTCGAAATTGGCGATAGGAATCATGGTGGCCCGAGCCCCGGGGGCCTCCAAACCGCCTCGGGAAGGAGGAGTCAGCCGAACTCACAGCAGCATAGCCCCATAGGACGCAAATACAGGACGCACCTGCGAAACCCCGAAACGCAACAACAACAACAATCACATCGCGTCCATCGAGAAGATTAAATCAGCGCTTCGGAAAACATCAGCGCAGACGGACTCGGGGAAAAAAGGAAAAATAAATAAAAAATCGCCCCGATAGGAAAAGACGGCAGACTAGAGCTAGAAAAGATCGACGAGAGAGAGGTCGAGAGGCAGGGGGAACGAAGTGGGCGATGGCGAAATCAGAGAAGGAGGAGGGCCTGGGGAAGGACCACTCACTCACAGGAAGGAAAGGAAGGAAGGAAGGAAGGAAGGAAAACGTTGGTGTAGTTCAGTTGCCTTCAGTGTTGCCGTTGGGAAGCGAGGGTTTGCTCTCTCACAGGAAAACGATACCTCTCTCCCTCAACACTGCCAAGGAAGGGAGCTCCGACACTACAAGAACGAACGACAGCAATCGAGGAGCACCAGATTGCTGCTGTGACAAGAAAAAAATAACCAGCCTAGGTCCCGTCGCTGCATGGTGTCATGAGCACGGCACACCAATGCGCACGATTGACACTCGGAATCACGTACAGCTGCGGACTCTGGCGGCAGGATAAGCACAATCAGAGCATCGGCTCTTCTGAATTGTGTGATAATTTCGACTCCAATCAAAACCCTAAAACCACCCGAAACTAACTACTTCACAGAACGAATTTTCAATGACGGGAAAATTCAGAAGCGTACTAAGCTCAACGGAAACACCTCGCTCAGTGAGAGCACGATTCAAGTAGTTTTAGTGCCGGATCGTGAGTCACGATCGGCGTGTTAAGGCTCGTCGTGAACGTCGCAAAAAACTGCAAGAGTTGTACCAAGCGACATTTTCCAACAAAATTTTCGAGAAAGAACAAAAAGAAGAGAAGAGATGAGTACCGTGACGAGCGACGGCTATGGAAATCGCAAGGCAGCAGAGCGCCAACAGCAGCGCTCGGAAAGAACTCTATGCTTCGCGGGCTTTGCCTCCTCTCTGTCAAACCCTCTCTTACCGATACCCGGACTTCAAGAACCTGATAGACAACCACCAGTAAGCTTATACCCTGTGTGCTACTCGGGAGACCGTGGTGCTCGTCCTGCTTCTCCCTCCAATTCGCTTACTCGCTGGTGCAACCCCAAATGTCTTTCGTGAGAAAACAGAAGCGGTGCGAGCAGTGATCTCAGAACCACTTTATGACATTTGTGCTACCTCCCACATAAATGGTAGATACTTTCGCTACCCAGTGCATACAATACTCACGATACCTCTATAATATCCGGAAATACCCTTGATATATTAAAGTGATACCATGATGATATCCGTGGATATCACCTCATGAAGTTGCTACATATTTATATCATGATGAGCATTCTCGCTACATTTCAATTTTTTTATTCATTTTCTTTCTCTGTATGTTTAGCAGCCATTTTTTTGGATAGAAACCCAGCTAATTTTAGCCAGTTTTGAGATCACTGGGTGCGAGTATTGAACCTAAACCCTGAAGTCTTCGGAGCAATACAGAAATCATAATATAGCATTCTTAAAGAAAATCATAATCAGGCTCTCCTTCAACAAAACCCTCCGTCACTGGCTTCAACAATCCAAGCCCACGACGGACCTCCGTACGAGGGAGGGAGGCTCACCCACCGCGTGAAGCTCCGCCCCTGAAGGTTGGGCCTATGACCGTGGAATCATGTTATATTCAATTGTGCTACTAAAAATTATACAAGAATTCAAATTTATATTTTTAGTAGATGAAGTCACATGTCTTCTAAAAATCATAAATTTTCTATAAATTTTAGTGAAATTTTGAAATTACTATGGTTTTATGAAGTGATTGCATAGTACCATAGCAGGTTTGTCCTAAAATATTTTTTAAAATAAAAAATGTAAAAATTAGAAAATTATGAAGACAGAAAAATGAAAATAGAATAAATTAGTTTTTGCAATATTTTGTTATTTCTAAGCTATTTAAGGTCATTTTTACTGATTTTTTTGCTATAAAACAAAAATTGAGAAGTTCGGTTTTTAAGAGGCAAACCTTATTTTTTCAAAAAAAATAAATATTTGTTCGCCAGGTGGCGAAATTGCTATGGTGTTACGGTACCTCCACATTACATTACAAATCATGGATGAATTCCAGTCGGACACATTCGTTCATCAGTTGTGCATGTAGAGTTATCATCCATTATCATCGTGTATCTAGGACAATGAAAAACATCCGGGGAGAGCTCTTCGTGGAACATTATGACTAAGAGCATTCCCACCAGCGGTTAAGGTCGAGGCACCTAAAACCGACCAGGTACCCAAAACCAACCACCTTAGATTTTTGCCTAATTTCTAGATTTTCAAAGGGAAAATGTACCTCATTTGTACATTAGAGCATGTGATCGGTTTTATGAACACAGAGAGGTCTTATAAATGTAGAAACATATATCGTATGTGGAAGGCAGGGTTGGTATTTTCATGTCAAATAATTAATAAAAAGTTAAAACAGTTGAGGTCGGCACTTTCAAAAGTGATCGTTAAGAAATTTACTATTAATAGCTAACATACAAAATCGGTGGCGTAACGTTTTATTTTATTTTTGTCTACGATTTTCGTTGAGTGTTATGTTTTTATTTTTATTTTTTTTCGCTTTTTGTTGACTTTATCTTTGTTGATTTTGACAAAATTATTATTTTTCAAAAAAAAAATTCGGCATTTTTTTTGGGGAATTATTTTCTGCCAACCCTACCTTCCAATGCCTTCTATGTACGGTAGTCCAAGTACAAGAATTTTCTTTTTAGAGAAACGTCAAACTATATTAATACATATAGCAAACATACAATTGTGTATATGTGATTATTCTTGGAGCTCTTATTATTATTTTTGGAGCTGATATATATGATTGCAATCATTGTGTTGATCATTCTTGTATGAAGTTTGGAAATTGTTGATTTGTACATTTAAAAAGTATGTAAGTTGTGTGAAGCTATTATTCTTTAGCTTTCAAATTATATATAAAAATTAAAAAAAGAGTTCAAGAGATGTGCAAAAAAGAAGTTTATGCAGTGTGCCAATAATCTAATTTAACCTTCAAATTTGATTTAATAGAAAATGTGTACAAATCTTTGTGAGATAGGGTTTGAGTAACTAAGCAATAGTTTTATTTCTGAACAAGAAATAGAAGAGTAGGGGTGCAGTGTCAGAGTGCAAGTATTTATCAAAGTGCAAGTATTTGTCCCAACTTCTCAACGAGCTGTTGAGCAGTGACATGGGTCCTATTTCCTCGAAGGGCAATGATAGAATCCCGCAATTATGAGGAAGACAACTATTTTGATGAGTCTTGTGATTCTTAAAATTTGGAAAGCAACACGTAGAAACCGGAAAGGAGAGTCTCGCTTGCACTGACACTGCTAGTGCACACATGTGATGTTTCTCAGAAAGTCTTTGAAATAAGGTAGGGGTACCAATTTCCGTTAGGCACCAAAAACCGTGCAGTAGCTTGATTTCAGCAGGAGGTACATTATAGCCCCCACCTCCAATTTTGAATGTACTCAACGTGCTCATTTTAGACTGAACGGTTTTTGGTACCCCTACGGCTTCTACTTCCAAAATTCATAACTAATTCAAGATGTATCTAAAATTAATGATTCCAATTGCTTTAAATTCCAGCATACTTTGCACATGTACCAAAATTGATTCCCTGAGCCGCCCTCCAATAAGCTAGCCAAATCTGAAATTTGAACGGTTATTGGTACCCCTACCTTACGCTCAGAAAGGTACATATTGATATAATATCGATTAATTCACGCACGGCAACCCTATTTCTCATGAGAACAACATAGGGTTGTTGTGCTTACTGAAAAATAAAAGCCCTCGGGCTTCCACCGGCACGCATTTTTTCCATCATGCACTCGGGCTGAGTCTTAATTCCTTAAGTAAATGTTAACCGGAGTTGGACCAACATTGCAGACGGATCGGGCTGATTTACCCCTTCGCTATTACCAGAGGTAAAAAAAAAACAAAAACAAAAGTTTTCTCCTATTTTTGAACATGATGGGTTGTTCTGAGATTAATTTGGGGTCACTGACTCCAAATACAAAATTAAAATTTCTAAAAAAGAACCTAGACCCCATGAAAAAAAATAAAAAATGACTGGTACAAACGAGGGTTCAACCCCCGGTAGATTGAGCCCAAACTTTCAGAAGTAAATACAAAGGGAGGAGCTAGAAGGGGGAATGGGGGGCCCACATGGATTTTATTTTGGATTTCAGAGAAGTACTAAAATAGCAACATAAAATAAAATGGTGTATCCAAATATTTTAATATTCATCTTTATTTTAGATAGAACAATTATTTCATCTACGTATTTGGTTGTGTTTATTTGGAAACTGGCGATTTCATCCAAATTGTTTAAAAAAATTAGAACAATCTGGCATCTTCATCCAATTTTTTCATCAACAGTTTTTCATCAATTTTTTCCTTCACCTCTAAGTGACCAATCAATCATTTTTGACAACAGTCACTACCTATTGTCAGGAAATGACATTTTCTGAATTGTAATTTTTTGTCAAAATTAGATATAGAGATCATGTTCTAGTGTTGTTTAAAATAGAATGATTAGGTTTAGCCAATCATACCAAATTTCAAGTTCTAAAAATACAAACGTAATTTTAGTGAATATTTAATGGTAAATGCTTTTAAATCCATTAAATAAGTATCCAAAACTATTTTTGAAAGTTTGACCATATGGATAATGTTTAAACATCATACTTCTCATTTTCTCTTTTGAACCAAACTTCATCAAAGTTGCAAAAGTAATATTTTATAACACACCTAGCCTTATCCCTCTATCATTTAGGGGTTACCCTCTAAGTGACCAAACGACCATTTTATGGTCGCTGCCCTTTTTTAACGGGCTGCCCGTAATGAAAAAAAAAATTGTTTAAAATAAAAAATATTTTCAAATAGGAAATCAAGTCTACTTTCCAATCCAATTTGAATCATGTCAATCCAAGTTAAACTCCATCAAGGAGAAATTTTCAAAAACAAACACCTCAACATTGTCCTAGTGTTACAAAACCCACTATTTCGGGAAAGTAATGATGTTCCCTCTTTCTAAAAAAAATCTTTTTTGAACTTCAGAGTAGAATGTCTAGTTTCAACCAATCATACCAAATTTCAAATTTTAAAAATAAAAATTGTAATTTTGGTGAATATTCAACGATAAATGCTTCTAAATTCGTTTAATGAGTATCTAAAACATTTTTTGAAAGTTTGACCGTGTGGGTAATTACTAAACATTGTGCTTCTCATTTTCTCTTTTGGACCAAACTTCATCGAAGTTGTAGAAGCAACATTTTATAACACATTTAGGTTTTGCCCTTACCCCCTCTGTCATTCAGGGGTTATGTATACGCCAATTTTTTTGGGGAACTTTTAGGCTTTTAACCCTCAAAGGTCCGGATTGGCCATTTCGGCCAGTGTTATACAACCGTATTTCATTGTATTTGGAATGGTTCTACACCTCCTGTGAGTTTCATATCAAAAGTAAAGTTAAAATTCATGTCTACATGGTCTTAAAAGCTATTGGGATCTTAATTTGAAACTTTCTACTTACAACAAATGTTAAATATACGGCAACGTATCTACTATGCCCTAAATCCTTTAAGGGTTAAAGGTCTAAAAAAATTTCACTGGGGCACCAGAGTCTGAACGGGAAAGAGTAACTAGGGCTTTGCTGCTCTCCGCATTACCAGTGACGATTGATATCTATGATACATTGGTACATTATTGGTATATATGTTATTATATAATAATTATAGTAGTGGTATGTGTATGTTTATGTATTGAATATAATACTTATAGTTGTAGTATGTATATATGTTTATGTAATGAATATAATACTTATACTACAGTAGTGGTATGTATTTGTTTATATATAGATATATTATATGTAGAGAAATATTATTTTTATTTGAAGATGGTTTATATATTGTGCATGTCATATTCATATGTATTAAAAACTAGTGGGACCCGTGCCATTGAGCACATTGAGCTTGGGTTGTCTCCTCGCCCGATTCCAGCACGGAACGGTCGAGTGAGACAAAGCGTCCTATATTGTATAATAGATTTCACTGGGCACCAGAGTCTGAGCGGGAAAGAGCCCTGCCCGAGGCAGCAACCAAAGCAGAGACCAAGAGCTCCGGCGTCTGGCTCGGCCCAGACCGGACTGACCACCCTAAACTCTAGCCCGTTCCAAACCTGCCCGGCTCGACCCGACCCTGCCCGGCCCGGTAGTGTTGGAGCTCCCTTCCTTCTCCAAGGAAGGCAGTGTTGAGGGAGAGGGGTATCGTTTTCCTGTGAGAGAGCAAACCCTCACTCGCTTCCCAACGGCAACAAGGAAGGCAACTGAACTACACCAACGTTTTCCTTCCTTCCTTTCCTTCCTTTCCTTCCTGTGAGTGGTCCTTCCCTGCCTTCCTTCCCCAGGCCCTCCTTCCTTCCTTGTCCGATTTCGCCATCGCCCATTTCGTTCCCCCCTGCCCTCCCGACCTCTCTCTCGTCCCTCTTTTCTAGCTCTAGCCTGCGCCGCCTTTTTCCAATCGGGGCGATTGTTTTTATTTTTTTCCTTTTTTCCTCGAGTCCGTCTGCGCTGATGTTTTCCGAAACGCTGATTTAATTTTCTCGATGGACGCGATGTGATTGTTGTTGTTGTTGTTGCGTTTCGGGGTTTCCTGTATTTGCGGGGCGTGCGTGCGTGGATGGTTTAGGTCGTGCGCATTGGTGTGAGGCCGTGCTCATGACACCATGCAGCGACGGAGTTTGATGTCGTAGTTTGGGGGTTCACGGGTTTTCGGGTGGGGGGGATGGTTGCATAGACGAATTCTCTTCCAGGTTGCGAAGGAGTAGGTATTTTCTCTGCCGAAGCGTTCGGTTTTGAGTGAGAGCGCAATTTCGGACTTTGGATTGCCTCTTCGGAGCTTTGGAGGGACAGTGATTTTGAAGTCCTTGCTTTGTTTGTTGTCTTCGAAATTATATGTTGGGAGTCGCATGCGTCTCATTCGTGACAAGTTCATTGGTATTAGTGTCGTGAACAGGGATGGTTGCCTAAGCTCTGTTTTGTTATTCTTCTCTTTTTTTAGGCCCAAGCAGCCAAGATGAAGGAAGCTAAGGGCAAGAAAGGAGCCGTCGTGAAGGAGAAGGTGCCCAAGGTGCAAGACAAGTAAGCGAGACATGCTTGTGAATGGCCTTTGCATGTTGTGCGAAAGGTGTGAGCATGGGGCGAGTGATCTGATAGGGGTATTTGATTGCAGGGAAATTAGGAAGAGGAAAGGACCAGTGAAGGAGGCCAAGGTAAAGAAGGTCAAGCCAGCCAAGAAAGTGAAGGACCCGAATGCACCGAAGCGACCGCAAACTGCATTTTTCATCTTCCTGTGAGTGATTAAATAATTATGCACGTCTTTTTTTTTCGCTGCTGGTTTTATCTTTTGGTGAAATTCGAGGTCACGACTTTGAATGAATTCGGTGGTGGATACATCAGGAACGAGTTCAGGGGGACATTCAAGGCGGAGCACCCTGATGTCAAGGGTGTGACTGCAGTCGGAAAGGCGGGAGGAGAGCGATGGAAGTCCATGTCGGAAGCTGTGAGTATTCGACTTGTAGCTCCCAGCGATTGTCATGTTGATGAGTAGGGAATCGTATACATACTGATCGAATGAACCTCTGAGCAATATTAATGTGGATATGCATACTACTTGTGTAGTAGCGGAAGCAGTGTGCTGAACTGTGATGGTTGGGGTGTGCAGGAGAAGCAGCCGTTCGTGACGAAGGCTGCGCAGAAGAAGGTAGAGTACGAACGGACGATTGCAACATACAAGCAGAAACAGGTACATTGGTGAAGAGCCTGGGCAGTGTTTTGCAGTCGGTGACATTACGGATGTCGATGAGGATGAGTGGAATTTCTGACTGAGTTTTTTTTGTATTTGGGACACTCAGGAGGATGACGAGGAGGTAGCAGAAGCCGAGGAGTCTGACAAGTCGAAGTCCGAGATCCACGACGACGAGGAAGACGAAGACGAGGTATGATACTGGCAGTGATTTCAGAACCACTTTATAACATTTAGAACATTATGCGACCTCCCACATAAATGGTATCTACTTTTGCTATCCAGTGCATGCAATACTCATGATACCTCTATAATATCCGGCTATACCCTTGATATATTAAGGTGATATCATGATGATATCTGCGAATATCACCTCATGAAGTTGCTACATATTCATATAATGATGAGCATTCTCGGTACATTTCAATTTGTTTTTCATTTTCTTTCTTTGTATGTTTAGCAGCCCCATTTTTTGGGTAGAAATCCAGCTAATTTTAGCCAGTTTTGAGATCACTGGATACTGGAGAGAGCCTTGTCAGTGTTGGGCTGGTTTCTTTATGCATGTGTGGGCTTTGTTTGTGTTGGAGGCTGACTTGGTGTCGGTGGTTGGCAGGACGAAGATCTGGAGGACTAATCCAATACATCAGTCGGTAGGTGGAAGGCCTCAGATGTAACCATTGGCAGTGGGCTCAGGAGTGAAAGCAGCTTCGTGAGGGCTCCGTGTAGCAAAGCACAGTGATATTGGAATCCTCCTGGGAGCTGCAGTAGAGGCGACTCGTAGTGACGTAGAATCGGGTGGCCCTGATGTGGTCCCGGGCACGGCATGTGGCTGGGTGCCGTTCTGGAAAGGAAAGGAAAAAAAAGGAAAGGAAAGAAAGGGGAGGAATATTTAGTGGAGGAAGTAGGTTTATTTTCTTTTTGTAGTTTTATTTTCCTTTAAAGCGAACTTGATCCTGTAAATTTGATTTCAGCTTGGGTTTTTGGATAGTGGGTGACGAGGGCGGTCGTGCTTGGGCAGGTGGTGATGTAGGTGCCAACGGTGACCAGGATCATGGGACTGTCCATTGTATGAATACGCAAGCACAGCTTTAATTTGTGGGGAACGTGTTTGTACATGATTATTCAAGCTCTTGTCATTGATGTACAAAATCTCTGTTACATCGATGTTTTTCTTGCACGTGATAGATTCGTGGATTTCCTCGTTTGGTTAATATTTTTGAATCTGTTCGCTTGTCTGTAGTATGAAATGTTATCTTCCTCGTGAGATAATCAGGTTCACTTGTCTAGGAAGATCATCATTCTGAACGCCATTGGGCAGATTGTCCAGCGTAAGTTATCTGGTGCTTCGTCATGCATGCCAAGTTTTGCAAAGAGATAGTTTGGCAGTGGTTGTGATCTTAATTATAACAAACGTAGTCAATTCTGGGACCCGTCATTTTGTGGGCACTTGGGCAACCACTGTTCGCAAGCTGTCTACTAAGTTCTATCATCACTACTAAGTCTTATTTTGCTTTTGGCAACCAACTAAGTTACATCTAAGTTAGAAGGCGGAAATTTTCGCTCAGCAGTCTTCTCATCTGTGCAATGTGTTCTGGCCCACCGTTGGATGAACATTAGACAGACGTGTTTGAGAAACCCAGCTCTTATTCGAATGCAGCAAACTAATTACAATAAAGTAGAAGCACCAGGAGTTCCCAATCCAGCTATCACAAGCATTAACCCTTTAAGGTCCCGATTCAACACTGTTTTCAAAGATTCGTTATAAAATGTTTGATGAAAAATTAAAATAGAGTTGATGTACAAAGAAAAGTTATAAATGTCAATGTGAAGATAATATCTATGCGGTTGGATTCATCATATTTATTATTAATATTTTTTAATTAATTTTGCAAGGTTTTCTCTTGAAATTCAATTAAAATCCAAAATTAACATTAAATTTTTAAAAAATATTGTAATGAAATTGGAATAATACGCACTACAAGAGGGTATGGTTTTCACTATTTGATTCTTCTTATTATGGAAAATCATGTTTCACGTCTCACTTTTTGAACTAAGAATGAAACTTGACATAAACCACTTTTGCTATTTTTCAAAAACTCTCAATATCTTATCTTGAAGATCCATACCGTACAAATGGTAATCAACTAGCACAAGAATTTAAAAAAAATTGAATGGATGAAAAACATCCAATTGCGTGGTGAAGGGACGCGTCCAGAATCATCCATCGTCCAGATTCTGGACGCAGGCGCGTCTAAGGGTTAACAATGAATACCAAATTAGCTGATTGGACTAGAAATGAAAGAGAGGTATTGGTACACCGACTGAGGTTGATTGTCCTAAAACCACTGACTTAAACAATCTGGCCTATTTTTGGAAGCGTTAAATATGACCACATTCGAAATATGTTTTGATGAGGATTGCAAAAATTTGCAACATCTAATTCGCATTTTTATACAAAATTCCAAAGTGGAAAGTAACTTGTGACCCAAATCAAACCTTTAGGTTTTCCCATGTCCACACCATGTGGTACTAACTTTCACTCATAATGATACCCAAAACCATCAACTATTTCTTCACAATGCTTGGCATGCAATTGGTTTACTTGAATAGTGAAATTGGTGGTTTTGAGTCTCAACTGTGATGGCCCCAAGAAATGTGTACGTGTCATAATTGGGGGAGGTGGTGGTTTTAGAACATCCTACCTTAACATCAATAGTGCTCTATGCATTTTAAGTTTGAAAGTTTATAACAAAATCATACATTGTGAGAAAATTAATTAAAAATTGAGCTTGGTGACTAAACCCAAAGTTTTATGTGCTACAATTTTTTATCATTGAAAATCAGCGCTCCATGCATTGCATGGTTTGAACAGCTACGTGGTTTCTCACTTTTCTTCCTTTTGTTGTGATGATTGTAGAAAGTGTTGACCTTAATTGCTTTCCCTTATCACATTTTTGGCATGTTGGCAAATCTTTTACTTTTTGGAGGCAACAAACGCCCTGATGGTCGAGATCGGGAAGTTTTTGTTTGTGATTTTGTAGCTTCATTGTTTTTCATTGTTTGCCTTCGATACACAATCCAAAAAAATAAAACAAGAGAACAAACTTCTAGAGGAATTCAACACGAGTTTGCTAAAACTTTCCTCTATGGGCTGACTTTTTGGTCAACTCTAAAACGACTAGCAAATCGTTGGCTCTACTCAGAAATGAGAATGTACGTACTTCAATCCCTTGGCCCATGTAACTTACCAGAGTTAAGGACTTTCAAGATTTGGTAATCTGATTCAATAGCTTATCTGATCGACATGCACATGTCCAACCTCAGGCTCAGTTACTGTAGCCATGAGTTTTTTCTTCGTAACCTAGCTAGCTGGGAGTTGACCCGAATCAATCGAGATGCACAGGCAGTTGAAAAACATGTTTTGTCAACAGGTTCCCATTATTGTTCTGATCGAAAACTCCTCTGCAGATCTAACTTAGTACCAGCATTCGTAGCAGTTGAGAGCTCAGATTTTTCTCGATGGACAACGAAATGTAGCTACGGTAGTTACATTTCCCTCGAGAAATAACTGATGTCTGTGCACACATATATATTTTGCTGCAAAAGACACCAGAAGGAGAAGGCGTCGCTTTTCACTCGGTAGGTGAGACAATCGGTGCCACTTTGCACTCACTGTCTAGGCGCCCAAGATTTGGTGAGTGCAAATCGTCAAGTAAGACAAGTTGGAGAAGGCGTCGCTTTTCACTCGGTATGTGAGTCAAACGGTGCCACTTTGCACTCACTGCCCAGACGCTCAAGACTTGGTGAGTGCGATTTGTCAAGTAAGACAAGTTTGTACAATGAACTCAGACACTGTTTTGAGTGAGAAGCGACGCCTTTGCTAGTACTAGTGAGAATCCTGAACTGGAAAAAGTTCTCAGTTCCTTTATGTTTCAATGTGTTTGTGTTTTCCATCAGCTTAATTAGTTAGCACTGGCGATGAACTGGGTGCCGGGCATCCGGGATGTGTGGAGCGCGCTGGCGGTGGCGGTGCTCACCACAGTGGGATACCGAGTCGTGGCGGCGCTGCGGCGGCACGTGTGGGAGCCGCTGCGGCTGCGGCGCGTGATGGTGCGGCAGGGCGTGCCGGGGCCGCCATTCCGCTTCCTCCTGGGCAACGCGCCCGACCTCTTGGCTTTCCAGAGCAGCTTTCCCGACGCCATTCCTCTCGATGGCATCCATTATGATTCTGCCCCAACTGTTGTGCCTCAGTATTCACTCTACTTCCCGATTTACGGTAACATTCCTTGTCTCCCTTCCTAGCTAGTATGTCCACTCTTTCTTCTCTGATTGATTAAACCTAACCCCAGAATAATTATGTACAAACAAATCCTTCTTGTTAACCCTTAAACGTCCCATGGGGATAGTATATATGTTGTTGTATAATTGAGATTTGCTACCAACAAGAAACTCTATATTGGGATCTTAATAGCTCACTAAAACCGCATTGATCTAAATTGCAACTTTTTTTTTGAACTCAAACCCATTAACCCTTAAACGTCTGAACGTGCCGTGGCGGCCAGTAGAATACGGTGTATTTTGTTTGTATTTGGAATGGATCCACGCCTTTAATGGGTTTGAGTTCAGAAGAGAAGTTGAAATTTAGATTAATGCGGTTCTAATGAGCTCTTAACCCTTAAAGGTCCAGATTGGCCATTCCGGCCAATGTACACGACCGTATTTCATTGTATTTGGAATGGTTCTACACCTCCTATGAGTATTGTATCAAAAGTAAAGTTAAAATTCATGTCTACATGGTCTTAAAAGCTATTGGGATCTCAATTTGGAACTTTCTACTCATAACAAATGTTAAGAATACGGCAACGTATCTACTATTCCCTAAATCCTTCAAGGGTTAAGATTTGAATTTAGAGTTTCTTGTTGGTAGCAAATCTCAATTATACGACAACGTATATACTATCCCCATGGGACGTTTAAGGGTTAAAGGTGTGGATCCATTCCAATACAACCAAAATACACTGTATTCTACTGGTCGCCACGGCACGTTCAGACATTCGGGGATTAAACTATGTACCTTGAAACTACCATTAGTGAATAGTCACTCAAGTGGTCAGTGTTCATGAATAAGTACATGATGTTCTTACCGTTTCATCGGACTACGAAATACACTTAAGGGTGTGGGTATTGCGATGCTCACCTGCACCAGTAAATTCTCTAGATATTATCACAGGGAGATAAAAACAAGTTTCCTATATGGGAAATGCAGAATTTTTTTCCACAATTGTAACTTTTCAAGATAAAAAATACACTACAATCATCCCAGGAAAGTTGTAATTGTGGGAATTTTGTCCCGCTTCCTATATGAAATCCCATGTGGGAATGTCTTTAGCTCTCCCTGTGTTAGTTCATAACTATCAAGCTAGTCTCTACACTACAAAGAGAGGCGTCATTTCTTACTTCAGGAGGATCCTGTTCATTGCCTTTTTTCTTTGTTGTACACGCTTGTCCTACGTGACGAATCGCACTCACCAAGTCCAACCAAAAAATATTGGTGAGTGCGAAGTGACGCCGTTTGACTCACGGAGGGAGTGAAAAGCGACGCCCTATCCTTGTAGGGCTAGCTAGAGACTGAGTATCTAGACTCGAGCATTTGCCCTCCACCCTCACCCGTGTCATTGAGAAAGGGATGTGCAGATTAATTAGAGCTAAAATTTGAAGGACCCAAAATTTCAAGAGATTGATCACAGATGAAGCGTAGCCAGGGGATGAATCAACTATTGAACAAGAAATAGACTTAAATTTAACTCTACTAGCAATGGAGCTAAGGTTTCTAAACCTGAGGTTTTCAGATCATGAAATCCACTAGTTCTCATTTGCAATTTGTGCTATACATCAGTGGTCGCTTATTCAGTTATTGTTGTTATAGTACTGAATCAGTGACCATATTGTGTTGCTTTCGTGTCATTGAAACACAAATTTAGTATGACTAAGTGAAACAACACGAACATGCTATGTTGGCAATCAAAGAGGTTGCAAATTATACAAGATGAGTAGTGAGGATAGGAACCCTCTCGAGAGAATTGCATGTGAAATTTTATTGCTTCACAAATGGGAAGTCAAACCCATATATGTTATATCTGTTATATTAAAAGCGCATTGTGACACAACCTTGTTGTTACTCAAAAATGGTCAGATTTTCATCCGTGTGGATGATAACGTTTTCATCAACACATTTTTTCATCCAAAATCGATGATACCATGGTTGAGCCATCCCACTTCATTCCTGCATGCATTGACGTTGTTGCATTGCAGCGGGCACCTTTTCTATGTTCTCCTATGTTCATTGTTGCAATGCAACAAGTTTATGCTAGTATTTATATATGTAGATCCACAGGAGATCGATTCGTGTACACGCAGCGCACAGAGACAAGGTTGGTGTTTCGAGACCCAGAGGTGGTGAAGCAAGTACTGTCATTGAAGCCCGACTGCATCAAGCGGTCCGAGCTGGAGAAATACGTGACCGAGTTGATTGTGGGAAAAGGATTATTGAGTGAGGTTGGAGAAACATGGGTCACCGCTCGCCGCACTCTCAACCCCTTCTTTCACCAGGAAGCTCTCAAGGTATATAATTATATATTTCATATCCATCAATTTGAGCCTTTCAGATTTCACGTTTGAAGTCACATGATTTCATGTAGCCTTTTCTATATCTATCTCTGTTGTTGCTCACCACTATTACAGTGCCCCTCTTTCACATAAAACAAGAAATTTCACCACAATCTCAAAAATCTCAATATAACTTCAACACAAGGAGATTCTGTGGGTGTCCCGTATGGGAAATAGCTTGGTTTCCTCTGTGATTTCCCTCTTCCAATTACACTTGTGAGGGAATGTAGCCATCTGGGAAAAATAGACAGTTCCCTCAGTGTGAGAGGGACTTTTGATGCATAGGGAATTTGCTAAGGGAATTGAGAACGAATGAATGATATTCCCTAATCTGAATTATAGAAATTCAATCCTCTATAAATAGTTTGGTGGGAAAATTTGAGATTCATTTCAAGCTCCATTCCTACGTGGGAATTTTCCTGAATTTCCCCTCTTCTTGTAGGGGAATCCCAAAGGATCTCCTTGTGTTGTCCCTTGTTGTGCATGGATAAAAAAGATGTTCCTATTATTGCTCATAGTTGATTTTGGTAAGCAGTTTTATTGCTCACATTGGGAACTTTGACTGGTTTAGCCGGGGCTAAACTGGGGTGGTTTAGCCCCCTCTTTAGCCCCCCTTAGCACTATGTGAAAAATGGGGGGGGCTAAATTTTTGTACCATTAGCCCCCATTTTAACCCCCTTTTTGTACAATTAGCCAGGGCTAAAACACAAATTAGCCGGGGCTAAAATGGAAGATTCGGGTTTAGCCGGGGCTAAACCACCCCAGTTTAGCCCCCCCAAGCCAGTTTAGCCCCGGGGGCTAAACTCTCCAAAGCTTCCAGTGTCATTGTTGATTCCTATTACTGCTCTAATTGATTTTATTTTTTATATGTATGATTTTTCTTGCAGAAGATGGTGGAAGGCATGGTGGACAGTGCATTATCAGAAGTGCAAAAGTGGGAGGAGAAGGTCAGCCAGGAAGGGGGTATGGCGGATCTGGATGTGGAGCCAGGCATCCACGAGATCGCTGGGAGAATCATTGCGCGCACGGTTTTCGGCACCGAATTCGAGCTGGGGAGACAAGTCTGCAAGCTCCAGAATGAGCTTATCAAGGTTCTCTTCCAGGTCTTAATGGACCCCAAATTCTGGATTCCTGGCTCCAGGTACACTCTTTCCTGCGTGATACACCATAATTTTGTAGTCCTATGAAGTGATGGGAACCTCTTGAATTCGTGTATCTACGTTCACTACTAGCTAGGATCATACATTGATTGCTATGAGTATGGTAACTCCCGAGTTCTCAGTAGGGGATGAGGCAGGTTACACGACGTAATCCATGAGCCGATGGACGAAATATATCTATAGCAGGTGACCAAATGGATGAGAAGTAGTTGTAGTAGTGTACTTTATGGATGAGCAGTGAGGAGAAGTTGCATGAATGATGAATGGAGTCTGAGGGCGTCCATCACGAATGGGTTACATTTGGTAGCAATGGGAGGGGAGTAGCTCTACCAACATTAAGGTTCCTAAATGTAGCTTTTAACAAGCTGTAACGTTGCTTGTGTTATGCCCCAACGTTGCTAACAAACGTAGCACACAGTTTATGATACAAGTAGTGTGTCAATGAACATCATGAACTCTTTGTTTTATCACTCTTTGCTTGAGTGAAAATTCATCAAAAGCTTGATCTCAAAGTACACAGGACTACAAAAAGAGTGCATTTTCTCTATATTAGACTATTTTCATGTTACATTAAATCATGGACGACACTAAAGAAAGAGTGTAGCCATCACGTGGGCTTCTGAACACATCAGTGAAAACTGGCCTACAACCTGAACTAGAGAAATGAAAGGATCATGGATTTGTCTCTTTCATGTTAACCCCTAAAGGACTGGGGGGTTTTTATAGCTTAACTCTTGTTTTCTTGACTAACTCTTATAACAAGCTCAATTCCTTGTTGGTGTGGGATAATTTTGACAATCGGCACTATTGAAATCAAAGAAGACTTACATAGCTTTTGTATGAAAAAACAGATCAACAAAATCGCACAATTTTTGAGAAAATGCCACCGTTGAGAAGATTGATGGAACTTGTTCAGGGTATTTTGTACACATGCTGAAATCGGATTGATCAAAAGTGCTCCAAAAAATCTGAAATTTTTACTGTGAGTAGAAATCATCATTTTTAAAATGTGGAAAAAATTTCAAGCGATTTGAAGGTGCGAGGAAGAAGATATGAGGGTCTGAAGTGACACCAAAATACCCACCGTGCAACTCAAAAAAATCACCAAAAATTGCACACTTCATGAAATTTCGATCAAGAAGTACTCACGGATTCAGTTCTCAAAAAGAACTAGGGTCTCTTTGTGCTCACTTTACAATTCACGATCCAACAACTCGAAATTCCTTACTTTCTAGTTCCGGAAGCCATGTGGTGGCCTCGTGGTCCTTTAGGGGTTAAAAAATTGTTCAGAATGATCGATGCAAAAAGGTTTTTGGAGGAAAGAGGAGTAACGAATTGAATTACCGACACCATGACTGTCAGGATTGAATATTGTGCAGTTTATTTCCAACGGAAGGGATGAAATCAATTGCACGAATTGAATCGAAAGTGAACAAGCTGCTCAACGACGTGATCGAGTTGCGATGTGGAGCAAGTTCATTTGGGGACGACCTTCTTGGGCACATGCTCTCGGCGGCCATGGACCCGGAGTCAGATAATTCCAACAAGTTCAACCTCACCTCCGTTTTCAACAATTGCAAGTTGTTCTACTTTGCAGGTCAAGACACAGCCGCCAATGTGACCATCTATTGCATGTTCCTAATGACCCAGCACCCCGCCTGGCAAGATCGTGCACGCCGAGAAATTCTGGAGGTTTTCGGATCAACCGAGGCATTCGATGCGAGCAAGCTCCAGCACCTTCGCGTCGTAAGTTCTAATTCTACATACTTACTGATTTCCAAATATCTGTAGAGTGTAGAATGAGTTCACCAATTTCCACTAATCACTGACCACTTTTTCGATGCATGGAGCCCTAAACCCTAAAACCAAAGAAATGTCATATTGCCAAATATTTGTTTTCCAATGTGTAAAAGAAGTCCATTTTCACCCGACAACTACTTCATGAGATGAGGAATTCTTAGCTATGGAGACCCTTTCTAAAGGGTGCATTCACAATATAACAAGCCAACCCCGCCCAAATCTAACGACTCTCGATGAGTGCTTAGAAAATTATATCGACATTTTGCGACATATTATGAACATTTTAGTCGTTATTAACAAGTGCTTACGACCGTATTTTCGTCATTTTGGAGTACCAATAACTTCTCAAACATCGTCAAACTTTAGTATATTGTAGTTCTAATGACATATAATATATGTAGTTACTAATTATATTGCATTATCAATTCAAATGAGGAATACTATTGCTTATTAGTTCGTTAAATCAATCATAGGTTACAGTTTCCTTGGCTCTTTATACTGTGAATGTACCCATGGTTTCTCTTGATAGTGTCTATTTTTGAAAGGGGAGAGTAGTTTTGCACCATTAAACCTTTGTCTGGTGGGCACTGGATTAATAGCTAAACAAACAGACACTTCATTCACACCGGCCCTTAAATGCGGACCGGAGTTTCTATCTGAATGTGCAGGTTGGGATGATATTGCATGAAACCATGCGGTTATTTCCGGTGGTTTCCACATTCTCAAGAGTGGTGACGAGAGACGTGCGTTTAGGCGGCCTGCTGGTTCCCAAGGGCATGACCATCGAGATTCCGGTGCAAGCTCTGCACACGGACCCTGCGCAGTGGGGGGAGGATCCGACGCGATTCGACCCGGACAGATTTGCCAACGGCGCGGCGCAAGCGGCTGCACACCCGCAGGCATTTGTACCGTTTGGATTTGGAAGCAAGTCGTGCATGGGCAGCGGTTTTGCCATGATGGAGATGAAGATGGTGGTGGCCATGGTGCTGCGGCGATTCCAGCTCCTTCCCTCACCGCTTTACAAGCATCACCCCTCCATGGGGTTCTCCACCCGGCCCAAGTTTGGCATGAATCTCATCTTCAAGGCCTTGTAAAGCTTCTTGTCCCTAGTTAAGATTTGGTTCAGCAACATAAGATTCTTTAGCCCCTCGATCTCTACAACACCTTTGAACAGTGTTTTTTTTTGTGGCGATTAATTGCCAGATTGCTACAAATAAAAATCTTTGGCGATTGGCCTTAAAAGAATTTCATTGCCTTTTCAACCCAAAATGCCAGAAGGCAAACCGCGTTCAAGGTTTGTGTGCTAGGTGGTCTCTGGATAAAGGGTATGTGACCTTTGGCATCGCCAAGACCCATTCAAATAAATAATAATTTAAGTAGTCAGATCAGACATTGAAATCTCAATGAAGTAGGCATATAAGCATTTGGCTCAAAACCAAAAAAAATCACTGCCTTTGATCTGTGCCACTATTCCTGAATCTTTGTTTGTAGCAAACACCTTAATCGTGGCAAGTCCACGTCCGATTTAGTTGGACATTAATTGGGTGGTGAGACATTGCATTTAGTGTCAAACCATCTATAGTGCTACTGTTGAAAAGGGAGAACTCCACCAATTGGTTAAGAACCTTACGAGATATCGACAACTAGCTTTTCTGTCGCTATTAGAGCTCCTATAGACTTGTCATGAAACCAATGCTCATCAAATCCAAATTGCAATTAATGAGAATAGAGGATGGAGACGGTTTCAATGCACTTTGTGGGGACAATCCTACATATAGGCACAATATTAGGTGCCGTGTTTCTACCATACCATTAGCCTTGTACATGACTGTGATCCGTACTTGGAACTTGATCGTATTGAAATTGATCAGTGATTGACTTGCTTCACGTGTAAGGTGTTGCTCTTTTCATTTAAATCTAGCTATTTCATCCAATTTTTCTTTTTAAAGTGAAGTCATTTTGGCGATCGTTTTGGTCATTTTGTAGCCAGATTGTTTTTTATTGGTGCTATGTGCGTGGCACTAAAAGGCCCCCAAAGAAAAGGGCCGGTTGGGTTTTCTCACTCGGTCATTCTAGTCTGGAACTAGTTGAGGAGACAACCCATGCTCATGGAGGTCACGACTATTGTACGCCTTCTTCTGCGGTCATGACACTCCTTCAACAGCAACAGCGAAATTGAACAACAGCTTTCCAGCGAAATTTTCGGCCTACCAAGTCATCACAGGTGCGTGAATTACGCTACATGATGGCATTATATATATTTGCAAGGACATCACTAACTTAGTTCTGTTGTCTTGCCGAGTTTCAACAGCATTTGTTATAACAGTATTTTGAAGGAGCAGGATTTGTTAAAGTGACTGGTGACTTGTCTTGGTTGGAGAAGGAACGAATTATGCGAGACTGAGAGCGTGAGGCTTTTGGAAAGGGCAGGACTTCAGAGGATATTCGCTCTGAATATTCGAGTGTGGGATTCCTGGACCCTTAGCTAAACTCTACAGCCACGTAGCAAATTGGGCCATTACAGCGCGAGCTCACACGTTTTCTTATGCTAAACCCGGATCCCTCTCCATTCAAAGGGTTTGACAAATTAAATAGTAGTCCTGTTCTGGTGGCGGCGCCTGGTAACAACTACAGTACTTACACTAAGAGCATTCCCAACAGTGACTCATTCCCAACAGTGACTGGTATCCTCATAAAGATCAATGTCCTGATTTGACTTGGGAATACTTTCTACTACACTGAATAGGTAGATTAGAGCATTCCCACCCATGCACGCTAGAACTAACTCTCTCAAATTATTCATCTATATTTGAGAGGCCCTTGCACTCACACTCCCCCACCCTTGCACGCCCTTCACGTATCAAAAGTGCGCATCAAATAGTCAATGGACCAATCACAAGTAGAATGGGAGGAATAATCATCGAATAGTCAACTCAATAGTGTTTTCAAGGCCCAATTTCTAACATGCTAGAATCCAGAGTCAAGAAGCATTTTGAAAGGCCCCTTGAAACTTTTCATCCACTTCTTGAGGTCAGAGACCCTCTGAGGCCACGGGTGGCCATGCTCTTAGTGTTAAATACACTAAAGGCCGCTTCACACTATGGCCAAAGGTCGAGAGGCCGTCGATTTCCACCAATCAAATTCCAAGAAACCATGGTTTCAGCCTCTCGACCCTTCACACTAGAGGCCAAAGTCCAAAGGCCGTGGACCTTCAAAATGCTTACATGGAAACACTTTTTGACTAAGGTGACGGCTTCTCAAGAGGAAGTTTGGGTCCTACATTTTGCAAGACCCGTCACTATGGTCGAGAGGCCGTCGATTTCTTTTCATAAAAAATGAAAACTATATTTTATGCCTATTTTCAGTATATTTCTTTGGACTCTCAACAAAGTTTGGACTCTCAATCCCACGGTCTCTCGACTTGGACGGCCATAGTGTGAAGCCGCCCTAATTTACATAAACATGTTGTAAGTTTTTACTGTTGACTAATTTTTTTATATATAAGTAATTACCCTCTATATTGGTCAAGATGTAAATCTTTCAATAGTATTGGAATCAATGTCTTTAATAATAAAAATTTGGTTGAGAGTAAAGATCTATAATATTGTCAAATCTTATAATTATCTAACACTAATCTACCTATTTAGCGTAGTCAGAGGCTAGTATATTGCTTGTGGGAAAAACTAGTCTATGGTTAGTTAGAAGTCAGAGGCTGGTATATTGCTTGTGGAAAAAACTAGTTGATGGTTAGTTAGAGAATAATTTAAAGGAAAGCTTTCTACCACAATGTGAAACTCGTGACCTCCCCAATTCCAGAGGAGAGTTCTCGCAAGTTCCCCCAAACCAAGAGCCCTAACCATGTTAGAAACTATTCGTAAACAATGTTTGTTAGAGATTGTAATTATAGGAAGAGAACTTTGCTTATGAACCGGTTCTGTTTTCGGATAACTCTAGTATATTGCTTGTGAATGCCTGGCAAAATTTAGGTCAGGGCTGCTATATCAATCAGGTTTAACCCCTAAACGAAACAGGGTGTCCCTGGAATTGACAATTTGAGAAAAAACGTTATAAACTACCATTTAGAAGAATATTCTGGAATTGATATACAAATGAAAGTTCTAGATCTTGAATTTTAAGGTAGCAACACCCATTGTTGCCAGCTACCCATTGTCGCCAGCTACTTTTGAACCATAAATGAACCGTGATAAGTTTGAAAGTTGCCGGCAACTTCCCACTTGTTGCTTCACAATTGGTCCAATTCAATGTTGCTTCACAGTTTGTCCTTTGTTTCTTTTGGGTAAGTCTACAACTTAGAATAGGTGTCTACAACACCCTTGCTTCAAAAATTCATGTAAAATTGCTCATGCTTCCAAAAAATTTAATTCCAAGGCCCAACACTTCCTCCTAGATTTGCTAAGACATTCATGATTTCGTTCCATGTTGCCTGCACTCCCAAGGTACCACATCTCTTATACTGTCATGAATAGGTGTCTCTACCTTAGATTCCATCCGTACGGTTTGATTCACTAATACAATCACCAATATTTAATTATAAAATTTGAAAGTTAAAATTAAAAATTCCTTCTAAATTCGATTACAAACTAAATTTCAATATTTTTTGAGTAAAATTTGTTGGAATGGGTTTGAAATGAGATACTCTTAAATGTGGTGATACTTTGAAATTTTTGTGTTTCTTAAATTTATGACCTCATTTTTCACGATTCCACTTTGAACTAGAGTCAATGCAATTTTGGCTTGGTCAACGACTTGACATACTTCTACATTTTGCCATATTTTCTCTAAATTCATTATCTAAATTCATTATCTATAATATCTATAAATAATTATTCCATTTTACTCCAAAAAATTGGATGAGTTTCATCCAAGCATTGATGAGAACGTGAGAAGGCTTTGAATCTGTTCGTGATCCAGTTTCTGGACTCTGGGACGTTTAGGGGTTAAAAATTACAGATACCAGCCTCACTAGTGAGCATGCTCTAATAGCATCAGGTTTTGTATTGATACGTGTCTCACACCCATCTTGATACAGTATTTCAGTCGAGATCTAGGTTTGGCAGATCACAGATATATTGTATTTTCCTGTGATTGTCTCCAACTTACTAAAGCGTGGAGTCGACATTTCTGTAAGATCGAGTTTCTATTCACTTGTGTACAGCAACAATCTGTGTAGAGAACGCAAGAATCATTACTTTTTGGGGTAAAGAGTTTTATTTCCATGCCCACGAGATTGTAAATGTACGAAGAACTGAATGATTGAGAAAATTTGCTGTTTTCGAATCATCGTCTTGAAAAATGTTCTTTTGCGTTCTTCTACGAACTGTGCATATATCGAGATCTGACAAGTCAGACGGTTGACAAAGCCTCTCATCTTAACCCCTAAAGGACCAAGGATTCATGGTTTTAAAGTGACATATTCCATCAATCATATTGTGAAAAGTATAATTTAGATGGAACCAAATTTTACACCACCAGAATCAGTGAAGAATATTGTATGTGTTGGTCAAGAAACAACTAAATTTAAAGAAGAGGGTGTCCACATATGACGTGCTCAAAACTATTGAAAAAAACATGAGGGCTTCTTGGTCATTTAAGGGTTAAAGTAGACATGACAAACCTTCACAATCACTGCTCAAGTACTTGCCAAACGTGATCCTAGCTAAGAGTACACAACAAAATCCGTTGTTGAACTACAGATGCTTGTAATAATACGCAACGTAAAGATCATGCTTTCAGAGAATCGAGTGAAAGAAATGGACAAGCACAAGTTGACTTCCTAGAAACCAGCTGAAAGTAAGAACAGAACCCCGGTTAAATACAGAAATCGGCACATTCCCAAGCTACTCAAAAAAGGTATTACTCACAGAGACCTCAGAGCGTACTGAATACGAACTCGTAAACTCTGATGTCTCTGCGAACAATACCATCGTTGAGCAACCAACTCCATCTCCTCAGCATCTGAACGGGAATTGAAGGCTTGCTTTTACATCACCAAAACCAAATGGTCTCAATCTACGGACAGCAATTCAAAGCTACTTTTCAATCTGACCGTGGCACCATCGATCACCTGCAGATCCAGACAACACAACACCCAATTCAACCACTACAAGGAGGATCCTGTTCATTGTCTTTTTTTTTACTGTACTGTACAAGCTTGTCCTACATGACAAATCGCACTCACCAAGTTCAACCAAAAAATTGGTGAGTGCGCCGTTTGACTCACAGAGGGAGTGAAAAGCGAAACACGCCGGTTAGAATGTAGTATCCAGAACCTCCCGTGTATTATTTCTGTAGAAAGTAACCAGGGGTACATTTGCGGAGGTGAGGTTCCCTAATCTACATGTGTCCCAGCGACGCCTTCTCCTTCTAATAAACTGGACACTAGTAGAAATCTTGTTCAATGTGACTTGAAGAAATTGATTGACAAGTCACAACGAACATTTAGTCATTAAAGACAACTGAGTCACGTAGGACAAGATTCCTACTAGTAAGTGTGGAAGAGGTTGGGCATACAGACAGATGCTCGAACATAAACTCAACCTCAAAAACCTCCACCCGCTCGCCCGAGCTTCGTGCTCAATCACAGAGAATGATGGAGATGGAGATGGAGCGGGCAGACGGAGATCTTCGGGGTTGCACTCATGCTCCAGGTAAGTTATCTAATACATTCTGATTACGGAAAGAAGAGAAACATGCTCTTGTTATATATTATGGACGTGGTGGTGGTGGTTTGTAGACAGAAACGTAACTGAGAAGTTTCTTCTCCGCGTCCACAGCAACTTACACGAGTCACGCGCTTTGTGTGTTCCAGAGCTTTCATTGACTTTGTCAAGCGTTCCTGTACCAATGGCATGCATGCACTCTACAGAACTTTACTGCCAAATTGAAGTGACCAGTTACTGTATCAATGGCAGCTACTGTCCATTATTGGTTCCTTTGTGTACTTGTTTGAGAGGTTCCTCACTGCCAAAACTGGCAAATCAATCATGATTTTGTACAAATCCTAAGTTCCTGTCAGTGATCTCAGAACCACTTTATGACATTTAGAACATTAGAGTTATTTGTAAAGGCATCCGGGCTTCTGTCGTGCTTTTTTCATGGACCAAAGCTAGTACTAGAGCATTCTGACACTACTTCTCCTCATGGTCCCACCCCACTATCCAATTCTTTTCCCTCCCTCCAAATTTTTATGAATAAAAATTTCAATCCATCCAATGTTCTATTTTGGGTCTACAGTAAGATCATGCCGATCCTCTCCTTTCCATTTTACAGGTCAAAAAGAAGGGATTTGAGGGACTTTACAAATAACTCTATTAGGCCACGGGTCTCTTTATTTCTCCCCATTGGGCGTGGCTTGGATGCTAGGCAGGTGGGGTTCATTTTTCTGGCCCTCCCCGTTTTGGCACCCTGTGGACTTTTTTTGGTTTTTTTTTGGCTAAATTTGGGGCTTGGGGCCCCAAATTACTCGAGGAAGCCCCCTATGAGATTAAGTAAGGGCCCCCTCAACTTAAAAATAGGGGGCAAGTTTTACCTCACCCCTGCCACCCCCTCCCGAACCTGGTCTCCGAGCCACGCTCGATGGGGGGATTTAGACAAATCCATTATGCCACCTCCTGTATTTACTTTTGCTACCTAGTGCATACAATACTCATGAATAGTCACAATACCTCTATAATATCCGGAAATATCCTTGCTATATTAAGGTGATACCATGATGATATCCGCGGATGTCACGTCAAGAGTTGCTACATATTTATATCAATAATGAGCATTCTTGCTACATTTCAAAAAAAAATCATTTTCATTCTTTGTATAGTGTTTAGCAGCCCCATTTTTTTGGGTAGAAATACAACTAATTTTAGCTAGTTTTGAGATCATTAATCCTAAATTACTATGTGGTTGTCATAACATTCAATAGCGTGCATTGTCTATGCCTTGGTTCTACAATAGGAAAGACTATAAATCCCCCGTGGACGTTAATGCAACATGACAAAAACTACCCACTATTTTGAACGTTTAGGGGTCCACTTTAACCCCTAAATGACCGAACGACCATTTTATGGTCGCTGCCCTTTTTTACGGGCTGCCCGAGATGAAAAATAACTTTTTTAGAAAATAAAAAATATTTTCAAATAGGAAATCAAGTCTACTTTCCAACCCAATTTGAATCATGTCAATCCGAGTTAAACTCCATCAAGGAGAAATTTTCAAAGACAAACACCTCAATATTGTCCTAGTGTTACAAAACTTACTATTTCGGGAAAGTAACTATGTTCCCTCTTTCTAAAAAAAATCTTTTTTGAACTTTAGAACTCGCTTTAGAATAGAATGTCTAGTTTCAACCAATCATACCAAATTTCAAATTCTAAAAATAAAATTTGTAATTTTGGTGAATATTCAACGATGAATGCTTCTAAATTCATTTAATGAGTATCTAAAACATTTTTTGAAAGTTTGACCGTACGGATAATCACTAAACATCGTGCATCTCGTTTTCTCTTTTGGACCAAACTTCATCGAAGTTGTAGAAGCAACATTTTATAACACATTTAGGTTTTGTCCTTACCCCCTCTGTCATTTAGGGGTTAAAAAATAATCCCTTCTTCCAAGGATTTTAAATTTCCACGGGGTCCCTTTAAATCAAACTTAGACCGAAGGCTCCAAATTTGCTGAAAAAAATGGCCAAAGAAAGACCCTAGGGGGCCCCAAAATGGAAATTTCAAAAAATGGGGCTCATGGGTGAACAGTCTTTGCATTAACATCCGAGGGATTTAGTGTCGGGGCTACAATAGATGGTGTGGAATATTCCACACAAAATAGTACTTCATCAGTAGCTATGTGGACATGTGGGGCTCAAGGTGATGAGAAAAGTGGATGCACGATAGGCAGTGGGCATGAAGGCTACTAAATGTTATTGTAGTAATATCTTTGTGTACCTCTCTATTATCACATTTTCTAATATCACATCATTTATCCGCTCATGGAATGGATTCTTTTTTTCATTTTTCATGAAGTGCTAAAATGGCGATATAAAATGTTATAGTTGTGCTCCATATTTCAACATTCATCCACATATTAGATAGAAGATATCACATGACTATATTTTATTATTATTTTCATCCACAATCTGATAATTTCATCCAAGTTTTTTTTTTAAAATTTGAAGTTTTATGGCCAAAAACTTCATGGTTTTGGGTCATTTTTAGCCATTTGAATAATTATTTTTTGGTGCAATCTGGTAATATATCGCCCCCAGAAACCCCTTGATAAACATATCCACTGTAATCAAGCTCACTATCTAACATTAGAGTTAATAAAAAAAAATTCTTAAAGTAGAAACTCACCTCATATTCACCTTAGACTTGTTTTGAGTTCAAAAAGATTTCAAAACTAGTAAATGGTGAATTGAAGAATGATAGATAGATAGAAACACCAACCCAAATAAATGGGCCGGCGTGAATAAAGTGTCCGTTCGTAATGTCAATGACCCGATGCCCACGGGACAAAGGGACATTGGAACAATGCTACTATCCTCTTTCGAGGATGGACACTATAGTAACCAAAACAAAGTAACAGTAACAGTAACAGTAACAAAAGGAGAAAAGCGAAGTAATGGTGGTTGAGTGTTGGTTGTATAAAGGTATGTTTGGTGTTAATTTCTATCACCAAGTCATGAGTTCTTTGGTTGGTTGGTAAAGGGCGTTGTATCACGATTATGTGGTCCGGGTTCGAAACCAGTTGGGCTCGTTGAGCAGTGGTGTGATACACATGGCTTGGTGCTGCTAGTGAGTTGTCATGGCAGGAAAGTTGTACCAACCAACCGGCCCCACCTATCCCCTGAGACAAGCTGAGCTAGTGAATTTGAAGAGTGGCTAGCAGTGGTTTTCACCACTACCCCCCCTCTTTTAATGTACTACGTCTGTTGGTATTGTTTGATTATTCTCTATACGTCTTTTATGTAAAAGGATAGATCCGGCATATTGTATGGCAATGGTATTTATTGCTTTGAATGTGTGTTTTATGGAGGTTTCACAAATGTTAAATTTTGTTTCGAGTTGTTTCATTGAGGGGACGTGTGTGGTTCCTCTAGCTCCAGCTGTAATGACTGATGGGATCTACTTTCCAACCTTGTTGTATGATATTATTAATTAAAGGTTGGTATTTTTTTAAAAAATTGCCAATTGTTTCTGGTGAAAATCTGTCGTTTGTATATGTGAATTCTATAAATTGTATGGTTAGGTTATCATCGGGGTTTAGAGGAAGTGGACTTTGGTATGGGAGGCCTTTAATGCATAATATATCTGGTTTGAATCTGGCATTACATTGACATCTTTGTTGATTACAAGTACATGGTAATAACCATGGAGGAACTGTGTTGTCTTGTGGGTTATTGTTGAATGTGCCCGCATTCATGAGAGTGTAGCATCTTGATTTATTTGAGGATAGTATTAATTTTCTTAATTCCCATACCGCTTTATTGTGTCTTTTGGTTCTTAGTGCGTGTATGTGGTGTTGTTGGCATAGTAAAAGTACATGTAGCCATGTATCTGCATCTTGTGTATTACAGATGGGACATGTTTTTGAGGGGAATCTTTGTATGCCAAAAATTAATTGTTTTCTGGCATTACCCATGTATTGACCGGTTCTAAATTTTAATATGCTTGTTTTTTGTGCGTCTGGAATTTCTGGATTATTCCAAAAGTCATTGGACATATCGTTGTCTATGATGGGGTTTGTTGTCCATTTGTTAATGTTGGGAAAGTCTTCTGCCAGTATTTCTAGGTTATTTTCTCGGTCATGTTTTTAATGTATTCTTCCAAACATCTAACTGGACCTTTGTCTGGTCATTTGATACAACCAGGCCATGTGTCTTTTTGGAAGTAGTAAGGTGTGGTATGTGCAAATTCGTGTGGATTTGCTGCTTTTTGATAGTCTCTTTTCATGGTTCCTTCTTTTGCAAGTTGATCTGCGTGTTCATTCCCGGTAATTTTAGAGTGTGCTTTAACTTTGTATATTGTGGTTGGTTGTGTTCGCTTTTTTAGCATTTTTAGCATTTCTTCTAGTATGGTTTTATCGGCGTGGTTGTTTTGTTGGGTTGGATGTTTTAGTTGTGTGTTTAGAACATGTATACGATTGAGACAATCAGTGAAAATGTGTGCAGGTTCATTTATGTATTTAGTGGTGATTATTGAGAGTGTTTCATGTATGGCCATTAGTTCTGCTCTGAAGCATGTTTGTAGTCTAGGCAATCTTTTTGATATTTGTACATCTGGTTTAGATGAGTTGTAGATTCTATATCCAGCTTTTTCTTTTTTCCAATGACCACCGTCAGCTTCTTCAAGTGGTAAAAAGGATCCATCTATGTAATAGCTGTATTGTGGTAGAAATTTTAGTGTAGTGTTTATTTCGAAATTTGGAAGGGGATCTACCCACATGTTTTGTAAATTATTATAAGGTGGATATATTAGTTTGTTCCATTTTGAGCTTTTGTTAACTTTTGTGTTTAATGGTGTGGGTGGTGCTGTTTGTGTATGGTATTGCGAGATTTGTAGATTTTCAATTGCTGTGTTTATGGTGTTTATTTGGTTTATTGTGCCAATGTTATTGTTTTAATGGTGAATACACCATATGTGTATTGCAAGTGGTTCATTTCGGGTTTTGTTGGGTGTTAGTGGTATTGTTCGTTCGTCATATGTGATGGTGTCTGCGGCAAAGTGTATGATTGCGTGCGTATCCGTGAAGGGTCCGTTGTACGGTGATAGATTTTGGTACCAGTTGGTGTCTGGGATTGCTAGAATGGTGACAGTTTCTGGGTCTTGTTTTGCAGCTAATCTTGCCCAATGTATTGCTTGTTATGTTGTTTCGGTGTCATTTGGGTGAGCATATCGGATACCTTTCCATTTGTATTGAAAAGTTGTTCCTAGTGAGCCAAAAATCTTGTCTCTATCGAATGTTGAGAAGAATTGGGTAGATTTCATAGAACATGTAATTGGTGAGGAAAAGTATGAATGTGTTATTTTAAATGTTGTTATTAGTGTGTCTAGAATGTTGGATGGAATGGTGCGGTGTGGTGTTTTTATTGTATTTTTTTTGTGGTTTTTGTGTTCGTATCTTTGGTATAACCAGACTACTTCCGTTTCAAATGATTGTATAGCAGGTATTAGTTTGTGGCTGTTGTATTTATTGTTGTTATATTGTTGCCATAACCATTTTATTCTTGTAGTTGGAATGGTGGTGATATATTTACCGGTGTCATTATATATGTGGGTTTATCATTTTGTGTTTGAATGGTGCACTTGTTTGTGTCTATGTCTCTTTCTGGGTTGCATTCAATTGTGGATGTTTTGATGTAGGGAATTATTGTTGGGGGTGGGATGTGTCTTGTATCTCTATTTTTTTTGGGTGTAAATTGTGTATTTATAATATTTTGATAGTGTTTGTTTCTAAGATCTGTATAGTATTTTGTAAGTAGGTTTATATTATGATGTATTACTGTTGGTAGATTTAGTGGGAATAGTTCGCGTTGTACTAACCATTTATTGTATGTTATGTGGTTTGAGTCTATCCATTGACATAGATAGGTGTTGTATTTTTTCGGTATTTTATATTTGTCTTTAGTTGTAATTGTTTTGTGGTTTAATATAATGTGGATGGGGAATCTTATGGGATTGTTTTTTATGTTTTGTGGTGGGGCTGGTTGTTGTGATTGTGGAGGTTGAGGAGCTTGTACGGGATTTATTGGTGTTCTTGGTATTATTTTGTGGTTATAAATTATATATTTTTCTTTTAGTGTACGGGGTAGTAGGTGTATTGGGCATGGATTTGGGCAATCTGGTGTACATTTTGGTTCACAGAAGAGTTGTTCTGCTATGTTTAGTGCGCTTTTGTCTAGTTTAGTTGGATTTTGATAATATATTTTGAAATCTTCTGGTGACATTAGTTTTCTGCCGTTGGGAAGGATGATTTGATTTATATTGTAAATTTTGTGAGCCATTAATTTATATAATAATTTGATGGAGAGTTTCGGGTCTAATTGTGGTAGATCATTGATGACTGCAGATCGCCATTGTCTTTCTAGTTTGGTCATATGGAGTTGGAAATTTTCTTCTGTGCTTTTTAGGTGTATTCCACCTTCTGTTTTTAGAAGGAATAATGTTCGTGTTGTAGGTGATGTGATACAATCTTGACGTTTAATTCTTGGGATGTCTTCGTCACCGCCGGCTTTAATAAGTATGTGTTGTATAAGTCCTTTATATATTATTCCTAGTCTTCCTTTGTCGTTAAGTGCATTTCGAAGTTGTTCCCCAATGCATCTAAGGTAGGCATTTTTTAGAGAGAAGGCTTCTAGTCCAAATAAATCATGAGGAAGTTGAGTTATTATGTTTGCGGTGCTTTTAGGTAGTCCACATATTGTTTTTTGGATTGCAATAATTTTCTTGTCAAGTTTTTTAATGGTTGGTAGTGAATATGGGACTGCAAAGAAGCTGTAGGCTATGCCTGCTCTGATTACTCTGTCCACCATACTGATTCTTTGTTTGATGGTGGCCGGGCATTTTGATAGTTGTTTACATTGGTCTATTATTTTAGTTGTAGTGATATGTGTTTGGAGTTTCCATTTTAGTGATGGAACTAATTGTATGCCCAAGTATACATAGGGTTCATTTTGATGGAGTATTGGCAGTGTCTGGTCTCTGTAACTGATTTTTTGGTTTGTGATGTGGGTTTTAAATTTGTTTGGTTGCATTTTGGATTTATTTGGGCAACCGGTAACAACGCATTTTGTGACTCCCAAGTCCATGCCTACCCATTCACATAATTTTTCAATTTTTTTTAGTTGTATTTGTAGTGATTTTGTATTGTTTGATATAGCTGCTAGATCGTCCGCATATGCTGCAGAGCTAATTTTTATTTTTGATGTACCAAATGTGTATCCATTTTCCCCTCTTTGTAGCCATCGCATGAGTGGTTCAAGAAAAATTATGAACAAATATGGGCTAAGTGTGTCTCCTTGAATGGTTCCTCTTTGAATCAGTATTGGTTTTGTCTTGCCAAAGTGTTCACCAGTTTATATAGTGTTTGAATGGGAGTAGATGTTTCCAACTAGCATTATTGCATCTACTGGGTAACCAAGGTGTTTCATTATAGCTAACAATCTTGCGTGATCTAATGAGCCAAATGCATTTTAAAGCCTATATATAATAGGTATGTATCTTGATTGGTAAATTTTGCATCCTCTAGTGCTGCTATGAGGAGTTGTAATTGTCTTGTTGTACTTCTTTCTGCTCTGAATCCTTCTTGACTAGCGTGTGGGATTTGGTATTTTTCTCCGTATGCTGATAATATGTATGTTAGTGAACTGGTGAAGAGTTTTTATATTGTATTTGCAAGTGCTATTGGTCTATGGTTTGGCAGTTGTGCGGGATTTCCTTTTTTGTAAAGTAGTATGGTTAGACTAATTTTCCATGAGGCTGGGATTTGTTTTTGTTTGTAGCAATGAGTAAAAAATAAAAAGTGTAGTTTATGGAAGTTTTCAGGCATGTTTTTAAGTATTGAGTTGGGGATTTTGTGTGGTCCTGGTGTTTTGTTGTTAGATAGGTGTTTGAGACACATTTCATATGTTTGTTTATCAAAGTGTTTATGAAGTGGTATTTGTGGGTTTCCTCTTTTTTCTATTACAAAGCCATCAAGGTCGTGCCATGGGTATTGTCTGACTCCGCAAGTGCATTGTATTGGGTGTTCGGGTTGGTAGTAACATGTTGGTACTGTAGGTCTGTTGCTAATTGATTGTTGTATATGGATTTCATTTGCTATGTCTTCTGGGTTGGTTAGTATGTTGTTGTTTCTATCCATAATGCACTCTAATGGTGGTGTTGCTTGATTTTTGAAAACTTTTTTGTTTATTTTCTTTGGGCTTTTGTCGTATAGTTGTCTGTATTTTAGAATTGCCTTTTTTATACAACTTTGGGTGTATTTTGTGGTGATTTTACGCGCTTGTATTTTTGCTGTTTTGGCTATTTCTACTAATGATTGAATCCATGCTGATTGATCATTTTCTTGGGTTGGAAGTAGTGGGATGTTTACATTTGTATGGGCTTTTAATTCTTCAACTATTGGGTGTGTTTGCAAGTTTTGTGTATTTTTTGTTATATAAATTGTTTTTCTAATTAGATGGTAGGTGAATAGGTGTTTTTTCCACGATTTTTGTAGTTTTCTTGGTAAAAAACCTCCTTGTTGAGAAGTACGGTTTGTTAATGTTGGGAGTGGTGGTGCACTGCAGGTTTCTTGAATTTTGTCTGATATTTTTTGTATCAAGTGATCTAGTTTTGAACATGATGTTTGCGATTGGTCTTCTGTTAGTTGGTCATTTGATAGTATTGTGGTAAGTTCATTTATTTGAGGAGCATTTTCTTCGAAATATTCTATTTTGAATTTTTCCATATTTTCTTGTGGTATGGGGTTTAAAATTCTTGTTGTTTTATTTGTTATTGGAATGGGTCTTGCTAATAAGGCATTTGGTGGTATGTGTAATGTTACTGGTGAGTGGTCAGAGTTAAGGTTGTGGTCATTGTTTGTGGTTGATGTGTATAAAGCATTATTTGGTGTTTTAATATAGTATCCATCTATTAGACTGGTTTGGTCATAGTTTTGCCCCCCTTGTCTGGAGTATGGGCAGTTGGTTGGGATGTATTCTAATTGGAGATTATTTGTAAATGTTCTCCATTCTATATCCTCCATTTGTGGTGGGGTTGTGTCTGTGTTATTTTTTCGTCCAATAAGAGCTATGTCTCTATTAAAATCTCCGCACAGTATGTGTGTGGTATTTGGATGTGCATTGATTTGTTGTGTTATGTTATGTTGGATCATTGGTATATATTGTGTGTCTTCTACATGTGACGACATATATATGTGAATAATTAGCCAAGTTTGTAGTGGATTTTTGTCAATTTTTATTATTTGTAAATAAGGTGATATTTCTTTGGCAGTTGGGATTTTAGTGATGTTGCTGGGATATGCGTATTTTTGGTGTATTAGAGTGAGGAGACCTCCTCTAGCGGGTACGAATGGCATTCGTTGTTGCATGCATCGTGTTAGGGCGTGTGTGTTGTTAAAAATCAATTTGTATTTTGGAAATAGGTTTTGTATATATTTGGTGGATTTTGTAGCAGTTATTTTAGTTTCTTGTATTGTGATGATAGCGTGTTCATCTGGTGTGTTTATTAGTTCCTGTAGATTTGGAAGGGCCGTATTTAGTGAAGAGGCATTCCATGTAATAAATCTTGTATTGTGGTTTGTTGTATGTATCTCTTGTGGTTGTACTATAGGTATGTTTGGGAGTGGTGGGGGGTGAGTGTATTCTTGTAATGGTTCATATATTTTTAATGTTTCTTCTAACAAATTGATGGGGAGGAATGGGAATTCATCGATCATGGTTTGAAGGATTATTGGACCATTATGTTGATGAATAAAAGTATAGATTTCTTTATGAATTGTATTTGGTAGATTTATTATGTTTTGATTATTTTTTGTAAATTTTGTATATGGATGTGTAGTTAATATGTGTCTTTCTGGTGAGTTTTGGTGTAAGGATATTTTTTCTAGCAGTAATGTTGTCCAATCAGGGTTGGGAATTTGTATTAAAAGTTGATCACATGTTTCTTTTGATGGACTTATTGTAACTATGAGTGCGTATAGAATTCTTGGTGATGGATGATGTTGATTTTGGTAAATATAATTTGATAAGTGTGGATAGTCGTTACGGGTTTCCGCATGATTTGGATGTGTTATATTTATGATAGATGAAAATTGTTTTGCTAAATGTTGGTATTCTGGTTGTAATTTAATCGTACTTGGTATAAAGTATATTTTGGATCTTCTTCTATGTGTGGGTGGGTGTGTTTTTAATAAGTCGGGCATAGGTCTGGGATTGGTTTCTATGTCCCCGCATAATATTAATATACGGTGGAAAAAGTTTCTTTTTAGAAGCGATTTTTGGGCCATTTTTCTTTCTTCTTTTTTCTTTGTCTATTTTGGACGAGGCGGGTAGGCCAAGTCCATTGTTGTTGTTGTTGTTTATTTTTTCCTCTATTCTTTTTGGAAGATTTACTATGTTTTAAGTACGTTGGTTTATTTTTGTTTTGTGGTGTGATTTTGTAGTATTGTTGGTATTTATAATTATGCGTTGTAGTATTTCTATTGAGGGTTTTTTGTATATATTTTCGTTCGTTACAATGTTCTTGACTGTAGGTATAATTATATGTGTTAATATGTATTTTGAGACCTATATTTTTATTTTTTATTTGTTGATTTTTTAGTATGTATGTTTTTGTGGTAGTATTGTTTTTATATATGTAGGTGGTGGGGTTGAAAGGTAGAGTTTTTGGTAGGTGTTTTTGAGGATTGATTTGGTGTTTTATAAGTGCTATGTTTTGGTTTTGGGATGTGGCGAGGCCGGTAGGCCGAGCCCGTTTTAGGTGATTTGGGTTGCTCTTGATTTGATAAAATTGAGTATATATGTTTCTAGGCGATGTGGGTATTATGGTAGGTATGGTTGATTTTTGATGTGTGTGGATGTTTGTTTTGGGATTTTGGTATTGGTTGGGGTGTTTGGTGTGTTTTGGTGAGATATAAGACTTTTACTATGTTTTATCGGTGTAGGGTGTACTTTTCTGTTATTGTAGATTTTTACTTTCCTATTATTGTAGATTTTTACTTTAGTATTTGTAACTATTGTTTTTGCTTTTTTTGTATTTTGAAGACAATGTAGCCCCAGTCCAGCTACCTGGGGTCCCCAAGTACAAAGCTTGGGTCTCTAGGATCCCCAAGTGCAGAACTTTCTTTATGTTTTATGTTTTGAGGTTTGTTATTATTTTTGAGAGCTTTTATATGCTTTGATTTGTATGATTTTTGTTGGGTGGAGGTATAATTTCCATAGAGTAGAGGTATATGTTTTGATGTTTTTTGCAAGCTTTTTGTAATGGGTTTTTTTAGGTTTTCTGTATTTGTTTAGGTTTCTGTATTTTTCTGTATTTGTTTAGGTTTTCTGTATTTGCGAGAGAGTAGAGATGGAGTTGGTATCATTGTGGTATAGACATAACAAGCAATAACAATAATATACTTTATATATATTTTTGTTTTGTTTTTGTAAGCAGAAATACAACATAGCTAAGAGGAGGTACATCAGAACTGAGAAAAACAAACTGAATAAAAGTACGATGGTATAGTGGTGTGGGTTTACTATGGAAGGGGCCGTGAGCACAGGGTTGGACTGGGAGTCCGACCATGACAGACAGGTGCGGGTATAGGGGCGGTCGATGGCATTGTCACTCACTGCATGTTTGGCGGTTTCGCATTGTTGGGTGCTCCGAGTGACGGCAAGGCGTGGCGCGTGAGATTTTTCACCACCTGCGTACTCTGCGTCAAAACTTGCTCCAGATTTGCGAGAGCTCCTCGAAGTTCTTGATCGATTCTGTCTGCGTACATCTGGGCTTCGGTGCAGATCTCGTTCTTGACGGTGTTGAGGTCAGATTTAAATTCCTGTCGCAATTTGCCGTTGATAAATTATGGTCATACCCCACACACCTTGTATGTATGACCACAATGATAAATACCAACATTATGATCTTGCAAATGATAAACATCCAACGGTCAATTTTTGAAACAGTAGCTATGAATAGGCTTAGGTACAAGATCTTACGGTTGGAATTCTAAAAGAAGTAAAAAAACTTGGTTCACATCCCCGGGAGTACATAGAGGTAGAAAATCGCAGTTTTGAGGTTTCAAGCTCCCAAAAACACAAGGAAATTTAGGGGTTAAGAGTATCTCATTTCAAACTCATTCCAACAAATTTTACTCAAAAAATTATTGAAATTTAGTTTGTAATTGAATTTAGAAGGAATTTTTAATTTTAACTTTCAAATTTTATAATTAAATATTGGTGATTGTATTAGTGAATCAAACCGTATGGATGGAATCTAAAATTCAAAATCTACTGAACTTTCATGTGTATATCAAATGCAAAATATTCTTCTAAATAGTAGTTTATAATGCTTTTTCTCAAATTGTCAATTCCAGGGACACCCTGATACGTTTAGGAGTTAAAGTTTTCATGTAGTATTGCCATCCACAACAGTTGCGAATGGAAATGACTATATTTCGTTCAAATACTTCTTCCTCCAAAGACTATACTCATCCTAATATAAAAACAAATTCAAACCCCGTTGTTGTTGTGGTATTTTATACGTACTAAAAAAGTAATTTAAGCCATCAAAATGGCAACCTAAATTATATGTAATTATGTCTTCCCCATTTCTTTGAGGCTAGTATAGTAAATCCAAAAATTGTATAATTTAATCCCTAAGTGTCGCTAACATTATAGGTGAAATTCGTTTTCAAAACTACTCAAATGAAAAATCTAAAACTATAGAGTGGTTCAAAATCATCATATAAACACATTGGTACCAAAAAAAACTCATGAATTTTTATCGATGTGTCCTAAAATGGCCTTGCAATGTCAAAAAGTAACTCGAAAAGTGATCCATTTGACCCAAAAAGCAGAAAGTGTCGAAAATAGACTTTTGCACTAAAATGACTCCCAAACATTTGAACCAACATGGATTGACATGAAAATTTACCATGATAACAATTTTACCCAACAATTGTTATTTTTATATTGAAAATGGACATTGGATGAAGGAGATACAAGCCCAAAGTTGCAACCATCAAAATGCATAAAAACTGTCCAAAAAAAAGACCCCTACTCTCAAACCATTCCCAACAATTCAATACATCTTGGATTGATCTAAACTTTTTACCACTCAAACTAGACATCAGGCAAGGCTATTTTCTAAAAACCATAAATCAAACATTGTATACAAAAGTTGTAACTTTTCAAAGTGAAAGTAACTCAAAAAACGTGTAAAATATGGATGTTGGGATGATTAGGCCGGGGTTGAATTATTTGCTTCACACATGCCTCCTCCTATTTGCTCTCACAACAGCCTCCCGAGCCATCTCTCTGTTGAAGAGGGCTATGGACGCTCTTACGTTTTTACTGATTCCAATTGATGAGAATTAATCTAAGTGTCCATTGTGAATCCACATAAGCGGGTTATTTAGCCCTCGTAAGTTGTACCTAGGAATAAAAACCGTTGCATGAGAATTGTTGTAGAGGATTTTGAATATTGGACATGCAATGTGATTGTTTACCTAAATAATGATGGTGGAGAGTTGAAAGTCTAGAGTTGCCCCGCCTCAAGAATCACATATTTTGAATATTTTATTTTCATGTAGTGAGAGCAAAAAGGTGAACTCTTGCAAGGGCTAAAGAACCTTATGTATAAGACAGTTTAGAAATCCTCCTTGATCGTTTCTGGCATGTGAAACACTGTGGCATTACAATAGGTTCACCCGTGTCGAGCTTGACAAGCACTGTGCACCACATTCTCCCCAATTTGCAGGCTCTGATGGAAAATTAAAAAATCGATTTCCCATACTGGACAGTTTTTTAAGTACGTAACACAAGAGGGGAGAGCAATTCAGAACAGCATTGGGATTTCGTGATACCGTCGGTAACCAAGTCTGTTTAACGTGTCAAAACAACATTGTATTGTCGTTTCTACGCATTAAAACAACGTCCTAATGTCATTTTACCACATTACTTGTAGTCTAGAATAATGTCGTTCTACAATGTCATTCTAACCACCTACTTTTACTTGTGGTTACGAAAGAATTACAGGGTGTCACCCCTCTTTTGATTAGTTTGATTCTCTAAAGATTGAGAAGGTCCTCATGAGAGAATCTTGGATATTCTCCATGAATCTTGAATATTCTTGGACATTTCTTGACCAGAGGCTGTCATTGTTGTTTGGGCTGCGATTAGAAAATGGTCAATCAGTCACTTAGGGTTAAGGCCAAGAAGTGAGGATCTTGAATGAGAACATTTCAACCCCATGCCAATATGCTATAAAATAATGGACTATGAAAATCAATTAAATTGGTTTATTCATCAGCAAGATGTGATGCGCCATATGAGATCAAGATGTAGAGGAAATATAGTACAATCATGTCCCCGTTCCGATATCCCCGGTGGTCTTGAATGCGAGACCCCTGCGAGACACTGTTAATGCCCCCCCCCTTTCCTGAAATTTCCATTTTGGGCACCGAGACCCCTTTTTTTGGCAATTTTTTTGGCAAATTTGGGCCCTACGACCCCAAATTACCCTAGGGGCACCTATTTGGGAATAAAAAACCATTGGAGGAGGGGGTTGTTTTTTAAGGTGGGCCCTAACAAGGACAAAAATAGGGGGCACTTTTGTCCCCATTCATTCAAGACCACCGGGGGATTTAGTGACTTCGCAATCATGTAGATGTTGTGGAACAAAGTAAGTAAGAGCATCTCCAACCATACATGCTAAAAGTGACACGTTGAAATTACTCATTTATATTTTAAGAGTCCTTGAGCTTAAAAATCTCCACCCAGTCTAACGCTCTTCAAACATCAAAAAGTATACATGAAATAGTCAATGGATCAATCACAAGTAGAATGTGGGATATAGTCAACTAAACTTAAATTTGAAGTGTCATTTATGATAGAGGGTGATGAGGCTTTTTGAAAGGGCCCTTGGCATTTTTCATCCGCTTTTGAAGTGTGTCAAGCTCTTAGCAAGCGCCGTTAAAGATGGTCTAACCCTTTCCCAATCACTACACTAAATAGTGTATTTAGTGTGAGGTGATGAATAATGTGCTTACCCCTACTACTTGTCTAACACTAATTGTCAATTTGTGGGTAATTAGTGTTGGCGGTTATCATCCAATTTGATTCATTGTCAATTATCATCCAATTTGATTCATTCCATTTCTAAAATTTCAGTTTTTCCATCTAAACTTTCATCTCAAGTTTCATTCCTTACTCACACTTAATATCCATATCTCTACACATTCAACAATAACCCACAAGAAAACACAGTCCCTACATGGTTATTACCATGTACTTGTAATCAACAAAGATGTCAATGTAATGCCAGATTCAAACCAGATATATTATGCATTAAAGGCCTCCCATACCAAAGCCCACCTCCTCTAAACCCTGATGATAACCTAACCATACAATTCATGGAATTCACATACACAAATGACAGATTTTCACCAGAAACAATTGGCAGAATTTTTTTAAAATACCAACCTCTAATTAATAACATCATACAACAAGGATGGAAAGTAGATCCTATCATAGTCATTACAGCAGGAGCTAGAGGAACCACACACGTCCCCTCTATGAAACAACTAGAAACAAAATTCAACATTTGCGAAACCTCCATAAAACACACATTCAAAGCAATAAATACCATTGCCATACAATATGCCGGATCTATCCTCTTACATAAAAGACGTATAGAGAATAATCAAACAATACCAACAGACGTAATACATTAAAAGAGGGAGGTAGTGGTGAAAACCACTGCTAGCCACTCTTCAAATTCACTAGCTCAGCTTGTCTCAGGGGATAGGTGGGGCCGGTTGGTTGGTACAACTTTCCTGCCATGATAATTCACTAGCAGCACCAAGCCATGTGTATCACACCACTGCTCAACGAGCCCAACTGGTTTCGAACCCGGACCACACAATAGTGATACAACGTCCTTCACCAACCAACCAAAGAACTCATGACTTGGTGATAAAAATTAACACTAAACATACCTTTATACAAACTAACACTCACCCAACAGAACTTCGCTTTTCTCCTCTGTTACTGTCACTGTTGCTCTGTTCTGGTTACTATAGTGTCCATCCTCGCAAGGGGAGAGTAGTATTGTCCCAATGTCCCTTTGTCCTGTGGGCATAGAGTCATTGACATTACGAACGGACACTTTATTCACGCCGGCCCTTTAATAGGGTTGGTGTTTCTATCTATCTATCTATCCATATCTCAAAAGATCACAATGTCAAAACGTTACTATTCTTCATAAATAGTGTGAGAATTCACATTTAGTGTTTTTACAAAAGTAGGTTTTTTGATATTTAGAGTAATGTTCTCAATTACAGTGCCTCACACTAAATACACTATTTAGTGTACTTCTAATGTAAACTACTCTATTTGTTGCAAATCTACAATCAGCCTGCCCGTAATGCTTTCAAAACTGGTGAATTTATCACAAAAAATGATACACTGCAAGAGCCACTGATCAAATGTTGTGATATTTCTTGAGACAAATGCATTGGTATAAAATTTCCCTTCCGACTCTTTATGCTGAATTAGCTGCGATTATTTAAAATTCCACCTGTTTTGGCATGTTTCAACTGATGTTTCTTTCGCCAAAAAAAATCTCATTACTCAAAAAGGGCTAGCTTTAATCCTCACCCTTCTCCAAATTCGGCAGTTTTGCAAAAATGCATTACAAAATGCAACCCAGAGGAGTATGTTAAACTTGATGTGTTAATAAAAGTTGTACACCATAAATTTTAGATTCTATCCATATGGTTGAATTTGCGATTGCTATCATCAATATTTTGTACAATTTGAAACTTGAAATTGAAAATTCTTTTAAGATATTGACAATTTGTACATGAAATTTGTTGTGATTGGTTGAAATGTAACACTCTAACTGTAGTGATTTTTGGAAATTTTTGGTTGCTTAATTTGATGAGTTTACTTTTTTAAGAGCACATTTGTACTGAAATCTTCGAAATTTTGGATGAATCACTACAACATGAAATGAGGCATAAAAATTTCACAAATCATCTCCTTTCTAGTCGGATCACACATCCATGAAGCTAACTTCCCATAAAATATATAGCAAACAATCCATGTTGCAAAAAAGTCAATGACAAATAAGAAAAGTGTGTTTGATTTTGTACATTGTCCACTTTTTGGACGGTTGGTCATTTAGGGGTTAATAGTAGTATGTAGTTTTGATTCACTCACATTGTCCGCCATGTTTTGAAGTGGACAGTGCTCACGTTTTGAAGTATAAAACAAGTCTTGCGATATGAGGATCATACACGCCAACGACAGACCTCTAAGTAATTAAAAAACATATATGAAATATATCCTCAAAGAAATTGCACTAACAAATACTACCTCTGTCCGGAAATAATTGTTCTAGATTTTGGTGTGAATCAACACAACGCCTTATTTGCCCAAAAAATAAATAAAAACCATCTCAATTCTTAACCCCTAAATGACTCGACCATTTTTTGATTGCGGTCCATGCATCAGGGACTGCCCATGGTCAGAAAATGACATTTTTGAGTTTAGATTTTTTGTCAAAATTGAGGGTAGAGATCATATGTTCTAGTGTTGTTTGATGCATTACATTTGCAATATTGAGGTTCACTAAGGAATTTTTTAAAGACAAACACCTCAACAATGTCCTAGTGTTATGAAACTCTCTTTCAGGAAAGTAATGATGTCCTCTCTTTTGAATTTTTTGCTTTGTTAATTTTAAAATAGAGTATCTAGTTTTAACCAATCATACCAAATTTCAAATTCTAAAAATAAAAATTGTAATTTTGGTGAATATTAAATGGTAAATGCTTCTAAATTCATTAAATGAGTGTCTAAAACATTTTTTGAAAGTCTGATACATCAAACTTTCATGCTTCTCATTTTTTTCTTTTGGAACAAACTTCATCAAAGTTGTAGAAGTAACATTTTATAACACATCTAGGTTTTGCCCTTACCCCTTGGTCATTTAGGGGTTAAAGAACGGTCTATCTTTAATAGCAGTAGTTTTTGTCATTCTCATTCACTGAACGGGGAGTTTTCCAAAGAAACCAACTAAACTCCAATATTTTCCAAAAGCAATCGGTTTTAGACAAGAACCCATCCGGTTATTACCCGAATGTAACAAATTTTATCCAAATTTTAGCCTAAAACTAAGAGTTTCAACTAGTAATTTGGCAATTCCATTCGACTAGTTTTACACTAACTGCCGGATCTCCCCGTACATTACTCTCATTGCCTGCCACCGTTTAAAGCGGACAGGCTCAAGTTTGAAGTACAAAACATAGGACAAACATTGCAAAAACAAAAATGCCAAAAACGAGGACAATCATTTCCGGACAGAGGCAGTACGCCAGAACATTTCAATGATCCCAGTGACTTTTTCACTAAAACTGATAGAATTATGTGATTCAAATTATTGAATATCAGTTCACTACAAAAATGTGGCGCACCATATGAAAGATGCAGTCTAAGGAAATAATACGTATGGTACAGATCATGTGGAAACAAACGAACCTCTTTTGATTACCTCCACAAAAGAAAACTAGTTGCTGCTGCTGCTGCTGCTATATATCAACTTACAGGTCTGCAATTGATGATCACCTCATTGCTCACCCCCATTTGAAGCGGACGGGCTCATGTTTGAAGTATAAAACATAGCAAAAACAAAAATGCCAAAGACTAGGACAATCATTTCCGGACAGAGGCAGTACGCCAGAACATTTCAATCCCAGACAGTGACTTTTTCACTAAAAATAGAATTATGTGATTCAAATTATTGAATATCAATTCACTACAAAAATGTGGCGCACCGTATGAAAGATGCAGTCTAAGGAAATAATACGTATGGTACAGATCATGTGGAAACAAACGAGCCTCTATTAATTACCTCCACAAAAGAAACTAGTTGCTGCTGCTGCTGCTGGCTATATATCAACTTACAGGTCTGGCAATTGATTAACATCTTCAGTACGTTGTGAATGTCGAGATAGAAAATGAAAGAGTGAGTTAAATTTTTTTACTGATCGTCGCCCAGCCACTCGGAGAGGGCCTGCAGGACCGCCTCACCTTGGTTGGGGCCATCGCTGGACTCCTCCGGCAGATGCGCTTCCGTGTCGTTGGAGGATTTCACGGCGGGCAGCACTTCCACGGGCGTGGCCGGGATCATGGACCACCAGTCGTTCACCCGGCTGAAAAACTCCTCCACACTTCTCCTCCGAAACGGCAACTCCGCCGTGAATTGGTCCACCAGCACCGCCGCCAACAAGTACCGGAACGGGACCAGCCACGTCACCACCCCCGCAGCCAGCAGCGACCACAGCACCTCGTTTGTTGACTGCAATCACCAATGAGGAATACATCCATCACATTATTAACCCGTCAAGGACCAAGAAGCCCAAATTGGGCCTCATGTTTTTTATGGCAGTTTTGAGTAGGTTCTATGTACGCATCTTTTTATTCTTTCAATGAACACATGCAATGTTCTTCACTATTCTGATGATATAAAATTTGTACATATTTTTCAGAATATAATCGATTGAACTTGTCATTTTGAAACCATGAATCCTTGTCCTTTAGGGGTTAAACTAGTACTAGTATATATCAAACGCTAATTTATGCCTGAAGTTCTATGAATGCAAAGTCCTTCCACTTTGGAAGAGGTCTTTCAAAAACATGTATATTTCCATGCTACTCCCACAGGGAGAAATAAAGACATTCCCACATGGGAAGTGGGACAAAATTCCCACAATTTTAACTTTCTTGGGATGATTGTAGTGTATTTTTATCTAGGAAAGTTACAATTGTGGGAAATTTGTCCGCCTTTCCCATATGAGAATCTTGTATTAACAGGTACGTCAGGGATAACAAAACAAGCAACCTTAATATTGTATGAGATACTTGAAGAATTTTGCAATCATAGAAGGGACTGTACTTACATGCAAGTGTCGTGACAGTGCAACGCTCCTCAATTTCAAGAGAGCGATGTTGGTGTTTTGCAAAAAGTCTTCCAGGGCAGTCAACGCATCCTTCAACGCCATAATTTTTTGGATTGTGTTGGTGGGCGGTTGATCTCGAATAACCAGTTTCCCAAAATCATCCCCAAGTCGCCCTTGCGCTTTGAGGCCACGCAACGAGAAAAGGATCCCAGCCATGGAAAGCAGCAGGACAGGAAACACATACCGGAGCCAATTCCTGAACACCAACAACAACAGGCACAAAGTTTACAGCCCTGGATGTCAGCAACAGCTATTAATATCCTCAACACATACTCCCCAACACACTTCTAGAATTTTATATTTTTAGAAAAAACATCGTCACATGTCATTACCACATTCATTGGTTGCAACCCCATTTGGAATTTACAATTCAGCACTCAAAATGCACTCAATTCAGTAGAACATTGCAGAAACCCCCTTTTGAGATGGCTGAGGTATAAGCGACTTTACATGTACACCACGCCCATAGTTGCAATCAGAAACCCTGCACTTGCTCCTGGCTCTTCCCACTTCTTTAATCTCTGGAAGTTCACAGCAATTATTGAGAATGGTAACATAAGCTCCTGCAAAATAGCAACACACATATTAGACCAGGATGATCCATAGAATCGCTCAACCACTAAGGGCGACACATGAAATCGGACCGTCTCATGTTTCCATATGGGAACTTTCTTTTGTCCAATTTTATTTTATTTATAATTGACCAATACATGCAATGGTCTTTGCTGATTCTGGTGATATACAATTTGATTTTTCATACTAGGATCGATCGAACAGGTCATTTTAAAACCGTGAATCCTTAGCCTTTTAGAGGTTGAGACTTTAGAGACAAGACAGAAACATATAATCAGACGAAGCACCATGAGAAGATGGACATTAGCATGAGACACGGTCTTTGCTGATACTGATGACATAAAATTTGGCTCCATTTGAATTATTATTTTCACAATATGATCATTTTAGAACCTTGGTGTTTTATTAGGGGTTAAGACTTTTGCGACATGGTAGGAACAGACAGGGATAAGAAAAAGAAGAAGCACCTTGAGGAGGTCCACATTATTGGGAATGCCCTTCAGTTTGGACTTATCAATGGTGGCCTTGGTTTTGTCAATGACACGAGTCTGTTCTCGCCATGCGCGAACTGCGCGGTCGAGGTTTGTCAAGCCCCCGACGACAAAGTTCTTGCCGAGCACGACGCCGCGCGTGGTGCTGCCTTTGTAAGCTTTCCAGAAGTTGTGAGACTTGGTGGAGGTCCAAGTGGGGGAAGTCATCCACTTGGAAAGGTAGATGCTGCCATCCTCGCCCATGGCGTTCTGCCCCATGGCTCCTGCTTGGGGCTCGGACTCCTCAGATCCCCCGTTTAGCTCCTTTGCCCTCGAGTCCATGCGGCCCGCCCAGCACATCACTGCCAGGGACTCAAACACCAACTCTACGCTCGGCGCATCCTTAATTGAATAGAACTGCAGTAGACCTCTGGGGTCGTCTGGTGAATGGCCAAACATGTGTTGAACAGCCTGTTTCAAACTCACGCAACATGAGCCCAAACTTGTATTGGACTATGTTAAGACAAACGTATCCAATTGAGAGTGTAACTCCGATACTGAGGGATATACTCAAATGTATCTCCTTCCTATCAATATACTACTCCCTCTGTCTAGAAATAGCTGTCCAATTTGCAACTTGGAAAATGGTGTATCTTTCATAGTTGTATGTAGTTTTTGTGTCACTCTCATTGTCTGCCCTGTTTGCAGTGGACAAAGCTCACGTTTGAAGTATAAAACTATGTCGGGAAAAAAAATGCCAAAAACTAGGACAATTATATCCGGACAGATGCGAGTAATAAATAATTACCTAGGTGTCTTTCTACGTATGTAAAGACTTGTTAGGCTAATTGTGTTACACCATAATCCTTATTAAATCTGGTTCATTTTCACAATTGCGTGAGCGAGGTACATTGGATTTCACTTACGAAAATATGTATCACCGAGGACACGTGCAAAAAATAGTATAGGACGATTTGTGATGCAACTTAATTGTTCACCCAGAGTCCTCTAGTGCATAGTCAGTGCGTTGATTAAAGTAACTTGGTGGTGAGTGCGTTGATAGGAAGAGAGGGAATCCTAAAGTAAGGTCAAGAGTAAAGAAGAGATACCTGCAGTCTAGCAATGCTGTTTGAAGCAGATGTAATCGTTCGCTTGCGCCCCTGTTTTGACCCATCCATGTAATTCAACGAAGGATCATTCTCTTTGGGCCCGTACTCACTAATGAACCAGTATGCTGTGTGTATTTCTTTGAGGATTGCTAGCCAGGTGTCACGACGTTTCTCGTTTCCAAAATCCACAAATTCCAGTATCCACGGCTCTGAACTGAAGGGAAGAAGGTAAAGGAGCAGTGTCAGGAATGAAAATTGCACTAGGGGGAGAGAGTCTGCAAATTAATCAAACTGTCAAAAAAGCATAACCAGGGCTTGAAAGTTGGTAAGATTAGCTTACTCTGGACTAGAAGCTACGGAGATAGCAGAGTCAAACACTTCCGCACCAAATGGCCCAACCTTTTTGGTGTTGACAACAGCATCCCTGCCTGTCAGGTCCAATCTGACAGGAGCCTTGTGCGCAGTTAAGCTATTGGCCTGCAAAGAATTCCAAACTAGAATAAATCACTAGTAAAGGCCTCAAGTTGGGTAACATACGAAAAAGGATTACAGAAAAACGAGGTAATATGTACACCCAAAATTGCCGATGAGAATTTCCGATCGATTTTCAAGCTTACAATGAAGCCGCTATTCTAAGGGCCAAGTTCCATGGGTGAAGTATCTCACTATTAGGGACTTTGGGGGACCAAGTTCCACATTTCAAGTGAGCTTTTGAGAAAAAAAGTGGTGGAGAAGTTGTCATAAAGTATGGAGGGTTCTCAAGCCCCAAACTTCATGGCAATTTCTCCCTAACTAATCAAAAAATTTCATGTTCCACCTCAAGCAAGTCCATGGAACGTGCACAACTTCATGGCCGGGCGTGAGACAAACCCAAGTTCCACTATTCCCCTCCTCTTGCCTACTTCCATAAGCAACTTCTCAAACCCATGGAACTTGGCTCTAACAGGTGATCTGATACCTCAACCTTCAAAAATACAAAGCTTGCTTACCTCAAAATACAAAGCGCGATCAGTAAGTGTAAGTCGGCCAGGCCACACCATAGTTCCAGACCATTTTTGCACTGGTTGACGTTTATTTTTCCCAACACTGAGGATAACCTCATCCGGTTGCAGGTCGAGGGTTGAAGCCTCCATCTCCTGATAGTGCTTGCGTTCTTCCAATACGCTGTGCATAAATGAATGATTAAATTCCACTGGTAGTCAACTGAAGGAAAGGCGAGCAATCACGTCAAAACGACCAGATATAAACTTGTGTATATAACCTTTAAAAAAACCATCTTCAAGGCAACTGGGATGCATGGCAGAGTTACAACACCTCAGTGGCAGTGTACTCACCTACATAACTCTTTGATGTATGTGTCCCAGGTTTCAAATGATAGCCCATCCATATCACGAGTAAGGACCTTATACAGATAGTGTGCAGTCACTCGATCCGCTGCCCCAGGAATTGAGGAGGCTATTCTAACGAACGCTTCTTCTTCGACTAATCCTGTTCTCTGCCGGCACACAAAAGGAAAAATTCATAAGGCCATCTTCAAGCTCAATACAAAATCACGATCACTTTAAACTCCTAAGGGATTCATGGTTCGAAACTGACTGATTTGATGAGTCATATTAGGAAAACACAATTCACATGAGGCCAAGTTCTATATCAGCAAAGAACATTGCGTGTGTTGGTCAAAACGAAATGCAATTGGACAAAAGAAAGTTCCCATACGAACTACTCAAAGCTGCTTAAGGAAAAAAAAAACACCCGATCACTGCAGACAGGACTAATGACACAAATGAAGCCAACATTTCCTACTTGTTTAGAATGACAGGAGCTCGTAGAGTACTCACAGGTCTTGAATAGGTATTTGCATCAATGGCCCGAAGATCCTCTTCGTATGGTCGCTGCCATGCCAACATTGCTGTGAAAGTCAACCGCCGGAACGCTGCATCCTGGTACGTCATAGATATACTCAGTTAGCCACTAGAGGACCAAGGATTCATGGTTTTAGAACGACAAATTCAATCGATCATACTGTGAAAAAAAATTCAGAAAGGATCAAATTTTACATCACCGGAATTAGAGAAGAACATTGCATGTGTTGGTTAAAAAAAAACAAATTTAAAAAAAAAGAGACTCCAAATAGGACCTACTCAAAAATGAAAAAAAAAACATGAGGCCCAATTCGAGCTTAAGAGGTTGTATATATGGTTGCCATCGCCATTAATCGGGAGCTAGCTGTGACCAAACCAATCCCTGTCATTGCTACATTACATTCAGAATAATGTATGAACTAACTTCGATTGTCATGGTAAAGTGGGACATGCAGACCAAGAAAAGATTCATGGGAGGGGGGGTGTTCTTTACCCAGAGTGAAGGGTGAACGTCAGCACCGGAGCGTGCCAAATACCGAAATATGCAGAACTCTACAAGATTTTGAGCCTCATTCTGAACGGAAACAGGTGCAGTTGCTTCGAAATTTGCCCTCATTTTCTTTCCAGTCATTCCATTTAATCTAAACCAACACAAGAACAAAGGCAAGGCTATAAATAAACTGCAGCACTCCCTCTAAAAGGGGAAAATCAGAACTACCTGGCTGTATGAAGCTAACTAAATAAAACCACCTTCATGCTACTTCGGAAGTGAAATTTTCAGCAAGCAAAATCTGCGTCCAAACATTTTTGTACATGATAGATGACTCAGCAACAAACCTGCTAAATTGTTCGATGGTGTTTATGGCAGCTGGAGAGAGAGGCCCTCTGGACGTTTGAGCATCTACTGTGTGTTCTTTAAACATAAGCTCCCGTTCAAAATCCGAATATTCTCTCTCACGTGCCACCTGTGAATTTCCATTCGAGGCTGAGGCTTCATCTCTCTTTCGCTGCTCATTTGCTTCCCAAAATCGCAACTGTTTGGGTATTTCAAGTTGAGGGGGGATCCAAGGATTTGACTCAGCAGGCCTAGATTCAGCAGATTTAGCTTCTGTACAACAATCATCCATTAGTTTCGACCCAACGTAGAGTTACGGAACCAAATTGCAAAACAATCAAACAATCACAGCACCTCATTAACCCTAAGCCCAAACTTTTTTACACCCATTTTGAGCAGGTCATATGGGGACTTTAGTTTGTCCAATTTTATTTTGTTTTCAACCAACACATGCAATGTTCTTCACTAATTCGATTGAATATTTTCAAACCATGCATCATTGGTTCTTGAGGGGTTAAAATTTACCAAAATTGGCGGTGAAATTCTAATATATATAATTCAAAATGAAATCCATTCCATGAGTCTACCAGCAAGAACATATACTCAACATAGTTTTGATACAAGAATTTACTACGAAGCATGGATTAACGAGGAGATACCAGCTCGAGTAGAGTATCTCGAATGCTCCTTTGATTGCTGAGCAGAGTTGTCGGTGTTGATGTTTGACCGCATACCGTTTCTAAATTGACTCGCACCATGGAATCCGAAGCTGTGAAGCTTATAAAGATGTAATTTCTTTGCTGATTTCGGCCAACCACCAACGTGTATCCTTCCAAGATGAATTCCATTTCTAATTTGTAAATGTATCCTAGAGTTGGTAACTAATCCTCTACTGGTTTTATTAAACATTGACGGAGAAGAAACAGCTGAATATTTCGCTGTTGCCATGTTACCCTGTAGACCAAGGGCAACAACAACAACAGTGTCTTACAGAGCTCCGAAAAACTTTGAATTATTTTTCCTGTGGGCTGAATTTCTCAGCATTCAAGCAACGGTCATCCCCACCCGAAAAATGTGTCTCCTGCAAATCAAGTCAACCCTTCTCAGTAAGGTGGCCCACACAAAGATCGATTGTTCATTAAACACGCTATGAAATTAACCAGCACCAACCAAGTAACGTCGGTTAGCTAATTGGAATTAGTTTGGAATTAGTTACTAAATGCCCTCACTGACCGCGTTGAGTCTGGTGCTACCTCCTGCTAACTATCTTGTAATGAATTTACCACCAATTAACTCCCTCCCTCCCTCCCTAACAAGTAAACAAACTGTGACTATACCAATGGTTTAAAGTATTAAAGCCGTCTGCAACAACCAAGTAGCAGCAGTTAGCTAGATTACCTTTAGTTACCAGGTACACAACAGGTTAGTTAACTTCCAACTACTGTAGCTAATTGGCCTTAAGCTGATTGGCGCTACATGGTTACAAATTATTCCAATACACTTGCAAGAATGACCATATCTAAAAATAGGGTTTCACACAAAAGATTCGCTCCGAAGTACTCCAACTCACTTAAAAGAAACTCTCGCTGACCTAGATAACAAACTGTAAGAAGTACTGATTAGAAATTCGACATTATAGTAATGAATGAACGGTGGACAAGAGTGCAACCATCACAGGCCAAATTCGCGCTCCCTAAAGAAAAATTCCCGCTACCGAATTTAACAAAAGGAAAACTCAAACCAAGAGGAAAGTGAGAGTGCAACTGGATTAAAATGGCAGATCGTTAGACTTCGGCGAGAATGAGAAAAAACGTACTCACCCGCTGCAAAGGATGGAAAACCCCGAAGCGCCAATGGTTCTATGAATCGTGCAAATTCGCTACAGCATCAGTTGCAATAGAACACTTGGGAGAGTGCAGGCAGCGAGTGCAGGGTGCGGGAGGTTCAGTGGAGAAGGAAGGCTAATGAGAGGGCGGTATGGCACGGGGCGGGGCGAGTGAGGGCTCAAAAGAAGCGGAAAAGCGAGGCGGAGGTGGCAGGGAGGAGCGGTGGGGAAAAGCGCAGGGGCCGTGGCGAGTGGCGACGTTGCAGTGGCGGATCTGGCGCACGGGCATGCAGCAGGGCAGCCATGGCCGACGGATGATCCTTTTTGCCACACTCCCTTTCACTTCGGGACGAGCTCGTTGGTGAGGCTCATGTTTGGGCTCATGCCGTGTGTCGGCACCTCATAGGTCCACGTGGCAGTTCAACAACAAAATTGGCCATGAACTCGAGGGCCGGTTCACACCGGTGATCTCAGAACCACTTTATGACATTTAGCACAGAATGCTACCTCCCACATAAATGGTAGATACTTTTGCTACCTTGTGAATTTACTACTCATGACACCTCTAAAATATCCGGCAATACCCTTGTTATACTAAGGTGATACCATGATGATACCCGCGGATATCACCTCATGAAGTTGCTACATATTTATAACATGATGAGCATTCTCGCTACATTTCAAAAAAACATTTTTTTTTCTTTGTGTGTTTAGCAACCTCAATTTTTTTGGTAGGAATCCACCTAATTTTAGCCAATTTTGAGATCGCTGGTTCACACCAGTGATTCCAAAACTGGGCAAAATTAGCTCGATTTCTACTCAAAAAATGGGGCTGCTAAACATACAAAGAAAGAAAATGAAAAAGTAATGGAAATGTAGCGAAAATGCTCATCATGTTATAAATATGTAGCAGCTTCATGAGGTGATATCCGAGGATATCATCATGGTATCACCTTAATATATCAAGGGTATTGTCGGATATTATAGAGGTATCGTGAGTATTGTATGCCCTGGGTAGCAAAAGTAGATACCATTTATGTGGGAGGTCGCATAATGTTCTAAATGTCATTAAGTGGTTCTGGGATCACTGATTCACACTACAAACCGATTTGCATTTGTTAACCCCTAAAAAGACCAAGAAGTTAAATTGGGCTTCATTTTTTATTTTATTTTTTTATTAAAAGCAGTTTTGAGTAGGCCTTTTGTAAAACTTTTCCCTAGTTCAAATTTCTTTATTTCTTGACCAATACATACCATAGTGTACTAGCAGGTTCGGCACCTTGCTGCCTAACAATTAATTAAAGTTCAAAAAGTAGGTTCGGCACCTAAAAATAGTATATTATTAATTTCGGCAGTATTCTCCTTTAATTTTTTAAAATTTCGGCTATTTGTCAATTCCAACTCTTTTACATTGGTTGACATGAAAGATTTGAGTCTAGAATTGTGAGAATGCTCTGTGCTTTATACAAGTGGAGTGGAGTTGTATCCAACAATGCATATGGGATATGTGAACTTTGAGGTGAAGCACCTAGTTAGTCTTTATTTTTATAACACGCATAACTTTTGCATAACTTTTACATAAAATTTGTTGGAGGTGAAAGATTACTTCATTTCTAAACTTTTCTTAGACCAACAAAATTCCAAAAAAGTTAATCTTCTATGCAAAAATGAGCTTCGAAAAACTGTTAGGAACGCACTTTGATACATTGACGTTTACAATGCTGTGCTGTTTTGTCCATATCTTTTGCATAAAAACTTATTTTGACACAAAACTTGTTGGAGGTGGAAGAAGACTTGATTTCTCAACTTTTGTTAGTTAAACACAATTCTATAAAACTTCATCTTCTATGCTCAATTGGACTCCAAAAATCTGTGTACAACACATTTTCAAAAGCCTCACTTAAAGTCTTGCTACTTAACCCATATTCTTTGTGGACTAATGTAAGTGGGCTTGATTACAAAATGAGCACCTTCCCTCCCTTGAACTTCACACAAGCCTCCCAACTAAGTAAAAACTTAGTGAAAAGTATAATTTTCTCACTTTTCGGCAATTTTAAAATTTAAATAATATAATATTCGGCAAAAGATGCCAATAATTTCCCAAAATTTTAGGCATCTGTTTTTAAAATTATTTTCCGCCGAATCTGCTAGTAAACTACGGTATAATATTTCTTCGTGAATTTGGTGAAAAAAATTGGTTCCATTTGAATTCTATTTTTTCTCAATGTGATCAAGTGAATTTATCATTTTAAAACTATGAATCCTTTGTTACTTTGGGAGTTAAGTTATTGGCTCAAATTAGATGAGACCGCATTTCCCACTTTCAAATTGAAACCACTAATAGAGCCAATTTCTATGGGTTTGAGAAGTTGCACATGGAATTAGGCAAGGGGAGGAGAAAAGTGGAACTTGAGTTTGTCTCATACCTGACCATGAAGTTTGCGGGGAATTCTTGAGTTATGTACTCCTTGTCCAGGGACTCTTGGACTAGAATAGTGTTTGTATATTAAAATACAACTCTTTGGAAACATCCCAAGAGCTCATCTATCCAATGCACATACCTTATTCCCACTCATCTCTAAAAACAAATTATGGTGTGGCAACCCTTTTTGGTGTCACAAGCTATCATCTCCCAACCGCCTTTCAACATGAGCCGGATGACAAGCTTTTTGAGCATGACCAGCAGTGGCACTCCAATTGTGTACCAATAGCACCACAATAGAGTGGACCAACAAATCATCCCTACATGCCTTTTATACAACAAAAAATAAAATAAAGTAAATCTCAGATGGACTTCACTTCTAACTGAACAAACATGTTAGATAACAAAGTCCAAAGAAGAGTTCATAGTTCATTTTGTGCAATACAGCTACAACAAGCCTTCCGATTGTCTTTAGTGATAACGTGTGGAAGAGGAATGATAAAGAGCCCTTTATATTTTAGAGCATAAAGAGATGTTAGTGTGGAAGTAACCATTATTACGGTTTCATTCAAATGTCAACTGTAGTGACTCGTGGTTATGTTCTAATACTCTCGTAATGTCCAACTTATATCCCATTTGCTATTCTTGAATTTTAAAAGAACGCTTTGATGTACTTAATTCAAAACTGCGACAAAATAGAGCTTTTTTTGAAAATGAAAGAATTGAAAAAAAATTAAAAGTAATCTTCTAATCTTTTAGTGCAAAATCTTGTAACCATTTTATCAATGTTTACAGCCTCAACAATTTTCAAGGTCTAAATCGTTGTAATCTTTAACCCCTAAAAGCACGAGGAGTATTGGACAAAACATAGATGTGTTATAATATGTGCCTTCCATATGTTTAATGAAGTTTGGTTCAATAGACAAAATGTACAGTATCATCTCTACAAATTATTCATACAGTCAAACTTCCAAAAATAACTTTAGATAAAATTTTAATGAATTTAAAAGCATTAACCTTTGAAAATTTGTATAAATTACAAGTTTCGATTTTAGAGTTCAAAATTTAGTATGATTGGTTAGAGTTGGGCTATCTATTGTAAACTTCAAGAAAGCAAAAGAAATGATGAAGGGATCATCATTACTTTCCCCAAGTAGCAGATTTTGTAACACTAAGACAATGTTGAGATGATTTACTTTGAAAAATTCTCCCGGGTAGAGTTTAACTCGGATTGCCATAATTCAAATTGGGTTGGAAAGTAGACTTGATGTAGTATTTTAAAAAAAATTAAAATTTTTTCAAAAAAATATATTTTGGTTCAGGGCAACCCGTTAGATTCGGGTAGCGACCAGAAAATGGTCGTTTGAGCGCTTAGGAGTTTAGCAAATAATGTTTAGCCCCTAAACGACCGATCGACCATTTTCTGGTCACAATCCAAACAGCAATGATTGCCCGTCGGTAGGAAATGACATTTTTTAGGTTTTGATTTTTTGTTTAAATTGGGGGTTGAAATTATGTTCTAGTGCTTTTTGATACATTTCAATTGCAACTTTGAGGTTCAGTAAGGAATCTTTCACAGACAACGACCTCAATATTGTTCTAGTGTTATAAAATTTACTATTTCGGGAAACTAATAATATTCATTCATTTGAAAATTTTGCCTTTTAAAATTTTAGAATAGAATGTCTAGTTTTAGCTAAGCATACCAAATTTCAAATTCTAAAAATAAAAATAATAATTTTGGTGAAGTTTAAATGGTAAACTCTCTTAAATTCATTAAATAAGTATCTGAAACTATTTTTGGGAAGTTTAACCATACGGATAATTACTAAATATCATGCTTCTCATTTTCTCTTTAAAACCAAACTTCATCAAAGTTGCAGAAGTAACATTTTATGACACATATAGGTTTTGCCCTTGCCCCCTCTGTCATTAAGGGGTTAAAGTAGGTTAGAAATATTTTCAATTAATAAAGCTTCGACATCCAAAACTCTTTTATGTCTCTCATTTGGTAACCAATGTACATGATTTCCAATTGACATGTAGAAAGTGTTCAATATTATATGTATACACAATAGCAAACATTCTTTACAGATACTAAAATGTGATATTGAAAAGTGTGATGATAATAAGTTTAGAGTGTAGAAATTTTAAAAAGCATATTTCCATTTGGTGTCAGAGATGGCTAACCTTTTATTTTGGTAGATTGGGTATCTTTTCATAACAATTTTCAATATTCATGTTTAACATTTTCAAAAACTTAAAAAATGAAAGGAATACATGACAATTTTTTTTGAAAACTAATCACAAAGAAAATTAAGATGGAATTGAATGATGTAAATTATAATGGTGCAATTGTTGTGGCAATTAGTCTAAATCCCTATGTTCTTTATTTATTTTGGAACATGAAATAGAAATAGAGAAAAAACCACATATGTTATTTCAATTAAAAAGCGTGCCTTCACTAGTTACAAACTATTATTTTTGGCATTTTTCATTTCAATAATGAAGATGGAATAGAAAAGACTTCCATGACTTTTTAGATGTAAAGCTATTTTGTGATTTTTTTGTTTATTTAATGAAAATTATGAATTGATTGGAGAAAAATAGAAGAAAATGTGTAAATTTTAATCGATTTCTTGTAGTATTGACAAATATTTTATATTTTAAAAACAAAATCGTAACATCAGATGAGTTTGCAGTGAATTCATATTCTGTCATATTGACAAAATTGAATTTTAAAATAAATAAATAATTTATTTTGTCGTTGACAAACAAGGTGGGCCTCTTTAACATTCATCAACCCGAAAATACTCCATTAAGAGAAACATACTTCTATAGCAATTTTAAATTCTTTTACAAATCATCTTGTTAATTTTGGAATATGTATAGAATAGCGACTAATAATATGGTTTTCAAGATTGGATGAAAAGTACTCAAATTGGACAAAATTGAAGAAAATGAAAATTTGATCATTTTTTTTAATATTTTTACTAAAGTTGAGATTTAGCCACTTCTTTTTTCTTTCTTTTTTTCTTAAAGAAAAGAAATTAAAAGGAGAAGAAAGAAAAGGAAGAAAAAGGTAGAAAAAACAAGCGGCTAGTTGCGTAGTCTCTGCTTTAGTATTTACTTTAGGTTTACTAAAATTTACTTTTTAGTCATGTTATACTTGTTTAGAGCACCTGCACCCCTGCTCGTTAAACGCTGCCAGAGGGACATTTTGCGGGCCTGGACTTGAAAACCGCCCCCACCGCAACTCAGGCAACAACTACTTTTGTTGCGGGCTCGTCAAAAACCAAGCGCCGCTCGCCATCTTTCAGAGTCTCTAAGGTTTTTCAGCGCGCTTGAAAGTTGGCTCATACGTGGCTGATTTAGTGCTATTTTATCTTGTCGTTGTTGTTGGGTTTTTTTTGGAGCGATGGCAGGTCGGAGGCATGCGCAGGCGGTGCGAGGAGGGCGTGGTCGGGGTGGTGCTAATTATGGGGAAGGGTGCCGGGCGGTGCGAAGAGGGTGTGATTCTGAGGCAAACGATATGTGATTCGGGGTTGGGGGCTCAAACGTGGAGATGTTGCATCTAAAACCAAAATAATGCACATTAAAATCCTCCATTGGTAAACAAAATTTTTGATCATTATCAAATCCGATTGTCATTTAGATTTTTATTCTTGAAACATATGTAAATTTAAAACCCTAAATGAACCCTTTTAAAAACTTAACTAATTACAAGATCGTCAAAACTCAATTCACTAGTAGAAATATGTATTTAGAACTCGGGGCCCCAACCTAGCGACTTGGGGTCCCCAACTGCAGAACTTGAGGCCCCAATGTAAAAATAAGGTAAAGGTATAAAGTAAAAGTAAAAGTAAAATATACAATAAAAGTATAAAGTGAAATTATAAAGTAAAAGTATAAATATTCAATATTCAATATTTTTGTATTTTTCATTTAAAAAGTTTTTTTGTCGACGGTTATGTGAAGCAACGGATAGCTAAATTTGAATTGTTGTAAACCAGATTCGTTTTTTTGTTAAGAAGTATAAATAGATTCAATTAAAATTGAATTTTTATTTTTAGATTATATGTAGAGGTCCTCTCATATAATTTTATTGTATCTTTCGCAATCTTTCATATCTTTGTATCTCTGTTCTTTCAGTTTCCAATTATATTTTGCTTTTGAGCTCGCAGTCACCCATAGCCTCATTGCAGGCTTCCACTGCCCCGGCCACCTCAGCAGCCATGTCAGCAAAACCGACCCCTACAACTGCCGTGGCAACGACAACGTGGAAGGGCCCTGTGAAAATCGGTCAACGTGCAAGAAGGCTCCGGCCAACTCCCAACGGTCTTCGTGTTAGTCCACAATTTTAGCAGATTTGGCAAGCGAGGGTGGGGGTTGAATTTTTTGTCGAGTCCATTTTCATATTTGGAGCCCTCCAATGGCCCTTTGGCGAGTCCCAAATGAGGAGCCAGGCTGCAGATGTTCTTATATTGTTCAGTAAGAGCATCCGCACCGGGACTCACCACACAACGCATGCTAAATCTTCTTTCGAGGTCTCTACAGTGACCACGTCACGCGCCAAAAAATTTGTTCCTTACCCGCACTCGCCAAAGGGTTGAGGCCGGAGCTTTGGACCCGTAATACATGTGCCTGACATGACTGTGATTAGGGTGATGAGCCGGCAGGGATAAATCCGGCGCGACCACGCTGTCACGGTGGCCGGCGTTGCTGAGGTCGAGTGCCCGGTGGCCAATTCCGGGGTTCCGAATCTGCTGCGGTGGCGGTTTAGGTGGCCGGTCAAGGTGTTATGACAATGCGCATATCTACTTGGATCTTAAACTTTTGTAACACTAAAAGTTCAAAATATCCTTTTTGAACGAAGGTACTCTGGAAAACAACATACGGAGTTACCAAATTATTCTTTTTGGATTTAGAGCTTTGTTTAAGAAAGTTGGTAAAATTGTCAAAGAGGTCATGAAATTCCATCAGGGAATCTATTTCAAAACCTTGCGATATTGACATATCAAATACATATTTGGTATGGTTGCTAAAATCAACAATTTTCATTGTGCATATGGGCTAACTCTAAAACTTTCGCAGGCTAACTCTAAAACGTTCCAATCATCAATAAATTTTGCATTTATCACTTCTTGATACTTACATTTATATATATTGATACTTACGTTTTTTTATTTGTAACATCATGATGCACAAAAAGAAAAATGTTGATTTTAGCAACCATACCAAATATGTATTTGATATGTCAATATCGCAAGGTTTTGAAATAGATTCCCTGATGGAATTTCATGACCTCTTTGACAATTTTACCATTTTTTTTAAACAAAGCTCTAAATCCAAGAAGAATAATTTGGTAACTCCGTATGTTGTTTTCCAGAATACCTTCGTTCAAAAAGGATATTTCGAACTTTTAGTGTTACAAAAGTTTAAGATCCAAGTAGATATGCGCATTGTCATAACACCTCGGCCGGCCACCTAAACCGCCACCGCAGCAAATTCGGAACCCCGGAATTGGCGGGGGAATTGGCCACCGGGCACGCCACCTCAGCAACGCCGACCACCGTGGCAGTGTGGCCGCGCCGGATTTATCCCTGCCGGCTCATCACCCTAATCACGGTCATGTCAAGCACAGGTATTACAGGCCCAAAGCTCCGGCCTCAACCCTTTGGCGAGTGCGGGCGAGGAACAAATTTTTTGGCGCGTGATGTGGTCACTGTAGAGCCCTCGAAAGAAGGTTTAGAACGCGTTGTGTGGCTAGTCCCGGTGCCGATGCTCTTACTTCTTGAAAACGATGCGTTTTGGTAAGGTAGGTGGACCAATTTCTGTCAGGCACCAAAAACCGTGCAAGTAGCTTGATTTCAGCATGAGGTACATTATAGCCCCCACCTCCAATTTTGAATGTACTCGATGTGCACATTTTAGACTGAACGGTTTTTGGTACCCCTACGGCTTCTACTTCCAAAATTCATAACTAATTCAAGATGTATCTAAAATTAATGATTCCAATTGGTATAAATTCCAGCATACTTTGCACATATACCAAAATTGATTCCCTAAGCCGCCCTCCAATAAGCTAGCCAAATCTGAAATTTGAACGGTTATTGGGCACACTACCTTAGTTCTCCCCAGGAAGGGCAGAGAAAAAATAAAAGCAATAAAAGAAAGGAATAGAAAGAAGAGAAAGAAATGAGAGGAAAAGAAAGAAATGAAAGAAAGCTCTTCCGGCATGATTGATTGATTGAGGGTTTTCAAAGGATTTGGCCTCGTGAGTATTGACATCGAAGAGTGTTTGCAGATCAATTGTTGCCAGATCAATCGTTGTTTGATTGTCGATGCATTTTGCTTTCTATGCTTTACGGAGTGTGCAGTAAATGCTTCCGTTGTTGAGAACAAAAGTAGCGAGCGAGGTTTTGTTTGGTTGGAGAGAGGATCCATTGATCAAGTTGTGATCGGGAGCTCTGGCTTACTTTTTAGGGTTTGCTTCGACGGATTCATGTAGTAGTGGAAGAATCTGTGGAGGAAGAATGCGCGAATTTTCGGTGATCTAAACCCTGATAGTGCAGCTGCAATGGTGTCGGAGGAGGTGCTCACGGGAGCCGCGCCGGTGGTGAACATGCTGGAGCAGATCCGGACGCTGACGGATGTCGGGGCCATGACGCGCCTGCTTCACGAGTGCATCGCGTACGAGCGCAGCATCGACAACGAGCTGGAGGCGCTGCTGGCGGAGCGGCACGGGCTGGAGAGGAAGCTGGCGGGGCTGCACCAATCCGCCGAGGTGCTGGAGTTCGTGCGGTCGGACGCGGAGCAGATGATGCGCAGCGTTTCGTCGACTTGCGATTTGGCGGATCACGTGAGCGGCAAGGTTCGCGAGCTCGATCTGGCACAGTCGCGCGTGCAGTCCACGCTTGCGAAGATTGACGCCATTGTGGATCGGACGAATTGCATCGATGGAGGGAAGCAGGCTCTGGAGGTCGAGGATTACGAGACCGCCGCTAAGTACGTGGAGACTTTTCTGCAGCTGGACACGGAGTTGGATACCGGCCCTGGTTTAGGGTTTAGTACTGCTGGAGCGGAGCAGCGGAGGCAGATGTTTGAGTCCAAGGAGAAGCTAGAGGGCATTATTCGGAAGAAACTCGCAGCAGCCATCGAGGCGAAGGATCACGCCAATGTCGTGCGGTTTGTCAAGCTTTATCCTCCTCTGCGCCTGCAGGAGGAGGGACTTCGCTCTTTTGTCGGGTACTTAAGAAAAATCGTTGCAATGCGCGCTCTCAGCGAATATGAAGCCCTCGTCGCGTCTTTGGGATCCATCGATGCATCAGCGGATTTTGTTGGCGTTTTGAACAACGTATTCAAGGATGTTGCGTTTGCAGTAGAGGAGAATGAGGACCTTTTGTTCGATTTGGCTGGAGAAGACGGCATTGCATTGGCGATGCTGGAGCTTCAAGCGGAGTGCAACGCGAGGGGTACTTTGATTGTCAAGAAATATATTGAACAGAGGAAGCTTTCGAAGCTTTCGAAAGAGATTGCTCTGCATAACAAGAATGATATGACTTTGTTGGCTGTTGGTGCCCCTGAAGGACCGGACCCTCGAGAGATGGAAATTTATTTGGAGGAGATGATGTTGTTCAGTCAGACTACTGAGGACTATTTCCACTTCATGGACACGAAAATGAGGGAGACAGGGGCTGTCGGTGGGAAACTGAGCCCCAGGGAATCAAATTCCTTCAAGGCAGGAAGCTTTGGTTTGGCAGTGCAGGAGCTAGTTGGGTACTACATTGTGCTGGAGGAGTACTTCATGAGCGATCGTGTGAAGAAGGCTATCAAAATTGATGAGCTTGTGGCAGATGGAATGACCACTTCTATGGTAGATGACGTTTTCTACGTCCTGCAGAGCTGCACGAGGCGAGCAATCTCGACCTCCAGCTTACAATCTGTTCTGCAGATTATCAATCACACTGCTGTACTCCTGAATAATGACTTCAGCGAGGCCTTGGAACGAAAGATTCGGGAACCCAGTCTGTTTCTGAAAATCTTTTCTGCAGGTGTAGCAAATCTGAAGGCGGGCACGGAGGCCTCCACAGCTCTAAACAACGTTGATGTGAGTGCGGAGTACGTTGGGAAGCTTAAGCACGACATTGAAGAGCATTCCTTTGAGGTGAGCTACTCATGTCTATGAAAAATTGCTCCTACCAAGGGTCGAGCATGGTGGCAGGAAAAATTGGTTTAAATCCTGTCACCGTTCAGCAAGTCAGTCATGCTAGTTCATCACTGCTGTTGTCCTGGTTTATTTGGAGTTTGTGAGTTGACGCAGGCCCAGGATTGAGTCTGCATTGAAGTTGTAGAAGAACTAAATAGAAAAGTATGTATTTCTGTTGGGACTTTGGATGAATCAAGAAGCACCGGAAGCGGCTTGCAGTTTTGGTTGCTAATTTCTAAGGGAGGTAGTTGAAGTGAAGGGATAATGTATACAATAGGGACTGCATTAACCCTTTAACGTCCCGATTCAACACTGTTTTCAAAGATTTGTTATAAAATGGTTGATGAAAAACGAAAATGGAGTTGATGTACAAAACAAAGTTGTAAATGTCAATGTGTAGATAACATCTGTACGGTTGGATTCATCATTATTTATTATTAATATTTAAAAAGTAATTTTGCAAGGTTTTCTCTTGAAATTCAATTAAAAATCCAAAATTAACACAAAAAAATTTAAAAATATTGTAATGAAATTAGAATGACATGCACTACGAGATGGTATGGTTTCCATTATCTGATTCTACTTACTATGGAGAATCATATTTAAGGTCTTTCTTTTTGAACTAAGATTGAAACTTGACATTAATCACTTTTGTAAATATTCAAAAATTCACATTATCTTATTTGGAAGATCCATACCGTACAAATGGTATTCAACTAGCACAAGAATGATATAAAAAAAAATTGGATGAAAAACATCCGGTACCTACAGAAATCGAGCTGCTGAAATTCATCCGGCGTCCAGATTCTGGACGCCGGTGCGCTAAAGGGTTAACAGAATTGTCTGTATAGATGTAGCTTTCCATCCTGACCTGGTGTGCGTCACTGTTGGCAGACATTCTTTGGACCTGGAGAAAGGGAAAAGGTGAAGCCCGCTTTACGAGAACTTGAGGACATAGGAAACCGCTACAAACATATTGGAAACCAAGGATTGGAGCAACTGACTAACAGCATTACTCCAAGATTGCGAAATCTTCTGGATGTGGTAAGCATCTTGAACGCAGTCTTCGTAGAATCGTATTTCCAAAATTCTAGTCGGTTCATTTTCGACAATTTTAACCATCATTCAACCAGTGTAGTTCTTGCTTACAGAAGCGCTATATTTTTTTGCTCACGCTGGTTTCTAATTTTTTTAATGCGACCAAGTTCTAAGACTTGCATGAGAGGTAGGCTCAAAGTCTACTTCGTTTCCATCTTTGTCTACTATCATGGAGGCATGTCAATCTGCATCATCTGATGTCTGTTTATTGGTTGACAGGTTGGAACAGTAAGCTATGAGCTGACAGAAGCGCAGTATGCTGAGAATGAGGTTAGTGACCCTTGGGTCCAGAAGCTGTTACACGCCGTTGATGTCACAGTCTCTTGGTTACAACCTCTCCTGACAACAAACAATTATGACTCACTGGTGCATCTGATTATCGACACCTTGGTGAAACGACTCGAGGTCCTCATGACACAAAAACGGTTCAATCAACTTGGAGGTCTCCAGTTGGACCGGGATGCCCGAACACTGGTTGGTCATTTTTCGGGTATGACCCAACGAACAGTTCGTGACAAGTTTGCTCGTCTTACACAGATGGCTACAATCCTGAACTTAGAGAGGGTGTCGGAGATTCTAGATTACTGGGGTGACAACTCCGGGCCTATGACATGGCGCCTCACTCCTGCTGAAGTCCGCCGAGTGCTTGGACTCCGGGTTGATTTCAAGCCTGAAGTAATAGCCGCTCTGAAACTGTAAGATGCATCCTCACATTCTATTATTGAGACCTTTTATCATACCTTTTGCAATGCGACAGTACTGACTGGTACAACATTCCTTAATAATCATCATGCGTTAGAATCGATATGTGCCCTGAGCTTGTATTATTTCTTCATAGAAACAAATCATTTCTGAAGGCTATCACCTACTCCAGATTCGGAGAAAGTGCAGATCTCTCTCTTTTTAGACATGCAAACTTGGAAGCATGTTATTTTTATTCAACCTCACTGTTGAAAGTCGAAATTGCTTTGAAGCTGCAACTACGCCAACTTCCTGTTTTGAGCGGCCTCTTGCCTACATTAAACTAACAAATTTTTGATATCCTCAATCGTTCGTGTCAAGAGGGCACCTAATCTCGAGGGGTACTCTGACACATCTCGTATTCACCTGCACCTTGCTTGACTGGGAAGAATGCAAAGGCTTGTATCCATCCTCCATGCATCAAACCCAGGAATAGGAAAAGATGTCCTGGAAAAAATGCACATGTAACACTACTGTCAGCTTTTCCAGGCATTCTTTATATTTTGAGCATCCAGGTTGTGGTTCTGAATGCAATATTATGATACCCTTTAGAGATCATCTGTCGTGCAAATGGTAGGGAGAGAAAACAAGGGTTTAATACTGTGCTTGCATTGCTAGTGGTTGGCTTTGGGGACGGCGTCTTTGTGAGCTGGCTGTAGTTCCCCTTCTCCTTGAAGAGCTGATCGTAGTGATGCTTGCAGTATAACCTCCCGTCTAAAGACGCGTAGTTGGAGAGGCTGATGGTACAGCTCCCATGCGAGCATTTGAAGCAACTTTTATGGTACAGTAGATCCTCCAGTGTTGTCTGTCACCAAATTCCATCAGCCCATTCAGTGAAAAACTAAAACTCAGTCAAAAGTCTCCTCTTCCTTATTAGCCTTGCAAAGCTCAGATGTTTTGACCATGAATGTTCTAACTTAAGCAGAAGTTTATCACCTTTTCAAGGAGGTAGACGGTTTTGCCACAAGCAACACACTTTTCTTGTGTCCCAGAAAACATCAGGCTCGTCCCTTTGGAGGATGTCTTGTTCTCCAACATCCAAGGCCTAGCAATGTTAATACATGAATGCATGAAAATCGACTAGTGCAAGTCATTTAGCATAGGAAGCAATGACTAGAACAATCATAACGTTCAGTAGTCTTCATGCCCGCTGCCTTTCCTTCATGCACTTTGCTCATCACCTTGAGCACATGTCCACTTAGCTATTGATGAAGTACTGTTGGGTGTAGAATATTCCACACCATCTATTGTAAAATCAAGGTAGAGATAATGCATGCTACTAAATGCTATGATACATTCCACGATCCATTCAAAGTGATTGATACTACATCTACACATTTTTTTCATGAAATTCTTTAAATTGGGTCTTTGCACTTTAAAATCAAAATCACCATTTTGAGAACTCGAATCACTATGATGAGATAAAAGGATTTGTGCGAAAAAAAACGAACACAACATTGGTAATAGTCAATGTGAGATAAACTTTTGACAACTCAATAGTAATTTGGTACCCATTGTCTTGGTTCCATTATGACTCTATTTTTTTTTATCAGCATTATGCTTTAGATTCCATTCCGGCAATGGAGAGGGCAAATTCTCCCTATTGCTAAAGAATGATATTAGTTGCCACATTCTTCAAAAATATGAGTAAAGAGTAGAAAGAATCAAACCTGGAATCTCTCGGAAGTAGGTCTCTTTGTAGTGCCTGCTTCATTAAAGACAAAATTAGAAATTCTTATGTAAAACATTTTTCAATAGTTGTAAGTTTGCACCCTTTACTTTGAGAATTGAAATCAACGTTGCATTCTATCATGATTGGTACTAGATTGGTTGGCTTTCTTAAATTGAACCTTGTTAAGCATTCCTCTATCTCCTAGTGGCTCTTTGTTATGTTACAAATGGCAAAGTAGAGAATTATTGAACAAAAATTATAAAAACATTTTGTTAGATTAAAAATGATGGATTTAGATTCTTAGATGCTTCAAAAGAGTTCTCACCAGGCGGATCAAAGCTCTTTTCAAAGCTCCCTGTTGTTTTGAAGAGTTGATCAAAATGGGGTTTGCAATAGAGTGTTCCTTCTAATGATGCATAATTCCCTAACTGGGGTGCAAAACAAGCAATATAATACACATGAGTGCACTAGATGGCAAACAATCAATAGCTCGTCTCTTCCAAAAACCATCATCATTAGGGATAACCAAAATTCATCACCCTAAAGTCTTAGAAAATGAATACAAATTCATTAAGAGAATACAAAGTACCTAAACAATTGTTGATTTAGATCATTCACTAATAAAACCTTGAGATTTAATAACTTTTGCATAAAACATCTAAAATTTTACATTCTTTTATGCATTGAATGCTTCTTTTAATTATTAACAAGAACCTAAAATATATCACACAAGTTTAATAACAGTAAATATGTTCACATTTTTGGATGTCATATGGCATATGGCTCAATTCAAACAAAACTCTAATGTTCTTGTTCTTCCGTCGGTAAATTGGTTGGGAGTTAAAAGATTGATTTCCGAACCAAAATACATAAGGAATTAAGGGCATCAATATACATACACAAAGAAATTGAGAAAAAGAGAGATACATGCTTAAAGAAATTCTTTCAAAATAAATGTCACAAACATTAATGTCATTTTTGTTGACCTTGAGTGTGCCTTTGCAGTGGTGACACCGAAAGCACGACTTATGATAGACAATGCCATCAGCTCGCAATTGATCCACCAAGTACACGGTCTTGTCGCATTTCCAACACTTCGGTTGGATCACCGTGAGTGCCATCATGACTTACCAGGTGCGCGAGTTCAATCAGTCACTTACACTTTAATTGTACCAAATGCTCTTTCATTTTTTTACGGCTTTTCGAGTTCTCCTTGCGGCGCATGAGAAAGCCAAGAGGTACACATTTGATGATCAAAGGGTGGCAAAGCCATGCTAAACGTCGCCTAATTTGCATGCTTTTACATTACAATAACATGACTAACATTACCCTAATTTATAATTCATGTTAGGAATTAAAATTTAGCAAACATGTTTTTTGTCCCATCATTGTCATCACACTCCAATAGTATGATATCCAAACAGGTACTTCTTCCATGACCCAAAATAAATATTGACATTGAGTTAGTGCAAAAAATTTATCCAAAAATAAGTATTCAATGGTGAATTTGACAATGTGGTACATGTATCTTTAATATCTATCAACATCTACCCAAACATCTACACATGTAGTTTGAACTTTTATCCTTCATATGATATCAAAACGATGCATCATTCATTGTGTTGGAATGTCTTTTTAGATGTCAAAAGTAACTTAATGTAATTTTTTATAATACCAATAGTATCAACCAATCCAATACGATTTTGTGCATCTACATCCATGTATTTGGGCCCTTTGAAATAATTTGGAGAATTGTAAAGCTGCATTATACAATGTAATTAAGAGGGATATTTTGAACTTGATGTATAAATAAAATTTGTACATTGTGAATTTTAGATTCTATCATATCCATATGGTTAGATCTATGATTTTATATTTTTGAATAAAATTTGTAACTTGAGAATTGATTCAATATTTTTTTGATATTCAATTACAAACAAGATATTGACAATCTATGCATGAAATTTGTTGTGATGGGTTGAAATGTAATAATCTAAGTGTAGTGATTTTTGGGGATTTTTTCATTGCTTAACTTTATAAGTTGGTTTTTTCAAGAGCACTTTTGAACTAATTTGAACTAAGATCTTAGAATTTTTTGCAAATCTTTGCAACATGAATCCATGCATAAAAATTCCACAAATCATCCCTTTCTAATTGATTCACACGAGCATGAAGTCACTTCCCATAAAATCTATAGTAAAAAGTCCACACTGCAAAAAGTGCACGACAAATGAGAAATGTGGATTAAATCTATACATCGTTCAAAAAAATGGACACTTGGGTAGTTAAGGGTTAAGCTATTGAATGTACTTCCTATTATTAAAATGAATATGTAAATATATTAAAAAAAGATTAAAAAGATTCATCCTCTATTTTCAAGAGTATTCTAATACATTAAAAATGTATTATTTGGAAGCCGTATGAGCAAGTTCTGAAATTTTGAATTTGTATTTATAAAATGAATATAACCTTGAGGTGCTACTTTCTAGCCTTGGTCCTCAATGTCTCGTATTAGCGGTGCATATTTCATTTCTTTATCCGTTATATTGTTTAGGAAGAATACGTCATTACAGTACGAGAATTCTATAAATTGTATGAAAACAATTAGGTTGGGTTGGTAGTGGTCCACAAGCAATACTCCAATTTCAAACCCTCTTGTTGGCAAAAAGTCTGCCCAAAGTCAAATTGGGATCTCAACTTTTACTAAGAAATTTGAGGATACTAATCACCGGTGGAAATGCTCTTATCAAGAAAGTCCTTCTGACAAAATACTAAATAGAAACAAAATGGTAACCTTAGCGCGCTTTTTACTACAACCTGCGTAAACCTTAAAGGTCCAGAGAGCCCTTTCCAACCAATATTATACAACAATATTTCATTATATCTGGCATGGTTCCACACCTCCTATGGGTTTAAGATCAAAAGTGAAGTTGAAATTCACGTCGACATGGTTTTAGTGAGCTATTGGGGTCTCAATTTGGAACTTTCTATTTACAACAAACGTCAAATATACACCAACGTACCTACTATCCCCATCGGCCCTTTAATGGTTAAGTTTGTCATTCCCATATAAATTCAATATAGAAATAAGAGATCATATTGAAGTTATATAGACCCGTATCACTTTGACAATACAAATTCAATACTTCTAGCTATAGTGTTACTATATTAGTTCATTTGCTTGTAATTCATAGTGTCTTTGTATAACACCTGTACAATACAATTACGGTATACTTTCAATCAAGTTTGGCATAGTAAATGATTTTGTGCTGAAAAATGTGTAAATGATTGGAAACCCTAATCTGGCGGTCCGATTGTCGTCATCACTCATCAGCAGTGATCTCAAAATCACTTTATGACATTTAGAACATTATGCGACCTCCCACATAAATGGTATCTACTTTTGCTACCCAGTGCATACAATACTCATGATACCTCTATAATATCCAGCAATATCCTTGATATATTAAGGTGATACCATGATGATATCCGCCAATATCACGTCATGAAGTTGCTACATATTTATATCACGATGAGCATTCTCACTACATTTCAAAAAATTCATTTTCTCTCTTTGTATGTTTAGCAACCCCATTTTTTTGGGGTAGAATCCAGCTAATTTTAGCCAGTTTTGAGATCACTGCTCATCAGCGTGATATCCAAGACAGTGAGAGAGTTCCATAAAGTATTCGGGAAATACGTCAGGGCGTGAGCATTACACTAACTTACTGAATCAGCACAGGCTAATTTAGGGTTGGATGATGTTGCAAGGTGTCAGAAGGTCGCAGTTGTAGACTTCTTATTTATTCTCTTTTTTCGGATTTCCGGAGTATTTTCCGCATTTGATTTTTGATTTTCGATTTTTGATTGTCAGTTGGCACAAACTGAATACGGTACAGAGAACCTTTACTGCGAAAAAGATACAAATACAACATCTGAATCAATCGACACTGCTGGAGCGCTGGACTGTCAAGTTAGTAAGCTTGTTCTCCACCTCAATAGGTTCGCTTCTATCTTTAGTCGGAGGCATCTTAAGTTGAGGATCGATCATCGGAAGTGTTGTCACTGTTGTGTTTGAGGATAGAGCGTGGAACTGGAAACTTTTGTTGTTGCGAGTGATTTTAGTGTGGAGTGAATTGAGAGTTCCGTGTGGTTGAATTTGCAGGAGAATCGATGTGGTGGAACTCTGTCTACTTCGCCGTGTCAGAAGTGGGACATCGGGTTCCGAATTTGAGAGGCTCAAATGATACTCTAGAGTGATTTAGGGTTTGCTGTCCAGAGTGATCGATTTCGAGTGCTTTCGTTCAGGCATGGCGACCGTGAAATGGAGGAGGTTTAGCGATGTCGCTGCCTATGGCCGACAAGGAATCGGTGCCGTAAGCTTGGGATGCAGCGCGGGGGGGCGTGCTCCTCTTCCTCCACCGCCGAGCAATTCTGGTTGCACCACTCCCGTGGTGGCGCCGTCCATCCCCAGCCATGTCCACAATTTCCTCGCTTCATTGCCGTTTCGAGGGCCGAAACCACAAACAGGGGCGATGAATTTTCACGACGGTGGGGTAGGGCGAGGGCGCCGCTCCGGGGGGACGCAGTCCAAGGGTTTGCCGCTGGCCATTTGCGCGAGCTGTAGCACGCCATTCGCGGCGTCCGTGGCGTCCATTTACCCGATCTCCGACTCTGTCATCACGTGTGTCAATTGCGGAGCCGTCAACACGCTCGTGATCGTGAGGCCCGATTCCGAGACGCAGCAGCTGCGTGATACTGTGCTGCGCGTTTCGCGATGGCAATCGCGGGTTAAGCAGGGCCTCAATGGGGATCCACCAAGCTTATTACCCCGGCAGCCGCATTGGCAACAAGCTTTGGGAAATTCTTCGAATTCTTCATCTCCTCCGGTTGCGGTGCAATCGCCTCCTGGTCCTCCTTACGCTCCCCACACGAATCTCGTCCGAGCTAATCCTGGAGGCGGTGGGTTTGGTGGCTCTCGCGGCGACTCGTGGGGCGGGGCTTCGCTGGGGAAAGAACTTCCCACTCCTCGCGAAATCTCTCAAGCTCTGGACAAGTTTGTCGTGGGTCAGGAACGGGCCAAAAAGGCATGTCTTCTCGTCATTTTTCTTACATCTCCAGTGATCGTAAATTATACAGATTTTGATTGTGGATTCGTGTGGTTCTGCCTCCGTGTGTCTGTGCAATAGCTTATTCCCTAAAGAACAAAGGATTCACGGTTTTAAAATGACAGATTTGATTGATCACACTGTGAAAAGTCAATATTTCGTGTGTCTGCAATAGCTTAACCACTGGTTTAAGATTCATGGTTTTAAAGTGAAAAAAATAATTGATCATATTGTGAAAATAATAGAATCCAGACGGGGCCACGTTTCGTACCACCTGAATCAGTGAGGAAAATTGCATGTGTTGGTCGAAAATTGAATAAAGGAAGTCCCCATAAGACCTAAAAACAAAAAATTATGACGCTCAGTTCAAATTTGGCTTATTTGCAGATATTGTCGGTGGCAGTCTATAACCACTACAAGCGCATCTATTATGAGTCCCTGCAAAAGGGCAATGTAAAGTCTGCTGATGAAGGGTATGCTCGTTCAGCCAAATTCGCTCTCCACATTTTTCATTAGAAAAGCATGTTGCGAGGTTATGTTTTTTGTTCCGCATTTTTGAGAGTAGCAGTTGCGAATTTAAATGTTGTAGGATATCTTGCTTCATCGTTGCTCTATCTGAAAAAGGTTTCTCTAAGAGTTCTTGTTGTTTTGTACTTTATTCCTTGACACTTAAGGAAGGATTGCTCTATACGAGCAAGTCCGGAGGCTGAAATGTAGTGCTTGATATCCGGATGCGCAGGTTTTCTGGCCTCAGTTTCGGTTTTTCTGATGTTGAAAGAGAAGAAGACGATGGTGTAGAGTTAGAGAAGAGCAATGTCCTTCTCATGGGTCCCACTGGATCTGGTTTGTGAAGAACTCCTTAAATTAGTTTTTGTGGCACAATGAAACTCAGCCATTCTTTTGTCAACATCAGCATCTGTACTTCTAAATGTGCGTTGAAAGCATTGATTTGAAGGGATATTGTCTTTGGTTTTTCTTTTGCAGGCAAAACATTGCTCGCCAAGACCTTGGCTAGATTTGTAAATGTCCCCTTTGTGATTGCGGATGCCACAACACTCACCCAGGTTATTCCACGAAATCCTATCCTTTTTATGCGATTATAGTCATAGAGGTATTCTTTCTCTGGTTCTTTCTTTGGTTCTATGAGTTATTTCTTGCTACCAGCTTTGGAGCAAGTCTGTAGTTGTTTCACGTATTTATATCTGTTTGAAGAGGCACTTATACGAGACTCATGGTTGTACAGGCGGGATACGTGGGAGAGGATGTGGAATCTATCTTATACAAGTTGTTGATGGTAAGTATCTGAATTGGCTTCTTGTGCTCACAGCATGAGCTGAACTGGACAAGCTTTTAGTTGTTGTACTTCGATGTTGAGCTTGTGAGACTGATGAGGATTGTTTACTTTATTCATAGGCAGCAGAATTCAATGTCTCAGCCGCTCAACAGGGAATCGTTTACATTGACGAGGTCGACAAAATCACAAAGAAGGTATGTTTACATTTGAAAAGTATCCAGCTGAAATAAGTAGTACGGTTAGTATCAAAGATTGATCAGTGCCTTCAATTTTTTTGTTAATAAGCGCTAGAATGCAGCGTCCATTTTCTTAGTTACTTCTCATGCGTAGGTGCGCATTGGTTGTTGTCTATCCTGCTGGTGTATGTAATATGATTGATTTAGGTGCTTCATTGTTCAGGCGGAAAATATGACCATCAGCAGGGATGTATCTGGTGAAGGAGTACAACAGGCACTTCTGAAGATGCTAGAAGGGACTGTACGTTCCTATTCCCCTCTCAAAATATTTAGTTGTTTCAAAAGACGTTTCTGTAGCATAGCTTATCCTTGGAGCTTGACGTTGCTTGGAGATAGTCCTCCTTGCAATGTTGAAATTTTACAATCCTTTGTTCAGTAAACGAGTCTGTCGTGTTGCAGGTTGTGAACGTGCCAGAAAAAGGAGCTCGGAAGCATCCACGTGGAGATCATATTCAGGTGTTACATGCCTCAAGTTTTTGTGTTTTTTTTCCTGACGTTCTTCTAATTGGGCCTCCCGTGGATTGGGACTGGCAATGGTTATTACATGCGTGAAGTTCCATCTGCTGAAGGAACTGCAATTATGCAGTGTCTTTCAGCTTGTGTTTCAACTAACATACATGTTTTACATGGAGCATGTAGTTTCTTTCTCTTGACATGGACTTTTCTAAATATTGTTTTGATTGTGGATTTTGGCGGTACAGATTGACACCAAGGATATTTTGTTTATTTGTGGAGGTGCTTTTGTAGAGCTTGAGAAAACTATTGCAGAGAGGTATGAGTCTTCTGGAGCCCAGGATCTCAATTCACCCTGAGTATTTCTATATATACACTTAATTGTTTTCCCCTGTGGGTATGATTTGTTTGTTAAATGAACTTCTTCAGGTGTATGGAAGGTAACTTTAACAATCTAGTGATTTAAAACATGAAGCAGATAATTTTTTTCTTAGAATGAAGGCAGTTTTCATTATCTTCTGCACGCAATCCTAGACACAATGTCCTTAGTTGGCTCCTGTAATCTTGCAGGCGTCAGGACTCATCTATTGGATTTGGAGCATCTGTTCGGGCTAACATGAGAGGGAATAGATTGGTTGATGCTGCCATCACCTCTTCATTGCTTGAGACGGTAAAGCATTCTCTACATTTTTCCTGTGACCTCAAACCAGCGTGTCCTTCCAGTGTTTGGCTGCTCATTCTTGCTCCTTGAGAGTCCATGCATACCCAACCTTTCTCATAATCTATGGTGGGAAGTTCATATATTTCCGTTGAGGTTCGTATTTTGTACCTTTCTTCATGGGGTGGACGAGGTTGACGCTTCAAGATTGTACAAAGAAAACTGTAGAAGTTGAATATCATGATTTGTAGTGCGGCAAGTCCGTGACGAGTCTCTTGTGTCTGGTGTACAGGTGGAGAGTAGTGACTTGATTTCTTATGGACTCATTCCGGAATTCATTGGGCGTTTCCCTGTTCTTGTCAGCCTTGCTGCCTTGAATGAAGACCAACTTGTGCAGGTACTATGCACGTTTTGCCTCGCCTTTTGAATGCACTATTCTAACTCTAAACGTCTATTCCCATGTTAATTTTTGGGTATTTATGACGTTCAGTTACTGCTATTTCCTGGTGTGGACACTGTTCCTAAGAAGTCAATCCAGTGGTCATTCATTCTAAAGGTGTTCTTTGTAGTAAATCTTGTTGTTACAAGGAATGGTTGCCTTACAAGTGTGAATTGTTGGTTTTCCACAGGTGCTCACGGAACCCCGAAATGCTCTGGGCAAGCAGTACAAGAAAATGTTCGCCATGAATAATGTAAACCCCTCATTTTTAGCCCCTTCATCAGTCGTCATTCTATTCGAGCAAGTCAATCTTTATTGCGCTTTTCTAGATGAGCTTAACTGCTTACTCAGGGGATTTGACAATGCTTCCAGGCTCAATGGTTTGCAGTTTCTGAACTGGGTGTGACCGAGTTTCCCTTTTGCAGGTGAAGTTGCATTACACTGAAGGGGCATTGCGAAGGATTGCACAAAAGGCGATGATTAAGAACACTGGAGCTCGAGGGTTGAGATCCATCATGGAGACCCTTTTAACAGACGCTATGTACCAGGTATGACCTCTAAATCTTCAAATCTTGTCGTGATGTTAAACTTAAATATTAGTGGGTATCAAGACTAAATGGTGTAGCCAGTGATCAAAAAACTAGTAATTAAGCGTGGTCCAATGGGAGGAAATGACTGAGAAGCACCTTTGACACAACTACCCAAATCACAATAAGGAAGGCAAAATACTGCAAATCAAAGCAAGGAAAAGTAGAATCTAGATACTTCGGTAATTCTGAAAAAGCTGCCCCCTCACTAGGTTTTGTGAATCACTGGGTTTCGCAGACGCAGCGCCCTGTCCTTGAATTCCGTTGGTTATCCGGAATACCTAGATCTTGATGCAATGATGCAGCATCCTGTGCTAACACCCTTGTTCGCAGCACGTGGTGACATCAAGTTTTAGCAATTTGTTCCTGCGACTCATGTGAGGATTTTGACGTGTTACAGGTTCCAGATTCAGTGGTGGAGACTGATGAGAAGATACATGCAGTTGTCCTAGATGAAGAAGCAGTTGGTGCACCTGATGGCAATGGATGCAATGCTAAAATTCTTCGTGGCGAAGGTGCTTTAGATATGTATTTAAGTGACACCAAGAGTTCCAGCAAGGTAATTAAACCGGACTATCCTTACTGGGTGCCCATAAACCAAGTCCATCATATGATCAATAGGCTTCAAAGTATAATATTTTGGGCATGAATGATCAAATTAAAAAGTTTTTGAATGCTAACGTTGTAGAGGATGAAGTCACTCATAACATAGTAAAAGACGAAAAATAAATTACAAACAAATGCATGAAATATTTGTTATTGTAGTTGACTATGTACAGTAACTCAGTTGTTTGTTTCGTTGAGGAAACATTCAGAGATTTACAAACGCTTGCATTTGACATCTTCTAACATGTTGATGTTCAATGAATATCCACCATAATCAGAATTTGAAAGAAGTGACAGATATGTCAAAATATATGAAATATATCAAAATTTTGAAGATATTTGTTTTTAGAGGCATTTTCAAGATTTTTGATAGAATCAATGGCACAAGGCCTTGATGACCATTGTAGAATATACATAGGTTGCAAAGGATCTGGTCCTACAAAGGGTTAAGGATAAAGATGTTAGTCTATAGAATCTTCTATGTAGTAAGCTCATTGGTATTAAATTTTACTTTACATTTTTTTTTCATACTCATCCATGTGTGAAATTTCTGTAAAAATGGAATTAATGGAATTAATGGAACTTCATTCTGTATACTCTATAAATCTCTGAATATTTCATTAAAATCAGACAAACAACTGAGTTATTGTACACAGTCAACTACAAAAATAATATTTCTTGCTTTTTTTTGTAATATTTTTTCAAGTTTTACTATATTATGGGTGACTTCATCCTCTACAACTTTAGTGTTCAAAACTTTTTAATTTGATCATTCATGCTCAAAATGGGTGACTACATGCTCAAAATTTGACGTCTATCAGTCATGTGATAGACTGGGTTTTTGAGTTGACAGTAGACTGTGGCTATTATGCTTTTGTAAGAGTTATTATTTCTCTGATGAAGCTATGGATTTTCTAAGAAATTCCTTGCGCTTGATTCTTCTGGTGCATGCTGCAGATACGATCACCTGAAGAAGAGGAAGTCGAGACAGACCCGGAATTGCCTGCAAGGGCGGCGAACTTGTAATCTAGTGGTAGCATTTGTACAGCTTAAATTAGTCATTTTATCATGTGTGGTGAGATCTGCTTTAAATTGCAGGCTTCTGAGCACATCTTGGAACCCCAAAGATGTCCAGATGTGGCTCTTACTTGCAAACAGATCCTGCATAACTTAACTTAGGTGTAGTAGAAAATGGGAACTCCCGTGCAGCCTTCCATTGAGCTCCTTTGTAGACTGTAAAGGATTCTCATGTGCAGGTGGCCTATTGTAAAGATTCTGTGCTGCTCAAGGTGAGTACCTGATAATGACGACATTAACTTGGATTTGACCTTTTGTACTTATTTGGGATCTGGGATTCTCTACTGATTCTTGTTCCACTCTAGATTTCTGGTTTTACTGAACCTAGAACCTAAATCCACAATCTGCTCTCCTTACAAAAGAGCCCAAGTGGAGAAATTGACTGATTCCGCCTTCTCTGCACCAATTTTACTGAATCCGCCATTATAAGGTTACCGTCAGTAGGTCTCTGTTGAGCATTGGACCATTAGTACCGCTTGTTCCAAGGTACGTTTCTTTTATATGACAATTTTCTTTGGAAGCATTGCTAAGCAACAAACTTTGGAAATCTTGAAATGTTCAAGAATTTGGGAAATCATGACGTGTGTTTACTATGCAACTACATAATTACACTTTTGTTACATCAAATCATGGATGACTCTAAATAGAGTAAGGAGTGTAGTTGTACCTGTGTTTGAAGCTTCTGCTTGGAAGGAACAGGGGGTTTAACCCTTGGGGATAGTAGATGCGTTGACGTATATTTGACATTTGTTCTAAATAGAAAGTTTTGAATTGGGCCCCGAATAGCTCATTAAAACCATGTCGACATGAATTTTAACTGCACTTTTGATTTAAATCCATAGAAGGTGTAGAACTATTCCAAATACAATGGAATATAATATTGGTTGGAACGGGCTCTCTGGGCCTTTAAGGGTTAACCTTTAAGGGTTAAGTTTACAATTACAGGGCAAGTTTTATAATTATTCGGCTGCATATGATTCACGCATGTCAATTTCAGGAAAGCAGCCGAATAATTATATAGAAACCACCGATCAGCTTATCTATGTTTCATCTGCTTTGAGAGAACTGTAACTGCTGAGAATCTGCTTACAAAATTGCCACTCTTGTGATCTAATGTTATTGTGGCCCCGTTGGTGATTCATTTCACATGTGGGGTTTTAGGGTTTCTAACTCTTGACATGGAACAGAGTGGACGACCCGTTTCCTATGGATATGCCAAAGCCTTACGAAACCCTAAATTTGGCAGAACCTTCCCTGGCAGTGTGTTTGTTCTTTTGATTGGGAAATCATGACGTATTTGGGAAATCTTGTCAAGTTGCGAAGAACATGATTTGCACTGCATTTATGAAAGTACTTGAAATCTGGAGCAGATAGTGCATTCGAGAGAAGGAAGGCTCATCAATGGCTAGGCAGGATTGCCGTGTTGGTGAAGGTAATAACATCTCTAGATTGCCATATCTTTATGACCTAGATCAGTATATATATGTCACCTGGAATTGCATTCTAAGGGGCAAACCATTAGAAAATTTAGTTGGCCATGCACATGGTTGATGAAATCATGTCGAGCGACAGGGAAAGAATTCTACGAACTTTGCTCGAGTCCAACGCACCGTATTTTGGAACAACACTAACGCACGCAATGCTGCAGAGAAACGAGAGAGTAGTGAGTACCATTTCATTTCCTTTTAAACTTGATCATACGAACTTATGCTCATGAAACACTATCCTTTACCCCCAAAATTTTCAGCTTCAACTGCATGAAACAGATACAAAGATTTGAAGACTTTAAACTTTGCAGTTAAAAGGATAACTTTAGTGTAAGAACTCTTAGTTGTGGAACTCATTTAATTGCATCGTGTAACTGTGTGCAGCCTTTTTGTGTAAGATGATTTGTGCATTGAAAACAAGCAATTATATTTTGAGAGGCTTTGTCCCGTGTAGCATGCAATAGCAATGGCTCAGTTTCTGAGTAAGAGCCTACTCAAAGTTTCTTTTTGTGGATGCAATATTCACATCCCATTAACGCATTGTAGTTATCAAAACTAATGAAATCTTGTCTGTGAAGGGGATACCGAAGTGGTTCCTTGCAGAACACGGTGACAAGTTGCACAGGGTGCTCTCCTTGACGGGACCAAATGGCAAGTCACGGCCTGTGACACTCATAGTGAGAGCTTCTGGCACTCAGCTCAGAATATATCTGTGTAAAGGATGGAAGGCATTTGTCATGGAGAATGGCTTTCAGATGGGCGATGAGGTCATCTTCTGGCTCGTTGCAAGATCAAGCTTTCGTGTCCTTGTCCTCGAGAAGGCAACAACTAAAAACCCCGAAAAAAAAACAGATTTAGCACCTCAGCATACAAACCACGAAGGTATACAAGTTCCTCCTTGTTACGTCAATTTCAACCCTGCAGAAGCACATGTATCAACATGTTGTGTAGAAGTGGTGCCATCTCAGCGGCCGACTTCGAATGTTCGTGAAGAAGAGTATGTCAACTACCCGGGGCTGGATTCTGCTGTCACTGCAAATTCCAGGTTCCCACAATTTGTGAAGAGGCTCACACTGAATAATTTACGTGGCAAGCACTCCACACGGCTGGTAAGCTTTATCTCACTCTATTCCATGTTGGCACACGAGATTACATGGTCCTGGTTCCTCAGAAAACTAAAACAGGTCTAGAGTCTAGTTTAGTACTCCCTCCGTCCCAAAGTTTTTGTCATGTTTGAAAGTCATGTTTGTAAGTGCCTTTTTAAGTAGGTCAAAAAAATACTTCCTTGTGGCTAATTTTATTTAGGTTGCAATGAACACATGCAATGTTCTTCAATCATTCTAGTGACATAATTTGGAACCTTTTTTAATCATGTTTCTTACAATTTGATCAATTGAATTGGCTCAAACAAACAAGTTGGACAATAACTTTGGGACGGAGGAAGTACAATTTACAGTTTAGCTTTGAAAACTTGCTTAGTGTTTTAGAATGAGCGGTTGAAATGTTGTGATTACCATTAAGAAGTGTCACAACGCTTTGGAGAAGTTGATTCTTTGACAATTGACAACATGGGGAGAGAATTTATCGTGACCATTCTCTATGAGCCATGCCATGACATCTCTTGAATGAATGTGAAAAAACTAATGACATGTTCATGTAAAAGAATGGCTCATGAGACGTAGTTCACATCTGAAGTCAGACTGTTGAGAAGCAGGTCGCCTCTCCGTCACACCTTAGTGATATCATCGCCATTCTGGCAATGGATGGTTCGCACAGTGAATATAAACCTATTTGAAATTAGATCGGCAAACCATATGGTGTTTAAACTCAATTGCAGAAACCTTTTGTCAAAACGACTGAAAACTGCCAGTGTGATGAATAATTATCCTCTTGTTGGTGAGTCTCGCTTGAATGTTGACAAGATGCACGTAAGGATGTGATGTATAGTTACGGTGATGAGGAATGGTGACTTGCAGGAGCTACCGTTTAGTTTTGTGAAGGAGCATGAGGACGAGTTGCAGGAGCATGTGGCTCTGCTTGGTGCCAGCGGCCATTTGCGAGTGGTGAACCTCCGAATTACCACATTCTTCGACCAAAGCAGAGTGTTTCTGGGCAAAGGGTGGAAAGATTTCTCTCTTGAAAATGAGTTCCGTGAAGGTGACGTGCTGCTCTTCTCTCTTGTGGGACTCTCCACGTTTGTTGTTAAGGCGATCAGTAAATGAGGTTACATTTTCTTTACTATTAGTACTACGTAGCATAGGAAATTTCCTATAAATTTATAGGAAATTAATGTTTGGGTACTTGGATAATGACATCTGAGGTACATTTGACGATTAAATTAGTGGTTACAAGAAGCAAAACAGGGTCTTACTGGATGTGTAGTACATGTTCATAGTACTCAAGTCACTCAAGTTGAAACGTCTTGAAACATTTATTCTCTTTTGGCTTGTAAAATGGCAAGCTGGGTGCACATGAAACTATGGGAGTGCACTCGAGCATCGCCAAGCTGCATTTATCATTTATGAACAAAACCTCTAATAACTAGTGAAAGGATTAGGCACCAAGGTATTATTTCATAGCTGTCAAACAGTTGGCGACACTCAAGTTTGATGGAGATGGTTGCTTTTATTGTGTCCCAAAATGTTGAAGAAGCAGTTTTGCATTGTTTTTGAGCGCCTGTGGGATTAGACTATGTCACTTATAAAGAACTTACTACTGCGCCGTACAAGTGATAGATCTCTGATGAAGATGAAATTCTGATTAAGTTTGATAAGCTGAAACATGTATGGCTTCTATTGAAAGGAGCACAACTCGGACATAATGTAGTGGTTTTTTGAAATTTTCAAGACATGTAATCGACTAGAAGGCTCATCATGGCGGGTCAAGGACGGTGGGACTGCCGTTTTGGTGGAGGTAATAACACCTCTGGAATCGCAACATCACATCTGCCATATATTTATGAATAATTTTTTGTCCAATATTTGCAGGCAGTACAAGTTGCACGGTATGATCAGGGCTTCTTTTTTGGTTTTTGAGATAATGGCCACATGGCTACAACATCTTTACACATCAGTGCTGTTGCAGCGACTTTGTGATTCTTTTGGGTTGAATTAGCTGGCTACATTGATAGGATTCTTGTCATACTTAGAGTCACTGTTGCATCCTTTGCTTGGGAATTCTTTTTAGTTAGACACGCACAATGCAGGAAGGAATCATGTCGAGCAACAGGGGAGGAAATTTACGCATCTTGAACGAGTCCAACGCGCCGTATTTTGCAAAGACACTGACACGCTCCATGCTGCGGAGAACTGAGCGACTGGTGAGCACCTTCAAACTCACTCAATCCTTCCAAATTCAATGAAACTAAGTACGCTAGTTTCAATCAAATAATCGAAAATCTTTGAGAGTTTAGATTCCTGTCAGTCCAATGTATGAATGTCACAGGGGATGTGTCCATCTCCAGGAGCTTCTTAGGAAAAGAGATGAGTGTAATATTTTTGAATGAGACGGTGATTCTGAGGCTATTTTGAAACTAATGGGAATTTTCGAAGTTCCTGGATCCAGGTTTTGAAACGGCGCAGGAAGTCAGGAAAGGAAATAATTCATTAATCAAAACATTTTCGTGCTGATGTTTTACCAGGAAATACCCAAGTGGTTCCTTGACGAACACGGTGACAGGTTGCACAAGGTGCTCTCCTTGACGGGACCAAACGGCCGCTCACGGCCTGTGAAGCTCAGAATGCGAAACTCCGGCACTCGGCCGCGAGAGTCGCCGAGATTTTTTCTCAGTCACGGATGGAAAGCTTTTGCAACGGAGAATGGGTTCCAGATGGGCGATGAAGTCACCTTCTGTCTCGTTGCAAGCTCAAGCTTTCATCTCGTACTCTCTAGTCCAAAACTCCGGACATCCAATGCTGATGAAGATCATGCCATAACACCACCTCCGCATACAAACCACGAAGAAATTCATTCTCCTGTCAATTCCAACTCTCATATCTCAATAGAAGTGGTGCCATCTCAGCGGCCGACTTCGAATGTTCGTGAAGAAGAGTATGTCGACTACCCGGGGCTGAACTCTGCTGTCACTGCAAATTCCAGGTTTCCACAGTTTGTTAAGAGGCTCACACCGAATAACTTACGCGGCAGTCACTCCAGGCGGCTGGTAAGATATATACTCCCTCCGTCCCAAAGTTTATTGTCATGTTTGAAAGTCATGTTTGAAAGTGCTTTTGTAAGTAGGTCAAAAAATACTTCCTTGTGGCTAAATTTATTGAGGTTGCAATGAACGCATGCAATGTTCTTCAATCATTCTAGTGACATAATTTGGAACCCTTTTTAATCGTGTTTCTTACAATATGATCAATGAAATTGGCTCAAAGAAATACCAAGCAAACAAGTTGGACAAAAACTTTGGGATGGAGGGAGTACATGTCACTCGATTCCATGTTGGCACACTAGATTACATGGTCCTGGTTGCCCATCTGGAATTTAGGACCCCACGGATTTTCAACGATTTCCGTGCGACATCCAATATTTCAAGGGTTCATACATTTTTCACACGGATTCCGTACTGATTTTGCACTAATTCCGCACAGATTCTGCACTTTGTTAGATGAGTGACTAAAAAAGTGGATGTAGAATTCGTGCGGATTCAGTGCAGAATTAGTATGAAATCCGTGTGAAAAAGTCACGAACCCATGAAATATTGGATGTCACACAGAAATCGTTGAAAATCCTAAATTTCTATGGAATCCGAAGAAGACCAAGAGAGGTCTAGAGTTTAGTTTAGTACGATTGCAGAAACCTTTTGTCAAAACGACTGAAAACTGCCAGTGTGATGAATAATTATCCTCTTGTTGGTGAGTCTCGCTTGAATGTTGACAAGATGCACGTATTAAGGATCTGATGCAGTGCTCTCAGAACCACTTTATGACATTTAGCACGGGGTGCTACCTCCCACATAAATGGTAGATACTTTTGCTACCTTGTGAATGTACTACTCACGATACCTCTATAATATCCGGCAATACCCTTGATATATTAAGGTGATACCATGGTGATACCATAATGATACCCTTGCTACAGATTTATAACAAGATGAGCATTCTCGCTACATTTCAATTTTTTTTTCATTTTCTTTCTTTGTATGTTTAGCAGCCTCATTTTTTTGGTAGAAATCCAGCTAATATTAGCCAGTTTTGAGATCACTGATCTGATGTATGGTTCCTGTGATGAGGAATGGTGACTTGCAGGAGCTGCCGTTTAGTTTTGTGAAGGAGCATGAGGACGAGTTGCAGGAGCATGTGGCTCTGCTTGGTGCCAGCGGCCATTTGCGAGTGGTGCACCTCCGAATTACCACATTCTTCGACCAAAGCAGAGTGCATCTGGGCAAAGGCTGGAAAGATTTCTTACTTGAAAATGAGTTCCGTGAAGGTGACGTGCTGCTCTTCTCTCTTGTGGGACTCTCCACGTTTGTTGTTAAGGCGTTCAGTAAATGAGGTTACATTTTCTTTACTATTAGTGCTACGTAGCGTTTGTACACAAGACATATAGCACACAGGATCATGTTCGGTTTGTGTTTGGATAGTGATTTTGCACAAATTTGAATTTGTGCTAAAATCCTGCCAATTTTAGTGTGCTGACAACCTTGGATAGATTTGCTCATCACTGTCAGTACAACACTGAAGTTTCTAAGTATTTTGCTAAGAAAGCTGGATCGTATTGGCTTTGTTTATGGCTGAGATTGTTGGCATTGCACTATTTGAGTCCTCAGTTTGTTTGAATGGTGAATTCTTCAATGTTATGGTTGATTATATATCACTTTCCATGGAAAAACTAAACTGGCTAGAAATAGAATTTGGGGTGGCTTTCCTAGATTGCTCAGAATTTGAGTTTTATTGTTTTACTGCATTTGATAATATAAGGTCCATAATGACTATTTTTAGCTAGTTTATTTTTCCACGGAGGGTGAGATATATGAAATGAATGGTGGTAGGCAATGTTAGTACCAATAATGGACAATTTAGAGTTTGATTTCTAAGGCTTTGTGGGAACTTGAGAAATTTGAGGTTGTGTATTTTCCCTCCTGTTGTTCTAGTGCTAAATTTAGCCATATGCAGCTGTACGTAATAAGAATAGATTCTGGACTCAAATTGGACCACAGGTATGTTGTTTGCGAATGCGTTTAAAATAGTGTATTAATCTTATGAACTTAGGCCCTCTTTACACTAGAGGCAAGAAGCCGTGGAAAAAACCTCACAAGGGTCATGGCTCATTCTTGAGAAGCCAACCTTTGAACTTGACAGCCTTTGGATATAGTGTAAAGTGAGAAGGCGCCACAAAATAAAGTGCCATTTTTTAAAAATAAAGTTCTTACGTATTTCTTAAAAAATAAAAAATGATTGGTTGTGAGAATTTTGGCCAAACATCCCTGGATTTCGCGTTAGACCCACCTCTTGAGGTGGGCTTAACGCAAAATCTGGAGGCCTTGAAAAACGTGCATTTTTGTTGCCACGAAGGACAGAAGTGTTGTTCATGTCATTTTCTCCTCCTTTCGTCCCTCGGACTGAAAATTTCAGGTGTAAAGTGACATTATTTGGTCTTTTCGATTACTAAGCCTCCTATTGGCTGAAATTTCTCTCCTTATGGCTTCCCGTATCTAGTATAAAGAGGCCCTTAGTAATCCTCTATGTGATGGTGCATAATGATGAGTGAATGGACCAACATCAATTAATTGTGCATGCAAAGGAATCCAAGTGGACGTCCTTGAAGGCTCCCACCTGTCATTCCTTTAGCCTTTTTTCTCATTATTTCTAAAGATTGGTTTTCCAAATCTCTTATATTAAGTACACATCATCACGATACCATGTCACTACCATGCTTGGTATCCGTCACGATACCATGTCACAAAATCATCCACATTCCACATCCATGCCTTTCATTCAATTTTTCATCATGTTCTCAATTTTCTATAGTTCCCCACAGGTTCCCTAGCATTGCCTAATGTTTCCTAAAGCTCAAAGTTCTCTTTATGTTCCCAAAGTTCCCATGTTCCTTTGTGTTCCCAATTGATTCCCACGTTCGTGCAATGCAATGGAGTGTTTGTTAGTACATATATAATGGCGTCGGGAGCAGCTGCAAATTAGCAAATAGTATAGGACATTCCTACATTTGGAAATTTTGCTCTGATAGGTGGCACATCCCCCCTCCCTTGACATGATACATGAGACTGCAGTTGAGATTAATTAATGCAACGAGCTCAGTATAAGAGGAAATTAAACACCCATATTGGCATGATAGTATTCCTCTAATCAATGGTTGTTATATATTTGGCCATGGCACTCTTGCAAGATTAACAAATTGTGGAAACAATTTTCCAATAGTTGAAAACAACACCCTTTTCTATTTGGAAAATAAATAATTCATTTATGGTCACAAAGATAGGATGATTATCCATAATTGTTGTCTATGAGCCAAAAAGTATCTATATGTATTGTACAAGTGTTTTTCATTTACCTTACTTTGCCGTCATGGTCTTCAAAAAATAATTGTGAAAAGTGATGTCCACATTTTGAGGAATTTTTTTTTTCAAAAATATTCTATTTTGTGGTGAAAAAGATAACTTCGAAAACAGTAAGAGCTGCTAATCCTAATAACCGATTACAATATTACGATGAAATCGAAGAGTGTCATAGATAGGAACCCATTTTGCTAGAGGGAAGACATTTGAGTAATCCTACCTTCACGTGAAGAATTTCAAGATGATGCCATGGTCATACAGAACCATGTGAGGAGACTGCACCTCATTTGAGGCAACTATATCTAAAAGCAACCATTTCTTTAAAGCGTCCGTAGCTCAATCTTCAAGAATAAGTAGATTTTGACACCCTATTGTTGATGAGAATGTGCACAATTTGAACATAAGAGTTTAGGGTCTCTTTAAGGTCAACCTATAGTTAGAACTTTGGAAATTCATAATTTATTCATACAATGTCCAAATAATGCATGCTAAAGTGCGTTGGAATCCTCTTGAACTTGCTATTAAGACCCATTCTGTTATATGTGTCTAAATAGGCTCAATTGGTAAGGTGGACGCTTTAAGGTATAGTTGGTACAGTACATGAATTGCTGTTGGCTCTTCAGTTCTTTCTACTTTTATTTATTTATTTTTATTTTTTATACTAACTCTTCAGTTCTACATTAATCCCTGGATAAGTCAGCAGATGATTAATGAATTGCATCTTTTTCCATGCACGCTGATTGGAGACCCCTTGAAAAGGACACAGTTGGCTCTTTAATTTGTTTTGCTCCCCCAACACTCCAGGAAAAGCAAGCAAGCAGGCAAACTGCAGCCTTTGAGCCCAAGCTTTGGTTCTGCTCTTTGTACAAGATCTGCACATTCTGATACATCGAGGCATCGCCTTCTTTTATTAACTTAGTCAGCCATGTGTCATGACATTCTGTCTTAAGCAGAACTTGTAAGAACTGACCTTTCTCTACATCTACTCCACTGTAGATGGCAGGTAAAGAACAAGTACGTTGACAGGTTTACAATCATTGTAGAGAGTATACACATGGCACTCCCATGTAGAATGATGTTAAATTAATCCAATTTATAACTTTGGCGAATACGATACATCTATAATCAACACTCTAAACCCCAGAAGGACCAACGTTGATTTTCCAAGTTTGGTTAGTTCAGTGTGGAATGAGTATCGATCCTCAATTTTTGAGATTTTTTGTGGCAATTTTACTCTTTGTAACAAATGTTGGGATGGTAATTTGCATTCATAAGTGATGTATAGATCAAAAAAATACAATCATGCAAAGGTGAAAAACCTAACTACGGGCAACTCCTAAAAATTTGCATACAATGAGCTAAAGTATGGATTTGACATTTTGTACATAATGAGCTAACACCCACATATATACAACTGCCAAATTCATTTTACCAAATCTGAGATTAATCTTTGCATTTTCGGCATTTCAAAAAAAAATTCAAGCTTGAGCATGCGGTCAAAAAAAAGTGCAACCAACTCTGTAGCTTATAATCTTGATATTGAGGAACCCTGAACGGTTGAAAATTTGAAGGTACTAATAAATTCAAGTTGGTAGAATTATTCTATCGTTGGATCGATCAAAAAGGTTTTAGATCGAAAACTATTTGCCTTTTTTTGAGAAGGGATACTTTTACGCAGTTTTGGAGTGTTTAGAGAGAAACATAATTGTAGTCCTTTAGGAGTTAAATGCAATCTTCAGAGAATACCATGTCGGGTGCTCTCTAGGTTATGTTTGAGAATCACCGACGGTCATAACCCCTTCCAAAAACCCCATGTGTATGAGGGTTCATATGTTTAAAAACCTTTGTATACAAATCTATTCCGTCCGAAATATATGTTTAATATAAATATACATCAATATTTTCAGCTCTAAATATGTCTATTGTATATATACTTTGAACAAAACTTTTCTAAATTAATACCCCTTTTGTGCACTCACATATGCTTTTACAAATTTAGCATAGTGCACAACTTGGAAAAAATACACACTAACTTGCGTTGAATACCTTTTCTATGGCCACGAAGATAAAAATAATACTGAAGTCAATGTGACGTATAATAACCATACGCAGGTGCTTGTTTGGATACTTTTAGACATATCATAGACAAGTCATAGACATACTAATAACCGTACACTGCCAATCACCGTGCACTTCAATGCAAATAAAACAATAAACAAGATGTACGATATTGTGCCAAAGGTGCACAATAATTGGCGTTTCTACGATACATTCTTTACAATAATAGGTAGTTGGAAGAACGATTTATTTACAACCTCCGAGGATAGAATAAGATAAAACCCACCTTCCAAAAGAAAGAAAAATAGTTGTGCTCTCTCACAGAAAGTCATGTAAACTTTGATGCCTGGTCTTGAACAAAGCCTCCTAAAAAGGAATAGAGTTGTTGTATTTCCTCTTGGAAGAGTAAGGACCAGAGTAAATTCAGGAGAGCTTTACAAAGATGTGCATAACTGACCATAACATTCAGTGAGGTAGAAGCACCAAAAACTGTTAGGTATCAATTGTGGTCACTTATAAAAGCATTTGTTTCAGCTGTAAAAGCATCTATTTCAACTTTAGGAGTTCCCAATCTTGTTATCACAAGCATTAGTTAAGAATACCAAGTTAGCAATTTGATTGAACTAGAAATGAAAAACAGTTATTGGTACACCTACTAAAATCAATAGTGGACTATGCATATTGAGTTTGAAAATTTACAACAAAATCATACGTTATGAAAAAAAAATTTAAATTTAAGATTGGTTATTAAACCCAAAGTTTTATGCATTGCAATTTTTCATCATTGAAAATCAGTTCTCTATATAGGTTGAAATGCTTAACCCCTAATTGCCTGAGCGTTCATTTTTTGGGCGATGTACAGATTTCATCCATAATTTCTCATACATCATGCACTTTTTGCAATGTGTAATTTTAACTCTAGATTCTATGGGAAGTTAGCTTCATGCATATGTGATCTCATTAGAATGGAGATGATTTGTGAAAAATTATGCTTCATTAAATGTTGTAGTGATCCATCCAAAATGTTGAAGATTTTAGTGTAAAAGTGGTCTAAAAAAAGTCAACTCATAAAATTAAACAACCAAAAAATCTCCAAAAATCACTACACTTAGAGTATTACATTTCAACCAATCACAAAGACTTTCATCCATAGATTGTCAATATCTTATTCGTAATTCAATTACAAAATAATTTTGAATTTCATGTTTCAAATTTTATACAAAATTATTGGTAATAGCAATCATAGATCTAACCGTATGGATAGAATCTAAAATTCATGACGTACAACTTTTATTCATGTATGAAGTTCAAAATATCCCTCTAAGTTGCATTTCATAATGCATCTTTACAAAACTGCTAAATTTGGAGAAGGCTCTAGGCATTTAGGGGTTAAACTAACAGCAACTGTACCCCTTACCTTAACCCCTAAAAGCCCAAGGGGTATTGGACAAAACACAGATGTGTTATAATATGTGCCTTCCATATGTTTGATGAAGTTTGGTTCAATAAACAAAACGTAGGCCATCATCTCTACAAATTATCTGCGTGGTCAAACTTCCAAAAATAACTTTAGGTATTTTTTTAATGAATTTATAGCCATTAACCTTTTGAAAATTTGTATAAATTATAGTTTTCACTTTTAGAGTTTAAAATTAGCATGATTGATTAAAGTTGGTTTATTTATTGTAAACTTCAAAAAAGTAAAAGAAATGATAGAGGGAACATCATTACTTTCCCCAAATAGAAATTTTTATAACACTAAGTCAATGTGTAGGTGATTTACTTTGAAAATTTCTCCCGGGTGGAGTTTAACTCGGATTGACATAACTCAAATTGCGTTGGAAAGTAGACTTGCTGTAGTATTTTATTTTATTTTTAAATTGTTTGTTCAAAAACATTTTTTATTGTTCCGAGCAACCCGTTAGATTTAGGCAGCAATTAAAAAAATGGTCGTTTGAGTATTTAGGGGTTAAACTTAGCCTTCATTCCTACTGCCTTTCTTTCATGCACTCTGCTCATCACCTTGAGCCTCCACTTGTCCACTTAACTACTGAAGAAGTACTGTTGGGTGTACAATATTCCACACCATCTGCTGTAGAGGCAAGACAGAGGCAAGACAGAGATAGTGCATGCTACTGAATGTTATGACTTCCTGTTATGACTTCCTGTTACAACAAACTCGATCAGCGGTTTGGTTATTCCTTTTGTGAAAATAGAAGGAAGCCTGACTGCAACTCCGTCCTGCAACCTTCTCAGAGAAAATCAATGGACAAGTTCTCTCTGTCAGAACTAAGGTGGAGGCTCGTAAAACTACCCATTTTTAACCCTTTGACGTGCGCGCATGTGTTCATATAATGTACGACAAATTGATTGCAACCATGTAAAATTTTGCTTTGTACATCAACTCCATTTTTGTTTTTCATCAAACATTTTATAACGAATTTTTGAAAACAATGTTGAATTGAGACACTAAAGGGTTAAGGTACTGTCCTTGGAATTTATAGTTGAGATTATTTTTTGGTTGATTGATAGGTAAGATTCATGATTCAAAGTGATAATTCAAAAAATTGAAATTAAAAATTGAAATTAAAATGTGATTTATGTAACTTTCGAAAGTGAAAAGTTAATCATATCCCATATGTGCCTCATAGGTGGTACTTTTTCCAACACAAAAAAGTATCATGAATTACATCCTCGACCCCCCTAATTTCGCCCACTCGTAGACGCTTTTCGATTGAATGACAAGTGATCGGTTTTAGGTTCTTAGGATGATGCTCGTTGAGGGCACCTGTATGGCTAGAATGGAGGGGGCGTTTTTAGGTGCCTCCACCTTAATTGAAGTTGATCACGAGAAATTTGGAAGGCCACATTTTGATCAAAGCTTCTTCCCTACAATTGATGTGGAAATTGTGAAACCATTGCATCAGTTCAGTCACTAGTAGAAATCCCGTCAAATGTGACTTGCCTTTAACCCCTAACCGCCCAACCATGCATATTTTGTTTGATGTACAGATTTCATCCGCAATTTCTCATCCGTCATGCACTTTTTGTAGTGTGATTTTTTTACTGATTTTTTTATGGGAAGTTAGCTTCATGTATGTGTGATCCGATCAAAAAGGAAACAATTTCTGAAAAAATTATGCCTCATTTTGTGTTGCAGTGTTTCACCCAAAAGTTTGAAGATTTTAGTCTAAAAGTGTTCTTGAAAAATTAAACTCATAAAATCAAGCATCCGAAAAATCTCCAAAAATCACTACACATAGAGTACTATATTATAAGCCATCACAACAAATTTCATCCCATACTATTAATATCTTATTCGTAATCAAATTACAAAATATTTTTTTATTTTATGTTTCAAAAATTATGGAAAAAATATTAGTGATAGCAATCAAAGATCTAACCGTATAGATTGAATCTAAATTTCAAAATGTATAACTTTTGTTTGTACATAAAGTTTCAAATATTCATGTTAGTTGCATTTTATAACGTATCTTTGCAAAACTGCCCAAATTGGACATAGGTGAGAACGTTTAGGGGTTAATGACTAAATCTTGTCAAATTGTGATTTTGAGACTCTACACACAAGTCACAATGGAACTTAGTCGTTTATGACGTGTTGCATTTGACAAGATTACTACTAGTAGGTTTTGGAACTTTCAATCATTTCTTTTTCTAAGCTTAGACAGGGAAGGTTTTTAAGAATAAATCTTAGAAGCGCTTTTCCAACAATTAGGAATTTCATCATATACTTGCACCACATCATCATAAGATTCTTTAGCAGCCCCACTGATTTCCTTTGAGAATCGCCATCACATGCTAGAATTGTTGCAAGAATCGTAATCTTTTGGAGAATCAAAATCATCTTTAGCTAAAATTGGCTTGGCAGCTCAACAAACTTCCGTTTTTAAAAATAATTTCTACATGTTCCACATCATCAATTTCCTGCTCAGATGTTTATTCACAAGCAAAAGGATGTACTGCAGTACTAGCTAAAGAATCTTATGATAGGGCAACTTAAAATCAACCTGAAATTAGTGTTGCTCTATATTACGGTTATACGGAGTTAAATTTCTTGAAATCAGAACAAGGGGAAGTCACCCCAGTGCTATGATAATTCTTGTCCTCTAGGAAGACGTTCATGCTCCATCAATCTGCCTTGTGGTATGTAGGACCAACAATAATTCTGATTGTAAACAATAATTTTGATTGTAGTCAAAAAATAAATAAATTCCATATGACAAAACTTTCATTTGTTTGCAGTGAGCACTCTCTCTCTCTTTGCATCACATTTTCATTTTTCATCATAGAGGTACTTCAAGCCCAATCAGCGGGAACGACATTTCCTTGGACCCTGAGAAAGTGAGCATATCATGGCTAATAAGTTTGGTCCATTGGTCACTTGTACCAAAGAGTTTGGTGGCCAACAACATAGAGTCCATTTCATATGTTTCTTTTTCCCCTTGATGAGATGGGTCAGGTGCATCCACCAGGTTTGCAGGTGGGAACATCCACTAGCTTGCAGATAAGGTCGGACAGCAATAGAAATAAAAGCTACCTTAACCCCTCATGGTTTTAAAATGACAAATTTAAACGATCATATTGTGAGAAATGTAATTTAAACAGGACCACATTTTATATCACTGGAATTAGTGAAGAACTTTGCATATGTTAAATAAAAAATAAAGCAATTTAAACAAAAGAAAATCTACATAGAACCTACTCTTAACAACTAAAAAAACATGAGGCCTCTTGGGGGACTTATGGTCCTTTAGGAGTTAATCCTTAAAAGACCAAGAAGTCCAAATTGGACCTTGTATTTCTTTTGGCAGTTTTGAGTAGGTTCTATGTGGACTTCCTTTTATTCAAATTTGTTTGTTTCTTGACCATCATATGCATTATTCTTCACTCATTCCAGTGATACAAAATCTAGTCTCATCTAAATTATATACGTCACAATATGATTTATTGAATTTGTCAATTTTAAAACCATGAATCCTTAGTCCTTACGGGGTTAACAATGCTTTGAAGTTTGAACTATGGCATATTATTATTATTATTATTATTATTATGAAAATTTTCATGTGTCAATATCATATTGGTTGTAACATCATAGAAACCCATTTGAAAATTACCTTTTTAACATTTTTAAAATTAAATGGTGCAAGTACCAAGATAGGATAAGCACACAGGTAAGGTGGAGGCACCTGAAACCGCCCATCTAACCCCTTACAAAGGAACAACCACCCATATTCTAGATGATTTACAGAATCAAATTCTGTTTTGTCATCCATCATGCACTTTATGCAATGTGGTTGTTTTTGCTATAGATTTTATGGGAAGTTAGCTTCCTGCATGTGTGATCTGATTAGAAGGGAGATGATTTGTGGAATTTTTATGCTTCATATCATGTTGTAGTGATTCACCAAAAAATCCTAAAACCCTAGTTTAAATGTGCTCTTAAAATAGTCAACTCATAAAATTAAGCAATCAAAAATCTTCAAAAATCACTACACTTAGAGCATTACATTTCAACTTCTCTCGACAAATTTCATTCACAAATTGTGAGTGTCTTATTCGTAATCCAATTACAAAAGAATTACAAATCTTATACAAAAAATATTGGTGACAACAATCATAGATCTAACCATATGAATAGAATCCAAAATTCATAATGAACAACTTTTATTCATACAATCATCAAGTTCAAAATATCCTTCATAGTTTCATATTATAATGCATCTTTGCAAAACTGCCGAATTTGGAGAGTAATGAGGACATTTAGGGATTAATGATAGTTGCTATGTCATAAAAAAAAATTTTAAAATGAAAGTTGAAATTGTTTGAAATCTTTTTTACTTCATAAACTATTGCTTTAGTATGTTTTTTTGGTTTTCTCAAATTGTAGTAATTTGTTTTTATTGGATAGATTAGAAGATATATACGTTTGAAGTGAAAATGTGTGAGAAAAATGAAACTTGTCCCAAATTTTCAGTTGCGTAATTTACTTCCTATTTTGAAAAAGTTCCACTGCGGAGACTTGTCGTTCTTCACTTTCACAATCTACACAATATTAGTTATTTGTATAGCAAATCTAAGAAGTAAGAAAATGGTTCAACATATTGAAAACAATACTACAAGTAGAGGAGGTGCAAACCCTTGCCAAACACATTTAATTTTATTGTGAACTTGGTTATGTTTAACCCCTAAAAGACCAACCATGCAAAATTGAATGTCAATTTCTCATCTGTCGTGCACTTTTTGTAGTGTGAAATTTTTAGTGTAGATTTAAAGGAAGCTAGCTTTATGCATGTGTCAATCAATTCAAAAGGGGAAAATTTGTGAACTTTTTATGCCTCATTTCATGTTGCAGTGATTCATCCAAGATTTCTAAGATTTTAGTGAAAAAACGCTCTTGAAAAAACCAACTCATAAAATGAAGCAACCAAAAAAATTCCAAAAATCACTACACTTTAGAGTACTACATTTCAACACATCACAACAAATTTCATCCTCAATTGGTCTATCTTATTTGTAATTGAAATACAAAATAATTTTGAATTTTACGTTTCAAATTTTATACAAAAATATTGGTTATAGAAATTGCAGATCTAGCTATATAGAAAGAATCTTAAATTCATAATGTACAACTTTTATTCATCCATCAAGTTCAAAATATTCCTCTTAGTTTCATTTCATAATGCATTTTTGCAAAACTGCAGAATTTGAAAGTTTTTGGATAGATTAGAAGATATATACGTTTAGGGATTAACCCCTAAGTGACAAAAGGGGTAAGGGCAAACCTAAATGTGTTGTAAAATGTTACTTTTGCAACTTTGATGAAGTTTGGTCCAAAATTGAAAAAGAAAAGCATGATGTTTAGTACCTATCCATACGGTCAAACTTCCAAAAACGGTTTTAGATACTCATTAAGTGAATTTAAAAGCATTTATCATTTAAAATTCACCACAATTACATTCTTTTTTTAGAATTTGGAATTTAGTATGATTAGTTAAACTAAACATTCTATTCTAAATTTTTTAAAAGGATATTTTTTTGAAGGAGAAAACACCATCATTTTCCCGAAATAGTAATTTTATAACACCAAGACAATATTGAGGTCTTTGTCTTTGAAAAATTCCTTAGAAAACCTTAATATTATAAATGAAATGCATCAAACAATAGTAGAATATGATCTCTACCCCCAATTTCAATACAAAATCAAAACTTAAAAAATGCTATTTCTTGACCATGGGTAGTCATTACTATTTGGGTTGTGACCAAAAAATGGTCAATCGGTCACTTAAGGGTTAATATCTCAATCCAAATGGTAAAAACAAAGATTCTCGTCTCTTTTTAAAGTAGAAAAATAAATTACAAAGAATTTTTTTAAAAAATCTCTAATTTTATTTTTAAATGAAGTTATTTTATTTTCCACCCCTGCACGACGAGGTTAGAATGATAATTTTCTAATAAGTTAGGAATTGAAAATTTTGAACCACGGAGACTTTTTAATTCTTTTACCATCCCAAATAATATCATGCCACTCGCTTCGATATCAAATTTTTAAACTATTGGAATGGCGTAGCATTCTCCTCAAATTGCTTGATCTTGTGAAAAACGGCTTAAGTTTGGACAACATAACTTTTTCTACCGATGTCAAGTGGGAAAAAAATTATGTTCCCACAAAGCTTTTGAATTTTCTCACGTTCATTAAAAATCTCAAAACAGTAAACTCAAAATTAACATTGTGAAAACGTGCCCAATTTTGTAAATGTCATAATTAGAATACTTAATCCTTTAGGGGTTAAAATGGGGAAACAAATCATTTGATATTTTTTAATTTGGCCATTCTCATTGCAAAAGTTAAAATAATTTGTATATTTTAGGAAGATACTTGGAAATGCTGCACTAAAGGTGATCATAGAAGAAGTTAAAATAATTTGGGTCCCTTGAGTGCATAAATCATTACCCAAACACACAATGAGACACCAGGATAGCCCCATGTACCCTGCGATGGTGAATGTCAACCAAAAGGTAGCCAATCTTTCTTCATTTATTGAAGTGAACAAACGAATATGTTTAGGAATTCGGTATCCATGTAACTTACTATACCAAACAGATGATGCTCAACAATCTAATAAGTTAGAAAAAAGCTCAAAAGATATAACAGGTAAAATCACCATTCTACCAGATGGAATCTCTGCAGAGATCTACTAGATGGGAATTCTCCATAGATCTAGCAGATGAAAACTCTCCAACCATGGGTTGCCAAAAGCAACTCGTGTGCTTTGCCGCGAAGGTAACTATACCTTAAAGCGTTCACCTTACCAATTGAGCATATTGACATACATAATACAAAAAATATTTTTAGTGGGTCTTAATAGCAAGTTCAAGAGGATTCCAATGCACTTTAGCATGCATTATTTGGACACCGTATAAATAAGTTATGAATTTCCAAAAACTTGACTATAAGTTGACATCAAAGCGACCCTAAACTCTGGTGTTCAGATTGTGCACATTCTTATAAACAATAGGGTGTCAGAATCTACTTATAATGAAAGATTGAGCTCTGGACGCTTTAACCCTTTAGCGCGCCGGCGTCCAGAATCTGGACGCCGGATGAATTTCAGCAACTCGATTTCTGTAGGTACCGGATGTCTTTCATCCAATTTTTCTTTTCATTCTTGTGCTAGTTGAATACCATTTGTACGGTATGGATCTTCCAAATAAGATAATGTGAATTTTTGAATATTTACAAAAGTGATTAATGTCAAGTTTCAATCTTAGTTCAAAAAGAAAGACCTTAAATATGATTTTCCATAGTAAGTAGAATCAAATAGTGGAAACCATACCATCTTGTAGTGCATGTCATTCTAATTTCATTACAATATTTTTAATTTTTTGTGTGTTTATTTTGGATTTTTAATTGAATTTCAAGAGAAAACCTTGCAAAATTACTTTAAAAATATTAATAATAAATATGATGAATCCAACCGTACGGATGTTATCTACACATTTACATTTACAACTTTGTTTTGTACATCAGCTCCATTTCCGTTTTTCATCAACCATTTTATAACAAATCTTTGAAAACAGTGTTGAATCGGGACATTAAAGGGTTAAGGAAATGGTCGCTTTTAGATACAGTTGCAAAGCAACTTGTGTGCCAAAAAATTAATTAATTAATTAATTAATTTTTTTAATAAAAAAAGTAAAAAACATATATATAGCAGAATTTACAAAGAAATGTAATTCAGGGCCAGCTTTCTGACACTTGTCAGACTGAGGTTGGACGTGAGAAATTTGCTTAACACAACCTAACTGACAGTGTCAGGGTAACTCTTTCAATAATGAAGGCAAGAGCATGGAGCAGTTTCACATGGGCACTTGGGCAGGTGACCCCAAAATGACTCTTCTGGTTGATGAACCACACAACTTATTATCCACTAAAGGACCATGTTCTAAATTGGCAAATTCTATTGTGAAAAACATAAAATTCAGATGGGATTAAATTTTATACCATCAGAATTACGCGTAAACTCTTGGTCATGGTGGTCAAGTTGGCAACACTTCCCCCAATATACTCTTCATTCAGGGTGACCTTACACACCAAAGGTTTTTTTTTTTTTTTTTTTTTTTTTTCATTAGAATCAATGAAGAATACTACACAAATTGGTGAAAAAACATGTAAATTTGAATAAAAGAAAGTTCACATAGAGCCTACTCAAACTATTGAAAAAATCATGAGGTCCAATTTGGGCATCTTGGTCTATTAAAGGTTAAACTTTTAACATATCTATCTTTCTCAAACGAATATGATGGTTGCCAATTGCTTGAGCGTTGATTAACCCCTAAACGTTCAACTATCCTGAATGTGAACGATGGACATAATCAAACTTAGAATTCTCATTTGTCATTGACTTTTTGTAGTGTGGGATTTTTTACTATATTTTATGGAAAGTTAGCTTCATGCATGTGTGATCCAATTAGGAAGGGGATGATTTGTGAAATTGCTATTCCTCATTTCATGTTGTAGTGATTCATCCAAAATTTTGAAGATTTCAGTGTAAAAGTGTAAAAGTCATTCCATAAGATTAAGCAACCAAAAAATCTCCAAAAATCACTACACTTAGATTATTACATTTCAACCAATCACAACAAACTTCATGTTAAAATTGTTAATATCTTATTTGTAATCAAATTTCAAAAGAATTTTCAATTACATAAATATTGGTGATAGAAATCGTGCATCTAACTGCATGGATAGAATCTAAAATTGATAATGTACAACTTGTTTAGAAATTGCAGATCTAACTGTATGGATAGAATCTAAAATTGATAATAACAAAAGCTTGTTAAAAACAAGCAAGGAATTTTACTAGTTTTTTTTTAAGAATACATTTAGAATTCTTTTATGTCATCCTTCTGGTAACCAATGTGCATAATTGAGTTTAGAACTTGGTACATGGAATGTGTCCAATTACATGTGTACACAACAACAAACATTCTTTGCACATAAACATTCTTTGCACATACTAGCATGTGATATTGAAGAGTGTGGTAATAATGAGTTCATAGTGTTCTAATGTTGGATTTTTACACTCAAACTTCCATTCTATTTCAAATTGGAAGTTTTTGGTGTTGACAAATCAATATATACTAAATTTTGAATAATAAATAATGTAGTGGAAAATGTATGTTTAACCAAACACCACATGCAACTTGGAATCTTGAGTCCATTATCTTCTCTCCCTAGTTTACAAAAATACATTTAATTTATCTGTTCCAAACTGGTTGCTTCATAGCTTGTGGCCCTGGCATGGGCAAAATCCTTTTTGCTTTTATAAGTTGATGCTTCTCTATTCCATAAAACAACTTAGGAAGGATCCTTATAAGAGACCCGCATCCTCTCTATAGAGAGAGAATAAACTAATTTTACACCATGCTTAAGATTTGAGGACAAGTACTAGAGCAATAGGACTGGCTTGGCACTTCTTCAAACCAAAGCTGTTGTTTTTCACAGACCCGCTCTCACTTTTATTAGAGGAGAATCAAAGGAGGTTGATAAATAGATTGGAAAATAGGAATAGGAAGAGCATGTTGTGATGACCTACTTTGGAGCAATGAAAAAATAGCTAAAATGGTCAATTGGGGTAATTTTTAACAACTTTGGCTTCCTTTTGGTATTACATATGGAAAGCAACAGAAAAACTTGTGAAAAAAGTATCCTTGGAAATCCTTGGACGTTTAACGGGTTAAGCATGGTGTATCAAAAGGATGTTATAGGATGTTATGTTTGCCTTTAAAGAACAAGCAATTCCCTATTTTTGCACTTCGCCAAGTGCAATCAATTCGAGACCTAATTGTGCTACAAAAACAAAATTCTGATAAATTTTTTACAAAAAATCAACAATTTTCATCTTTATTGAAATGTGACGTATATTGCTAAAATGCACACATTTCTGATTTTTCATTACAAATAATTACTCCATTCATTGTTTTGGCAACTCTTTGAAAATATGAGACAAATAAACATGAGTACAATATCTAATCTTGATTCAATTTTATGTTTTTTATTTACATTTATTCATTTAGTTATTTATTTATTTCTGTCGCCTCTAGGTGTCGAGAGTCCACAACCAGCAATCCTCAAGTCTCCCTCATGGGATAAAATATGTGGGGATTTTGGAAGTGAGATGACACAAAGCGGAAGAAGAGAGACAAAGTGAGGATCCACTCCATGTCACTTAACCTCGTCTCTATATCCCCGGTGGTCTTGAATGCGAGACCCCTGCGAGACACTGTTCATGGCCCCCCCCCCCTTTTCTGAAATTTTTATTTTGGGCACCGAGACCCCTTTTTATGGCAAATTTTTTTGCAAAATTAGGGCCTACGGCCCCAAATTACCCTAGGGGCACCTATTTGGGAATAAAAAACCATAGGAGGAGGGGGTTGTTTTTTAAGGTGGGCCCTGACAAGGACAAAAATAGGGGGCACTTTTGTCCCCATTCATTCAAGACCACCAGGGGATTTAGTGACTTCGGTCACTTAAGATAGGGAAATGGATCCGTGCGTGCGGACCCTCACCCCAAATTAGCAGGCCGAATTTTTATTTATTTATTTTGTATTGCCAATTTGGACTGAGGATGCGCGCGCAGACCCCAAATCCATGTCCTTCATTTGACATGTTTCATTTTCATATTGCGGTTACAAGAGTGTAATGTTGTAAAGTAGTTGATTTAATGATGTAATATACTAAATAGGGAAAATATCAAAAATATTTTAATATAGTAAAATATAATATTTTGGAATATTCTTGAATATTCTTGCCAATGTCATTTTATTCGCTAGCAAACTACATTAAAAGCTTCTTTACTATGTTCGGGCGGTGTTTCTACTAGTGTATTTTATACTGAATGTGCCCTCCACCTACGGAAATTGTGAATGACACAAACCTCTCTCAATTGAAACTTGAAAGGTTCAAATTTGAGTTACAAAAATTCCTCATATCAATAAAATTCTTCACCTACTCTTTATCTTATACAAATTAGTATGATTTTACCAATAAAATTTCTTGCTTATTTGGTAGGACTCCCCCAATAGACTCTTCATTCACGCTCTCTATTGTAAAAGAAATAAGGACGGTATAACTATGAGGCTTCTCAACCCCTAAAGGAGGTTGCCCCTGTCCATACGGTGCGCATACATGGAAGTACAATTGCATATATGTGGCATTTACTGTAGCATAACATGTCCTATGGAGTTAATTTTTTTGTCAGCCTTAATTTTCAGAATTTTTCCTTGAGTGGAAGATGGTCAAAGAATTTCTTGTACAAATGTGGTACACTAAATATGTAGATTAGTGTTAGATAATTATAAGATTTGAAAATATCATACATTTTTACTCTCAACAAAAAAAATTACCAAAGACATTGATTCCAATACTATTGAAAGATCCCCATCTTGACCAATATAGAGGGTAAAAAAATTGGTCAACAATAAAAACTTACAACATGTTTATGTAAATTAGTGTATCTAACACTATCTACCTATTTAGTGTAGTGAAAAACAGTAGAGCACATTGAGGTTGCTGCATGCATTAGGGGTTAATATTTTTTGTAAAATTTTAAAGAAGTTTTAAAGTTATTTGATTTTTATTGTTGGAGTAAAATATCATGCGCATGTCTCCTAGAAAGCAGAGAAAGCGTTCAAGGGCCTGGGAACGCCATGCCATGCCTGCCTGACGAGTGATGAGTGAGGTTCGCAGTGATCGAGTGCTCACAAAGCAAGAAGACGACGACGACGATGGCGATCGAAAAGCTTTGTCCGCTGCGGTCTGCGTCGGCGTAATCAATCACTCCACTTCGTGCCTGCCTGCCTAGCTCGCAAAATGCATCATGAGTACTACTGCACTAACATTTGTTCTGAACACATTTTCTGCCAGAACACTGGCCACCGCCTGCTCTGTTTCATGGCGGGCTTCTTAAGCATTCGAGTTTTCCGTCAGGGTTTGTCAATTCGATAGAGGCACCCTAGGTTTTCCTGCACGAACGATTGATTGGAACGAACGACGCATATATCAATTAATCGTTCTTGATCCGTCACTCTGGTCCGTCTTCGCCAGCAAGTACACGCACATTGGAGAGCCGCTTGCTGACACGCATATGTTTTCACGTACTACGCTGAAAGATTTTTATGCACGCGGCCTCAGTCTGCCAGAAGCTGTCTGTACGTCGTCTGGCGGGGTGTGGTGCGGGACACAGACAGATCTGCCTACATTATGAATAGCATTCAATGTGAGGTTCTATCACTTCTATCCATTCCATGGCATTCGCATGTGCGTGAGAGCAAGTGAGTGAGTCGTACCGGCTTGTTTGTGCAGCAAGCGTTGTCACTCGATCGAGTTTGTGAGGACATGTCTACATACGCTTGTAATTTAATTTGAGAGTTGCTGGTAGCAGGTATTTGTTGCTTGTGTTCACTTTACCTTAGGTGTTCCATTTCTTGTTAAATGAGTAGGTTCCGTGTTACTTGTTCCTCCTCAATTTTGACAATGTCTAGAGGAGGCATTGACACAGACGAAGGTCACAGAGATTTGCGTATGAATCACTTTTACTTCTACTGTGAATTTAATTCAGATAGTGAAATTTACACCATCCACGTCGCAAGTTGCAGCAAAATGTACGTTGTAGTACTGATTAAGCTAGAGTGAATCAAGAGATCACTAGCACCTCGCACCTCGATGAACCAGGTAGCTTCGTAGCCCTTGCGTTTTTTGCTTTCTCCGTCCTCATCGAGGTTATAGACTACGAGTCAACGAGTAGACAACGAAAGGCAAGCGACAGTTGAGTCTTTGATATGTCCAAAAAACAAGCGTGACTGAAGTAGCTGAAATCGAGTACTCTGGATAGGTAAATTCTGCCCTCCAATCCACGCTGCTTCTCCTTTTGATGATCGAGGACTACCAGCTTCGATGTGATACATGCATATTTCTACCTCCAAGTCCGGTTCCTAAAAGTGATAGTAGGTGCATCATCGAAGAAACAAGAAATCTCTATGTAAATATCCTGTAATTAATTTTACCACAATCATACTTATTAGACTATCTCAGTTTTGTGTAACAGTGTAATTAACTTGAACACAGAAAAGCAAGTGTTTAGGTGAGTGAATGTTTTACAGCTTTGCTGATTAAGAAGCTTGTTGTATTTGGAGTTTCCAGGATCTCTGTGAGAGAGCTCAATGCAGGACATACCGTATGATACGTCACATGTTCCCATTGACTATGACGATTCTGTCAAAGTAAGCTTGTGAAATCCCCGTTCCACTCTTTCACAATGTCTCTTCCCCTCGATTGCGTTGTTTGAAGGGCATATCGTTCCCAAACTATCTCATCTTATGCCTTGAGAGGTGTTTCTGAAGCGCAGGTCAAGGAATTATGCAACAAGATATCTCGCAAAGATGAGAGGCGCGAGCGAAGCGAACAGCGAGTTGCTCTGGAGAGGGACGTGAGTGGCTTCTCTGGTCGTAAATTTTGTTAGAACATGCTTTCAATTCGACTAATAGAAACTGTACCGAATTCTTTGACTTCCTCAGGCCTGCCTCAATTTTTTACTCGACTGTCTGCTGTGGCACAAGCAGGTTTTGCAGCTACAGAAGCAGCTGATAATGGAGGTTAACATGCGCAATGCTCTCTACCGTGGATTCAGCAGGCCTCTCGGTTGTCTTCCTCGAATATATGCCGAAATGCCAGTTGAGGTCTGTTAATCATCCTTGCGTTTTGACGATTTGTCACCACAAAGTAGATTGGTTAGAGCTCAAATGTGAGATCAATGTACCCTGCCTTCGCACGAAGATCTGGACAATGGGCTGCTTGAATGACCTTGTTATGGAGTTTAATTGAGTAGTGTACTGAGTGCACAAAACTAGACTAGTGTGCTGTGTACAGGATTTTAGGTTTCAATTTCAGATACACTTATCTTAGTTTGCTTTGGGGGACTGCTGTATATATGTGTGAGGTGTTCGCGATTGTATTGATCCCGCAGACGAGGAATTTGCTGCTCGAGGTTGCGGTTCTTGAGGAAGAAATTGTTTCTCTTGAGAAGCAAGTCATTCACCTTGGTAGGGAAATAGAAATTGAAGGTATGCCTGCATTGGACAAGGAGACAATTTGCGAAAGTCCTGACCAAAATAAGTCTCGAATAAAGAAGGCCGAGATCGTAGTTTCCCCTTTAGTATCACCCAGAGATTCTGCTAGGATCAACTCAAAGGCTTCTCTATCTTCAAGGAAGTCCATTGACCAGAAGAAGAATCAATCAAAGCCCTCGTTTCCTGCTGGAAAGGCTTTTGAAAATAAAAGCAGCTCCATCACGGTCTCGGTCCCCGCACCTAGAAAGTCTTTAGACAATACCGGTAGCTCCATAAAATCCTCAGAGCCGAGGCGCAATTCCAGTGTAGTACCTCATCAGAAACCTCAAATCCAAAGGAATAGCTCCTTCCCAGAGGCAACCCCAAGAGACCACAAAAGCAGAAGGCTTTCGCTTACAAAAAAGGAGCCCACCGTTGCTATGCATACAACCCCCTTCATCCCGAGCAAACTTATTCCTCCAAAAAAAGATGAAGAGAGTACTCCGCCCGAATCAGCTGCTTTTGTAAGCCCCTCTGATGTTGGAAAAAGTTATTCACAGCGTCCAAAGATCAAGACCGAGAACCGTGGAAACCCGCCAGTGACAGGAAACTCTCGATTCAGTAAAAAAGATCTGATCAACACCAAAGTTGCACCCAAGACTCGCACAGTGAAAGCACGAGGGACTCCAAGACCGGCAGGAGAGGACAAGGGCCCTTTGGACACTTCACGTATTCCGCGCCATCCACTTGCGCGTGACACCATTTTCGCCCGAACGACAATGTCATCTTCAACAGCTACGTCAGGACAGAGGATGACTACTAATAAGAAATCTTCTTCAGCATCAAGTACAAGTACATCGCGCAACTGTGATTCAAGTCTCCAGAAGCCTGTTGATGCTGAACCAGGTAACAACGACACAAACAACACGGACATTCCTTCCACTGTAAGGGAGCATGATGGGGATTGCAAACCGATTCACCTTTTTCCAGACCATGCGAAGGTAAGTTAGTACTACTCAAAACTTCCCAAGAGATAGGTTTTAGAATTGTTTTTTTTTGGGCGGGGGGCTTGGGGTGGTGGTTTGGGTGGGTTGGTCAGACACCGTGATTTCCCTTTCTAATTTTGGTCTTCCCATAGATGACTCGACAATAGCTGAACTGTTACAAGTTCCCATGTAAATGTACATCAAAGACTCTGAACTTGCTGGCTTTGATGGCTTCTACTCCTCTGCTCGTCATAAATGCTCGCCAGTCACCCATTAATTGTGCCTTTTATGGTCTTGTGGGACAGGTAAATCAGCCCAATTGTTCAGCTAGATCACCTGTGAGAGACTTAAAACTTGGCTTGGACCAAGTAACCGACTCGGTAATGTCGGCAGAGGAAGTGGTCATGTTTCTGAAAACCATCTGTGAGAATCTACAAGACAAGCAGCCTCCTCTGGCATCTGACTCTGGTTCTTCATCACAAACTTCGATTTCGACAAATCCTTCCAGTACAAGTCCTGATGATTCTGAGATGAGAGGAGGCGTAAATATCAACTTTAGGTTGGATGACTGTTACACTGGAAGTTTCAGGATCAAGAGAAGCGCCAGCATGAATTATAAGCGAGACTGTTTTTCTGGTGAAGATGCGGATGCAGTGGATCCGTACACCTATTTGAAAAGGGAAAACATCAGCAGTTGTACAGGTTTCCATCAAAGGCTGATGTAAGTTCTCAACACCCTTGTTTCTTGCAGCATTGTTCAATTCTTGATCGAGTGCTTCGGACTACAATCATGGATATCCAGAATTATCTGTTTTCATAAATGTGTGCATGCTTGCAGGAGCTAGAAATGTGGAACTACTGTCACGATGGCAGCTTCACCAAGCACTTTTGAAGTTATCCAATATCCTTGAGCAAGTCAAGTTCCTTGTTCACTTGTAACGTAAAGCTGAAAGGAGTGAAAAATCTACGCAATCTCCACACTTTAATTCCTTCTGGCGAAGCAATTGAAGCAAATGACATGTGCAAGCTCACAGCAGAAATATAGGTATCCTTTGCCATTGAACATTGGTAATTTGTATAGAGATGAGCTGAATTCTTTCATTAGACATCATGAAATGCCACAGAAAACTGGCAATGTGATATGGTTGTCTTCAGTTGACATCAACCTGAACATTAACCTTAGCTAGATGACTGTTCACGCATGTGCATATGTTGAAGAGTCCGTGCATTCCGATGTCTCTTTCAACTGACACTTGAGTAACAGAATTAAGGCACAGACAATGATACAAAAATCAGTGCTGCAGCATGATAATTGTCTCCGATGGTTGCAACCTTTCCCTATCTCATTCACATGTTTCTGCACAGAGGGTGGATTCTTGCCTCAGTTTTCACACTACTTGGGTTGCTTTTCATTGCGTCGTACTTCTCGGATGTCATTTCTCATAGTACCATCTGCCTTTCCAAATTCGTAAGCAAATTCCAAACAGTACAGCAACTGAGGAATGGATTGATTGAGTAGATAATTCCTAAGCTGAATTATTCTTTTCTGCTGCTCATTTCAGTCTGCTGTAAACTGAACCTGCTTTGTTGAAATTCAATCGGATGCATTCAGACATGCAGTTTTACTCTTAGGCTCATCTTTCCTGATTGTATCACCCAAGTATTAACATTTTTCATGCAAAGCGTATCCTTAGTATGCTGGAAATGAGAAATTTGTTTAATTGCCGCTTTGGAAGCTCCACTAGTTCCTTACAATGACTCAGAATCGTATCCATAGAAGGGTTTCCATGGCGTGATTTGCTTCTAGATATGAGTGGGAACAAGGCTCCTGTATCCGTACGGCTTGTCACTATTTTGGCACTATTTTGGCATTTGGCTTGTATGAGTGTTGGAGAATTGAACGCTACATTCCTCTAATTTACTCGTGCAGTAGATATTAGCTCTTAGGGAGCTTCAAAAGAGTCTTATCGATAGACCAAAAGTCCATGGCCGAGGGGTACACAACTCTAGAACACCCCGGAGCCTAACATTGACAAAAACGTGAGGTAGATAGGATTGCATTAAGAGCATAATATCACCAGATTATGACATGACAATAGACGGATTATCATAACGAAGTCTGCAGTTCATACTCACGTACATAGCAGAATTACCACAACGACATGAAGCTCTATGGAATGGAATTCATGCATTTGAATGCCAACTGAAGGGTACGAAGTTTGCATAGCAAGCACTGAAATGAAATCCCGAAACCATCGCAACCCTATCGTTATATACAATTTAAGCAGGGTTGATACCGATAATCACTTTCGTATACACTTCTTGGTGTTTTTGACCAGTTAAAGGACATTCGGATATATTCGTCGTTGATCCACTCAGAATGAATTTGTTATTCATGGATGGTGAGTCATCTCCATAGTCTAACATGTATATAATTTGATAGTCATCACAGTGGATCTTCAACGCTATTGATTCAGACACCAATACACCTGTGGCAGGAGTATGTAGCATGTCTACTGCACGCTGATTAAGCATGATAGCGTAAAGTCTTCGGAAGTATTTTAAAAAAAAAGGAAAGATGTAACTCAATAGAAGAAATCGACAGTAACGACATAACTGTTGTGAGAGTACTTTGGGTGGAAAACTACCGCGTACAGAAAAACACCCACGTTCTCTCAATCTACATTTATCTGTGCCTCTATGACAGGATTCACGAAGATTGACACTTTGAGAATCAGAGATGAGGCTAAATGTTCTCAACCAAACGTATTGGACGGCTAAGAAGACTTCATAAATCTTTTTATTGAAGACAATAATATCGTTGATACCCGTCAGATGGTGATTCCAAGTTAATAACAGCACAGCCGAAGCTCTGATGACCGTCGTGATGGAATGCCTCATCATCCGGGCATAAACAATATACGTAATTCCATGGTAATATCTCTCAGACAAATGCCTCGTTTATGCTTCAGAGTAACTGGAAAACCAGCGGTTTGCAAGATCCAGCAGCTTCACACGACCATGCGATAAGACATCGCAAAGACGGCGCCACTACCTTCACTGGCGCCTTAAACTCAGATTCGTCATCTAATGTCATCTTCACTGAGAATCGCCAAAGAACTGAAAACCTAACAAAACCCTAAGATACAGTATTGTAATGTATCTGCTCATTTTGACGCTTGCAATATGGATTAAGCATAAGGCAAGTAACACGAGACAGACATCGCAACGCCGGCTTTTCAACCGGACACAGCATCTAGGTTCTAGCACATGCTTAGGGCAGTTTCATCCTAAAATCAGAGCCGCCCGGGGTGCATTGTGCGACAATAAAACCTAATCACTTTTACAGCCTCATCGATCTTAGTGGTATATGATTATAATCAACTGGCCGAAACCATCTTTAGTAGCAAATATATATTTTTAATCATCGGCCATATGATCAACGTTCGACGGAAAAAAACACCTGACATCTACGCATACCTGAAACTGCAAATCTGCTAGCAATCAACCCCAGGTGAACAGATAATTCAGCAGAAGCAAAAGCTAAAAACTAAGCTGCAAAACCAAAAACTTGTTTTGGTGGATGAGCGGCAGCTACCTCACAGGAAACACACGCTCTTCGGAAGATGAGATTAGCAGGACGTTCTAGGGTTTATATGTTGACAAATTAGGGTTTCTTAAACTTTCTAGAAGCAGGTCCGCTCGATCGGGAATCGACGGCGGGAGGGAAGACCTGCTGTGGATGGACAGACTTCGATTTGTGGATGAATGATACAGTTCGCAAGTGTCCAATTGGTTCAAATTGTAACCCTTAGGGCCGCTTCACACTATGGCCGTTCAAGTCGAGAGGTCGTGGGATTGAGAGTCCAAATTTTGTTGAGAGTCCAAAGAAATTTTCTGAAAATAGGTAATAAAATATAGTTTTCATTTTTTTATGAAAAGAAATCGACGGCCTCTCAACTATAGTTTAGGTTTCCATTCCCGTTGACCCAAACTTCCTTTTGAGAAGCCATCACCTTGGTCAAAAAGTTTCACCGCGTAAGTGTTTTGGAGAGCGGCGGCCGTTAGACTTTGGCCTCTAGTGTGAAGGGTCGAGAGGCCGAACCCATGGTTTTTTGCAATTTGATTGGTGGAAATTGATGGCCTCTCGACCTTCGGCCACAGTGTGAAGCAGCCCTTAACATAACATTAAGTAACCTTCCAAGTGACTGCCTTTTAATTCATCCACCTTTATACATAGAGTGACCAGTGATTTGTAATTGAATGGACTATTGAATCAAATAATTAAACAATTACAAAATAATGTTGAATTGTGATTGAGTGAGTGCTTTTGATTAGTGCTCACTATAGTTGATTGCACTTGCTTAATGCCACGTGCCCCCATAGCTATTGATGTGATGTGAAATATCCCACATAATTTCATTGGGAGATGAAATGATGTAGGATATTTCACATCATTCTCTTGGGGGAAGGCAACACTCACAAAGGCTAGTAAATGTTATGTAAACGTACCAAGGTGTCTTAGAATTGATGATTTGAAAGAAATCATCGTAAGGTACTATTTAGAAGTATATTTTGGAATTGATATACAAATTTGTACAAATTGATTCATTGACACTATCACCAATATTTAATCATAATAAAATTTGAAAGTTAAAATTAAAAATTTCTTCTAAATTTGATTAAAAACAAAATTTAATTATTCTTTGAGTAAATTTTTCAAAATGGATTTGAAATGGGACACTCTTAATGTGATGATTATTTAAGATTTTGTGTTCTTTAAATCTACGACCTCATTTTTGCAAGGCTAATTTTGAACTACAGCCAATGCAATTTTAGCTTAGTCAACAACTTGACATACTTCTACATTTGAAATTTAAAAAAATATGTGCTCAAGTATCACCAAATCCAACTATTGGATAAGACAAGTGAAGTATCTCCAATTGGATGATTTACATTCAATCATTGATGAGAACGTAGGATGAAGTTGGATCTATTAGTTGTTCAAAAATCGGACGATGTGACGTTTAGGAGTTAACCCTTTAGTGCCTAGGGTGGTTCTGAGAAGACACCACAATTTTTTGGGTGATGTTTTTAAAAAAAAATCTTTGTTGAAATTAAGAATAATATAAATAGTATTCAACTGTATCAATGTAAGCATAGCTTCAAAAAAACAAAGTGTTGGTTAAGTCATGGTAAGATCATACTGTGGGATTGGAAGATTATTGTATGTCTTTGAACCGTATAATGCACATTCAAAAATGAGATTTTGGAAGTGTGTGACTTCAAAGTTATAGTAAATTTGGATTAAATTTTCAAATATGAAAATAAAGATATTCAACAATGACTCATCTCAACACCTTTCCATTGCAATCTTTCATGTTAAGAACATACTCACACGTAATTACTGTGAATTTTACAAGTGAGAGTAACTTATCCATATTAGGCTTAGGACAATAATTTATATGTTAGAATAGAAAAAGAGTTGGCACATTGATCAAGATTGGAATACGTACACTAATGGAACATGAACAAGAGAACATAATCCAAATAATAAAAGAAGATAACAAACTTCCAAAAACAAGAAATACCACATAGTACATGTGTTGTGTTTGTAAGTCTTTGCAATATTTTGGTGTTTTGTGACACATGTATTTGAATATTTAAGATAGTCATATTAAATAAATTTTCTTTTTCATCATTTGCAAGTTCAAAAGTTACACATCTAAACTTCAAACACCGGACAAAGATGGTTAACAAATTTTACAACATTTCATTTTTTAGTGATTTAGTGACTACTTACCTGTTACTAGGGCATTAAAAAGTTAGCATGATCTAATAAGCCCTTATTTTCTTTTTCGTTTGCAACATCATGTGAATTTTGTGTATTTGGCATACAATGGTTAGCAAAAGTCTTTAAGGTAGAGGGTCATATTTATGACCGGGTTGTATTTCCGACCCCTACTGGTTGGGGGATGGGTGTCAGAAACCAGCCAACATGGTTTCAGATAGATTCCAAGAGTGTTCTAATTTCGTCTATGCTTGGAAAAATCAAGAGCTTCTGATTGGTGTAGAAGCACTCTATTTTCAGAATCCAACCTCTCATGAAAACCATGACTCTATGAGCGGTTAATGGTCACTCTAAGCTTTCAGACTTAAAAAATCATAGAAAATTGTAGAAATGCTCAAAAAATGTTTTTTTTTGGGATGCCTTTGCAATAGCTTTGCAGAGCATCCAAAAATTATAAAAAAATTCTTTCACAAGTCTAAATATGCAAACCTGAAATTCAGTCGGGAATTGGTCCCACTACCTTAAACAGTAATGGAAATCCGGAATTAGTAATGAAAATTGTTGACTTTCGTGTAGAAGAGTTTATTTATTTTTAACTAATCATGATATTAGAGACAAATGGAAGTCAAGAGAGTGTATGGGTGTTGAAATTTAGCCATCTGCAAGTGAAGTAATTGGAAATGTGTCATCCAAGGGTGTTCGGTTCAATATGCACAAAACTTGTGCATTCAAAAAATCTCTACATATTGAGACTTCGTGCATTTCAAAATTTAGAGAGTTTGAGAGAGTAAGGTAGACTGTCCCAAATCCGTGCGTGCTTGAAACCCGTGCATGTGAAACCCGTGGATGTGGTTTGGACATGATGAGCATGCACCAAGTGACCCAAACCCGTGCATTCGTGAACAACCACGGGATTAGATAGATCAGATAATGGTTTTGTTGAAATCAGGGTTGCAGTGACGGCATCAACTCCGTGTATTTCAAAACTAGACTCGGCATGATTTCCAAGCTGTCGTGACATTCTTGTTAATTTTAGTGCCCACCTTTATGCTAAGAATAAGACGAAAGTGGAACCTTTACTAAGCGGTTTATGTGAGACCACCTTTATGCTGAGATTAAGACCAACAGAGTCTGGGCGGTTTTAGTGGAGCCAATGCATGGAATAATTGCTTGGTGCACGGTTTTACCAAAGCTAGCGCATGGAATAATTGCAAGGTGCACGATGCAGTTGGACACATAAGGCTCCGGTCGAGAAATGAAAGTGCGTGCAAGTTGCATGAGTTCTTGGGTGGTTTTGAGCACATGCATGGCCAGTTTAAGTGTAGGTATTGACTACTAATAGTGGCAGCAGGGCACCGGTATGGGGCATCTTGTTGTCATCACTTTGAACATTTTTCATAATTGAGCAGGTTTGATAATTTCGTGTGCACGGTCCTAAACCACTCCTCTCCCTCTTGCAAGTGTGTGTAATTTTTGCAACAATTTTTGCCGCAGTCAACATTGAGGAATCGCTTAAATGCACGGATTTGGGACCGTCTACCTTACAACTTATTAGCTATGGCTCCTAAAAGGTCTCTTGATGACCGAAAGTTGGTTCTTCATATCCATGAGAGAGGGAATTTGTACTCTGAAATTTCAATAGTATTAAGAATTTCTCAACACAGTTGCCATGATACAGTGAAAAGGTTCACTACGAGAGATGATTTGAAAGATGCACATTTAGATAGAAGTCCTTGAATTCTTCATGAAGATCTTGATCATAAGGTTGTAAAACTATTACTTGATCCATTTAATGGTAGAGTTGCAACAGTGGGTAGAGAATTGCAATCTCAAGGACTAGATTTTATTGATGATACAGTTAGAAAGAGTCTTTAGAGGCAAATATTGAAAGCATGTGTGAAGACTAAGAAGCCATTATTGACCAAAAAACACATGGCGCGTTGATATTCATGAGCAAAGAAGTGCAGGCATGCGGCTCTGTTGGCTTAGAGATGGGCGGCAATAATGTTCAGGGAGGAGTAGAGAGCTTCTTTTAAGACCAACATATGCAACCTACTATCAATTTTTTTTTTTTAATTTTTTAAATTTTTTTTTTGGGGGGGGGGCATTATTATGGTTTAGGAATGCATGAAGTTGACAACCTTTGCTTTATAGAAGGGAAGATGGATAAATATGTTTATTGTGAAATTTTGGAGATGGAGCTTATAAACACTATACACATGCATGATTTAGGAGATGAGAATGTCATTTTCCATTCTTCATCCAACCGGGCATCCAACAAGTTCACAACTTTTTGTAAATGAGAATAGAGCAATGGTCTGATATGTATACCTCAAAAGCCCTTTGAACTCTAAAATCAACCCCTTTGACAATTTTGAATGAGTCCCTTTTTAAAACAAAATAAAAAATGAATTAACTGGATGTGGTTTTGATTTGCTACGCTTGTGCAATACACAAAAAATTCACTTGATGATTGAAGATGGAAGTTTAAAGATTTTAAAAGAGACTTTTTGTCCAAAAATCGGAGTTTGTCCTGGTTATTTAAAGAAATCCAATTTTTTTTTGTTTAAAATATCGAATGACGTCATTTTGGTATCAATGTTTGGTATGAAGTACATTTAGATATGTGTCATTTGAAATGATTAATTTGAACGATTAAAAACATTATTTGTTTGTACTACTATGCTTGCAAATGGTAATTTTTGGCAATTTTTTGAGCAAAGCATAAATGCATGAGAATTAATCTATTCAATTGATAATTTGAACTTAAATTATATTATTTCATGTCATCTAGGTGTGAATAATTTTTAATTAAAAATATTTTATTTTATTTTATTGAAATGGACAAATTCGTCAAAATTTGAAAAAACAACTATATGTTTGAATCACCATTGTAATTTATAAAATGGTAGATTCTTCAATAATTAAGACCGTTTCTTCAAAAATGGTAGATTCTATATTATAATATAAAAAAATGGCATGAGTAGCGAGTAATATAAAAACATATCGCAAGTTCATTCGAATGGTTGTTGAAATGTGTGATTAATGGTTTGGAAAGCACCATAGTACAATTCAAGTAGCCCTAGTTAATTATATGTTTATTTTCAAATTTTATATACATGACATACAATCTATGATATTTAAACCTTTAAAGGACTAAGCATTCATGGTTTTTTATGAAATTTTCAATTGATTGTATTGTGAAAAATGTAATTCATATAAATCACCATTTTTTGATCTCGGCGGTGTTTAACCCCTAAAGGTCCTCACCTCTTTTGCAAAAGTCAAAGCACTATAATTTGCATACTTTAAATATCACATTGAATGATTTATAAATTTTCATAGATAATCATCGACATTATGAATGAAGGTATGACAAAATTTTCAACATGATTGGAAGATATTTTGAATATTTACAAATTTTATGATGTAAACAAGGTAAAAATTCAAAATAAATATGTTTTTGTCAAATTTAATATCAAAAATTATATTTAACGTAGATAAATGTTATATATACATGGAGTAAAAAATTGAAGGTGAAGAAATTAAAAGAGACTTATGATTGAAGCATCTTTAGAAAGCCCTTTGTATTTTGGACACTCAAAATTCAAAGTTCTCAACGGTGAAAAAGCTTCAAATGAAGTTTATTCTCCAATCCCAACTGTCAAAAGATGTATCATAACTTAACTTAAACATCTAATGAAAACACCAACTACAATAAAGCTAAGACACTTGATTTTTGGGGCCTTTGACAAAAAATCAAGCATAATTGGGTTGATTGGTCCTTTAGGGGTTAAGAGTTAAAAGTTGGTGAGCAAAGGTTTAGGTGAGCATGGTTATTTCAATATTATAAGGCCGCCCATGCACAGTAGTACATAGGAGAAAGGGTGAGGGCTTAGAGCATGGCCACCCATGGCCTCAGAAGGTCTCTGACCTCAAGAAGTAGATGAAAAGTTTCAAGGGGCCTTTCAAAATGCTTCTTGACTCTGGATTCTAGCATGTTAGAAATTGGGCCTTGAAATCACTATTGAGTTGACTATTCGATGATTATTCCTCTCGTTCTACTTGTGATTGGTCCATTGACTATTTGATGCGCACTTTTGATACGTGAAGGGCGTGCAAGGGTGGGGGAGTGTGAGTGCAAGGGCCCTTCACATGTAAATGAATAATTTGAGAGGGTTAGTCCTAGCGTGCATGGGTGGCACATTGATAGATATGGACTTGTGCCGATAATGATCCTCCATAAATTTACAACGCCACTCTCCCAACCAATATACTTTATATATATTTCATCACATCCTCTGAAACATATTGTTGGCTACTATAGTGTCTAACCTTGAGAGAGGCGAGTAATCCTAACCCCAGATTCTTTGTCCTGTGGGCATTGAACCTAAGGTAGGATGAACAGACACTTCATTCACGCCGGTCCTACCATAGACCGGAGTTCTTTATATTATATGGACTTGTGCCGAAAAGTAAAAGAAAATGAACGTGGTCTCTGAAAAATTCTCTTGCACAGGAATTGCATTTCTCGGACTCTGGAAAATTCTTACACGAAAAGGAATTCTACGATCCGTCTGCTTCACTGGTAGGAAATTCTAACGTTCGGTATACCGCCGGTCAGATTCATAAGATGAGCAAAGTTCATCCCAGAAATCTTTGAGAGCGTCTGGATTAGAGTGAAGCGTGTGAATTCTACTTTGTTTTGGCTAAACTTCTACTGCAAATATTTTTCTGTGAGGCGCAAGGCAAATTGGCTGATGACTTGGTGTGTGTCTGATGATTAACTTAGAGCTCTCTTTTGCATCGTTTGGGGCGCTTCGTGGAATTGCCAGGGTTTAGGGTTTGTTAGGTTGAGTACGAATTGAAAATCTCGATGTGGATCTGCCATTAATTGCGGTGCTCGTACCTTTTTTAAAATTTCTTTTATCGTCCTTTCCATGGCGAATTTGGAGTGCAAGTATTTTCGAGGAGCTCAGGAGCCTACAATTAACTTAGATATTGCTACTTGATTGCGTTAATTTAGTTTTGAACTTTCATTTCAATGCGAGGCGCTTCTCCACGAGATCAGCCGACATTATTATGGAGTAGCTTTCGGGGTAAATATGGTGGAGTCTACAGACAAGAGTTTAGGGTTGCAGACAGCTTTTCGCTTCTTCTTCTTCTTCTTCTTCCTGTGCTAGAATACGAATTGGTGTTTAATTGCAGCCGTTCTTCCTAATCCGAATTTCGATCTGTTGTGTGCGCAGGCGCAATTTCGATTTGGCTCGATCTCTCAATTGGTCATTTACAGACATCTTTAAGAGGTAGGCTTAATAAGCTGCGGCTTTACGTTGCGAGTTGCTACCAAGGGTTTACAGAGGTTTCCAATATGCCAAAGGCAGGAAGGATTACAGGATAGAAATTGACTGAGGGCATGCGTATTAAGAATCAAGCTACATAATAATCATCCACGAAGATGTATCGTACGCCGGAGTTGTACAAGTGTGGCATCGGCGAATATTGGCGTCTCCAGATTGGCGATGTGCATCCTTCTGCCTTTGCTCGGCGCATTGGAGGCTGTGAGGTGTGATGATTCTTGCTATTTTTCTCACAATCTCGTGGCATCGTCTGAAAGTTTGTGATTCTTTAAGTCAATTCGGTGTGCAGCGTTTTGGATAGGAAGATATTTTAGCAACGCATTTTTCTTGAGTACTGTGTTCTAAGCTTTTCTGTGACTTACGTTTTAAGTTTGGGCTTGCAGGATTTAATCCGTCGTCTTGTCAAGTACGCGGAACTGGAGGGGCATTCCGGGTGTGTAAATACAGTGTCTTTCAATCCAAGTGGTGAGCTTCTAGTGTCCGGTTCAGATGATCAGGAGATTATATTGTGGAATTGGGCAAGGAAAACGGAGGTTCTGGCCTATGATTCTGGTCACCAAGGCAATGTGTTCCAGGCTCGAGTGATGCCCTATTCTGATGACCGCATCATTGTGAGCTGTGCAGCTGATGGCCAGGTCTGCTGAATGAACCTTAACTCTGCTTCATGTTATAGAACATAACGTTCCTATGCTTTTGTGATTGCTATCCATAAACGGTGAAGATTCACTAGCAGTAAGAGTCCCAATCTGGAGCATCTTCTTGCACATCTGGTTTTCGTTTTATTCTGTATCCAGCCTTTGGATGTATATGTTGCACAGATGCTGAATTTTCCATGCGTTCTTCGGATAGGTGAGGTATGGGACCATTCTGCAAGATGGAACGGTTAGTACGAAGAAGCTTGCTAAGCACAGGGGCCGTGCTCACAAGATGGCACTTGAACCGGGCAGTTCTCGTATTTTTTACAGCTGTGGAGAAGATGGCGTGGTCCGACATGTACGTGTGGCTTTCTTCCTACTTATCTTGTGTTAGAAAACACAGCAAATGCAGCAATTTGTGGTTCGTTTTAAGTCACAATCCACGTTGGTAGTCAGTAATCTGTACACGTCCACAGGACAATTTCTTAAAAATTGATAGTTTTTCTGTAGATTTGAAATCAAGCCTTACTTGTTTAATGATGAAGCTCATCTAGGAAGTCTATACAATAATGAGTGTCACGCCTTTTGAGGAAATTATGTGTAATTTTCGTTGAAAGAAATGAGTCGAATCAGCTACATTTGTGAATCTGCAGGTTAGGAAGCCTTATTGCAGTATTTTGAGGCGTTTATTTCTTAATTGAGTAAATTTCAACCAGTTCTTTTCCTTTTGTTGTTGTTTCCAGTTTGACTTGCGGGAGGAGAGAAGTACGAAGCTCCTCACTTGTCATCGATTTCGAGCCAACAGTGGTAAACCCAGCCGATCGAGAATAGTGCAACTAAATGCCATTGTCATGAACCCCAGAAACTTGAACTACTTTGCAGTGGGGGGCTCTGATCAATATGCACGCGTTTATGACATTCGGCGGGCAAAGACCAATGGATCTGGAATGGAAGATCTACCTGTTGAATGTTACGCTCCAAAACACTTGCAAGGACCAGGTATGTCTCTTTCCTCAAATATCTGAAATTGGATAGAATTTGTGGACATGAAAAAATGTAACGCCAACTGTATACTATAATCTAATAGTCCTGACCACTTATACATGGGGAAAACGTTCTGCACAATTTTAATTGCTAATCTAGGCTTAACCTAGACTGCAGGACCAAATTGGGTCTCATGTTCTTCTGATCACTTTTGAATGGGTCTCATATTTAGTTTTATTTATTTTTTAATCAATACATGCAACGTTCTTCGCTGATCCTATTAATATAAAATGTAAAGCCTTGTGATTGAATTATAGTTTCACAATATGATCAATCATTTGAAAGGCTTAATTTTTTTTTTTTACCGACACTTCTTTCATTTTGTGAGGGTTTTATTCTTTGGTTGGAAGCTTTGGGTTCATGTACTAGAGAAAATCATGTACCTGTATGAATAGCTACTAAACAATTAATGACTAGCGTGAGCTGAGAGGTGCCCATGCGTCGTTTCTGAAATGATTGTGGATCATGTGTACTAGGTCATGAGGAACACATAACATGTGTTGCGTACTCGCACCAAGAGGAGCTCCTTGCCTCCTACAACGACGAACTTATTTACCTGTTTGATAAATCTATGAGCTTGGGTTCAAGTCCGCACAGAATTTATCCAGAAGATAGCGACTCCAAGGAAGAGCCTGGGAAGGAGCAAGAGGAATCTGACCCAGAGGCTTCCCACGGTCAGGAAGCTCCTCAACCGCAAGTATACGAAGGACACCGAAACCACAATACTGTGAAGGGTGTCAACTTTTTTGGCCCAAATACAGAATATGTCATTAGTGGATCGGACTGTGGGCGAATCTTTATTTGGAGGAAGAAAGGAGGAAAGCTTGTTGCCATGATGACGGGAGATGATTCCGTTTTGAATTGCCTAGAGCCTCATCCTCATGCCACGGTTCTGGCTACCAGTGGTATTGATGATACCGTGAAAGTCTGGGCCCCATTGTCTGACCGTCTTCTGGATCTTCCATCGGATGCCGAGAGAGTACGAGTCTCTTATGTCCTTTTACCTTGGTTTTTGAGATGGCATTCATGACACAGTTTCTCTTTCCCACCTGCAGTTTCTTTTACAGTCGGGTACAACATGCTTACAAATTTTTTCGTAAGCATTGAAAGTAGGTAGATCCTATATCAAACGGCCGCATTGATTTTGAAGATTGTAAATATGATAAGAAAAAATTCCTACGAGTAGAGGACTGGAGTAGGAATGTCCCTTTCAATTTGTAGGTCCATGGGTGCCATATCGAGCACATTACAATTTAGAGAAGGGACTCTGTTTTTATGAGGGAGGAGTCAAATTTTTTTGTAAGCAACTTGTACCCAACTGTACAGTCTATTTTGTAACCACCACTAGTGAGCTCAGTTTCTTTTGTCAATATTGTAACCTGGTTACTGTGACATTAATTGCTGTGCAGGTCATGAGGCTGAACAAGCGAAGGCGAGAGAGCCATGCATCGAATATCTCACTCACCCCCAATTTTGTGAGAACCTTGTTGCTGTCGCGAGATTGGCAGGCTCCAACTTACGATGAGGGTGGCTTTTATACTCATGGGGCTGTCTCGTTAGAGAGCGAGTTAGGGTTAGAAGGTCACGAAGAGGATGCAGCACCGAATGAAGGGAGTGATGATGGCTCTTCTGAAGACGGAGGCATCGGCAACCCACGTGAATGCATTATCAGCTGAATGCGTGATTACAATCGGTTCCTGCCGTCACTGTTTCCTTTTCATGAAGAATTCAGGTCCATTTGTGAGACCAGAGAAAATCTACCATCTTTTGTAGATAGTTGTTATATCAGCTTAGCTGTGTACAAAGGCAAGGATCTTAAAGTGTTGGATGTATATTCCGGAAAACTCTCGTTTTTCCACCACAATGTGAACCACAGCAGTTTTCGTGAAATTTTTGAAGTGTTTTTGTACACGCAGAACCGCAAGTCGTTGATCAGTGGTGTATGCATTTGGTGAGATTCTCAGGCTTCTCCAGATCCACTGTCATGCCTTGTGCCAGTGCCGCATCTGAGGGTTAATTCGGAAGAAAAACTTGCATTGTGCGTAATTAGGTTACAACAATCTTGTAATATTGTAAATTGTGCAGGTCTGACACCCTTTTCGGAATACTCTGGGGTAGGGACGATATTCATTCTGGGGCATAGAATCGTAAGAAGGGTGTCAGTGCCTCAGAGAAAGGAGGTCGATTTGGGCAACGCGATTTCAAAGTTCTACCAGCGGCCTAGAACTTTCAGATGAGTTTCTTGGACACCTCAAAAGTGTGGAGAGCAGGGTTGGTTTTGAAAGAGTTGCCGAGCAGGAATTGCAAGCTTTGACAGCCAATGGAAACAAATAGTGAAATCTGTTGAGAGCTTCTGAAAACCCTAATTTGAAGCAGAGAATGGCAGGCATCAGCTTCACCAACGTCTTGTCAGTCGACGAGCTTTTGCACAGTGGTTTCGTGTAGAGAAATACCAACTTGTTACCAGGATTATATCAATGTGTAAGGCGGTTAATATCCTGTTATCCTTCGTAAATAACTTAAGCGGCGCACAAATTCCACCAGTCTCTCAGTTCTGTGGACACGGCAATCGGTTTCTTCGGATTCAACACTTTTGTTGCGGACATGTCCTGCTGGGATTCTGTCACTTTTGAGCTTTTGCGGTGGTGCTTTGCTGTAACTTCTCCCGCTCACTGCAGCAGAGTTTTGGTTTCCGAACGCCGTCTTGTTCGATGGAGCGCATACAGTCGATCTTCGCTCCAATTGATCAGGTACCTAGCTTCATGGCTCTGTCAAATCACCGAGTGACTTTCAATTGAGTATCTTATTAACCCCGTACTCCCTCCGTCCCAAAGTTATTGTCATGTTTGAAAGTGCTTTTCTTAGTAGGTCAAAAAAATACTTCCTCGTGGCTAATTTTATTTAGGTTGCAATGAACACATGCAATGTTCTTCAATCATTCTAGTGACATAATTTGGAACCTTTTTTAATCATGTTTCTTACAATATGATCAATGAAATTTCCATTTTGGGCACCTTTGATGCATTTTTTGGCAATTTTTTTGCAAATTTGGGGCCTGCGGTCCCAATTACCCTGGGGAACTAATTGGGAATAAAAAACCATTGGAGGAGGGGGTTGGTTTTTAATGTGGGCCTTGAACCAGACAAAAATAGGGGGCACTTTTGTCCCCATTCATTCAAAACCACTGGGGATTTAATGAAATCCAATTTGCATCTTGCCTTGCAGTAAAGGTTCCCCTTTATTTGTGCCAACAGAAGAGAAAAAAAACAGCTGCGAGTAAGAAAGAAGTGGCTTACGAAATGCAGCTATAATATTTATAATATTTTTATGCATCTTTCGACAGACAGTCTTTCAATGAATTTTTTCCTTGACATGAGACAGTTTAACATTTTTCTACTTTTCCGAGGGTTGAAGAGAAATCAAGGCTCCTTAGATGCTCTTTTCATATTAATATATAGGTAATATCAGGGTAATACACATGTGCAACATATCTTGACTCATAGAGGCTACACGTCTTGACTCCATGCAGGAAAATACACATCTTGACTCCATGCAGGAAATCTGGCTATTATTCCATTCTTTTCCGTTAGCCAGCCCAAAACTTATGTAGCAATTTGGCTGAAATTAACAACAACAAAAAAAAAACTGAAGCCTTTCCTTGCAAGAAGTAAAGAATACAGCAATAGTGGAGAAGATAGGACCTTTCCCGAGAACTACCCGAGAACTTCAGCTGCTGGCTTCGTCAGAGAAATGGTGGTAGATCTACGCAATTCATAGATTTCTACGTTCACAGAATTGCGCGCAGTACACTGTAACTGTACTGAAAACGAATCACGGACCGACAGCTTCAAGAAATTTTAAGAAGAATAAAACAGCCTGCCGTGTTGGAATCACTGCCATCAGTCGATATGAGTATTGATCACGGCATTTTCCAGGGAGTCCCGCCTCGAGGTTGGCGAAGCATTTTTCCAGTTGGCCTAGCCTCCCGACTATTTCAAATCACTCAAATTTGCCCCCCAGGTGCCCTCCTGTGGAGCCCATGGCGGTGTCTGTACCGACTGTCTGTAAAAATTTCTATTCACGGGACTGCAGTAACTAACCTTTAATTCGACCCAGTCTGCTCCGCTGCACTCACTCACTTGATCCTCACGGGATTTCATATGGGAAGTGGGACAAAATTCCCACAATTGTAACTTTCTTGGGACAATTGCAGTGTATTTTTGATCTGGGAAAGTTACAATTTGTCCGTGTTTCCCACATATGGGAATCTTGTATTTGTCTCCCTGTGCCTCTTGATGTCTGAATTGGGCAATACTTTCTTCTCCATAAATAGTTAGCTGCCACAAATTTAGGCACGGTCTGGCTCCAAAGCGACATGCAGTTTGCAGGATAGGATTCAAGCGAGTGATTCTGAAGTTGGGGTTTCAGTTGGGAAAATTGTCGGTATACCTTGAACGTTTGCATGTGAAGACGTCACTTTCAGTAAATACACGAGCTCGAACCTCTTTGTCATGAGAATATCTTGCACACTTGTGACGCTATCATTGAGTCAAGCACACTTGTCACACATTCAAACTACGTTATAGTGAAAAATTTGGTATTCAAGGTGGTCAGGTTTGAGTGTATTTCACAGTAGGGGTGTTAGAGTGCAAGTTTTTTTGAGTGTTTCTGTAGTGAAAACGTGGACATGTCTCCTTGGAGGGCAGTGGCAAAGTCCCATAATTTTAAATGCAAATTTCAATGTGGAAGTAGAAGAGAACTGTTTTGGTGAGAGTCTCGCGAACTTGAATTGCACCGCGGAGTCTCGCCTCACAAGTTCGCACTCTGGTGATAGTGAATAGCCTGATATAGAGGAACTGTAATTTAGTGTAAGTGGATCGATTGATCGGCCATGGCGGTCCACATCGACAGGACGCATCTGAGTGAAAAATGGCTGCCTCGTTTAGACCATCTTCTGTCCAGTGCGAGGTTTGCAGAGAATCGGTACCGAGTGCAGAGAGTGTACGTGTGCGCCACGGTTCTGTCCCAAGACGAGTCTGAGATCCGTGAGCTCCTGGCGACATTGCCATCCTTCTCGGTGACGCAGGAGAATCTAGATTGGCAACCGGAGGAAGGTGTGAGTGAAGGGAGAGTGTATCAGCATCTGATGCAAATGGGCGCTCCAGGGACCAGCAGCAGGCCATTACACGCACTGCACACTCTCTTGGAAAACGCCGAGTCCTCTGTATTCCCGGACAATTCGGAACGTCGGATGTATTGCCAGTCGTTTCGGTTGAGCAGCCTGGAGGTTTGCAACGCGCCGGGGGATTCGTCGCCCGGGTACCACATCGGTGCGACCGCGTTCCAGAAACTCACGCGGCTCAGAGACGGCGATTGTTCCGACGTCGAGAAGTGGAGCAAGTGGCTGTTCGAGTACATCGTCGAGCACGACGTCGAGAGTCCCCGAATCGTGTGGGATGGAGACGACAGGGTGATGTCCGCTGTGCTCTGGCAGGTGCAACTCGACATTGTGGATTCGTCTGCGCGAGGACCAAGTCCCAGTTGCTCCCGGAGTCGAAGAGGACGATACGGACCCTTGTTGCAGGTAACACCATAATCCCTCCGTCCATGACGCTTTTGAAAAAAAATAAAAAAATAAAGCAAACTAGAGCGATTTCATCACATCTCTAAATACATTAAGTTTGCATCAGGAATTCAAGACCCCATGGATTTCAAGCGATTTTCGTGAGACATTTGATATTTCATGGGTTCGTACTTTTTTTGCATGGATTTTGCACGGATTTCGTGCTAAAATTGTATTGATTTCGCACTTTTTTGATAGCAAAAAGAGTGAATGTAGAAGCCATGTAGAATAAGCGCGAAATCCATACGAAACATGTACAAACCCATGAAATATCAGATGTCGCACAAAAAACGTTAAGAATCAGTGAAGTCCTGAATTCCTGAGGAGTCTATTTTGGAGTAGTTGTGTGTTGAAGTACTATCATACTGCACATGGTACGTACATGACATGGGGCAACATGATGATGTATGTTGTAGACAGTGTGTTCTCTAATACAGTAACATACATAAATTTGCTAGAGCTCTTTGATTTTAGCAAGCCCATATATTGTTTGAGATCCTAAAATGAGCACAGACAAAACGCACTGCACAAATGTGCACTTGACTTGTGATTTGTTTTGTTAGAACCTGGAAAAGAATGACTTCAAATTATATATTTCATTTGCATGAAGTAATTTGGGACAATTTTTTTTCTCAAAGGCATCATCAATTATGGGACTTGTGTTCGATGTGGACACAAATATGAGGTCATTGTTGAACATTTGTGAATCTTATATATGATTTCAAAAGCTACATGTATCTAGGCTGTGCTGGTGTTAGGTGTATGATTCGCCTGGTGATGCGTCTGAAAATCATGGGTTCCCCAAGGCCAAGTTTCGAGGGGTGCGCCACCGAAATCAGCGGAAGAGCTGGGTGGCAGAGATGCGGCTGCCGAACAAGTTCAAGAGGAACAAGGTCTCGTTTGGCGACTTCAAGTCCGAAGATCAAGCGGCTCGCGCTGTCGACGCCGCATTCCACTACTACGGCAAAAAAGGCCAGTGCAACTTCGCCGACTCTCCCCAGATCTTGTCGATGCGACCGTTGCCGGTGGGATTGAACGAGGAGACGAAGCTGAAAGTCGTCAAGGAGCGAGCCAAATGGCTGGCTATGACCAAGGCTCCCACGCCCCGGCTCCCGTCCAGCACAGTCTCACCCTCATCAGTGACTGCAGTAAGTCCACCGCTACCGTCTCCAAGCTTTACAACCGGCCCGTGTCACAATTTCTAGGTCTTAAAACTACCATTTTTAATTTCTGGTTACCGGTTTGTTATGAAAATGCCATTTATTCAAATTACTAGGTTTTCTTTGATGTAATCAAATAGCTAGGGTGAATGCACACCAGGGTCAATCAACTATTTTTGTCGCGGGCGCACTTATCCCTAATGTTTTGAAATTAATTGAGACAAATGTAACAAATATTTTGTTAGAAAATTAAAGTTGAATCGTAGAACACTATGCACACTAATGAGTCTTAGAATTTTTTTTAAAATCTGAAAAATCTTTGTTACATTTATCTTAATTGATTTCAAAAGATTGGGATTGGGCACTAGTGCACCACGACCAAAAAATATGTAGGTCTACCCTAGTGTGCATTCACCCAATAATTGAATGTTTTGCTTTTCATTTCATACTAGAATGGAGCCCGTTGTTGATGAACATATCAGTTCGCTGGAAACTGGATGAAAACGTGAGGGGATGAAAACGTGATGAAAACAGGATGAAAACGTGACCGATTTCATGACAGGGGTCGTGACACTGTGTATTTCATATAATAGATGAGCGCTTTGATCATGTGTGAGGCAAACAATTTCATTTCAGTGTGAAATCATGCCTGACGGACTGGTATGACTTGGACCCGTGCAGGAAATAATCCCAGATCCGACGTCGCCAGGAAGTCTAATATTCCCTACGATATCCTCAAAGTCGGATGGCAATGGTGGCGGCGGCGCAGTGGAGTCCTCGATGTACCCACTGGAAGAGTTGAATATTCAGAGTCCCATGAACGAATTAAGCGATCACCACGGTCAAACGCCTGAAAATTGTATGCTCCAACTACTCAAGATTAGTTTGGAGAATGAGATTTTCCCAGGTAGTACTACTGATTATCTGTGTGATCTCTCAGCGATCTCTTCGCCGACTGCATCCACCATGGACATCGATGTCTATGATCTGTGGTATTAATTCAGGGTGATGATCGCCGATCCATTGCAGTGGTGGTTGCAATGCGAGCCCTTCAATTCGCGTTTCGTGATAGAGTTTCAATCAAAGCAACTTACATCGATCGAACAGTTGTTCTACCGACAGTCATAAATTATGTTCGTATACATTCAGCCTTTCATTTAGGCCCTTGTTCTTGATTGTCGGCATTAGTAACGTACTAGTAGGAAGATCAAGACATCCTTTGAGCAACAATTTCCTTCACTTGAAAAAATGGCCATATTGAGATAAAATCTAGACTGAAGAGATTTTTATGAGATAACCTCTAAAATATCAAATCTATATAAAGCACAACTTGGTTGTTCCCCCTCACATAATTCACACCTTTTGAAATGTAATTTTATATCACCAGAATCAGTGAAGAAAATTTCATGTATTGGTCAAAAAATAAATAAATTTGAACAAAAAGAAGTTCACATTGGGCGTACTCAAATTTGCTTCTAAAAAACACGACCCCGCCCAATTTGGGCTTCTTGGTGCTTTAGGGGAGTTAAGGGATTAGAGCAGCGACTCCCAGAACAAGCGGAGTTGCAACGCCGAAAGCGAGGGCGCGTTTCATCTGTTTGCCGATTGATTTCACGCCGGTCTTGCAGAAGTAGGCGAACGACTCGCAGTTGTTCCACGGTCTCCATCGCCCGGTAGTAGAATCTCCCCATGCTGTAGCTCGTCTCTCCGGATCGGCGGCGGATAATAACCCACCTATTGAATTTTACTATCGTACAGTTAACACACACTCTGCGAACGGTCACTCAGAGACACACAAGAAGACACACTCAATTCTTACACACTTACAGAATGAATGCTCTAGATATATAGAGCTCTCTTTATTATCAACTACAATTGGTTTACACCAAAGGTCAAATCAGCTAAACAACTGAACACACATACAGCGAATGCACTAAGCTCTCATGAACAACGACAATGTGCTTACACTGAAAAGACACAGACTAAGACGAGAGGTGAGAATAAGAGAGAGAATGAGAGAGACGACGTCTGTCTGAGAACCCTAATTCTCTTCTTAACAGAATTCATCCTTTGGATGAAACTGATGAACATCCACAAAACTCAACACTCCCACTCGTTCATTAGTAGAATCCAACAAGTAAAATCAACAAGTTAACTACAGTGAACTAAAGAGCTAAAATTATGAATAGGTCTTGCAATTGAACGCCAATTTAGAAATTTTTATTCCCACTCGTTCATGGAAGAGCTGTCATGCCAATCTTGTCTCGGAGCTCGATAAACTGAACCTTTGGTAGGCCTTTGGTGAAGAGATCCGCCAGTTGAGATTTAGTATTAATGTACATGACATCAATTTCACCCATCTCATACTTTTCACGAGAAAAGTAGTATTTCCTTTCAATGTGTTTCGTCCGCTTATGAAACTCCTGGTTCTTCACAAGCCGTATGGTAGATTGATTATCACAATGAATCGGTGTACGTTTATTTTGTGGAAGTCCAATACTACACAGTAAACGTTGTAACCACATAGCCTCCTTGGCTGCTTCGGCGAGAGCTACAAACTCAGCCTCAGTTGTAGAATCAGCAGTACACGCTTGTTTTTGAGAACACCATGAGATAGGCCCATTAGCCAATTTGAAAACAACACCAGTACGGGATTTCCGATCATCAACATCATTGCTGTAATCAGCATCGACATAGCCGGTAAGGCTGAGGTCAGATGATGGTCCGGAGAAGGTAATCCCATGAGATAGAGTTCCACGAATATACCGCATAACACGCTTAACGGCAGCCCAATGAGAAAGTCGGGGCTTGGATGAGTACTGTGCACATCTTGTGACAGCAAAAGTAATGTCATCACGAGTTAATACCATCGCGTACATTAGACAGCCAATTGCTTGTTGGTAAGGACCTTCAAATTCGTGATCTTCATTGTTGGCTTTATCACGAAGAATAATGTGGGGATCAGCTGGTGTCGAGACTGGATGACAATTCATCATGCCGAAGCGAATCAAAACATCAGTAAGATACCGTGTTTGGTGAAGAGTAATGGTATGAGTCGCAAAGTCTTGATGAACTTGAAATCCCACGTAATAGTCCATAGCTCCTTTGACGACTTTGAAAATAGTCTCCAAGTAGGCAATAACAGCATTAAGTCGTGCGCTATCACCAGAAGCAGCAATGCCATCATTGATAAAAATCCCAAGGAGTATGGTCATACCAATGTCGTGGTAGACACAGGGATCCGCTTCGCTCGGAATCAAATCATAAGTCTTCAGAAAAGTGTCGAATTTAATGTTCCATTGTCTGGCACTTTGCTTCAAACCATATAGGCTCTTCTTCAGCTTACAGACAAGCTTTTCACAACCAGTAGCAACAAAACCTTCGGGTTGATTCATGAATATATCTTCATGAAGGTCACCATTCAAAAAAGCTGTACCAATATCAAATTGGATAAGGTGCATCTTGTGAGCAGCAGCAATGGCAAAAATCACTCGTATAGAGGAATGCTTCACAACTGGTGAGAATGTCTCAGTGTAATCAATCCCAGGCTTTTGGGAATAACCTTTGGCAACAACACGAGCCTTGAACTTGTCAATATCGCTTGAAGATTTATATTTGACTTTAAAAACCCACTTACATTGTACCTTCTTCCGTCCAGGTGGTAAAGAGACAAGATCCCAAGTACGGTTCTCAATGAGAGAATCATATTCTCGCTGCATAGCTTGTTGCCAATCATTGGAATGATCAGAAGCAATAGCTTCTTTGTAAGTCTGTGGCTCCATGTAAACTTCTCCAGTACTAACAAGCAGGGCATGAGATTCCTGTTCTTCTTGCTCCGCTAAAGTCAACTGATAGATTGGATGATTGGAATCATCAGTCACTTTAGTGTTGCCGTAAAGATCAGTAATAGATCTAAACCTAGGTCATAAAGGTTCACTGTGAGAAGAATCCTTACTAGGAGTAGAAAAATCACTAGGAGCAGGTGAAAATTCGTCTGATGAAGTAGGATCAGAAACTCCCACTAAAACTGCTGTAGGGGACATGATGTCTGATGAAGTACTCCGTTGAGTAGGTTGATCAGAATCAGAGATGACATCAGGATTATGAAGAGGAGGAATTTCAGGAACAGACAACGTGGTAGAAGGAACGGGGAGATCAAAAAGAACATACTGGGGAGCAGGTTGTTCCTTATCAACCTGGTACTTCTCACTTTGCTCATCAAAAATCACATCAGAGCTCTCGATGATTTTGTTTGTAGCAACATCCCAGAACCTCCAGCCTTTACTTGTAGTACAATAGCCAACAAAACGAACTTGCGTGCCACGAGCTTGGAACTTCTTACGATGCTTTTTGTCTATAAAGACGTAAGCAATAGAGCCAAAAACTCTGTAGTGATCAATAGAGGGCTTGGTTCCATACCAAAGCTCATAAGGAGTTTTATTCCCTGTTTGAGTATTGATGGTTCGATTCAGAAGGTGAACAGCAGTACTGACTGCTTCAACCCAAAGGGTGATAGGAATATTCATTGCAGTGAGCATACTAGGAGCAGCTTCACAGACAGTCCGGTTGTCACTTTCAATGTATCCATTCTGTTGAGGAGTCCGAGGAGTACTAGTATCACGCTCGATACCTTCATCATCAAGTAATGCTTCAAAAGCTTTGTTGCAGAATTCCTTCCCACGGTCTGAATGAAATTTTCGAACAAAGTTGCCAGTATCTCGTTTGACGATTCGTATAACCTTCTTGAAAAAGGGAAGTGCCTCATTCTTCGTTCTAGCAAAATGAATAAAACGAAAGGAGGTCGCATCATCCTTAATAAGGATATAGTAGATAGAATTTCCAAGAGAAGGAACATAATTCTTTCCTGACAAATCTGCATGTAAGAATTCCCCAGGTGTTCGAGAGCGCTCCTTGTCTGGATCGCATTTGTAAGAGGCTTTGTGCTGCTTTCCCAGCACACATCCTTCACAGACTGAGGGAAAATTCTCGAAACTGGTGACAGGAAAGTCTCGAAGAGAATCATCCTCAGACATCCGCTTCATCGTCTGGAGATTAATGTGCCCATCCGCTGATGCCAAAGGACAAGGTCTTTCTTCACTGGTTTAGAAAGAGCAGAAAACACTGTCGAAGTAGCAATATTAACCATAGACTTGGCAGGAGGGATAGACGTAGAGACACGAGTAATAACTGTGAAAGAGAGGTGAAAGAGTGTCCCATGCTGAATGCCTTCAAGAACCTTATGTCCTTTGCCTTCCTTGAGTCAAAACTCACATGTATTACCACTGGATGTAAACGAAAGGCCCTTGTCCATCGCTAGTCCAATGGAAAATAAGTTGCGTTTGAGTTGTGGTACATATAGAACATGTTCAAGGGAACCTTCTTTGTCAACGCCATCAATCTGACGAAGAATGCGGACAGTACTTGTACCGAGAACATGAAGCATGTAGTTATCGGCAACGGAGACATGCCAGGAACCTGTGAGAACTGGATTAAAGGTAGAAAACCAGGATCGACAGTCGGTCATATGTTCCGTGGCACCAGTATCACCAAACCAAATGTCGGAGTCACCAGTCACAGATAAGGCTTCAGACAAATGAGAAATAACCATGAAGGCATATTCATCACATGATGAAAGATCACTCGTAGACGTTTCTGAGGAATTGTCATCTTGATCAGAATGAACAGTTTTAACCGCACATGCATTACTCTGTGGCAAAGATCGTTTGCCTTTGTCTTGATGATGATCACGAGAGGAACGACGAGAGTCATTACGAGAGGAATGACGAGAACGGTGATGTCTACGATTATCATGGCGAGGTTTGGTGCAGTCCCTGGACCAATGATCAGGAGCACCGCAGTTGTAGCAGAAAGTGCGTGACTGAAGCTCCTTAAGATAGACTGCATCCTGCTCACGTTTCTCCAATTTGGACATCTTCTTAGTGGCCGGTTGCGCACGAGTAAAATAGGCTATATCTGTCAAATTCTCCTTGTCTTGTTGCTCGAGGATGTGCTCTTGCTGTAAGAGCCGAGTAGTGATCGCAGAGATGGTTTGTGCAGCAGCAGGTACATTAGCCCAGGCGGCTACAGTACTATTGTATCCAGGTGGCAAGCTCATAAGAATCTTGGTGATCACTTGCGTCTCAGTGAGAGGTTCACCTAAATCCTTTAGAATGCTAGCCTTATGCTCAATATTATTAATATGAGCCTTAATCGAATCAGTTTTAGACATTTTATAGTCATAAAACTCTGCATGAACCATATAGATATTCTCTGCGGATTTCAACTGGTGAATGGAACGAAGTTTCGTCCACATTTCAGCAGCAGTATTGCAGGATACCAAATCTTCCATTACAGTAGACGTAACTGCTTGCATGATCAGCATACGAGCATGATCATTCTTCTCCTCCCATATAGTAACCTCGGCAGGAGTAGAGCCACTACTAGGCTTCTTTTCAGTGCCATCGACAATCTTAGATACCTTCTTGTAAGCAAAAAGGATATCCATCGAACTCTTCCATACGTTGAACTTCGTACCATCGAAAACCTTAATTCCAGCCATCTCAGATTTCTCCATAACCAGTCTGACAAAAAATCTAATGAAGAGACTAGTGGGCAATGGTCGGCTTGGCGTACCCAAAAACGTCGTCTGGCTACAATGTTAGTTTGTTGCACTGTGTCAAACAACTTCAACTTTTTAATTTAATAAAGTATGATTTCACGAAATGAAGTTTTAGCTTCCAACACTTGTAATGTATCAAGGAAAAAAAATTCACCACAATCAAAGAATTTTAAGAATTTTTAATGAATTGTTTAGTTGAAAAAGTATGTTTTGTCCTTTGTACCTAAAATTCTTGAAAACAAGCATTTGGAATATCAAATAATTTTATTTTAATATCATTTTTGGATATGACTTACATTAAGTGGTCCAATGCACAAAATAATTAATTTTAGTAATAAAAGTCTAATAAATTGTGTACTATGATGCCTGCAAATCCCAAAATTTAGCACTTTTTCTCACATCTATGAAAAGATCCAAAATTTTAAAATTATGAAAAAAAGACTCGATAAGAATATACATCTTAACTATGTTGAGGCGCACGACTTTTTTTTCATAATTTTAGGGTCTTTTTACTTGATCAAAATGAATAAATCAAACAAACATTAGAAGCTTAGGAACAAAATAACCTAATTAGTGTGTCCAAAGAAGGATACCTAGCAACTAGCAACTAGCAACCCGGTCTTCACGCTTCTCTCTTCCTCTCCCTCTCTCTCTCTCGTGAGTGTACGAAACTTTCGGTCTTGCACGAAGATTCAAGTAAATTGGAGCACGCTGTCAAGTTAAATTGAAGCGTGTTAGTTTCCTATTAGTTTTTTTTTTTTTTAGTTTTTCGTATCTTTACTTGCTCTCGAAGCAGTGGGAGTCTCGTCAGTCCAAACGAATTTCAAAGTGCTTACGCTACCTCGTCCTAGTTTCTTTCGTTTTCTTGTCTCTCTTTCCGTTTCTTGTTTTTTAATTCTTTGTTTCACTAGGGCAATTCTTGGTCTACTAGACGTCTTCCACGTTGTGTTCGAGACTGTGTGATTGATCGAGTAAGACAGCACTGAGTGCACCTTGCCAATCCCTGCACTGCACCCTGGAACGGTACATCTTTTTGTGTACATCCCCGAATGTACGTGAGAATTTGACCATATGAGTGCCAAGATTTACTTGAACATCGCAAGCAACATGGCAAATGAATTTCCTTAACAAAATTCTGCTGTTTGCAAAATAGTTCAGGTTTGATGCAGTTCACAGTCATTGTCGTTGAGTTTGATTATATTCGCTGGCAAAACATGTAAGTCGTTTATAACTTACTTTTCATCACTGTATATTATGAAAGCATTCAAAGTGGAGGCTATAATGCTACTCACATTATAAGTAGACAGATGTTAATTAAATTTCCCGTACGTTTTCAATCAAGGATCCGTGGGCACAGACATTTAGCTAGGTCATGCTTACACCAAGCCTTGCACATATTAAGCCCAAACCAAGTGTCTGAATAGTCGGAAATCTTCAGAGTTGTTGTTGAAAAGGTCAGTACAGGAGATCATAAAGAGTTTCTCAGATGCATCCTTTCCACAAAATTGAATGCAGAGCGAAGGTGAAGAATTTCAGTCTCTTTAGAAAAATTGACACTTGTGAAGATTTTATCCAGCCAATTATGGCAAAATATTCTCATTTCTTTAATACAGTTGTAGGGCAAATTACTATACATCGTGTAAAATTGGCTAATTTCACCATCATGGGAGAAGCCAAAATAGTGGCTTATTCCCTCAAAGTCTATTTGAATACAACTTAGCATCAAATTTTTTTGACTGTGATCAATCCACGTAATCAAGCTCGTTGGGACTTCACTGCCTGGACAAATCCCTGGCCGGAAGTCAGCATTCCTCGTTTGCTCCGAACGGCTCTTCCCTGCTCGATCGAACGATCAATCGGTAAGAACTTGGAGCGATCGATGCGGGCATGGCGCACCACCTCAATTGTGCATCATGCTCGTCCTAGGCGGCCAGCGCGGCGGTTACCAGTACAAGCGGGGGTGCAACCGTGAGCACAGCGAGACGCTTCATCTGTTTGCCGACTGATTTCTTGCCAGTCTTGCAGAAGTAGGCGAACGACTCGCAGTTGTTCCACGGTCTCCATCGCCCGCGCCTCGTTCCTTTCCCACGATGGACACCGGCGTCGTATGCATCTGTTGCGCGTTTCGCAACGGTAGAGCTCTCTCTCCTCTCCCAGCAAGAAACACTCAACGCAGCTCATGCGGACTCCCTTTGCTTCAGCTTTGCATTCGGTACATGATGATCCACAGTGTTCTTTTGGGGCGTATTCCCAGCCTGTACGAATGAAAGAATGATCTCTCCAATCGAAATGTATCACTCTCCCTGGAACCTCTTCACCATTCTCGTCCCGGTTCATGTATATGCCGTGATGCGTGTATAATCCACGTCTCCCGACGGGGACGGTCGCCCGGTAGTAGAGAACGTGATCCCCTTGCTGTAGCTCGTCTCTCCGTATCGGCCGCGGAAAATACCCCATGATCCTTGGTGCCCAACACTCCAATTCCTTCACGGATGGAATTAATAGGGATCGGATTGTCAGTTTGTCACACTTAGTGACTTCACGATTTCGACCTCGTCGTTTGAGTCCAAATCTGACCTTCGCTATTCTGAACCCAAGAATCTCGTCTCAGTGCTGGCTAGTGAGATCAAACGGCCGATGAGAGAGATGTTGCAAAGAGAGAGGCGAGTGAGGGATGATGGTTGATGCAGGAAGGCTCAGTTCAGGGGTGATATATAATGTTGAGCAATACTCGTCTAACTTAGTCCCCTGATCGGCCGTAACTGTCGAGAAGAATGCGCGGAATGCAAAGCAAATGTAGTCTCCGGTCTAGAGAATCAGCACCTGACCAGTACAGTAGTAACAGTACTACCAGGTTCTCGGTAAAGTGCGTTGACGTATGTAGGGACTCCCGGGCCGGATCACTTGATCAGATGTTCATCAGATGTACATCTTGCGATAGAATGTTGACCCTGTCAATTTATTTGCATATATGGTATCCAATTGACTCATTCTTTAGCTCGTTGAAATGCTCTTTTGGTAGTCCAGACGATCTACTTCATTATGAAAATTCCAGGACCGGCCAATTTAATTATAAGAAGTGGCGATCGACTGTGAGTGTCCCTACGTTGGATCAGAGTACGTGCGGCATCGATGCAAGCGCACATCGATCGTAGACTTGGAAAATATATGTACTGTCACTCCCGCCCCGTGCTGCGGAATTCAACGGAGCTTGGTCCAGATTCGAACAACGTACAGTAGAGTTATTTGTAAAGTCCCTCAAAACCTGAGTTTTTGACCTGTAATTTGGAAAGGACATTGGCATGATCTCACTGTAGACCCAGAATAAAACACTGGAGAGATTGAAATTTTTATTCATTAAAATTTGAAGGGAGGGAGAAGAATTGGGTAGTAGGGTGGGACTGTGAGGAGGAGTGTTGACAGATTGATGACGACCAGCTCTGTTACCAGCTCTGGTCCATGAAAAAAGGAGGACAAAAGACCGGATGCCTTTACAAATAACTCGATCTAGTTAGTAGTAGATAGTTGAAGTGTTGAAGTGTTGAATTGACGCCGCGTTGACATAAAATTTATATGCCAGTGATGGAGCGACGGTAGATGCCGCAGGAAACTCGGGATTCCCTGGCCCAGCTCCAGATGCCCCAGGCGAGGCAGGCACAGAGACTTCAGCATCCCATGTAAGTGGCATGTCCTTTCTTCTTGAACTGTAGGTGGTGGACACATTCTTTAAAAATCGAGGATTTTTATTCTTCTCTAAAGTCTTGATTCTTACGGTGAAGAATAGGGGTGTCACATCTCTTTCTTCCTATTCTTAATCTTCAAAGAATGTGTATACAGGTGGAGCAGGTAGAATAGGGGGTGTCACACCTCTTTCTTCCCCAACCTTCATAATCTTCAAAAAATGCGTACTTGGTACTTTCTCCTTGAATTGTGGAGGACCCATTCTTTGAAGAATGAGAAATTCATTTTTCACCTTTGGAGGTGAAGAATGGGCTTGGAGATGATTGAGAAGTTGTGGCCATTCTCATTCTTTACATGGCCTCAAGGAGAGTCGCAGTTTCTTCATGGAGAATGACCAAGAATTGCCACGATTCGCTCTAGAAGTTCTCAATCTTCAATGAATCAAACTTGTCAAAAGAGGTGTAACTTCCCCAATGCGTGTGATTTTGATTCCCCGTCCAGAAGTATTCACCCTGGTCTTTGGGCGAGGGTTCGCGTGGAGGTGAGGTACGGTCTTAAAGTTTGCTATTGTTCACATTTTTCACACGCATTCAAAAAGTGTCACCGCCTAGTTTGTGGAGAATGGCCACAGTTGACTCATGAATTCTCTTCAAAGGTTCTTGATCTTCAAAGAATCAACTCCTTGAAAGCGCTATGACACCCTCTTTTAGAGAAATGAACAAAAAAGTGAATGAAATCGCCAAAGTCCTATCGATAAATTTCTAAAATTGCTAACTTTTTGATGAAAATGCCCTCTAATAGATAATTTTATGTATGAATACATGTACTAATGGATGATTGTATCCATTTTTTCCTTACATAACTACATTTCAAGGTGTGTATTGGTCTACCAACCAAGAAAAGCAAAAACAAATTGGCTGTTCTTTCATACGTACAGGGTCGGACTATGCCCCCTTGGGTATAGTCCGACCCCGTACGTACGAAAGAACGATCTCTCCAATCGAAATGTATCACCCTCCCTGGAACCTCGTCACCATTCTCGTCCCGATTCATGTGTATGCCGTGATGCGTGTATAATCCACGTTTCCCGCGGATAATAACCCACTCTTGACAGAATGCAGAGTAAAGGTGAAGAATTTCAGTCTCTTTAGCAAAATTGACACAAAATGTGTGAAGATTATATCCAGATAGCCAATTTGGCAAAATATTCTCAATTCTTTAATAGAGTTGTAGGGCAAATTACTATACATCGTGTGAAATGGGCTAATTTCACCATAATGGGAGAAGCCATTTGGCTAAAAAAAAAAATAGTGGCTAATTCCCTCAAACTCTATTTAAGTATAACTTAGCATCAAAATTGTTTGACTGTGATCCATGTAATCAAGCTCATTGGGACTTCACTGCCTGTACAAATCCCTGGCCGGAAGTCAGCATTCCTTGTTTGTTCCGAACGACTCGTCCCTGCTCGATCGAACCATCAATTGGTAAGAACTTGAACTTAGACTGCGATCGATGCAGGCATGGCGCACCACCTCAATTGTGCATCGTGCTCGTTCTAAGCGGCCAGCGCGGCCAGCGCGGCGGGTACCAGTACAAGCGGGGCTGCAACCGTGAGCACAGCGAGACGCTTCATCTGTTTGCCGACTGATTTCTTGCCAGTCTTGCAGAAGTAGGCGAACGACTCGCAGTTGTTCCACGGTCTCCATCGCCCGCGCCTTGTTCCTCTCCCACGATGGACACCGGCGTTGTATGCACCTCTTGCGTGTTTCGCAACCACGTCTGCTTCGTAGCTCGATTCCGTGCTACGAGTCCCCGCATCGCTCGATATCACGTCCCGTTTCCTTTGCCCGTATTCGCAACGGTAGAGCTCTCTCCCCTCCCCCAGCAAGAAACACTCAACGCAGCTCATGCGGACTCCCTTTGCTTGAGCTTCGCATTGGGTACATGATGATCCGTGTGGGGCATAGTCCGACCCTGTACGAATGAAAGAATGATCTCTCCAATCGAAATGTATCACTCTCCCTGGAACCTCTTCACCATTCTCGTCCCGGTTAATGAATATGCCGTGATGCGTGTACAATCCACGTTTCCCGACGGGGACGGTCGCCCGGTAGTAGAAAACGTGATCCCCATGCTGTAGCTCGTCTCTCCGTATCGGCCGCGGAAAATACCCCATCCCTAGTGCCCAACACTCCAATTCCGTCACGTCGTGTCACGGATGGAATTACTTGGGATCGGATTGTCAGTTTGTCACACTTAGTGACTTCGCGATTTCGACTTCGTCGTTTGATTCCTTCGCTATTCTGAACCCAAGAATCTCGTCTCAGTGCTAGTGAGATCAAAGGGCCGATGAGAGAGGTGTTGCAAAGAGCGAGGCGACTGAGGGATGATGGATGATGCAGGAAGGCTCATTTCAGGGCTGATAAATAATCTTGAGCAAAGCTCGTCTAATTGCATCGCCGACCGCATATTTGGCAATTGTAGAACTCGTCGGATAGTCCCCTGATCGGTCAAGACTGTCGAGAAGAATGCGCGTAATTCAAAGCAAGTGTAGTCTCCAGTTTAGAGAAGCAGCACCTGACCAGTATAGTACGACCTGATTCTCGGTAAAGTGCGTTGACGTAGGTAGGGACTTCCAAACACTGTAGAGACCCAAAAGGCCGGGTCAATTGTTCAAATGTTCATCAGATAAACATCTTGCGATAGAGTGTTGACCCTGTCAATTTATTTGCATATATATGGTATCCAATTGACTCGTTTTTTGGCTCGTTGAAATGCTCTTTTGGTAGTCAACACGATCTAATGAATTCATATAAAAATTCCAGGACCGGCCAATATAATCATAAGAAGTGGCGACTGTGAGTGTCCCTACGTTGGATCACAGTACGTGCGGCATCGATGGAAGCGCGCATCGATCGTAGACTTGGAATATATATGTTCTGTCACTCCCACCCAGTGCTGCGGAATTCCACGGAGCTTGGAATCGTAGAGATTCGAACAACGTACAGTAGTACTTACATAGTTGAAGTGTTGAATTGACGTGACGCCGCGTTGACATAAAATATACATGCGAGTGACGGAGCGAAGGTAGATGCCGGAGGAAACTCGGGATGCCCCGGCCCAGCTCGACATGCGCGCCCCAGGTGATGCAGGTACAGAGACTTCAGCATCCCAGGTAAGTGGCACGTCCTTCTTGAATTGTATGTGGTGGATACATTCTTTGAAGATTGAGGAGTTTTATTCTTCTGTAAAGTCTTGATTCCTATGGTGAAGGAGGGGTGTCACATCTCTATTCTCAATCTTCAAAGAATATGTACACGAGTGGAGCTTTCTTCTTGAATTGTAAAGGACCCATTCTCTAAAGATTGAGAAGCTTCACTTTTCTCTTCCTGAGGTGAAGAATAGGGGGTGTCACACCTCTTTCTTCCCCCAACCTTCTTAATCTTCAGAGAAAGCATACGTGGTACTTTCTCTTTGAATTGTGGAGGACCCACTCTTTGAAGAATGAGGAATTCATTCTACACCTTTGGAGGTGAAGAATGGGCCTGGAGATGATTGAGAAGTTTTGGCCATTCTCATTCTTTATATGGCCTCAAGGAGAGTCGAAGCTTCTTCATGGAGAATGACCAAGAATTGCCACAATTCACTCTAGAAGTTCTCAATCTTCAAAGGATCAAACTTGTCAAAAGAGTTGTGACACCCTTAATGTGTGTGATTTTGATTCCCCGTTGAGAAGTTTTCACCCTGATCATTGGTCGTGGGTTCACGTGGAGGTGAGGTATGGTGTTGAAGTTTGCTATTGTTCACATTCTTCACATGCATTCAAGAAGTGTCACCGCCTAGTTTGTGGAGAATGGCCACAGTTGAATCCTGAATTCTCTTCAGAGGTTCTCAATCTTTAAAGAATCAACCTCTTGAAAGCGCTATGACACCCTTTTCTACAGAAAATGAACAAAAAAGTGAATGAAATCGCCAAAGTCATCTCAATAAAATTCTAAAATCGCTAGTATTTCGATGAAAATGCCTTCTAATAAATAATTTTATGAATGAATACATGTACTAATGGATGATTGTACATATCCATTTTTTCCTTACCTAACTACATTCCAGGGTGTGTGTTGGTCTACCAACCAAGAAAAGCAAAAACATATTGGTTGTTCTTTCATACGTACAGGATCGACCCTATACGTATGAAAGAACAATCTCTCCAATCGGAATGTATCACTAGCTCTCCCTTGGAACCTCTTCACCATTCTCGTCATGGTTCACGTAAGGTAGGAGCACCCAATTCCGCTAGTGTACCTAATGCCGATAAGTACTACACATGGCTTTCATTTTAGAATGCAAATCTAAGTATGTCATACAGACTTTATTGTTTGTTGACCAAAACGATATAAGCCATCTATGGTCTACCTAGATGAGCGTTTTAAAATGAAAGCCATGTGTAGAAATTATCAGCATTGGGTACTATGTCGGAATTAGGTGCTCCTACCTTATATGCCATGATGCTTGTAAAATCCATATTTCACGCGAGGTTTGTCGAGTCCGCTGGGGACAGTCACCCGGTAGTAGAAAACGTGATCCCCATGCTGTAGCTCTTCTCTCCAGATGGGGGCAGATAATAACCCACCCTTGACCGCATGCAGAGTAAAGGTGTCTGAAGAATGTCAGTCTCTTTAGAAAAATTGACACAAAATGTGTGAAGATTATATCCAGATAGCCAATTTGGCAAACTATTCTCAATTCTTTAGTACAGTTGTAGGGCAAATTACTATACATCGTGTAAAATGGGCTAATTTCACCATCATGCGAGAAGCCATTTGGCTAAAAAAAAATAGTGGCTGATTCCCTCAAACTCTATTTAAGTATAACTTAGCATCAAAATTGTTTGACTGTGATCCATGTAATCAAGCTCATTGGGACTTCACTGCCTGTACAAATCCCTGGCCGGAAGTCAGCATTCCTTGTTTGTTCCGAACGACTCGTCCCTGCTCGATCGAACCATCAATTGGTAAGAACTTGAACTTAGACTGCGATCGATGCAGGCATGGCGCACCACCTCAATTGTGCATCGTGCTCGTTCTAAGCGGCCAGCGCGGCCAGCGCGGCGGGTACCAGTACAAGCGGGGCTGCAACCGTGAGCACAGCGAGACGCTTCATCTGTTTGCCGACTGATTTCTTGCCAGTCTTGCAGAAGTAGGCGAACGACTCGCAGTTGTTCCACGGTCTCCATCGCCCGCGCCTTGTTCCTCTCCCACGATGGACACCGGCGTTGTATGCACCTCTTGCGTGTTTCGCAACCACGTCTGCTTCGTAGCTCGATTCCGTGCTACGAGTCCCCGCATCGCTCGATATCACGTCCCGTTTCCTTTGCCCGTATTCGCAACGGTAGAGCTCTCTCCCCTCCCCCAGCAAGAAACACTCAACGCAGCTCATGCGGACTCCCTTTGCTTGAGCTTCGCATTGGGTACATGATGATCCGTGTGGGGCATAGTCCGACCCTGTACGAATGAAAGAATGATCTCTCCAATCGAAATGTATCACTCTCCCTGGAACCTCTTCACCATTCTCGTCCCGGTTAATGAATATGCCGTGATGCGTGTACAATCCACGTTTCCCGACGGGGACGGTCGCCCGGTAGTAGAAAACGTGATCCCCATGCTGTAGCTCGTCTCTCCGTATCGGCCGCGGAAAATACCCCATGATCCTTGGTGCCCAACACTCCAATTCCGTCACGTCGTGTCACGGATGGAATTACTTGGGATCGGATGTCAGTTTGTCACACTTAGTGACTTCACGATTTCGACTTCGTCGTTTGATTCTAAATTTGACCTTCGCTTTTCTGAACCCAAGAATCTCGTCTCAGTGCTAGCTAGTGAGATCAAAGGGCCGATGAGAGAGATGTTGCATAGAGCGAGGCGACTGAGAGATGATGGTTGATGCAGGAAGGCTCAGTTCAGGGGTGATATATAATGTTGAGCAATACTCGTCTAACTTAGTCCCCTGATCGGCCGTAACTGTCGAGAAGAATGCGCGTAATGCAAAGCAAATGTAGTCTCTAGTCTAGAGAATCAGCACCTAACCAGTACAGTACTAACAGTAGTACCAGATTCTCGGTCAAGTGCGTTGACGTAGGTAGGGACTCCCGGGCCAGATCACTTGATCAGATGTTCATCAGATGTACATCTTGCAATAGAATGTTGACCCTGTCAATTTATTTGCATATATGGTATCCTTTTGACTCATTCTTTACCGCGTTGAAATGCTCTTTTTGTAGTCAACACTACCTACATCATTATAAACATTCCAAGACAGGATCATGATGATCGTAGACTTGGAAAATATATGTTCTGTCACTCCCTGGGGAATTTAACGGAGCTTGGAATGGTAGAGATTCGAACAACGTACTACTAGTAGTACATGGTTGAAGAGTCGAATTGAAGTGACGCCGCGTTGACAAAAAATTTATATGCCAGTGATGGAGCGAAGGTAGATGCCCCAGGAAACTCGGGATTCCCCGGCCCAGCTTGAGATGCCCAGGTGAGGCAGATACAGAGACTTCAGCATCCCAGGTAAGTGCCAAGTAATTTCTTCTCGAATTGTACGTGTAGGACACATTCTACAGGTGAAGGTTGAGTTTTATTCTTCTCTAAAGTCTTGATTCCTACGGTGAAGAATATTAAGGGGTGTCACATCTCTGACTTTCTTCCTATTCTTAATCTTCAAAGAATGTGTACACAAGGGGAGTCTCCTTGAATTGTAAAAGACCCATTCTCTGAAGATTGAGAAGCTTCAGTCTTCTCTGCCTGAGGTGAAGAATAGGGGGTGTCACATCTCTTTCTTCCTATTCTTAATTTTCAAAGAGTGAGTACTTGGTACTTTCTCCTTGAATTGTGAAGAATGGGGTGGAGAAGATTGATAAGTTGTGGCCATTCTCATTCTTTACTCGGCCTCAAGGAGAGTTGCAGCTATTTCATGGAGAATGACCAAGAACTCCCACGATTCGCTCTCCATGTTCTCAATCTTCAAAGAATCAAATTTCTCAAAAGAGGTGTGACACCCCTAATGCGTGTGATTTTAATTAAGTTTTCACCCTAGTCATTGGTCTCGGTTTTGCGTTGAGGTGAAGTACGGTCTTGAAGTTTGCTAAATATTGTCAGTTCACATTTTTCACACGCATTCAAGAAGTGTCACCGCCTAGTTTGTGGAGAATGGCCACAGTTGACTCATGAATTCTCTTCGATACCCTCTTTTAGAGGAATGAACAAAAACATTAGGAGAAATCTGTAGTCACAAAGGGGCCTTTGACTTTGGCACTTGCTAAAAAATTTAGGCAAAACCGTGCACTTTACACGAGGGCACGAATAGTGCCACCCTGGTTGCCAGCAGTGCAGTTCTGTGGGTCGCGCCAATTGACGCTGCCAACACTGCCAGCACTGCAGCTTCCGATGTTGTCAGCGGGCAGCGACTGTACCAATGGGTTTACATAAAAAGGGGTACTTGGACAGCCGGTTCACCTACCATGGGTTGTCTTACAGGGCCCCTTTAGGACCCCATTTTTCTCCTAATGAGTGAATGAAATCACCAAAGTCCTCTCAATAAATTTCTAGAATCGCTAGTATTTTGATGAAAATGCCCTTTAATAGATAATTTTATGGATGAACACACGTACTAATGGATGATTGTATTCATTTTCTCTTTACCTAACTACATTTCAGGGTGTGTGTTGTTCTACCCATTAAGAAAAGAAAAAACCAATTGGTTGCTCTCATGCCTTGCAAGACCTAGAGTTTTCAAACATGGAACCACTCCGCAACCCCCAGAATTAATTTCTCTTCCAAGAGTCCAGCGAACATGGACCATGTTATTGAGAAAATAGATGAATAATTTGAAAAGGTATAGTGATGTGTCTAATCTTTTTCTTTTCTTTTCAAAATCAATTTTGATGCTTGTGTTCAATAGGACTAAAGTTGTTGTCCTAATTTATTGGAAAAAAAAGAAATCAATGGCAAACAAAATGGGTGTTAAACACAATTTAATTAGTAACTAAAGCATTGACAATGGTTCAAAAGTCTATTGGTTCTTTATTTGGGCTTGGAGATATTTAAGGGGAATCAATGTTTCAATTTGTAAAAAAAACTAACTCAATGTTAATAATTCGTATGCAACTATGCGTTGTTGTCATTCCAAGTAAACACAAAATTGAATAAGAATTCAAATGCACTTTTAAAAAAAAAAATTACACGATTGTGTTCAATGTGGGTCAAAAGAGGGGTTACAAAAAGAGTTACAAACCAAACTACATCATGACTTCCCAAATACCTCCAATACAAGAAAAACCATACCCACATGAGATTCTAACCTTTTACTTCAGGTACAAAATTAGCTCAAAATCATAAGCATCTTTGCCCAAAGGACAATTATTGTAACAAGTCAATTTAATTTTGGATGCTTGTAACTTTAGATACAAATTCTTGAAAATACAATAATATGTTGTACATGTAATAGATAATAGGTCGAATACATAATATGATTAGATGAATCAACATTATGCTAATATAAAATGTAAATAATAATAATAATAAATATATTGAAAGAAAACACTTGAATCATTCAAATACACCAATAAGATTTGATGCTTTGAACTCTATTTTTTTGAAGTTGCAAAAATACTAACACTTACTGAGAATTTTCATGTGTGGACTGTGGACCAGAAAGGACACAGGTAAGGGGTGGGTGAATGGCATGGGTACATTCATCCGTTTTGACAGATTCTCATCCATTATAGCAAATTTTCACCCAATTTGGATGAATGTTACCACAATATTTTGAAAAAAATAATTATTAGTAAAGCCTCTTGTAATACCGTGGGCCACAGTATATGGTCTAAATTTTGAGCACCTTGATTCTCACACTAGACTAGGGACCCTTGGTGTAGGTCGTTCTAGTTTAATTTGTGCATTTTCATAGTTTTGTGCATTTTCGCTCATAATCATCCAAACACTACAAGGAAACTAGTCGGTTCTCACTGCTATTTTGAGCCATTGATGAGTGCTTTTAATCACATAGGACAAGGATTTCCTCGATTTCAGTGAGTGAAAAGAGATGGGTTTGCTTATAGTGAAATAGTTATGTGATGGAATAGTTCATATTTTTAGTGTCATGTCTCATGGCTCACACCACTCTATGGTAACTCAGAGCATATATTTGTATAATTTGTAAAATCATCCCACCAATACATAATGAATTGTAAAATTATGATTGCAAATTTGCACACTACAAAAAAACTAGTCTTTTCTCACTTCTATTTTGAGCCATTTTAAAATTGGTGAGTGCTTTTGGTCACATAGGACTAGGGAAAGATACCTTTTTCACGACTTCAGTGAGTGAGAAAAGCGACCGGTTTGATTGTAATGGTAAGTCGAGCAGTACTTGAGCGTAGGCACATAATTCCCTGATTGAGGCTGTGGAGAAGAATGCGCATGATTAAAAACAATGAATCAATCAATGGTACTACACAGCCAGTGTATGTGACATCCAAGTACTCATAGGTTTTTGTTTTTGGCGATACAACTTACAAGAGGACCATTCATATTCCAATCACTACAAGGAAATTGGTCGTTCCTCATTGCTATTTTGAGTCATTCCAGAATTGGTATGTGCTTTTGGTCACATAGGACGGGGCTTTTCTTGATTTCAATAAGTGAAAAGCGTCGGGTTTGCTTGTAGTGAGTATATTGGAGGGAGTGCTACACCCCGGGTACGCAACTTCCATATTATATGGCCCTGATTATAATCACTTATATTTCATTTTAGTCCAATTTCAAGTGATGTAATTTGTTTTAATGTAAGAGAATCTTGTTGCCCTCCTAATACGGAATCCAAAAAATGTAATAATACACAGGAATTGAATCTTCCTAGAAGTCAAAAACAACATTAAAAACCTAACTATATGAATTTTTTTAATACATGTAGCATGGGCCAAGCTATCCAACTTTTTGGGCTTTTTAATAAAAATCTAAGATTGTTATATTATATATAAAACACCACCAATGACTTTTAATTTTCATTAGAGACAAATTTTTGTATGGATTTTTGAAAATTATGCATAGGTGTTATAATTCTTTATATACGTTGTAGAGATTTTTTTTAATAAATATGCAACCCAATGTTTTCTACATATCATTTTATTTAATTTGGTCTTCACCTACCTTTTTGGTTATTAGATTTTTATTTAATTTGATATAATTTTCACAAAAACTGTTCTCTAAAGCGTTTTAATGCCAATGCCACCAGTGTATAATATGGGAGTTGCATACCCGGGTGCTACACATTGCTTCTCTTGTTGGCTCTATCTCCCAATGTTGCTAAATTCCACCACTAGAAGAAAAGAGGGACTTGCTCACTCGGCCTAGAGTGGAATTATGAGTGAATTTGGCCACATTTGAATGAGTGAACATGGTCAATGCACAAGTCCCTCTTTTTTTTCAAGTGAATGGAGCTCAATTTTTATACAATGTTGGATTAGGTAATGAAAGTCAACACGGTTGTTATAATAGTTTTGGAAAGTAGCAAGATAAATAGATAGAAACTCCGGTCCTCTTTTGAGGTCGGCGTGAATAATGTGTCTGTTCGTAATGTCAATGGCCCAGTGCCCACCGTCATTGGAACAAAACTATTCTCCCTTGCCGGAAAGAAAGTAGCAAAATTATTAAGTCGAATAATCTGACTCGGGGCACTAGCTAGGAATGCTAATTTCATGTATTTCTTTTTACAATAACCAAGTGTTATATGGTGATACACTAAAAATTCTTTTAGAGCATCTCCACCATGATATGGCAAGTAGCCCTCCCTAAGTCCAAAACAGATGCCTTTGAATTTGCACATCCCACCCACATATAGCCCTTACAAGATGATGAACCACTTACAAATAACCACATGTGGAGTGAAAGCTAAAAATATAAATAGCATCATTATTCAAACAAAAATTCATCTAAACTTAGTTTCTCTACAAAACTGAGAAGGCTTTGTATGTTTGACATTTTGCCCAATCCCAATCCAATTATACTCTAAAGCAATCCAAAAACACATGCTTTTCATCCCTTTATTCGTGTATCAAAGCCTTGTCAATGTCCTGGTGGAGTGGCTAGTATCCCATACATGGCCATAAAGGTCAACAAGCCATGATCATTACAAGAAATTTGAGCCCTCTAAGAGACCTTGAGTTTTTATTTTTATTTTAACTTTTTGAATTTTTTAAAAAATATTTAATTAATATAAAAATATTTAAAAAATGAAATCTGATGTGGCATGAGTTCGACATTTCAGATTGGATATTAAATATTAAAAAAAAATTAAAATTTTTTAAAATTTTTTAATATATTTTTTAATATATTTTTAATATTAAAATTTGTTCAAATAATCTTTGAACATTTTTAAAACATTTTCTAAAAATTTTAAATAATATTTTTTATTTTATTTTATTAACATTTTATTTTTTAAAGTATTTTCATTTAAAAAATAATTCCAATAAAAAATTAGATTTTGGCCCGAACATCGAAAAAGCCTCTTGGAGGGCTCATTTCTCTTCTAATGGAATAATTATTGTCTTTGGAAAGTTTCCTCATTAATTTAATAAATGCCAAAACTATGGGTATTTTTTGAGATTCTTGTTTTTCCAAAATATTCTTCTTTTTTTCAAAAAAAATAATTTCCTAAAGATTTGGGCTTCTCTTTTTATAATTTTTTTTATTGATTCTAACAACCAACTACAGGGTGAAAGCAAGGTAAAGTGAACCACTAATCATCACTTTGAAGATCCAATAATACACCACCAGGAGGCAAAGCTCAAAAATGCATATTAAATTTGAATATTTTGAATTCTTTTTCACAAAGAAGTAATATTGTAATAGATATGTTGTTTTATAAAGTTAAACAATTTATTTTCTTAAATCATCTTCAATGAATTTATACATGTAAAAATAAAATTATTTCTTTATTTTATTTAAAAAACCTAGCGATTTACACGTGGCGATGTATCTTAGTTTTTTCATACATCCATCATTTTCATCCAAAATATTGGCCTTTCGCAAAACCCTTTATAAATCGTGTATTTTTCATTCAAAATCTTGGCCTTTTTATTCAATGTGTATGACTCACCAAGTCCTAATGTAGTTTGCAGCTAGCGCAATCCACTGCCTTGGTGACTACATAAGGTGGCATTTATCTTATGTTCCCACATGATGATTCTCCTAATGGATTTCTAGAGCAAACTGGATGTAGAAGCCAAAAAATAAAAACCTTGTTTAAACGGCATTCATGGCATACTTCCTTTTCAAAAAATGAAATCTTCGTTTTTATAGGTAGAAGAGAAAATTTCTCATCACTAGAATTATCCTTGAAGTCACCTTGTGTTTGAATTAGATACCGTGAATTTTGTTTTAATATACTCTTATTTGTTCACCCAAAATAATTAAAGGGTATGAAAGAGCACGGTGGGCTTTCATTACTAGGTGTGTAAGAGCTTGGCGGTCTTCAAACTCATGGAAAACTAGTTTAATTAGCCATTAACCCTTAAACGATAATGCCAGCCCCACGGGTTTGGTTTTAGATTGGAAGAATCTTGCTCATAACTTCTACACCATTGCACCAAATGGGGTTTTTAAAATTCCAAACCAAGCACTTTAGAGAGATCTATACTTCTTTAGAATAAAGCTAAAGTAAATTAAACACAGAATCATGCTTAAAATGGAATGTAAAATGAGATTTTGGGTGTGGTATTAAGAAAGGAATTGTCGTTTAAGGGTTAAGAAGGACGGCTAAACTAGTTTTCCATGAGTTTAAAGACCACCAAGCTCTTACACACCTAATAATGAAAGACCACTAAGCTCGTCTATACCTTTTAATCCCTAAAAGACCAAGGAGCCCAAATTGGGCCTCATGATTTTGTTAGCAGTTTTAAGTAAGTTATATGTGGACTTCCTTTTGTTAAAAAATTTTGGTTTGTTCACCAACATATGCAGTGTTCTTCATTGATTCCACTGATATAAAATTTAGTCTCATCTAAATTATATTTTTCACAATATGATCAATTAAATTTGTCATTTTTAGATCATGAATCTTTGGTCCTTTAGGGGTTAACTATTTAGGGTGAAAAAATAAGAGTATATTAAAGCAAAAATCACAATATCTTATTCAAACACAAGGTGACTTTAAAGATAATTCTACTACCTTTGAAAATTTGTTGATATTTTGAGAATACCTCAAAAAGTCAAAGAAATGACACAATTTCCCGTAGCATAAAGAATGTCTCCTACAGTTGTGGCAAAAATTCATGTAAGGTAGAAGTACCATAAACTATTAGGTACTAATTGTGATCACCTATAAAAGCACATGTTTCAACTACAGAAGTTTCTAACATCAATAGTGGTCTATGCTTGATAATTTATAACAAAATCATAAATAATGAAAAAATTAACTAAAATTGAGCTTGATTATTAAACCCAAAGTTTTGTGTGCTGCAATTTTTTATCATTGAAAATCAGCGCACTTTGTAGGTTGAGATGTTTAAACCCACGGCCCAAATGTATCCCTTACTTTAACATGAAACTCAATTGTAATTCTATGCAACCTTCAATTAGCATTTCATCCATTGATGCAATTTTTTACTTTCTAAAAATAGAATATGTAATTTTGAGAAATTATGAAGTTTGATTCATACTAGTGCCCAAGTGTTCCCTTCAGTGTTCTCGATGATTTAATCATGTTTTTACTTTCATTTTTATTTATTTATTTAATTTCAATTTCTGGTGACAATTTTAGATTAAAAATATAACTTTCACATTGTAGGTCCAAAAGTTATGAAACAACTTCGGTGCACCCCTTTCTCGTTGAGAGCTTTTCAACGAGATCAGAATGCACTCGACATACATATGGTCCGAGAGATCTCAACTACCTTCCTTACTAGTCGGATAATTTATTTAAAATATCGATATTAAGTTCCTGACTAAGCGTCCCTAGCTTTTTTGGACATAAAATCATCATTGCTTTTTATGTGTTATAGGTCTAAATGTAAGTGAGGTATAGAATCTCAACTATACAATGGCTTGTGATATTCCTTTGTAGATCATGTGTCACAAATTTGGAATCATTTGGCCATACAGATTGCAAGATCATAGTGTTTTAGTTTAAAAAAGGAATGTTGAAATTTTCCTAGCAACATAGTTAAAGGCGAAGTTTGTTTTCAAAAATACTCAAATGAAAAAACTTTGAACTATGAAGTAGTTCAAAATCATCATATAAATACATTGGCACCAAAAAAAACTCTTGAATGTTTTTTTAACGTGCCTTAAGATGCCCTTGCAATGTCAAAAAGTGACCTGAAAAGTGACCGATTTGACCCAAAAAGCAAAAAGTGTCCAAACTAGATCCATGCACTAAAATGACTTACAAACATTCAGAACAACATGGATTGAAATGAAACTTTACCATGATAACTAAACTTCAAGGAGAATCCAATCCAATATTTGGAATTGAAAATGGACACAAGATGAAGGAGATACAAGCCTCCAAAGTTGCAACCATCAAAATACACAAAAATTGTCCAAAACAAAGACCTCTCCTTTCAAATGATCACCAAAAATTCAATACATCTCGGTTGATCTGAGATTTTTACCACTCATTTCATACATCATGAGCAGGGCTTTTCAAAATTTCATTAAAATCGGACACTTTTTGCAAAAGTTACAGCTCTTCAAAAGTCAATGTATCCTAAAAAAACGTCCAAAATATGGACATTGGAACGGTTAGGGATCAATTGCACAAATGTATTGAAATACCAAACACTCCCTACTTTAAAGTATGGTAAAATCTCTAGTGCTTTTTTGCAATATTCATTTGTTTTTTCAAACCAATTTTTTTTTTTCTAAATTTCACTTTTACTAGTGTGGCCATGTACCATTGGCCCAAATGTTCTCCATGTTTGACATATCCTACATGCACCATATGTCTCATGTTTCCATGTGTTCCCTATATTCCGGGGCGCTCTTCAAGTTCTCTGTACTTTTGCTTCTTAGAATAATTTATAATGGGATCAAAAACTCCGAAATTCAATTCTTCATAGTCTAATTCAATTTATGTGACAAAAATATCTTAAAATATCCATAACTTTCACAGCGTAGGACCATATATGAAAAAACCAACACCATGCACCTATCTTCCTCAAGAGCTTCTTGACAGTACCAAGAATGCAACTGCCAGGCACACAGTTGGGCACCCAGGGAGATCCGAATATAACAATTAAAAACAAGACAAACAACCTAATTTAATGTATATACTAGTTTGGCTTGGTGTTGTTGGTCCATATGTTTTCAATGTTCTACATGTCCCAGTGCTCTTTGTGTTCCATGTGGGCATTCTCTTGGTACAGGCCACTAAAAAAAGTAGTGCAAAGTGATGGATTTTTTGAGAAAATGAACTTTGATAGGTGGACTAATGATAATAGATGTTAAATAGTTACAAAGTTATTTTCTAAAACTAAAATCCTTCCATTCCTGCCCGGCATTAGAAATGGACCATTAGAAATATTCTAAAGTCTTCTAAGAGCCATTAGAGCAACCAATACCCTCATGCATAGAAATGAATATAAGGTTTTTTTAAATCAGGTTACTTTTTTAAAAACTAATTAATTAATTTTTAAAATAAGATTGATATATTTTTAATTAAAAATTTTGGAAATTTAATAATTAAACCATAATTAAATTATTATTAGACATGGCCAAATTTTGGCCACATTAGATTTTGATTTTTTAATTTTTCTTCGGGAAAGTCACTGTCAAAAGTTTAAATGATCGTGAAAGAACAATTACAAGGAGTCTTTTATTCAATTGAGATAAAAATTACAAAATTATAGAAGTAATATAGGGTGTTTTAAAACCAATTTTAGAATATTATAGAAATATTCTTATAATACATATGGAACATACCCACGGGGAGGTTACATACTACATATTTTTGTAAACCAAGTGCGGTCGGGGGTCAATTATAGGTGGGCTATTTATCTAAATTTCCTAAATAATTTGCACCCTATTAGTAGATAAAATGGTACTTTGAGGTATTTTTCAAGACCCTATAGGTAAATATAATTTCCACCATTAAATTCTTTTATAGACCCTATTTTATTTATAAACTGGACTATTTATCAAAATCCTGGAATTTCAGCATAAATTGAACTTAATCGGACATAAAAACCAAGAACAATACATAAACGTAACTTTCAAAGAATAACGATTGTGCTTAGTGCCTAAAATGTCGAAGGTATTTTTAAGTGAGTAATGCATGTTGTGAGAGGAAGCATGCGGCACTACCACCCCACCCTATCCTCGTGAATCTCATTGGTCACCTAATGCTAAAATTCATCATGACGAGGCTTTCCCATGAAGCCAAATAATTCAACCTTCATTTGTAGTTCATTCCTAACCATTGGCTAACTTCGACAATTTTTAGTCAATTGAGGCAATTCTCATTCAATCCAAGGATTTTCATTAAAACTCACATAAATTCTTTGTTCTTTTAAATATTTGAGACCCTACTTTATTAATAAAAATAGAATACTACATATGCTTTTCAACTACCCTACTTTAAATATAATACCATATAGGCCATTTCATTCAGGCTATGGTATTTCTAAAATTTGTATAAATTTTTGCTTTAATGAATTAAATGTACCCTATATTTTTTCTCACGTGGTTTAATAAAATTTTGACAATGACCTCCGCAGGAATATACCCTAAATATACCATAAATAGTAACATATTCCAATTGATTCATAACCCCGCAATAAATACCCTTTGTACGCTCATATGTACCCAAGATTTACACTAAGTGACTTCTTTGAGATTTATTTTTAAACTTTAATTTTAAATTTTAAATTTTGTTTATTTATTTTATTTAACTTAATTAAAGTTTAATTTATATTAAAATTGTGTGCAAATGTGTGTTGGCTACTCTACATTATTCCAAGAGAATCCTTCTTTTTTATTCTATGCAATTTATTGCATATCTATTTCACTAGTGTCAATTCTAGATCATTTAGGTTTTTTATTTAATTAAATCATTGAATGTTCAAAAATCATTCAAATACTAAATGGATGAATTTAATCAATTCTAATGCATTTGCTTGTACTTTTACATTATTATTTTTATTATTGTGCAATGGAATTTAAAAGAACATACCAATGTAAAAGAACAATATATGGAATTTTATGATTTTCTTGTATTAAAATAATAAACATACTCACATCTGTACATGCATAAATATATTATTGTTGGTACATATATTGAAGGCCAATACAATTATTGAACAATTAAAAATCAATTTTTTTGGATAAACTCTAAAAAATTTAATTCTTGATATTTGAATATTAAAATGTTCATCCATAGTATTAATAACAACTTAATTCATAATTTATTCACATAATTTATATTGTAAAAATCACAATTGGTAGCAACAATGAATAGATAAATTGATTCTTCATTTTTGGAAATCTTACCACACCATGCAATTGAAGAGATTAAATGTAAAGTTTGCCAAACTTTTCACTAGTGTAGGAGTGCATGGCAATATACTAGAACAACTAGAACTTTCATTGTGGAGTTGGCATACCGACAGATATGGCAATCTTTTTGTTGCATGTTGATATGGTTTTGGTGAAAAGTCTAATATTGCACTCACTTTACAAGAAATCTTTCAAATTTGACAGGAGAAGAATAGAATATATAGACTACTTTAATTTTGATCGTTTTAACATTTGATAAATTATGTTGATAGAGAGAAGGTTGAAATTTTATTTTAGAAGATAGTTTCATTGATTATCTTAATGATCATCATGAATAGTTTGATTTTGTTTTTTAAAAGATTCTCTCATAACATTATCATTTATAGGAATTTGAACTTGTATGTAATAAAACAATTACTAAATGACAACCTTGAAAATGTTACAAAAATGCTTTACTATACATCAATTTTTTTTTGTGAAACATTTTAAATTTTGTGACATTCAAAATTTTTTGTTTAATTTGTCTACCGATAATTTTATTTTACGATGTTGTTTGATTATTTCAAAAGTTTTGATTCTTATATTTCCTGCCATTTTTCCGTCTACTAACCTTGATAAACTTAGATAGATATCATAATAGGATAGCATTTTAGAACTACAAAACTTAAAGTTTGTTGTGTAAAAAGGTGGCATTCAAAAGCGCTCTACTCATAGTGTGCCACCTTTCATGGCCCATGAGATTGTAGCTTTCCAAGTCACAATCATACTGCTCCTGGGTGCCTTAAAAATAACAAAATACATCTACACCAAACATCATTGTGGTAGCCGTATCTTGTAAACTGTTGGTCACACATGATGGTATGGTAATCTTTCCATAGCGGGCTGCTGGGGCTAAACGGTTAGCCCAACCGAAATCATCATCCTCCTCGTTGATGAGGCCACCGTTGAAAATCCTCGTCTCCTCTTCAAAAATACGCGAGGAAACTCCAAAGGTATCTCATCTACCTCATGATCATGTGAATATGATATGGCGTCCATGATTTTATATTAGACCAATATAAATCATATTAGGAGAGAGCCTTCTAAAACTGCCAAAAATAACAACTCTATTTACTACATTAAAACTCACTTAATGTTTTATAAAATTTTGGACAATTAAGACTATAAAACACGATATAAATTTTTTAAATTAGAAAAAATTATGTAAAAGTAAAAAAATCACCAAAATAAACTAAAATGGATATTATTTCAATGATTTTTAATAATAGTTTTCAAGTTATTCTATCTTTATATTTATATTTAATGTGTATATTAGTTGCCAAAAAGGACATTCCAAAGTTTATTTATTTTTATTATATGGACAACTAAATCACTTTTGTCATCATTTGTTTTACACATTATATTATATCATTAATTTAAAATTACTAGAGCTACGCGATGCTGCGCACAACCGTTGACGAATAATACTTGTTAAATGAATATTATAGAATTTGAAATTCTAATTTACCTTAAAGACTTTTATAGTTTTTTAACTATAAAAAATGATTAATTATATTGTTATTCAATTCTAAGAGTTGGTTTTATTGTGATTAAATAATTTTAGGAAATGGACTTAACCCCTAAACGTCCTCACCTATGTCCAGTTTAGGTAGTTTTGCAAAGATGCATTATAAAATGCAATTAATACGAATATTTAGAACTTGATGTATGAATAAAAGTTATACATTTTTAATTTTAGATTCTATCTATTCGGTTAGATCTATGACTGCTATCACTACTCTTTTTTTTTTAATTTTGAAACATAAAATAAAAAATTATTTTGTAATTCAATTACAAATAAGATATTGAAATAAAAATAAAAATGAAATAAAATAAAATTTACACAAAAAAATGAATGAAGTCGATCTTTGCTTTTGTTTTTTTAAATATGTCAATTGATTTTTAAATATTGTTTGAAATAACTTTTGCAATAACCTTTTGAATAGCCATCTATATAACCTTTCAAACAACCTTTCAAGTTTCCAACTCCAACTTCAATCTCCTCTTTCTTTTCACGACCATATAGGACCAATAATACCAAAGGACATGACGACGACGATCACCACCACCACCACCACCACCACGACGCTGACGATTTTCCTTCATATTTTTCTGGGGTAAAACCCTCTCCGAGTTCCTCGTCGACGGAATTAATAAAATATAATAAAAAAATTTTATTTTTTAACAAAAAAACTGCATAGTATCTTTGGCTAGATTTGCTGCCCTTTCAAAGCTTCAAAATGTTTGTAGTGCATGATATTTAACAAGTCTCAAAAACCTAAGAATGAAAAAATGTGCAATATTATAAAACTCAAATGGAGGATTTGTTTCTTTAAAAACATGTACATATGGTGATTTAGCAAAATATGAATTTTTTATTTTAAAAAAAAGTGTGCAAAGGGTAAAAACCATTAAAATATCATCTTATGTGGCAAACGATTATTTTACATTATTATTAGAAATCCAATATAATGAATAAAAGATCAATAGTTTTAAATTTTTAATATAATGTACATTATAATTAGATAAGAAAAAAGTCAAAATTTAAATAATTTAATTAATTAAAGACATTTTTACCATTACATTCACTACATTTATTTAATACTTTAAAAAGTAGTACTTGATTTTGATGTCTTTTAGTCATTCGTACCATGCGTTCCCCATATTCTTCGTGTTCCATGTGCTCTTTGTGTTCTTGTGCTCCCGTGCTCATGTCTCACGTGCTTTTTTCTTTTAGAGTAATTCATTGATAATTTATTTCAATTTATGGTGAAGAAATTCAATTATAAATCTAGAACTTGTGCATTGTAAGTCCAAAAGCTACCGGAAACAGTTTTAATGCACCCGTACTTGCTGAGAGCTTTTCGACGATGCCAAGAATGACATCAAAATCTTCTATATTCTATTTTCGCAATTTAATTTAATTTATAATGACAAAATTCAATTAAAAGTCCATAACTTTCACCTGGTTATTCCAAACACGACGAAACCAACTATGTACATTCCTCCTCATCAAAATCTTTCTGATCATACCAAGAACATGGTAAGCAGACGCAAAATCAAAGAGATCTCAACGTAGCATACAAAAAAAAGTTATAAATCTTTTTCTAAAGTTTAAAAAAATTAATAGTTTAAACTAAAATAAAAAATATTTTTGAACTCAAATTTATACATTAAAACAATTCCAACTAATTACTAAAAGCTTCACCTACTACTACCTCTTTTTATTTTATTTATTTATTATTTATTATTTATTATTTTAAATGCATTAATTTACAAACAACATGGTTTGATTTACAAACACAATCTAGGTCATTCTTGCAAATTTTACCTAAAATTAAATTTTAAAGGTGTATTTGAGACTATAATTAATTGGTTTTTGAAAAGTGTATTGAACTTGAAAATAGTTAAAAACATTATCTCAATGTACGCTTAAAACTTTGTTTGACTTGTAGGTATTGTGCAATCATATGTTGAAATTTTGAGACATAATATAATGAGTGTACGGCAATATTGGTGACAACCGTATTTTGTGTATTTGATTATTCATGGATGATACTCAATTTTTGGAGTTTTGAAATCAATAATTTTGAAATCATTAATTTATTTAAAAAATTGCATGATTTAACTTGAAAAATCTACCTAGAATTCGAAAAATGCTATATTTTTGTAAGAGATATCATTAAAAAGGTATTAAAGTGTAGACTGAATGACATCTCAGTTAAATGTTATGAAAAATAAAAATAAAATCTTCTCCACTATTTACTCTTAATCAAATGAGAGGAGGTTTTGGTGTACATATGATTTTTGTGGACCATACCGGTACAAATACATATGATTGTTTTGAAAATGCACTGTAGGTAAGTTAAAACATAATCAATCTAAACTTCACTCAAGTGAAAATAGATTTATATTAGTAGATTGTCATAAAATATGCTAATTTTTCAAAAATAGTTGTAGAGTGTGAAGAGATAATAAAACAATGCCTCGCAAGAAAACATGTGGACTGCAAAAGAACCAAGAGGTCAAAGACCTACAATAGGTGTAATTAAATGTTCATTTGTGATGTTACTTTCAAAGGAAGAATTTATTGTTTTTCCTTTCTTTCCTCGTAGTATTATAAACATGGAATGATTCCATCTATCATACCCGCATCGAACGTAGATTGTAAAATTTTATTTATTGAATAAATAATATCTAAGCCATCTAAAACACAATTTTCATAGATTGAATTTATAATTGTTATCCTCAATTGTCTTTCAAATACCAAAAGTGCACATCAAATAATCAATGGATAAATCACAAGTAGAATGTGGAATATATTCAACTAAACTTAAATTTGAAAAGTCATTGCTTAACCCCTACATACCGTAGTTTACTAGCAGGTTCGGCACTAAATAATTCTAAAAATAGATGCCTAAATTTTTGGGAAATTATTTTTCAAAAAAATATTCTTTTTGTATGGGAAAAAAACGGATTTTGAAGAATATTCGGGTTTGCCTAAATCCATTTTCAGAAATAATTAAATATTAGGCAGAAAGGTGCCTAACCTGCTAGTAAACTACGGTACCTAGAAGTTTTGGGCAATACCTAAGTGTATTATAAAATGACCCTTCTTTAACTTTTTTGAGCTTCAACCTTCTAGAGAATTTGTAAGATATCATTATTAAAGAACATCCATATGATTGAATTTGAAACAAAATGCCTAGATTTATTCAAATGGATTTGTAAGTAAAAACTTTGAAAATTCACAAAAATTACAATTTTAATACGTTCATATTGTAATTCATTATGATTGGTTGAAATCATTATGCTTCAATAGGTGAAGCTTTTGACATAAGTTTGATAGAATTGATAGAGGTGTGGCTAGAAATCTCTTTGTAAGCAATAAAAAATAATTTTATAGGTTGAAATATTGCACTTTATGCACATGATGATTATTTTAGTGTTGTACATTATCTTCTTTTGGCCAATCATTCCAAAATTCTTAAAGTAGAAATTATTTTGTATTTTTCATATGATTTAAACAATAATCTCTTTTAAAACCATCTTGAAACATATTTCAACATTGCTACTTAACCCTTTAGTGCCCAGTTGACCACATTATGGTCACTGCAACGTCCGAAATGCGAATAGCAGAGAATCCGTGAAGAATTGGAGCTTCAGTTTTGAAGTTCAAATTTTGCCACATACATTATACACCTTCCGGAAAACAAAATTTTCAATTTGGAATTGTACAACTATCAAAATACCTATCAAGAAGACGCAAAAATACTGCAAATACTTGAAAATACATTAAATACTTACAAATACAACACATGTATTATGCAGTATTTCTTGTGTTTGGAAGTTTGTTATCTTGTTTTATTTTTTTGGATTGTGTTCTCTTCTTCATCTTCCATAAGTGTGTAATCCGATCTTGTCTAATGTACCCACTCCTATCAATTTTCAACGTATAAAATTTTGTCCTAAACCGTATATAGATAAGTCACTTTCACTTGTAAAATTCACAATAATTATGTGTGAGTCTATTCTTAATATGAAAGATCGCAAGGAGGAGATGTTGACATAGGGCATAGCTGAACTTCTTTACTTTAATTTTTGAAAATTTAACCCAAATTCTATTTAACTTTGAAGTCACACACCCCCCCAAAATCTCATTTTCGAGCGTGTATTATACAGTTCAAATACATACTATAATCTTCCAATCCCACCATTGGATGATTCTCAAATTTTAATAAAATGTGTGCTTTCCAGTTGACAATAGAATTGTACGGCTACTTTCTAATTTAATCCATTCTATTTCTGGTAGTTTCAATCACAATGAAAAAAACCACTGAAAAGCAGAGGTCCCAGCTACAGTACCCTGGGCACTAAAGGATTAACCCCTAAAGGACCAGGTGGACACATTGTGTCCTTGAACAATTTCATTACTTTAATAACTTGTTTGGATTTCATAATTTTGACTCAATGTTAACTGGAGAATTGAAAATGTTCGTTTCAAGAACACAAAAATCCTTCAAGATTTGCAATTGTGTTGATTGATTCATCAGGGAAAAACTAAAACGTCAACGTAGGTGAACTTGGGACATTGTAGTTAGGGTGGTTGATGACTTGAAGGGCGTTTTCACAGTTGGATGTCACATTTGTAAAAAACAAGAATTGTCCAAAATATAAAATATTTTCCATTACTGCATCATTAACACTATAAAATAATTATGGAAAATATTTAAATATATTTTAAATGGAATCTTTTCAAAATAATTGGAATCTTTTCTACATATTTTATATTATTTTGGAATATTTTGGAATATTCTTAATGTATATTTGAATTCTATAAAACATTTTTGCAATGTAAAAATTAATAGCCATCACAAACACCGACTCAACGAGTCACCAACAAGTCACTTCACCCAAACATAAATCTTTGAGAATCAATCATCGTTGTTGTATTAAGTTTTAGAACACCATTTTTTGTGGGCACCTAGATATAGTACATCTTTGTATGCTCCTAAACTTTCAAACGCTAATCATGGTTTCTAAATTTATGAGAAAGTTTTCAATGAATGACCTGTTGATTTTGTTCAAAATTTTCAGAAATCAACTTATGATCAAACCTTATAATCATGTAATATATACGGTAGATTGTTCTGAAAATGGATGTACAATCTCATGACTAAGTCCTTTTTGAACTTCAATGGCAAAGTTTTCTACATGAATACCAATCAAGAGACACGATTGCCTTTCTGAAAGTATCACGAGAAAGTGATAAGATTTTAGGAATGAGTATGGTCCTTTAGGGGTTAATCCAACCATATGGATGTCATATAAAAGTCATCATCTACAACTTTCATTTTATGACAGGATGAAAGAATGGATTTAGTGCGCATTCAATAATTTAAAATTTTAGAAATGTTTTTGTCAAAATGGAAACTTAGATCAAATGGAAAAATCTGGTAAATTCAATTTTGATTTGTTTTTCCTAATCTGATATCTATTACATGAAGTTAACTACTTGAAAATTTCGTGTAAAAATAATAATTAAAATTGTTGAAACATTACAACGGATAAGAATATGAGCGTCGATTCTGTACATTGTTCAAAAACTAAACGCTTAAGGTGAATGACCCAATAATCGATGTGTACTATAAACCAACAATGTCTCTAATATGTGTTCATTGAAAGCTTTGTAGTGTATATCAATACTAGATTTGCGTGAAAAGCTTAAAATGTTAGTCTATGGGCCATTTACAATAGGTAGTTAGAAGTTAATCCTTAACTTCTAAATGTTCTCACCCTCTTCAGATTTGGCAGTTTTTGAAAGATGCGATATAAAATGCAACTAAGAGGAAATTATAAATTTTAGATTCTATCTATACGATTAGATTTGCGATTTCTATCACCAATATTTATGTATAAATTTAAAACTTAAAATTTGAAACTCATTTGTAATATGATTACAAATAAATATTGCCAATCTAATAATGAGTTTTTTTGTGATGGGTTGCAATGTAATACTCTAAGTGTAGTGATTTTTGGAGATTTTTTGGTCGCTTAATTTTAGTAGTTGACTTTGCCAAGAGCACTTTTAGACTATAATCTTCAAAATTTTGGGTGGAACGCTACAACATGAAATGAGGCATAAAAATTTCACAAATTATCCCCTCTCTAATTGGATCACACATGCACAAAGCTAACTTCCTGTAAAAGTTTCAGTAAAAAATCCACACTACAAAAAGTGCATGATGGATGAGAAAACGGATTTCAAATCCATACATCATGCAAAATTTGCATAGTTGGGCGGTTAGGGGTTAAAGGTCTTATGGGGATAGTATATACGTTGCCATATATTTGACATTTATTGTATATTGAAAGTTCCAAATTGAAACCCCAATAGCTCATTAAAATCATGTCGATGTGAATTTTAACTTCACTTTGATCTTAAATCCATAGGAGGTGTGGAACTATGCCAAATACAATGGAATATTGGTGTAAAATACTAGTTGGAAAGGGCTCTTTGGATCTTTAAGGGTTAACATATAGATAGATATAAACTCTGGCTTGCGGGCCGGCGTACATAAAGTGTCTGTTCGTAATGACACAGACCAAATGCCCACTAGGTCAAGTGGCCTATGGAACAAAACTACTCTCCCCTTTCGAGGATAGAGGGGTTAACACACTATGATTGAGGGTCAAGAGGCTTATTGGAAGGGCCTGCAACATTTTAAATCCAATTTTAATTTTGAGTGTATCATTTGAGGGCATGGGTGCAGATGCTCTAATCATGGGTATGAATGTATGGTCAATGGTCAATGGTGATGGCCTATTGACATACACCAATGCTGCCGCATGCATGCATCAAATAACTTTGAGGGAATCTGTTGTCAACCAAGAAATATAAAATACGCAATTAAAAATTACTCTAACGCATGACAAAAAGAAGCACAACGCAAAAAAAGAAAGGAACATGGACTCTACTTGCGGCACTGTAATACAATCACACAAAACTTGAACACTAGTTGCAGCTAGAAAAGACAAAGCTTTGAATATTTTTTTGTTTCTCAATTTCACCTTCCTCCATTCCCGGAACGCAGATGCAAGTGCGGCAGGGGCTTGGTGTGAATGTTCCATCACTTCCATGTATCAGAGTCCCCATTTGCGGAAAATAAAATAAAATGAAGTGGTAAGTGGTCAACTTGTCATTGAGATTTTTGTAATCGCCATGCAACTTACTTCCAAATATTAATTTCTGCCCGGCATATGACATTGTCATATTACGTCATATGCCGTTTAATATGATATTGCTCCACGTTTCTTGACAGTATTTCAAGACATTTTATATGCCTCCCTGTACAGTACAGTACAGAGTCTTTATTCAGGAACAGGCTTCTAGTCAACTTACTCTTTGTCTGACATTGTTACTATTTATCATAAAATACTTGGGCCACCCGCCATCCGATGCCACTTATAACTGTCGACAATATGAAAATCATAGTCCATCATGTTCTTTAGAATTTAGAATAAATTTATTGTTCCTTTCCATCAAATAATAGTATCTTTTCAGCAGTATAATATTATTTAAAGAATACTATTGAAAGGATATTATTGAAAGGATATTATTGAACGACCAACAACCACGATAATGGTTTTCCTTTAATACAAATTTTCTTGAGGTAAAACTCTCTTCAATTACTTGTCAATTGAGTTAACCGGAAAGATGCCCATCCAACCTTCCTTTTTGCTCTACTTCTAACCTCTTTCTTGAGCTATACTTGGGTTGAACAGTGGCGTATCATAGATTGTCCCCTTGTGGGCCATGGGCTTGGAGCTTTGGTAGAAGGTGTAGGAGTCATTGCAGAATAATGACAGTGGCTTCTTTTAGATTGTCTCCCAACTCATCATAGACTAGTTTTTGATCTATTTATATTTCAATATGAATTCAAGAGGAATTCAACACGAGTTTGCTAAATCTTTCCTCTTTGGACTGACTTTTTGGTTAACTCTAATGGAGTTATAAAATTGTCCTCATAACCATAGGCACAAAATACACTTGTATACACATCCAATATTTTTAGTTTTTTTTTGGTTGAATGTAGCTAGCTGGCAAAGAAATTGACCTTATTGTGACAAAAAGGTGTAGTTCATGTCAATATTTTTTCTAGAATTTTTGGAGATAACAAGGAGGTCACATTTTAAATTATAGCTGAAAAAAGCACCACTACCCGCTCAAAGCCAACACCGAAAACCATTGGTCAATCTCTAGAATCTCTTCAACCATTGCATAAAATTTAGTCCGTTCAATTTCCACACGCTCCTAACTCCATTACCTTCGAGATCTTATAGTTGAGACGTAAAAAAGAATCCGCAAAAGATGATTGAGTTTTATAACAAAACTAGTGAGACCCGTGCCGTTTAGCACATTGACATTAGTTTAATGTTAAAACTTTTATGGACTTCAAAGAGCTTGGGTTGCCTCCTCGACGGATTCTAGCGCGAAACGGTTGAGTGAGACAAAGCGAGCTGTATTGTATAATAGACTAGTGGGACCCGTGCCATTGAGCACATTGATCTTGGGTTGTCTCCTCGACGGATTCCAGCACGGAACGGTGGAGTGAGACAAACCGAGCTGTATTGTATAATAGACTAGTGGGACCCGTGCCGTTGAGCACATTGATCTTAGGTTGTCTCCTCGACGGATTCCAACACGGAACGGTGGAGTGAGAAACCGAGCTGTATTGTATAATAGATTTGCTAAAATTGGCCTAGGGATGAACGTTTTTAGGGGTTAACATCTAAAAACAGCTTTTTGAATGATAGAGCATCAACTGTCAACTGATAATAACGTAAAAATAGAGAAGCGACGGAGCTCACTCACGGCAGTTTTTATGAGCTCACTGAGTTGGGTTGTTGCACGTTCCTATTGCACGTTGCGTCAAGCTTACAAACCTCGCCATCGCCAGCGCCAGCGCGTACGTCACGCTCCAAATTCCTCTGGACGTTCTGGACTAGAAAACTAATCAATTCAGCTCCCCGGCCCGATTTTCAAACCAGACCAGGCTCTGAATCTTCTGCTCATAACGCGAGATCTCGCCCTTCTGACAATCCATCAGTCTCTCACCAGCTCCCCTCAGTCTCTGCACAATAATTTCCGCTTAGACTGTAAGTGTTTGTAAGACGACACTCTTCACGTGAGGATGAATTCTCCTTGAATTTCTATATTTAGAATGCTAGATAGATTGATAGGCGCGCGTCACGTACCCTCGTAGGCAGCAAACAACTTGGCAATAAGTTGTCGTGTCGGTGGTGCGCAATTCGGTGCTGGCGGATTCATCAGGGTTGCTTGATCGATGAATTGATCAGTTGCAATTGATTCAGGCTTCAGCGGTGGGAGTTACGCGCGAAGGGCGATGAGCTTGGAGGCGATGGCGCCAGGAGCGCGAGGAGTGATTCATGGCCATCCGGCGCTTCTAAAATGGACGCCGCCGACCGCGCACAGATTCGGCCCGAGGCAATTGGAAGCGCTGGCGGCGATCTGCGACGCGTTCGTGCCGTCGCTGGAACCGCCGCCCGGCAGCTTCGACGGCCTCGCGCCCGGCGTCACGGCCGCGGATGTCACGAGGTTCTACAAGCTCAACCCCTCCGACGAAGCCGTCGTTGATGTTGTACGTTCATTTTTTTTTCCTCTTGCTACTTAATTAGGTCCTGTCGGTACTTACTGTTCCTACTTCACCATGATTCCCTACTCTTTGCGTCAATTGTGCAAGCTCGGCATCGTAAATTCACGGATCATTGAAACTTCTGGCCATAGACTGCTGGAAATTAGGGTTTACAGTTTTAAGATGATCCGAGTAAGAACCAAGAATTCACAGTTTTAAAATGCAGATCGTGTTGTGAAAAATCAATAATTCAGATGGGACCAAATTTCATATCACTAGAACTAGAGAAGATCATTCATTGGTCATTAATTTGAACAAGAGGAAGTAAACTTAAGCCTACTCAAAACTGTCAAAAGAAAACCATGGTGATAATTTTGGCAACCGTGGACGTTTAGGAGTTAATCATGATTATGTAAAAAGAATCCGTGCAATTTGTCTGAATTACCACCAATCTTCTGTATCTGGAATTGAAGTTATGTGGAAAGTATTCAGAGACAGAGACAGTGAATGAATCTCGTGCCTGCAAATTGAGTTCTTTTTGCTGGAAAACTGAATTGAAAATGAAACGAAACGAAAAGCGATTTGCAGATAAGGTAGACCTCGTGTCTGCGAATTGAGTTCTTGTTAAGAGTCTTGCTGTGAAAATGAAATGAAAAAGGAAAGTGATTTCCAGATAGGGTCTTTGTGCCTGCAAATGGAGTTCTTTTTTAGAATCTTTCTGCAAAACTGAATCGAAAATGAATTGAAAAGAAATGTGATTTACGGATAGGGTCTCTGTGCCTCCACATAACATTCAGTAGTTCATCATTTTGGGACTTTGTCCATTAGCTAGTGATAAGGTCTTGTTGGGTGTGAAAGATGCTGTACATGACGCAGGCAGAGCCGCTAGGAAAATGAAATGAAAAGGACAATGATTTTTAGATAGGATCTTTTTGCATAATATGATAGTCTTCTAGAAAAGTGGCGAAATCAAGTGCCTCACAAAAGTGACATAACATTCAGTAGCCTCTGTGACTCATGCCTTTCCTCCAACATAATCATGTGGAACATTCCACATCATTTCATCCCCAATGAAACAATATGAAATATTCCACACCACATTAGCATAAAACAAGAGCAACTAACCATGATGAACAATAATCTAAAGCACTCTCTTAGTCACAATTCAAGAGTGTCTCGTAATTGTTTATTTGATTCAATAGTCCATTCAATTACAATCACGGTTCCCTTCAACTATAAAGGTGGATAAAACTAAAGACAGCCTTCTTGAAGGCCATGGAAGGGACTAATTTTATTGATTTTCTAGATAGTTACAAGAGATGATTTGGTGCTTTTTGTGACTCATGCATGCAGGTGGCGGCTACGCTAGGGCATTTGATGAGGCCCGTGGCAATGAAGTCATTGCTATCAGTGATGGGGCTCTTGAGTACAGGCTGGGGTACATTTCTTTTGGGGGCGGTGGGTGGAGTGAACACTTGTACTCCCCGGTATCCCTTCTTGCCCCGGTTTGCAACTCTGGCTCCCAGCGTGCAAGAGAAGGTGTTGCAGGGATGGTCACGCTGCCGTCTCTCCAGCGTCCGGCAACTGTTCAAGGCCTTGAAGGCCATGACCGGCTGGACCGTTTACTCCAAGGTCTCTCCCTCTCTTTCATTGTGGATTTTTCATCATACCCTAGTACTTTCACTAAGGTAGAAGGCTCCAAAACCATCGGGGTTCTAATTCCAACAAAATCTAGGCACATTATTCATCCTAAACACTAAATCTAGGTAGACCATAGATAGCTTATTATTTTGGTCAACACCCAATAAGAGCTTTATGATGTGCTTAGATTTGTGTTTTAAAAGAAATGCATGGTTTAGATTGTGTTGGAATTAGAACCTTGTTGGTTTTGGAGCCCTCTACCTTAGTAGGAAAGGTGGCACTTCCCAGGGGAAAATCACTGTGCATGCGTGGAATTGGGCACCACTTGTGTGGGCATCTTCTTTGGCAGTGTCACCTTTTCTACTAGTGTTTGCATTCAAGCGTGTCAACCTAATTCTCAGCTAGAGGAGGAAACCCTTGATCTTGGTTTCAGAGTGCGCTTTCAAGACCCGAGAAACTAGGGTTTGTTTGTGAAAAGACCGTTCCATTTAAGCTATAATATATATATATATATATATGAAAAAGGGTTCCTTAGTGGTTGATCTTATCGAGCCTTATATTTTTACAAATACCCTAAGATCCGATAGAACTTTGTAGCGTGGGTCTTCTATAGTACTATTCATCTCTCCTAATGCTACACTATTTGTGTATGAACCTAATGCTCACTACTAGTTTGTACTATAAAGGACACGGAGTAGAAATTAAACCTAAGGTTTCTTTCTTGCTTTAAAAACCCATGTTCATGTTTTCAAAGTACTCTTTGAACGTCTTACAAAACCGAGCAAATAGGATTCATGGTAAGACCGTCCCACATTAGTTCTAATCAAAACTTTACGGAAAAGGGGTCGATCTCATAGAGCTTTGGTTTTTTATAAATACACTAAGATTTCACTTCAACTCCCTTTATCTAACAATGACATTCTTCACACTTTTCACACTTAAAAACGATTTGACTTTTAATATGTCTATTGCCTAAGCAATCATATCAAGGAGGTGGAAGTGTACTTTGTAGCCTAGGTCCTCTCTATATACACTCCGGCTTTGTCCAAAAATAACTATCTTAGTTTTTGGCATGTTTTAACTTAATGCTTTTTTTTTCCAAAAAGAAAATTGTCCCAATACTCAAAAAATGATAATAGTGGTATGTAGCTTTTGTGTCACTCTCATTGTCCGCCCCGGTTGAAGTAGACAAAGTTTACATTTGAAGTAACCAACATAGGACAAATATTGCAAAAAAAAAAAAAGGACAATTATTTTTGGAAAATATATATATTTCAATGTGTTTTGGCATCCTACATTGCCCTAATCCAATTGATTGCATTTTAGTGATTTTCAATATGTATACTATTTTTTGTGCCCTAATAATGCAGAATGTTTTGGAATCAGATCAACGAGCAAGGCGAGAATCCGGCATGGAAAGCGATAGGGTACTCAGGAGTGGCGCCGGAGGTCCGGGCGAGGACGGAGGCAGAGTACAAGCAAGAAAGGCCACTGGGAGAGCATCACATCAACGCTGGCAAGGAAGAAAGTGCAAAGCTGAAGCAGATGCTCACGTTCAAGGGCTTTCGTGTTGTGGAAGAGATGGCTCACAGCTTCACATCGCAAGCGGCGAGCCTGGGCTACTCCCAGAATGATACCAACAACATCTATGTGGAGTGTGATGCAGTCGTTGTGGGGTCGGGCTCGGGCGGGGGCGTCATGGCCGCCGTGCTCGCCAAGCACGGCTTCAAGGTGGTGGTGGTGGAGAAGGGCGACTACTTTGCGGCTCAAGATGTCACCACCTTGGAGGGACCCGGCATGGTCAATTTGTATGAAAAGATGGGGTGTATGGCCACCGACGATGGCGGTGTGGAACTCATCGCCGGCAAAGCCGTCGGTGGAGGTAAATAACCCTCTCAACTCTTAAACTTCTTTACTTTTTATCCCTTAAAGGACAATGCCAACCTCACAGGCTTTATAATATTTTGGGAGAATCTTGTTCATAAGTTCTATTCTATTGCACCAAATGGGGGTTTTAAATGTCAAACCGAGCACCTTTGAGTGATTTATACTTCTTTAGAATAGTACCAAAGTGAATTAAAAAAAGTATGATGCTTAAAGTGGAGTTTAAAAGAGATTTTTTGTGTGGAATCTTGAAAGCTTATGTTCTTTAAGGGTTAAAAGATATACTAAGTCCCACGGGTTTACTTTTTTTGGGGGGAGAATCTTGCTCATAACTTTAATCCGTTGAACTAAATGGGTTTTTTTGAATGCCAAAAAAAAAACATATTTAAAGCATCTATACTCTTTAGGATAGAACCAAATAAATTAAAAAGATAATCATGCTTAAAATGGAGTTTAAAAGAGATTTTGGGCGTGGGAATAAAAAAGCCATGTCCTTTAATCTTGCCACCTAGAATTCCAACTTTCTCATTGTGACATTATATATTCTTCCATTAAAATTTAGGATAGATCTAGATTCTAGTTTTGTACAATTGATAACCTTATTAAACAATTGGGTTGGGGCTTACGTTTTACAGTTGAATGCCATTCCAACTTCAAAATCTCATAAATAATTCCATAGGAGTCTGAAAAATATGAATCAAAGTGGATTAGATGTAGTTTCTATTTACCTTTCAAAGAAAATTTACCAAAAAAATGTTTTTCTCATCCAAATAGTTATATTAGTTCTAAAAGAGACAATTTTAGCAAACTAACAAATCAATAAGATATAAGTTAATATTGGAAACTGTGCAATGTGCTTGTGGTACATTCACACTTGGTATTACGAGTGATCTTAGCAAAATGAATGTAGTCCAAAGATGTACACTACTCTTAGCCCCGAAAGGACCAAGGATGCATGCTTTTAAAATGTCAAATTTCAATTGATCATATTGTGAAAAATAAGATTTAGATAAGATCAAATAATATATATTACCATAATTAGTGAAGAACATTCCATGTGTTGATCAAAAAATAAATAAATTTGAACAAAAAGAAGTCACATAGAATTTACTCAAAATTGCTAAATTTATAAAAAAAATGAAGCCCAATTTGGACTTCTAGCCAAGTGAGAACATACCTGTAAGGACAACTTTCCATGTAGAACTTGAACCCGCAAGTTGATGTCATGCAGAGCATCTTTGCCCAAAATTTAAGGTCCCTCATCAATACTTTTACCATGTGGCATTACATATTTGGTGTAGCAAGCCCTTCTGAATAGAGTTTCATGCAAGACCAAAACACCTGTATGTCAACCTGAATCACTATTAATACATCAACCTTCCTGTTGATATGACTTCACACATGCAAGTTTAGGCTCTACATGGAAAGTCATTCTGAGGGTGTTATGTTGTACCAAAAAAGTTGGCCCTGAGTATAATGGAAACATAACATCCAGTAGCCTTCATGCCCACTGCCTTCCCTTCATGCACTTTGCTCATCACCTTGAGTCTCCACCTGTCCACTTAGCTACTGATGAAGTACCGTTGGGTGTGAAATATTCCACACCATCAACTGTACAGCCAAGACAGGGCCAGTGCATGCTAATGAATGTTTGTTTCCTTCCTTTCCTGCAGGGACAACGGTGAACTGGTGCGTGTCGTTCAAAACGCCGGAGCACGTGCGAGACGAGTGGGTGAAGGAGCACGGGCTGGAGCTCTTCCACAGCGAGCGATACGACCTGGCCTCGCAAGCCGTGTGGGAGCGGCTGTCGGTGCAGCCCCACGTTGACGAGCACAGCTTGCAGAACACGGTGCTGCAGGAGGGCTGCCACAAACTGGGCTTCCAGTACGCCACGCTGCAGCGCAACTGCTCCCCCGATCACTTCTGTGGCTGGTGCAGCTATGGATGCCCCTCCGGCAAGAAGCAGTCCACTGCCGAGACCTGGCTCGTGGACGCCGTCGCCACGGGGAACGCCGTCGTCTTGTCCAACTGTGATGCACAGCACGTTTTCCATGGTGAGAACTTGCCACCTTCATTTCATGCATATAATTTTGGTAACTGCACATAATTTGGTAATCCACCCCACTCTATTCTGTGCCACTACTCCCTCCGTTTCAAAATAAGAGTCCACTTTTTTGGCATTAACGTTTTCTTTGCCAAAAGAGTCGTCTCAATACTCAAAAAATGGTTTATCTTTAATAGTAGTATGTAGCTTTTGTGTCACTCTCATTGTCCACCTTGTTTGAAGTGGACTGTGCTCACGTTTTGAAGTATAAAACATAGGACAAAAACCAGGAAAGAAAAAGTGGATTCTTATGAAACAGAGGGAGTAATAGTGTACATATCAAAATTTCAAATGTAAGACATTGATGCATAGTAGTAGGGGTGTCACACCTTTTCCGAGAAGTTTGACTCCTTGAAGATTGAGAAACTGGGGAGAGAATCGTACAGCCAATCCTAGTTGTGTGAAGAATGAGAATGGTCATAGCTTCTTAATCTTCTCCATGGCTTTTCAATCTCCACGTCTTCTCATTCTTCACGCCCGGAGGAGAAGAATGAAAGAATAGTCCTTCACAATTCAAGGAGAAAGTGCCATGTACGTATTCTTTGAAGATTGAAAATGGGAAAAAAAGGTGTGATCACAAAATGGCACACATAGTCACATGGCACAAAGAGAGTGATTTGGCTCTTTTCAGAGGGGTTTACATGCGTTGCATTAAACATCCTCCATAGATCGTTTTTGGAGACCCGTCATATTGCACATTCGACCTAGAGACTTTGTGCATGGAAACGCCTTCCATTGTGCATGTATTCCTTTCAACCCATGTTCCAACCATTTTTTGATTTGCATTTGTTGTCCTACAGAAGACCACGTGGCACAATACAGTTTCATCCCTAGTTGGTTTCTTTACTGTGTTAGGACATTTAGTGCAACATGGTTTACATAACACCACATATATATTTTAAATAATGTGATTCTACGATACTATTTATTTTGAAGAGATTTGTGATTCTTACCTTCAGTTTTGAAATGAGGCTATGTGTGATTCGTAACCTGGCGGGGTGGCTTGCGCAGGTGAGAATCCGGATGGGAAGAAGGGAAGGAGAGCACAGGGAGTGGTGGCCAGCCTTGGGGACGGCCGGAACATGTTCATCAAGGCGAATGCAACGGTGGTTTCGTGCGGCGCTTTGATGACGCCGGTTCTGCTCCTCCGAAGTGGGCTCCGGAATCCCAATATTGGCAAGTATCTTCGGCTGCACCCTGCCAGCTCCAGTTGGGGCTATTTCCCTGAAGGAGCTTGGCCAAAAGGAAAGGCGTACGAGGGCGGCATTATGACCGTGTATTCGCCTGTTACTTTGAGGAAACCCACCGAGTATGGAGCTCTTCTTGAGACTGGAGTGTTCCATCCTGCAGCTTTTGCAGCATTCTACGCTTGGCGCTCTGGTAAGCATTCTTGATACAAGCCGGCTTCACGGTAGGAAAAGAGAGCGAAAAAAAATTAAATACAATGCTATTGGGGGAGTTGCACAAGGGGTTGGGTTGAAAATTTTAGGTGCTCTTTGTATAAGGGAAGGCACCGAGTGGAGGAGGTTCCACTAGTAGGATTTTGGTCCTTTAAAACTAGTTCTTTGTGACTTACATGGTCCTTTGTGACTCAATTCTTTAGAGAAGAAGTCGTTTTGGACTCTTTTAAGGCACAAAAGACCAGCTATAAAGAACCAAAATCCTACTAGTGTTCCTTGATTTGAGAACGGGTGCCCAAAAATCAAGGAACCCCCGACACAGTGGAATGTGTGTTTCAACTGGAACATTGCATTCCACGTCTTCATATTTCACTCCCCACCACAACGTGTACTTCTGTTCAGGATTTCAACAAAGAGGAATTTTTTAAAGTGTTTTATGAGTTGAAAATAGTTTCAAACAAAGGTCACACAAGGAGAGTAATTGCAATCATTAAGAAAAAAAAAATCTCAATCGTGGTTCCCCTCCCTTCATTAAACATTTACACTATTGCATTCAACGGTACCTTCCCTCACTGTTCAACTCAAACCGATTTCAACCCAACTCTCTATGCGGCTCCCCACATCATACAATTCTATAGAATGTTATGAAAAGGAGTGCGTGAGTTTGATTGTTTTTGAAATTGTGGTTGTTTTATGGACAGGGGCTGATGGCAAAGAGCGCCTGTTACGCCATAGCCGGACTTCACATGTAACAGTTGTCACCCGGGACAAAGGTTTCGGCACTGTGACGCTAGATAAACAGCAACATCCTATCTTCAGCTATCACATTTCCAAGTATGATGAGGAGAGTTTGGTAGCTGGTCTCGTTCAGAGCTTGAGGGTGCTCGTGGCCGCTGGGGCTGTTGAAGTCGGCACCACCCAGTTGGATGCAGAGCGTTTCTACGCAAAGGGTAAGCACCGATACCAACACTTCTCACCTTGTTTTCTCCTGTTTTTTTTAGCCCTTAACCCCTAAAAGATCAAGATGTTCAAATTGGGCCTCGTGTTTTTTTTAAGCAGTTATCCTTCCAAGTTGTAGAACATTTCATTACAAATCTCTAAGATCAACACATGAAATAGGTTTTTTTTAGTCGAAGTAAAAATTTGAATTATTCATAATCCAATTCTTATATTTTGAAGAACTACTCCCTTCATTTCATAATAAGAGTCCAAAACCACATATTTTCTTGCGTCAATTTGAGAGTCCACATTCATTGTATATTTATGCCGGCTTCCTATATAATGACTCCTACTCATTTATTATGTTGCCTTCTTTCATTGACTTCCTACATTTTTCATCTCTTCCTATCAAGACATACAATTCAAAAAATCACCATTGCATTTCATCCCTTTCAACTTGGGCTCTATTTCTGCCTTAAATCTCAAATTTTTCCTGCAAAGTAGACTCTTATTATTATGAAACGGAGGGAGTAACTCAATCGTGAATTGTGTTGTGTAGATGCGTCTACTTCGGAGATTGAATCTTACTTAGAGAGGGTGAAGCGGCGTGGCGCAAAGGAAGACTCAATCCAACTTGTTTCAGCTCACCAATTAGGAAGTTGTCGAATGGGCACAAGTCCAACTTCTTCGGCAGTGGACCCAAAAGGAGAGATGTGGGAAGCGGAGGGCCTTTTCATTGGAGATGGTAGTGTGCTTCCGACATCCTCCGGTGTGAATCCCATGGTAACCATTCAATCCATTGCTTATTGCACGGCTGATTCCGTGGTGCAATATTTGAAAAAAAATTGATCTCAAATAAGTTTCTTTTTTTGGTACATAACATTCAGTAGCATGCACTATTCCTGCCTTGGCTCTATAGTGGATGGTGTGGAATATTCCACACTCAATAGTAGTACTTCATCACTAGCTAAGTGGACAAGTGGAGGCTCAAAGTGCATGAAGGCTACTGAATGTTATGTGACTTACGGTTGGCTACCCCCAACCAAACCATCATCCACCAAAATAATTTTGTTCATACATAGTGTATCATTATTACACTAATAAGGTTATCAAATCTTGATTGTGTCTTTATTAGAGTGAAGATTATGTCTTCCTAGGAGGATATCATAGAATCAATGTGGTAGCGGATTCTAAAATTGGGGTTATGATCAAACGAGATAATCCTACGCAGCAGTTGGTCTCTTTTTGGAGAAGGGATTATTTTTATTACTCATAAAAGAGCATGCGCCCAAGGTTGTTTGGTAACCTCTAACAGTAGAATGATTTTGCATATATATGATTCTAATAGTCATGTATCAAAAGTCAACTTCAACAATTAAAGAATGAAGCTAATGCTTTTTAAGGGTTGTTGAGTACATTTTAGTAGTACGTTTTACGAAGAATCTAGCTTAGTTTTGCTATAATTTTTTTTATTTTAAAAGCATTGACTGAAGGTGTCAGCAACCAGCAACGCAATTTCATCATTTAGAATTATTGCTATTGCTGTGATGAGCAATATCGTCACAACAATAATCTCATGCAATGAACACCATGGATACAATTGACCATGGAGACCACCCAACCCACTTTGGATGTTAGGTCGACCTACCATGTGAACAACGCTTTAGTTCTATAACTTCATCTGACATGATTTGGAAGTTTGTTATCTTGGTTTTTTTTATTTGATTCTCTTGTTCATGTTTAGTAGTGCATGTATAGTAGTGTATGATCTTGATCAATGTATTAACATCTTTTAATTTTAACATAAATTTTTGTCCTAAAGTACAAACGGATAAGTCACTCACTTAAAATTCACAATAATTATGTGAGTTCTTTCTTGATATGAAAAATTGCAATGGAGAGGTGTTGACATAGGGCAACTGCATCACTTTCATTTTAAAAAATTTAACCCAAATTTAATTTAATTTTTGAAGTCACACACCCTTCAAAATCTCTTTTTTGAGTGTTCATTATATGATTCAAAAACATACTATAATCTTGCAATTTCACCATTGAATGATTCTCTAATTTTGGCAAATTGTCTCCACCCTAACTGAGAATACAATTGTTCAGTTACTTTTTAATTTAATCCATTCTATTTTTGATAGTATCAATCACAGTGGAAAAAAGTACTGAATTCTTGTGCACACAACTACAATACCCTAGGCACTAAAAGGTTAAGAATGTTATGATCCTAGAGTTCTAATAAAGTGGACTCTAACCAGTTCCACAAATACAATGTAGCATCAATTATACCATAATATTCTTTATCAAGTTTGAAATATCCCATGTTAAAATAATGGAAACTAACACAAATGTGTTAAAAGTAAGATTTCCATTGTTGAACTAGTAACTGATAACAATTGAGTATATTTTCTATTATTAATTAATTAATTATTTATTGAATCTTATTGGCAAAAAAGTTGAGGAAATATCAAAATTTATTTCAAAGTATCACTTACAAGTGTACCAAAATCAACTTTTAGGATTTCATAGGATCTCATTTTTTATTTTACACATTTTATGCAATCAATATCTATATTTTATTTCACTTTTGGATTCAAATGTAGGGATCACTTTTGAAGCATGGTCCATTATGGGTGTATATATATATTGTGATGCAAAAGTGATATACTATAGTTTCCTTGAAATTTAAACCTAACATTATGTATAATTTACGATATGTCATTTATATATAAGTCATTGAATTTAGTATATCATAGCAAATCACTGCATAGCTATAATGTCTCCTTTTGGTGTAAATTCCGTTCATTCACCGCGGGCTCCAAAAACATTGTCAAAGTTGTTGACATACATAACAAATGGCAAGCCATTGTGTGGATTAGTGTAAGAAAATAAATTATCTGCTATAACATCTTGAAACATGATATTATTTGCATGCAAGAACCACATGTCCAATGTTAATTCTCAATTCCCAATGGCCCTTTGTCGAAAGAGGACCGAACTTTCTATCTCAATGCGACACGTCTGGCAAGGGCCTTTCATGGGCTTCTTTTTCATCTGCTCATGAAGAACACCCCACCTTGTTGCAAAACCAATCCATACAAATTCTTACCTAAATTATAAACCTTCATAACATAACTCACAGGTCAATTTTGGATACATCTAGAATCAGCACTTTGAAAATTCATAATTTATTCATACAAAGAATACATACTAAGAAAATTTGAAATCCTTTTTCAATTGCGAACAAGACCCAACAAAAAACTAAGATAGTTTAGTAATAGGACCATGCTCAGATGCTTAGGTGGGTTACCTTACATGTTTTGCCTCAAGCACCCTCTGCAATTTCCTGGAAGTAAAAATACAAAGTTTTCTGATGCTCCATCCATTAGTCCAATAGTAGTTAAATGTCAATAACATTATAGCAGGCTGTCCTAAACCGGACGACGTTGGTTGATTCTCGTTGGCGATTCTAGCTCTTCCCACAACCTCCATGCGCATTGCACTACAAATGTAGCATAAACCACAACATATCAAAGATGTGCGTCCAATGTTTTGAAGCTAAATCCAATGAAACAAGGAATTGGGGCGAAGTGAGGTCGGATGTTCTAAAACCACCAACTTCAGAAATATGGCCTCATTTTAACAAGGTTGTTTATGAGAAATACTTTTCGGTCAATTGGAAGAAAATTTCTCACAGAATGCACAAACTTTCACAACTTAATTTCCAATATTCAAATTGGTACAAATTTTCAAAGCGAAAAGAACTTTGTGACCCAAACCAAACCTCTAGGTTTCCCCATGACCACACCTGTGATACTAATTTTCACTCATAATGATACCCAAAACCACCAACTACTTTGCAATGCTTGGCATGCCATCGGTTTACTTGAATAGTGAAATTGGTGGTTTGGAGCCTCAACTGTGGTGGCCCCAAGAAAACTCTCCATGTCATAGTTGTGGGGAGGTGGTGGTTTTAGGCCCTAAAAGAAAAAAAATCTGGTAGTGAAAACACCTGCCGATTGCTTGATTCTGTGATGAAAGACTTGAAAAAATTACCAGTCTGCCAAGATTTGACGTATGTAGTGTACCATAACTACTTAAACGGTGAATAATTCTATCATTATATACTATGTGCAATTGTAGGAGGTTTCAGCTTCGCCAATTATCAGCAAACCAGCAAGGCATTTTCGCCCTGTAAGTGTTGCTGGGGATCATTCTTAGCTTTCAAGGCTATCATGAAACAGAAGAGAAGCATGGAAGACTACTGGTATTAAGCCAAAGACTGCAAAGAGAAAGGATGAGAAAGTAAGAACCACTTGACAGAGATGAGAAGCTGAACAACCCATTGAATAAAAAGCGTTACGGGAGAAATTAATTACCCTGGCAGTTCTGTAAGTTATGGCACAGGAAAGGGTGGAGTCCAATCTGAAAATTGAACGAGGTCATGGTTCACCAGCGAGGCATTATGCAGCCAGAAAGTGTGATGAGATGAGTGAAATGCTCGGACTTTTCGTTGAAGCTCCCAAAGAATGCCTGTCATGGCAGTGCAGCCTTCACTGTCAGGAGCATATGTGAATAGACACCGGATAGCTCGACCTCGCGCCAGCATCTTCTCAATAACATGCTCTGCAAACAACATATTACACCAAGACTCCTTAGCCTTCCAATTCAGAGCTAGATAACTGTATTCTTTATACAGTACATAGCGCGGGAACATAAAGTTATCACACTGCTGTTAAGACCCTAGAGAATTCAAATCCTACCCCAGAATGTAGCTTTTCATTGGGAATGCTTAAAAAACCGTAGGGGCATGTACCAGGAATGGAACGAAGATAGGTCAGAAGCTCCTCATCTATGCGACTGCTTGGCCACTTTATCGAGAATTCTCTGTAGTCCAACACATTCTGAAATGGAAGCTCAACTTCATCGGACAATATCACTGGAACACACTCCTGCAACAAACGTTTTATCTTATGTGAAGATCTATGATTTCGTATAGAAATATCACGTACAGTGCAGAGTCAGCCCCAAGAATTCATGGTTTTAAAAAAATGATCATATTGTGAAAAATATAATTCAGATGGGACCAAATTTCATATCACCAGAATCAATGAAATATGTTGGTCAAGAAATTAATACAATTGACCCCTACATGACTAACTCGAAACTGTTGAAAAAGCATAAGGGCTTCTTGGTCCTTTAGGAGTTAACCATCTGCAGTTTCACATCGTTGACAAAACGAACTTCTAGGATTGAAATATTTTACCACAAAAAAGGCTTCGTAGAAGCGAAGGGTCCACGAGGATTCACCACGAGGAGCCAGGCAGAACTTCGCGTTTCGCAGGTGCTTGTAGTAGGCTATGCGTTCCAGTTTTGCTGCCCCTTGAAACGCAAGTTCGGGAGCTTCCAACTGCACCAAAAAACCTCAACGCACAATCAGTGCCTAATGAACCTATTTTTGAAGATGTAAATGTGCTGCTAACTACGGAGTTCAGACGGGAAGATGTTAACCTCATTGGGAAATTGCTTGGCAAGCTGAATGAGTTGGAGCCGCCCTTTCTTTCCCTGTGCTCGTCCCAAATAGTTGGCCACATATTGCCGCTTGGACAATGCTAAAGGTGCAACACGCGAATTTGCAGTAAAAATCCTTGTGTCGACAAATCCTGGTATGATGATATCCTTCCACGTGTTGAATGAACTGAACCCCTTTTTATCTGTCCTGTCACCCTGCACATCAGTGGTTCAAAACTCGCATGCAATGGAATAGCCGGGCGTACAAAGAAGGCAACCTTACAGCAGAGACACCCACCTCCGGAGTGAGAAATATAGACCGGTTGAGAAAAGCAGGCCAATCTTTCACCAAATGCGCTCCTGCTCCACTGTATACAATGAGGTTGATCAGCTCTAAGACACCAATAATTTCTTTCCAGATTGAGGTCTGAAGTGTAGTATCACCAACCATTCAAAAGTGAAGAATTACGAACCTTGGAAAGACAAAAATATGGTCCCGTCCGCCTGAGCGATGAAAGTAAGGCATTTGCTTCAGAACCTGCAGCAAATCTATGATCATATCTATCAGTCTTTAGAGGTGTAGTTGTAATAAATGCCAACAAGAAAGTAATTAAGCTATAGAAAGAAAACAGAGGGAATTATAACATCCTAACCTTGAGAAAATATTCATTGACTTGTTGCTCATTCAATCCTCTTGGAAAGATGCGAACACATTTCACGTATGCAGGAACAAAGAAGAAATCGGCTTGGGTCTTGTTTAATGTCCGATACCTCGACTCCAGCAACAATTTGTGAATCTTCACCTGTTGTCACACAGGGCCGGTTACTATGATCCTATCAAAACCTGCGCATTAATTTAAATATTATACTTCGCATGTAATCAGCTTTCCCATGCTAATCAAGATGGTCAAACAAATCGACACAGTGGACACTCTCGCCCCTTCAAAAAAATTAAAAATGGGATTGGCTCTCACTACCTTGTATTACTTTGTGATGCACGCATTATCTTCATATGCGTTCAACTAAAGAGTTTTCTATTTTATGCATCTCTTCACATATCATTTGGTTTCACGAAGTGCAGTGGAATTAACTTGTAGACGTTTTCCTATTTACATTTTATTTTTTTGGAAACAAACAATGAGCGTTTCATTGCAAAACTAAACAATCACAGATCCAGACAGAGAACTGCCGGCAAGAGAAGAGAAACCTCTTTACATCTTTGAGGCATTGGCCACCTGGAGGGTGGAAGAAGCTCATTTGTTCATTTCACTTGCTTGATGCGTCAAGGCAAGGTGGTTGATAGAAGGGATGCATGCTGCCCTGTACTTTTTGTTTCTTAATAAAGTGGACCAGGTACCACATTAATTAATTAATGCATCGCGCATCACACTCAATGTAAAGAAGAATGAGCAATACCTGGGTTCCCCATTGCCCTTTGACACAAGCCGAGGACGCAATGGAATGATCTCTCCCACTGACAAGCTCTCGGAGCCCTTCCACCTCTTCAACATCGTACACGTAAATGTGCAAACGGAGGTGTGCACCATCCGGCCATCTCAATTGCTGCCCCAGAATTTCCACCACAGAGCTTCGGTGTTCGCCATAGCCAGCTCCTGAATGCACACATTGGCAAGTAGGAGCCTCCAGAACCAACTTTGTGCCTAACAATTCGCCACCGAGTTCATCAATGCTCAACCAAAAGCTCCAGCAATGGTAATAAACTCCCATGTGTTTTTTAAAAACAAAAAGATAATTAAAAAGCTCAGGATTAGGGCAAGAAAAGCGTACAAGAGTATGTGAGAATCACAAGCACCGCCGCTCCGAAAACTTGCAACGGTGTGAAAAACCCTGCCACTCGTGATGAAGTCGTCCGCGGCTTGCCATTCCACATTGCTGCAGATTTCTGAACCCTAAACATGAAGTTTATATATTGGTGACAAATCTCCTAGCTCTGCATTTTCCACAACATCGTGAGCAGCTGCGTACGAGGGATCAATTGTTCAAGTACTAACACGATTGATGAACTGTTGAACTACTAATTAACACGATTGATCGATTGTTGTGTGCTGCGAGATTGAAATCGGTGACGTGCCCAGCTCGGATCGATCACTGTGGAATGGAATTCCGGCTGTGAATTGGAACATATGATTTGAAGAAAGATGCAGGACACAAATAACCCTAATTCTTTGTGTGCATGGATCACAGATCTAACCCATTTGAATACAGTAGCCGTCCTTGCTTGAGTACAGTCGGTGAGGCCCTTTAGAACAGGGTTTTTTTTCATTTTAGGGTTTAGGGTGGTTTTTAAGTGAGACCATTGTAACATTGCCACGACATTTGTCCATATATGGATTATTCCTTAACAGCTAGTAATTATACAACACCAGGCTATGTCCAACGGGAATATCCAACGGAACAAACAACCAAAACCAATCGACCGATCAAGCTGACAAACTCCAATCGAACAGCAAATTTCAACAGACTATCCCATCGTAAGAATCAAAAAGTATAACTCATATATGAAGCTGCAAGTTCTAAGCGTAGATATCAAATTAAAGAGAATGCACAATCTGAATGGATTTCATAGGACTTCAGCAAATGAACTACGAGCACCATAAGCACTTCCAAGAAACCAAGATACGAGCCCGGACACTTGAAATCAACAGCCATCACTCAAGCATTCAGGATTACTCTTGAGCGAGTAATTGAACAGCACCAGGCGAGGACTCACAGCAAATTGCACATACACATATCAAAATCAATCGCAGCTTATACAAACATGAATTATTTGAAAAATCGAACCAGAAAATTCAATAGACTGTCAGTGACCGAACGGCAGCAAACTGATCTCCGACGAAATTGGCTCCAAGCAGCTCCGACAATGGGATGTCTCGCCACTTTCGTCACTTCGACGAAGTCAAATTTGGGCACCGAAAGTCTACGGGAATAGAGGGGCATATTCCGTTACTGCTCACCGAGTCAAAAGGAAAACCGACAGTCGGAGGCTCCCAAACCCCAGCACTGCCGCCCATCACTCCATCATTTCACGAGGGTTTGCAAGGTGTTAAACTTTCAAGGGCTTGTTTCTTTTTGTACTGTCGTGTTGTTCGTCGAACCACGCATCTCGAGTGTGCGCTCTCTTGCTTTCTACGGTCTCTTGCTTGCTTCGGAGGAGCTGTGCCGGAGGTAGCACTGTGGGCGTTGTCGTTGATGCTCTGGAATTACTGCTCTGCTTACGATATTCGATCACCTGGCGGGATCCTTACAGGTGAACTAGTTAGGTTCTTCGTCCTGTTATTGTTACTAAAAGCTATGAGTACAGCATAATCGCTTGAAGAAATCCAACTGATGAAGACAATTTATACAATTTCATTTATATTTTGCCACTTCAACATGACCTTCTAACTCTAGTGTGGAAACCATCCTCGACTTAGTAGCTTGTGCAATACTTAGTACCGTAGACTTACCATAGCTGGGTCGTCAGCCCACGAACAAACATTTAACATTTTTATTTTATTTTATAAATAAGGTTCGTTTTTCAAAAAATAAATTTCTTGATTTTCGTATTTTCGTCAAAAATTATTAAAAATGGCCCAAAATTGTCCAAATTAACTTAGAAATAGCAAAATATAGCTAAAATTAATATATTCTATGTTTGCTTTTTGGTCGTCATAATTTCCAATTTTTTACATTTTTTTATTTTTTGGATTCATTGTTGGCAACCCAACTGTGATACTATGGTACTTTCTTATCTAATAGGGTTATTTTACCAAAAGAAAATGTGAAAGTTTAAAGACAAAGAAGAAGATGAAGAAGGAAACAAAATAGACAAAGAAAGTGATGTAAAAAGAGGGTGTTGCACAAAGAGTTCGTTGAGTTTTTGAACCGGATTGAGTGTTTTCAATCAAACTCAACCGAACCGAGGGTTGCAGCAGGGGTTGCGTTGGAATTGGGTTTTGTTGAACACCATAGAACAGTGGTAAATTCTCTAACGAGGAAGGGGGACGACAATTGAAATTTATCTCAAGCGTGGGAGTACGCTTGAGGGTTTTTTTCAAGGGTTAAAATTACCCTGTGTTGTTCAACGTTGAATCCAATTTCAACTCAACCCCTCTGCAGCTCCCCCGAGAAGATTGAGGGAACTGTAAGTTTGATTGGCACTCTGTTAGAACTCGTCTTTGGCGGAACCCTGGCTAGGTTAAGTTGACTTCTTCTTTGCCACTTCTACGTTCGAATTCTCGGCACTCGAACTGGTAAACTCTCTCATCTCTTCCTATTTTGTTCTCTATTCTTCACTCTCTTTGCGCTCAGAGATAGATAGATAGTAACTCTGGTCCTCTTTCGAAGGCCGGCGTGAATAAAGTGTCCGTTCGTAATGTCAATGACTCAGTGCCCACGAGACAAAGGATCATTGGAATAAAATCTTTGCGCTCATTTCCAATGCGTTACAACGATGTGGTTAGAATGATGTCCAAATCTCACTCTAAGTTAACAAATATTCAGAGATAACAGTCATGTTTTGTTGGCCAAAAATTTTGGAGGCTTGTAAGAAAGCAAGCTACGCATCCTCATTTTGAGGATTGTTTTGGATCGTTCCAGGTTGTGTTGAAGTATTTCAAAAAAGAAAGATCAAAGTAGTTTTGGGACGTACCAGTATCAAATTATTTTGGATTGTTTGGAGTCAATTGTAGATGACCCGTTTTTGACCTTTTTCTTCCCTTCCTTCACAAATTGGAATCTGCGCCTTGATTCTTCCACAAAATGAAAAGTGGCCATGTAATGGAAGCTGACTATGATTTCCAATGTAGCCTTAGTTGCTCAACCCACTTCGGAGAACTTGAAGTTCACGTCTTTTTGACTAAACCGAAAGGAAGTATGGGACACCATCTTATACCATTACATCAGTGACATTGGCACAATCATAATTTTTCTTATTCAAGTATAATCACTTATATATCGATTAGAATTTTGTGTGTCTACAATTTATCATGCGAAGAAAAAAAATGATCAATTGAAGAGGATTGTCTCAATTTCGGCTAGTTAGTGTTATGAAGGACTTGGATGAGGAATCGACCTAGTTTTGTTTTTGACGGAAATGAATTCAATGGTGATGTTTTCAAGGAGATGGAATAATTGAAACATGGAGGAGGGGAGCACAAGTGCGTCTACAAGTGATAGCGACGGACTCAGGTTAGAGCTAGCTGTGATTTGTGATTTCTTGCATCATTGCTAATTTAAACAAGAATCAAACGTCTTTGCCACATCTTAGTTGCATACCACAAATTGTGTTTGTGATTGGCACAAATCTAGAATCAACGTCTTATAATATAATGTATAATTTCTTAAACTTCAATATTTTATGGTTTAGAATGTATGTTTGGGTGCACAGGAATTATACTCTACAACCAAAGCATAAGGTGTTTTTGAGCCACAGTGGTGCTCAAAAAGGCTTTGTGGAACAATTGTGTGTGGACTTAGAAAGATATGACCGCCATCCATTTCTAGACAAGCGTAGGGATTCCTTGCCAATTGGAAAGGATTTCCCAAGCCTCATCTTCCAAGCTATCGAACAATGTGAAGTTGGAGTGGTAGTACTATCGGAAGAATTCTTCACTTCAAAATGGCCCATGTTGGAGTTGGTGGCAATGAAAAATGCCAAAGAGAGAAATCCAAGCTTCACCATAGTTCCAATATTCCTTGGTATTACACTTTCACAATGTCTCGATAGAGATAACCAAAAGAGATGGTTATCAATATGGCACGATTGGGAAAAATGTGATAGCAGAATTGACATTGAAGATTGGAAAAATGCCTTGCAATTGTTTCGCCGGACAAATGCTTTGCAGTACAACCATGAATTGGGTGAAGTGAAATTCCGAGAAGAGATAGTAGAAGAGATTTGTAAGATGGTTCCTTCAGAGACAAGGTTGGAAGATTCGTATATTCAAGGAAGGTCTCGTTCATGCAAGGTGTGTACAAAAACAATCTTTGAGAATGATTGGTTCTTGTATGAAGCTACTTCTATGAAGCGATATTTTTGTTGAGATCAATTGGCAACAAGCTTGTGATTTGTGATTTTGTTCAAAATTCATCAACATGGGATCTAAATGGATGAGTCATTAATTATTTTGTAATCTTTATGATTTTGATCTAGTCTTGGAACTCGTGATTGTTTAACAGGTGATACGTGAAAAGATCTAGCAATCAGGAGTGTGTGCGTTGTATGGAGTTCCCGTAGTAGGCTTATATGGAGTCGGAGGTATTGGAAAAACAACAATATGCAAGGCTATGTGTAACGATTTATCCAAGGAATATCGAGGCAAAGTTGCTCATGTTGAATTGGGAAGTCAAAGTGAACTTGAATTGTTGAAAGAAGTGTTACGAAGGCTGACAAACACGAACCATCATTTTTTGGGTGCCTTCAACGTCGATGAGGTTTGACAAAAATCCTTTACTATGGAAGCATGAATAAACTTTACATGTTCAACATGCGTGATTCATTTTAGAGGAGTTGATAGTCTACATTATGTTGTTCATAAGTAGGTAGAGAGATTTAGAATGACATTGGATTGTTGTTCTACTCTGGTCATTCTAGGTTGTGTTGAAATATCCTAACATTTCAATGTCGTTCTAGGATGGTATGAAGAAATTTATACTCACAATCAATGACCTTTTAGACACCAATCTGCCTTCACTTGTAACTATTTACATTTGAACGTACTTATGTGATTAATGTGCAGTGTCGCCACCACCTCATGAGAGGTATGTTGAATGCGGGAGTATTCTTGACCATAGATAATGTGTCAAGCGCAACAATGAACCAAGCTCTTACTCTTTTGAGAGCAAACTACGGACCTGGAAGTGTTGTACTTGTAACAGCACGTTCTCTAAACGAACTGACGTCATTGAGAATTGATGCAAGTCGATGCATGGAAATGCCAGAAATTCAAATTGAGGAAGCAAGGGCCTTATTCCTGAATCGTGCTGCATGTGTACTTCCTATCAACGTAGACGATGAGTTGATCTCGTCATGTGTTCAACATTGTTTTTTCCAGAAAGGAAATGGCGCAAGTTCCCATTACCATCCTTTGGCATTGCAAGTATTGGGTGAGCAATTGGGCTGTGTTGGATATGTTCCGGAACGATGGTGGGCGATTCTAAACGAAATTGACATCTTCAATCCTTTTCGAGAATCCCAACACCCTGTGTTCTCTATCTTGAGAAGAAGCTTTGACGCATTGAATGCCCAAGATCAGCTTTTGTTCATGGATGCAGCCATTTTTGTACCTGACAGAATTGGAAGCAATAACAAGTTTGTTTGTGCATGGAAGTGGAACGTTTTTGAATGGTTTGGTATGATACATGGAATTTCGGTTAACATTGTGATAGAACGGGTGAGTACTCTTTCATAATTCACATCGTTTATTTAGACTTAGAGAGTAAATAGAGGTGACGCATTTACCCCAAATTCAAGACTATTGAATAGTAATTTTATAGTTTTGTGTTCTAATTAGTATTTTATCCAAAATAAAGAGCTTATGATATATGGTTTGGAGATAGGAGTATACATAGGCCTTGCATTTTATATAATATAAAATTATATAGATATACAAGACAATTTTTGAACGTTTAGAGTGATTGCATTTGAATGGTAGAGCTTTAGAAACTCAAATACTCAATTATAGTTGCATAAAGACTATTTCTAATGATTTGAAAAGGAAAAGTATATATAAGTTTTTAGAGGAGGTTATCAATGCTCATGTTTCCTAGTTTTAAACAATTGTGCACCTCCAGTTTGAAGAGCACCCGTTGAAGGGTTTGCAGAGCATCACACTTGAAGAAAGAAAAGTTGTAGTATCTTGGGTTTCGTTCTCCATAATACAAAGCAGCCTATGGGTTCACTTGTTTTAATGGCTTTGCTGTTTCGTTGATTTGCAGTTGGAAAACCTAAAGAGGAAATCATTACTGGAGAATATAGGCGATGGCTTCGCAACAATCGGCATGCATGATCTGTGGCGAGAGTTTGCAAAATTAGAGACAAAAGTAGGCGAGTTTGAGAAAAGGCGTTGGATGTTCGAGTGGGACGAACACAATGTCTTGGAAGAAGCCAGGGTGATGACGGGGGATTCGTGGAGGAACCTCCGGAGGATGTATTTCCAGGAACAGGGTTTCATGAAACTCGAGGAGGTGGACTTTGATTGTTTCCCCAATGTGACCGTGCTAAAACTCAGTCGCAAGGATTTCAGTCCCGTTCAGCTAGATGTAAGCGGCCTGAAACACCTCAAGAGCTTGGAATTGGATTCGGGGAAGATGGTGGGGCTCCCAGAGAGGTATACAAGATATTTCCCACCGTCGTTCCGACTCGGTGGACTGTTGGAGCTGAGTTTTTTGCGATGGAGCTACGTTCCAGCAAATTCACGCTGCATTGACGATATAGGACAATTCACGAAACTCCAAGTGCTGGATTTATCCAGCAGTGGCCGGCTGCCTGACTTGAGAAACCTTGTTTTACTGCGTGTCGTTTGTTTTCACTTCAACCACACGGCAATAACCGTCACGGGCTTGAGTTCGAAGCACACCAATTTATGCTACTTGGATTTTGAAGGATGCATAGCGTTGCAGAGCTGCCGTGGTCTGGGTGAGTTGGTGGCATTGCAGGAGCTTCGGCTCATTGATTGTTCCAAGCTGAAAAAGGTGCCCAACTTACAGAAGCTCAAACGGCTGCGAAGACTGGATGTGAGTAATTCCAAATTACTCACCGCATTGCCGGGTTTGGGTGACTTGGTCAGTTTGCTGGAATTGGAAGCTGATGGTTGCAAGAAGCTTGTGGAGTTGCCAGACCTGCGCAACCTCAGCAACCTGCGGATATTAGTCTTATCAGGTTGCAAGCTCATCAAATCATTGCCAGGTCTAGATGAGTTGGTGTGTTTACAATCTCTCAAAACATTCGGTTGTACGAATCTCACTGAGTTTCCAGATATGCGTAAGCTCACGAACCTACAAGACCTGGTGTACTATCTCGATCGCCCTCTCCAATCGACTGCAGGATTGAGCGACTTGATCTCGCTTCAACATCTCTCTATATATTTTAGTGAGTTGCATGAGTGGCTAGACCTACGCAAGCTTACGAAGCTGGAAAAACTCTACATTGCTGAGTGGCATGTCCAAGGATTATCCAGTCTCGTAAATTGCGTGTTGTTGGAATCCCTCACTGTCCGAAAATGCAAGGGAGTGGGTGCGTTGCCGGATCTCCAGAAGTTGACTAGGTTGCATAAATTGGATTTGTCAAACTGCGAGTTTGAGGATATGTCGAGTTTGAGCAATTTGACAAGGTTGGAGGACCTACGCATCGTGGGTTGTGACAAGTTGGAGGCGATACCGGATCTCCGCAACCTTGTCAGGTTGAAAAGTGTGGACGTCCAGCGCTGTATAGGGTTGCAAGATTTTCGCGGCGTCCTTGCGTTGCGCAATTTAGAATGGTTGCACGCACCTGGCCATCCGTGGCTTCATGAGAACATGGGGCCGGACCTGGGCCAGCTGACGGGCCTCCACTACTTGGATGTGTCGTACGGCGGATTTGCAGATCTACAAGCCGTCGCCGCTTGCTCCCAACTGCAGTGCTTGGTTTGTCGCGGTTGTCCCATCAAGGAGCTCCCGGATTTGGCCAACTTCCCCAAGTTGAGGAGCGTGGATGTGAGTGATTGTGTCAACTTAACGAAGTTGACCTGCACGGGGCCCTTGAGTGCAGATCTACAAGCCGCGGCCGCTTGCTCCCAACTGCAGTGGTTGGTTTGTCGCGGTTGTCCCATCATGGAGCTCCCGGATTTGGCCAACTTCCCCAAGTTGGAGAGTGTGGATGTGAGTGATTGTGTCAACTTAACGAAGTTGACCTGCACGGGGCCCTTGAGTGCAAAATTTTGCTCTCTGAGCGTGCAAGGGTGCTGGAGTTTGAGAGCTCTGCCGGATCTCTCAAACGCGCGGGACATGATGAGGCTGAATGTGGCCAATAGTGGAGTGGTGATGACTCCCGAGTTCATTATGTTTGTGAAAGCACGCTGGCCTGACATTCTATTAGACACAGATTTCTCTGACTCCGAGTGAGGCTAGGGAAGCAGCTCCTCCACACTCAGTCGATCCATGGAGTTGCGTGAATGAAACTTGATAGATTTTCCGAAGGTCATAATGCTTCCAAATTACACGCACGCCCTTAGTTCTGCATTGCCCTTCTGTAGGTAGTAGAATACTTATCCAATTTTGATAACTGTACTAGTCCTCTAATTGAACAACTAATGGACCAAACATCCATATTCTGGATGATGAATCATAAATATGAGGAAGATCTCATTCATGAATCAAATCACATTTTGTAATCCAAAAAACTACTATCATGCAGGTAATTCTGTCTGCCATTTGCACTTTGAGCAAATTCTTCAAGCAAGCATACGAGCTGAATTTCCCTGGACTTCCTTTTGTGGTCAGGCTGATTTCTTAGGTTCGTGATGATCTTATTCATTGATTACTTGCAGTCATTGTGTTTCTAAGGTGATTTTTTTGTGAGTTAACTTTCTATAAACATCTATGCCTTTGATGCATTATTCAGATATGATAGGAACGAGAAATCCTGCTGATCCAGATTTTTGAATGAAGTTTCGAGTTCACACATTATTGTGTTGCGCAGTTTTCGTAAAGCGATAGTATCGCTGGCATGGAACTGCTCTGGGTGAGACATTACGTTGTTTAGTTATTTCTTTCTGTGCAGCTGGTCTAAGTAAACGACTTCTTTCTCTTGTAGAGCACTGCCAACCGACTGTGTTCCAATTGAACTGCTCAACACGACACACTGAGAAGCGGTATGTTCCCATTCTGTAGAATCAAGCTCTCCTTTGTTCCATCCATTTTGCTGCACGTTTGTTGACCCAGTATCACTACGTGTTTTCAAGTATGTGCTCATCGTCATTTGCTTCAGTATGCTATAAAATATAGCCCGTCTTTTGAGTGAGGTTTTCTGGCTCTTTTAAGCTCAACTCCAAATCATGATTTATGTTCGCAAATGCTCAATATCTGCATCAACTTATTCTTCGAACTCTAACCGGTGAAAGCTCTCGAGTTGAAGGGCAGAGTCAAGGGCGAGTTAGGTAGGTGTTGGGTGAAACATTTGAATGTCCCTATGAAGCAGTCAGTCTTTAAGTTGAGCAATTCGTCTGCAGAGTGTTTGAGTCTGCTCGCGTAAGATCTCATCCATGTGAAGAAGAATGAGAGAGTGCTTATTTACCAGGCTGGAATCCAAGCTTCCTGGGAGCTTTTCTGCAAGGAGCATGGCATCCAGGTATGTGCTGTAAGTCACGAAAAGCTTTTATTATTCTTCTTGAAACACGTATGAGTAGAAATCTAAGTCTCCAATTTTCCATTGTTGGGTGGACAAGTATGTTTGTTATGATCAGTGTCTGTTTGTTTACTAATTGGCAGAAGTTGCGTTATTGTGCAGCTGGATGTCAGCCTGTCTGTCTATGCACACGCGTTTGAGACACAATGCATGCGAAATCAGTACCGCTTGTGTCGAAAAGTTTTCGTGTATTCGGCCTGTCCCAATCTGATACAACAATGTTTGACACGAGATCCATCAGAGGAGGATTTATGCCTTAAGCTTAGCGGATACTTACCAGAGGTAATCTTTCGAAGAACTCTTCTGCACGTGCACAGCATCATATTGCAAAGTTTGGCCCTTTCAGGCAATTTCTGCAAGCTTTTATACCAAAACTGGAGGAGGGTTTGGTACCGTGTTCAACCCCTAAACGATCAACCATCCATTTTCTCTGGTGTATAGAATCAACCTCTGTCAAGCATTATTTTTCAGTGTGGCTTTTTTACTACAGATTTATGGGAAGTTAGCTTCATACATGTGTGGTCTGATTGAAAAGGGGATGATTTGTGATTTTTTTTTGCCTTATTTCATGTTATAGGGATTCACTAAAAATTCTAAGATCTTAGTTAAAAGTGCTCTTGAAAAAGTCAACTCATAAAATTAAGCAACCAAAAAATCTTTAGAAATCGCTACACTTAGAGTATTACATTCAAACCCATCACAACAAATTTCATCCACATATTGTCAATATCTTACTCATAATCAAATTACAAAAGATTTCTGAATTTTAAGTTTCAAAATTAATACAAAAATATCGATGATAGCAATCGTAGATCTAATCGTATAGACAAATCTAAATTTTACAATTTAGAACTTTTTTTATACATCAAGTTCAAAATATCCCTCTTAGTTATATTTTATAATGCATCTTTGCAAAACTACCGAATTTGAAGAGGGTTGTAGGGCCACTTAGGGATCATGGGACTACTAGGTGTCCGACATGAGAACACTTGCAATCAATTGCTCGGAAAGGTGGAATTTGCCACAACCATCCAAACTGCCAGAGGCTTAGCTTACTTGTAATTTATGAATTTTTAAACAAGCCTGGGTCAGTACAGTGTAGTGTATTTTATAAGATTTGACCTTTGTTACCTTTGTTCTTTACAATGCATCGAGGCACATTCACAAGTAACATGTCTATACTTGCAAGGAATTATGTTTCACAACATAGTACGTATCTGGATGACTATTTTCCTTTTGAAGCAAATTTCAACATTGTTCAGTGCGACAATGTGATTTTTCTTTATCATTATCTACTAGATTAACCCTTAAACGACACAGCAAGCCCCACGGGCTTTATTTCCAAGGAATCTTGCTTCTAGCAAGAACACTACTTAACTCCTTCAAACCATACATAGATCATTGGATGCACAACAAGGTGAGGCATATGATGTGCTCAATTGCTACGACAAATTCTTCCGTGCTTGTTTGCAATGTTTAGATCAAAAATTTTGGAGGATCATTTGATTCTTGCCCAAGTACTCAATTTATTCCTCATGTGCTTGTTCCTTTGTTGTGATTGGTCATGCACCCATTCCCGGCCTAAATATATAACCCTTATTCTTTGAGAGATGCTCGGGCTGTCCACCCAGGACCTGAAATGTCGTTTAAGGGTTAATATGTTTGACGTATTACAATCTATAAATGAATTACAAATTCTGCAATCTATGAAAACGTTATGGGTTTTTTTTACAAAATAGTTTAACCCTTAAACGTCAAGAGGGCCTGGACGGGGCAGCCCGAAAGGCATCTAAATTTTTGGGGGCACAAAAAAAAAAATTAATTTTTTTTTTTTTTTTTTTTTTTTTTTTTTTTTTTTTTTTTTTTGCAGAAACGGCTCTGCAGTGCACTGCTGGCTAGCACTGTAGCACTGTAGCACTGCGGCACTGCTAAACTTCAGTTGCCCCAACCTCAAAACTTGTTCAATTTGATAACTTTGATTGCTTACCAACAATTCCACAATCTCTCAAATGAGGCGAAAATTTGGAATCTAGATCGCTTTTTAAGTAGCTTTCTAATGCACCAAGTCTCGCTTGATTTGGTTGAGAAAATCAACTTTTTTTTCTTCATTATTCTCTTTTAAATAAGCCCATGGGGCTTACCTTGACGTTTAAGGGTTAAAGAATATTTGGATCCCACATCATGCATACATGTTTGAATCTCAAGTTCTAAGCATCCCATAAGGTTCTTGAGCCTCTCTCTCTTCACCTCAAATCTCAAGCATATGTCAAAGGATTGGAAGAATCAAAAAGAAATTTCTCTAACTTCATATGGTCCAAACAAAAAGGTTGGAGAGTTGAATTGTCTTATTAGTAGTTTATCTACAATGATGCTACACCGTCAAGGGTATGGTCGAGCAAGGTATTGAGAATGTTATGTCAAAATCAAGTCACATTCTCACAAAGTTTGTATTCTAAATAAGACATATTATACCACTGAGTTGACTCTACAATTTATTTACACAGAGTTCAAGAAACAACGAGTTAGTTCTTAAAATTATATAATTGCATTTCACTAAAAACACTTCAAAATGACCATTTATAATGTAATTAATCAAAAATCCCAAAAAATAAAATATTAATGTTTTTGAATTCAACAATTGGATCTTATATGTGAGTTTTAGAATATTTTCTCGTAAATATTAGTGAAGATGGAAAGTGATTATAATCTTCGAACAAGTGAACAAAGTTTTTGTGATGTTTTCTCCAATTAAATTATTAGATTTTGATGTTCAATAACTATAGTACAAGCCTAGATTACTATTTTTTAAACATATTAAAAGTAAAATGTAGATTTTTTATTTTTGGCGCTCTCCAACATAGCAGCCATCACTTGTCAAGTCATTTTGCGTGCTTTGATGAATGGGTCATTTGTACTTCCAATGTTCCAAGCTAAAAGCCTTTGCAAGTGAATAATAAACTATTTTCTACTCTAAGGTTTTGAAATGCGTGACATAACACTTAAGCCTTTGCGTCTGCTATCTTCCCTTCAACATAATAATGTGGAATGTTCCACATCACATCTATAACTATAGGAGCAGGTGACATTAACCCTTAACCCCTAAATGACGGAGGGGGTAAGGGCAAAACATAAATGTGTTATAAAAAAGTACTTCTTCAACTTTGATGAAGTTTGGTCCAAAAGAGAAAATGAGGAGCTTGATGTTTAGTAATTTTCCATACGGTCAAATATCAAAAAATAGCTTTTTACCATCTCATAATGAATTTAGAAGCATTTAACTTCAAATATTTATAAGAATCACAAATTTTATTTTTAGAATTTGAAATTTTGTATGATTTGTTAAAACTAGACATTCTATTCTAAAATCTAAAATTGCAAATTTTTCAACGGAGAGAACATCGTTACTTTCCCCAAATAGTAAGTTTTCTAACACTAAACAATGTAGAAGTGTTTTTCTTTGAAAATTTCTCCCGGGTGGAGTTTAACTCGGATTGACATGATTCAAATTGGGTTGGAAAGTAGACTTGATACCTATTAATTTTTTATTTTATTTTCTATAAAATTGTTTTTTTCTATTTCGGGCAGCCCATAAAAAAGGGCAGAGACCATAAAATGGTTGATCCGTCACTTAGGGGTTAAACGTCAAGAGGGCTTGGACGGGGCAGCCCGGAAGACATCTAAATTTTTGGGGGCAATAAATAAATAAATAAATATATTATTATTATTATTTTGACAAAAACGGCTCTACAGTGCACTGTTGGTTAGCACTGTAGCACTGCGGCATTGTTGAACTTCAGCTGCCCCAACTTCAAAACTTGTTCAATTTGATAACTTTGATTGCTTACCAACAATTCCACAATCTCTCAAATGAGGCGAAAATTTGGAATATAGATTTCTTTTTCAGTAGCTTTCCAACGCACCAAGTCTCGCTTGATTTGGTTGAGAAAATCAACTTTTTTCTTCATTATTCTCTTTTAAATAAGCCCATGAGGCTTACCTTGACGTTTAAGGGTTAAGCAAGTGTAATTAACCATGGTGAACAGTAATCAAAAGCACTCGGCCCTCACTTCCTCTTTTCATTCCTCTTTGGGCACTGGGGCAGCCTTTGACAAATAACCCTAATATACAATTAAACAATTGGGGGAATCCAAATACTATTCCATCATCACTGTTTGAAAATTTGAATTAATCATTAGATAGGAGCTATGGGAACCACAATTGGAATTATTTACCGTTTGGCAACAGTACATAGTAAGCTTAACATAGAGTGAGTGCCAGGCATCCAGGGTTCAACGAGAGTCTCACTCACTTGCTGCATTATTTGTTGGGCCCTACCGCTTCCCCAACTGAGAATAGTCCTGGATTCCGTTCCGCTTTGAAAGAGAGTACCGGTAATCACAGATTTGGATGAAACAATGGTTCTGGACCAGCCTTCTTTTTTTTGCTTTTTCATTTTTACAGAGCGCGACACAAAATAATAGAGTTAACCGAAAAGAGTCTTTCAAAGTGGAAACTCACCTCATACTCATCTTCAACTCATTTTTTTTCAAAAAGAAGGTAAAACTAATCTATGGTGAGTTGAAAAATAATCCAAAGCAAGACCATGCACCGCCTATGGGAGTATGGTAGAACCACGTATTTTTACATTATACATGTTTTGGATAGAAAATATTTTCTATCCACATTTTAATGTTATTTTCAATCAAATCTACAAATTTCATCCAACATTTTATAAAAGTTGACAATATTCTGGAACTCTAAAGTGATTTTTCGGTCGTTTTGTAAGTGTGTTATTTTTTATTGGTGCAATATGGCATCAAAAAGGCCACAAAAAGGTTGTTTTGGAGCTCAAATGAATTTATGTTTGTTCATTGGTTTTGCATCTCCACCCTAGTGGTGCCAAACTTTCCGTCATGAGGTGAACGGAAAGCAGTGAAAATGTTTTGTGCAAATTTTATTCGAGTGGCTAAAAATAAATCAGATGCTAATTTTTACTAATTTTCTGGGGTATTAGTCACTACTTTTTAACCAATGGCTTCTCCCAATATGGTGAGATTAGCCAAATGTATACTATATATAGTACTCCCTTCAAGAGGTAGATTTTAGAGAACCTACGTGCAAGTCATTATGGGGCAGAGGGAGTAATTTTCTACAAATATATTAAGGAATTTTGAATATTTAATCAAAATTGGCTATCAAATCTTCACATCCATGACAATTTTGCTAAAGAGGCTGAAATTCCTAACTTTCATTAATGCAAAGGATATTATTGGGGGTTGTGGCATGGTCATATACATCGACTATCCACCCTCCCGACCAATAGTAAGCCTCTCCATCTTGGCAAATTCAACGCTCAACCCCACCTTGCAACTTCGTTGCAACACGACCCCTTTCGCATTGCAACACGGCTCTTTCTGCTTAGATTTGCTGAAAGTGTTCATTTGAACTGCTCTGATGGCCCATTCACATACACCAATGCTGTCGCATGCATGTGTCAGGTAACTTTGAGGGAATTTGTTGTCAACCAAGAAATGTAAAATACGCAATTAGAAATTACTTTAATGCATGACAAAAATGAACACAACGCTAAAAAAAGAGCATGGTTCTACTTGCAGTACTGTAATGCAGTTGCAGAGTGCCTGAACAATAGTTGCAGCAAGAAAAGACATGACTTTGGATATTTTTTTGTTTCTCGATTTTATCTTCCTCCATTCCCGCAACACAGATGCAAATGCGGCAGGGGCTTGGTGTGAATGGGCTATGAACTCCCACAAACAAGTTGCCATTGGCGGATTTGAATTTGGTGGCTATGGCTCAAATTTTCCCTTGGTGCCATTTGAGTGGGGACCGGTTGGGTCGCAGACCACGGAAAAGACCGTTGGTTCCAACGGTGGAGGTGCTTCAAGGTAAGCAGACTATTTGTGCTGCATTTCCGAAGTCACAAAGTAGGAGGTTAATAAAGTAATTATTTACCAATAGATTTGGAATTTGAGGAGAAAATGTCCTTGCAATATAAATTGTCATTAAATATTCTCTGCATGGGTGCACTTTGCATGCATCATGTTTAAGGATCACATGCGTTCATGACCCCTCTAAAAACTCCCTTTATATACAAGGGATTGTGTGTCTAAAAACCTTTGTATGCATATCTATTCCATCCTAAATTTATGTTTAATGTAAATATATGTCAATATTTTCAGCACTAATATTTATTGTATGTATATGTCATACAACAATGTTCAAATTAATACCCCTTCTATCAGTTCTATATACTCACATATACTTGTACGTGTTTCCCCCACCTAGATTCTTTGAAGAAAAAATGATAGGTTTGTCTAATCCAAACTAATCTCTAAAGCAACCATGGGCATAATCCATTTGATTCGGTGAGTAGGAAAATGGATAGAGTGATCCATTTATACATTTCATCCATAAAATTATCTATTAGTAGGAACTTTCATCCAGAAATGAAGATTCCAAAAAAATAATTGAGAAGACTTTGATGATTTCATCGCTTTTTGCTCATTTTTTAAAGTGTAGAAGTAGCCACTCCCAACAAAATCAGGCAATAATTTGCGGAAAGAAGCCTTTCACTATCAAAAATAAGTGAAGAATGTTTTGGACGAGTCATCAAACTTCGAAAACTCGCAGTCTCATTACCAATTCAACACAAATTTGGTGACGAAAGGCAAACTGAGTGACCACCCAGCAACATGATTGAGCTCACCAATAACGTGGGGGTCAACTTGCCCAGCCCTCACATTGGATGAAAAATCTACCACATTCATCCACTTTTGATCTGACAAGGTTCTGGTAACTGGTGGGGCTGTGGTGCAGCTGTTCCAGGATCCACCTTTCCTGGGACTCGAAGACCGAGGTGGAGTGAAACCGTCGATGATTGAGTGACTGATTCCGTCCGTCTCTGACCCAAAAATGATCAGTGAGCTGTCTCTTTCATAAAGTATTATTGAATGTTGCATGATTTGCATTCCCAACTAAGAAAAAGGTACCACACATTCAGGCCTCGCCCCAGTCGTCCGTTGTAACAGCGCCTCGCCGTCTTCCTCTATAGAGTGTGCCACCGCTTCCGAAACTCACTATCAATCCAGAGCTTCAGAATTCTTTCGCTTCCTCTACTCTAATTTTTTTTGGTTCAAAATTGCGCTTTGAATCAACCACTGGTGCGAAGTTTTCCGCTCTAGCTCCTCGTTTTCTACTCTTTAGAAGACCTTCTGGCTAGATCTGGTGACCTCATTCTTGCTGTTTCAATGTAGATTTGTGAATACGTAGGCAATGTACGTGTCGGGGAGATCGACATTGATCGCCAAGTCTTGTTTTTTTTTTTCGCAGATTCATCTACACACAAGTTTTGCGACCATGGCCATTCATTACAGAGACATTATGGGCGTTCTTTTGTTGATGCTGGTGGCCACAGGTAACAATACACCAGGGTCTCACATGCGATTCCCTGTGATTTCCCTGCGAGTCTCACTTTTCTCACTGAGTCTTCAAGTTGCTTATTCACCAGTTTAATGTTGACTCACCTGTTTGCAATAGGAAAGTTTAACAAGTGTCAACTCTTGAGGCTTGATGGGAAAGGGAAACGCACACAGGGGAACCATTATGAGCTCCCTGTGATAGATCTTGTTCAAATCCATCAGTGCACAATGTGGACAGTAGATCTACGCTGTAGAGGGATCTCGTTTCAGTGTTCTGAAACCGTTCTTGTTGATCGATGTTGCAGAGGCTGCCAGGAAGTATATGACTATTCAAGATTTGGCCAGAATGCAGGCCGAAGCCGCGCTGGTACGTACCATTGATTGAATATTTGTTTTTCGAGGACCTTAAGTAGCAATGGCGACCCTAATTGTTACTAGCACATCGTTTTTCACCAGTGAAATCAACCGCCGATCTTACTGAACAAATCGTTACTGCGTTTTGTGCAGTTGGCCGATAGGTTTGAGCTCAGCCAGTTGGCCGCACGTCGCTTACTGACACCGCCTGCAGAAGTGACGAAAGTTACAAACGAATTGCCCCTCTGTAAGCGTTCTTCATTCCCTCTCTTTAATGCTTTCCCACCGCCTTGTTCCACTTGTGAAAAGAAGCCCATCTAACCTTTTTGCTTTACTTCTAATCTCTCTTTTTAGCTATACTTGGGTTGAATGGTGTTATGTCATAGCTTGTCCCCTTGTGGGTCATGGGTTTGGAGCTGTGTGGGAGTCATTGCAAGGTGTAGAGAATGACAGTGGCTTGTTTTAAATTGTCTCCCAACTCATCATGAACTAGTTTTATCTATTTATATTTCAATATGAGTTCAAGAGCAGTTCAAGAGTTTGCCTAAACTTCCTCTTTGAGCTGACTGCTCGGTTAACCATATTATCTTCAGAATTATTTTGAATTGTTATCAACATTACAGTTATTAATGGAATTGATGTATCGATCGTTGTATGCGCAGTGTGCCAGTCTCCGGGTATGGACTGTCTTCCCGGTGAGGAAGTGCGGTGTGAGTATGGGAGACACGCGGGCTGTGACTGCGCTTACATTAAGGCTTGCTTTCCTCGTGCTTCGGAGTGCACCAAGTTCAATGCCACTCACGTCTTGACCTGCGGATTTTAGCCTTCTAGAGCTTGAGTGTCACCATATCACCTTAAGTATAGATCATGAATCTAGTTTGCTCCGCTGCCCGTGAAAGGGATCCTGATAAACTATTTTGACCGTTGGTGCTAATTTTATACAGCCAGCTACCAAAGGCTCAAGCGTAGATGCGGACTTTGCACAAACTTTTTGTATAGTAGTCTTTACTCCATTGAAATAAAGCGAGATTCGTTTTCTTCTGTGATTGATCTGTGCTTTGAGCTGTCTAATGAAGAGTTTACTCAGTTTTGATCACCACCTGTAGCTGTTGCAATGCTATATATAGTTTTGGTAGCCTATTTTCCATGTTTGGGTGATGCTGCAATTTTATACAGACCTGAGCGACCGAAGTAGTTGCGGGCTTTGCACTAACTTCTTGTATAGTGGTTGTCACTTCACTGAAATAATGGTAGATTTACTTCTGTGATGTCTCTGGCTGTGTAATGAAGAGTTTACTCAATTTAGATTGACATCTATAGCTGCTGCAATGCTTCATACTTTTGGTTGACTCCAATCATGCTGGGGATACACTTGCATTCATTGCATTCAATGCAGAGTGACCGAGGAAGTGGAACTCGAAGGCATGGATCTCGAGGGCAAGGAGTTGGAACAATACTAGGTTTGCCCCTCTTACTTCGTTGTATACAGTAACACAGTACTCATGACTATTGCGTGGTACCTCCGGTTATGAAGTATAAAGTTACAGTTTATTTGACTAGGAGAACCTCTTCTCCCTAGTACAACTCCTTTCAAAAAGACAAGAAAAAAGAACATATCATACAATCAGCAAACTCTGCCCGAAGTACCATTTCATTTCCTGTGTATGTTATTTCTCAAAGGAATAAACGTCTATTTTGTTCATAAACAAAACCCAACAAACCCAAAAAATCACCCGTAAAAAATAAACATGAAAAAAAAAACCATCCCGTTCAATCATCATTGAGACAATAAATCCTTTAGCGCCCAGTTAAGTCACTAGATCACTAAAAAAAGAAATGTTGTAATATCTGTGATTCATCTCAGTTTGATGTCTAAAGTTTAGATATGTAACTTTTTATTTTGCAGATGATGCAAAAAGAAAATTTGAAATCTGACTTTCTTAGCAATCCAAATACCTATGCATAAAACACCAAAATATTGCAAAAACCTCGAAATACAACAAATACTTACAAATGTAACACACGTACTATGTGGTATTCCTTGTGTTTGCAAGTTTGTTATCTTGTATTTTTTTTTGGATTGTGTTCTCTTATTCATGTTCCATTAGTGTATGTAGTCTGATCTTCATCAATGTGCCAACTCCTTTCTTATTTTAACGTATAAATTTTGTCCTAAACCATACATGGATAAGTCACTCTCACTTATAAAATTCACAATAATTATGTATGAGTATGTTCTTGACGTGAAAGATTGCAATGAAGAGGTGTTGACACAGGCCATTGCAAAACATCTTCACTTTTATTTTTGAAAATTTAACCCAAATTTTATTTAACCTTGAAGTCACACACCCCCAAAATCTCATTTTTGAGTGTGCATTATATGGTTCAAAGACATACTATAATCTTTCAATCCAACGGGCGGATCTTACTAAGATTTAATCAACACTTGTTTCATTAAGCTATGCTTACATTCATACGGTTGGATACTATTATCAGTATCCCTAATTTTAGCAAAGAGAGTTTTAAGAAAACATCATCAAAAAAACTGTGGTTTCTCCAAAAGCACCTTGTGCGCTAAAGGGTTAATTAAAAACCAACCAATACTATTTAATAAAAACAAAAACTCAAAGAACACACAAATATTAACCCCTAAAGAACCAAGGCTCATTTTTCAAGTTTGGTTAATTTAGTGTGGAATGAATTTTGAACCTAAATTTTTGAGATTTGATGTGGTCATTCAATTCTTTGTAACAAAGATGGGATGGTAATTCCCATACGTAGGTGATGTAGAGATTGAAAGATACAATGATGAAAAGCATGCAGGAAACTCTTGAAAGTTTGCATACAATAAATTGTAAATCTAAACTTTTGCACACAATGAGCTAACACACACGACTACCAAATTCATTTTACCAAATCTAGAACTAAATTTTTCATTTTGAGCCTTTTCAAAAAAATTCAAATTTGTACAGGGGCCAAAAAAAAGTGCAACCAACTTTGTAGATTATAATCATACTATAGAAGAACTATGAACGGTTGAAAATTTGAAAGTGCTAATTAATTCAAGTTGGTTGAAATATCCTCCAATTGAATGGGTCAAAAAGGTTTTAGATTGAAAACTATTTGCCATTTTTTGAAAAGCAGATGCCTTTATGCAACTTTGAAGTGTTTGGAGAGAAACATAGTTGTGGTCCTTTCGGGGTTGAAGGAATGACAAACCATGTAACATCTTGCACATCAGTCTCCCAACAACTTTAAGTCTGAAAACTTCCAACCCCATTACTAGTAATCACCACACGAGCAGACGCCATCTTTCAAGTAGTGAAAGCGACTGGCATCACTAGCCACAATCTCCTGTCTAGTCACCTTAGAGATGAACGTGGTTGCTGTATAACGATCTGAACACACCCGAAGATTCTTGTACACACGAATTGGCTTTCCACGAGGGCTGTGCACACTACAAGGAGAGGTGTTGCTTTTCACTCCCTCTGTGAGTCAAACAGCGCCACTTCGCACTCACCAATTTTTTGGTTGGACTTGATGAGTGCAATTCGTCACATAGGACAAGCGTGTACAATAAAATTAAAAAAGGCAATGAACAGGATCCTCCTGAGTGAGAAACGATGCCTCTCCTTGTAGTGACATGAGTCTATAAGCAATAGCTAGCTTTTCACTGTGAGAGCAAAGAACAAGTTCTTTGTCCTCCTCATCAATATTGCGTGCGACAAGCTGAGTATCAGGAATGTAACCTTCAGCCCTTATCTTTTGATCAAGTTATTCAGCACAGCATAGTTCTTCTTTGCTTCTGGGTGAGACGTATCTCCTACAAAAAAGCAATGAATCTTATTATTAATCTCAATCCAGCTCCTTGCGAATACCTCTTTCCTCCATCATACACCGTATTAATGAGACCTAATCCCACTGGCCAGCTGCACCATAGATGTTGGAGAGGCACCCTCCGGTTCCAACTCAAGAACCTCTTTGGCACCAAGCAAAACCCCTGCATCTGCTTCAACTGGCATGTCATCAATAAAGAGCTTTGCTTCCTCCAAGCTTCATGCCCGCCCAAGAAGATCCACCATGCAACAACAATGAAACACAGTAGCTTCCATGCCATAATCTTGCATCATAACCTGAAAGAGCTGACGGCCATCATCAACAAGGCCTGCATGACCACACTGCCACAAATGAGTAAGTATTAGGTTTCGCACCATCAGCAATCATTTTTCTAAAGACTTCCAGGGCTTCGTGTCCACGTCCATGGTCTGCAAGTCCACCAATCATCGCCCTCCATGTGAAAACATCACGTTCCTCAATTCTCTCAAAAACTCGATCGATGCTGCCACTCTTTGTTCAGAAGTTTATCAAACACTCGGCGTGTATCCTGCAGCCTACCACATCTGATGTACACACTCAAAGGTTGTTCGCTACATGTACATTTTGCTCCATTCCACTCTTGATGATGCAGTCATGGCCGCCATAAGGTCTTTCTGCTTCAAGCACCGCTTCAAAACTTCAACATACATGTACGAGTCTATAGTGATGCCTTGTTGGAGTAGATTCTCCATAACAGCAAGCGCTTCACTCGAGGTACTTGTGCTCCAAATGTGCTCAGCATGAGAATGTGATGTGCCCTGAGTGACCAATTTGAGTCTTGCCTTCACCCAAGTTGGAGTTTTCCAGCCATCTAGCCGCAGTGCTTCTCTTTTCACCTTATGTTTGAAGTCAGGTGATCTGGGGTTCCTCTGTAGGCACCACAACCCACCATCAAATATGCAACATATTTAAGCCCGACTCATCTGCACCCAACACTCAACAATCAATGATAACATTATTTTCCACACTACAGTACAGTGATCAGATTCCACTCCAAAGTACACAAAGCACAATACCTATTCTTGCCCAATGCCCACATCCTTTGTACAACTAAGAAATATCCACCTCACGTGTCTGATCCAAGGCTTCCATCCACTCTCTAACATCAATCTTTCCGCCTCGGGGGAGGTCACTTTTTGTATCTTTTGAGTATCATGTGTGAACAAAGGGTATTTAAAAGCACCCTAAAATTTAAAAATATTTCTGCCTGTAATTTGTAATTAGTAATATTATGAGAATATTCTCATCTTTATTCTTGTAATCAATTTTGAGTATCCTATATTAATATAAATCATTTACAAAATTTACCTTCAAAGATTTATTTAAACCCTATCTTTGTTTGCACGTTGTTACGTAATATTTGGAAGTGACCTCCCCAAGCTTTCCGCCCGCAAAGGTGAATATCCAACATAAGAAATGAGCCTCATCTTGGTGCTCCAACAGTCTTTATGGCTCGCTAAGAATTTGAAAGAATCTTCAACTTTCAACCCGAAGGCGTGACCGGAAAGAGGCCAAACCTGGAGTTCTGGAACAGCTTTATGCACAAGGTTGATCCACAGGCACAGGCGCCTCTAATTCGGAAAGAACGTCCACAAGCTTTGGATGCATGTCTTTGCTGACGAGTTGAAATAGAAGGAGGCCCCAAATATTTTGTAGAATGCGAGGTGCTCGCGGTGATGGCATCAAGCGCCGACGCTGCCCGCCAGTCTGAAACCACAACTGAATTATGCATTTCGTTTTTCTGAAGAAACAAATTGTCAAGCGTGAGAATCCACTATCATAGATTGGGCAGCGACGAAGAGCGTACTACTGCAAAAAGAACACAATCACTAATCTCGATAATCGTTTAGCAAAAGACAACATAAACCAGCTGTACTACTTTGAGTTTCCTTCTACAGAAACAACAATCAGTCAATTGAAAATCCGTTTGGTGATTACTTGCAAATGCCACTGACAAACCTGCAACAGAGTATGATCCAAAACACCATTCAGCTCTTACCAGCATTCACGACCGCTTAATTACACCACTTGCAAGAAGCGCAAAGTTCACTGCCACAAGAAACTGACACTCTCAACTAGATTACGTCTCATTCTGAAACCTAAAAACACCAGAAACTCCCCACCAGGCAAAGCCATCGATTCGTTGCCATGTCTACAAATTCCAATCCATACCTTCTCCACAACAACTACCTTAAAGCATCAGACCCCTCGCTTTCTCGCATTCAATTCCTCGCTGTCTCGCACCATAGAGTGCTCCTCTAGCTGAACCCTGTGGAAACAAAAGCATCTGAATCAATAGTCTACACAGTGACCACAAAAGTGACCGATGTGAGGCCTAATTCTGAATCTTTAATTCGAGATTGTAGTCCCAAGAGGAAATGGGCAACGCCAAAGGAGATGCGTACACCTTGAGAACTTGAAGGAAAGACCCCAGCTCACATTCGACGCTACATAGTAAACTGAATACAGTATCCATATCCTAGGATGTGTGACAACCCCTATTGTCACACATCCTACGAGAATGGAACTTTTCCGAAGAATGAGAGAAAAGATGAACCAGTAGGACACTTTCTCCATGAAGAAAGTGTGACATCCCTTTTGTGGTTTGTAAAGATTGAGAATGGAGAGTAGAGGTTGTTAGCTGGTCACTCATCCTCCGAGCATGGGCCATTCTCCATTCTTCATGCCCATTCTCCATTCTTCACGCCCATTCTCCATTCTTCACGCCCATTCTCCATTCTTCACGCCCATTCTTCACACTTGGAGGAGAAGAATGAAATTTCTCAATCTTCAAAGAATGGGACCTTCACCATTCAAAGAGAGCGTGCCACATCCTCATTCTCTGAAGATTGAGAATGGAGTGAAAGATGTGTGACAACCCCTAAGGTAGAGGGCTCTAAACCCGCCATGGTTCTAAACCCACACTCTACCAAGGACGAACATTTTCGAAATTTGGATGTACCCATGCTGAAGTGCACCACTTTAGAACCCCTGTCATTTCAACTTTAGAATTTCATAACTAATTTTAGGAACATCGAAATTTTTTGATTCAAAGTATGTTGGTCTTTGCTTGGATTTCTCTTCCAGTGAAAAATCATGCTCAAATTCTCCTTGTGTCCTCATAATGCCATAGCCCTTAACCCCTAAAGGACCAGGTGGACACATTGTGTCCAAGAATAATTTCATCACTTTAATAACTTGTTTGGATTTCATAATTTTGACTCAATGTTAACTAGAGAATTGAAAATGTTCGTTTCAAGAACACAAAAATCCTTCAAGATTTGCAATTACGTTGATTGATTCATCGGGAAAAAACTAAAACGTCAACGTAGGTGAACTTGGGACATGGTAGTTAGTGCGGTTGATGACTTGAAGGGCGTTTTCACACTTGGACGTCACATTCGTAAAAAAAGAAGAAGTGTACAATATGTAAAATATTTTCCATTACTGCATCATTAGCATTATAAAATAATTACGGAAAATGTTTAAATATATTTTAAATGGAATCTTTTCAAAATAATTGGAATCTTTTCTACATATTTTATATTATTTTGGAATATTTTGGAATATTCCGTATATATATATATTTGAATTTTTTAAAACATTTTTGCAATGTAAAAATTAATAATGATCACAAACACCGGCTCAACGAGTCACCAACAAGTCACTTCACCCATACATAAATCTTTGAGAATCAATCATTGTTGTTGTATTTGGTTTTAGAACACCATTTTTTGTGGGCACCTAGATATAGTACATCTTTGTATGCTCCTAAACTTTCAAACGCTAATCATGGTTTTTAAATTTATAAGAAAGTTTGCAATGAATAACATGTTGGTTTTGTTCAAAATTTTCAAAAATCAACTTGTGATAAAACCTTATAATCATGTAATATATACGGTATATTGTTTTGAAAATTGATGTACAATCTCATGACTAAGTCCTTTTTGAACTTCAACAATGAAGTTTTCTACATGAATACCAATCAAGAGATACAATTGCCTTTTTGAAAGCATCACGAGAAAGTGATAAAATTTTAGGAATGAGCATGGTCCTTTAAGGGTTAAAGGGGTGGGTTTAGAGCCTCCTAATTTAGTATAGAACAATCACTGAATGAGAGAGAATGTAAAACTCTTCTAAGAGCGTCCCTACCGGGATTTTGTCTCCCTAAAAAAAACTACCGACAATGACATCTCCAGCCAGTCAAATACAAATGAGACCTCGCTTATTCTCTAAATGAACATTAGGATAGAGAATTGAACCACAATTTACAGATATCTCTATATTTTACAGATATTTATATTTTATGGATACAATGAAGTTAATTGAAAAAAGTGTCTCAAAGTGGAAAGAAACCTTAAAGCTCACCTTAGTCTTGTTTTGAGTTTAAAATGACTGCAAAACTACACTAGTAGAAAAGGTGGCACTGCCGAGGGGAGTGCTTAGATAAATGACATAGGCATGCTTGGAACTAGGCAACACTTGTCTGGACACTTCCTTTGGTAATGTCACCTTTTCTACTAATGCTAGTTTATGGTGAGTTGAAGAATAATTTAGAGCAAAGCCTTGTACCACCAAAGGGTGTGAACTCATGACCTCCCCAATGCAAGAGAAGAGTTCCCACACATTCCCCAAACCCAAAAGCCTAAACCATGAATATTAGGTAATTAGAGTATATTATCCTTGTTTAGGTTTGGCGTATTTATTTTGGATTGTTTTGTTTTGTGAAGGGATGTTGCTCCACTCCATTATTTTTAGTTAAAAGCGAGTTCTTTCTATGTCACTTATAAAGGGTGCATGTTTTCTTTCTTTATTTGTAATGCTTTATAGAAAGATTTCTCATTGCAATATGTGAATTCTATGATTTGTATGATGATGGATGGATGTAGCTCTATTGGATGAGGTGCATTGTGTAGGTAGTTCAATGCTAATAGCATGTCATGGTGTAACTTTGCATTGGAGCATTGGCATTGTTGTGTAGTGCGTGTGCGTAGTAGTAGCCAAAGTAGAACTCTATTTTGAGGTTATGTTTTGGTTTTTTCTTGCATTTATCAAATCAAAAAATCTTGTGGTTTCGTTACTTGTGAACATTTTGTGTGATTCCCATATTGAATTGTTGTACCTTTTTATTTTTAATTTGCGTATGTTTTGTTTGGCATGCAAGAGTAGGTGTGGCCATGTGTTTGTTGATTGTGTGTGGCAGATGGAACAATTTATAGATGTGTGTCTTGTTAGCCAATATAAATGTTTGCGGGCATTGCCCATATATTGTTCGTATTTGAATTTTAATAGTTGTGAGATTTGTAAGTTGGTAATTCCCATATTTTCCCAAATGTTGTTGAACTTTCTTAGTTTGTATTTGCGTTGTTTATCCAATTTTCAATGTATGTACAGTCTTCGGCAATTTTTTTGGGTGTTTTAATTCTTGTTCTATATTTTTGGAAGTTTTTTTTATTATATATAAGAATAGTTTGTTTGGTTGTCTCTCATCATCTTTGTGTAGTCAGTATAGGACACTACGGGTGTTATGGTCATTTTCAAGTATGTGATTTTTGCCCCTTGTTTGGCTGATTTGTCAACTTTTCCATTCCCTTCGATGTCTTTATGTACTCACACTTTATGTAGGAATGTTGGTGTTTTATTTTGTTGGAGTAGTTTCAATATTTTTGTTGTAGTGGTTTGTATGTATAATTGTTTTGTAGTGAGGGGGTTTTATTTGGATGATTATATTAGGAGATATAATGAGTCGAGGTTATCCATGGATATATGTATTGGTTGAGGTTGAGCTTGTGTTGTTGTGACTGCTTTATGTATGGATGTGAGTTCTACTTTTAGAAAGATGTTTTGTAGGCTCATGAGTCTATATCTATTGTTTATGTTCCGTTCTTTATTGTGTATATATATATATCATATGCAACTCTATCACATCTACCATTGTTGTCTGGGAGTATATAAGATCCGTCTATGTCGTAACTATGTGTGGGGTATTTATTGTATTTGTTGGTGTTGAATTGAGGGCATGGTAGGGTGTAGAAAATGAATGAGGAAAATAAGAGAAAGAATGGTAAGTTGGATTAGTAGTCATACTAATAAAATGTAGTCTTAATTAGCAAAGTGGTAATGAAATTATGGTAGTGGAAAAATGAGAGTTGTGTCAGCTAAGTAAATATGAGATGATCATGAACACTACGAGTGTATACGTTCGATTGTGTATGTAAATACTTTAGTAGAGAACTAGCTCCCAGGCATCCTCGTAAACAATACCCATCTAGTTGGTTGAGGGAAGAGAGTATATAAGTATTACCTACCACACCCCAAGTAAGTAAGGGTGTGAATTGAAGGCATAATAACTAGCTATTGTCCCCAAGGGACAACGTATACATATTGTCGGGCCACAAGGGACTAACTAATCACACAATTATACACTCGTAAGCAATAATTATGTGTGTGATAAAAGAGACAACATTATGTTTATCCAAAACCCAAGTTCAACGTTTGTGTACAACTTTAAGTAAGACGCAGTATCCAAATCAACTTGTACTACAATGCTTTACTATCTTAGCCTAACCAGAACCATAATCCAAAAACAATACCTTGTGCAAAGTATAAAACTACTTTAAGTATTATTCTACCACGGTCCTACCCAACTACTTGCTTACATTTGTTAACATCCATCTCCAAAAATATCATGTAATACTAAAACAAGTGTCTTATACCAAATTAGTATATAATAGGTGGAAATCACAGTGGGAATATTAATTTTGGGGAATGTCAATTAGTAGGGTAATTAATAAATTATTAGATTAAAACAAAGAACAATTTGAATGGTATTATTAAAATAAGTGCTTGAGAAGATTAATTAGCCGTAATGCAAATTAGTATGAATTAGTAATTACTTAGCATGGGAATAACAATGTGTAACATGACTAATTGATATGGAAATGGAAACTAGTACAATGATAAAGAAATTGACTCCTAGCTAAGAGACATACTAAGCTTCACGAAAGCATTTGTTCTTGAAAGAATATTGTTCATAATTTCTACTTCGTTGAACAAAAAATGGAATTTCAGTGTTTCCACCTTAATCTCTAAAGGACCACGAGGCCCAAATTGAACCTCATGATTTTTTAAGGGATTTTCAGTAGATCCTACATGGACTGTTTTCATTCAAATTTATTTGTTGTCTCTCCCCCACTAGAGGAGAGACTACAGAAATGCTTTGTTTTTGAGGAGTTACCAAGAGTTACGTGTATGGACAATAAAAAGAAGCCGTAAAAGTAAAAATTGGGTAAATACTAAGGCAGAGACTCCGCGACTAGCCGCTTGTTTTTGGACCAACACATGCAACATGCTTCGCTGATTCCAATGATATAAAATTTGGTCACATTTAAATAATTATTTTTTCATAATATGATCGATTCAATTTGTTATTTTAACCCCTACTCGTACCAACCTTTTGAACATAAATAGATGCTAGCTTCAAAAATAGATATTAGCATGGCTCAGATGTACATGAGGTGTACATGAGAAGACCATTGCAAGTATAAAATCTACCCAACAAATTTGACATAGTTGTAGTTGGAGGCCGCTCAAATATTATCAACAAGCCCCCATCACAAGAGATTTATTGTAATTGGTAAAGAATTTTATAGGCTTACAAAGGTGACTTGAATGAAAATCATCTAAGGTTGTATGAAAAAGTTGCAAGGCTTTGAATCTGTTCGTGATTCAGTTTCTGATGCTGCGACATTTAGGGGTTAACCCCTAAAGGTCCCATGGGGATAGTAGATACGTTTATGTATAATTGACATTTGCTACCAACAAGAAGTTCTAAATTAAGATCTCAATAGCTCACTGGAAGGGCATTGATCTAAATTTCAACTTCTTTATTGAACTCAAACCCATTAAAGGTGTGAATCCATTCCAAATACAAGAAATATACGTTGTATTCTACTTGCCGCAAAGGCATTTTAAGACGTTTAGGGGTTAAAACCATGAATCCTTGGTTTTTTAGGGGTTAAGGGTACAGCTTCTTTGTAAAGTTCTACTACTTCTGCATGCTTCATAAGGCACATTTTCCAAGGCAATAAGCAGTGACTTCCTCAGTCAGAGCGAAGTTCAGTTTTGTCGGATGGTGGACAATGCACCTCTACTGCATGCTTATATAAACAGTGGAGTATGAAATGGGTAGAAACTTTGAAACATTACTTATTGTACAGATTCTCATACTTGCTGGAGGTCTGATGAACAGCTAATTTTTTTTGCTAAAATCTTATTTGATTTTGTGAAAGGCTACCTTTTTCACTTTAGAAGTGAATGGAATCGCCAAAATGTTCTCAATAAAAACCTTAAAACCTCCAATATTTGAATGAAAGTTTCTTAGAATAGATCATTTGTGGATCACGATACATAAACAAATGTATTGCATAACCGACGAGCCACAGTAGCGACGAATAGGATATTATACATAACTAGTCGTTCATTTTTCAATCACAATCTTTGATTATCATGATCCAATGGGGTAGGATGCAAATTGAAAGGATAGAAGGTTATGAGTTGCAACTTGTGATGGCTATGGTGACAAGTTGCCAATGGGATAAAGCCACATTAACCCCTAACCGCCCAACCATGCATATTTTGCATGATGTACGGATTTGAACTTCAATTTCTCATCCATCATGCTCTTTTTGTAGTGTGGATTTTTTATTGAAACTTTTATGGGAAGTTAGCTCCGTGCATGTGTGATCGGATTAGAAAGGGGATGATTTGTGAAATTTGTATGTCTCATTTCTTGTTGTAGTGTTCCACCCAAAATTTCAAAGATTTTAGTCTAAAAGTGCTCTTGAAAAAGTCAACTACTAAAATTAAGCAACCAAAAAATCTCCAAAAATCACTACACGTAGAGTACTACATTTCAACCCATCCCAAAAAAATCCATTATTAGATTGTCAATATCTTATTCGTAATCCTATTACAAAAGAGCTCTAAATTTTAAGTTTGAAAATTTATACACAAATATTGGTGATAGCAATTGCAAATCTAACCATATGGATAGAACCTAAAATGCATAATGTACAACTTTTATTCATTCATCAAGTTGAAAATATCCCTCTTAGTTACATTTTATAATGCATTTTCGAAAAACTGCCAAATTTGAAAAGGGTGAGAATGTTTAGGGGTTAATGCTAAAAAGTCAACAACCGGTTATGATTCTATTCATGTTTTTCTTTGTCGTGCACAAACATATCGTGTCCAAATTATATTGGGTCAATACATGAGATGCATGAAAAATGACAACATGACCATAACAATGATTTCATGAATGCCTAATTAACTCCTAAATGTCCACAATCTTCTCTAGATTTGGAGAATTATTGCAAAGATGCATTATAAAATGTAACTAAGAGGGATATTTTGAACTTGATGTATGAATAAAAGTTGTACATTATGAATTTTAGATTCTATCATGTGGTTAGATTTATGATTGCTATCACGAATATTTTTGTATAAAAGTGAAACTTAAAATTCAAAATTCTTTTGTAATTCGATTACAAATAAAATATTGAAAATCTGTAGATGAAATTTGTTATGACAGGTTGAAATGAAATACTCTAAATGTAGTGATTTTTGGAGATTTTTTGATTGCTCAATCTTTTGATTGCTTTATTTTCAAGAGAGCTTTAAATTCATTTTGAACTATTTGAACTAAGATTCTAGAATTTTTTGGTAAATCATTGATATACTAATGAGGCATGAAAATTCACAAATCATCCCCTTTCTAATTGGTTCACACATGCATCGAGCTAACTTCCTATAAAATATGTAGAAAAAAATTCACATTGCAAAAACAACATGATAGATAAAAAAAAACATGGATGAAATCTGCACGTTGTTCAAAATATAGACGCTTAGGCAATTAAAGGTTATGTGAATGTTCTCTAAGACTGTAGCAAGCAAAAGTTCAGAACCTTCCAATTACTTGCCAAAAAATAGTTAATTGCGAACAAACGGCTTGGAGTTAGAAGATGAACATCGGTTCTTTGAAATCCTCTCAAAATACACAAGACATACTAGAGTTATTTATAAACAAGAGAGGAGTTCAAGAGGAGTTCAAATAGAGTTTGCTCCCTATAATTACAATTTTTGATAAGCCATTGTTCATGAATAGTCTCCATGATCGGGTCTCTCGGCTTGAATGAAGTTGTAGGAACTCTCTTTTAGTATTGGAGACGTCACGAATTCCACACCCAATGGCGGTGCAGGACTTTGAATTAGATTATCCTCCAACTCACAATAGACTAATTTTGCAACCTTTTTGAGCTCAAAACGAGTCTAAGGTGAGTTCAATGTTTTTTTTCTACTTTGAGATCAGATTTGAGACACTCTTTTCACTTAACTCTATTATTTGATTGATATATTTGGTGAAAGAATGTGTGAAATATAGATGGTCAAAATTTAAACATATTATACTATTTTATTCTTACGGAAGGCGATTTCAACCCTCAATATCATTTTATTACCAATTGAAACAGTACAAACAATTTATTTTGTAATACATCTTGAAAGAATTTCAGAGAGCCTACAATAGGCAGGTTTCATGAATTTTGCACTATAAGCAATTGAAATTTGCTTCATCTAATTTGGAACAAAGTAATAATTAAACCAAAGAGATGAGGCCGTTTTTTTTTTTTTTTTTTGAGACAAATGGAGCGTTTATTCCATTGAAGAACAAAACAAAAGCACCGCTGCAAAACTGAGCGGACCCACACAAGAGCCAGCTGGCGAAAACCGGAATTTAAGAATTTTTTTAACCTGATAAGTACCTACCAACCAAAAAACCTAGCTACCTGAACGTACCACAAGCATGTCGCCTGAAGTTCCATCTAATCTCTCCCTGGTAAAATGAACAGAAGACTCCATTGTGTTCCCACAGACGCGCAAACTTTCGCCGGGTTCTGGGGAAGGCTGTCGGGCAATACTTCGATGAGGCCGTATTTTAGAACAAGGAAATTACAGTGCCACAAACAAGTCTCAAGGATGCAGTTTACAATATTATGTTTGAGAAACATGTGTATTCATGATCCTCTAAGACCCTTGTATACGAGTGGTGATATATCAAATTACTTATGTATACAAACCTATTCTGTCCTAAATACCGGTATATGTTTAGTGTAAGTATATGTCAATATACTTAGCTCTAAATCTGTTTATTGTATATACACGTCATATAGCAACGTTCAAATTAACACCCTTTTTTGCATTCACATATACTTGTACGTGTTTAGTACAATGCATCCCCGGGGAACAAGTAACTTGGTGTATATATTTGTTACCATCCAAAATCCATTTTTGCCTTCGTGTATTAGTAGTTTACATATATTGTAGAACACAAATTTACCCTTCCGGTACATGAGGGAAAATTTATTAAATGGATGGTAACGGATATGTCTACGTTATGTAACTTATTTATCCTACGTTGTGGTCGGTTTTAACATAAGTTAATTAATTTTTGTCCAAAAGTGCCACATGTCATTTTGTGATTGGTTAACCCTTGGAGGACACACTATTGTAAGCCCCACGGGCTTACTTTTATCTTACTTGTAACTTTTACTCCATGGCAATGGTCTGATAAAAATACCCCTTTCAAAAATGGAGTGATTTAAAAATATATATCCTTTGGATAAGAAAAAATAATTGGATTCAAATTACATAAACTAAACACCGTTATAGATGGCATGGCTGCAGCTACATACATGGTGTCAAAGATGGAATTTCTAGCACACATTAAATGAGTTACGCATAAATCACACATAGTGTGACACGTCACACCGGTACCCATATCAAGCCAGTACCCTCCGTTAAGCCAAATGGGGTTTTCAAAATGCCAAAGTAAACATATTTAAGGCATCTATATATATATATATATATATATATATATATATATATATATATATATATATATATATATACTTTTTTAGAATAGAACCGAAGTAAATTTAAAAGGGAATCATGTTTAAAATGAAGTTTGAAAGAGATTATGGGTGTAGGAATTAAGAAAACCATGTCCTATGAGGGTTAAAGGTGACGTGGACCTCTCAAAATCTGATATGGAAATTCTATCTCAACACCAAGCTGTCTGAATCCGATCCTCACGAAAGGTAAAGGAATTTCACGTTGAAATCTTGCAGTAACCTCGGCACTCAAACTCTCAAAGTGATGGTTTTAGGTAGTTTAACCTATTCTATGGAATCTGACCAGTACAGGCTTACAGTACATAATAGTACAGTACACTATTTCCATACCGTCCCCTCTGCTGGAAACATAGGATTCTCGAAACTCTCAAGCATTTGTATCTACGTGCCAGTCATCATTAATTTGACGATCTGACAGTCTAACCCCCAGTGGCAAATAGAGCCGCAACAAATGATTGCTCCACACCAAATATCTCTTTACAGTACTAGGAGGAAACCCCCCATCTCCAATTCTCCACTAGACTGTGACAAATATTCTTGCTTCATCCAATGTCCACAGTACAGGGAGGGGATGTTGTATGTTTTTGAGAAACCGCCACTTCTCACTGTGTTAGAGGAGGTGAGTGTGAAACGCCACACCGGACAAACATTTACAGTGTCAGAAGACCCCGGGAGTAATACTTTCTTAGGATCTACAATGTCAAACCCCGGAAGTGACACTTAATTTCTACACTCTCTGTAGTGAGAAACGATGGGTTAGCTTGTACTGCCAGTTCCAAACATTCAGAATGTGTACGTATGTACATCATCAAAAGAGCTAGAGAACACACTGTAACAAGGAAAACTGACACTACATTCGTTGATACATACGCTGTGTGTAGGGACATCACATCATATCAATTGTTTGAGGCTAGCATCGGATTAATTAATCCAAGGAATGGTTCACCCTGCATTCTCTGGGCAGGAGTCACCGCTGATTGATATATGGGTTCATCTCCCTTGTGAACATCATGCCTCAAATTGACGGATTTAAGACCACAACGATATTAGACGTGCAAGCTGTCTGTAATACAAATGCACGCATTCTGTATAGACACTACTAGAGAAATGGGGTTCCGGTGTAAGAGAAAATCAACAGAAATTCTGCTGATTCGTGTGCGGGTTAGGAATAGTTGATTCCGGATCACAATCAACAGAAATGTCTTGGTTCGGTGTTGCTTCAATGTCCAAGTATACAGATAAAGAAAGTTTCTAATCTAGCATTCATTTTTTCTGGCCTGCCCGAGGAAAAGTAGCTGCCCGGAAATTTTGGGCTGCCCGGAAAAAAAATTGACTGCCCGGGCCAAGAACCCCGACCCACCACCGTAGGGCCCACCATGGCTAACCGAAGACCAATTCCCAACGGCCGGATTCGAACACAAGACCTTCTAAACCCTAACCACTTACTAAACCACCACACCACATACACACGCTCATGCAAGTATGAGAATTATCTTGTTAATTATAAGAGAACTTAACCATTGCCGATTCGTTTGCTATGTACAAAAAGCTTTTTTTTTCAATTTTTTTTTTTTTTGCACTATTTCATACAGGGATTTTTCTGTATGTACAAAAAAATTCAGATTTTTTTGAATTTTTTTTTTTTTTTGGACAAAATCTTGAAGGCTGGAGCTGTTTTTTTTTTCCCAGCAGTCTTTGAATATTTTTAACGATGTAAAAAAAACTTTTTTTTCAAATTTTTTTTTTGCAGTATTATATGCAGGGATTTTTCTGTATCTACAAAAAAATTCAAATTTTTTTGAATTTTTTTTTTTTCGACAAAATTTGTCTTGGTTCTGTCTTGTTTTGACGCACTCTCTAGTAGTGAATCAACAGGAACTTGTTGGTTCCAAGAGGAAAATCAACAGGAACTTGTTGGTTCCAACAGAAATCAACAGGAACTTGTTGGTTCTGTGCAGATGACTAAATGTTTGCTACGTTAAACTCATTCTCTGTTGGTTTCAACAGATGTGTGTTGGTTTTGTCTTGGTTTTTACGCACTCTCTAGTAGTGAGATGCAGTTTCTGAAGCTTGCATGTAGGAGACACTGAACATAAAAAGAAAGTGAAACTACGAACAAAAATAAATGGTCGGGAACATATACCGTATATTGCAAAGTGCAATTCGGAGCACCTTGTGCACGAGCTCTCCGTGTGGACTACTTCCTCGCCTGGCGTTGCCTTATGCTCAGAGTAGGGACCCAGAAAAAACAAGAAATGGTGGAGTGTAGACATGTGATGATTTTCACGAAGTCTTTGAAATCTGCGAAGCTACAGATCGCTTGCTTACATCACTGCCTCAATGAATATGGGGCATTCAGGACAGTAGTCTGAACCCTTTAACCGGAGTTGGACAGCCGAAGGTATAGCGACCGGGTACAGAGGGCCTGGGTGGAGATGCTCCAACAGTAGAAGCAGATAGCGGTGAGGCCGGGCAGGAAAGCGGAACAGTACATAGGCTCAAAAAGTCCGGGATTTCGAACCGGGGCTGCCCCACCCAGCCAAACAAGGAACGGGCAGCAGTGAGGCATTTCTAAACCAGGCCGAACAGGACGAGGAAGGCCATCGTAATTACGGAACAGGGATACCGGACGGTACCCGACCCGACCCGTTCCGGCCCGAACCGATCCAAACCGACCCGACCCGGCCCGGCCTGGCTAAGGCAAACAGTAGTGTAGCAGCTCCCTTTCCTTCCTCCAGGCAGTGAGAGCTCTGTGAGAGAAGGTATCGTTTTCCTTTGAGAAAGCAAACCCTCGCTTCCCAACGCACAAGGCACAAGGCAACTGAACAACACCGACGTTCTCCTTCCTTCCTTTCCTTCCTTCCTGTGAGTAACTTGTCTTCTCCTGCCCAAACTCTCCCTTCATGTGTTCTCTGCTTTCGCCGTCGCTCTCATCACAGTGGCGTGCCGCCTTGTGCCTCCCGCGCGCTCTCTCTCTCTCTCCTTCCTCTCTCTCGTGTTTGCCCTACTAGCTAGCCCGCGCCGCTTTCTGCAAGCGGGGCGGAATTTATTTCTTTTCGCCGAGTCTGTGCGAATGTTTTCTCAAAACGCTGATTTTGTCGATGGACGTGGCGTGAGTGTTGTTGCGTTTGCGGGTGGGTCCTGTATTTGCGGGGCGTGCGTGGATGCTTTAGGTCGAGGTCAATCGTGCGCAATGGTGTGCCGTGCTCATGACACCATGCAGCGAAGGTGCCAGGGCCGGAGCTTGGTTGGGTCGTTGGTGTTGTAGTTGTCGTTCGCACCTTGGTCGTCGGCAGTGCGGGTTCACAGGTTTGCGGGGAAATGCTTGTGTAGAGGAATTCTCTGAGCCGTGTGTACTCGACCAGGTTGCTAAGGAGTACGTACTTACTCTGTCCCTGCCGCGGAGCTGGGTCCCCAAGTCGTCAGTTTTATCCCTTTTGTAATTTATTTGTGAGTGGACACGATCGAGAGCGTAAGTCCTGACTTTGGTGGGAGCCTTGAGCGATTGTTTCGAGACACAGTGGTTTTCGATTCAATGCTCTTTGTAGAAAGCTTTGTTTGGTGCATTCAAAATCATATGGTTGGAGTGTGACAAGTCCAAGTATGGTGAACGGGGATGGTTGCGTAAGCCCTGATTTTTCGAATCATCTCTTTTTGTAGGCCGAAGCAGCAAAGATGAAGGAAGCCAAGGGCAAGAAAGGAGCCGTGGTGAAGGAGAAGGTGACCAAGGTGCAAGACAAGTAAGCGAGACATGCTTGGTAATGGCGTTGGCATGTTTTGCGAGTGGCTTGAGCAATTGACAAGAGGTCTGACGGTGACGGGGTGGGGTATTTGGTTGCAGGGACATCAAGAAGAGGAAAGGACTCGCGAAGGAGGCCAAGGCAAAGAAGCCGATGCCAGCCAAGAAAGTGAAGGACCCGAATGCACCGAAGCGGCCACAAACTGCATTCTTCATCTTCCTGTGAGTTGGTGATGCTTGTTTTTGTGGTTTGTATGGTTGGCAATTTTGGTCGTGGTGGAATTTGGTTTGGTGGAATTTGAGGTGAGTTGGGATGGATTTGATGGTGGATCAGGAACGAGTTTAGGACAACATTCAAGGAGGAGCACCCGAATGTGAAGGGTGTGGCTGCGGTGGGAAAGGCGGGAGGAGAGCGATGGAAGGCGATGTCAGAGGCTGTGAGTGTTCGACTGCTGGCTCCCATGGATTGTAATGTTGATGAGGAGATTATATACTGCGTGGCATTATGTGGATATGCATGGTACCTGTGAGTGGAAGCAGTATGCTGACTTGTGATGCTTGAGGTGTGCAGGAGAAGCAGCCGTTCATGACGAAGGCAGCGCAGAAGAAGGCAGAGTACGACCGGACGATTGCCTCATACAAGCAGAAACAGGTACATTGGTGAAGAAGGGCAGTGTTTTTGCAGTTGGTGACATTACGGTTGTCGATGAGATTGAGTTGAATGGTGAGTGGATTTTTGACGGTGAGTTATTTTTGATTTGGGACAGGAGGATGACGAGGAGGAAGCGGAAGCGGAAGTCGAAGTTGAAGAGTCTGACAAGTCAAAGTCAGAGATCCACGATGACGATGAAGACGAAGATGAGGTGTGATACTTGAGAGATCCTTGAGAGATCCTTGTGTTGGGATTGGGAGCTGTTTGGGCTGGTTTGTATATGTGTTTGTGGGGGTTGTATTGGAGGCTGACGTGGTTCGGTGGGCGTGCAGGAGGAGGATCTGGAGGACTAATTTAATCCATGAAGCGGAGGTGGCAAGCCTCAGATGTAACCATTGGCAGTTGGCTCAGGAGTGGAAGCAGCGTCGTGAGGGTCCCGTGTAGCAAAGCACAGTGATGGACTGACATTGGAATTCTTGTGGGAGGTGCACTAGAGGTGGCTCTCAGTGACGTAGAAACAGGTGGCCCGGGTGTGATCATTGGTGTCTGGATTGTAGCTGGTTCCGGGCACGGAATGTGGCTGGGCTGTCTTGGCAAGGAAGGGAATGCAAGGGAAAGGGGAGAAAGGATGGAGGAAGTAGGTTTATTTCTTTCTGTAGTTGTATTTTTATTGCGGACTTTGTTTCTGTAAATTTGATTTCAGCTTGGGTTTTGGATAGCGCAGGGCGAGGGCAGGTGGTGATCTTGGTGCCGAGGGTGGGACTAATTGTATGAACATGCAAGTACAGCTTTTGTGGGTGTACATGATCCAAGCTCTCTCGTCAGTGATGTATATAATCTCACTTGTAATGTTTTTTTCGGTCAGCAATGTTTCGCCTGCAAGTGGTTGGTGTATGGATGTGTTGGAGGCCACATACGGTTTGCTTTGTGAAGCTGTTGGTTCATCGATGCTGGTGCTGTGTATTGGAGTCTTGTACACTCGTTTTGTCTTGAATGAATTGTGATCTTTGTAGTGAAGTTGTAGGTTCACTGGGAAGACGACCATCCTTAACATTGAGCCTTTGATTCTACTACAAGTAAGGTAGAAGCGCCAGAAATTGTTAAGGTACCAATTTTGGTCACCTATAAAAGCAACTGTTTCAACTTCAGAGGGTCCCAATCTACTTATCAGAAGCATTGATTATGAATACCAAGTTAACAATTTGACTAGAAATGAAACAGTTACTGGTACATCAGTTACTGGTACATCTGGTGGTCTATGCATATTAAGGGCCGCTTCACACTATGGCCGAAGGTCGAGAGACTGTCGATTTCCCCTAGAGGCTGTCGAGAGACTGTCGATTTCCACCAATGAAATTGCAAGAAACCATGGGTTTGGCCTCTCAACCTTTAACACTAGAGGCCAAAGTCCAAAGGTCGTGGACCTCCAAAATGCTTACATGGCAACACTTTTTGACCAAGGTGACGGCCTCTTGAGAGGAAGTTTGGGTCTTACATTTGCAAGACCCAAACTATGGTTGAGAGGCCGTCAATTTTTTTTCATATAAAATGAAAACTAGATTTTATTGGCTATTTTCAGTAGATTTCTTTAAAAAGTTTGGACTCTTAATCCCACGGCCTCTCGACTTGGATGGCCATAGTGTGAAGCGGCCCTAAGATTGGAAATTTATAACAAAATCATGCATTGTGAAAAAATTAATTAAAAATTGAGCTTGGTTATTAAACCCAAAGTTTTATGTGTTGTAATTTTTTATCATTGAGAATGAGCGCTCCATGTACCCCTTACCTGAGGTCATGTTGTCTCCCCCACTTTTTTCCGAGCCTTGACATACTCCCTTTGTCCCATATTAACTGTCCCGTAGGTTTTCTCAAATCTACCTCAAGAGGTAGATTTGAGAGAACCTACAGGACAAATAATGTGGGACAGAGGGAGTATTTTGCTTCATTTTGAAGTACATTATAATGTGTAAAAAGAAAATTCTCAAAATAATTGAAGTAAAATTATGAAAATGACCCTCGAAAATGAGGGGAAATGCATGTCCTCAAACCCCAAACTCTTTTGATCGACCAAGTCCCTAATGGAGTGATAGGTTGTGCTCCAAGTCATACAGCTCGGTTAGGCAACCAAGCAAGCCTTGGGCAATCTAAAACATAGAGAAAGCAAATCCCATTAAGCAGAATGGCTAAAATGCTATGGCCTTCCGTCCCAAGCTGACCTTATGCGCACCAAGGATTCGGAACGGGAGGCACTAAATCTTGGATTGCCGCCAAGGGCCCGTTCTTGGCGCCTCGGTTTAGAGGCCTCAACCTCTTGAACGTTCCCATTGAGAGAAGCCCTCAATTCAGTGCCTCCACATGCCAGAGACGGTGTTCCCGGTTCGTTCCTAGCTCATTCCTATGTTAACCCCTAAAAGCCCGAGGGGTATTGGACAAAACATAGATGTGTTATAATATGTGCCTTCCATATGTTTGATGAAGGTTGGTTCAATAGACAAAATGTAGAGTATCATCTTTACAAATTATCCATACGGTCAAACTTCCAAAATAATCTTTAGATCATTTTTTAATGAATTTAAAAGCATTAACCTTCGAAAATTTGTATAAATTATAATTTTCAATTTTAGAGTTCAAAATTTAGTACGATTGGTTAAAGTTGGGCTATCTATCGTAAACTTCAAAAAAGCAAGAGAAATGATGGAGGAATCATCATTACTTTCCCCAAATAGCAAATTTTGTAACACTAAGACAATGTTGAGGTGATCTACTTTGAAAAATTCTCCCGGGTGGAGTTTAACTCGGATTGCCATAATTCAAATTGGGTTGGAAAGTAGACTTGATGTAGTATTTTAAAATATTTTTATTTTTTCAAAAAATTATTTTTTTGTTCCGGGCAGCCCGTTTTTTCCGGGCAGCGACCAGAAAATGGTCGCTCGGGAGCTTAGGGGTTAAATTTTGGGCATTACTTATTCTACAATCAAGTTTTGGTACCAACACTACAACAATATCATTTTGGGATATAACTGGCACGATTTTCTACACAAAAATTGTGGCCAATGCTTTACGACAAGAGACAAATAGAACTGATGGTGAGACTACAAGGCTATGTTTATTTTAATGATTCTAGAATAGAGCCCCGTTGCCAACAAATACACATACATTTGACTGTTTCAAGCTTAGGCAACGATCAATATGCAATTGCGTTTAAATAAAAATCTGTAGCTTTTTGGAATTTTCTTTCAACTAGAAAGTTGTTTGTTTTTATGTTTTAAATAAACATGTCCAATTGGAACCCTTAAATTCTATTATAAATGATTTATTAAACAAATTTATAAGGTCAAAATTTACCAAAAATCAACATTTTGTTTTCCGAAAGTAAAATTTGCCATAATTTATTACAGTAGTGTTGTAAAATTTTGTAAAATACCAATCTTCTATCAATTTCAAATAATTTTTCATTAGTGGATAGAAGAGGCGTCAATGTTATTGTTAACCCCTATAGGACCATTGGCATCTTAGAAGTTGAAGCATTTCAGAGAGAGTTGTAAGGAATGATTAACGCCATTACAAAAATGTGGATCTAAATATGTTATGGTTATAATGATTTTTTTAATCTTATTTAAGCTTCAAAATCACTAAAAAGGATATGCACTGAAACTTGAAAAAGATTACTATGGTCAACTTTAACAAGTAAGGATGACTTACAATCACAGAGTTATCAATCATTAATGACTCATTGGCATGACCATAGCAAATGTCATGTGAATTTAGAAATATTAACAATATTTTGATGAACTAATCACCAAATTAACATGTCATACTAATCCAATTAAAAATGTTTGGAGGATCTTTAAAGATTCCATTCAACATGGTCCAAGTATTGTCCAAAACTTAGAAGAGTTGAAGCAAATTTTTTAATGCCAATAGATTTTGATTTGCAAAAACAATTTCCTCAGGTTTTGTCAATCTATGCCTTGTAGATTGTTCAAAAATAATGATCAAAGCAAAGAGTATAGATTGGTTAGTTTGGTGATCAATAATTCACTTTAGTAAGTAGGACTTGAAGCAGTCAAATGAATGATTGACAATCAATGATACATGTTTATATGAAAATATATGATTTAAATTATTTATTTTCTAACTAGAAAGTCATTCATTTCTTAGTTTTTAACTAGTAGGTCCATTCAAAACTTTAAAATATATAGTGAATGATTTTCAAATGAATTTATAAGGTCAAACACCACAAACACCTTTAACCCTTAAAAGCCCGAGGGATATTGAACAAAACATAGATGTGTTATAATATGTGCCTTCTATATGTTTGATGAAGTTTAGTTCAATAGACAAAATGTAGGGCAACATCCCTACAAATTATTTGTACGGTCAAACTTCCAAAAATAACTGTAGATCATTTTTTATTGAATTTAAAAGCATCAACCTTTGAAAATTTGTATAAATTCTAAATTTCACTTTTAGAGTTTGAAATATAGCATTATTGGATAAATTTGGTTTATCTATTGCAAACTTCAAAAAAGCAAAAGAGACTGATGAAGGAAACATCATTACTTTCTCCAAATAGCAAATTTTGTAACACTAAGACAATGTTGTTAATAATATTGGAGAGGCCTCCGATTGCAAGTATGTCAAATCTGTTGGGTAGATTTTATGCTTTCAATGGTCCTCTCATGTACACCTCATATACATCTCATGTACTTCTGAACCATGCTAATATCTATCTTTGAGGACTTTGAGGAGAACTATTGGAATTAGTAGAGAATTTAATAGTCTTACAAAGACGAATTGGATGAAAGTCATCCAAAATTGTATGAAAATGTTGCAAGGCTCTGAATCTATTTGTGATCCAATTTGTGAACACTGCGACGTTTAGGGGTTAAAGAACAATGAAAGCCCCACCCACTTCAAGATATTTTGTAAAGAATCTTGCCCATAACACCTACTTTGTCTCATCAAAAGGAAATTTTTGAATGTCAAACAGAGCACCTTTTAGAAATATATATCTCCTAACCCCTAAATGACAGAGGGGGTAAGGGCCAAACCTAAATGTGCTATAAAATGTTGCTTCTACAACTTCGATGAAGTTTGGTTCAAAAGAGAAAATGAGAAGCACGATGTTTAGTAATTATCCATACGGTCAAACTTTCAAAAAATGTTTTTGATACTCATTAAACAAATTTAGAAGCATTTATCGTTGAATATTCACCAAAATTACAAATTTTATTTTTAGAATTTGAAATTTGGTATGATTGGTTGAAACTAGACATTCTATTCTAAAGTTCAAAAAAGAAAAAAATTTCAAAGAGGGAACATCATTACTTTCCCGAAATAGTAAGTTTTGTAACACTAGGACAATGTTGAGGTGTTTGTCTTTGAAAATTTCTCCTTGATGGAGTTTAACTCGGATTGACATAATTCAAATTGGGTTGGAAAGTAGACTTGATTTCCTATTTGAAAATATTTTTTATTTTTCAAAAAAGTTTTTTTTTCATCTCGGGCAGCCCGTAAAAAAGGGCAGCGACCATAAAATGGTCGTTCGGTCACTTAGGGGTTAACCCCTAAGCTCCCGAGCGACCATTTTCTGGTCGCTGCCCGGGAAAACGGGCTGCCCGGAACAAAAAAATCTATTTTTGAAAAAATAAAAAATATTTTAAAATACTACATCAAGTCTACTTTCCAACCCAATTTGAATTATGGCAATCCGAGTTAAACTCCACCCAGGAGAATTTTTCAAAGTAGATCACCTCAACATTGTCTTAGTGTTACAAAATTTGCTATTTGATGATTCCTCCATCGTTTCTCTTGCTTTTTTGAAGTTTACGATAGATAGCCCAACTTTAACCAATCGTACTAAATTTTGAACTCTAAAATTGAAAATTATAATTTTTACAAATTTTCGAAGGTTAATGCTTTTAAATCCATTAAAAATTTATCTAAAGATTATTTTGGAAGTTTGACCGTACGGATAATTTGTAAAGATGATACTCTACATTTTTTCTATTGAACCAACCTTCATCAAACATATGGAAGGCACATATTATAACACATCTATGTTTTGTCCAATACCCCTCAGGCTTTTAGGGGTTAAAAAAACATGAGGCACAAAAAAAACAATAAGGTAGAAGGTACTAGTAGGAGCGTTTTTTACTTTTGTCCAATACCTTTTTAAATAGAAACAACGTCATTTAAAAAGAAAATCTTGCATAATATGCAATTTGATAAAGATTTTGGGTGTGAAATCAGGAAACATTACAAAATTGGCCAATATTGTTGTGACTAAGCAAATACTGCACCGGACAGTCTTCCAAGTGAACCCACTACCTCACTAAAAACATCACATTTCATACAAAACTAAATTTGTGAACACACCTCCCTCCCATACACCACCTCCATCCATCAACCAACAGATTCAAAGCAAACCGTGTATGCCCTCCAGTACATCCATACAATCAACCACTTGCATGCCAAACATTGCTTACAGAAACAAAAAAAATGCATGTAAGATTATATACATCACTAACGAGAGAGCTTAAATCATATACACCCATGTTCCCCACAAAAGCTGTGCTTGCATATTCATACAAAGAGTCGCATCCTGATCACCCTTGGCACCAAGATCACCACATGCCCAAGCACCACAGCCCACGCTATCCAAAAACGCAAGCTGAAATCAAATTTACAGAAACAAAGTCCGCAAACAAAAAATACAACTACCAAAAAGAAAAAAGCCTAATTCCTCCACCATTCCTCCCCGTTCCCTTCTTTCCCCTTCCTTGCCAGGACGGCCCCAGACACATGCAGTGTCCGGGACCAGCTTCACACCCGACACCGACAATCACGCCATGGCCACCTGATTCTACGTCCCTGAGAGATGCCTCTACTGCACCTCCCATAAGAATTCCAACGTCAGTCAGTCCGTCACTGTGCTTTGCTACACGGGGCCCTCTCGAAGCTACTTCCACTCCTGAGCCCACTGCCAATGGCTAAATATGAGGCCTTCCCACGAACACCTCAAGCATTCAATTAGTCCTCCAGATCTTCGTCCTGCATACCACACCACGGACACCAAGTCAGCCTTCAACACCACCTCCACACACAGAAAGCTCAGCTTAAACAGCTCCCAATCCCTACACACGGCTCTCTCAAGTATCACACCTCATCCTCGTCTTCCTCGTCATCCTGAATCTCCGACTTCGACTTGTCAGACTCCTCTGCTTCCGCTTCTTCCTCGTCATCCTCCTGTCCCAAATCAAAAACAACTCACCGTCACAAATCCACCCACCATTCAACTCATCCTCATCGACAACCGTAATGTCACCAACTGCAAAAACGCTGCCCCTCTTCACCAATGTACCTGTTTCTGCTTGTATGAGGCAATCGTCCGGTCGTACTCTGCCTTCTTCTGCGCAGCCTTCGTCGCAAACGGCTGCTTCTCCTGCACACACCAACCATTACAATTCAGCATACTGCTTCCACCCACAGCTACCATGCATATCTAAATAATGCCAGCTTCAGTCCATCAGTACGTAATCTCCTAATCATCAGCTTTACAATCCATGGGAGCCAGGAGTCGAATACTCACAGCCTCTGACATCGCCTTCCATCGCTCTCCTCCCGCCTTTCCCACCGCAGCCACACCCTTCACATCCGGGTGCTCCTCCTTGAATGTTGTCCTAAACTCGTTCCTGATCCACCATCAAATCCATTCCAATTCACCTCAAATTCTACCACAACTAAAACCACCAACCACACAAAGCACGACAATAAGCATCACCAACTCACAGGAAGATGAAGAATGCAGTTTGCGGCCGCTTCGGTGCATTCGGGTCCTTCACTTTCTTGGCTGGCTTCGGCTTCTTTGCCTTGGCCTCCTTCACGGCTCCTTTCCTCTTCTTGATGTCCCTGCAACCAAACAACCCACCCCGTCACCGTCAGACCACTTGCCCATTGCTCACACCTCTCGCACAACATGCCACCACCATTAATAAGCATGTCTCGCTTACTTGTCTTGCACCTTGGTCACCTTCTCCTTCACCGCGGCTCCTTTCTTGCCCTTGGCTTCCTTCATCTTGGCTGCTTCGGCCTACAAAAGAGACGATTACAAAATTCAGAGCTTACGCAACCATCCCCGTTCACCAAAGTCGCCACACCAATACCACTTGACTCGTCTTCCTCCAAACATATTATTTTTGAAGACAGCACTCTAAGCATTCAACATAAAGCAGGGAGTCGGAAATCACTGTCCCTCCAGACAATCGCTCAAGGCTGCCAAGTGGCAATCCAAAGTCAGAACTTGCACTGTCAATCGTGTCCACTCACAAACAATTATGAAATGGGTAAAACTGACTACCTCGGAACCCAACTCCTTGATAGAGACAGAGTAAGAACGTACTCCTTAGCAACCTGGTCGAGTACACACGGTTCAGAGAAATTCCTCTACACAAGCATTCCCCCGCAAACCTGTGTACCCGCACTGCCGACGACCAAGGTGCGAACAACAACTACGACATCAACGACCCAACCAAGCTCCGGCCTTGGCACCTTCGCTGCATGGTGTCATGAGCACGGCACACCATTGCGCACGATTGACCTGGACCTAAACCATCCACGCACGCCCCGCAAATACAGGACCCACCCGGGAAACCACGTCCCACCCGCAAACGCAACAACAACAATCACAGCGCGTTCATCGAGAAAATGGGCGCTTCGAAAAACATTCGCGCAGACTCGGCGAAAGGAAAGGAATTCCGCCCCGCTCGCAGAAAGCGGCGCAGGCGAGGTAGCAGGCACAGACGAGAGAGAGGACGGGAGGGAAACGGAGGCAGGGGGCCAGACTCGGCGATGGCAAAAGCAGAGAGCACAAGAAGGAAGAAGGGCCTGAACAAGACAAGGGGCAGGTGACGAGGTTACTCACAGGAAGGAAGGAAGGAGAGCGCTGGTGTTCAGTTGCCTTGCCTGCGTTGAGTTGCCGTTGGAAGCGAGGGTTTGCTCTCGCAAAGGAAAACGATACCTTCTCTCACAGAGCACTGCCTGGAGGAAGGAGGGACCTGGACAGTACCGTTTACTTCGGGCCGGGCCGGGCCGGGCCTGGCCGGGCCGGGTTGGGTCTGGGCGGGTCGGGCCAGGTGGGAATACTGTAGTTGCGATGGCCTAGATACTATGTTCTGGTTCGTTCTGCCCGGCTGCCCGTCTCCTGGGTCTCGGCTTTGGCTTGGCGTCGGGCAGCGCCGGCTCGAAATGCCAGACTTTTTGAGCATTGCCCCTTTTCCCGCCCTCCCTTCCATTGCTACTGTTACAGTACCGTCCTGCCAGGTGGTCAACTCCGGTTTGCATTTCAGGAAAGGATGCCAGACGAAGTTACTGTCCTGAGCCCCGAATTCATTCAATCAAGCAATCTGTTACTTCGTCACTTGGCGAGCGCATTGCAAAGACTTCGTGAAATTCAGCACAGGGCATGTACCGGTATACCCATTGATATTTGTTGTTCTTCATGGGTCCCTCTAAGCACAAGGCATCGCCAGGAAGTCTATGGTTTTTGCATCACGGAGAGATGGCTCACGAGGTGCTCCGGATTACACTACGCAATATATTCCCGAGCTTTTTTTGTCACCAATGCAGTTTGGCTAATTTCTTATGTTCAGTGATTCCTACATACTTCAGAAAGGATATTTGTGTTACAATTTGAATCAAAGGTGGAGGTTCTGGCATCGAGCATTACGGTTGGCGTAAAACACAGGGAGCTCATAATGGTTCCCCTGTGTGAGTTTCCCTTGTAGTCTCACTTTTCCCACCGAGCCTCAAGAGTTGACACTTGTTAAACTTTCCTTTTACAAGCTAGTGAGTCAACATTAAACTGGTGAATAGGCAGCTTTAAGATTCAGTGGGAAAAGTGAGACTCGCAGGGAAATCACACAGGGAATCACATATGAGACCCTGGTGAAAACCGACAATGCACTAATAGCAAATGTGTCGCTTTTGACTGCCGTTAGAGGTGCTCATCAGTCCAGTTCATCACAACAGACAAATAAAAGTGACACTTTTCCTGATTTTCAGACAGTCAGAAGCGTCACTTCTGCTTCCAGTGATGTCAAACATGTTCACAAGGGAATTGAACCCTAAATCGACGGTGACTCCTGCCCATTGCAGGGTGAACAATTCCAAAGATTAAAGCAATGCGAGCTACCCTAGATGATGGCACACAGCGTATCGATCATCGAATGCGCTTCAAACATGATCGATCTATAATCACAAGAAGCAGTGACAATTACGCACCCAGCATGCATTATATGCCCCAACGACGCGCCCTGAATATCTTTTCTGCAAATTCTGGAACGCCTCCTCGTTAATACATCCGGACCTGCCTAAACTCCTCCTGTAAAGCTTCTGTACCAGGGTCGTCTTCACCATCACTCGCACATTCTAAGCATTGTTCTGATTCCCAAACCATATCCATCGGACCTCAGGTTTCAAATTAAACAAAAAAATTATTACCGTCAAGCATTATTCTTCCAAGCGACCAACAGTCACCCGGTCACAGAGACAGCAGCATCAAGGGCACTAGAAATCGCCAAAGCGCAGAGGGAGGGAAGAGGAAGAAAGTGAGAGTGCAGGCGGGAAGTTCAAATGCCCCGCCAAATTCAAGTTCAATTGCCCCGCCAAGTGCAAGTTCAAGTGCCCCGCCAAGGGCAAACCCGGATCCCAAACGAGGTGCCGATTCGAGGTCTTGGCATCTCGGGCAACCGTTAAACCCTAAACCTAGCTTTCCAGCCTTTCTTTTCTCTTCAACGTGTCTAGGAAGTCAAATTTTGGTCACTTCAAGTGAAAAATACGAACAACTTTTAGTCTTTTCTTGAGTACATCGGAAGATGTTTGGAGAATGAAAAAATAAATCATAGCATATTAGAGCACTGCACTGGAACACTCTTTTGAAAATTGGATTGAAAGAGAATCTTCACATAGATTGATTTTTGTAAGTAAAGAAGGAATGCCATTTATATTCCATGAATTTTGGGACTACCATGTCATTGCCACGTAAACTTAGCTTATAATTGTAATTAGAATTTGGTTCTATTGCAAAAAGGGTGTTGGCTCCCATTGCTCTATTATGCTATGATGCAATACAAGTTGTTGTCAATTGAATACATTGAGATTTCCAAGTATAGAAAAATATAGTTCAAAACACTTAAGAAATATGTTACAATATACAACAAACATATTATTATGTCCTTTTTATTATTCATGAATGTTACTCAATTTATTTTCTTAACCCTTAAAGGAATTAGGGCATAGTAGATACGTTGCCGTATATTTAACATTTGTTGTAAGTAGAAAGTTCCAAATTGGGATCCCAATAGCTTTTAAGACCATGTAGACATGAATTTTAACTTCACTTTTGATATGAAACTCATAGGAGGTGTAAAGCCATTCCAAATATAATGAAATACGGCCATATAATACTGGCCGGAATGGCCAATCTGGACCTTTAAGGGTTAAATGGAACTCATTTTGATAATTGCATTTTTGAATGCTTGATCATTGTTAGGTGAAGTTTTAGAATTGTTAACATGTATATAGAATTGGTGTATGATTTGTCTAAAACTAATGTTCTCTGATTTTTAAATTTTGTGTAAAGTTCAAAAATTGTATATAAAATGTATTAGTAGTCTAGTTTGATGTTCCCATTTGATTTGTAAAAAAAAAATATATATAAACCTATTTGGAGGCTTAGTTCAAATAGGCAACAATTCATCAACTTTGAGGAAAAGCTCTCATTGTTTGCTCTACAATATACAACAGCAATCTATGATATGTATACAATATACAACATCATTCTATCACATAAATATAATACAATATGATCATTCTACAATATAAAAAATCATTCCAAAAAACATTTATGGAAAATAGTAACGTTCTCTTGAAGAATCTCTCACACCGCAATCCGAGGAAAAAACTTGTAATCAAAAACGTAATTCCCTCCGTACCAGCGTAATTCCCTGCATAAGCACTCGGGCAAGCAAGGATTCACACTTGCAACCTTGAAATCACCATTGGGTAGTACCAAATCAACGTGAAAGTCAATAAAATCATTAACAATTTGATGACTCTTGCGCTTTACATGGCCAATCACCCTTTGTGCAGGCGGTGCGAGAAAAATCTCTCATGTTTTATTCTCACAGTGAACGTCCTTGCAAAAGGTGATTGCTCTATACAATCATTAATTAATAAAAAATCTTGTTCAATGGGATGTGTCTTTAGTAATAACTAAATGTTTATTGTGACATGTCTTTAGTGACATTTAGTGACATTTTTACTAGTGAATTTTTACTGTGGGATTTTGAACTCACATGGCTAAGGCTAGCCTATTGAGCGTATTTGCTAGTTATATAATTAGAATTGAATCATAGTATTTCAATGGCGCAACAAAAGAATACATTCCTAACTAGATCATGAAACCTCTTCTTTTCAAAAATAGTCAAGTCCCCAAAGAATCTGATTAAGTGTCTAAATGAATAGAAATGTTAATATTCATATCTATAGGACTTTAAATTAATCATTTAATTTTTTTAGAAAAGAAGTTATTCGTATGCCGATGAAAAGTAGAAATCTTGCTATATAATATTGAATAGTGTAGATGTACTTAGTAACTAATAGTTTATTAAATATCAAGATCTGAGGTAAACTTTTCATTTTTATTTCAGTCACTGACAAATTAATGCTAAAATGCACAAAAGGTAATCCCTAAACAACCTCAAATACTCCTCTCCAAATTTGGAGAATTTCAACGGTGTCTTATAAAATGTATCTAAGAGGGATATTTTGAACTTGATATTAATAAAATTTGTTGTTGTTTAAAGTTTATGAGTTGACTTTTTAAAAACACTTTTACAATGATAACTTTACAATTTTGGGTAAATTGTTACAACATGAAATGAGGCATAAAAATTTCACAAATCACCCCTTTTCTAATCGGATCACACATGCATGAAGCTAACTTCCCATTAAATATATAGTAAAAAACCCACACTGCAAAAAGTCAATGACGGATGGGAAAAGTGTGTTTGATTTTGTACATTGTTCATTTTCTAAATGGTCGGACATTTAAGGATTAAACTCAATTGTCCAACTAACAAGCTCGGGGGGGGGGGGGGGGGGTCAGTGTGTTAAAAAGTTAAGGATATAGGTGCGAACAACAACTATTTTATAGGGGGTATTACTTTTTTTTTTTTGGTTTTTTTTTCACATGCTATCATTATGTAATTTTTTACTTTGGGTTCATAGAAAAGGGGCTTGCATTACTTATAATTCCAAATTACCTATTATTCTATACCCTATAGTACTTTAAAGATGTCTAGTGCTATTTTTGATACCCTATATTACCTCTAAGTCCATTTATAATTTTTTGTTCCCATGTTTTTAAAATACCTATCATTTGTTCACACGTATATTGCTACTCCAACATATCACTACACCCCCCGAGCTAACAAGTTGTGATTTCATTGAAACTTTGGAATTAAGCCCCCACGTAGCACGAGAGAGAAATTGGCCTGCTAAAATCAAAGCTCTCTGCACCACGAAGCTACTCTAAATTTTTTTAGAGTTACAGTTGCTTACAACCCTAAAATACTTGACGTGAAAGACTATCATTTCATAGTCATTTTAGATCCCTAAAAGTAGCCTTAATACAATTGATACAAGTGTATTTGGGTTTGAGCATAATTTATGGCAAACTTGAGCTTCAAACCTACTCAGAAATTTGAGATACATGATCAAAAATATACAAAGTGGTGCATGAAATCAGATATTGTTGATTATGAAGGTGATTTCACATTTTAAATCTATGATCCAAGTTAGAATTGCCTAAGTTAGCTTTGTTAACTAAATAATGACTAAATTAACGATTGCCCTAAAATGTCTAATGTACTCTATTGAGATGCATACACTACATACATACATACACACCATGTTCATTTGGACTAGTGTAGCCATGTATCATTGGTCTAGATTATCCCCATATTCCACACGTCCCCCCACTACCCATGTTTCCATGCGTTCCTACTACTTCCCACGCTTTTGCTTTTTAGAATAAATTATGATGAAAAAATATGATTTAAAGTCCATAACTTTCACACTATAGGTCTTAACCCCTAACTGCCCAACCATGCATATTTTGCATGATGTAAAAATTTCATCCGCAGTTTCTCATCCATCATGAACTTTTTGTAGTGTGATTTTTTTACTGAATTTTTTAGGGGAAGTTAGCTTCATGTATGTGTGATCCGATCGAAAGGAAACAATTTATGAATAATTTATGCCTCATTTCGTGTTGTAGTGTTTCACCCAAAATTTTGAAGATTTTAGTCTAAAAGTGTTCTTGAAAAAATAAACTCATAAAATCAAGCATCCAAAAAATCTTCAAAAATCACTACACCTAGAGTACTACATTATAAGCCATCACAACAAATTTCATCCCCATACTGTCAATATTTTATTTGTAATTGAATTACAAAATATTTTTTTATTTTATGTTTCAAAATTTATAGAAAAATATCAGTGATAGCAATCAAAGATCTAACCGTATAGATTGAATCTAAATTTCAAAATGAATATCTTTTATTCATACATCAAGTTTCAAATATTCATGTTAGTTGCATTTTATAATGCATCTTTGCAAAACTGCCCTAATTGAACATAGGTGAGGACGTTTAGGGGTTAAAGCAACAAAACGACTTTAGTACACCCCTACTTGTCAAGAGTTTTCCAATGATGCCAAGTTCGACATCAAAAGCTTTTGTATTCCATTCTTCATAATTTAATTCAATTTTTGATGACGTAATTTGATTGAATATCTATAAATTTCACACCATGTGACTAAATGCGATGAATTTTTTTTTATGCACTCCTCATTCAGAGTTTTTCAACAATACCAAGAACGCGGCTGATGGTCGCATAATTAAGGAGATTTGAACGTAACAAACAAAACAAAGCAAAGAAACTACTAATTAAATTTTAGACCAAATAATATGATCTTTGCTATGTTGTTTTTGATATCATAAATGATGTGCCTTAGAGGCTATGTTGTTGGAATATAATTGAATCCAATGATATTAATGCAATATTAAGACATCATTTCTTTTAAAACAGTGTAGCCATGTGCCATTGGCCCAATGTTCCGCGTCATTTGGCTATGGTTATATTTTCACACCATAGGTCCAAAAGTTGTGAAACAACTTTGATACAACCCTACTCGTCGAGAACTTTTTGAGAATGCCAAAAATGACAAGAATGACATCAATGTTCCATTTATCTATAATTTAATTAAAATCATGGTGACAAAAATCACTAAAAAGTCCATAACTTTCACACCGTAGATCTAAAAGCAACAAAACAACTTTGGTGCATCCTTTCTAGTGGAGAGCTTTCCGACAATATCCAAAACGCAACCAGCAAGCGCACGGTCGGGGAAATCTTAACATTACATACAAACAAGCAAACAAACAAACAACCTTCCTTAACCCCTAACCGCCCAACCATGCATATTTTGCATGGTATACGGATTTGAAGTCCGTTTTCTCATCCATCATGCACTTTTTGCAGTGTGGATTTTGTATTGAAACTTTTATGGGAAGTTAGCTTCGTGCATGTTAGAAAAAAATTTGTGAAAGTTTTATGATTTGTGAAAGTTTTATGTCTCATTTTGTGCTACAATGTTCCTCCCAAATTTCAAAAAAATTAGTGTAAAAGTGCTCTTGACAAAGTCAACTACTAAAATTAAGCAACCAAAAAATCTCTAAAACTCACTACACTTAGAGTATTATATTTTGACCCATCACAACAAATTTCGTTATTAGATTGTCAATATCTTATTCATAATCAAATTACAAAAGAGTGTTAAAATTTTAGCTAATTACTCTTGGTGCTAAAAAACTTTTGGAACTTTTGAAGACCACCAAGCTCTTACACACTTCTTACAAACTCTGGACCTATAAAAAGGCAGACGTGAGTAGAATGTCTGTTTGTAACGACAATGACCAGTTGCCCTCCAGGTCACGAGGCCATTGGTACAATACTACTCTCCTTTATCAAGGAGAGACACTATCGTAACTAGTAGCAAGGTATCTTCTTTGAAGATGTATTTGTTACTGTTGGATGGATTGGTATAAGGGGAGTCATGGTAGTTATGTTATCACCAAGTTGTGAATGCCATGGTTGGTTGGATAGGCGTGTGTACAACATCTAGCTGGTCTGGGTTCGAAACCCGGTGGACCTGTTGTAGCAGTGATATGTTGTTCTCATGACTTGGCACTGCTAGTATGATGTGCTAGGCAGGAAATAAGGATATTACGAACCAACCGGCCCGTCCCTACTAAACTGAGACAAGTGCTTAAGTGTGCTAACAATAGTGGTTTGACCACTACCCCCCACTTCTTGTTTTATTGATGTAAATCAGGTGGTGGGATGTGTTGATTATTTTCAATTTTTCTTTTGTGTAATATTATGGATGTTGCGTGTTGTATGGCAATGGTGTTTATTTTGGTGAGAGTGGTTTTTATGGAATATTCAGGGATTTTGAGTTTGTTTTTAAGAGTTTTAATGGAGGGGGTGTGCGTTGTTCCTCTAGCGCCAGCTCTAATGACGATGAGGGGATCAACTTTCCAGCCGAGGTTGGATATTTTGGTAATTAGTGGTTGGTATTTTTGGGTTTTGTCGTCTATGGCTTCATGAGAAAATCTGTCATTGCAAAAAGTGAATTCTATGAATTGGATAGTGAGGCTGTTGTCTAGTATGGGAGGCCTTTAATGCAGAGTAGGTCTGGTCTGAGTCGAGCATTACAGTGGCATCTTTGTGTATCACAGGTGCAAGGAAGTAGCCATGGAGGGACTGTATTTTCTTGAGGGTTATTTTGGAAAGTTCCGTCGTTCATGAGAATGTAACATCGGGTTTTTTGGGAGGATATAATGAGTTGTTGTAGTTCGTATACGGCTTTGTTGTGTCTTTTGATGCGGGGACCGTTGAGATGATGGTGTTTACAATTGAGGAGGATGTGTAACCAAGTATCTGCATCTGTAGAGTTGCAAATCTTGGGAGTCTATCATTATTAGGTGTGTAAGACTTCCAAAAAACCAGCTTACTCAAACTCCGCACCGAATGGGTAATGCTCGAAAACAATTATTCTTCGGCATTCAAAGGTTCCCTCAAGAACATCCACACCTTTTAACTATTTGGAGTGAACAAATAAGAGTATAATAAAGCAAAATTCTTTGTTGATTCTTTCAAATCCAAGGTGACTTTACAGATAACTCCAATAGTACTAAATAATATCAATGTCTCATATCCGTATTTCTTATTTAGTTGGGAATGGGGTAACCACCTTAGTCAAAAGATTTTCTATTTGGCCCAGACTGGGCAGATGGGTATGTGTTCAAACTGAATCATCACACATGGGCTATAAATTCCATTTGCAGCATATTGCTACCACTTTGTAATAGCCTGGTCCTGAGACCTTAATCCCTAAAGTAGACGACCTGTTTCCGATCACCTTAAGCAATTCAGCATACTTCCGGTGGAGTAACAAATACGAAAATAATTTTGCAGTGTAGGGAAATAGATTTGAAGAAGGTAACATATTTTTGAACAAATTTTGGGGCAATATCGAATTTACTACGAATTTTCAAAGTGAAGATTCTCTCCAACCCGTTCTCGCAATATAGACTGACCTATTTCCAAGAACTATAAAACTAGATTTCGAGAACACATGATATCATACTAACTTGGTCACAAGTTTCCATTCTAGGCGCCAACCCTTCTATATTAAGAATAAACATGTTTATGCCACCGTTTACGAATGAATTCGAAAATAATGTAGGCCTATTCACGAAAATAGGTCGCCCTATACTGCGTGATTGGGGGCCTGATCGGAAACAGGTCGTCTACTTTAAACGTCTCAGCGTCCAGAAACTGGATCACGAACGGATTCAAAGCCTTCTCACGTTCTCATCAATGACTGGATGAAACTCATCCAATTTTTTGGAGATTCTTCACGAAGTTGTTGTCCTATCTAATGGCTGGATTTAGTCATACTAGAATACATATTTTTCTAAAATTACAAATGTAGAAGTATGTGAAGTCGTTGACCAAGCCAAAATTGCATTGACTCTAGTTCAAAGTGGAATCGTGAAAAATGAGGTCATAAATTTAAGAAACACAAAAATTTCAAAGTATCACCACATTTAAGAGTATCTCATTTCAAACTCATTCCAACAAATTTTACTCAAAAAATATTGAAATTTAGTTTGTAATCGAATTTAGAAGAAATTTTTAATTTTAACTTTCAAATTTTACAATTAAATATTGGTGATTGTATTAGTGAATCAAACCGTACAAATGGAATCTAAAATTCAAAATCTAGAACTTTCATTTGTATATCAATTCCAGAATATTCTTCTAAATAGTAGTTTGTAATGCTTTTTTTCAAATTGTCAATTCCAGGGACACCCTAGTACGTTTAGGGGTTAACCCTTTAGTGCCCAGCAAACCACATTATGGTCACTACAACGTCCAAAATGCAAATAGGAGAGAATCCGTGAAGAATTGGAACTTTAGTTTTGAAGTTCAGATTTGCCCACATACATTATGCACCTTCCAGAAAAAGAAATTTTCAATTTGGAATTGTACAACTATCAAAATACCTATCAACAGAACGCGAAAATACTGCAAATACTTAAAAATACAGTAAATACTTACAAATACAACATATGTATTGTGTAGTATTTCTTGTGTTTGGAAGTTTGTTATCTTGTTTTATTTTTTTGGATTGTGTTCTCTTCTTCATCTTCCATTAGTGTGTGTAATCCGATCTTGACTAATGTACCCACTCCTATCAATTTTCAACGTACAAAATTTTGTCCTAAACCGTACATGGACAAGTCACTTTCACTTAATATAAATCTCACAATAATTATGTGAGTCTATTTTTGATATGAAAGATTGCAACAGAGGTGTTGACATAGGGCATAGCTGAACTTCTTTGCTTTTATTTTTGAAAAATTACCTCAAATTATATTTAACTTTGAAGTCACACACCCCCCAAAATCTCGTTTTTGAGCGTGCATTATACAGTTCAAATACATACTATAATCTTTCGATCCGACCATCGGATGATTCTCAAATTTAAATAAAATGTGTGCTCTCGAGTTGAGAATAGAATTGTACGGTTACTTTCTAATTTAACCCATTCTATTTTTGGTAGTCTCAACCACAGTGAAAAAATCTACTGAAATCCAGGGCTCTGAGCTACAGTACCCTGGGCACTAAAGGGTTAAGCGGGTTAAGAAACTTCACAAGTCTAGCAACTTGAAAGTCCCGGCCACATATCAGACAACAGTAAAAAGTGATCTGCTAACTTACTGGCATTTGAAACATGCAAGTCTGGTCAGTGGATCCAAAATATGCCCTGCTGCAACAATGACGCAGCTCCCAATGTAATAAAGAGATTGCAGCAGGTCAGGAAACGACTTCATGAAATCCTAAGCACTGGTTTAGTAGTTGACATGCGGAGACGATAGAGGAGACGATAGAAAACCTGTGCCCAGCCTTTACTTCTCGGCGCTGAACATCTCTAACTAGATAATGAGGGATATCAAAGCCAATTTTGCATCAATGATTTTAATACAAGGGAAGACTTACCAGTTGTCTAAATATTATTCTAACATGTACCAACTACAATTTTTTAAATTAATACCCTAACAATTTCTACCAATTCAAAGGTCCACTAATATCGGACAACTTCCTGCCTTTCCGGGGGTGCAACACATTGCCAAAGGGAGCTGTAGGCTGGTATGTCTGCAGCAGTGACTCCCAAAGCTGCTAATCGGCGGCCGTATTCCTGTTTCACAATCCAATGAAGACCGAAGTGTTATAGAGAGTTCATTTCTACATGGCAGATAATGAGGTCGAATAATAAGCTTCCAGTTGTGAGCCCCATTCTTTCTTTTGCTTTCTTCAAAACCACAAAACGCATCACCTTTCAAAAATATACGTAGCTTAACCCTGAAAGGACTTGGCTTACCTGATTCCACCACCCAAAATCTCTTTTGAACTCCATTTTATGGATGATTATCTTAACAATTTACTTTGATTCTATTCTAAAGAAGTATAGATGCCTTAAATGTGTTTGTTTGGCATTTAAAAGACCCCTTTGGTTCAACGGAGTAGAAGTTATGAGCGAGAGTCTACCAAAAATAAAGTAAGCCCGTGGGGCTTAGTATGTCCTTCAAGGGTTAAGAGTAACCATGCTGCAACAGTTAGACCCTAACAAGAGAGTAATATACCTGGACGTCCAGGAACAATTGTGCACAGATCTTATCCGAGAGATTGTCAGAGATGTTTTCACTGGTATCCGCAGCTCCGGCACCTCTTTGTCGAATACCTCGCCTAAGAAGCTGCAATGAGGCTTCGGTTTGTCTAGCCTGCACAAGGATATCGCATTTGGGTTAGATGGTGGATGAACCAGACTAAGGCAATCATATTCTGAACAAACAGGAATACGTTCAAGAGACAGGCTGAATACCATGGACACCATATCTCGTGCCAAAACATCATATTGGGATGTTATCTTCTCTGAAACAGAGGCAATAATCTCTGCTTGCATCGAAACTGTTATATGTGCATATCGCTCATCTTCCACAAATGCCTGCATTGGCAACAGATTAAATTCAGAGCCAATACCAAAACAGTCCTTCAAGTGGCCAACTAAACTTGGAATGTAAAAATAAAAGCGAAATTGAGGGCATACAGAGCACTAAAATAGAGTTGAAAATTGCATGCAAATAAAACCTATTGACTCTAGCACCAGCAAACTTGACAACATATAGAAAATAATTTAACCTTGAGAGGCTGAAAGACACTTGTAACATAAGGTGAGTGGCGACTAGGGAGAGGCCGATTTGTCATACGATATGTTGCAACGATACCTTTGGCTTGCTTTAGGACCTGCAACAAAGTAGATTGATGAACATAAGGGCACAGCATGGTAAACTGAAGCTATGAATCGTCATGAATATTGACCATGGTCAATTAGACAGTTACACATCAGCATACAATGCGCCCTTCAAGAGCTACAATGAAACTGAATATAGTGCAGAGATACAAGAGGAAAGACAATCTTACCTCTACACATTTCTCCGTCAAAGCCTCTGTTAGTACGTCAGTGAGAGCAGGTACCATAGTCAACAAAGATTGAGACCCCAGAGTCAAGCTTTCACGCACCACCACTGTAACACTATCTGGGGCACTGCTAAGAAGAGCCAATATTTGTTCAATATAAGAACTCCTTATCATATGAACCAGAAGTTCTACGTCACACCTTAGCTGCACACAAAACAAGTTCATTAGAGAACAGCTACCTCGCCAATCTTGGCCCCAAATGGAAAACTCCGCATCAAGAAGGGAACTCATAATAACTCTTCCATCATAATACCAAAAGAATGAGTTGAATCTCTAGCACCAATGCTTTAAAGTAGAGTTCTTTTAACTGACAATCTATACACCAAAAGGGCTTCCTATCCTATCCGATGTTTTCTGAAGTATGTTGTTAGAAGAAACTTGATAGTAAAACAGAAAGAAATGACAAGTTCAAAATGTCAAGGCCAGAGTTTGAACCCTACAAGGACAAAGTCTTCAGGAGCAGAGACTAGCGCCCACTCGCCTCCAGGATTGTTAGTTGCATCGCCGGCATTGCGAGCGGCCAAACCAACAGATAACCATGTCGCATATCTGAACAAACGAACATGAAGGTCAATGAAGCTAATATCAAATGAAGTTGACTGACTCTGTTTCACTGTGCCTCGTGTTGTCATTTTGCAGTTCCTGCCAGAGTGGACAACAAATGATTCTGCAAGTAGTCTCAAAATGACATCATCCACAAATCCCACTTGGCGGTGAAAACCAAGCGGTAAAGATAACGATTTGCAAGAAAATTTAGGAAGATTTGGGGACTTTTATAGCAAGAGCAACAAAGAACTCCAAACAAATAAGAGGACAGTGAGCTGGGCAGACCTTGACAGCAATTGAAGTGTGAGGCGCAGAAATTTATCAGAAATGGAATCAATGTACACATCATCTTGCCAACAGCGTTGCAGGCACTCCCATAGTGTGCTGCTAGAGCTCAAAGCCAACCCAAGCTTATTCTCACCAGCTTTCTGTGTTGCCGGAGGTCCTGCAAGGGCATTATCCAAAGACTGTGCAATCTCTTGGAATCTGCCACGACAGTACTGGTCAATCTCTACTGGATCTAATCACCGCATATTACAGAAGTTCCTACCAAAAAATTTCATAGAAGGGAAATCACAGGAGCCAATCCGACGGAAGCACTCGCCTACAACATACTCAAGCTACTCCTCTAGCCCTCAAGTTGGAAACCTCTCCTCTCTTCAAAACATGTTCACAATGTGTCAAAATTGGAAACTGGTTACGGTAAGTCATTTGATATCCAAACCCACTACCTCTTCCACATCAATGAAAAGAAACACGTCAAAACAACTCAGGTTTGCTAAACAAAACCACATACCTCAAAGTAAAATATATCTGCAAGTTCCACTGCTTCAGGAAATCTGTATATGCAGCTGTCGTCCGAAAAACAGCTACTGCATTCTGTGAACGACAGTATCCTGCATAAACAGGCAGAGAAAAATAACTACACACTGCTCTTGCAACAGGACAATAGCTCATGCTGTCCTACATCACACAGGTCTCAGTAAACTAATGGCATGAATTATATTTATATGATAATAGTAACATAAGCCAAGACTAAGATAAGCCAATAGCGACAGTACAGCCATTCTTGAGACAAACCCGCATCTGTCTCCAGCAAATGCTGATCAACAAAATATGAAATCACACACCTACTTGACAGAAAGTAGAGAATACCTTCTAGAAAATTTAAAAATTTCAGGCTGGACTTGTAGTTAGCCAGAAACTCTGTTGGCTTTCCAGGAGAAAATGCACCCGGCTTTCCTTTCTGTAGAGCTGAGAGAACCTCCTTCAAGATTGAATTACTTAAAAAGTCAAACACATGTACTCCAGGATTTGCTGCAAACGTCCAAAGAAACAATCCAAGTGCATCAGCTACACATCGAATTTTCCATCTTGAAAACTGGCAGTCACCATCTTGAAACATACAGGAGTAGAAGCTAATATAGTACTCATGAGGCAGTCTGTGATTTCATAGCACTAGGACATGTAACCATCTGTAAATCCTTTCCTTGGGAGCGTTCAATAATAGCGTTGAGAGGCGACTCATTCAAACCTATTTAAACGAAACATAATTACAAGCTCAGCTGATGTCGGAAAAATGCTGTCATAACCAAGAACCTGTTTATTAAATACTTAATTCCATCCTGTTCTAAAGCACTTGAGCCCAATATCGTTTGAGAGGGATTCAGAAGGGATTCAGAGTAATGCAAATGACTAACCCTTCGGCCAACAAGAATATCCAGAGTTTCAACAGGCGATACCCACATAATCATTCTTGGATCACAAGAGCAAGTAGAGTAGAAACGTGACCAATACCTGCTGCTGCTTTATCAAGAAGGAATTGGCAGTCACTCTGAATATGGGCCTTGATTTCCTCCAAAACTTCTTCAAGCCTGTCACTCCTTGGAGCCACTGGGACCCCAACCGGTGAAGAAGAAAAGATTCTCTGTACAAATGGTGCCACTACAGCAGATCGGAATGCCTCCTCAGCTCCAGCACTGTTATCTATGGCAGCGTATGCCCGTAAGCAGTGGACAATCACTGTATCATCCTGCCGTTCAAGACCTCCCACAAAACTGCGTCTTAAACTAGCATTCAAAGACTCGTCTGCAGAGCTTATGCGGCTCTGCATATTTTGAATAAACGGCAGGTCCTGCGGAACATGGAAAAACACACGGTGAGACACTAATATTGTAACACAGTCGTCAATAGCAACAAACCAAACATATCCCCTTCAACATGTAGATGACATCGTCAGTACGAATTAGAACTTAATTTATATGACACCTTCCCAACCATCCTGTGCATTTCTGTGACAGTGGCTGCCAAAGTGCATCTTCTGAACGCACAGAAGAATTCCATTACGATAACGAAACGTCAGCAGAGCTCGCGATCATTCCATACCCTACATGGTTTGATAAAGACACAAATGTGACTACAAGCAATTGCCTTCACTGATAAAACACACACCCGGAGAACATTACTCGTGATAAACGAACCTGAGCACGCGCAACATAGAACTTCAAGCGATTCATTTCACCAGCTATCCTCTCCAGTAATCGACTCCGTGTATCCTCCAAACTGGCACCCTGCTCTTCTCCCAAATTACCATTGCTGTAAGCCCTCCTGAATCCATCGCTTCTATCGGCTTGGGGCAACTGCGGCCCTTCTTCAGGCATGCTTTGCAACTCAAATAGAAGCTTCTCTACCTGCACAATTTTCAAATAACAGCGTTGGTATTGCTCACAAACAGAAATGTCACAAGGTCGAGTAGAAAAAGCCGGTACAATACAAGGCTTAAAATAAACAAGCCTTCATTGCAATTCTTCTCGTCCACAAAGAGACATCATCATCTCGGTGTACATAAACAACAATCGACCCTTTTGTTAGCTATTCCGTCAAGCGATAAGCAAAATTGACCACGTATGCATCGACAGGACGCACAGTAAAGTCGGTAGATCCTTCCGCTACTAGAATCGCACTCGATTTCGCCGTAAAGCAGACCTAGGATTTCAGCACTAACGTAACATTGCTGCTCCAAATTGTGAGTCATCATGAGAACAGGAGGAACTGGAGGAACGCGTCAGCTTAATAAGATCCTAAAAAACGTGCTAGATCTCACAGTACAGACTTCCTTTAATGTGAAGACGTGCAAGTTTCGAAATTGGTCAAGAACGTAAACTAAATACCACACAAGTGTCCAATGCATATGACGATTTGCCAAGCACTTTGCTCATCGCTGACAATCAATAAGTTCTGTACACAATCGCCTAACAGCACGATCAGGCACACTACTTGAATTCGATGAAGTAAATCTTTGCTTGACACTTTCAGGATCTATCACGGTTATTAATCAGTTCTTTCAAATCACATAATTTGCCACATATGACAAACAAAGAGGCTACAGAAGCTGCCTCAAGAACATAGTCACAATTCTCAAGTAATCGTGGAACGGGCAAGAATTAGCTGGAGAGAAACCTTGGAAACGACGTGCGAGGTGTCCAAAAGCAGCTCCAATATTTCCCTAGATGCGGACGCATCCGCTCGTCTCTTCAACCCGTCCTGCAATAACAGCAGCGTGCTGTTCACATTGTCCCTCACCAACACAAGCTTGCCCCGGAGCTCGTTCAAGGGCATCCGCATGCGTAGCACGGCGCCATCCACGTCCACGAGCTTCGTACTGAGGTTTACAAAATCTGTATAATCCCTGTTGATAAGCTCCACCAGCTCGTTCTTCAATCCTCCCAAATGACCACGGAGCTCCGCCCTCAGGGTTTCAAAGGGCACGAAGCGTCGCAAGTCGGAGATATACGCCTCCGGATCGAACGATGACAATGAGAATGCATCTTTCTTGAACCACAGAGGAGCCGAGTCGCTGTCGTCTCCAAAAAGAGAGGCCACGGACCTGTGGCTCGACGGGAGTGGCGATGGAGGATTGGTCTCCACTGCGGGCGACATTGTTGCTGGAAAAACAGAAAATCAACAAGACGACTGCTGCAGAGACACACCCGAGCTCATCCTCGAACCCTAACCGAGTCCCGCTCCTCGAAACGGAGCACGCACAGTAGATCTTCGAAATAGCAGAGCATTATTTTCTGTTCTTGCAGATGCACGATCGGAAGAGGGAGCGGAGGCCCGAAGTCCTTCGAGAGGGAGAGAGACGACGAAAACTCAACGAACCGTCGGGGAACGACCGACGAACGATTATGTTACATTACTGCCAGGTCAGCAGAGAATATTGCCGAGGTGGCAGACGAATAGGCTGAGTTGGAACTGATTGTTTGTAACATCTATCCTAAACCGTCTCATTTTGGTTATTTTCGTTGACGATCTCTGAATCATTTTTTCACGTCCTAACAGTAGGATATTTTACTCATAGGCCTCATAAATCATCTCTCATATTTTCAAAACATTTGACTGTGTGGATGTTAAAATTTTAGCAAATGAAGTTGAGATTTTGAAATTTCAAACCTTGAGAAAACCATGAAGCTTTGCTTTAATGGGCTCCTAAACCAAAAAGAAAGAGTTGAAATGTGTCATTAAGATGCTTAAATATCCATTTGAATTTGTTTCATTAAATCTATTCATTCTATAAAGTTCCTAGGTAGCGTTGTTTAACCCCTAAGTGACGGATCAACCATTTTATGGTCTCTGCCCTTTTTTTATGGGCTGCCCAAAATAGAAAAAAACTATTTTTATAGAAAATAAAATGTATTTTTAAATAGGGAATCGAGTCTACTTTCCAACCCACTTTGAATCATGTCAATCTGAGTTACACTCCACCAGAGATAAATTTTCAAAGAAAAACACTTCTACATTGGCTAGTGTTAGAAAACTTACTATTTGGGGAAAGTAATGATGTTCTCTCCTTTGAAAAATTTGCAATTTTTGATTTTAGAATAGAATTTATAGTTTTAACAAATCATACAAAATTTGTAATTCTAAAAATAAAATTTGTAATCCTGATAAATATTTGAAGTTAAATGCTTCTAAATTCATTATGAGATGATAAAAAGTAATTTTTTTAAATTTGACCGTATGGATAATTACTCAACATCAAGCTCCTCATTTTCTCTTTTGGACCAAACTTCATCAAAGTTGAAGAAGTAATTTTTTATAACACATTTATGTTTTGCCCTTACCCCCTCCGTCATTTAGGGGTTAAGTTGACATTTTAACAAATTATAAACTCTACATCTTTGCAACTTCTTCCCATGTGATAAGCATTTGTACTTTTAAGTAATAATAATTTAGATCAACAAAAAATATTGAATAATCTATTTTTATGAATATTCAAAGTTGTTCTTTTAAATTTTATTAATAAAAACCTAAATGATTTTGATGGTATTCATTTTTAGAGATGAAAGTTAGGGCTTACACATTACAACTTTCATATTTTACAAACTTCAAAATATTCATATAAAACACATATTATAATACATTTGATTTGTAGCAAAAAACCCTGAAGCACATCTTATTTTTGGAATACTTTTAAATTAGATTCAAAATAATTTTGACATCACATCTTAAAACTATTTTTGGATTAAATTTTGATGAGTTTGAAAAAAAATTGATTGGGAGAAACAAAAGATCACCAGGGCCCTTTGTATCTATTGATACCTTGTATTTAAGTTTTGCCATGTTGAAATCTCTTTGACAATAGGCTAACTAGCCGCGTTCTTGGCATTGTTGAAAAGCTTTTGACGAGGTCCCTCCTAGAGGGTGCACCAAAGTTGTTTTTATAGCTTTTGGACATATTGTGTGAAAGTAGTGGATTTTTAATTAAATATTGTCACTATAAGTTGAATTAAGTTATAGATAGACTAGTCTAAAAAGTTGTTAAACTATGAAGGTGTGTATATATATTTTCCAAAAATTATTTACAATGTTCTTTAAATTTAAAATTAAATGGTTAAATAATGCATGGTTGTTTTGGCTCACCAAAGTAGCTATGAGTAGCAAAATCACTATGTCCTTTTGTATCAACTTAATTGAATAGTAAAAAAGTAAAAAGTAACAAACATAAATATAACAAATAAGATGACAGCTTTTTAAATAAAATTGAAGCATTTTCCGAGGCATTTTCCACCACCATCTACTTTTAATATGCACCTAGGTATCATGTTTGTGTGTTTTGTGTTGTGAAGGCGATTTTGACATAATTTCCATGTCTATTTATATTGATTTTACTTTTAAAATTAATTGAATTACACAAAATATCCAAAACATACAAAACTACAAAATAAAATAAAATAATGTTGAACAACTTCTCCATATAAAAATTAAAATTTATTTTCTCCAACCAATGTTGCGGCTGCCCTCAAATTTTCACCCTTTAACCTTTAACCCTTAAGTGACGGAGAGACCATTTTGTGGTCTGTGCCCAATTTCGAAAGTCTGCCCGTGGTCAGGGGTGTAAAAAAAATTCTTTCTTGTTTTATTTTCCAATTGTCAATCATGTTGTACTTCATTTGTACTTGTGAAGTATTCCATACGTGTACTGCAATTCTTTGTGCAATTTTTCTACCAAAACCATCTCTACAATGTTGGGCGTATTGCTTACTTCGGCCAATGACGGGACGACATCTGTTAATTTTGGCTGGTGCCCACGAATGAGGGCAGAGGTGAGGCTTAGTTGAGGCTGTAGAAAAAAAGTGGTAGATGCTAATAACCTGTGTTGGAAACCAGCATTTGTTTCCACAACCCATGAAATGAACAGCAAGGTATCCAATGCAAGTGCACCCCGCCATAAACAACTTATTTCCTGGAACTTCAACCGCCTAAAATAGGTTCTTTTTTGATGAAGTGGCACAACCCAGCCAGAATTAGCATGCAAGGAAGGCCGGGCCTTCAGAGCGTAGGATGGGTTTGGGACCCAACA